>CM065301.1:18007861-19312504 GCA_032871835.1 Dipteronia dyeriana | reverse complement strand
CTTCAATCTAGATGACAAAACCTAGGTAATTATTTTGTACAAGCTAGTCACCAAACTTATCGGTCTATTATTATTTGGATCTCTACTTACAAGCTTAAGTTTTTGAGTTTAGCGGTTACCTAACATGGTACCTTGTATTTGTTATTTGTGTTTGTGTTTGGGTGAGGCCCATGGGATGATTTTGGATGTGAGAGGGTGCGTTTGAATGCCTAAATACTATTATTTGGACCCTGACCTACAATTTTAATATTTTGAGGTGAGCAGTACCTTAAAAGGAAAAAGAGAAAAGGAAAAACTTCGATAAAATGGTATTTTATTTATTCAGGCAGCAAACACAAACAAGTCTAATATCTATTCGTTTATTTACTTATCTTGCAGTATTTGTCATTTATTCTTTTTGTTTATATTTTGCCAATTAACGTCAAAATTTTGTTATTTTCCACCCAGATTTGATGATGACAAATTTGTTTCTGGTCTCTTTGAAGAGTTTTGGGAAGAAAATACAAGTGGTGACCGGGTCACCCTTCAATTGTATTTGGGAGAAATCGTTTCTCTTATTTATGAGAGCATTACTTCATCGTCATGGTCAAGTAAAAGAAGGGTAGGGATTTTTGTATTTTATATTATCTTTTTATCTTTTCCTTAACACCTTCCTTTCTAGTTTTCCTTTGGCCCACAGGTTCTCAGTTCTTTCTTTAAGATATTTCATTGTCTGTTTGCTACTCTCATTGACAGTCAGCTGAGGCAATTTGCAAGCTTGCAGAAGTTTTGGGTGAATCACTGTCGTCTTATCATCATGTTCTTCTTGAATCTATCATGAAGGAAGTTCCTGGTCGTTTGTGGGAGGTAGGAAGATCTCTTTAAGCTTTGATAAGTGAAATGTCTAAATTCAAAGCTCGAAAAGTAGTTTAACTTATGCTCTTACCAAAACATGTCGTATTTACTTGCAACATTTTAAGTAGCATTTTGATGAATGTGTTGTGGTATTATTATTTTTCTCTCTCTTCTTTTTTAGGTCAATTTTGTTGTGATTTTGTGGACTGCTGGTCCACTTCCTTGTACTCAAATTATAATTGATAAACTTCTCATTGATCCTGATAATTAATCTATGAGGTAGCATTTTAGGATTGTTATTTCATTACAGAAATGTGTTTATGTGCTCTTGATCATAGGGTAAGAGAATAGGAAAGTTTACTTGTGTTATATTGTTACTTGCCTCTATTAATTGTTTCAATGTGACAGGGAAAGGATGCCCTTCTATATGCAGTAGCTGCTATTTCTACTTCTTGCAATAAAGCAATCGCCACTGAAGATCCTGCTGCTCCCCTTGCCATTCTGAAGATGGTATCTTCTGCATGCACAAAAAAGGTCAAGAAATATCGTGAAGCAGCTTTGTCATGTCTCAAAGAGGTAAACATTCAATGATGGTTTTTGCCAAGTATACATCGTAATACATCTTAGTGCTTGTTTGGTTGAGCTTTCTACCGCCTCAAAGGTCTACAAACGTATATTTGAGTTTTTTAGAGTTGTTTGGTTGAGCTTTTGAGATTGTCTATTTTAAATTGAGTAGAAGCTAGAGGTTTAAAACCTCTACTAGGCAAAAGCTCATGGGGAGGTTCTTCTCCAAATAGACCTTTTTTTTAAAAAAGTTTGCCAACCAAACAACTATATATATATTTTTCAAAAACTCTATTTCTAATAGATCACAACAAGTAGATCTTTTACCAATAGAGGTTTTTTAAAAGCCCAACCAAACAAGCTCTTACTCTGAAAATACTATGTTAGACTCTTGAGCTTTTTGACTTGCTGAAATACCTTCGTTTATATAGTTACTAGACCATAATTAATTCTAAAGTAAGCCGATAAAATTACTGGTTGCTCTCTTTCGCTTCTTAAAGGTCTACTAGGCCTTTATATTCAGTTTAATTGTTATAATTTCTCCCATGAAAGGTAGATATAATTCTTTTTCGATATGGAGGTCACAGGAGATCGAAGCAGCTGCCTTCCAATCTGATATTATGTTCGCAAGAGTTGTTCTTACAGCTCATCCATTTTAAATAAAAATGTTAAAAGTTTAAACAAATTATTTCTAGCATTATGACTCATGGATGTGTGATTTTTATGCCCCTGATAACTAAAAGTTAAAGTACTTAGCTCACCTGTTCATGATAATGATTTTGTACAATATAAACTAGTAATTATTACCACAATACAACTTAATTTGTAAACAATAAACACCATCAGTTAGCAATAGTTACGAGTTTCTGACCTTACTCTGGGTGGTGTATAAGGATATTAGCCTCTCTTAACATCTTTCAATTGTATCTTTGACAATGTTAATTTTGCAGCAGAAAGCAAAATACAATAAATAGATTGATTACCAATTTTAAACCAAATAGTAAAAGTTGTATAAGGAACATGAGGAACCAAAACGC
This sequence comes from Dipteronia dyeriana, assembly GCA_032871835.1. Taxonomy (NCBI): domain Eukaryota; kingdom Viridiplantae; phylum Streptophyta; class Magnoliopsida; order Sapindales; family Sapindaceae; genus Dipteronia; species Dipteronia dyeriana. Next base: position 19,310,069 of record CM065301.1, on the reverse strand, counting down.
AAAAGGTAAAAAAACAAACCAAACTATGATTATGTACATTTTCTAGAAAAGGGATTTGCTTATGACAAAATGATAAAATTATAGTATGTGCATAAGATACTCATCATATAGCCATTCCTGGACAGATTTACATCGTTGCAATGAGATTGAGTAAACTTAGATTCTTATTGTCATTGTTTGAACACTTAAACAAGTGCACTTTTCTTGGTCTTCAACTTCAACCTTAAACTTCAAACAGGAAGGCAACCTCAATAGGTGTAAAAGCATCACTGTACAAGATGTTTCTTTCTGTTCATTCTCTCAACCCTAGTAGTCCTACAACTGTCAAAATGTCTCTCTCCCTCTTAGAGAAAATTGTTGAGTTTCTTTTCAGTTTGAATTGCAATACTGGATCAAATTTTGAGGTGTTGACAAAACTAAATAAGCATTGATGTCTATCTGATTTATTAAATTATTTGATAAAACCAGACATCTTTCTTCCTTAAAAGGTTGAATTTTGAAATGAACATATTGCAAACATACATGTCTACTTCAAATGTTCAAGACTAATGGGAAGCCAGATATCTGTATTGTCACAGATCGGCCACTTTCATATGTTAAGTCTTTAATTAGTGACTGCTGATCCTCTGCATTTTTAGCTTAGGTCCTAATATAACCTCTATAATTTTTGTTTCTTATTGATAATATTTCCTTGTTTGGCCATGTCTTCAGGTGATAAAAGCCTTTGATGATCGAGAGTTCTTCAATATCAGTTTTCCATTATTACTTGAAATGTGCAATTCTGCTGTTCCTAGGAGATCAGGACAAGCACCTTTGGCAAGTGATGCCTCTAAAGAAGGTCGAACATAATCCTAGTTATTGAATCAGATGCTGAAATTCATATGCTTGCCATTATAATGACGTTAAAATAATTTACATTCATAATAATAGTTCTATCAAATCTTCAAATTTCAAACATGAAAAATACATATTTTAACTTGGACCTAGTTATTGAATCAGATGCTGAAATTCATATGCTTGCCATTATAACGAAATTAAAATAATTTACATTCATAATAATAGTTCAATCAATTTTTCAAATTTCAAACATGAAAAATACATATTTTAACTTGGATGGTTGCATTGATATTAGTGGAACTAGGACTTATGTTCACATTAGTTGCTGCTCTAAAGTTGTGTCATTTCCTTAAGGAAGCACTTGCAGCATTAAAGTCCTGAGAGAGGAGAAAGACAATAGAAGACCAGACTATATAAATTAATACTCAATAAATTAATTATCTCTTATATAATAAAATTTGTCGAATAATTAATAGATTTTATTTTGTCCCAACGTTATTAATGTATAGAGGCTATATTGTGTATATATGTGTGCGTGTATATACACAAATTATCATGTATCCATTGATCTTGCGCGAAAAATTTGTGTGGGATCCTTTACCTATAACTACTACATAGAGTCCTTCTCTAGACAGGTTTGATCATGAAGTTTTTCGTGACCTAAGGATTATAACATGTGATAATTTGTTAATATCAAATTACTCGGATTATCACATGTGATAGTCCTTTAAGTCCTGATCAAAACCTTAGACCTGACTAGGGAATTATCCGTACTATATATATATATGTAGTAACTTTTAAGTGCAGGATCCCACACATTTTTCTTGCGGTTTCACTAATTCTCGTTAGTGTAAATTTTTTTACACTAATTCTCGTTAATATATATTATTCAAGTGCCGGATCCTGCACTTGAAAGTTAATATATATATATATATATACATACTCACAGCAATACCACGCCTTGTCTTTTTTAACCCTCTAATTTACACCTTTATATTACAGGGCTTGTGCAGCATGTAAATTGATATTCTTTCCCTTCTACCATTGCTTTTTAAAATGTTTTTATCTGATATCAATATTCATTTGATACAATTCTGACTCTTAAGCAGTTCTCACTGACAAGAAATGAAAATTTCTGTATTTTGTTTTTGTGGTGGATAATTTATTATATACCACTTCAGGGCTACGAAAGATGAATTCTGTTTTTCGGCTCTCAAGCTTATGTTGAGATCTAAATATTATGAAGTTCTGGTAGAGTAATGATGTGCATTGCCAGCTTGCAACACAATTGTATTCATTTTAGTTACTTTTAGTTTCATAATGAAGGTTACTGAGATATCAAATTGCCTTTTCATTATTTAGAGGTTACTTCTTTGGTATAAATAGTCCAAACTTCAAAAAACTTGTTTCTTTTTCTTGTACTTGCTATAGCAAGGGCTGTCAGTTTTTGTCCTCCCATCTGTTCTTTAATGAAGAAATAAGACTGAAGAATCCATTTATTCAGAGTCTGGTATTCTAGTTTGCAGCCTACATACTGATAAAAAATGGCATTACTCTATTACTTTCCTGGATTTTTCACTTCCATGCATTGAATTAGTAGTCTGAGTATGCTCTTGCTATTGCAGAATCCGAAGATGTGAATTCTTCTGTTCCACTTGACAAAGTTCTAGATTGTGTGACTTCTTGCATTCACGCAGCACGTGTAAATGATATTCTCGAACAGGAAAAGAACTTGATGCATATTTTCTCGATTTCCCTGTCAGCTGGATTTCCATGGACAGGTATTTTCTTTATTTATAGTTTGTTTCTCATGGATAATTTGCCATTTCAGTAACATTATCGATTCCACTTTTATGGGCAGTCAAAATGTCAGCATTTTCATCAATTAAAGAACTTTGCCCAAGGCTTGATAATACTTTGAATGAAACTGAGGGAGCCCCTTCAGGCGCTGGCTTGAATTCTATAGTTCAGGAGGTAATCAGAACCCATATTGTTCACATTATATAATTTCTAAGTTCATGTCTAGCCTGAAACTAATATTCTGTTTTGTTTAGTTGCTGCACTCTCTCTCCCCTAAAGTAGTAGAATGTATAAGCACGGTAAAAATTGCCCAGGTTTGTCTTTCTTTCTTTTTCCTTTGATTAGTTGATCAGTACAATACATTTTCTTCTGGTGAATGATCTTGAGCTTTAAGGAAAACTTGTGTCTGATGCTCCTTTCACTCGTATATATTGTAAATGACTTAAAAATAGAACAACAATGCCACAAGGTACTGATGTGGTCAATAAAATTTCCAGATGATTTTTTTTTTATATGAAGAACCAGAGCTTCTTACAACGATTCTGATAATGTACTGTTTTGGTTTGCTATCTAACAGTATGTAGATTGCCTTTAAGAAGATTCTCAGAATAGTTATTCATATTAGATGTTGTGAGTGTGGTTGTGATCATGATTGCTTTTGGCCTTGATTCTATCTTGGTCGGCCAATCTAACAGGCATTCTGGCCCAGCTAAGTGCATGACTTTTTTAAGCTGCTTTAAGAATCCATATTGTTTTCCCTATGAACCGGCTTGAGTTTCTGCAGTGGTTCAGTTGTTTCATTTCTTGGGCTTTTATGTAAAGGACCTTCATGTTCATTGCATGTTGCTACAACTTTTTGCAACTCTTTAATGTCTCAAGTACCTGTCAACTAGACCTGCAAATATTTCATAAAACAATATTATAATGATCCAATGGTTCTGAAATCATATGTTTCTGTGGATATCTTGTGTTAAGGTTTCCTCTTTGTGTCATGTAGATTCGAAAAGAAAAATGACTGTTTTATGTATTTGGCATGCTTTTTTCTGTTTTAATTTTAATTTTTACCATGATTCTCGTGAATGTAGAAGTGAAAACTGCAAGAGTAGTCCAGTTTATTTGAGATGCCATCTTATTTAGTTGTTTCCGGTTACCTTCTGTTCGAATTCAGGTTCACATCACTGCTTCAGAATGCCTCCTGGGAATCTTCAAGCTGTACAGACAAATTCCATCCGTCGCCAACACAGACTTTGTTTTCAAGAGCGAGCTACTGCATCAGTATGAGGTGGAGAAAAATGGGGAGGCGAAGTCCTTGCTTAAAAAATGTATTGATATCCTTGAAAACCTGGGACTAGAAAAGGTCCAACCAACCTAAAGCTAGTCATTGTACTAATTTGAGATCAGATACTAGTTAGTTTAGTAAAATAGCTTTAAAAGGATAAAGAAAAGGGTGTTATGGAAAAAACAGAAACAAATATAGAGAACTGGTCTACTTTTGTTCATTGTATTCAAATTTAAATTAAAACAAAAGCTTAGGTCAATTATTTAGGCCTCATCATTGTAATTTTTAATGTTTGGATTTTTGTTTAGAGTCGGAACTATATTACATTATAACCTCTTTAATTTAATACTCAATAAATTGATGATCTCTTTTTTAGTAGTTTTATATAATAAATTTTGCCGATCCCAACTTGGACCAAGGAGATAAAGTAATAATTTCTATTAAATTAAAAGAGAATACATTTTTGGAATTTCTTTGTAAGAATTTGTGATCCTACTCATTTTATAAATTTATAATTTGCTTGAAAATGCGTTTAGTTAGGACTGGCATGTTTTCTTGAAATAAATTTTTTTCTTCGAATTATGATTTTTTTTTTCCTTTGAAATTCAAGTCTAAACAAAACTCTTCTCTAATTTTGAGTAATGCACTTGAAAGTTACGAGGTTGAATTTTCATATTGTAATAAGAAATAAGTAATGTTATTTTGTTCTTCAAATCTGGCGTGGTATTTTTAAAATTCAATCATTTTAATTATGTAATTTTAATACAAAAAAATTAAGAATATCATTTTATTTAGATATTAAATTTAGATAAAATAATATTATTGGTAGGTTTTTTTTTTTAAAAAAATGTATTACTATTGATAATAAATTATTATATTGATGCTTTGAGTGCTTCCGAGTTCTTTGGTGTAAGAGACTGCAGCTGATCGCACTTGATTAAATGAGTGAAATGCATGTTTGCAAATTGCGAATTGGGGTGGACACTTTTGGATCGAGTTAGGTTAAAATTTTCCAACCCCATCCAATTGTAGTTGGGTTGGATTGGGTTTTAAGCCCAATAGAACCAAATTTGATTTATTTATTATTTTAAAATGTTTGAAATCGGCTGTCGACACATTCAAAAAAAAAAAAAAAGCTCACTGTTGCAAAATTTTAAAAAATAAAAAGTTATTTGTTATAGATTTATGCAACTTCTAAAGTCTCTCATCAATTTTACAATTATAATCATTTGGTTGAATATATTGTGGTTAGACAATCTATTATTTATTTTTACGAACATAATAACCAGAGTTTATATATAATTATTAGACTGTACGTTATCTGTGGAGAGTCTGATCTTGAGTGATATCACTAGTGCTTCGTAAACCTTTTTCCTGCTATGAAATTTATTTCCTCTTAAAAAAAAATACAGTTATTTGACTTTTTATATTAAATTCTTAATCAAATCAAATCCTAAATTAACTTACTAAGAAAAAAATATTTTAAATGTAATCAATGAAATTGCAATTAATAAAAAACCAATATAAATATAATTGCATATTTTTCAATAAATGGTTTTATATATTATAGTTATGATATAAAATATAATATATATTCATCATTTATAATACTGTAAATGGTTAATTATATATTTTTTTTAAAATGAGGTTTCATATTGAAAGTAATGAAAAGTAGTGAACATGTTTATTTAATTTCTGTAATTCCAAAAAAAATGTTTATTTAATTGACTTTATATTATTTGAGTCGGGTTGGATTCTGATATGATCCAATTTGGGTCGGGTGAAGGAATAAATTTGTTTGATATGTTTGTGCCATATGACATTGTTGCTCATTGTGCAAAAATTTAAGGGTGTGCAATGGATCGATTCCAAAAGGATTTGTCATGATCCAAGATCCGATCTAATGGATTTTGGAATTTATGATTCAATCCGTTCATATCACCTCCTAGGATCCAATCTAATCCAAAGAATTGGATCGAATCCAATGGATCACATTGGATTGAATTAGATCATGCACACCCCTATCACTATGCAGCAAAAATAATGCATGCAATATTTTCTCTAGCCTTGGGTATTAAAGTAATTGCATAGTTAGGGGTGAAATGAAATTTTCATGTTTGGTTAAAAACATGAAGAACAATGTATGTGGTTAATAACGAAAATCAACAATTTTAGAGGATTAATGTTAATAATTTCCTCCATAAATATTTGGAGAGAGCGAGCAAAGTTAAAGAGTGATTGAGAGTGGAAAATCTTTCACCACTTTTTTGTGTTTGATCAAATAATAGGTATGGACGAAAACGAGTTTCGACGGCATCTCGATCTCTTCCCTGTCGTTCGATCTCGTGATTATCAGGTCAATTTCCTCACTATTATTATTTGTTCATACTAGATTATTATTTGGCTTGAAAAGTTCCATTGATAGCATGAGTCAATTTAAAGGTTTTGCAAATATGGGTGGATGCTTAGGTCATTTTTGTAGGTTTACTGTTTGTTTGGCCGCTCTTTTGCTTAGGCTTTACTTTTTCTGACTTTTAGATACATATGGTTGAAAACTTATTCAAAGTTTTGAGATTGATTTTCATTGAAATTGAGATGGCTGTGTGAAATTATTAATAGAAATTTGTTTTAACTTGTTAAGTCTTGGTGATAATATCATAAACATTCTTTCAGGTTGAATCTTCTTGGTAAGAAAGAACTGTACAAATTTGTGAAATAGTTGAAACTGAAATGTGGAAATTCTTTGTACCTGGCTGGAATCTGGAATCCTGTATTCTACAAATTATCTGAAGCAATTTAAATATCCCATAGAATGGTCCAGTTATCTGATTGTTATATCCCATAGAATGGTCCAGTTATCTGATTGTTCTTGGTGTTAATTTGCAGTATATCTTAAAACTTGGTGATTAAACTAGAATTTTTGTTTTTCTGTTTCTTATTGTATTTACATCTAGCTGTGTTTGAATTACCTTTATATGATTTCAGTTTGAGTTAGATTCTTCAAGACAGTCAACTTCTCAATCAGCACAGAATGAGGTGAATCTGCTCTCTTTTTTTTTTCCTGCTGTGAACTATAATATGCTGCTGAATTTGTATACTTTTGCACTAGCTTAAGTTATTCTGACCTTTGGACAGCAGGAATGGCAAGATGCGTGGCATGAGGAGGATAAAAAGCCGACAAAGAGTCAAATAGACATAGACAGTATGTTACTCGCGTAAATTTATTCTTAATTTTTTTTTCTTGTATTTTAGCCAGCATTTGGATTAGTGATGAGTTTTAGACATTCTATTGATATGGATGCCCATCCTTCAAAAATACTTTTTTTGTCATCAGTAGGGTCAGTCACTTGATGAACTTTCTGCTCAGTCAAGAACTTAACATCATACTAATATGAACCCTTTATTTCTTTAAAAATCTTGGTTGTAAATTACTCCTTTTTCTTTTTCATTGTATACATTTAATTGTGTTCATTTGAATTTATATTAACAGATGCATTTTGGGAGAAGTTAAAGCTGGTGGCTGGAAGGAAGGTATGCTTGTTGGTTGTTACAAGATTTAGTTATGTTTAAATTAATTACGCTATGTGATGTTTAATATGTATTAGAGTTGAATACTATAGTTGGGTACATTCTTTTATTTTTATGCTTTTGAGATTAATGGTAACTAAACATGATTTAGAACAAAGGGAATGGTTGAGTCACCGGTGGAATTGAATCATTATATGTTTTACATTGATATGATTACATCTTTTGTAAAAGCTCCATTTTAGGGATTTACTCCTTAACTTTGTATGTGGTATGTCTAAATAAAATGGATGATTTTATAGCCTTTGATTGCTATCTTAGTAATGGACATAAGGAGTAGCACATTCTTGTTTATAGAAAATATTTAACTTATGAATGTATGGAAGAATGAAAGGTTATGCAATAGAAAGTAGCTTTCATTGTCGCCTCTTATAGCTCAAGTTTTTTTTTTCTCCCTGTTCATTTTCGATGAATGTTACCATTCTCATAATATTTTCCAGATGTATAGATTTCGATAAAGATAAAACAAAAATAGTGTAATTACATAAGTGTTTAACCCGGTTTTGGTATGTATGAAATGTGATTTGGATATACATGGAATTTATCAAAAGTGGCTTCACTTCATGTACCCTTCGTCTATGCCAGATTGCATCTCTATTTATTTGTGTGTTGGGAATTAATATAGAATGTTGTTGAAGTCTAGCATCAAGAGTTCATTTCTTTCTAAATCTGTTATCTTCTTCTTTCAATCCCTAGCTTTGTTTAAAGATATTCCTCAAGCAATTAAACACTAGACTGCAATACCTTGGAAGGATGCCAAGATGATGATTTGAAATTTAATTTTCTTATATTGTATAAAATTGTTTTTTTTTTCTTGGATCCTATGATCTATTGTCTAATTACAACTACTGCCACTAATTCTAGAATTTTTCACAAACTACTACCTATGCCATTAGTTGGAGATAGTCACTATTTAACATACATAGAAGATCAGAATAGTTCAGCAGAATGTTAGATCCAAGACTAGGAAGAAATTATCTTCCCAATGGTGTATTGACCAAACGGGTGTGGATAGAATTTATGGGTGGCAACCGGCAACAGAGCCACTTTAAAACTATAAAGGGCAGTTTATTTTTGTGCAATTAAGAATTCGGATTAAAATAGCTTTGGCTCAAATGATCCATGCCAGAAAATTCTAACAAGTACCTTGTCATGCAAATTTGTAATCCTCTATTTTTTGAGATTTACATGAGAGAAACTGACAATGGGTACTTGTGTTATATAGGTAGGTGCAGCAGAGGCAGAATTTTTTTGCCAGGAATTTCAAAAAATCCACAAGAAACTTGTATGTCTAGTATAATATTGTTCCTACATGATGCAATATGCTTCCTCGTCAAGCTTACCATTTATGTTACTACTTACTAATGCATTTAAATTCCAAATATTTTTATCAATCACGTGCAGGTGCATGAAGGACTAAGTTTGGATGCGGCTAGGAACTATATTAACTCATCAAAAAGTTTGTGAGATTAGTTTTTTACAGGGTTTATACTTGTTTGTTCTCGGTATTTCTGGATATTTTGTTTTGACAATATTGACGATTGTTGTGCCATTCTATTTATTTTCTCATATTTCCTTAATGAAGGAAAAATCATTGTTGGATATCGCTCAAAATTTTGATGTGCTTACACTTTTGTTATACAGCAGCAAGACATATTAGACATTTAGATATTGTTTTACGGTGAAATCACATTACAATTTTGTAGCCTTGGCAACTAGATTATAGTTTGTGGGGTCATACTACAATCTCAGAGCGTAGCGTTTGCCATATTAAATTTGTGCAGATCAAGGCTCAGTCCAAAACTCCAAATAATTATAGTTTGAGAATATTTATCGGGTTAGAGCAGTCCTTGAATTGTTTTAAATCAATTGTTCAGTAGTTACTAGTGAAAAAGAAATCAAGTTTCAATGGAAATGGTCCAGGGAATGATTGGAAATAAGTGTCGACAATGGTTAAAATGCTTAAACTTGTTGACAATGGTTTAAGGCTAGGATTTACGGAATAATAATCCTTAAGAGACTTGTTTGATTATCAATTTATATAAATTAAAATCAATCCCTATTTCAATATACAATTCCGCATTAGGTTTTATAAAAGTAAATAAATAAATTCCACATTAGATTTTGTTATTGAAAGAATTAAGCCTTATTATCAAAAGATGAAAAAGAATCAAGGTTTTAGATGGGATTGGTATATGATAGTATGATACATCAATGCAAAAGGATTTTATGTATTTTTAAATTACATTATTTTATATAGCTCAAAAAGAATTACATTATTTTATCTTTTTTAACAACTTTTAGATATATTGGTATAATATAACTTCTTTTCAATAATAAATAAATAAATGAGATATTTGTTAAAACTAACCATTTTTTTAAATCAAAATTCAATTTTAACCTTATTTTGAAAATAAAATCATATTTAATCAAATCTCCCAAAAAATATTTGAAAATAACCAAATAATGATCAAAATACCCTTAGAGTTATTTTCCATCTCTTTCTCTCAACTCTCTTTTGTTCTTCACATTCTCTCTCTTCTTTCTCTTTCTTTCTCTTTCACTCTTGTTTTTAGTTTACAATGATGCCATTTTAAACTAAAATCAACACCAAACTGTTAAGAAATTGTTGGAGGAACCGTTAAACCACAAAATCTCATATATTCAACCAAAAATATGAAATTCTAAAGATTATTTGGAAGTATAAATTTTATTCAACTCACACCCTACACCATATGATGAGTTTTTAACCCTTAAAATGGTTTAATGTTGTTTGTATTAGTGTATATTTTATGGGTCTTGATAGTATATTATATTATTTTGTGATTATGAACATTTATTTTGAAATGAGGTAAAAGTTCTTGAATTTGTTAGTTTTTTGATGAACATTACATGATGCACATGCCATGTAATTTTTTTTAGTTCATCATGTAACATATTTATACCATATAATTTGAAAATCAATTTTGAAGTTTTCAAAAATTTTAGGTTTTTGTTGAAAGTTACACGAAGGACTTCCTATATATTGCATGATGGACTACCTAGATATGGCATGATGCACAATAATCTACCCATATATGACATGATGAACAATAATCTACCTAGGAATAACATGCTGAACTACCCATAAATTACATGATAGACTACCTAGAAATGACATGATAGACCGTCTAGATATGACATGATGAACAATAATCTACCCAGAAATGGCATGATGGACTACCTAAATATGACATGATGAACAATAATCTACCTAGAAATGGCATGATGGACTACCTAAATATGACATGATGGACAATCCAGATATAACATGTTGAATAATAATCTACCAATAAATGACATGATCGACTACTCAAATATGACATTATAAGTGAAACGCTTGTAAATTTTTAATATGTGATCATACGATTGTTATGTATATAATAATCATTATCATAATGTAGCAGTAAGCCAATAATATGCCATCGTTGTTTTTATCATTATCACATTTACTACTATAATTAATAGTTGTTGCCGACTTTATCTAGCATGGTCCATACTAAGACCTTTCGAACCTCTTTGTTCTCTGTCTACAGTATTATGTTTCCCATTCTGTTATTCGGTCTCATCTTCATTATCATTTTCAATAAACATGTAGAAAATAACATACAGTATTAAAAACAACTTAATGAATCAAGGAAATGCAATAATTATTTTCATTGATACTGAAACTACTCTGAATAACATACTGACAAAAAGACATACACACCATCTCTGTAAGCTGATACTTCCTTGCATTTGTTTAGGTACTTAATACAAATTTGCTATAAGGTATGTATCACTGAATTACTGATGTTTGATTATCATGAAATTGTTGATGGTGACAAACATTCATGTGGATTAGAGTATAAATAATCCTCATCTTTAGGGCTGTCTGGAATCTCTAATATTGTTATCGGTTTTCTTATTTGATCTTCACGAGATTCCTTCACCAATTGGGAGAAGTCATCCCAGTTCATTTTTCCAGTTCTGTAATTATCGATCAAATTTACTATAACCCATGTGTTCGGAAGAATTGTTGTATTGAATCCTAAGTACCTTCGATGGCCTTTGACAACTTTTTCCATGTTGTCTCCTTAAATTGCCAAGAAAATATCACTTTCTACTACAACAATGTTGCCATCTGATTTGAATGATTCTCAAATGCCTTAAGGAGGTATGCCTGTAAGCAACCTTCAATACAACCTATGAATGCCAACATGTCTTTTTCATATCTAAGATGGAAGAACTAAGAAATGGCCTCTTTGTTGGAGAAGCCTCACAATCTTTCTTCCGATTTCCTCAATTGGTGTAGTAAATTTCAGAGCCCTGAAATTGACTCGACACCACAGCCTTTGAATCTCTTTTGGCAACCTATCATTAACAAGCCTGAAGCCTGAAGTCAGTCAGAGTGAAATGCACCACTTCAAGCCTTTGTATGCGAGGAAGAATCTAAAGTGGCAAATTCACATTCATGAATGTTAGTCATGAAAATACATAGAATCTTAAGCAAATAGGGTTTCAAGAAATTATAACAAACCCTGTTCAAGTAATATCTCGGGCTAGACCAGGAAAAATGGTACATTGAATAAATAGATTCTAATTCTAGTTTTTACTTCTGTTCTGATGGACCTCTTTCACTATACGAACCTCATCTCTCAAAGATGTGATAGAATGATTTGTATCGAATATATTTGCGAATTGACTGTCATGTCAAGTAATGGACTGGTCAAGAACTTATGGAAAAATGGAAGAGTATGGAATAAGGTACAATGAAAATGGATATTAAACATGTTATCACTCCAAAAGGAACTATTATCCAGTTCTGGAACGATAAGCATGAGATTCAAGTATCTTGCAACGGAAACCATGTTGCAAATCCTTAGGCCATAGTTTATTAGATTTACTAAATACAAATGACAACTTCTAAGCAACCAAAGCCCCAAAACCAGTTCAAATTGCAATCTTTACTTATGAAATCCACTAAATTATCCATACCCACTTCAAACAAAACAAACAGATAAATCGACATATTAAACTCCAATGAAGTTTCAGAAGCTTAAGAAAATCTAACCTTTGATAAAATTGGATTGAGCAGCGAAGATAGTAGGTAAAGACCAAGGTTTTTGGGTTCTATACTTCTTGATTTGAAGATTTCCAACAAGGATTGCTTCTTCAATTTTAGAAACGATTTTTAATAAAGAAAGTGAGAGTGGGTTAGAGTGAGGGTTTGGCTTTTGTAATACGATTTTGAACAGTAACACGTCGCTGCCAAGAGAATCGCGACAGATGGTTGTTCTTCGTAGAGGTGGTACTATCACAGCACCTCCTCTTTGACGACAATGGCTTCTTTCGCTTGATCGACGATGGCTCCTCTCACCTCATTCTCTGGTTTTTCAGACAAAAATTGAAATTGAAAACATAATGAAAATAGATGTTAGGTTAACAATTCTTTAAGGGTAACTTTATCCTTTTACAAGCATGGTTGGTTAAAAACGAATTTTTACCGTAGTTTGGTTAGAAAAGAATTTCATGAATTTCATGAATTTCATTTGGTTAAAAAAAATTCCTCTCTAAATAAATAAAACACAACAGATATAACATAGAAATATGATACCGCCTTAAACTCAATTTGTATTAGATTATAAAATCTATTCAATGTTATACATATGTTACACAATTACATACAGGGATAATAATCTCCGGTGACCATAAATTTGGAAGTATATTATCAAACTGATCATTAGATAAGAAATTAGTTTTAAATTAGCTATTTTCGATAAACACTGTGACACTAATGGTCATTTCATCTTATTCCATTAACTTTCCATTAAATGAGTAACATTTTCGTAAATAAGAAGATGACATTTTGTCACAAGATTTATTTTACATTAATTACCCCAATATAAAATGACTGTACATTAAATCTCTTTCGTATCGGCTTTCATTTGAATATAACCATGCATTATTATGTTAGGTATTTTTTTTTAAGGTTGTGTTAACAGAAAATCTATATGTAACCTATAAATGCCTTAACTTGCTAAATTTACCCAATTACCCATAGCACATGCTAGCCATATAAATTTGTTCGATTAATATGCTTTGGATTGAATTTTCGGTAGCTGAAATAAAAAAAATGTAAAATAAATCTTGTGATGGAATGTCATCTTTTTATTTACGAAAATACCATCAATATAACGGAAAGTTAACATATTGAGATAAAATGACCATTAGTATTCTAGTGTTCACTAAAAAATGGCTACATTGAAACTATTTCCCCATCTAATGGCTATTTTAATAATGTACATCTAAATTGATAATCACCGGGTAATTATCCCTTAGAGCATCTCCATTGTTATGCCCAATAATTATGTCAATGTTAAAATTTAGTATATTGTACAAAAAATTCCCTCCAATGCACTGCTAAATGCTGTGCTGCCAAATTTGGCATAACAATAAATGTTCATTTTTTAAATATTTAAATTAATTTAAATTTAATGTACATTTAATGTTATTTCAACAAAAATTTATTACATATGCAACTATTCTTCATAAATTAAATATTTTTCTATTTTTGTCTTTACTTTTTCTTTTTCTTTTTTATTCAATTCCATAAAAAAGACAATAAATACATTAATGGTAGTTGTTGATTTTTATAATTTTAATTAATAAAATAATAAAAGTAGCATTTTAAATACTATTATACATTTGAGCACAATGCTAAATTGTTGTCCCAAATATAGCATTTTACACTTTTTTATACTAAATTTGACATTGACAATAACACGTCCACTGGAGATGGTCTTATATAAATAAGTAGACTTAATGGTAAGGATACCCCCTGAACTATTCGAAATTGTAAACGTTGGACGGAATCCATACGGAAATGAATTTTCGTCTCTAATCTGACTCACGTGGCTTCCAAGTGTTAGAAAGGGTAAAATGGGAAATAAAATTTTAAAACTCAGAGGATATAACGACGACTTATGCTTCGTCGTTATATCCTTTTCTTCATCTTCGTTTTCTAGGGCAGAAATGAGTGATGGAAGCTTCAATGTTAGGGATTTTTACCCAAGGTGTTTCTGTGGAAGAAGAGCAAAGTGTTACACATCTTGGACAGATTCAAACCCAGGAAGACGTTTCTGGAGCTGCTCAAATTTTCAGGTTTGTGGGTGTTTAAATGGGTTAATTATCTTTCCATAATTTCTTATCAGTAAATGAGTTTTGTGATTGTTAGGGTGATGTCAGATGTCGATTCTTCAGTTGGTATGACCCTCCTATTTGTGCAAGATCGAAGAAAAATATTCTCGAGTTGCTTAGAAGAATAAGGGACCTGGAGATGAGATTGGGGGAAGAAAATGGTTTTGAAGGCATTGGTACAAGCTCTACGTGTGTCCGTACTGTAGTCGCAACTGTAGATGATGAAGTTAGTTCTGCAAGAAAGATAAGAAAGCAAAATGGTGTCAGTTGTTTTAGAAAGTCGATTGGTGTTTTAGCCTTAGCAATAGGGATATTGTTTGTTGTTGTGAATAATTGTCTGTGAATTTTGTATTTGAAGGCCTGGAGATTGTAACATGTTGTTGTAGTTTTGTGTTCAACAAGTGTAATTTTTAACAATGATAGCAATGAAAGTTACAATTTGGTATGAACAACTCTTGGGTTGAATTCATATTTAACTTTGGCAATTTGACATCAACTACTACCTAAATATTTTTGCAACATACCAGAATGTACCTACCAATATACATGAAACTAGTATACCTGAATAAAAAACAATATACTAAAATGAATATGCAGGTCACTGCATTCCATGGTTAACTTTATATAAAGGATTGAGTATCAACCAGTAACAAACATTACATATCATACATAAGAACAAAACTAGCATGTTCATCAGGCATGTAAACATTACAATATAAACTGTTCTATCTAGTGTAAATATCAGTACCATAATACATCCCAAAAGCATATGTAATAACATAACAACAAAAACTATCCTTTTCATCAGGCATACAAAAACCCAAATGCAACTACATCTATCAGGTTATTGGTTGGTTCTTTTCCTCTTCGTTGCCTTGGTTCCTTGGCTTGGTTCAGTAGATTCAGCAACATCAGTAGCTTCAGTAACTTGGCTTGGTTGTGTAGATTCAGCAACATCAGTAGCTTCAGTTTTAGAGCCAAGTCCTTTCCTTTTCTCACAAGTGGTCTTATTGTGCCCTTCTTGATTACATTTGCTTCACTTAATGCTTATGTAATTCCTCCTCAACTTGAGTTTCCTCCTACCCTAACCTCATCAGATTGAAGATTCCTTGCCTTCTTTGGCCTTCCTCTTTGTTTCTTGAATTCTGGAACTTGAACAGGTTTCTCATTGGTGTTTGACCACATGGTTGGCCCATTTATGTCATATATGACCGGATTATATGCCTTCATAAATGTTTCCTTCTTGTACATATTGTGTACGAATTGAATAGGGTCATGGTTGGAATTCAATAGGGCAGACATTCCATGAATACATGGAATCCCAGTCAACTGCCACTTGTTGCAAGCACAAGTCCTGTTTTGGATGTCCACAACATACTGCTCATCTCCATAACCCCTGACCTGATATTTGTGGTTTCCACAGTATTCTGGGCAGCAAATGTTACTCTCGAGCTTAACCTTCTTAACAAGCTTGAACACTTTAGGACCTATTTCATGTTTCCACCTCTCCAGTTCAACTATTTTCCTCACAAGCCTTTTCATCAAGTAGTTCCTGATCATCTCCATCATAGAGATCACTGGTTTGTCACGAGCATTTAAAATTGTTGAGTTGAAAGCTTCACACATGTTATTGCATAACATGTCATATAAAGCAGTGTTTGTGAAGAATGCCAGTGACCAATGATTAGGATCCTTGTCTTGTAACCATTTGTATGCATCTTCACTTGCACTTCTCATCCTCTTCATACTCCTTTTAAACCTGGCCAGTAAAAAAAAAGTATATTACATATGTGAAGACAAATTCAATGAAAAAAAAACATAAAAGAATGAATGAAATGTCAAATTTAGATAACTTTGAAATACAAGGAAACCTAAATCCTTACTCTTGTTCAGTTGTGGACTTTGCAGAACACCAAAGTATCTGTTTTAGCAATAAGCCCCTATGTTCACCTTTGAAATTGTTGTTAAAGTGCTTGACACAGAATCGATGTTCAGAATGTGGAAATAATTCACTAATGGCTTCTATTAATCCCTTTTGCTTGTCTGAAATCCATACCATCCCATATGAATTGTTGATTTTCAAATCCAAAGCCAACAACTGTAGAAACCAAACCCATGTATCCCTACACTAAGATTCCACCAAAGCATAGGCTACAAGATACATTTGGTTGTTAGGATCAACCCCAACAGCTGTCAGAAGTTGTCCATTGTGAACTACTTTGGTGTGACATCCATCCAAGCCTAATATTGGCCTACAACCCTCTTTCCACCCTTTGTTCAATGCATCAAGGCAAATGTATAGCCTTTGAAACGTAGGATTTACTTCTCCCAGTCTTGTATAACACTTCAAACTAACTGTACTTCCTGGGTTTGTCCTTAGAATTTCTGCACCATAGTCCCGAACTCTGGAGTATTGCTCTGCCATAGAACCTTGAATCATTTTTTTAGCTTTCTTCATAGCACGATAGTACTGCCAAACTGTAGCATCCACACTAGTATCTACCCTCAATTGGTGAGACATTCCAGCAAAGTTCCAATTAGGGTTCACCCTCCATTGATCTACATACTTGTTAGCTATCATTTTGGAATTAACAAACTTATTCGTAAATGTCATTGCACATGTATGTTCATCACCCATAGACTTTATCTTGAAAGTTCTTTTATCAGTTAACCAAGATCCATAGACAAACCACTTGCAACCCTCCTTCTCACAAATCGCCCTAATCCGATTAGGATCATTTTTCTTAAATCTAACAGCTCTCCTGTTTTTCACAGCATGTGCCCTGATGGCATTTCTAAACACATCAGCGCTACCAAACTCCATACCAATCACAAACTTTGGATCTTGCATGTCACGACTTGGATTGAACTCATGGTACATTTTCTTCCTAAATTGGCTAACATGCCCTCTTTGAACCTCATCATTATCAGATCCATCCAAGCTGTTCAACTCCTCTGATCCTTCATCAATATCAGATGCATCTCCACTTTCTGGATGTGGAATATCTGTAAATTGTAGAGACTCCCAACCACATATAGGATCCACACATGTATCAGTTGCTATATCTTCTTCTTCTTGCTCATAATCAGACTCCACCAAGTCTTGATCACCACCATAATTTTCTGCTTCTTCAGAACCATCACTTTCTGCCTCCTCTAATACATGTTTTCCCTTATCTTTCCTTTGCAATTCATCTCTCTCAACAGTTTCACTTTCTGCCTCCTCAAATACATGTTTTCCTTTATCTTTCCTCTGCAATTTATCTCTCTCAACACTTTCACTCTCTGGCTCCTCTAATACCCGTTTCCCCTTATCTTTCCTCTGCAAGTTATCTCTGTCAACAATTTCACTTCCTGCCTCCTCTAATACATGTTTCCCCTTATCTTTCCTCTGCAAGTTATCTCTTTCACCACTTTTTCCATTCAATTCATTTACATTTTCTTCATTAACCCCACTAACAAGCAAATCAACTTCTGCACAATCATTATCAGACTCTAAGTGCTGATACTGAATCACTTCATCTCCCCTGATTGTTTGCAATGCTTTTATAGGCTCTAGAAACAAATCTAAGACCCTATTAGGGGGAATCTTATCCCCAAACGACAACAAAGCCTGATCACAATTTATATTTAAGGGTTTTCCACACCCTGACACCTGAATCCAAAACCCAATAGGCAGTTTATACCCTAACTCTAAGGCAATATCATCAAGGTCCAACATAGACAATTCATCAAGATTCAAATAATCGAAAAAATTAAATTTTCCCCCAATATAGTTTTCCATTTCTCCATCATACCCTCCACCGTGATACACCTTAAAGCTGAATAATATCTCCGTGTCATCGAGATCTACAAATGAAATCAAAACAAAATTAACCGAAATAAATAATGGTCAAAGTAAACAAAGTCAATAAACTTGGAAAGAGGGTTGGGAAAAAACATTCACAAACAAGCTAACACACTTTCTGTAGTTGAAAATGAATGTGAAGTTATCAGTGGGGTCTGACATCAGAACTTTTAAACTTAAGCAGTGGTCCCTCCCTTTTATAGTTTTTGTTTGTTCCGTAATGGACAACGTGTTTGAATACAATTTCTTAAGTGCTATAAAACCAACATCTTCAATAACTTTAAATCCATACCCATCCCAACAAAAACATATACAACAACTTCAATTCAATTTCTCAGGTTTTCATACCCATCGTGGAACACACCTCAACAACATATAAAACAAATGTGACGATTTAATCTCAAAGAACACTTACCGTATTGCGGTTGTTCACCATCATCTGTCCTTGCTCCAACCATTTCTCCAACACCGTTCGCCAATCAACCAACAAATTTGGGGACTTTATTCAACCACTTCTCCAACACGGTGTCGAATAACAAAACCCTAATCGAGAAAATTTAGGGATTTTACAATTTCACAAACCTAAATTTCACAATTTACCCCTCTGAGTTTTAAAATTTTATTTCCCATTTTACCCTTTCTAACACTGTCACATGGAAGCCACGTAATTCAAATTAGAGACGGAAATTCATTTCCGTGTGAATTCCGTCCAACGTTTACAATTTCAAATATTTCAAGGGATTTAGTGACCATTTTAAGAATTCAAGGGGCAAATGAGCAACTCGCGCTTAATTTAAAGGGTATCCTTACCATTAAGTCAAATAAGTAAACTAAACTCTTTATGTTACCCTGTTTGGATATCTTGTACAGTATCAAAAAATACCTTATATTTTAAATGAATGAGCATTGGAAAGGAGCCCAAAAAACGTAATTATCACATAAAAGTGTATATATTTTATGCACAAATTCCTCAAGTTAAGTATATACTTTCTAATGAAATTTTGGATTATTTTTTTCAAATTGGAATTGGATTTTGATAATCGGATTAGGTTCGGATATATCCAATCCACACAATCTTTTACCCTTCTCCATGTCCAAAAACCAGATTCAGATGCAAATGAATTCGGATTTTATATTATCCAACTTTTGGGATGAACCAGACAAACCAAATCAAATAGCGATCTCTATTTGCAGTTTTGCATTCTTCAGGGAACTGCTCTTAGTTGGTTTCAAGCCTCCAAATGCAAGGGTTTAGGTCCCTTTAGGAGAGCAATGGTGAAAGGCAACATTTAACATATCAAAAGGGAGCTGCTTCTGGGCAGTCGAGACTGGACACTGGAGAAGGAGACACTCACTTTTATCAATGAAACTGGTGTGCCACAGCAGAGATAATAGCCAAGGGCAATCCAAAGGAATTAAAGAAAGGACGATTAAAGTTGTTTTGCAAACTCTTTGAATGAAGTAGCCTAGTACATTAATATCTAAACTTGTGTCCTCAGGAATCAAAACAACATTGACAAGTCCAAAACAAGTTTAAATTGCCAAGTAAAAAAGCTAACAACATTTTTAAAGAATGCCAGGGCCTAATGACACCGGCACTCTCATAGACGAAGCAATGACAGAGTTACTCATGAATTGTTCCCAAAACATCTTCATCTCTGTATAGAAAGTACCTGAACAGCAATAAAATTTGGATGGACAACAATTAAACAGGAGGATTTATGATATGTTTTGTTCCCATATACACATGGGCAGCAAATAATCATCTTAAAGCAAAATACATGCTCATGTTAAACAAGCAAAAGAATGAAACTCGACTTGCCAGTGTACTAAACTAATGCTTTCTCAAGAGGCATATATAAGTATAAAATGCTTATACATCAAACATTCAACAAAAACACATAGCAACTTTTGCACCGACCCTATGATGGACATTTAAACAAAATCAGTAAAACCATCAGGTTAAATTATTACGGTAAATACAATTACTTGGGTTTAGTTGAATTGTGATTGAATTAGGATAATTGGAACTGCCTTTGGTTCAGTTAGGAAATTAAGAAGATAGAATTAGATTTAATCATCTAACGAGTAGAATAAAATTATTTTACTTCATTTTTTAATAAAACAATATATATATATTAGTAAAATGATAACATTTACAAATATTTTTTTATGTAGAATAAAATATTTAAATCAATTTTGATAAGTTATTTTTAAATTATATTTAATAAAAAAAAAGTATTTTAACTTATTTTTGAATAAAATTAAGTTTATTTTATTTTACCCAATAGGCCAATATATGATTTAATTCAGTGCTAAACTATACCGAATACAAAACATGGTTATTTTTAATCCAATGCTATGCTTCACCAAGCAAAAGATTATAGCTAATCCAATCTCATCTCAATCTATCTAATCTCGAATAATAATTTATCCCATCTCACGATGGTTGAACAATGGAGTCCGGTCACAAATTCCGCATTCTGGGCAACACACTATGCTTCCAAATATCAGCATTTTTATAGTTGCTGAAACAGTGAAGTATCTTACACTATCCAACATTCCATAAATACTGCCACTCTTTCAATCTTTTCCTACATGGATTGTAATCTAATTTCCATCTTGACTATACTAGGACAAAACATAATTTTTAACATTCTTAAACCCATAAAACTGCAAGCAAAAAATATGACATGTCAAACACTCTTATCACCTTAACTACATGACAACAGCAAGGTGCCCATAGGAGCCACTTAGCTGTCACAGACTGCCAAAGCTCTAAAGTAGGACGGCTATACACAACCTTTGTAAGTGATGTGGTTGCTATTCAATGCCTAATAAACATTGAGAAAACCAAGATCAGGCAACTAAACTGGCCTCCTTCAAGAACTGCTAAAGGGAAATTAATTAACTAATTAAGATTTAATTCCTCCATATATTTGAAGAAAGCAAAGAGAACAATGCTATATTTCAATTTTTATGAAGATTTTTAGAATGCTTACTCTGGTGTATAATACACATCAGAGCTTTGAGAAACTTTTATCAAAATACAGGCAAATAGCTAAACTAGAGGCAGAAAAACTTACTCTCTATCCCCAAGCTTAACTTCAGTGCCACGATTAAAATTGGCAAAAAGAACAGTGTCTCCTTCCTTTACAGTAACAGGGATAAGCTTCCCATCGCTATTATAAGCTCCCGGACCAACCGCAACAACTTTTCTGGAGTTAAGCTAAAATTTGTAACATGCAAAAAGTAGAGATGAAACACGACAATAAGAAAAAATTCAAGGTAGTCAGCTAATTAACAAATAAACATAAAATTCTACCCCAATGCACATACAAAAAATCTTCATTCATCCATTCAAACATGTTTGAAAAATATAAAACATTCTCAGCAACGTAGAAATGGAGAATGAACCATTTTAGAGAAACAAAAGAAAGAAAAATAAAATAAAACAAAATAAACAGCTTTCTAGACGTGTACATTCCTTTTCGAGCCACGATCAAAGAATGAAGGGTCTGATTGATATGTGAAACCTTAATATAGCACCAGGCTGTTACTGGCCCTTAGATTGTCAAGTTGATGATTTGGCAGTATTCCAGATGTTCACTTTGCTTTCACAATTACTAAGATAACTGAATAATTGTGTTCATGTTCCATCCTTCTCCCAGTTCCTTTCCTCTAATTATTGGTTTCCAATTAAACTATTAAAATTTTCTACCAAAAATTCTTTTTTTTTTCTCCTAGTTTCTTTCCCTCAATTTTCCCTCCTACCAAACCAAGGAAGAAAGTTGTACAAAACATGCCACAACCCACAGATTGAAATAAACAAATCAAAAGTTAAATTAGTATAATGTAAGGAAACTTGGAGAGCCACATATAAACACATATTGCAAGAGACAATGAAACCCCAGTTTTACTGATAAAAACGAGCACTTGAAATTACAAGATATATTGAAAATCCAAATCAAATATTTAAAATCAGAGCAGTACCCAAGAACTGAAATACAAACAAGAAAAATCTACAGAAAAATTAAGATATGAGCAGATTTGCAGTGAAAAGAAAAAGGAAAAAATAGATGAAAAACCTGGGTGGTTTTCTTAGGAAGTAAAATTCCAGAGTTGGTTTGGGAAGGAGGAACGATTTTTTCAACCAAAATTCGATTGAATGATGGAATCAATCTCTTTGCCATTTCGTGAGAGAGGGATTGACTACAAGCTTCTTCTTGGTTTTTTTTTTTTTTGTTCTATGAATTATGACGAGACAGAGTGAGTAGGGTTTAACATGGAATTATACGCAGGGTTTAGTATTAAGGTATGCCCTGCCGCACCTTCCCTGTAATTGTTTTCGATCCGATTTTGTTTTTATTTTTATTTTTTAAAATTGATTTTAAAAAGGCGTTAATTATTTTTTCATTTTATTTTTATAAAACATAAAAAAAAAAAAAAAAAAAATCAGTATTAAAAGTGAAAGATTTAAAAAATATAAGGTCCCGTCCTGTAGTCGTTTTTCAACCCGTTTTCGTTTTTATTTTTCAAAAACGATTTCGAAAACGCGTTCGTTATCCTTTTTTCATTTTGTTTTCGAAAAACAAAAAAAAAAACGAAAAACAAAACCAGTATTAAAAGTGAAAGATTTGAAAAACACAAAATACTTGTTTTTCGTTTTTCGTTTTTGTTTTTCATTTTGTTTTTCATTTTTTTTTATATTAAAAAAAATCTTAAACTATTAATTGTACTGTTATGTGTTTGATATAACTAGGACAAGACGGAACAAGATTTTTAAATTATCAAAGTGTCCCTCTTATATATATATATATATATATATATATATATATATTATTAATATATTTTATAGTAATAAACTAATATATAATATTTTATATAACAAATTGAAATCTGTAAAAAAGTGGCGAAAAAGTGCCGTATTATATATATATTATATATTATTATATATTATAATAGATATATTTTATAATTATAATTTATAATATTATATATTAATACTTTATATATTATGATATATATATAATATCAAATATTATATATTTACATAGGATATAATGTCATATATTATGTATTATTATATATAAAAATGTAATATAAAAAATATATAAAATAATATATATTATTATTATATAAATTATAATATATGTAATAATATTTAATATATTATTTTTTATTATATATATATATATATATATATATTATAATTATTTATTTATAATTTAAGAGTTTTGTTTTGATTAATTCATTTTTTTGATATGATTTTTTGAATTAATTTTTGATGTGTTACTTTTGTTTAATTTAAAAATTACAATACAAAAATTATATTGGTTAATTATTTAATCAATTTGTTTATAGTTGTAATAATATTAAACAAAATACTAAAATTAATATTTCAATTTTTGATAGTTTTCGGTTAACCTACCAGACGCGTTTTTTCCGTTTTCATTTTTAAAATACAGTTTTCAGTATTTGCTACCAGACGCGTTTTTAGAAATCGAAAATGAAACCAAAAATACTGTTTTCATTTTCATTTTCATTTTTATTTTTGAAAAACAGCAACTGAAAAACGCTTACAGGACGGACCCTAAAATACTTGTTTTTTATTTTGTTTTTCACTTTCTTTATATATAAAATAAATATTTTTTTAAACTACTAATTGTAATATTATGCATTTGATATGGTTAAGATAAGACGATATAAGATTTTTAAATGATTAAAATGCCCCTCTTATATATATATATAATATAAACAGTTATATTTTTATTATATAATATATATATATATATATATATATATATATATTATAATTATTTATTTATAATTTAAGAGTTTAGTTTTTATTAATTCATTATTTGATATGTTTTTTTGAATTAATTTTCGATGTATTACTTTTGTTTAATTTAAAAATTACAATACAATTATATTGGTTAATTATGTAATCAATTTGTTTATAGTTGTAATAATATTAAACAAAATGTCAAAATTGATATTTCAATTTTTGATAGTTTTCGGTTAACCTACCAGATGCGTTTTTTTCCGTTTTCATTTTTTAAATATAGCTTTCAGTATATGCTACCAGACTCGTTTTCAGAATTCGAAACTGAAACAAAAAACACAGTTTTCATTTTCATTTTTATTTTTGAAAAACAGCAACTGAAAAATACTTACAGGACGGGCACTTATATAACTTAAGTGAAAATTGGTGAAAATGTCCTCTCCTATGTTTGAATGAGGAAAATTGTCCCCATCATGTTTTTCTTGTATTTTTGTCCCCTTGAGGAGATGAAATGACTTGAATACCCCTTTAAGTAAGAATTTTCCCTCCTTTTAATATTAAACCCTTGAAGGTAAGATTACCGAACTGTCCTCAAACGAAAACCTCATTAAGGGAAGATGACTCAATTGCCCTAAACCCCAGACGTTGCTATTTGTCCCAAAATCAAAAATCAAAAATCAAATTCAAATCCTTGAATCCCCCAATCCTCTGGAACCCCACTAATGTCTGTCGTCGACGAGAAGGAGCAAACCTAGAAAAAGCATAAAAAAGTTAAGCTTCAGTTTTGAACACACGAGCTTGTCTTGAAAAAGGGTGTCTTGAAGAAGAAGAAGAAAAAGAAAAATAAGAAGAAGAACACCATCTTCAGCATTGGTTTGAGAAGAGAGAAACAGAGAGTATAAGAACGCTCTTGACCGAAGAAAAAGAAGAACTGTCGAAGACCGATATCCACCCCCCCTGACTTTTGTCCTTGATTGCTTCATTCCTCGTTCGAGCTAAGAGAAGACGCCTTTGTCAGAAGTAAGTAAAGGTATTCATTAGTTTTGTCCTTGTCTTCTTCATTCGTTTTTTTTTTCCTCTGATATGTTTGTTTACGTCTGTGTGTGAATGTGCGTGCATGGAGTGATGATTTCTTCTTTACTTGTGGGTTGTTCTTTATTAAGTGTTATGTGTTTTGTTTGAGAAATGGATAGGTAGGGGATATGTGTTGGGTTAGCAGTGGTTTTTTGTTGTTTTTTGTTGAAATCAAGTTTTGAAAACAGGGTTAGTCATAAGGGAATACTAACTGGGAGTGGGGGTTGTTATATTTTAGTTCATGCCTTTGAACAACTGGTTATGTTTTTTTTTTAAGTGTTCATGAGTGGGGTCTGAGCCCCATAATTGGATTTATATAGCCTTTAGAGGATTTGATTGTTGGAGGTTGATTTTTTAATTTTGAAATTGCATTGTTATGTTTGAAATGATAACCCCAACAATGCATCATTGGTTGAAAGTCGAATTGAGGGCATAAAATCCCTTTCCAAATTAAATACCAGTCAGAGGTTTGAGAGGAAATCCTGTGCGGGGCTTGATATTTTCTTACATTGCTAAATCCCTTTACATCGCTTTCTATTGCATGACATGGCTTGAAATTCATTTTTAGGGTTTCAGATCCAATTGTAGGGTTTGAAATCATTTCCCAGGGTTTTATATTAATGATTTCCCTTTATAGGGGGTGGTTGAAATCACTTTAACATTGCTTGAAATTCCTTCAGTGTTTTGTCTCTTAAAGTTACTTATTTGGGGACCAGTGGTTGATATATAGTATTAGGGCGGCCCATCGGAAGTCCAAATTCAGGGCTTGAAATCCAATTTTGGGGCTTGAAATTCATTTATAGGGCTTTATAGTTTCTTAAAGGGCTTGAAGTCCCTTTACAATTGTTAGTATTGGTTTACAGGGCTTGAAATCCATTGCTAGAGCGTGATATAAACGTTGACCATTGCAGTGATTTTTAGGGCTTGAAATCCTTTCTCAAGGCTTTATATTAAGGGAGGGCTTTATATTAATGATGTCCCTTTTGAGGTTGTTGAAATCACTTGAACTCAAGAAATCCCTTCATAAAAAGATATTAATGGTGTCCCTTTACACTTATTTATGTGGTCAATGCTTGATAGTTAATATGTAGCGGAGATGCATATTAATGTGAAATTCCAGGGCTTTAAATCGATTTTGTGGCTTGCAAATCATTTGTAAGGCTTTATTTGTTCGTACAGGGCTTGAAATCCCTTAATAGTGCTTACTATTGGTTTACAGGGCTTGAAATCCATTGCTAAGGTGTGGTATATTATTGTACAGTGCTTGAAATCCTTTTCCATGCCATTGGATATTAATAAATTAATATACCTTACACTTTTATGGTGCTTTTTATTGCTGGAAAGTGGTTGAAATATATTTCCAGGGCTTCATATTATTGTACAAGGCTTGAAAAAAGTTTTAGGGCATGACATTAATTAATTTTTGTTTTGCTGTTAAACAGATGATTGTCGATCGAAACAAAAAACTATAGCGGTATCCGGACCACAAAAACTGGAGACACGTGAGAATAAGCTCACAAAACAAGAAATACTTTATTCGAGATTTGAATTCCCTCTTGACTCGTTGTGGTATGATTGATAGGTTTAGGGCGAAATTAAATAAATAAAAGAAAGTTTCTCCTTACAATCCACAAATTTTCCATTTATACTCCAATTTTTTTATTTTTTTATTGTTAACAATTCTAACCTGAATTAAAATTACTAAATAAGATAAAAAATACTAAAGACACTTCAAACTAATTAAATTTATAAAAAAGACTCTCTCCTAAATCATTAAAATAAATATTACATACTAAACTCTTTCTCCTTAATCTGTTATTACCATAATAAACACTTTCTCCTAATTACTCTCTCTCTCTCTCTCTCCATTTAAAAAAAAAATCAAATCTCTATATTTTCTCAGTCAATCTTTTATTAATAGTTAAAGAAAAAAACTTACGAATATTTTAGTTATTTACTAAAAGTAATATGTATATATATATTATAAAGTCAAAACAAATACCTTGTTTTTCAACAAAAAAATTATAGATATATGAAAACTTGATTTGTTGCAACTGTTGGATATGACTCGAACTTACAATGGTTACCAAATAAGACTCACCAATACAGAGACTTTCTGGAGACGTGAGACACGTTTGAGAGTGTGAGTTTGAGTTTGAAGGAGATTTGAAGATCTGAAGAACTAGAGAAATGGAAAACAACCAAAACTGTTGTGTCACCGCTGTTAATTATGACAGCGATCCCCATTCCAGTAGAAAGCGTGGTGAGTTGCGCTGAGGGTGACACAACGGTAGGACATCAGTTCTGTTCCAAGGAGGAAGCGTTGTGCCTACGCTATGAGTCGTGACAGCGGCTAGACAACAGTCGTGACAGTGGTCGTGACTTGGTGACCTGGCACGTGGATAGCGGTTTTCTGAGCGGACAATTTCAACATGGTTTAGGAAGTGGGTGGCCAACTGCAACTTGAATCTTAGTCAATCATAAGCACACATTGAATCAAGAAATATTAATGGAAAAGGACATTATATGTTTATGGAAGTTCTTATGATTATAGGATTTCTCATTTACAAGAAGACTTGTCATAAATAGAAAATAGTATTTATGTGGAACAAGTAATTCTTGTATGTGAAACAAGTAAATTAGCAAATTAAGAGAGATCTCAAGAGAACATTGGACGTAATTGGGTTTAGGGTATTAGAAAAGTGAGAATCTTAAGTGTGTGGATGTAACAATTTTCTACATATTGAAATTTTCTTTTGTCGTTCTGATGGCCGTGGTTTTTTTTCGATTTGGGTTTCCAAGTAAATTCTTGTGTTGTGCGTGATTTGATTTATTTTCTTCTTCCATCTTAATATTTTGCTATTGTCTGTTTGTGTTCTATCTGGCAACGCTTCCGAATAGTGACGCTTGTTCACTAATAGCAACTAGATTCGATTAAACTCAGAATTTTTAGGACTAACAAAGGAATTAAAGTTCTCTAGACAATCACATACCTATAAAAGTAAAAAAAAAAAAAAAAAAAAGAGCATTTTCATATTTCAATTTTTTTAACAAAAAAACAGGGTACTTGTTTTTTGAGTTTTTTTTAATTTATACATATATACGGTTCATAAAAACCAAGCTTATTCATAAGTTTTTTTTTTCGTAACTGTTAGGAGTTGTTTGTTTTTTTGTTTGAAGACTGAACAATCATGATTTTTTAAAGACTGGATAAGGATTGAAATCTGAATTTGAGTTACATGTTTTTTTTCCTCACATCTGAATGTATTGTCAACATGTTTGTTTTTTAAAAGTATAATTGTCATAATGTAAGTAATTTTACATTTAAACTCATGTTACACAATGATACATATAATATGGAACAAAAACAATCCAAAAATAATAATTATATATGAACATATATGATTATGATCTTCTTCTTAGATTACAAATAAACTTTATTTTTACTATAAAAAAAAGGTTTTTTTTTCAAAAATTAAAGGGACAACAGGAAAACTCATATAAAACACTCTAAAAAATAATATATAAATAAAGTATTGATATTAAACATCAATATGAAAAGTGATTAAAGTTCTTTTTTTATTTTTAAAGCTATTTAAAATAAGTAATATATTAAAATAAAGATTTTTATACTATATATAATTATGATAAAATTAGAAATATGTTATGTATGTGGGATAATATTGGAAGAAAATGTTTTGGATTGCATTTAATGCAATTCAATGCTTTACAATTAAGTGAAAAGTCAGGAATTTTTACTTTTTTTTTTTAATTTTTTAATTTTTTTGTATTTTAAGTTGTTTGACCACTTAAAAAACAAACAAAACAACTTAAGGTCTGTTTGATTTTTCCACTTAACACTTAATGACACTTAATGTGTGTAATTAAGTTGTTTTGTTTGATTTTTTAAGTGATAAAATCACTGAATGATCTCTTAAAATCACTAGTTATGAAAAGGGAAAAATTTTCACTTTTCACTTAACAGCAAATCAACTGAATATATATTAATTTATAACTTTTAAATTTATCCTCACAAATCTTATCTAATTTCTTGTTTTATCTTCTCTCACACCTTTAACCATATTAATATGTTTTCTTCTTCTTCTTCTTCTCACTATTTAAATAATTTTAACAGCCATAAAACCTAGTTTTTTCAAGACTCCAAAATCTCCATTTGTATCCAACGTTTTTTTAATCGTATTCAAACCTATTTCGACTTCTATTTATATTTCAGTAGGGATTTTTTTTTCTCATAATTTGATTAGTTTTATATTATGTGGTTGGAGAAATTATCACTTTAAAAAAAAACTACATGCAATTTACATGCGTCGTAAGCACCACAATATCATCTCGATATGTCTAGATGAGATACTCTCAAATTCGACACTGATTTTGTAAATTTACACACACACCCACCCACACACACACCCACACACACACACACACACACACACACACACACACACACATATATATATATATATAATTGAATTATGTCTGTTTGTGACATATTTATTTGGTATATTCACAATAATAGAGCATATAGATTTCATTATAAATGTATAATTATATTATTATAATTCTACATATAAACATTGAACACATTCAAATATAAATATATAACAAATAATAGTTGAAAGGGCAAAAATGTAAAAGTATTTATTTTCAGATATTCGTAACTTAAAAAAATAAACAATACATCACTTATATTCAGTTTTCAGTGAAAAAAATCAAACATGTTATTTAGTTTTCAGTTTTCAGTCACTATTCAATTTTCAGTATAATTTAGTACTATTCAGTCTGCAATCGAAAAATCAAACGCAACCTTAATATTTACGATTCAAATCCATTAAGTTTTAAGTGGAAAAAATAAATGACCCCTTAGAGGTCATTTGTTTTTTTGTCTGAATACTGAACAGTTCTGAATTTTTCTAATGAATGAATAGGGACTGAAATTTGAACCTGAATGACATGTTTTTTTTTCTCACATCTAAATGTATTGTCAACACGTTTGTTTTTTAAAAGTAAATTTGTCTGAATATAAGTAATTTTACATTTATACCTATGTTAAACATTTATATATATAATATGGAATAAAAACAATCCAACAATAATAATTATATATGAATACATATGATCATGATCTTCATCTTTGATTACAAACAAACTTTATTTTTCTAAGAAAAGAAATTATTTTTAAAAAAAAAAAAACAAGACATCAGGAAAACTCACATAAAACACTATAATATATATATATATATATATATATATATATATATATATATATATATACACACACACATCATCATCATTATCATAATATCATAATAAAGTATCGATATTAAACATCAATATGAACAGTGATTAGAGTTCTTTTTTTATTTTTAAAGTTATTTAAAATAAACAATATATTAAAATAAAGATTTCTATACCATATGTGATTTTGATGAAATTGGAAATATATTATATATGGGGATAGTATCGGAAGAAAAGATTTTAGATTGCATTTAATATAATTCAGTTATTTACAATTAAGTTAAAAGTCATGATTTTTTACTTTTTATTTTAAGTTGTTGTTTAGGATTTTTAAGTTGCTTGACCACTTAAAAAAACAAACAAAACAACTTAATACTTATGATTCATACCCATTAAGTTTTAAGTGGAAAAAACAAACGAACCCTTAGTCCTACTTGAGAAAGAATGGAGATACAAAATTAGAGATATATATTAGAGGAGGTAGAGTTTAATATGGTAATTAAAATTTTAGATGAGAGTGTTTAATATGTAATATTTAATTCAATGATTTAGTAGAGATAATTTCTTTTTTAATAATTTAATTTAAAAAAGATTACGACTCAGATGAACATAAAGGCTACGATGGTTTGTTCTAACTTTTATTAATTTAAAATGGAATGTCTTTAGAATTTTTTTTAAAAAAAAAAAGCTAGTGTCTTTAGATTAGAAGTGGCAAAAGATAAAAAGAATAATATTGAAATAAAAAGAAGTGTTTTTAGAATTTTTAGAATAGGATATCTTTAGAAAAGAAATGTAAAAAGAAAAATTAGATTGTGAAAAGAAGCTCTAAAAGAAATTGACTGTGCAATGAAACTCAACCACATCAACCCTAAAATATTTAATTAATTAAATTAAATTTTTTAGTAAAAAGATAGATCTAGTTTGACTAGGTTTTCTCCATTAGAGACCTGGTATGAAGATCGGTGGATCTCTTTTAGAGAGGATCATACCGATCTCTTTTAAAGAAGATCACAGTAATATCAACCATGAGATCATACCTTCTCCACTTTATTTTATTGTTTTTTTTTTCTCATTCTGATTCTTTTTTCTTTTCTGTGAATCTTGATCATGGTTGCCTCCCTTGAACTAATGAAGAGTGTGTTTGGTGGGTTTGTGCAATTTTCTCTTTTATAAACCATTATGTAGTTTCTTGCATTCATTTAATTTCATTTTTAAGTTTACTGTATAACATTGTTGTTGTAAAAATTTATTTTATGAATTGTTTAGTTTATGATATGTATTTGGATACCTTACAACCATTGCCCTTGTTGTACCTTTTTTATAACTATTACAATTTCTTGCATTCATTTACTTTCATTTTTAAAGTTTTTCATAGAAGATTGGCATTGTAAAATTGATTTTAAAAATTATTTTGGCTGATATTGTGTACTTAGATAACCCCATATCCAATGCGCTTGCTATTGTTTTTGTTTTGATATTGAAGCATAATTGATCGAGATATCTATTACAATGCATGGTGCGTTTGAAGTTTGCAGCACTTATGGTATGAAAGTTGGTCATGATCAAAATGGGTCATAGGATAGATTGACAATATATACCGACTATCGATGATACACAAACTCTTTATCGATAAATAAAAATGACGATCCCCAATACAATTGTATTGGAATCATCCATATTGAATTCAGATGACCCCATGCAATTAGTTCGCATTATATTACAAGTATTCTAGTTCAACTAATTTGGTAGGAAAACTTTCCAATTAGTAGATGGTGCACAAGCATTATATTACAAGTATTCTAGTTTGTTTTTGTGTTTAATTAAAAGGATTGTCTAAGACATGACAATAATGATTTGATAATTTTTGGTAGAGGGGTGTGCTCGAGGCAAAGGAAAATGCCAATTAAATGTTTCGATAAAATATACAGGTCGTGCAAACCAAAAGATATGACTATAGTAGATTTTTTTTTGACAGTTTTTCATGTAAGTTTTCGCAGAGATACTAGTTTATCGATTGTGATGGAATTCATCATTGATCATAATCATATATTGGTGTTTCCAAGCAGAACCTAATTCATGGGATCACATAGGATTGTAAAAGATATAGACATTATTCAGGTGAAATCAATGCGTAATATTAGTGTGAAAATAAGTCAAGTTGTGGATTTCATGGTGGAGCTGTCTAAGAGTTATGAAAACACGGGTTGCATAAGAAAGGATGTAATCGGCTTGATGCATTTCGTCATGCTGAGTTAATAAGGTGTCTGAATCACTCAAAACTCATATAGGGACAGATCTATATATGGTTGGATTCGTAAAAAATAAAAAATCTCAAAAATATAATTATTTAAAAATACAATGAGATTTTACCTATCATATCAAAACAAGCACAAACACTAAAATGTACGACCACATTCGAAATATGCGATTCATTAAATCTATTTCCTAGAATACGATTTTTAATGCATGTACATATATACTGTGAACATGTGTACTACAAATAAATTATACAATAATACAGGGATACAAATGTATGATATGTATACGTGTGTACTTACACCTTGTAAGAGGAGAGAAAATCTCGATAGCTTAACATCCAAGTAAGCATCTTTCCTCTTGAAGACGAACTTCGCATGAGAAAGTTGCTTTCTTTTATCGAATATCATATCAAATATGAATCACCTAAGCAACTAATCAATACAAACAAAGAGAGTTTTGTTATGCAATCAATTCAACACAAATTTAAAACCTAACACATCAGTGTTAGAGTAGAAATCCATTCTCAAATAGCCTACAAATAATTTCAAGGACTTTCCTTATAGCGAAACTTTATTTTTCTATAAAAAGAAAAGTTTTTTTTGAACAATATTATATACTAATGGATCACTTGGATCACTGTAAATTTATCTCGAAATAAAATTTAAGAGAGCTAAGTGGTATAGGCTTAGTTTGGTATTGCTTCCCCGGCTAATTTTGGGGTCAAAAGTGATTCTGGACCTCAGGCAGGGTGTTTGGTAAAATCGTGGAGAAGTGCTTTTGGTCACTTTTAGCTTCTCCCAACTGAGTTTTTGAGAAGCTACAAATACATGCTTTTGGATTTTGGCTTCTGCGTTTAGAAAACGCGCTAAGTGATATTAAATGAAATTTTACTAACTTTCCAACTTTGTCCTTGCCTTTAACGAAATTTAACAAAAAAAAATTGGGTTTATATTTTTGTACAAAAAAAAATGTTTCCATAATTAATTCAATAAAGTAAAATAAAAATAATAAAGTAGAATAAAATAAAGAAATAAAGAAATAAAGAAATATGACTAATTAATTAAATAAAATAGAATAAAAAATAGGACTAATTAATTCAATAAAATACCATAATTATATAACACTTAACATTAAATACAAATAAACAAGAAAAATATAAAGTATATCAAATTAGTACCATTTAGATGTCGTTGTCCTTTTAGTAATTTTACACACTCACAACACTTTTTATATCAGTTTACCAAACACATTGAAATTGCTTTTAGTTCTCACAGCATTTTTGAAAATCAGTTTACCAAACACTCAGCTGATTCTTCCCACAGTAATTCCAAAAACAATTTCCCCCACGGTAATTTTAGAAGCACTTCTCCCCACAGCACAACAATGCCAAACTGAGTCATAATCTACTTGTCAATCATGGTCTCCTGTTCAAGGATGATGGGATGAAGGTGATCACATCTTCTAATCTATGCGTGTCAGAAAGGGAAAAAAAAGTCTAAAAATATTAAGACTTTGATAATTAGCTATGAAAATTAAACTATCTAAAATAAGAAAAATGATATATCTATGAGTTAAAGATTTGAACTTTTAGGTTTCACCTTTTATTTTATTTTTTATATTTCCATAATGACATGAATTACCTATCTATAGAGTGATAGGATAAAACGCACCAATAACAATCACAAACAATATTTATCCTCTCTTATGTGAATCTAATAGGAAACAATTAAAATATAGCAGCAAATAAAACAACCACAAGCTCAATCACAAACACAAGAATATTAAGAATTCTACGTGGAAAACCTCCCCGAATTGAGGAGTAAAAACCACGGATCCTCTGAAATCTCTACTATCAATATATAATGGGTCTACACATATTTCTCTCTAGCTGAACCAAAGGCATATAACATAATAATCTCATGATTAACTAATCTTGGCAACACATGTAATATTAGCAAGTAAAACAAGAGAGATAAGATTTTACAAACTTGAATCCTCTGTTCTGGGTACTTAACTTTCTGAAGAAATTTCCGATCAACGATCCAACTGTCAAGATTCTAGAAACACGAGAGAAGAAGAATCTTTCCAAATATCAGCTCAATCGAACCATAAACCAAAGAGTTATATCCCTTTGAAGGAAACTGCGCAGCAGCTCCCCTGTTTTCTGTCAGAACCGCAAAACTCACAACAGGGAACTCCGATTGACAATTCCTCAGACCAGAATGTCGTACTGTGTGTGGTGAACACGCGTACAAAATTTGAGCTCGATCGAAGAACGAATCGACCTCCAAACAGCCCTCTAAAAAAGTCTGGACAGCAGCCTCCAACCCAGAATTCTGCACTTTTTCTGTTCTCTCTTCTCTCTCTTGCACACCGATTCTCTCTTCACTTTTTCACTCTAACCCCTAATTCAAGAAGGGTTTAATTTATACTACATATAAAGTGACTAAAAAGTCCTTGGGTCATCCACAAATATTATGTGGGTTTTACAACGAATACATTGTAAACTATTTTTGGACCATTTGCACATTTGGAGGAACCCAATCCAACACAAAGCACATGTGGTTTTTTCATTCACACTGCCAGTTCAATCATGTTTGCAGTAGCTTCTTGATATTATATTGCTTAATAAGTTGAAATGATAATGAGAAAAAGAAATAAACGTTCGTTTTCTCTCAAAGATTCTATTCTTTGACATTACACCATTTAAATGAAAATCGATTCTTGTTGAATTTACCTTGTAAAATATTAAAAAAGAAATCAAAATAAGCACAATTGTGAAGTGCAACTCAAAAACTAAATTTATAATTTTAATTTATTATTTTTGGCGGAAAATAAAAACAAAATTTAGTGAGCAATCGTCAATATAATAATATAGCACTAGCACCATCCAAAGTTAAGACATAAAGACTAACACAACTACAAAGAGACATACACATATACACATCTAGCCAATTACATAAAACCAATAAATTTTATGATAAAGTAAGTTATCTCATTTGTGCACTAATTTTAGTACTTCAATGAGTCGATATTTTTTTAAACAAATAAATACTCTTGTTGCAACTAGACAATATCTACACAATACCTCTCAAAGCACTATGTTTCGTAAGGTAATTCAACACCAAATACCAAAGGAAACATTCGTTAGCAAAACCATTACAAGAAGGAAAAGAGGTATCTTGCATTTTACTTCAGATTTTGTCTCAGTAAACTCAACCTACGAAAATGAGTAATGTTTTAACCATTACAAGAATAAATTGCATATCATTCAGTACAAATAACCTCATTTTGCATATTATTAGGTCTTATTGCTACCACTATAAGCTTTTGAGTAATGAGTTTCTATATCTTTATAAAATACGCATTTCTTCAAACGTGGAAATGGTGAGAAATGTCACTTTTTTTTTATGAGTTGCGATTATGTCACTATATTAATAACTTATGTTTCAAAAACACCTATTATGGTGAACTATCAAAATTGCCCTTAAAAGTTGTATTTGTGCTTTCATCTTCGGTTTCAGAAAGAGATTCTCTCTCCAAAAAAGTAGTGTAGAAATCGATCTAAAGGGCTTGTCAGAAATATTTTTCAAATCTGCAGGTAACTGATTTTTATGATCTCCCTAATGTTTTGTCATGCTTTTGCGAGTGATTTAAGATGTATGCAACAAATGTATGAACATTTAGTCTTCAGAATGTGCACTAGGTTGAGCTTGTAGGTTTGTTATAAAAGCTCAGTCCGAGCTTTTATAAGAGTGCTCCGAGCTTTTATAACAGCTGCGAGCTTTTATAACAGCTGCGAGCTTTTAAAAGCTCGATCTGAGCTTTTAAAACTTTTATAAGAGATGCGAGCTTTTAAAAGTGTTGACGTCGATTTCTGGGAATATGGAAAAAATCAACAAGAATTGGATTTTAGCTGTGATTTCAAAGAGAGAGAGAAGAAAAAAGTAATCGGACACAAGTTTTACGTGGTAAAACTCCGATGACCGGAGAAACGTCCACGGGTGGCTGAATAATCAACCAAGCCAAAATCCACTATTGAAAAAAATTACAACTCTCGATCTCTCTTTTTCTCTCTGTATTTTTCTATATTTTTGTGTGTATTTTGTGATGAGATTATGGGTCTATTTATATATTCATAGAACCATAATCATCTATGTACAAGTAATAAAAGATCTTTGTATTTAACTATGATTGGTTACTTGTTTGAAGTAGTCTGTCTTCTTTCCTATTTTGGAAACTTGTATCGAGATCGAATGAGACTCTAGTGATTCAGTCCAGTTAGGACTTATTTCCTTATAAGAACGTAGTCTTTTTGAAGAAATAAAATTGTTGCCTGATTTAGAACATTTTCTGTTTGGTATTCTATTCTTCTTTGAATTTCTCTTTGATATGGATATCTTCGCGTATTTTAACGACTCGTTGGGCTTTTTTTTATGTTTTCTTCATATTTTTCCCGAGTAGAACACGATATTAGTTGGTCCCGAATGACGCCATCTGATCCCGAGTAGAAAATATCATCAACTAGCCCCGAACACCTTTAACTGACCCCGAGTAGTATATGACATCAGTTGACCCCGAGTAGGTTTTGTTCAATACTTGTTTACTCGGGCTTCTTATTATTTGGTGATGTCTTGTAAGATATTTTCTGAATGCCTATTTGGATGTCCACTTGGCAATTTTATCCTCTTTGTCAATGACGTATACGTCTGATAAAATTTACATACGACAATACCCCTTAAAATATATTATAATATATATATATATATATATATATATATAATAGCAAATATTATATATTTACATAGGATATAATGTCATATATTATGTATTATTATATATAAAAATGTAATATATAAAATATAATAATATTTCATATATAAAAAATATAATAATTTTTAATATATAATATAATATAATATATATATTATAATTATTTATTTATAATTTAAGAGTTTTGTTTTGATTAATTCATTTTTTTGATATGTTTTTTTGAATTAATTTTTGATGTGTTACTTTTGTTTAATTTAAAAATTACAATGCAAAAATTATATTGGTTAATTATTTAATGAATTTGTTTATAGTTGTAATAAAATTGATATTTCAATTTTTGATAGTTTTCGGTTAACCTACTAGACACGTTTTTTCCGTTTTCATTTTTAAAATACAGCTTTCAGTATTTGCTACCAGACGCGTTTTCAGAAATCGAAAATGAAACCAAAAATACTGTTTTCATATTCATTTTCATTTTCATTTTCATTTTCATTTTCATTTTCATTTTTCATTTTCGAAAGACAGCAACTGAAAAATGCTTACATGACGGGCATTTACATTCCTCTGTTTTAGTTTTTATTAATTTATTTATGTCATTTTTTGGGTTTTGAAGTCTTGACTACGGAGAATGGTATTCCATTTGAACAACTTCAACCGACTTATTAGCATAAACAGGTAAAATAAATTATTGTGTTTTCTGCTCATTCAAATATTTAGTTATTTCTTGCTTACCATGTTGTTCTCATAGACAATATTATATTCAATTTCCTTTCATCTTTGCTTCTTCTTTAGACCCATTAGAGAGATTTCAGTAGGAGTATACCAACACATCTTCATAGATGATTGTTGGATTGACATGATGATTTTGTGATTTAATGATATTGATTGTCTTGCTTTGGTTGGACTACATCACACCAATTGTTCGACGAAATTCCATAAAGAAGTGAGGTGTAGCTATATCATAACACAAATGTAGAAGCATTTTCCATATAGCACCTGGAGCAAAGCATACAAGGTTCAATCTCTGTACCACTCTTAAATCTTGTGTGAAATCATTGAATTCGCATTTGGGATTGCAAATTCATGCACGTGGAATTCAATATGAGAATGAAGATAATTTAGTTTTGAATAATACACTTGTTGATTTATATGCGTTGTGTCGCAAGAAAGGTATTTAATGGCATGGAAAATAGGTATGCATTATTATAGTTGGCTTCTCCCAAATGGGTGTGGAAGGGAAGCCAAATTAATGTTCCAAGAATGTCGGTTACCCATATTAAACTCAATTGTTTTTACCTATATCGGTATTAGCAGTGCACGTAGAGTCTCAGACAAGGCATTTGCACAAGTTATAATGATCCATGCCCGTGTAATAAAGTTTGTGTTCAATACTAAAAGTTTTGTGAAAGAATAGATAATATTATATTGGTGTTTGACCAACAAAAATTAGGGATGTTATCCTTCTCAACTATGCGTTGCATGTAAAGGTTAAATGTTGGTCCATATATCATCAATTCAATTCAGTGAAATATGATGTTATTTTAGAGAATTAGAGAGAAAATGAGTTGTTAAGCAATTATGAAACAGTGCTTTTAAGAAACACTTGATGTCTTGTTTTCTACTTTTGAAAAAGCAAAAGCAATATTCCCTTCATATAACTTTAGCTAGCAACTTCAATACCTCTTAAAGACTTTAACGTTAATGATTTACATTAGCTTAATGGTATCATTAAATTTGATGAGCGGGTCGGGGTAGCGAATGGTACTCCCATCATATGTGTTATGATGTGGGATGCCCTTCTGTCCAAACTGTACGGATCTAACATTGCAAAGCTTGAACTTTGCCTCCTCATCCTTGAACTTTGCAAAGATATTAGTTTCTTTTTTTTAGTTGGATAATTCTGAATTTTATTTTAGACTTTCGGTTACATTAGGAGTTTCATAGACAAATATTGTTTTGGTTTCTTCATTAATATTTCTGTCTACTTAATTCAGTGATAGTTCATGAATTTCTAACTCTGTGATGTTGATGGATAAATAATTTAATATCTTTTAATCCCTTGTTGTATTTTTATTTTCTTTGTAGTTGTATTTTTTTTCACTTTTTTATCTCAACTGATATTATCTACATTCAAACATTATAAAATGGTTGTATATATGTTATGTTTTATTTTTTGAACTGATTATTGTAGTTTAAAATGGTGCATTCAATTCACAATAGGAGAATAACTGGTGGTGAGCAAACCATCCAAGATGAAGGTGGCACTCAATCTACAACGGATACAAATCTGAAGCTTGATAATGACTTGGATAAAATATCAGTAGGTTAACATAATTTCGTTAATATTTATGGTATTGCCATATGAAAGGATCCATATTGACCGCTATCTAGAGTCCACATAGGTTTTGTTTAATGGACAAGTAATTATAAACGGTTTCTTACCTCTCTTAAAACTTGTCACAAATACCCAAATCGTTATCAAATGTAATATGTACAATAAACTAGTTTATTACAAAATATATTTAAATAATAAAACAAATCCAATTCACCAAACCAATTTTATTTTAGATTAATCACTTTCCATAAATTGATTAGAAATCTTGGCTTAAAGTTCTAACAAAATGAAATTCTTTAACAAGTGCATCACCTGATTGAAAAAACATGAAAAGAGTTCAACCATCAAAATAATTGAATGAAAGCAATAATTTTATTATTATTATTATTATTATTATTATTCTTTCAACAATAAATATATTTAAAAGGAACAGTTTTTCAGTCTTGTATTTTGACATTGAAGGTTGTGTGCTTTGTAATTTTTGCAACAAAAAAAAGTGTCTAATTCTTGCAACAACAAAGAGTGTCAAATTACAAATTCAGAAGGGAAAAAACAATTTGTAATTTATGACTATTTTCATCATTGGTTTTCAATTATAATACATAGTATGAATTTCAATTGTTACTTTCATAGAATAACCTATTTTATACCACTGTTTATATGAGTCAATGAATGAGATACATGATGCATGGAAAAATCTTTTTAGAGAAGAGAAATTGCAGTACAAAATGCCTAAGAATGACATTGTTGATGAAAAAGTCCATATCGGTGACACAAATAATGATAACAATGTTCTGCCATTTGACACTCATTGTACTATTACATGTTTTCTCGGATGATATCAACATTTTCAGATTTGCAAAAGGACTCGGTCCGAGAATTAGGTTTTGCAAACCTACTCATGAGAAATTGTGGATTTTTTCGACGTGAATTTTGTGCTTGGCAAGTTAAAAAGTTCGACACAACAACCTTGTTAATCGAACTGCATGGCAAGAGCTTCAAATTAGACCATTCCATTTTGTCTCATGTCATGGGCGTTTCTGATAAAGGAGATACAGTACATATTGATAGAGCTATTCATGATATTTG
This sequence comes from Dipteronia dyeriana, assembly GCA_032871835.1. Classification (NCBI taxonomy): domain Eukaryota; kingdom Viridiplantae; phylum Streptophyta; class Magnoliopsida; order Sapindales; family Sapindaceae; genus Dipteronia; species Dipteronia dyeriana. Next base: position 19,268,932 of record CM065301.1, on the reverse strand, counting down.
AATAACTAAGTTTTTAATCACCAATCGCGGTATCAAACTCCTCCACCTTAAAGATCTTCTCAAGAATAATAAGACAACTGACGATGATTTCAGGGTCACATTTTGTTTATATTTGTTGGGCACTATCCTTGCATCTACTATAGGAGAGTGTGTTGATGCAATGTACATTAATGTTCTTGTTGATATGGGTAATATAAGGGAAAAAAAATTGGACAAAATGGTACTTTAATCAGTTAGTTATAGACTTAGAGAAGTTTCAATCTAAAAGTGTAAGATATATTAACGGTTGTGTTCTTTTTCTTGAGGTACTATTTATCCTCTCACATATTGTTTTATTTTAAACCTTAATATGTAACTATTATTGATTATTTTATTTCCAAAATTTATGATTTTTTTCCAACTCTTTTACTTGCATATTAAAGATTGGCAGCCACAATTTGTTAATAAATTATCTATACCAGTTGTAAGTTGGAAAACTCAGTACATAAAAAAATGTTTGAAACATTTACGAGAACAAGGGACCTATAGTACTGCCAATGTATGTAGTGTGATTAATATGTATTTTATTCTACCTTAATTGTTAAAATGTATTTAAATTATCACTAATTTAACATTCTCATTTCTTGAAGGTCTCCATCATTGAATATACTCAATGTGTTGTACCTACTACTGATAATTCAGACAAAGCACTACACAATATTCCCAATCATGACGTGTTTCATATGGTCCCCAAAGAAATTCAACAATTTCGTATAGAACATGCTGACCTTAAACATAAGGTTGACAATTTGTATGAAATTATTATTATCAACAAAAATGAAGTTGCACGTTTGAAAGAAAGGTCGGCATCCTATATGGAAAATTCAACCACCATTATAGTAAAAAATTGAAGAATACTTATGTCCCTAGAAAAGAACAACAGAGGTCACCACTAAACTTTCCTAGTATGGATACAAGTGTGCCTCCTCCATTCCTAAGGCACGTTGTTGAAGTCTCCTCCAAGGACAACCCAATGAAGTCCTAATATCCAAAGGAAAAACAGAGCCCCACCCTTTCATGGGAAAAGGAATCAGTACTGCCGGTATCCAAGGTTTATAAACGTTATGATTTCAAATTCAATATATTACCAACTGATGAAAATTGTGCTCTTGATGATGATCATCTTCCTGAACATAATACTACTCCAAGACTAGTTGATGAGGTTCAATATCTTAACCATAAGAATATAAATTTCTATTTCATTATTGTAACAGTTTTTACACTAACTTGTGTTGTTGTTACCATTGCGCAAGATAACAGAACTATCATTGTGAAAGCCCATGAGTAGTCTTCCACTTCTAGGAATGTAGTTAAAAAAATATGTACATCGAATAATCGAAAGCCTAGTTAATATGAACATTCATCATATCAGTCTGGCTATCGTACGAATGCCATCTATGTTTCGATATGACCCTTTTCACCTGTCTTGCTCTATAAATGCACTTGATGCGCAAATAATCGAGTACGTGTTTTGTTAAGATTTACACAAAAGGTAGGTCTGCATTATAAAATTTTGTAAATATAAGAAATCAAACATTATAATTTTGGGTAATGTAATTAAAATAGTATTACTAAATAGAACTATGAAGAGTCGTGAGAATTAGTTATGTTACTATGACTAACCGAGTTAGATTGAAGTTTTCATTTACTCTAAATTCAAAATTAAAATATAATTGAGATTAGTTTAACAGGTTGCGAGTTTATCAGATTTTATTTGTTTAGAGATTATTTTATATGTTAAACATGTTTTGTTGGAGTTTTTAAGAAATTTATAGGATGTATAGATAAAAATTACTATGAGTTATTTATACTATTATAGCGAGTAATTACCATGAAAATCAAAATTTTAATGTATATGACTGTGTGTATTAAAAAGTTGATTGCTTAAATTATATTTTTGGTTTGCAATATATGGAGTATAAAATCACAGGTTAGTCGCTTTATTTTATACTACTGAAATGAATCTTTTGGATTTTTGTAGTGAACCAATTATGGCTACGAATCAGATTATTGTTAACCGTAATAGTTTTCGTACCCTTGAGCCGACAACTTTGGTTGATAGTGAGGTTGTCGCCTAAGTTTTGTTTGATCCATAAAGTGACAATTTCATTCATTATTCTATACATTGATTTAAATTTGAACTGTAATAATTTTCTGGCATAATATAGTCAATTATGTTCTTAACATGCCTAGATCATTAATTTGGATGAAGACAACAACACACGCATTGCCACTATATTGGTATTTGCCAACCTAATTTGCAGTAATAGTTTATAGTTCCTTAAATATAATTTATTCAAGCATTTTCATCCATTATGTTGCTTCTTTTTAAAACAAATTTCCAGCAATCTATGTATACACATTATCTTTCATTGACCAGTAAATATGGAAACACGAAGAAGTTGGTTGAAATATATAATACCTTTAAAAACACTCACATGTACTATTTACATCAATGTGAAATGGTTAGTACCTATCTTGGTTTTGTTTAATTATCATATATACATTTAGTTTGAAAGCTATCATAGTTATGTCTTACATCTGTACAATACTATTACATCTTAAATTATATCTGGTATCTTCTTCACCTGCAATTTTTTTTCTAGATTTATATTCATATTAATAATTTAAAGGATCATCGGTACATTGCACTTGTAAAAATTAAAGTATAAAAGGTTGAGATTTGGGACTCACTTCCAAGTCGTAGGAAAAATGACCAAAGTAGACTGAAACAAGTTCGAAAATTAGTAAAGGGAAATTTATGTATTTTTCTAACTTACTTTACAAAAAATTTGACTTACATCACTAGTTTTTAACATTTTAATACTTTTCAGATGTTTTTATCGGATAAGGTACTGGACACGGAAATCAACACTTCTTTTGGTCCATCCTTTTCATTTCAAAGCTTCTAACTAATCTCACTCGAAAAATGCCCACACAACCAAATTGTTATGATTGTGGGATCTTCGTGTGCATGTTCATGAATGAACGTAACCATGCTACTGATCATACATTTCTTATTACTGTAAGCGATCAAAATTATCGGTATTTTTTTTTTGTTTATGTCATGTGTAGTTGATCGAATCTACAATTAATTCGTGTTGTCGGGGTGGGCACAAACAACCTGCAAAATGAGGAAAATAATAGAGCGGTGACGAACCATAGGAGAGGGTGTTCCTTTGGGGGACTCTCTGACGCTCAAGACAGTATTTTGTACAATAAGCTAAATGAGATAAGAAGAATTTTAAAGACAAACCGTTGAGCACAATGTGTTGAATCAAGCTAATTGTTGATAAGGATGGATCGTCGCTAGATATCAAATGATCAGATAGGTCGAGGTTAAGCGATGTGATTTCCTAGGCTCGATGTTGATCAATCGGTGATTGGGTCGATATTGAGTATCGACAACTTTGTTGTATCGAAGCTTATGAGGGTTTCTTGGCTCAACGTGGGTTGGCATGATCGATTATTGAGAATGGCTTTGTCGACTTTGTAAGATCGTGGAATTGCAATAAATGAAAAGAGTAAAATACAGAGCTAATTGATAGAGTTTTCAAGTATGAAAGATGTAGAATTCAGGACCCTTCCTTTGAGAATGGGTCTAGTTTTTATAGTGATGCCCTAGAGCCTCAATCACTTGGGCTCTTAATGGGAGTATGGATCACGGACACTTAATTGCCCGTTTTGATTCATTTGAATCTGATAACGAGGGTCATGTCATATGTTGAGATTTGTGTAACGTCAATTAAATAGTTTATCATTGTTGTATTTCAACGCAGAAGCTAAGCACTTTATGCTGGCCCGTTAATTGGCAATATTTCATACAAATCAGATTTGTGGGCAATTACAGAAAAATGTCATACATTATTCTGACATGCAAATTGAACAATTAGATATCATTGGAAATAAGAGACGTGCTCCCCCATTAAAGAAAGACTTTAGAGAAAAAATGGTAAAGACATAAAAGACGCGTGCCACCATGTTCAAAACTCCTTTTTCCCATTGGCATTTTGGATAAAATATTTTTTGTTCACTAGTCTACCATGTATATTTTTTGGACTTGTAATTCTGATAAATTCAATTATGTAAATATATATAAAAAAGCATAAAGGCATATGGAGGATAATGTTGTCGTGGTGGATATATTTAAAAGAATGCAAATGTATTGCACTTGTGGTTTTGAATTAGATATACTTGTATGTTCAAGCAGTCCTGCCTAATTAACTGTGGATTTTTTTGTTTGTCATCTAGCACTTATAAGATATATTACATATACCAATCATTCTTTATCTACCTTATACCTTCTCCATCAAAGCATCAAAGACATTTTACAACTGCACTTGAAACAATTTACCCACTTCAATATGCAAAGTAACAAGTCTAGGTAAAACTTCGGTTGACATGGTTGGGAACTTGATTGAGAATGTGATTGAACTACGGTTCTGTTTCATCATGCTTAGGAATATGCTAGTTCCCTATCGTATCTTCAAAACTAAAATGACAAGGAGGAGAGGTATCAATGTTGGCAATTGTTGTAAAACCCATTTGAATATCATCCAAATGGGCACCCATGTTAGGTACATTTGAACTTTGAAACCTATCCATATTACTAACTTGTATATTGCTTTGTGTGTATGATGAAATTCATATCGATGAGTTGCATGTTGTGGGTTATAAGAGAACCCTGGTGGTTTATGTTTCATTTCTAGAGACTCATGGTCGATTTCCTTAACACTGACGCAAACTAATGGGTCAACATTCTCTCAACGAATCAACAATGCAACATGTTCGTCATCAAAATCTTAATAGGCATGCTAGGATGAAAAGTTTATGCAAGAGTCGTCATACTGACCCGATAATGGTATATATCAATTCCAATGATGTGGTATACTTTATCTAACAATTGTTAATTTGAATCTCTTGGGAAAATCAAACATCTTTGCTCTTTGACTTTCATACCAATATTGATCATGATGACTTTTTCATTTACCATCCAAATTCAAAATCAATTGAACGCTTGTTACCTTCGATTCTGAAAAAAAAAAGCAACAAATATAATTAATCCACAAAATCTTTATTATTTCAAAGAAAGTAAAGATGATTATCAAAACTTTGAATTGAAAAAAAAATAGCCATAAAAAATGAGCTTCGAGATAGGTTGTCCCAAGGCTTTTAATCCTCAAGATATGGTGACCCGTGAAACCAGTAATCGTCATCCTCTATTAAATCAATATTTACAAGTATTGAATCAAAATTATGTGAAAACAACTAACCGGTATTGAATCGGAGTTGACTTTTGGGTAGATTCAGTCTCTAATCTCTATTTTATTTGTGGGTGCTTAGAGTTTAACTTGCCAATGGTAATTTTCTTCTTATTTATGCATTTGCTGATATAACTGGAGATGATTGGAATTATTATTTCTATTTTCTTCTTTTGCTGATGAAATGGATTAAATTTATGCATACGGGTTTGTTCCACCTACTGTGAGTTTGTTCCTGACAAAATGGCTGGGTTGGTGTGGTTTGGACCTTAAACTTTTATTAGATTTATTATAGAAGAATTGTTGTAGAACAATTTAAATTGCCAGTATTGAAATTCAAGAATGACTGACCCTATTGTTATTTTGTAAATTCGTAATTTTCTTGATTTATTTTCCTATAGTCCGGAAGAGATAAAAGAAACATCTTATCTTTCTTCTAGATTTTCCAATCTATAGAGGATTTAGGATTCAAATCCAAATGAAGGTTAGGAATGATCTTGTAGGATTCCAAGAGATGTTGCTTTTCCATCCGAAACATCATGTCTTTCTTCTACTTTGCTTAGTTTTGTTCCTCTATTTTTATTTATTTATTTTTATCGTTGTCATGGCTTAATTTGCCATGGTTGTGGCTTAATTTGCCATGGTTGTGGCTTAATGTTTTGCCATGAATAAATTCAGGCAGTGAAGCTCATAATCTACTTACTTGAAACATGTTGAATGTTATTTTCCTCTTCTCTTATCCTCTCTGCCTCTTATTATTGCTTCCACTAAAGTAGTAGTAGCAAGTAGTAGTAGCAACAACAACAACAACAACAAGATTGTAGTGGGTAAGTTTTGATGCCTCCTCACTATTTTATATGTGATATATCTATATATACTTGTACATCCTTTGGTTCTCTAAAATCCTTGATTTCCTGTTCAAAAAATATAAATAAAAAAACAAAGAAAAGTTTCTAATTTTCATTTTTATTGGTTCTTTTAGGCAAACATCATCTTTATACGAATGCGAAGAATTTGTTGATTGCATGTTGTGAGATTAATATGAATATGTGTATTGCTACTACTGATTGTAGTGCTTGGATTTTGTTAACGTTAATACCGATATGGAACAAGTAGCACAAGTTGTCCCCCAATAAGAACCACCTATGCTTATAAGACTTTATTGATTTTCGAGTCATGATTTCTGAGTTTGTGATTGTTAAGTGAATTTTTAACTTTATCATTTTCTTTTTTGTAGAAAATAAACGAAGAATTAAATAATTTAGGTGATTGGAAACCCATATGAAGTTATTGATCAACTAGAAAAGTGGGGTTTAAACTTTAGATATTTCAGTAGACTTGAGTACTCATTTAGGCATGATAGTGTTTTCTTGGATAAATATAATAATGAGGATAAATGTTTTGATATTAACAGGGTGAGGTTTCTTTTCACCCTAAGTGATGTTTTTTTTTTATTGCCTTATTGATAGAGGGCAAACCAGTTATCGGTATAGTTAAGGATATCATATCTCTCTTTTTAGAAGTCTTTAACATAAATATTAATGAATTCAATAAAATAAAAATCTCTAATTATAAACAAGAGGATTAAGATAGCTAGGCCATAACGGTGATTTTCTACTGAAATGTGGTTGCTCTATATTATAGTAGTGGATTCTACGGGCAACTGTGTGCATATTCGGTACCTGTTTCTACTGTTAGACCTCACACAGGTGGGATGTTATGCTTGAGGTGCAACAGCCTTAGCTAGCTTTTATGCATGTCTTTGATGGCCATATACATACACTGGCGTGTGCTTTCCCAGTAAGAAATATTTTTTTTTGTAATTTAAGTACTTTTTTGTAACATTATTTTAACTCAATTCAAAATTAATTAACAAATTTTTTTCTCTCTAGGTATTTGCCTTTGAGTATATGCCATCACTTTTTCATGTAACTATAAAACATCTACAAAATGGTGTTGTTGAGGATCAACCTGACTCATTCCACTTGATAGTAAAGTGATCTCGTCTTCTACATCGCCCTTTCAAAACCACTTATCATAATAATAATAATAAAAAAAAGACGACTATAAAGCATATTTGAATTGTCTCGTTGAAGATGATGTAAGTTTTTTTTTTCATTTAACTTTCGTTTCTTGCTTTTCTTATAACTGGTCCTTACATCTCTTTAGATATGAATATTAATAGATGTATGTATGAATGTTTTTTTTTTGTAGTTCATATGGGACCCTTCCAAAAGATTGAGGGAAGTTGAAAGGTTCGATGTTGCCTTGATTCCAAAGGCATCTGCTGTGACAGTCTTGATCAATTTCTTCACCTGTATCCCCCACCAGACTTTTACAATTCCTAGACAATTTGAATTTTAAAATGTGGCTGAAATCGATCCAAACTCAATTCTTCAACTGCTAGATATGAAAGAGGCTCCAAAGAAGGGACCATCAATAGGTTTGAACTATACAACATATGTGGATATGAATGAGAATATTAATTATATGGCATATAATGATGCATGGAATAATAGGATCCCTCTCGTTTAAGTGCAAGGTGTTCAAACATTTAACATGTAGTTCTCTTTAATCATTTAAAAATCACATACATTTGAGTACTCATAATCAAATGCCTTTTTGTCGGGTCACCCTATCCCGAAGCTTTTTTCGAGATTTGAAAAAAAGGCTCGTGACAGGGTTACCTAAACGTTTGGTCACCCTATCCTGACACATTTAGTCTCGGGACAAGTTGACCTGAATGTTTGGTCGCCCTGTCCCAACGCTCATTTAAAATGGTGACAATCTCCAATGGAATGAAAAAAAGAAACTTCAAGGATATATACAAGGTTTTGAAAGGCTAAATAGAGCCTCAAGGCGGTTGACCATCACCTCACGAGGCATAAGCCATAATTAATTAATAATAATAAATTAAAAAATTAAAAATATTTAAAAATTATAAAAAGAAACTAGAAATTCGTATTTTATAATTCATACCATAATATCAATGACTCAATAACATTACTATCATATAAAAACACACAACATGATTTGATTCATAATAGAGAAAGTTAATAACAAAGCCAAGTCATAAGATAAAAGATTAAAAATCACGAATCTTCTCATCCCAAACTAGAAATTTAGAAAAAGTCTTAGAGTTCAAATCCATGACTCTATGACTCTATGACTCTATGTAATCATTATTTTCATCAACACTGTTGGGGGATTGAGATCATTTGGAAGATGATCATATTCATAATTATTATGTCAATTTTCATAACATCCATCAACATCATCGAACCCAATCTCATTGTCTTCATCTCCAAAGTCATCTTCACCTTCATCTATCAATTATAAACTTCCTTCATAAAGAAATTAGATATATAATATATTAATATCAATAGATTTATTTATACTTGGTAAAGACTAAATAGAATATTAATATTAACAAAATTGTGAATTGTTCCTCATATTAACAATATTAAGGTAGCGTTTGTTTTTTTATCAGAAATCTTAACATGTCTGAATTGTTCTGAAATCTGAATAGATATGAAATCTGGAATTTAGATAGCATATTTGTTTTTTTGTATCTAAAATCTAAATTAAAAAGTTAAGTCGTTTGTTTTTTTTGAAAAACAATATCTGAAATCTTGTAATTTGACATTCATGTCTTGCTCTATTAAAATGAGTATTTAAAAGAAATTAAATCATTTTATTCCAATTAGATATAATTATAAAAAATAGATAGGAATAAAATTATTTGACATATTATAAATTTAAAAAATATTATAAACTATTTTTTTTTTGGAAAGTATGAGTAGGAACTTTATATATATATATATATTAGAAAATAAAAAATAAATTGATGGGTCGAAGCATGGAGCTCTCACCGATCTAGAGTCAAGAGTCCAGACTTTTTCTTTTCTTTTTTTTGACAACATAATAGAAAATCAAAGAAAAATAGGCACAGAGCCTAGCAAAAGGAGGATGAATATCCAGGCATTTTTGTTATGTTTTTGCTTTCTCGTTTATCAGGGACATAAAGTGTAGAAAAGCAAGCTTGCCACCCATGGAGAAATTGAAGGTATGGTTGAACCTCCCTGTTCACAGTGCCGTCGTGTCGAGCATTCCCACATAGTTCGTGATAGACCACGAACGAGGGACTCTTAACGACACCATTGAACAAGCTACGAGTTCAGTTGCAGTGAGTTCTCTACCCTAGCGAGAGATTTTCAAGTTTGGGTCTCTACCCTAGAGTTCTTTACCCCTAATAGGAACTATATGATTTGTGAGAGGACATTTCGATATGAAAGTTTATAATTATTTCAGACCACCCTAACTTCATCCAGAAATCCTAGCTTTTTCATTTGAGACACTTTTTCTAAAATTTTAAGATTTCAGAAGCATTGGAAAAATTAATAAAATATCTGAATGGTCATTTCAGACCATCTTATATTTCAGATATGAAAAACAAACAGCCCTTAAAACAAATGACAATATTAATAATATTAAAACAGTGAATGTTCCTCATGTTAACAATATTAAAACAACGATGAGTGAACAATATTAACAAAAACGATGAACAATATTAATATTAACAAAAGTATTAAGTGATAGGTATAGAACAATTAACAAAAAAGTGATAAGTACAGAGCCAGTACTTGATGTATTCATAGATTTATAGAGAAAATAAAAGTAAAGAATAATAAAAGATTATAGATGTGAGAGAACATAGCGTCAAAGAGAAGAATAGAAGTAGAAGAGATAAAAGAGATGAGAGAACATAACTAAAGACTTGAAGTATGAAGATGAATGAATCTATCATTGTTCTCTCTTTATCAAGAAGAAGAAAATAGATTCTTCTGACACGTCCCAGAGAAGTGTTCCTCCTCTCAAGTATAAGAGTGTCAAAGTAATAAATTAACCTGTAAGACCGGGTCGAACCACAGGGAGGTTGTTCACTTGTCCTTGTAGAATTAATTATTTAGATTAATTACTAAGCTTGTTATAAATTGTAAATCAATTAAAATTAAAACTGGGGCTAAGGGATCCACTGTTGGTAATTCGAATATGATCCAATAATTAATATTTAGTCTAGATTAATGGGATGGTATTCCACTCCACTGACCACTCTCTGATAGATATGGGTATAAATACTCACTGTGCTAGACAACGTCTGTCTGTCTACAGTGAGTCAAAACTCCACAAAGATCAGAAGGGATAAACCACTCTCTGATAGATATAGGAAAAAGTACCCACTGAGCTAGACAATATCTGTCTGTTTACAGTGAGTCAAAAACTCCACAAAGACCAGACGGGAGAAACCACTCTCTGATAGATATAAGTAAGAGTACTCACTATGATAGACAATATCTCTCTATCTACAGTGAGTCAAAAACTCCACAAAGATCATAGGGGAGAAAGCAAAAAATAATAAACTTACCAAAATTGGATCATATTTTTCATACCAACAATATCACATTTGGCCCCAGCTATATAAAATTAGCAAGACATAATTTAACTAGAAAATAACTATTTTATTTAAACTGAGAATTTGAGAACAAAAGAGAGAGAATTTCACAAATCTAATATCATATTTGGATTCAGAATATCAAAATTATGGGGGAGAGGCCCCCTATTTATACAAAATACGGATGAAATTTGACCATCAGATGAATTTAGAATGGAGAGTCCAGATTTTGCCACGTCATCAGTGAACAGTAACTCATCCATGAAGTGAATAGTGAACAGTGCACTGGCTTCTAGAATATGATTCTTTGCAACCGCGTGTATGGTGCACTCGCAGTTTGGGCCAATAGGAATGTGCCACGTCATTAGGAACAATGAAAGTCAACTATGAACAGTGAAAGTCAACTGTGAAATGTGAATAGTTAAAAATTACAAAAATACCCTTCGTGGCCTTCCTAAGGTTTTTGACGTTCTAAACTTGAAAACGATGTTTGTTTTGCCATCTGACTTCTCCATGATTCTGAATTGATCGAATTACCTCTGAATTATAAAGAAAAATACATTGATTACTATACAACACATTTATTTAAGCGAGCGAACGAAATTATGTCTAAATTGAGGAATTAATCATATTAGAAGTGTAAAATGATGATATTATCCCTTAGTAAACATACACTATTCAGTGTTAATCACACCCCCAACCAACTTATTGCTAGTCCCTAGCAATTAAAGCGAAAAAACTCAATTTCAAATCTCTAAACTACCAAATAGACAAACTCTCCCATACTTCTTTTCTCACTCTTTGACAGTCAGTCATCAATTGAGTTATCAATCAAACTTTCTTGTGCTCAATAAAGATCAACACAATAACTATGAGATTCAATTGAAATCAAACAACATTTTCATTCCGAAATCTCATCAGGGTTTTTTTCTTAGGCAGTAGTTTTATTTCTTTTATTTCTTTTTATTTCTTTTTTTTTTGTTTTTTTTAATATAACAAAATTGGAAACAATCATTCCATCTTTAATCCATGTAGCAAGCTTTAGGTCAATGACTCCCAAACCAGTTGGCTTTAGGGCATTAAGTGTTAAAACATTCCTACGGGCTTAATTACTCGGATTGTAGATGTTTTGTTTTTTTAGTACAATTCCCTTAAGCTTTCTCTTTAACCCGTGTAACGAGCTTTGAGTCAATGACTCCCAAACCAGTTGGTCATAGGGCATTATGTGTTGAAGCACCCCTCGAACTTAATTGCTCGAGTTAAAGAGGCTACGAAACTGCACTTTATTCTTATCCAGACTCCACAGTTTTGCACGAACACTCTATGCTTACTGAGGCATGAGGCCCGACTACTAAGTAGGAGTTTTGGTCACAACACACAAAATTATGATTATTATTATTACTATATATTTTTTTTAAACAAGACCACTGCCTTCGGTTGTTACCCTTGAATGATGTTTCAGAACTCCATATCGTAAAATCTCAACTTACTGCACATAATCACTTGTCAATATGCGTGTGTGTCTAGAATAGTTCGAAAAATTTCTCAAGATGACTTAATGAACAAAAGGATTAGTCAATGATATCACAATGGAGAGTTTATAAATTTGAATAGTCAGAAGAGAGGAAAAATGCATCAGAACTACAAAGATACATCTCAGAAGTATCTAAAAGATCTCCTTACTCGACCATCTTTACAAAAAAAAAATGGTCAGAAGTTTTTTTTTTTTTTTAAAACAAAAGTTATTGAATCAACTATCCCCTCCCCCCAACCAGAACGAGACATTGTCCCCAATGTCATTAGAAAGAGGTAAGGTTTAGAAGATATCACCTGAACAACTTGAAAGACAATAAAATCCTGCAAAACAACAAAAGAAATACAAAATATAGGGAAATAAAATGCATAAAAACCATGGGACAATCACAAACTGAGATTCAGATCAATTATGCATTACTTTTTCTCTTCAAAAATCAAAAGTAAACAACAATAATTACAAAAGACATTAAATGCGAAAGGAAAAAAAATATAAAAATAAAAGGATATGTATTGGTAGTTGTGATTGTGGCTCACATCTTCCTCTGGTTTTACGTCAAGAAACGGCTTCAACGCCCTCTATGGCCCGGGGATATGCTTCCCATCCAATTTTCTTATAAATTGGCAAACAGGGTCTTTTAAAGTCAGATTCTCAATACTATATTGCGCATGTTCTTTTTGAAATTGTGGTCACAATCGGTCAATTGCCATTTGAACATATCCACTAGGATGTGCATCAAGAGTCGTTAGGATATTATCCAAAGACTCCCTACGCAAACCATGCATAATGAATAAATTTTTATCTTCCCTATTATTAGACACCATTCCTAAAGAACGACAACGTGTGTTGCAAGTTGTACGTGCACATTTGTGACAAGTAACCTCTAACTTCTTCGCTCTTCGTTTTTTTGTAAGGTTAGTTCTTCCAAAACTAGGCATGTAAGATATAAATGAATCAGCAGACTCACCTGCTAGACGTACCTTAGCTTCGATCAACTAGCGAATTTCAACAGGAATGTTGTTTATCATCAGTAAGCGTAATCTTTCGAAACGTGCTTTGTAAATCTTTTTCAGAGCATTTTGGGGCAACGATGGAAAATGTTTTCGCAGGTTTGTAAAAATTTCGTCCATGCCTTGTTTTGGGGATCAGTTATTTGAAAAACTGAATTAAACCAACTGGAATTGTCACGGAGTACCGTTATCCGCCACTTAACCGGGGTTATATAGCAAAACACACCAAGCAAAAATTGAACCTAGAAATTAATCCTGCAAAAATTCAAAACATAAAAGCAAACAAGAACAAAAATAATTATTGCAAACACAAATAAAGTCAAAAGCAAAAGATTTGTTTACTCACCTTTGTAACAAGGGTTAACAAGGACGGCAGAGTCTTTTTGAAAATCTGTATTTTCTAAGAATGGTTTCATACGTTGTCCATTTACTTTAAACACATTACTATTCCTAGGATTCTCAATGTCAAGGGCACTATATGGATACACATGTTTCACAACAAACGGACCACTCCATTTTAATTTCAATTTACCAGGAAATAAATAAAGTCGAGAATTATAAAGCAAAACCATTTGACCAACTTCAAATGATCTTCTTAAAATTCGTCTGTCATGAAAGGTTTTATATTTTTCTTTAAGAATTTTTACATTTTCATATGCATCATTTCTTAATTCTTAAAGTTCATTTAATTGCAACCTGCGCAATTCACCAGTATCATTTAGGTTAGAATTGAAAGCTTTAATGGCCCAATATGTTTTTTTCTCAAGTTCAAAAGGTAAGTGACAAGGTTTTCCATAAACTAAACGATAAGGAGACATACCCAAAGATGTTTTGAATGCAGTGCGGTAAGCCTAAAGTGCATCATTTAGTCTAAGAGACCAATCTTTTCGATCAGGGTTAACCGTTTTTTGCAAGATATGTTTTATCTCCCTATTTGCTAGCTCAACTTGACCACTTGTTTGAGGGTGGTATGGTGTGACAATTTTGTGTGTGACTCCATATTTCATCATTAAAGACTCAAAAGGTTTGTTACAAAAGTGTTTGCCTCCATCACTGATAATGGCTCGAGGGATTCCAAATCGACTCAAAAGATTTTCCTTTAAAAACTTAATCACTGTTTTGTGATCATTATTTCGACAAGGAATTGTCTCAACCTATTTTGACACATAATCAACGGCAACTAAATTGTACAAAAATCCAAATGACCGTGGAAATGGACCCCATAAAATCAATTCCCCAACAATCAAATATTTCAATGACAAGAATAAGGTTTAAATGCATCATGTTTCGCTTGGAAATGGATCCTAATTTTTGATATTTTTCACAGGTTTTACAGAATACATGTGCGTCTTTAAACAAGGTGGGCCAATAAAATCCACACTGCAAGATTTTTACAGCCGTTTTTTTTTTTACTAAAAATGAGCACCGCATGCTTCAGAATGACAAAATTCAATGACCTTACTTACCTCATTGTCTGGAATACACCGTCGAACAATTTGATCATAACAATACTTGAATAAGTACGGGTCATCCTAGTAAAAACGTTTTACCTCTGTCAAAAATTTATTTATGTCCTGTGCATTCCAATCGAGTGGCATCATTCATGTTGCAAGATAATTAACAATGTCAACATACCAAGGCAAAGTTGTGATAGAGAATAAAAGATTATCAGGAAAAGAATCATTGATGGGTGCTTTTTCTTCTGGCTCGTCATCTTTCCGTTCCAATTCTTCAAAATCTAATGTCTCTCTTTCTGCTTCGGCAACCTGCAAACAATTATCAAGATGTGAATGCGAGCTTGACTCAGGTGAATTGATCAAACAAATTTTAGATGAGTTAAAAGAATCCTTTTGAACATGATCTTCAACAATGGTTTCAATAATGTCTACATCTTCATTTTCATCATCAAATGGTTTATTAGACATGTTGAAAATATTAAACTTAATTTCCATATTTCTAAAAGACATGCTCATTATTCCATTCCTGCAATTAATCAAGGCATTAGCAGTAGCCAAAAATTGCCGGCCCAATATAACAGGAATTGATTTGTGCTCATTAACAACAGGTTGTGTTTTCAAGACAATAAAATCTACTGGGTAAATAAATTTATCGACTTGTACTAACACATCTTCCACTATTCCTTTTGGTATTTTAATTGACCTATCAGCAGGACAAAGTGTGGTTGAAGTCGGCTTTAACTCACCAAGTTTAAGTTGCTGATAAAATGAGTATGGGAGCAAATTTACACTAGCACCTAGGTCAAGTAAAGCATGCTCAATTTACAGTTACCAATTGCGCAAGAAATAGTTGGACAACCAGGATCTTTATATTTCAAAACATTTTTTTTGAAAATAATGGAACTTACCTGTTCAGCCATAAAGTCTTTCTTTCTTACCTGATGCTTCCTTTTCATAGTGCACAGATCCTTCAAAAATTTGGCATAGGAAGGTAACTGTTTGATTGCGTTCAACAAGGGGATATTGATCTTTACCTGTTTGAAAATTTCAAAAATCTCTGGGGAATGCTTCAATTTCTGTGAATTTTTAAGAGCCTGAGGATATGAGAGTGTAAGTGGGGATTCAATTATTTCTTCGTTAACAGTGGTTTCATCAACCCCTTCCTTACCCTTGGAAAATGACTCGTCATCATTTTTACCATATTCAAAAATAGGTTTTTCGATGATCTTACCACTACGAAGAGTGATAATTGATTTGACTTGATCTAGGCGTTGGTTATTGTCATAGGAACTTGACAAACGGTTGGGATTTGGTTGTGGTTGAGATGGAAACTTACCTTTTTCATATATGGTGAGTGAAGAAACAATATTTGCCAAAGTATCTTTAACATCTATCAAGGTTTATGCAGTTTGGCTGTTAATGGATTCTTGCTTCTCAATGAATGAGTGCAAAGTATCTTCAAGGTTTTTCCTAGATTGTGGGACATAAGGTGCATAACCTTAAGGGTTTTGGGAATCCTGGTGTGTTTGTGGATGTGATGGACCTGGTGGTTGTGAAGACTGGGCTTGATTGTTGTTCCCCAATTAAATTTTGGATGATTTCTCCAACCAGAATAGTAGGTTTGTGAGTATGGGTTGGAATTTGGCTTGTTGAAAGTGTGCAAAACATTGGCTTATTCATGAAGACAATCTTTTATGGCTGGCAAAGTTGGGCAACTATGAGTGATATGATCATCAGAATCACATACATGGCAGGCAATTTCTTGTACAGATTTTACATGTTCACTCTTTTTAGTTTCTAAAGCTTCAACTTTCCTAGCTAGGGATGCAAATCTAGCTTGAAGGTCATGATCTTCCCTAAGATTGTAAATGCCTCCACTAGATGGAGATGGTTGTGGTTTACTCATGGACTCATAGGAACCAATGGTGTCCTAATTTTGAGCACTTTCGGTAATATGGTCAAGATAGTCAAGTGCTTCTTCGGGATGGGATTTTTGTCACTGAACTCCCCATTACACACCATTTCAATGACTTGTCTACTTTGGGGTGTGATTCCCTCATAAAAATGTGACACTATCCTCCATGTTTCAAAACCGTGATGTGGACAGACATTTAATAACTCTTTGAACCTATCCCAACATTGGTAAAGTGTTTCCCTAGGTTTTTGGCTAAATGAAGTGATTTGCTTCTTAAGAGAGTTTGTTCTATGAGTTGGAAAAAATTTCTTTAAGAACTGTTGTTGCATGTCATTCCAAGTTTGGATTGATCCTGAACTAAGGTTTTGTAACCAAGTTTTAGCTTTATCTTTTAAGGAAAAATGGAAAAACTTAAGCCTGATTATATCCATGCTAACATTTTGGTCAGTGCAAGTGTTACAGACTTCCTCAAACTCCCTAAGATGCAAATATGGGTTTTCAGATTCAAGACCGTGAAAATTGGGTAAAAGTTGAATGATTCCCAGTTTAAAATTAAAGTGTATTGCATTTGGTGGGAAAACTATGCATGAAGGTGCTCCGGTACGTGTGGGATTCATGTAGTCTCTAAGAGTTCTAGGTGGATTTGGGTTAATGTGTTGGTCAAGGTCAACATAAGGCGGATGGTTGTTGTGTTGAGATATGTTGTCAAGGTTGTCTAAAAGGTTCTCGGCTTGGTTTCCTGTTGGATGTCTATGTGGGTATTCAGTCATGTTGTTGGTGAATGTGGGTGATTGTGATCTTCTAATTAATCTACCACTAGATGTTCGAGACCAATATCTCATGAAAATTCAATGAGGGTTCATGAAGGTGAAATACACAAAAATAAATAAAATAAAATAAAATAAAATAAAAATAACAAGATGCAAAATACTAGGGGTGTAAATGCAAATATGTAGAAGTATTAGGGTAAAAGTGTAAATAATTAAAAATATAGGGACTAATGTGAAAATATGATAATTACAGGGACTGATATACAAAAAATGAAAAATAAAATGACTTATATGCATATACAAACTAGATCTAAAGTTCAAATAAATAAAAAAAAGTTGAAGGACTAAAATGTAAAAATGTGATTAATGATTACAAGTGGTTTTTTTTATGTGGATGAAGTTTATGATTGAGATGAGTGATGCAAAATTGAATACAAAATAAGAATAAAGAAGATAGAAAAAAAAATAGCAAAACTAAAATAAAATTAAAAAGAAATTACTTCTACAAAGAAAAGGCGGACTTACCTCCCCGGCAGCGGCGCCAAAAACTTGACACGTCCTAAAGAAGTGTTTATACTCTCAAGTATAAGAGTGTCAAAGTAATAAATTAATCGGTAAGACCGGGTTGAACCACAGGAAGGTTGTTCACTTGTCCTTGTAGAATTAATTATTTAGATTAATTACTAAGCTTGTTATAAATTGTAAATCAATTAAAATTAAAACTGGGGCTAAGAGATCCACTGTTGGTAATTCGAATATGATCCAATAATTAATATTTAGTCCAGATTAATGGAATGGTATTCCACTCCACTGACCACTTTCTGATAGATATGGGTATAAGTACTCACTGTGGT
Organism: Dipteronia dyeriana; assembly: GCA_032871835.1. NCBI lineage: Eukaryota > Viridiplantae > Streptophyta > Magnoliopsida > Sapindales > Sapindaceae > Dipteronia > Dipteronia dyeriana. The sequence continues at coordinate 19,250,640 of CM065301.1, read as the reverse complement.
AGATAACGTCTGTCTGTCTACATTGAGTCAAAACTCCATAAAGATCAGAGGGGATAAACCACTCTCTGATAGATATGGGAAAAAGTACACATTGTGCTAGACAATATATGTCTGTCTACAGTGAGTCAAAAACTCCACAAAGATCAGAGGGGAGAAACCACTCTTTGATAGATATAGGTAAGAGTACTCACTGTGCTGGACAATATCTGTCTATCTACAGTGAGTCAAAAACTCCACAAAGATCAGAGGGGAGAAAGCAAAACATAATAAACTTACCAAAATTGGATCATATTTTCCATACCAACAGTATCACCTTTGGCCCCATCTATATAAAATTAGCCAGACATAATTTAACTAGAAAATAACTATTTTATTTAAACTGAGAATTTGAGAACAAAAGAGAGAGAATTTCACAAATCAAATATCAGATTTGGATTCAGAATATCAAAATTAGGGGGAAGAGACCCTCTATTTATACAAAATACGGATGAAAATTGACCATCGGATGAATTTAGAATGGAGTGTTCAGATTTCACCACGTCATCAGTGAACAGTGAACAGTGAACAGTAACTCATCCGTGAAGTGAATAGTGAACAGTGCACCGGCTTCTAGAATATGATTCTCTGCAGCCGCGTGTATGATGCACTCGCAGTTTGGGCCAATAGCAATGTGCCACATCATCAGAAACAGTGAAAAGTCAGCTGTGAACAGTGAAAGTCAATTGTGAACAGTGAATGGTCAAAATTACAAAAATACCCTTCGTGGCCTTCCTAAGGTTTTTGACGTTCTAAACTTGAAAACGATGTTTGTTTTATCATCTGACTTCTCCATGATTCTGAATTGATCGAATTACCTCTGAAATATAAGGAAAAATACACTGATTACTACACAACACATTTATTTAAGCGAGCGAACGAAATTATGTCTAAATTGAGGAATTAATCATATTGGAAGTGTAAAATGATGATATTATCCCTTAGTAAACATACACTTTTCAGTGTTAATCACTTTCCTCACTTCTTTGTTAGGCTAGGGTTTCTTTAGTTTTATATATATATATATATCTTAGGTTGTTTTTTCAGTTTTTTTTTTACTAACAAGCCCAAAACTGTTTTGATTTTGAAAAATTAAAGGCCCAATTGACCGAACATCAAAAACATGCCTACAAATATGGTATATTTCAAGGCGTAAGCCTCAAACGCTTCGACACGGTACGCCTGAGAGGCATACGTCTCCCACCACATAGGCTTGCGATTTGAAACAACTGCTTGAGGCATTCTCCTTGAGGCTATTTTTCACCTCTTTACTGCCACGAGGTGACCACTTCAAATTAATTTAAAATGTACACTTAACAGTGGATATATGTCAAACTAATTAACAATAAGGATTATGACTTTGCTAATATTAATTTAAAATGTACACTTACCTTCAAACTACTCTATATAATCTTCTCAAATGTTTTTGAAACTTAAAATTGACAAAAAAAATGCGGGAAACAAAATGTTGTAGAGTCGGACAAAGTGTAGATAGTGCTTAGTTTATATATATATATATAAGTTGGTTGGTAAATAGTTGGTATAAGTAATAAATAAAGTTAATAAATATGGTGGGCGATAAGTGAAGACATTTTGGTAAATATATGGCAGTTTTACTAAAAACCATTTTTAAAAATCATCTTTAATACATATTAAGACCAACCTAAAAATATCAAGAGTTTTGATTCCATACATTCCGAAAGGGGTACATCTTTACTAAAGATGTAAGGAGTTTTTATTTCATAGAGTATATGTTATTTTTTAAAAAGAAATTTTCATGAGACACCATAAACAAGAGATTTTCTAGAATTAAAGGAGGAGGCCTTCCTAAAAAACCTATAGGAAGTTGTTATGGAAGTTTTAATGTGGTGGTGATCCAAAAGCTTTGTGTTTTACGTAAAACCGTAAAAATGTACCGACACGGCATGTCATGCCCCTAATGCCTTAGCGTGCCGTGCAGTGTCAAGAACGGCCCATTAAGGAAACGAGCGACACAACACCACCCCATGGCACGAACATAATGGGTTGTGCCGTGTCGGCACGTCGGGCAGGCCTAACGAGCCTTAATAGGCCGACCCACTATTTTTTTTTTGTTTTTTTAATATAAGAAAATTAAATTTATTGTTATAATACTATTATTACGATTTAAATATGTATTTAATTGTAATTTTTGTTTATCTTATTTATTATTTTAGTTTAAAAATGTAAAAAATAGATATATTTATTTAATTAAATAATTCAATGAATAAGTAAAGATTAAAGATGTAAGAAAATAAAAAATATATGAAAATATGAAAATATCAAATGATGAATTAGTTATTTATTTAATAAAAAGTGTGTAAGTATGAGTCCGATAAAAGCAATATAGGTAAAGAAATGAATTTTATTTACTCATGTAGAATTTAGTATTATATGTTTGCCTCATTAAAAACTTAACTAAGAAAAATCACGTGGGATAAAAACTTGGTAAGGGAAAAAGAGTACAATCGAATAACAAGTAGTCAAGTAAATATACATGTATCATTAAAAATGAAAGTGCAATCAATAATTCTTCACTCCTAGTCATGGACCTGATTACTGTCGAAACCCTTATCGACATATAAATCAGTGAAATTTTGAATATGTTATTGGTCTTCCACTTGATGTTGCATCCTCTTTCGAGCATGCTCCTAATCTTGAAGGCATGTTAATACCTCTACCATCTTAGGAGACAAAGAAGTTCTTTTTGGTTCAATTATATGTTCACTCGTGCTGAATTTCTGTTCTGAAGAAACAGTGGACACGGGGATAACGAGTACGTCACGTGCTAGGTGTGATATGATCAGATATATGTAGTTATAGTTCTTCCACCATAATAGCAAATCAAATACCTTTATATTTTTGACTGAATCGAAATAAGCTTCAAGGAACCTGTTGAGTTCGACATCTCTACTTGCAACAACTTGTGGAGCTTGGGATGAAGAAGAAGAGCTTGATGAGCCAAAAAAATTTCGACGATTGAGAATGCTCCAACTTCTCTTCGACAGGAGTGTGAACTGTTCTTCTGGTTGTTGCTTGTTAAAGCCACCAAACCTGCATTCATAAATACTAAAAACTTTGAACAACTTGGTTCGAATGTCAGTAACCTATCCTGAAAGATGTAAGTTGAAATTAGAACCAATATAATCAAGAAAAGTTTCTAAACTAGATAATTTAACCATAAGATCTAATATAACACCTAAGGCATAAGGAAAGTAATGTTATACCAGTATTTTTTAAACTTCTTTTCCATGACAACAACTACAGTGCCTAAGATATTATCTCCCCTATGCATGCTTAACATTTTAGATATTTCCACAACCCGATGGATTGCCTGAGAAGATGTGGGGTCCGAAAAGAGTTAAAGTGGAGTCGTAAAAAACCTTTAAAAATTCAATAAAAATCTTTGTCATATACCAATTATCTGCAGTTAATACTAAATGACCAATTTCAGTCATTTTCATGTTATAAAAACTTAAAATAGCTGCAGCATAATCCAAATAATCTTACAGCATTAAGTAAGTTGAGTTCCACCTTACCGGCATATCTGTTTCGAATCGTCAGAGTCGTAAAGAGTTAGATTGACATTAGGTGATGATCCAAGAAAGGGCATCTCTAATGCAATCTATACGATTGCCTACAATATTGTACAACTAAATTTATGATATGACATGCACATTATTGGCGGAAGAAATAACTCCCATCTCGTGGGATATTGTTTTGAAAAAACAATACAAAAGAGCTAGCTTATTTGCTGATGCATTATCTAATGTGATAGAAATGATGTGTTGAGTTATTTCATAAGTTTGTAAAACAGAAACAATGACATTATAAATATTTTCTGCGGTATGTTGAAAATTCATATGACGAAACCCAAGAATTTTTTTATAACTTACAATCAGAGTCTAAATAGTATCTTTTGACACATAAATAGTCATGTTTGGAACATGCATTCTAAATATTGGAAGTTAGTGCAATAGAAACATTTAGATGTTGTAATCCAGCCTTCAAGTTATGTCATTGGGTCATAATATATTTTAACAAATCGTTTCTAGTGGTGTTTCTAGAAACAACTTTAAATTGGAAGTTGTATGTTTTTTGAATAAATTCTTCATAAAAAACATTGTCACCGAAATTAATCGGTTGGTGTAATGTAAAGTACCATGCATTCTCTATGTTAGGATTATGCTCAATAGCAAGAGTGTAATGATGTTTTTGACAATCGTTTCATATAAATAAAGTGATTTATAGTTTAACACATCTTATAGCATTTATAGTTTAATTGTTATAATTGTCAAGAGTAAATAATTATAAGGTCAAAAGACTATGAGAAAAGAAGAATTGTTCATGCATCTGGATATATATGAGGTAGATATAATTCTTTAGTTAAGTCTTAAATAATATTCATAACTTAAGATAAAGGTTGAGCGTCTTTATCTTGTCAAAGTTGTAGATTCTTTTGCTAGCATTTGAGTGGGATCAAATGTGTTACGATTAGTCTAAAATCATCAAAGTTTGGTGTCTTTGGGTAAAAGAATCTAGTGCACTGGGTGCATTGAATTGGATCACAGTGAAGTACTTTATCTAGAACCGTCAATGGATAAAAGTTTTCACTTGAAGACGATCGGAGAGTCTATCTTAATCCTGAGATAAATGATGGACTTATGGTTACAAGTGTTATCATTTGAGCTATCAATGAGTACGATAATACAGCATAGTCTATCCTCGATAGTTTGGTGGTATTCATTTGTTAATCGATAGAGGATTTCATTTATAGATATGGAAATTGTGGCTCCATTTATTAAATGTGAGTAGAATATCATCATATGAATATTTTGAGGTATTGTATATTAAATCTTAACGTTAAGTTTTCAATAGTGTCTATTGAAACATGGCTTCTGGACAAGTCAAAATATTCAAGTTTAAAATATGGTCATACGAGTAAATATGGTAACTTAGAGAGCTATAGACGGTCTATGAGCTCTTGGCGATTACTGGTATTCTTCACGAAGATACACTATCTCCTATAAAGTTGTCTAGGGTATGAATGAACAATATTAACTAAAATTAAAGTTTTTAGTGGAATGAACTAAAATTAATAGATCGGACTTAAGTGAATCATTTGTTGATTGTGATTAGGTTATGTCTATTAGAGCTTAAATTTAGATAGCCCGCCAAGATCCTCAATCCACACGAACTTGTATGGATCACTTGATATATTCTACCAGACAAATATATGTGTCCATCTAGAATTGTATTAAGGCATGTGGACTTGTTTCTTTTAGTAAGAATGAGTCTAGTTCACATGTGGACTTTTTATTTAGGTCCAATGGATTTAATAAAATAAGAAAAATAATATATATGCCCATGTGTGGTCTTGGACGGTAAGGCTATATAAAATAACTCATTATATTGTTTTTTATTTTATTATTTAATTAAAAGTCAAAATCTTTTTCCTAATAGAAGAAGGTTTCATAATATTATACTATTGTTGGTAGTATAATTAATATTAAAGACTATATTTGATAAGTAGATAAATAAAATGAATTATTTATCTATTTAAATTAAGAAGTCTTTAATATGTTCACAAATACACTAATGAGTTGTATTAGGAGTCTTGGTGTAGAAAAGAATTCTTATTTGAAAATGATTCTTTTTTTAAAAGGATTATTGGTCACCAAGTAAATCCACCTAAGGAAATGATTCTTACCCACAAGGATTCTTACCCACCAAGTAAATCCTTCCTAGAAGAGGATTTGGTCTCCTATATATACTACTTACTAAATTCGACCAAGACATAATTTTTGGTGTCAGAAGTTGTTTTTTATTTGTTTTTTATTGTTATAAAAAAAAACTTCGTCAAACTCATTGTGTGAAGAATTCGGCCAAGCATAGAGAAAAGAAGGAACATTTTTGTTTTCGATAGTATACTAGTATCCTTTGCATCAAAAGGGTTTTGTGTACAACATCGAATCAAGGTTCACACGAGTTTCAATCAAATTGATTGATAATTCACAAGTGACCAGACGTTCTTGGTTTTTCTCTTGGAGGATTATTGTGACTAACAAAGAAGAAGATTTTGTTTGTTTTTATCCTCAGGTATACAATTTAAAGAAAGGGAGCCCACACTCCTAGGTGATTCACATTCGTGATTGAATTGGAAGATCTTGCAGATTCAATTCGACGCTAGTTCAATCATCACGAAAAAAAAGGTACGACACTTTTAATATACATCAATTAATCTAGGGTTAAGGTTCTTTCTTTTAAAGGGAAATTTTTTAAAATATACTAAACCTTATTTTCATGCTTCCGTTGTGCGATTTTCCCTACATTCTAGTATACACGAAGTCATAACGCCACGATGTAACGGACCCATCCAGATTCCGTTGTAGTTACGTCTAGGTTGTAGTGTCTACCTGTCTGTGTGTAGACATGCATTTTTCCTTATACCTTCTCAAAAGACCGGTTCCTGACCTAGAAGTGGCATATAAGTTGTTACAAAACTTGCATTTAGATTTTGATGTGATCGTACCGTCTGAGTTTAGTATTTGTACTAAGTCAAAACACTGTTATACAGTAGATGTAAACTTTCTAGATTTGGGACTTGATGTCAGTGTGGGGTCAGAAGGTCGCACTACCGTTTCGGAAGTTCAAAATCATTGTTGTCCATATTAAGACTGTCCGAAAAATAAGGATGATTAAGATCCATTTCCTACGATATAAATATTATCTCATTAGTCATTAATCATTAAAAACTAAGCATATATTCATAAATATACTAAGCATAAAGCCATAAAAATTAATTTTTTTACTAAAACCTAAGCATAAATATTAAAATTAATAATTAGGAAAAAATATTTAAATAAATAACTAAACACAAAATCATAAATATACTAATTTACTAACAAAAAAATAAAATAAAATTGATAACTAAACATAAAATGATAAGTTTACTAACCAAAAATATTAAAATTAATAGCTAAACATAAAATGATAAATTTACTAACAAAAATATTAAAACTAATTACTAAACATAAAATAATAAATTTACTAACCAAAAGTACTAAAATTAATAACTAAACATAAAATGATACATTTACTAACCAAAAGTATTATAATTAATAACTAAACATAGAATGATAAATTTACTAACAAAAAATATTAACTAAATATAAAAAGATAAATTTACTAACCAAAAATATTAAAATTAACAATAAATGATAAATTTACTTACCAAAAATATTAAAATTAATTATTAAATAAAAAATGATAAATTTACTAACCAAAAATATTAAAATTAATGACTAAACATAAAATGATAAATTTACTAATAAAAAATATTAAAACTAATTACTAAAACACTAAAATCTAAGATTCTAAGAATAAATATTAAAATTTATAACAAAGCATAAAAATATAAACTCATAAATATACTAAGCATAATAAAGAAATAAATATTAAATATACATAAAACCTAAAAATAAATATCAAAATTAATAACTAAGCATAAATATATTAATTATAAATATAACAATTTAAAACTAAACATAAAATTAAATAATATATATATTTTTTAAAATACCTTTGTACTTTGGTGTATTGGTGCCTTGGTGGAGAGAGTGTGATAGTAATATAACATTAGTATTTACTATTTAGTAGAAACTATAACTGGTAGGTAGTTAGTAGAATTAGAATAATAGATTAGTAGTGTAGAGAATAGAGAGAGAGAGTAGATAGAAAGAGTAAGAATGAAAATATGAAATGGTGCAGAGAATAGATATTAGAGAGTGTAATGGAGAAATAGAGAGAAAGTGTAAGAAAATTGGAATGTATGAGGTATTTACAGAAAAAATTGAATTGTAGATCAAAATATAAAATAGAAGAGAAGAGGGGTTATTTTGTAATTTTCCCTAAAAAATTAAAAATTCAACCGCTGGTTGCTAAGCCAATGGTCGATTTTTTTTAAAAAATAAAAATAAAAAATAAAAAAGAAAGAGCCGTTGAAAATTAAAAAACAAAATGTTGGGCCAACGATAAGCACACTGTTCCGACACGCGTATTTACTCGTCGTGCAGACCGTTGACCATGGCACGACGACCTGACGTGCCGTGCCGGAACCCAAGGCCCAGCATTACATGTGCCTTGGGGCCGTGCCATACCAGACACGTCTCATGTAATTGACTATAATAACCCATCATCCGTTAAGTGTGACTAAAGTCTGGCTAATTGAGGGACCAAAATGGTAGATTTAGATACTAAGGTGGTGTTTGGTTGGGTGGAATGGAATGAAAAAAAATCAATTCTATTTGTTTGGTTTGTTAAATGCCAATGGAGTGGGCATTCCATTGGAATGTGGATTCCACCATTTTGGTGGAATGAGCATTCCATCCAAAAACCAATGGAATGCCCATTCCATTCCATTAACACATTTTCTCTTCCAAAAATAACCTTTTATCTCCAACTCTATTCCAAAAATACCCTCATTTCCAAAAATTATATATATATATATATATATATTATATGTATTATAAATTATATATTATATATATTATTATTATTATAAATATTATATGTATTATACATAATACATATTATAATAAATATTATATATATACAATAATATATATATATATATATATATATATATATATATATTAATATACTATATAAATGATTTTGGCTTAAGACCTCCATCCATCTCTGTCTGAAAGTACCCTGTTAAGGTCGTCTGTGGGGAAATTGAACTGTGAGATGGTCGTGGAGCTCGGCCGTCTCTAATGGTATCAGAGCCTTTTGTCCTGTTTTTCAAGCAGGAAGAATCATAAAGAAAGATATAAACTAGAAGAAGAGAGGGACTTCTCAAAACTATGGCAAACAACATATCTGATAACACTCCAGCTAGACTTTCTTCTGCTATTTCTATTCGTTAAACCCAAACAAACAAAATACAAAACCTTGTTGAATACACCCATATCCCAGAATCCGTACAGATCACTGAAACCGCTCTCCCCCTGTTAAATCCTTAACCGTGTTCAAACGCAGCAGATCATTCTCCTGAAGAGTCACTGCCCTTGTCCAACATCGTTCTCCTCCGATAAAAGAGTATGTCCAATCCACTGCTTTGGATAATTGCTTGATCCCAGCCTCAGCAACTGAACAATATGTTGACCTAGAAATTGGTCAACCCCTAATTGATTAGTGGATCAAAGAAGGCTACTCTCATCTGCACATCGGAGCCATACGAATAATCCTTACCCTACATGGTAGAAAAGGATTACCTGTCACGGCCATGATTGCCCTTCTCAACACAATTTATAAATAATATGAGCACGCCATCATCGGAACTTGCCTGTCAACCCTTCATGCAGGAAGCATTTCGCTCACCTACTATCCCAATTTCAACATCCCTCTCAGGGAACTGAATCTTCACAACTGCCTAAAGATTCAACTTCAAATAGTATGAGCTCCTATGATGCCGAATTCCTATATGGCAACGTTGCACCACTAGATTGCTTACAGGCTTCAGGATGATGCTATTGATCTTCCCATCCCTGGACATACTGGAAATACCATCTTCATAAAAGCTAAAAGAGAAGATGAGGTCCCCACCATCATCCAGATTCCTAAGCAGCTGCACAGAGAAAAGCTCACCGAAATCATGCCTCTCAAGTGGATTACTAACTATGAGAAAGCCTTTCAAAACACCAGTCATGTTGTCGCCACAGACACCAAATTCACCAAGTTAGCCGATGGCTCCATCCAGACCACCTACGAACAAATTGGCACTTCTGCGACACAAGTAACCAGTACCCCAGCTATAGAAACAACACCCAGTGCTCCTCCTATTTTCCAGGTCCTCATGATTCGACCTGTCACAACCAAAAAGGAGATTCCTATCCATCATTTTGAACCTGATGGATCTCCTGTCTATACAGACAAGACCAACGGCCATTTCATATGGGACGTTGACCCTGAGATGTGTGATGCAGACTGTGAATGCAGAGCTTGTTATAAACCACGAAAATCGCCTTGTAAACCCATTCGCTCTCACCGAAATCCTAAGGACCCTCACAGTCATTGGATTGGTTTACAACCAATAAAAAACAAGCCTCTCTCTATCTAAGATAGAGCTCTTCAAATCCTGGAGGATGAATGATTATTTCTTAGTGAGCCAACAGAACCAGAACATATCCTGCCCCCAACTCCGGCTCTTGTGCCTTGCTTCATAGCCTCCAGCTATGATAAGGACTTTCCGCCTCTGGAATCCTCTTCAAATCCAGAAAGGAACCTATTTTCCAGACCTTTCATCCAATCTACTGAAGTCTTACCTGACGGATCTCTCAAGCAGCCATCCCAGGCTGAACAAGTCCTCAACTGTCACACTCGTAACGCTACAGTCCAGAATAGAGTTCTCCACTCTATTGACCAGAAGATTGACCAGGTCTCACATCATGTTTCCCAACATGACCACCAACTTCAACATCTCGACTCAACACTGCGCAACATGTATACAGACTTACAATCAATAGTTTTCGCTTAGATGTTGATCTCCACCAGTACATCAACCAATGATACTTTGGCCCTGAATTCGACAGCAAAGAAAGAGAAATCAGACAACTCAAGGACCAGTTAGACCAAATAAATCAAGACAACTTTACTAGCACACCTTATATCCCAAGGCCACATCCTTATTCGCCATCCTTGATTTTCCCAACTCAGTCGCCACCACCTCCTTCCAGGCCCCCTGACCATACCTAGTTTTTTAAATCAACTGGAGATCTTTTCAGAAAATACCCACCTCTATCTACACATCTTGAGCAACCTTCCTCAAGCAGGACGAAAAGGTCATCTCCCAGAAAAAAGAAACCACCAAACACCCACAATCATTCTCCACCAGATCATAGGAAGCATGCCTTTTATGTAGCTTCTCATCAATTTTCCTCTCCGGGAACCTCTGAACCCACAAAATCCTCTAATGATTCCCCCTCTTCATGGGAAACGTATTCCCCTGATTCCTCGGGCTCTCCAGACTCCTCTGAACATGCGAATTACTCAGATCCAGATGCATTGCCTGATTCCTCCCAGATCTATTTGGCTTCCAGAGCTGATCCATAACCATCCACCCAGACGGTTGACACGTTTGGATCTTCAGACGAGACCTCTGTGGAACCAACTCCTATGGTCGATGAACCGTCTGACCAAAGGAACAGAGCCCAGACCCTTCCTCAAAAACCTATAAATGGCCATTGGTTTAACTTTGACGACCTAGCTCCTCGACAATGGAGGAAAAGAATGATAGAAATGAGCGTCTGGCTCGACCTGCAGACAGCAAAACGTGAGAACGACACAGAATCCATCTTGAGAGAGTTTGTCTCCAGGTTCACTGGATCTCTTAGGGATTGGTACCAGGCTCTTGGAGAATACAGGCAACTACAACTGGTTCGATGTGGGTCTGTATCCCATGCTGTGGGAATAATCTTCCGAGAATTCCTCGGATATGCCTCCCAGTTCTACAAACAGACCAGACAAGAATTCTTCAAAATGCGAGTCTGTTCACTAGACAAAAGAGACATAGATTACCACTACAGGCGCATGTCTTTTAGGTACCATGCTCTCGGTGGAATCAACGATGAAACCTTAAGACAGGTATACTTGAACTCTCTCCCTACAGAGCTTCAAGGAGAGCTCCAGAGAATAATTGAGTTCTCAGGCAGAGGGCTACAAGACATTACTCTAGGAGAAATCCACATGTTCACCCATACTGCATTAGACAAACTCTGTGTCACCCAAAGAGTTTTTGCAAAAATGATCAAAGAGGGCAGAAAGTATAATAGATACTGTAAATTTCCTCCGACCTACCACCTTAAATGCAACTCCACTGAACATTGCAACTGCAGAGCAAACAGATCCTACAAAAGAAGGCCTTCTAGGAACCAACCTCGAAAAGAGAACAATTCCTCAAACTCTAGGAGGAATAGAAAATATAAATATTACAGGAAGAAGACAAGGAGATCATGGAATAAGTCTAACAAGTGCTTTGCCTGCGGACAAGAGGGTCATTATGCCAAGTAATGCCCAAATAAAAGAACAAAATCGACTAAGCTCATACAACAGCTTAGGCAGGTTGCAAATGAAATCCCCTCAGATGCTGACATTGAATCTTTCTTCTCAGAACAAGAAGATGTCAACCAGTTGACCTCCTTTATGGTCCAAGATTCAGACGACTCCAGCACTTCCTCAGAATAGACAGGATACACAGATCCTGATCCTGATTCTCCTTCAGAGGTCTATCAGGCCACCGGTAATGGTAGTTCGGGCCCTCAGGTCAAAATCCATATTTTAAGGACAAAATATTCCAAGCCAGTTCCTGTCATTGCCTATTTTGATACTGGCGCACATTCCTCAATGATGAATCCCAACGTTCTCCCTTCGGAAGCAAGGAAAGAAGAGAAAAATGAGTTTCTAGCAGAAGATGGACAAATTTTCAACACTTACCTGATCTCCAAGCACAAGGTTGGCATACAATTTTTCCCTTCATTCACCATTTGGACCCAAGTCATTGGGACACCTCTTCCAAACAAGGATATCCTCATCGGATGGGACATTTACAGCCAATCTAGAGCCATCAGGATCCTCCCTAATGGAATTCGCTACAAGAGATAATTTAAGCCTTTCATCGACATCCCCAAGATTTTCCCCCTTTCGATTATCAATCCAGTTTTCCAACAAATTCAAAGGCGGCTCATCCAATTCTGCACTAACAGCCATGCAGACTTCAAACATCCTCACCCGCTGTGGAAAAACCCTGATTTCTTCATTAGACTCCCTTTCAAACTCAATCAGGATGTCAACCCAACGAAAGCTTCTCACTCGGGAATGTCCCCCCCTGATCTATCTTTGGCAAATGAAGAGTGTAAACAGCTCCTCAGCCAAGGCCTGATAGAATCCACCTCCTCCCCATGGGCTTGTCAAGCTTTTTACGTTGAAAAAAGGTCAGAACAACTCAGAGGAAAGAAAATGCTCGTAATTGATTACAAGCCTCTTAACCTCTTCCTCCTCGACGACAAGTTCCCAGTTCCCAGAGCCAATACATTGTTTTCCCAACTTCCTAGAGCCACTGTTTTCTCTAAGTTCAACTTGAAGAGAGCCTTCTGGCAAATCGGTATCCACCCAGATAACAAACCCAAGACGGCTTTCTGCCCCCCCGAATGCCTAGTACCAATGGACAGTCCTACCTTTTGGCCTAAAAACAGCCCCCTCACTTTTCCAAAAGGCCGTCACCAGAATTTTCCGTCCAATCCTCCATACTGCCCTGTTATACATCGACGATATCCTGCTATTTTCATCAGTCAATGAATCACATGATAAGCTCCTACAACAATTTCACCAGATCATTGACAAATATGGAATCATGATATCCGATAAAAAGAGCTCAATAGGTGTTATTGACATTGAGTTCCTTGGCATGAAGATCAGAAATGGTTCCTATGTCCCTGGGCCTCATCTGGCAAGACAACTTCTTGTCTTTCCAGATTCGAACCTCTCACAGAAGCAGATTCAGCAGTTCCTTGGCATTGTCAATTATATCAGAGATTTTATCCCATAAGCAAGTCATTACACCACATGCTTGTCAAAGCTTCTCAAAAAAAATCCCCCTCAATGGGATACCTCCCACTCCGAGACAATAACCCACCTAAAGAATGTTGCACAGAAGCCTCCACCTCTGCATATCCCATCGTCAGGACAACTCATCTTACAGACTAATGCCAGTGACCACTTTTGGGGAGCCGTCCTTTTTGAAGAATCCAACAGAAAACGCCACTACTGTGGCCATGCCAGCGGACAATTCAAAGATGCCCAAAAACATTACCACACCATCTATAAGGAGATCCTTGCTGTAAAAAATGGAATCTCCAAGTTTGAATTCCATCTCAGAACCAGGAACTTCATCATTGAAATGGATAACTCATATTTTCCAAAAGTTCTTGAATTCCACAACAAGCTCCTTCCAAATCCTCAGCTTCTGAGACTCAAAGACTGGTTTTCCAGATATGACTTTTCCGTCAAACACATAAAAGAACACCACAACATCATCCCGGACATGCTGTCACGGCCTAGACCTATTACTTTAATCTCCCGTGTTGGTCCTATCCCCTTAATCTACATGATATCTTCTCAGGCTTATTCTTCAACAACTCCATCTACTATTCCACCACCTCTACTCTCCTGCCAGAATTCTTGGCTACTCTGCCACCGGGACAAGTGCCATCTGTCCAACAGGTCCATGATTTTGCAAAACTACATCTCTCTTTATATCTTTCACAAATCAACAGCCAGGGTTGTCACCATCAATTAGCCAATCCTAACAAACCCTTCCTTGACCCTTTTGTGTCTCCACCCTTTTACTATTATTCTGACCAGTTGTTATGGTTCCTATGGTGTTTATCGGTCTTCCATCACCATGCCATAGTTTTCCCCCTTCAAGCATTATATGGCTTTGTCCAGAACCCAACCTCTCCTAACATTCAGACCTTCCTACAGTGATTCAATCCTCTACCCGTTTGGCGAACCGAACTTACTAAGCTTATGGGCCAATACCATCTTTGGAAAATGGATCTAGAACCGGCTTCTAAAGTATGCTGCATTTGGATCTTTAATAGGCCTTACAGATACAGCCCACTAGCCCAGCTCCTTTGGACTTCCAACGTCAGCTACGAATGGGATACTTAGTATGACTACGAAAGGCTATACCATCCTAGTATTCAGATCCCTCTCCTCAACTTTCTTTGTGACGTCAACCATGTCCGAACAGATGTCCTTTTCATCCTCCCTGATGTCCCACGGGACCCAGCAAGGAGTTGGCACCCTTTTCAAAACTCCTATCTTCTAGATTCTCAAGACCAGGCTGACACGTGGCCCTGTTCCATTTGTGGGGCTCTCGACTCAGACGAAGAATACCACGCCACCTGTAATCTCAGCAGCCCGTAGTATTCCCGTCCCTATCTGTATAATTATTATGTTTGCCAGCTGCCAGACCAGCTTCCTATTGTTTTTTTGACTTTGTAAAATTATTATCGTCATTTGTCGGCCACCGTCTTTGGCCCTATCCTTTGTATGATAAGCTTGTTTCTTGCTTGTAGAATGCTTCCTCTCCCTATATAAGGAAGCCTCGTTCTCTCTGTAAAATCATCAGAAAATCAGAATAAAGTTTGAGTGTTTATTTTCATATGACTTTGTAAAGTTTCTCTCGTCCTTATCTTCAGACAGTTCTATGTCTGGAACTATGATTCTTCAAGATCCCAGTATGCTCTATGCTTGCCTCATATGAGGACCCTGCATATCAGAAAAGATTTTGTGTTTTCTGGTCTAGTATATCGGCTGGACACCCTGGACACATCCGGAACCAGAATGTTGCTGGCTAGGATGAACTCAGGTTTAACAATGTCCCGTACTAACTGGATTTTGGCTTAAGACCTCCATCCATCTCTGTCTGAAAGTACCCTGTTAAGGCCGTCGAGGAAAGGCCGTCTGTGGGGAAATTGAACTGTGAGATGGTCGTGGAGCTCTGCTGTCTCTAATGTTTATATTATATATTATATATTATATATTATTATATTACATAATATATATATAATAATATATATTATTATATATTTCTAATATATTTTTATTATATGTAAATATAATATTAGATATACTTTCATATTTTATTCCATAATATATAATGTTATTATAAATGTTTCTTAATTATGGGTATTTTGGTCAAAATACAGTTGATTACATTCCATTCAGTTGTTAGCCAAACAAAATATTACTGATTCATACATTGATTCTAAAGTCTCAACCAAACAAAGAAATCAGTTTTTCATTCATTTTCATTCCAATTCTCATTTCCATTACTATTCCAATTCTCATTTCTATTACATCGTGGTAACCAAACGCCACCTAAATGTTCACGCAAACCAAAATGATTTTTGCACATTTATATATGGGTAATAAAAAAAAAATACTGTATAGGTTGAAACTTTTGAAGATGATAAAAGCAGAGTAGCAGCAACTTGTAGGTGCGAAAGCTGTATTGTGTTTGGGATGGGAACAGTTCACACTCAACCCCAAACCCATTGTACAATGATCAACACTTTCTTCTCATCAAAACTCTCCAGAATCAAACCCTCCATTTTTACACACAATTACTGTCACAATGCTACACCACTACAGTCACTGACACAGATTAGGGCTACCAAGGCTTCTGATGCTGCTCAACTGAAGCAAAACTGGCTTGATTCTCTCTCTTTTCCTCCTCTCCACGACTTGACCTCCACTCAAACCGATCCACATTCTAACTGGGCTTTGGGTATCGACCCTGATCTCTCCGGCGCTTTAGCCGTCTTGAAAACAGACCACTCCGGTTGCTCTGCGCAGGTATATTGTTTATTATTTGTTGTTAGTGGAAACCCAGACATGGTCCAGGTGTCTGCACTGCTAATAATGGTAGGGACCTTTACATGTCTGGTAAATAAATTGAGTTTGTTGTTGCTCGCTTATCAGAAATTTTATTGATGAGACGAGCTACAGCTGGACTCTATATTTTTTAAGCTTTTCAACTGAGCTTAGGGTTTGCTTTTAGTATCGATGAAGGAGTGTTGTACTCAATTTCGTTATGAGTTTGTGGCTATGGATTATCAAATTAAATACAATTTCTTGGTTCGATTGTTCTTGTTCCTTAGAAATTTTAAATATTGTCTACATTTATATTTTCATTGGTTAATTCGTTATTTTAGACTTTTAGTTTATGTTAACCGTTAACAAAACCATCATGAACTGGAGATTTATTGAAATAATGGATTGCATGTTGTCTCTGTTTTTCTCCCTTTGTGTTGAAACTTTTGCTGTGACTGCAAATTATGCTCGAATTCTGTAGATTCTCGATCCAGTTTTCTTGTAAAATTGAAAAATGAATTTACAATATTATTTGCAAATGAAGGAAGCCGGGAGTACAGAGGGTTGCATATTGTATTATGTGGAAATGAAACTCCAAGTGGTGGGTCATAGCTTCAAATTCCTCAGGGCCATTGAGTTGAATATCCCACGAGTTTCCTATCTACAAAGTTGTAGAGTTTGATATTTGACGCAGAACGGAAATAAAAAGAGATTACCAACGTAAACCCTAAGAACGCAAAACTGGAATCCACCAGAAAGAACTCGAAATTCAACTAAAAATTATATTCTATTCCTCAAAACAAAGAACAAGAGGTTTAAATAGCCTCTGAAAACCCTAACTAAAAGTAAAAAGACCAAATTGGACATTCACTAAACAAATAAAAGTTAAAACGAAAAAACGAAAAAAATAAAATAAAACATGCCCGACAGCCTGCCTTAATCAGCTATTTTGAGGGTGCAAACGACCTCAACCGGGGAACCTTGGTTGCCACGATGTAGATCGTCAAAATCCCTTTCCGAAAACATATTATAATAGGCAATCGGACAACCGAGCTAAAAATTATGTCCGTTTCTTCGAATCAGCTCTTTTAGCCGTGTCTATTTCTTTCTTTGCCAATTTTCTATCCAACTCTTCTTCAAACTCCAAGGCTAGTTGTCCTACATCGGTTCTTCCCACCTGTGAAAAACTCGACCTCGAGTTATATTCTGGATAAAGCGGAACATCGTCACGAAACTCATATAGATCAGCTACATTGAAAGTTCGTGAGATATTCATATCAGTTGTCAAGTCGATCACATAGGTGTTATCATTGATCTTCTTGATCATCTTAAACGGTCCATACTT
Organism: Dipteronia dyeriana; assembly: GCA_032871835.1. NCBI lineage: Eukaryota > Viridiplantae > Streptophyta > Magnoliopsida > Sapindales > Sapindaceae > Dipteronia > Dipteronia dyeriana. The sequence goes on along the minus strand of CM065301.1, from coordinate 19,232,801 downwards.
CCTTGGTTTCAACTTCTTATAGGAACCAACTGGGAACCTTTCCTCACGTAAAAACACCATAACCTGATCAGCCTCGACAAACAATTTCTCACGCCTCTTGACATCAGCTGCGACTTTATACTTTGCATTCTTCTCCTCCAACCGAGCTTTCACCTCAGCCTGAACATCTCAGACCTGCTCAGCCAAATTCTCGGCTGCAACATTTGCTCCTGCAACCTTGGGAAGACGTGCCAGGTCTAACGCATGCTTAGGAGGTTGCCGATACACTAAAGCAAAAGGAGATGTGCCTGTAGCAGTATGAACTGCATTATTATATGTGAACTCGGCTTGTGCTAGTGCCACATCCCACTGTTTAGGCTTATCACCACAAATGCTCAGAATTAAATATCTCAGTGTTCGATTCAGATTCTCAGTCTGCCCATCAGTCTGCGGGTGCGCAGTGCTACTGAACTTTAGAGTAGTATCCATCCGCCGTCACAAAGTAACCCAAAATTGGCTAAGAAATTTCGAATCCCTGTCAGAGGTGATAGATTGAGGTACTCCATGTAAATGAACCACCTCACGAAAGAACAGTTAAGCAACATGTGACGCATCCGATGTCTTCCGACAAGGTATAAAATGTCCCATTTTAGAGAACCTGTCAACCACTACAAACACAGAATCTACTCCACGCTGAGTCCCGTGGAAGACCCAAAACAAAATCCATCGACAAATCCTCCCATATGGCACTCGGTACAGGAAGAGGCATGTAAAGACCAGTATTCTAAGCTTGCGCCTTAGCGGTCTGACAAACATAACACTTGCGAACAAAATTACCCACATCGCGTTTCAACTGAGGCCAGTAATACCGCTCCGCTACCCCACTGATAGTCTTGTCACGTCCCAAGTGACCACTCAAACCTCTACCATGCAACTCTCGAATCAGTTTCTCCCTCAAAGAACTCCGAGGGATACATAATTGATTTCCGTGGAACAAATAGTTATCGATCACATGAAATTCTCCCTCTGTTTGCTTACGAATACACTTCTCCTATACTTCAGCGAAATCTTCATCTTCTGAATACAACTCTTTTAGGAACTCAAACCCAACAATCTCTTACTGCATAGTGACCAGTAAATTCGCCGCCGACTCAATGCATCTGCCACCTTATTCAGAACCCCAGGTTTGTGTTTCAGAACAAAAGGAAACTTCTGCAGATAGGTTGCCTAACGAGCATGCATATTACTTAAACTCCTCTGACTGTTCAGATACTTCAAAGCTTGGTGATCAGTGTATAGGATAAATTCTCGTTGAATCAGATAATGCTCCCAATGCTTCAGAGCACAGACAATACATAAAATTCTTGGTCATAGATACTCCACTTTCGGCGTGCATCACTGAGTTTTTCACTGAAAAACGCCACTGGTTTCTTCTTTTGTGACAAAACTGCTCAAATCCCAATTCCACTAGCATCACACTCCACCACGAATAATTTCTCAAAGCTAGGTAAAGCCAGAACAGGAGTAGTGCACAATTTTTCTTTAATTACTGCAAAAGCTGTGTCAGCTGCTTCACCCCATTGAAACTTACCCTTCTTTAAACACTCAGTAATGGGAGCTACAATATTACTGAAATCCCTAATAAATCGACGGTAAAATGTCGCCAAACCATGGAAACTCCTTACCTCTCCTACCGTCTTTGGTGTAGGCCAATCACGAATGGCCCTTACCTTTTCGTCATCAACCATTATTCCTTCCGAACTGACCACATACCCAAGAAATAACAATCTTCCCGTCAGCCAACTGCACTTTTTAAAATTAATAAACAGCTTATTTTCGAACAACACTTCCAACACAGCTCGAAGATGTCCCATATGTTCTTTCTCACTCCGACTGTAAACCAGTATGTCATTGAAATAAACGACTACAAATTTTCCAATGAAAGGTCGCAATACCTGATTCATGAGCCGCCTAAATGTGCTAGGCGCGTTGGACAATCCGTAAGGCATTACCATCCACTCGTAGAGCCCATCCTTTGTTTTGAAAGCTGTCTTCCATTCGTCACCAGGCTTAACCCGAATCTGATGGTACCCACTTCGCAAATCAATTTTGGAGAACATCTGTGAACCATCCAACATATCTAGCATGTCGTCTAATCTCGGAATCGGAAAGCTGTACCTGACGGTGATCTTGTTAATTGCACGACTATCAATGCACATCCTCCAACTACCATCTTTCTTTGGGACCAGTAACGCGGGAACAGCGCATGGACTCATACTCTCTCGAATAAACCCCTTCTTCATTAATTCCTCCACCTTTTCCTGTAAAATCTGATTCTCCTTGGGACTCATCTGATAGTGTGGTAGATTTGGTAAGCTTGCTCTCGGAACTAAATCAATATGGTGCTGAATATCTCTTAATGGTGGAAGGTCATCTGGTAAATCTTCTGACACCAACTCTTTGAATTCGGTCAACAAGGATTACACCTTCTCAGGTATTTCAACTCTTTGCTCTTCCTTGCCTTTTATCACTAGAGCACGTACAACCACAACATGTACCTCTTGTGCCTCCTTAACCTCATATTCCAAATCAGTTTCTGATGTGACTAAAGAGACTAAAGACCGCTCTCCTAACGTGGCCTTAGCTGAGTCACCACCTGCAATCCGTTTCGGAACCACTGCAATTTTCTTACCTTCCCAATTAAAAACACAAACATTGTCGCGTCCCCTGTAGGTGACATCCACATCAAATTGCCATGGGCGTCCCAATAACACGTGACTAGCATCCATATCGACTACATCGCAGACAACCTCATCTCGGTAGTACTGCCCGATTGAAATAGGAACTTTACACACTTCTGTCACATTCGCCTTTGGCCCTTTTTGAATCCACCCAATCGCATAAGGCTTTGGATGTTTGTCTACCCGTAGCTTCAGATGTTCCACCAGTTTTCTGGACACAAAATTCTCATAACTCCCACTGTCAACGATTAAATCACAGACCTTCCCTTGGACGCTGCAACAAGCCTTAAAAATATTACTTCTTTGAGAGAAATCCTCCAGTTTCGTTGAACACATGACTCGCTGAATCACACAGTTTACATACTCTCCCTGTTCCTCCGCAATTTCTGCATCATCCAATAATTCATCCATACCTACCTCTTCTTCACCATTCTGTTCGTACTCATCATCTTCTTCAGCACCCACGAAATTCACTGGCTTTCTGGCAGGGCACTCATTCGATCGATGGCCTGGTTGGCCACACCTGTAGCACTTCAAACCTCCTGGTTTAGCATACGTATTTGGTGCAATCCGAGGGGCTTCCTTTGTTGCTGTTGTCGAACGTGTCCCAACAAGTTTATTACTAGGAATCAAGCTCCTTTGAGTTTGATCTGCAACAGTTTTAGACTGATTCTGTCCATCGTTCGTGAAAACCTGCTTCTGTTCGCAACTGCATTGGACGTCTCAGCCATATCCTTCTTGCAGTGGGAAAATCGATTGGATGTTTTCTCCATTAACTCAGCCTTCAAGGCCATATTATGTGCTTCATCCACTGTCCAAACAACTTGCAGTCCAATTTTGTCTCGAATGGTAGATTTCAATCCCGCCAAATATCTCGAAACCTGCTGTCCCTCGGTCTCATTCAGGTTGTTACGAATTGACAGCCTTGACCATTCCTCAGTATAATCCGCGACAATCTTGTTACCCTGCACACAATTCTGATAATTCTGAAAAATAAATTGCTCATAATCTGGGGGTAAAAACCTGCTCATCATGAGTTGTTTCATTCGCCTCCAGGTTCGTACAGGAATCTTGCCTTGCCGTCTCCTATCCATCTGCAACTTCTCCCACCAAACAGCAGCCTCGCTTCTCAACTTATACGCTACCAGTTTGACTTGTCGATCTGCCGTAACTTCAGTCATCTCAAAGAACCTCTCAACCTCAGAAATCCAGTCTAGAAACTCTTCGATCTGCGGTTTACCATGGAACAACGGTATATCTGCCCGTATTCTATAATCAGGTTGATTTTGGTTCCGGTTTGGTTGGCGAAACCCTTGGAAACCCGCAAAATCCTCATCAGATTCTTCATCACTCAGATCTTCGAACTGCTCGTGTCTCACCGCTCTAGGCGGACGTCCACCACCAGGGCGGCCAAGGGCAATTCCCTCGATTCTATCTTTGTTGGCAGAGGCAGGAGCGTTGGCAGTAGGGGTGTTGAGATTAGGTCGTTGCTCCAACAGTTGCTGAAACATGGCTTCCAACCTAGCTATCGATCGTCGCTGCTCATCAATCGCTGCCCAAACATCATCATCCCTACGACCAGCGTCGTCAGGGTTAGCTCTTCCGGCTTCGTTGTTTGACATCGATCAAGGCAAAAATCCTTGCTCTGATACCACTTGACGCAGAACGGAAATAAAAAGGGATTACCAACGTAAACCCTAAGAACGCAAAACTGGAATCCACCGGAAATAACTCGAAATTCAACTAAAAATTATATTCTGTTCCTCAAAACAAAGAACAAGAGGTGTAAATAGCCTCTGAAAACCCTAACTGAAAGTAAAGAGACCAAATTGGACATTCACTAAACAAATAAAAGCTAAAACGAAAAAACTAAAAAATTAAAATAAAACTTCAAATGCCCGACAGCCTGCCTTAATCAGCTATTTTGAGGGTGCAAACGACCTCAACCGGGGAACCTTGGTTGCCACGATATAGATCGTCAAAATCCCTTTCCGAAAACATATTATAATAGGCAATCGGACAACCGAGCTAAAAGTTATGTCCGTTTCTTCGAATAAGCTCTTTTAACCGTGCCTATTTCTTTCTTTGCCAATTTTCTATCCAACTCTTTTTCAAACTCCAAGGCTAGTTGTCCTACATCAATATTAGTCCCTAGTTTAGAGCCCTCATGTCATAACAATATTTTAGATCCTAGGTCCAATTTTCTTTTGAAATTGAAAAATGAATTTACAATATTATTTGCAAATGAAGGAAGTAGGTAGTAGAGAGAGTTACATATTATATGATGTGGAAATGAAAGTGGTGGGGACAGTGATTAAAGGGTTTTAACTCCAACTAAGAGGCCATAAGTTCAAATTCCCTAGAGGCCATATAGTTGTGTAATATAAAGTTATATTCCTTAGGGGCCATAGGTTCTAACGCCTCGTAACGTTTTTTTTAAAGTCTGTTTTTTTCCATTTGTGTAGAAAGTGAAATTTTTGCTTTGATTGCAAATTATGCTCGAATTCTATAGATCCTTGATCCAGTTTTCGTTTGAAATTGCAAAATGAATTTGCAATATTATTTGGAAATGAAGTAGAGAGAAGAGAGAGATAGAGAGTTGCATGTTATTTTATGTGGAATTGAAAATCCAGTTGGTCGATTGATAAAAGGGTTTTAACTCCAACTAAGAGATCATAGCTTCAAATTCCTCGGGGCATTGAGTTGAGTTACATAATATCCCAAGAATTTCCTATCTACTAGGTTGTAGGGTTTGATAGTAGTCCCTAGTTTAGGGCCCTCATAACAATATTTTAGATTGAGACACATAATTGTATGTTACTTATATGATTTGTTGCAATGTCAAGCTTACATTTTCATTAATCAATTTGTTTTTTGAATAAAATGAGTGTAGAGTTATTTGTTGATATAGTATCATGCTTCAGTTCTGCCTTTACTTTTTCTTCTTGTTCTTGGGCTACTTAAGCTTTTTGTCTTCCAATCTGTTTATATCTTTCATGAAGAATATTGGATTGCTGGAAGTTGTAAATCTGTTTGGTTTAGGCTGTACAAAATGTACCATCTTTTTATCAAATTGGGATGTCTTTCATAGCATTGACATTCATTTCTCAAATAGTATGTGCACAGTGACGATGTTTTGTAAGACAACATTTGAATTATGAAGTGATGTGATTTTTGTTTTCCTCAATCTTATAGGTATTTGATTCTCCTCACTTGCCAGTACTAATCAGTGGAAGAGTTAGAAAACGTCTAGATGCTAAGTCTATTGTTATGTTGCTTCGTGGTTTAGATGCTCCAATTGGTATGACTTTGTAATGTCTATGATGTACTCTCCTTTTAATTCTATATTTTCTTCTCTCTTCAACTCTGTCCTATGTAAAAATATGTCATTTTCTTAGATCTCATACTCATTTGTTGCTTTCTTACTTCATATGACCTCCCTTCATCATAACAAGATTTCTGTTATCAGTTTTCCTTACATGATTGCAATAACCTGTAAAGTGTTGTTTTCCTCTTTGGTCTGAATCTTTTTGAAAGTATATGTGCAACAACGGATTGAATAATAATAATTGAATCTGTGATATTTTATGTGCTGGGCTGATCACCAATGAAAAGTTGCAGACAGATAAAAGAGAATTAAAGAAAATGATTGTTTCAATAGTGATTAACCACTTTCTTAGTTTTGAATCTTCCCCTTGTTAAATTGTTTAACAAAGGAAGTTAAGGACCTACAAGTAGACATGGCGGCGGTTCGGTTCGAACCAGGGAACCGAAACAGAACCAAAGCGTAAAAAACCGTAACCTAACCGTGTTTTCTGGTTCCGGTTCCGGTTCCAGAATCAAACCGAAACCGCTACAGTGGCCGTTCTGGTTCCCGGTTTGGTGGAACCGCCCGGTTCTTCTGGTTCGGTTCTAACCTGCGGTTCCTACAATTTTTTTTTTAAAATCAGATCAGATCTGATTCTGATCTCTCTCTCTCTCTCAAAACTTCACAACCTTCATCTCTCTCTCTCTCTCTCTCTCTTTCATGTTCTCAGTTCTCAGTTCTCAGTTCTCACCTTCATCTCTCTGTCTCTCTCTCTCTTCTCACTCCACCACTACCAGTCTACCAGAGCCAGGCTACCACTGACCAGGCGTACATCGGTCCACTACTCAATCTTCTTCGTTCAACAGATCGGTCATCTTCTTATTTTTTCTTTCTTCTCCTTCATTCTTCTTCGTCTTCCTCAGTTTCTTCTTCTTTCTTCTTTCTTCTTTCTTCTTCTTCTTGCTTGGATCGAACGAGAGAGAGATGAGATGGTGGTTGTCGGTCGGTGGATGTGTTTGATTGAGTGGTGGTGGGTTTTGAGTTTGTGGTGGTGTGTCATGTGTGTGTTTGTGTTTTGACCGGTTTGACTTGTGGTGTACTGATGTGTGTGTGTGATTTTGGGTTTGTGGTGGTGGGGTGTGTGTTTGAACCAATGAAGGCGATTAGGGATTTCGGGATTTCGGGATTTCGGGATTTTGGGATTTTGGGATTTTGGGTATTTCAGGTGTAGGGTTTGATTGAATATTTGGGATTTAGGGTTTTTTTTTTTTAAAAAAGTCCCGAACCGGAGAAACCGAACTGGAACAGGAACCGGAACCTCTATAAGGGAGGTTCCGGTTCCGGTTCCGGTTCTAGTTTCCCCAGAACTGGAACCGCCGGTTCCGAACTGGAACCGGAACCGGCGTCGTGTCTACCTACAAGGTACACTTATTTCAGGGGTTCAGTTTCAGAGGTATCTTTGTAATGTGACAATGGACAGAGTAACCTTCTCACAGAAAGACAAACATTTGAAACATTTTTTTCCCGGTATCATTGATGTTGATAAATAGGTCACCCTCGATATGTATTGTTAGTAAAGTAGAACCTTTGCCTAGATTCAGAATGTGATTTCTGGAACAAGCATTTCCTAATTTGTCTCTACTGCCAATTGTTAGTAGAGCCAAAGGAATCAGGGAGAAACCAATCTGTTAAGCCTAAAAAATAGTCTATAAATTCTTCATTTAAAATTTTCTATGCAAACTCTTTGATCACTCACATAGGATGTTTAAAAAAATATATATAAGGGCTGAAGTATCCATTAATATGTTCAAGTGAAAAATTGCTTAAACGCATCCATAAAAGAACAAATAGGTATTTACTACTTTCCTTATTCTTACAGTGGCATTGCTGAAATTGCTGGTACAAATGTACAGTATACTTATATATAGATAGATAGTTCTACTGCCAATTGTTAGTAGAGCCAAAGGAATCAGGGAGAAACCAATCTGAAGCCTAAAAAAATAGTCTATAAATTCTTCAAAAAAATAGATAGATAGATAGATAGATAGATAGATAGATAGAGAGCCCGTACATAAATCTTATGTCCATGCCATTCATAACATGAAGAAATTTAATGAATTGTAATGAGATCTTTTTCATGGATGATAGGAAAAATGAAATATACTTATGAGAAAATTTTCATTAAAATTCATTAAATTTCATCATGTTATGAATGGTTGGGACATAAAATTTATGTAAGGGGGTTTGCATGTGAGAAGTCTCCTGTATGGCTGTATATAAAGAAAAAAATCATACCTATGAAAAGATAAAGTAGATTGCTAGTGCTTTGCATTCAATTAGTTTCTTTTTCTCATTTGGACCTAGTTTATCATTTGATAGAAACAGAACTTCATTAAATCAATAGAAGGTATGGAAGGTGAACTAGCCATCAGGACATTAGCCTAGTAAGTTATACAGAATGTGTACTGGGCAGCTGGAAATATAAATATCACAAAATTTCATCTCCTTAATTAGTTCAATAGCTTGTACTTCTGTATAACTTACTAGGCTAATGTCCAGGTTTTCATTGATCTTGTGGATGGCTTGTTCACCTTCTAACTCTTTTTTTGCCTCAATTAGTTTCATCCACAGCATTGAACCAATAGAACAATGAAAAAAAAAAAGGCGGTCTAACCTTTCCTAGCTAGTTATAGTTATCATTTAATTAATTAATTTATTTTTATTTATTTTATTTTTTTGGATTAAGCTTGAATAAGTACAAGCTACTACTGATACTATTGTTTAATTTTGTTGTTATTATTATTATATGGGTTAGAGTCAACTGTCCTTCGTTTTTGATACAAATTTTCAATAGTTGAGATGTAATCTTACATATTCAATAATCAATAGCCAAAGTGCATTAATTATATATGTTGTATTTAATCTTATGCTATCAAAGTTATCTAATGTAATGTTTAAGAATTCACATAACAAATTTTGTGAGAACTAGGCTGCTGCTCCTGCTGCTGTATAAACGTTCAACTCTAATTAATTAATCTCCTTAATTGATAGCTTTAATGTTTGCTGTCTACTGTGGTGTATGTTTTGCATGATGAGGCTTTTTGGTTTATTGATCAATTTATTTAGTATTTTTTACAATTTTTGATTTGTGTCATCATGATATTTATCTTAAAGTTCTTGTTTTACTGAAATTTGTAGGGATTTTTGCTCTTGTAATTTCAGGGACAACTGCGTATATAGAGCAATCAATCCCTTATCCAAAAGATGGGAAGCAGGTTCGTGCAAATCCCTCTTTATATCATTTTGACCTCTCCAATTACATTCTTGAATGATGATGTTCTGTTGCCGTTGTCAAAGTTCCGTTCTTGTCTTTTTCATCATATGTGGCCTTTAAGCTTTGCATCAGTCAATAATATTTTAATAGCAACGAGAATCCTGACTTAAAAAGCTATAGAAGTAGACATTATTTATTATGTTTTTTTATCAGAAAACAAAAGTGTCTAAAAGAGAAAAAATTAGGATAGTAGGAGAGACTGAACACATTCACTTATTATATATCAATGCATCATTATTGACCTTAGCATATTTCTGCATGGCAGCTTTCACCCTGTAGTTAATTTGCAAAGAGCAACTTAATACATGAGTTAAAGATTCTTGAAGCATCATACACGCTGGTATTGAAACTCCTATTTTATTAACTTTTGTTGTGCAAAAGCCTCTTCTATCTTTGAAATGACGATAATTTTATGTTAAAATAATCAGTTTTATCTCCTGTTAATTTTGATCTTTTTATTTGAAAATTTATAGGCCTTTTTCTTTGATTTCCCTTTCTGCCACAGTATTTTTTTTAAAGCTGAATATTAGTTTTTGCCCTATCAACTTACTAATGTCCACGTGACATTTTGTAAATTTATACCTATTTTCCTACTGATATACTTCAGTTTGACGTGTCTCTGCTCTTAACAGTAGTCCAAACCAAACCAAACTCCTGTCTTCTATAAACAATTTTAAATGATTTATCCTGTTAAATTATCATGTGATATTTGGGGATTTATTAAATATTTGGGGAGGCATTTGTTGGTACAATGATGTTGGTTCGCAAATTGAAATATAATTATTCGTAGTGCCTTGTTTATTAGATTTACGTTACGATCGAAAATTTTCCTCTCAAAACTGTTTTAACTGTTTTAGACTTGTCTTCCGGAAATATTGCCAGAGTTTCCTTTTTAGGGCAATTTTTGCGAGTTTGTAAATAATTAAATACGTGTTAGCTTTAGGAAAATTCTTTGGAGTTGTAGGAAATGGCCAGTAGTCTCAGATATGCATGAAAACTAAGGGTGCGATTGGTGTTATTTTACAAATGCGTTAAATTGAGAAACAAAGCAAATTGCATTCGGTACAAGATTTTGGGGGTCCCTAGTTTTCCACTTTTCCACTTTAGCACCTGGATACTCGACTTGATAAGTGGGACCTACCATAATAAATTTATATGTATTGTAACCATATTCGAGTGACAAATGAGACCTATTACAATAAATTTATGTATTTATTTATTAAAGTATTGAAATATCAAATTTTTTATAATAAATTTAAGATTTTATAATATTTATATTATATATATATTAATTGTCTTTTTAACTAATTTTTTGAAATTGTTACTTACCTTCTTTTCATACAATATATATTAAGGGATGCTAGAGACACTCTCTCAACACTCTCTCAAGCCAAACTCCCTTCATGACATGTATACGACTTTTTACTTTTGGACATCAAACTTGTAGCCATTATAAATAACCTTTTTCATTTTATTTACTATTCAAACCAACTACTAACTTTCCAAATTGCTGTTTCTTTATTTTTACCAAATTGCCATTTTCGAATATCAATATATATTTTTTAAGGAAAAAGAAAAAAAATTAGGTTGTCATCACAACTTTTTTCTCTTTTTGACCTTGTGTGTACAGTTATAATCTTTTTTACCAAACATCACTAGCTAACTTGATGTCTAAAAATGGTGATAGTTGGAGTGAACTAGACAAACAAGGTCTGAAAAAGAAGTTCAATATAAAAATTTATTACAATACAATAAAATTATTTAATAAAAAAAGCTACTAAAAATTAAATTGATGGAGCCGTAACAATGGTGACACTGACAACTTATGTTTGAAAATCGTGATGCTGGTAATGAATTTGATAAAATGAAACATAAGGGCAATTTGAGAACTAGAGAAAAAGAAAAAATTGTAAAGTTGACCAACTTGATATATATATATATATATATTGATGTTCACATGAGTGCGCACTCATGGATTTTATATGTGTGCATTGAATGCGAGTAGTTGGATTCAACTACTTTGATTTAGACTAAATCAAAGTAATTGAATCTAATGATTCACATGCAATACACTCATGTATTTACATAAGTATGTACTCATGTGAACACCAATATATATATATATATATATATATATATATATATATATAGAGAGAGAGAGAGAGAGAGAGAGAGAGAGAGAGAGAGAGAGAGAGAGAGAGAGAGAGAGAGAGAGATTAAAAACCTGATATTTGAAAATGGAAACTATTTAAAAATAAAGAAAGAGTAATCTGGGAAGTTAGTGGTTGGTTTAAATTGTAAATAAGAGAGAGAGAGAGATTAAAAACCCGATATTTTAAAATGGAAATTATTTAAAAATAAAGAAAGAACAATCTGGGAAGTTAGTGGTTGTTTAAATTGTAAATAAGATAAAAAAAAAACAAGTCATTTATAATGGTTCCAAGTTTGATGTCGAAGTAAAAGTTGTCTCCATGTCATAATATAAAGAGAGTGTGTTGGGAGAGTGTCTCTATCATCCCTCATATATATTTTTCATCATGTACATCTGTTATTTTATGATAATAACATTACTTTTTTTCTTTTTTTTTTGAAAACTGTTTTCAATGTGGTAATAAAATTAACGAGGTATGAAAAATATATACCATATGAAAAGAAGTAATAATTTAAAAAATTAGTTATAAAGATGGTTAGTATATATATATATATATATATATATATATATATATATATATGTTAGTGCGCACTGATATATATCAGTGCGTTGCATGTGGACCATTGATTATGGAGAAACTTTTACAATTGCATACATTTTGAGTCAAAGTATGTAAATCTAATGGTCCATATCCAATGCACTGACGAATTTATATCGGTGTGCAATGACTTGAATTTTTTTTTTATATATATATAATATAAATCTAAAACTATTCATTAAAAAATCTTAAAATAAAACCTTTGATAACTGAATATTGTAATAAATAAATATAAATTTATCGTAGTAAATCCCACTAATCACTTGAATATGGTTAGAAATAAAAATAAATTTATTGCAATAAGTATCACTATCATGTAAGGCGCAAAAGTGGAAAATAAATTTTGACATTTCCAATTTTTCTGTTTTTCTTGAGTAATTGGTGGAAAAACTAATTTTCGTTTTCTGTGGTTTTCACTAGGGGTGGGCACCAACCCGCCAACCCAACCCAACCCGACTAGATTGGGTTGGGTTGCTTTTAAGATTGGGTTGGGTTGGGTTGGGTTGGGTTGGGTTGGGTTGGGTTAATAAAATATAACCCAACCCAACCCGATAACCCGACATAAATAATAAAAAATAAATTAAATAATTTTATTTACTATTAGATTTATTATGAAATCTTTTTTTTTTTAAATAATTAAGAAGTTTACTCATGCACCATTTATAATATTTTAAATGACAAATATAAATACATAATTTTAAATATTGTATACCGTAATATATAATACATTTATTAAAAATATGAGATTATATTAATATATTATCTTCATCTTTTGTATTAAATGACACATCCTTGATTATACTTTAAAATGTTATTTTTTCCTTAGGATTTGATTAATAATTTAGTAGAAAAAGTCTAATAATTGTATATAAACTCAAACTATTATGTTGGTTAAAATAAATAATAGATTATTCAACCACGAGATATTTGACGAAGTGATTATAATCGTAAAATGGATGAGAGACTTAGATGGAGACTTTCCAAGTTGGATAAATTGCTATATTTTAATTTTTTAATTATATAAAAGATATTTAAACAATTTATATTATATGTTATGATTTGATTTTGATACTTTTAAGTAATCTAAACTCAACGTGATATGATTTTATGGTGAAAAATTATTTTAAATTTGAATTTTGATATAAAAAAATTTGAATTTAAATATATTTTTTTATATTGGGCTTAAAAAGCCCAACCCGATCAACCCAACCCAATCCAACCCAACCCAACCCGACAAATATTGGGTTGGGTCGACAAATTTTCAACCCAACCCAACCCAACCCGAAAATGCCCACCCCCAGTTTTCACCTAAAATATTGCACCGAACGCATATTTTTTTTTTGTTTATCAATTTCAAAAACAAAAAAAATGCGGTTTTAAAATAACACCAATTGAATTCCTAAAAGTAATGAAGGCTGCAATCTTCCTTTTAATGATTTGAGCAGAAAGTTCTATCCCTTATTGAAAGATTCTACAGTTTAAGGCATATATGTTAAAGACGTGCCTGACATAAAAGTACAACAAAAACAAAAAACTGGAAAGATAGAGAATGGAGAAAAAAAAACTTTAAATAATACTATGAAGTTTTTGAGAGCAACTTCTGGAAAGATAGAGAATTGAGAGAGTGTGTTTTTAGCATGTGAAAGTAAAAATTTTGTGAACATAAATAAAGTGTGAAGAAAAAAGACAGTTACACTTATATCTATTACATGTCAACACTAAAATTAAAGATTTCACCTACAAAAAGTATTTTTGAAATTATAAGAACTGATCAGGCCAATACAGTATAAGTAAGAGTATTAGTTTGCAATACAGTAAAAGTAAGTTACGTAGTACTATTCCGCAATAACTTAGAGAATAAAATTGAAAATCCCCTAATTATTGAAGTAGCATTGATATGTTATCAATTTTATGCAAAAGTTTCTTGATGTCTTGTTCTCTTTAGTGTCATCATTTTGACCTTACATCCGCTTAATGACCTAACAGAAGATTCTACTTTGATGTAGTTTCCATAAAAAATAAATAAACAAACATGCAAGACATGGTTTCAATGTTTATCTTTTCTAAGATTATATAGATTTGTTTTGTCAATTAAGCTTTCCAATAAAATATAAAATATACATGTTAAAATGTTTTTGACTTGAAGTATGGCTGTTTATGGTGATAATAATCATGTCTTTGCAGTTGCACGTTAAGATGCTACGACTTTCTATTTTATACATGCACCTGGGGAATGGTTTTCGTACTTAAATTAAATATTTAACCTAATAAATATCATTTTCTTCTGATACTACTTCCCTCCTACAAATTTTGTGTACTTCAATGTCTTTTACAGTTGGTGGTAACATTGTCAGTTTGTCTATCTTTGTTGTTCAGAGTTTTTAGTGAAAGGGAAAGAAGGCAATAACAAGTTACAAGATTTTCATAGTTCTTGCTGAGTATCTTCTTTGTCTTAAATGAAGGGGTGGTGGAGTGGAGGATTTGGATACGGATTATGGATTGGGATATTAGTTGCCTCTGGGTTTTCTGTTGTTCCAGTGCCATCTTTGACATGGAAGAATGAGTTTGAAATCTCGGGAGGCTCTAATACAAAGGTTTGTATCTATATTCTCACCATTTATCATTTATAAGTGACTTTTACTCTTTCAATTATTAACATTGCAGATTATACTGATGATGATGATAAAAAAAAAATTATATGTTAAACATTCTTTTTCTCGTGTGTATTCTTGGGTCAAAATGTTTTGTGTAGTCAGTGGGCAATGATGCTAGTGATGTTGATGCAAGTTGGAGGTTTCTTATATTGTGGCCTGAACTTCTTTCATTGGTTGAAATTTTCATAATGGGGAATTCTCGGTAGATTCTAGGCAATTAATGTCATTCAAACATTTTACACCATATTTTTAACTAATTCCTTTTTTTTTGTGGGTATCTTGAACTTCCATTGTTGCCTGAAGTTTTGTGGAAAACAAACTGGAGTGCCTTTATGTTTTATGAATTTCAGTGCCTCCTGTACAAGGTTTAATTTATGGCTTTGGCAAGGAAGTCACAAATATGTTACTATAAGCTGTATCATTTCCTTCCTATGTGGCATCAAGCACTTTATTTGTGGGGAACACTTTGTTGCACATTTTTCTTGTTTCTTTTAAACCTAAACTGATTTATAAATTTAATCTTAATAAGTTTCTGTTATTTATTTTATAAAAGGGGTTTATTTTTGGCAGGACGATAGTAGGAGGGTTGCATCCTCGATATTTCCATCTTTGAGTTCCCTACTCCAAAGGAAAAAGGACCATGGTACTTGCCCATCCCTTAACTATATGCTTTTTTATCACATTATGAATAATTATATTCCTTTTAGTTGGTGTGAGAAGTCAAACATGATTGAACTTGGATAACCTGTGCATACCAGCAGCCTCGGCTTTACCTAGATCCTTTTTTTTTACCTCTATTATTAGTAAAATCATATAAATGCAGAGATTGTGGTGAATCTCATTCTGGGTGAGGGATTTTAGAATGCAAACTTACAAAAGATAACATTATCTAACCCTCAGATACACAGTTGTACTGATTGGATAGTCTGATGAGATTTGCCATCTATGGTGCGACTATGATCTTGGTGCACCCCTACTAAACAAGATTTTCCATTATCAAACAGCTTGTTTCAGATTGTATTTGTGCTTGTCCTGGCATAGTTTTCACCCATGAAATATGGCTATTGATGAGCGAATCTGTTTCCAAATTTATTTAAAAGGAGACAAGTTCTGACCTCAACAGTTCCTCAAGGCACAACTCCACTCCCATGTCATCCTATGGCGCACTCTTGCTGAGCTACCCCTTTCCATTGCTCTCAGTTGGGCTATAAAACTGTGTTAGTTGCTGCTACTTGGAGGCAACCAGGGCAAAAATGTTGCTTTTGAGCCTTCAAAATAAGCATGGTGAGTGGTAGGTGTATGATTTTGTCTCCATTATGTGCATGTATGCATGTGCTAGTTATGAAGATGGTGCCTCGTTTATTAGTTTCAAAGTGGCACTTTTACTGTCATTTAAAAATGGTGAAGAGTTGAGGCGGTGAGGCACACCTCAAGGAATAAATAAGCTGAGTAAGGGAAGGGAAGGGAAGGGAAGGGATTTGTGCCCCCTTCACTTGCACTTGAGAGTTGAGATAGAGCTACTCATTTTGAATGTTGGCTGTCTACATGCAGCTCGCATGAGTCAAAATGGTGGCATAAAAGTTTGTCCCGATGATCACGTCTTGCATAAAACAATCATACTGTTTGGTCAGTTACCGAACTAGGAGATTTACTAGAAATCTTCGGAAATGATTTTTCATGCTTATCAGATCTTATTTTTCTTGACTGTTTATCATTCATCTCAATCATTTTCGTTATATTTTAATTGCAGGCAGGGCTGAGGCTTTGCTCATTGCTGCCTATGGGAAAGGTCTGAAGTTGGAATCATCCTCAGAGGAATTGGTTCTGAATCAAGAAAGTTGTATCGGCAGCTCCACTTGAACAACATCAAATTTGCCTCTTGCTGCTTTGATTTGGCAGCTGCAATACTTAAAAAACATCGTAGGAGCCTCTTCACTGCTAACATATTTGATTTGCTACTGGGTATTAATGATCTCCGAGGGCACGATGGGACAAATTGGATGAAAAGCAGAACAAAGGGATGAAACATTGTGAAGGAAAGAATCTCAAATATTGCAAATACCATTATTCTTTACTGGAGATATATTGTTGCTGTAGTCTGTAGGATTAATGTTCACTATTACATTGCAGTTTAGTTCTGAGAAAAAAAAATGTAATTGAATCTTACGTTAAAATATTTAGGAATTGTTGCACGAATATTGAAGTCAAATGAAAAATTGAATTTTTCTTGAGAGCAATAAATATTCCTCACAATTTTTCTTGAAAATATATGCTTGATGATTGATGACCTAGGATGATTTCTTTGCTACGAATTAGGGAAATCTACTATGCATGAACACTAGGATTGATTGGTTAGGTTCAACGTGCTAAGAATCGTGTTCATATTATCGTATGCTTGTATTTTTGATATGTTTGATATGTCATGTCACGTGATCATATGAGAATTTATGTTATGTGTGATAGGGAATATATTTTTATCTATTTAATTTTACCCATAGCTTTAGGGTTGGCCAAAGTAAGTTTTTGTTCTATTTTTTTTTTTAATGTATTTCTTATAACAAATCAATTTTCCTTGTTGTAATCGGATTTCAATATATGATTTAGGGTTCGTGAAACATAAAAGATGAGAATAAATAACGTTAGATTTTAAAAAAATAAATAAGAGGAAGACAAATAACATTAGATTAAACAAAAAATGGTTTGAAGTGTTTTGAATTTTTTTTTTTTTTTTAATTAATTTTAAAATTGTTATTAACAAAAATAATAATTAAAATGGTGTGTAAAATGATATGCGGTGAATTGTAAATATCATTTCTCCACTTATTCAGATAGTTTTAATGAAAAATGTTTTAGTATGATATGCGTGGATTTAAGTGTGCAATTCTCAAATTTGAAGTTTTAAGAGTAAAAGAGCGCAGCTCCAAAAAAGAACCGGATCCAAGCCCACCTCTTGTCTGCACTGCACCAAGCCACCAACCGACTGTTTTGATATTCTTCAGATCTCTTCGTCAGATAATTTAGCGTAGAGTCGGGCTTTGTTAATGTGAAGTTTGAGTTGCATAGAATAGATAGAGGCAAGTTGGTCCGATCGGTAATGGAGAGTTTCAGTGCGGAAGATCTGTCGACAATCGGAGGCATCGCCACCGTTTCTCTTTTGCATTCATTCATTCCCACTCATTGGCTCCCTTTCTCCATCGTCGGTCGCGCCCAGAAATGGACCCTCTCCAGAACCCTTTTAGTCAGTACGTCTATGTCTCTCTACATTTTCACAAGATCTATTCTTGCTATAATTTTACAAGTCTTGAATTTCAGATTCATCATCTATACAAATTGCATTTGTTTCTTCAATACTAATGCTTTGGGAAAAACATTCAACTCTTCATTTATCTATAGTTGTTGAGGGAGCTAGGTGACTTGACTTAGAATTTAGATGTTCCAACCTGTTTCTAGTAAAGCAATCAACAAACCCTACGTGAATGTGAGATGAATTTGGGCATTTAGAGACCAATGATATTGAAATACAGCTACAAATTAAGTAAATACGGTTCATTGAATACGCTCTGTATCATAAACTCGACTCTTAGCGTAATTCAAATCTTAGCTGTTCAGAATAAGATAAGAGAGACAGATCATACGGCCAGCTTCCATTGAGTATTATCAGATCCACACTCGCTCCTCTACCATGAATAGGTTGTAGACTTGTAGTTGACAACTACACATTCTTGGTTCAAACTGGTTTGGCTCAACAATATGAAACTGTTCAAGTTCATTCATTGAACTAGATTTAAGCCGTCCTTTGAAGGGTTTCGTTTTTCTTAGGGTCTTCTTACCGTAGCTCAGACCAACCAGACCAACCGTACTAACAATTCCCTATATATTTACATGATTAGTGCAGTTGATATTATTCAACTGATAGGTGATTTTACACTTAGCTTTACAGGTATGGATTCGAGAGATGGCAACTCTGTTGGTTTTCTTTGTGCAAATTGGTTTGGCTCGACAATATGAAATGGTTCAAGTTCATTCATTGAACTGGATTTCAGACGTGCTGTAAACTGTTTGGTTTTGCTTAGGGGTCTTCTAATCATAGCTCAGACCAACCAAGCTATCATTTCCCTACTTCATGAAATATTTACATGATTATTATTCAACTGATAGGTGATTTTACACTTAGAGTTCATTCAAACCTGAATTAGTTAATTTTAGTCTGATTTACACTTTGGTGATTGTTAATGTTTTCAGCAAGTTTGATTTCAAGCCGTCAATTACAAGAAGCAGCTACTTAATTTTCAAATATTGTTGCTGCACTGGTTCTGGTACTCATCTTTACTACCATATTTTTGTCCTGTAGCTGCATTTGGAGCAGTTTTGCATGTGATCTCCACTTCTCTTCTTGGAATAACAGCAATCACCATGGCAAACACTATTGCTGGTGAAGAAACAGTGCATAAACTTGCTTCACTGTTGCTTGTGTTTCTTGGTGGTAGCTATATCTTGTTGTTTCTGACTGGGAAGGGTGGCCACAGTCACTCCCACAACCAACCCATGGAGAAAATGGCTGTCGCCGGACTCGTCCTTGTTCCAGCACTGTCGCCTTGTGCAACCACACTTCCAGTTTTTCTTGCTGTTGGGAATTCATCCTCCATGATGGTGCTTGCTATCATAGTGCTTCTATTCAGGTATCAACACGATTTGAATTTTCATATTTGGATTTATTTATATTTTATCGAACTTTACAAAAGCATCATCATCATTAAGAAGCTGCTTAGATTATTAGGTTGATCAAAAACTAATTCGGAGCAAGGCTGGCTAGATTGATCGCATATGTGGTATGCCGCATGAAATGTTCATTTAGCTAGGTAAATATAAACATGATTTGTGAACTATAGAAATGTAAACCTGATTGGTAAATCTATCTTTTTTGTTCCTCCACCCTTTTTCATATTTTATTTATTTCCATATACGCATCTAGAAAAATTGATCAATCAATAAAGAAGTCTCTCATTGGCTATAAGTTTCATTGTATTATGACACTGATGTTTCTCAAGTCACACATTCCTTCTGTTACTCATTTAGTGTCAGCCCAGATAGTTGAATACCCTATTAAAGCTACCATATGGAATTTCTCCTCTGTTACAATCAGATGATTGAATTGTAGATGATTTATTGAGTTGATTTTTCACTTCCATATTAATTTTAACTGACTGAGCATACTTGAAGTGATCATGGAAGTGTTTGACTAGCTGGATTCTGGTTTCCATGACCTGAAATCTGTGCCATCCATGGTTATACTGTTCTACATTCTTAATTACCTTTGCAGTAACACATTGTAGTTTGAAATTTATGTACTCAATTGCTGTCCACCCTAGCTTTTGCATTTACTGAACTGTGGTTATGCTATTGAAAGAATATCATTATGGTGTTAAGACAGATATCGCGGATCGGTTTGCTTTTAAAAACCTTAACCTGTGGCAATATTTTATTTGCAGCACTATAACAGTGATGACATCACTGGTGGCCCTATCATTCTACGGGGCTAGCCAGCTCAAATTCCATTGGGTAGAGCGGTATGACAAACTTCTTGTTGGTTCAGTTCTATGCTTGGTAGGAATGTTGACACTTATTTTTCATCATCACGATCATGATGGAACCACCGGCGATCATTCACACAGGAAAGTCTTGGTTCTTTAAGGATATTTCTGCTATCCTTACAATGTGTGTTTTGAAAAATGCTATATAGAGAATGTGTTCCTCTGAACCTGGTGAGCACTGGTTATAACTGTTGCCATGATCGGTCATTACGATTAATTGTTCTACTCCTGCATTTCAATGATGCATATCGATGCCAGTGACCATGAACTGGAGTTGATAGGGTTAAATTCTGTAGGTTTATTTGCTTTCAGACAGGACAGACGGGTGAGTGGTTTGGGTGAGTAATGTACTAATGTCAAATGTGGATGGATAATACTAGTCTGTTGTATTTGTGCAGTTTCTTACAACGATTTCTTATTTTCTCTAGACTGTCGATCACATAATTGGAGTCCAACTCTACCCGATTTGTTTAAACTTTTTTCACCAATTTGATGGAAAATCTGAGCAAGATTATGCAATTAGTTCTTAGATGTGATATTTGGACAACATTTACATTGTACTTAGATTTAATGACTTCGAGAATCCTGCTGATTTGTGTCCTTAAAGGCATACAACATTCATAAACTAAGACGTTATTAATTATTACTTTTGGATTATATTGTAGTTACATTATCTTCATTACAATTTAGGTATAATTCTTTCTACCATATACAGTAATAGGATGGAACGATGGGTAATTGGGTATACTTGTGCCATATGATTCATATGACAAAATTCGATCGTGCATGGATTTTTATTCAAAATTTTCATCTTAATTATCCAAATCACTATTGCAATTGTAATTGTAATTAAAAAAAAAAACAATCATACGTGCAAAATTCTATTGGATGGAAGTAGCTTTTAAAAAAAAAATCATCTTTTGGGGCTTCAGTGTAAATAAAGAAAATTCTAGGTAAAACGATTTTTTTATTTTTTATTTTTTTTATATTTCATGAATGGAATGGAAAAGATGAGTGACTGGTTGGAAATTTGGTTTGGGCAGCTTAGGATCGGTGTTTGAGGCACATCGTTAACGTTCACTCTGTCCATCCCAGAGGCAATCTTAAAGGAACTATTGACGTAGCAAACAGAGGACTAATTTGTTCTGGCGGATGAAATGGTTGGACATCGCTCTAATGAACAAACTAGAAAATAATCACAAGTATTATCATGAAATGAATAACAGAATATTATCGTTGCTGTCTAAATTGTATGATTTTACAGTGAATTGAAAGAGGTATTTTCCACTGGGTTTTACTATTAGGGCGCGTTTACTAATCAATAATGAATGAAATTGGATTCAAGTTCCATCGGAAGGGGAATGGAAGAGAATCAAAATCAAGTTACTAAAGCTCAAAAAATTATTGACACTATTTTGGAGGGCTTTTGTACAAATATCACTACATTAATAATGTATGTTTAAAAGGTATCAATTAAGGTGTCGAGACCAAAATACTCCGAAAGTGAGTTGTCATTTTCAACTTGAGAGAAAAAAAGTAGAGAGAAAAAGTTCAATGATTTTCAAGTGACTAGAAGTGTATCGAGGGCGACGATATTGACGGTAGAGTAACCGGAGATCAGTGGAACATCCATCGAGCAGATTTGCAATCGAGTATATTTTTCAAAGAATCGAGTATTTTTTTGAAAGAATCGAGGATTTTTTTGAAAGAATCGAGACTTTAAATTGATGAAACCGAGCTTTTTCCAGTTTACTTATGTATTGTTTCAGTGACTTTACATATGAAGAATAGGTTGAAGGATTTGCTTAAAACTCCAGAGGTAGATTGATACGAGGGGAAACTGTCTCGACACGACCATTTTGATGCCTTAGGCCATATAGACGATGCACTGAACCTGGTTCTCTAAGATTTTACTGTTGAGGATCGGCGTCAGCTCATGGCGTTCTGTTTTGAGCATTTCATGTCGATGCACCGGTGGATGAAGTTTTCGGGTGCTGTTGTCCATCAGCTGCTATTGTAGAATTTGCTCTATAACGGACCAACAGATGAGATGTGGTTCCTGTTAGGGAACCATTTGGTGAGGTTTTCGAAGTTGAAATTTTACCTCATCACCGGATTACATTTTGGAGTCGTACTGGACACGTGCCTGTATGCAGCAGTAGAGAATATCATATATCAGCGGTACTTTCCTGTAGCCGATGAGGTATCGTTCGAGGAGTTGAGGGTTGTTCTCACCCTCAGAGAGTTTCAGGAGGCGTACGATGTTGTGAAGCTATGCCTCATCTATATGCTGAACTGGATATTGATGGGGTTGGACGAGAAATTCAATATTCCAGTTTGGCAGTTTCGGTTGGTGGAGGACCTCACTGCCTTCAATACGTTCCCGTGTATATGCATTCTATTTGTTCATTCAAGCATGTGCTACCTTGGTGACGTGAGGGGTTCAAGAGACACTAACAGTCACAGGGCGCTGATGTACATACGGTGGGGACGTACAACATTTACAGTCTATCTCATGCCCTGTTGGTAAGAACTTTGAATTACATGTATTTTTTTTCGTGTCCTAAATTTTATGGATTCTTATTGTACTTATCTTTGATGATGATATTTGCTTTCGAGGTGATCCCCGATTTGTGCCTTTAGTTCGGTGCCCGGAGGGATAAAGACCTTTCTCCCCCTATTTTGAAGTGGGAGTTGACCAAACAACCGAAAGGGAAGAAGCTGACCAAGATTTTCAGTGCTATGGTATTTATTTAATTTGTTAATCTTTATATTAGTTACTAAGTATACAATGACATTCTACTAACTAAGTTTTCAGATGTTTGCGAGGACGAAAATTGTGCCCACAACAGCTGAGACGGAGGCACAATACTTCGTAGAGCTAAACGAATGGGGGAGCCTGTATGTAGCGGAGGAAAAACTGCAGCTTCTAGCTTCTGTCCCTGATCAATCTACCACTGGTGGGGGTAGTGGGACAAAAGGTTCCGACCCGTAGGGTAGAGGTCGGAGGCCCAGTGAGACAGAGGTTTCTGACCCGGAGGGTGGGGGATTTAGAAATAGTGACAATGATGCATCTGAGCCGGAGCCTCGTCGAGTGAGGCAGAGGTGGATTTGGTTTACCACCCTCGGACTTGCTACATCTAGAGTGGATTCCCTTGACGGTATGACACGTGATGGGTCGGTAAGTTGAGATGATAGTTTTGTTTATTATTAACGCGACCTGTTGATTGTTTTATTACCAAAAATATTGAAATGATTTCAAGCCACATGAGAACATCAGTTGAATGAGTTGTGTGAAGCCCTTCGGAAGAGTGAGAAGGATCGACATCAACAATACTAGGAGTTACTGAATCTGATCTGAAGAGTGACTCGGATCAACTTCAGTAGCATCATGAATTGTTAGATCTAATCCAGGGGCTTTAGAGGTCGACGATGCATATGCACCGGGATGGTCCACCTGATTCTGATCCAGAATTTAGTCCTAGAGACAGGACATATGGGTATACGGGGGGGTGTGGACAAATATGACTGGTGGACGTTAAGAGGATCAACATACCGGGGGCAGTTTTATAGAGTGAGGCTCAGCTACCTATCGGGGATACAGGGCCTGCTACACTTACATCAGT
Source organism: Dipteronia dyeriana (assembly GCA_032871835.1). Classification (NCBI taxonomy): domain Eukaryota; kingdom Viridiplantae; phylum Streptophyta; class Magnoliopsida; order Sapindales; family Sapindaceae; genus Dipteronia; species Dipteronia dyeriana. The sequence goes on along the minus strand of CM065301.1, from coordinate 19,208,819 downwards.
TCTCTTGGACCTCCCACCGATCAAACGCCAATCGTCCCCTACACCTCCCCCATCGATCGAGCGCCACATGTACCCTCCACCTTCCCCATAGATCGAGTGCCATCAGTCCCCTCCACCTCGCCCATCGATGGAGCACCACTTCCCCTTCCCCCCTCCTCCCTCTACCCTCTACCCTCTACCCTCTACCCTCTACCCTCTATATCGATCCAGCCGTAACGGTCCCCTCCACCCCGTATATTTGTCGAGTCCCAGCGGTCCCATCCACCTGATATACGGGGACAGAGTTCCTCTTTACAGCACACTCCAGAGGAGGGGGGAGAGCGAGTTCGGCTTGGGAGACACTTACACAAGAGCAATTGGCAGTTGCTCAGCCCGTACACAGATCCCTACTTGTCGAAGAGGGTGAGGGTAATCCCCCAGCCAACGGACCACATTTTTATCCCTACGGATAGGTGAACAGTGAACAGTTGAAGGCTTACAAAGCCTTCAAGAGGAACATAAATGGGGAAAGGTAAGTAAAACTTTATCTATTTAGATGCCAATATTTTTCTGTTAAATTAATTAATTGTGTAGCTAATGCGACAATTATGCAGACGTGATATGGACGTGCTGTAGCCAGTTGATGATGTATGGTTCAATCGGATCCAGGCCAACTTCATGGACTTGGAGGACGAGGTACGTGCGTTAGGCGATTTTCTATTTTAAGTTTGTTTTAGTAATGATACACTCATAACAGTTCATAACTTATATATATTCCCAACATATGGATGTGTATCTCCATATTCTTCGAAAGCGTCATCGAGAATTACCCACTGTGTACAACAATAGGATCAACATATTGAATACGCAGTTTTATGTAAGTATTTAATACGTACTGATTACAAATATTGGTAATTTAGTTTGTAATACATTAATAACTTTTTGTCCATCAAATGTTTGTACATGCATTCGTAGATCACCAGTGGAGGAGAATGATGCCTCTTGATGCTCGTGGGGATATCACCATAGTGTGATGGAATGTGTTGAAGTTTAGGTGGTTCGCTGAGGACCTTACGACTGTGAGTGGTGGTTCCCCGAACGGAAGCCGTATGTGGCACGAGGTTGACCTGGTAAGTGTTACTTGGATTGCAATTTTAAAATAAAAATGTCTTTGTATATCCTAACACCTTTTTGATACGTTTACAGGTCCTGATACCGTGCAACATTGAGCTGTAACATTGGCTCTTGGTGACCATCGACCTTACCATTAGGAAGATACGCATACTAGACCCCTGGAGATAGGAAGCCCCGGTGCATATCTAGAAGCAGCAGGTAACCCTTTAGCACTGTTTTTTACCCTTGATGTTGCATCAGGTTTTATACTTCGCGACCGGCTAGCTGTGAGAAGATCCCTAAGAAGAATAGGCTCTTCTTTATCAGCATGGTGTCCGCATCACGTATCCCCTAACATAACCGAACGTAAGACTTTCTTTTTTATTAACTTTGAGATTGTGTTATTAAAAACCTATTGGTTTATTAACGCATTCTAATGTGTCCAACTGCAGGGGTAACTGTGATCCTTACACGTTGAGATTGATCGAGTACTTAATGGCGGATATGAAGGATTTCGATTGGTCGGAAGACTATATGGGGATCATTCAGTAAAAGATGGTTGTGGAGATTTTTTGTAACTCCTAGCCCGCTTAGATTTTTGTAGTATTTTATTTATAATATGTACCATTATTTTTGTACAAAAACAATTGAATTAAAAAGTAATTTATTTATTTTTGTTTCCGTTTCAATTGTTTGGAATCACCAATAGAACACAAATTGAAACTCTTGTTTAATTAAAATTTAAGTTAATGAACAAGTCATACGATTACAAATTATTACAATGTCATAAGTTGAACCGCCTCCATTCATTCCACGGTAGAGTCCTAACTAGGGCATGCCTGTTTGTTATGTCTAACTGAATGACAGATGCTACACTTGCAGTGGTATTCCTGATAAACAACTTTGCTTGGACCTTCATTAATCAAATGTGGGTTAGTACATTTTCTAGAATTATGTCTTGGTTGTCCACATCTTCTACACGATTGTGTAGTTGTCCTCTCCGAAGACTAGACATGTTGACCCGCCCTCGGGCGTCCTACTTGTCTCCTAGAGATTGGATTCAAAACCACCCTCTCAATGATGTCAGATGGCACTACCCAGGTGGAAGGATATCCAACCGGCATAATAGAAGCCAAGTACGCGTTAATAAGTTTCTGTCACTTGTAGTAGTATGCACACAGGGATGTTAAATCCAAGTTTTGTTCCCTGCTAAAACAATGAAAACAATGAGATTGACATTTCAGTAATATTAATCGTACACTAAAACTTGTAATGTACCTTGCGACAGCGAGTGCGTGAGAACATGGAAAACCGTCCATTTTGAATTTGTTGCATATGCATGTCTTCTGGGCTAAGTCAACAGTCCGCTGTTTTCTAGACAGTTTCACCAAGAATATATTTCAGTCCACTGGATTTACGGTCATATAACCACACTTCTCCATATATTTTAGGATCACAAGATATGCTTCGTCGGTCAACTGATGATGCATAGACTGCGCAGCTCTATAGCGATCGTGAAACCAACGTTGTAACATATTCCTAATGAACTCTGCTAGAGTCAATGTAGGCAGTTACCATACAAAATTTAGGCATGAGTTTATGCATTCTACAACATTTGTTGTCATCACCCTGTACCCTCTGTCAGAGCATTGTACACGGGGCCACTTATGTGTACCGACAACATTGACATAATCATATGAATGCTGGTGCAAGTTTCGTAACTCTTCCATATGTTGGTTATATTTCAACTTAGTGTACGTTCGGGCTGCTTTGTCCATTATTATGGCAACATTCTTTCTGTGATATTGCTTCATAATATTTTTAGAAAAGTGTCAGCAACATATGGTATGGGTGGCATAAGGGAACACTTTAGAAACCTCTGCTTCAATGCTTGCATATCGATCAGAAATGAAAACCAGATCATCTATATGACCAAAGACACCTTTCAAGCAATCCAAAAACCACTCCCATGATAGGTTGTTTTCTGAGTCGCCGTACCCAAAAGCAATTGGATACACATGTTCATTTTCATCTTGTATAGTTGCAACAAACATTGTACTCCCGAATCTTCCCTTTAAATAGGTACCATCAATGACACTAATTGGACGCATACACCTCCAGAATCCTCTAAGTGAGGCACCCAAAGACATGAAAAAGTAGAGTATTTACCATATTCGTCGTACTGTAAGTTAGTGATTGTGTCGAGATTTTTTTGTTCCAACACGTAACCGAATGATGGCAGTAGTTGGAAGGTTTCCTCATGTGTTCCATATGTCAGTGACAACGCATAATCGAGGGCTTGATATGCCTTACTGTACATGATTTGGTTGCCATACATTGTTTTCATGTCGGCGATTATGTCCTTCAGACGCATTAGTCGCCATCTTATTGTTGAAGTCTAGGTGCAACCACTTCTCCAATTATGACTGCACTAGTTTGTCGATGGCGGCAGTGAATCTCTTTCAACGGACAAGTGTGTTCATTGACAAACTTCTTACTTGGAAGTATGTCCTTTTATCTCTCCTCACCGCTCTTAACTTCCATGTACAGTTGTCCATCAAACAAACCGGATGTAACGTTGTCTTATTGGACCTTTTCACATTCCACTCGAAGTTCTACCGTATTGCAAATTGCCCAACCAGTCTCTTCAAATCCTTTTTAGTAGGAAAAAAATGCCCTTGATATATCATGCTTATAGGTTCATCTTTTACCAAGTTCCTGCTTCCACCCATACCAAACGAGTATGATTATGATCTTGGAATAACCCATGTTGTGGTATTATCAGAATCAACTGGAGTTACATTAGGCCAGACCTTAGTGGTCCCACCTATTTCTGTTGCACTGGAACTACATATGTGTACACGTCTTGCACATCTTTCCGTTTGGATAGGTTCTTTATTTTCTCATTGTTCGCTACATTATCTACCGGTTGCAAATTTGCCTAATTATCAACCTCATGAATTGACCCAACATTCAGTTCATTGTTCTGCTCATTGTTCATGTCATTGTACACCTCATTTAATTGGTGGTTGTACTGCCTAACATTCATCTCAATTTGACAACCAAAGACATCGTCGAATTGAGGTCCAACTATATCACAATGGTCAGCTACTTCTGGTGGGACACCACACTTGTTTTCCTCTCATTCGATACAACTTCTTTCTGTGAACAATTGGTTGCTTCCACTAAACGATCGAAATTGTTGGGTGTTTTCACGAGGAGGGATATCTTCAGCTATCACATCTCTTACTACCCTCTCAATTAGACTAACACATACTTGAGGGATCACTCTATCTTCCCTTAGCATAAACTGAACATCATCGTCGTTTCTTATAAATGTGCGACATGTTGTCCCATGAACGATTGATATAGACTGTAGATCAACAATGTATTTGTTCACATCATACTTCACAGCATGATCGACACCAGTTCTTCGTAAGTCTTATTCTTTGACACATACAGTCCTTGGTTATCGGAACCTAAAATCCTCTGACTTTCGTTGGGTAATCGCTCCTATTGATCGTTGTAAGATATGATTATTCTCACCCGATTCATTGTCCTATGAAAAGCATCATCACAAACCATTATTAACAAAATAAATAAATATTACATTTACAATTAATAAGAATTAAAAAAATTTCTTCACTATAAGGGATCAAGCATTTTTTGCAAGGGATTGATCCTTTTTTTAATGAGTGATCGAGTTTATTTTAATAAGAATTGAGCTTTTTTTGTAATGGATCGATTTTTTTTGTAAGGGATCGAGAACTTTTTGTAAGGGATTGAGAACTTTTTTGTAAGGGATGGTCGAACATATTTTTCAAATAATCAAGTTTTTTTCCAAATATAAAAAAGTCCGGTTCAATATAAAATAATATCGATTCTTCTTAAAATAATCTCGGTCACACATAAAAAAAACTCGGATCCATTAAAAAAAACATTGTAACCTAGAGATAAAATGTTCATACATTTTCATACAAAAACCGGAACAACATATCATAAGGAATGGATACATTATTAAACTACACATAAATGCATGTAAAATATCTAAAATGCATGAAAAAATATATAAGTGAAGATCATAAATATTTGTTACATTCTTGCGTAGAATTTGGAGAGAGACAAGTTTTTTGGAGAGAGAGAGAGAAGAGTTGTAGATCGATTTTCAGACAACTTTTTTGGAGAGAGAGAGACGAGTTAAATCGGTGACTTTTAAACAATAAAGTTTAGGGGCAATTTGGGTAGTTCACCTTAATAGATGTTTTTTAAACTAAAGTTATTAAACCGGTGACATCATTACAACACACAATAAAAAAAGTGACATATCTCACAATTTTCAGGTTATTAATAAATTACATTCTAGTGTTTACTATCAATTTAGGAATTAGAAACAGAATCAAATTTATTCTATTTCTAGTGTTTACTTAAACTAAGGAATCAGAATAATACATAATTGATTACAAAAATACCCTTGTGTATAAAGTATGATGAAATAATAATAATTATTATTATGAAAAAAATATATTTTATATTACTCATAACACTAAAATTATAATAATTAATATCTTTATATTGTAATATTTGAATTAATCAGATAAAGAACTGTTGAGATAACTTGATTAAAAAAAACGAGAATTGTGAGTCATTGATTAAGTTTAAAAAGACTTTGACTAAGATGAAGTATGTGAATCCAATGGTTGGTAGTTGTGGAACTGATATAAATAAAATTAGTTTGTCCTGAGGAGATAAAATCAGTTCGTCATGAGGAGAGAAAAGCTATATATATATATATATATATATAGTCTTGTTAAACTTAATCAATGACTAAAAAGTCTCGTCCTAAACATAAAAGTTCAGTTCGGTCATATATATATATATATATATATATATATATATATATATATATATATAGTGAGTCTCTCATAACGAATCCTTTATTTTAATTTTGGTAAGGATCAGTATGAAATCGTATCGATTAGAATAAATTTTGATCTGAATTTTTTTGTCGATAATAAGTTCATTGAAATTTACCTATAAATAAAATTTGAAATTTTTTCAAGTATTAGAACTATTTATCCATTTTTTTTTAAACATGAAGCATTAGAAAAATGGACGAAATATATGAAAATTTTAAAAAAAAGTTAGTGTTTGAAAAATTCTTAAATTTTATTCTTATGTAGATTTTGATGAGCTTATCATCCATAAAAAAAAATCAAATCTAAATTCATTCATATCAATGTGATTTTATATTGGTCCTTACCGAAATTAAATTCATTCCAGCTGCTTGGCACTTTTTTTTGTCCCATCCCTCTAACGGGCGTGGTGCAAGGAAGTGAGCACCTCCGTGTCGTAGGCGCGCTTCATCCGCTCCAAATTGCATTAAGCATCATTGAACTCCTCATCGAAACCTATAGACAATGAAGACAACCTATCCTTTACTTCATTGAACTGATTCAGAAGCTCTTTAAAGCTCTGACCTTCCTCAATCGTCAAAGTTGATAGCTTCTTGACGATATGGATTTTTCTTACCGTAGGAGGCTGTTCATAAATGTCTGATAGAGTATCCATTAGATCTTTGGCGGTCTATTGATCCTTACATTGAAAGCGACCTGCTTCGTCAAATTGAGACGAATTGCTTCCAATGATTTCTAGTCCAGGAGTTCAAAATCATCATCATCTATATTCTTCGGTTTTCGCTTTTTTGATAATTCTTCGTCAGTCATATCTTTCGATCTCTCTTTTATCGGCCATTGCAGATCCTTCTGATACAAACAATCGTACATATGCATCTTCTAGAAGCTGACCATCGAATTTCTCAATCTTATGTGTATCCTTCTCTGATCCCATCTCTACGACGAAATCGATGACCTCGAGAAAACCTTGATTTGTGTGAAAAAATAATCTGCCCCAACCCGGAGCTCTGATACCAATTATTGTTGAGAAAAACCGCACACACACACAAATCTAATAATAAACAAAATTAAGAAAGCAATAAGAATAAAAAGATGACACCAAAGGTTTTATGTGGTTCAACAATTTGCCTACGCCCACAAAACGCATCACACTCAATCCACTATACTTTAGAGTACATATAATGGTACACGTTACAATCTCTATGTCTCTCTTTCAGTCTCTCTACAATTGCTCTCTCTCTCTCTCTCTAACAATTTTTCTTACACGTTAAGCACACACATTAGAGTACACATAATGGTAGTATTTATATGGAAGCATTATGGTTTGTCAAATCCCAATTAAAGTCTATTACATTTTTCAACTGCATATCTACACAATCTCGTAAATTTGTGTCCGACAACTGTAAGTTTCCACAGCGCTCTCACAGCGTACACCTACTGATCTTGAACCGTCGTACCACCGCTGTTATAATTTGCAGCACTTCACACAATGCTCTTTGATTTGGTGGCAACTGTGAAGGCTACAGTGCAATGCACAACGGTAGCACTTAATTTGGCTTGCAGCGTTGCAACCGTTGCTATTCATGCAGCATGAAGCAATTTCAGTTTTGCTCCTTTGTTGACTTGATCTGCACAATTCCAAAACTCCAATTTTAACTTTGCTTTTTCCTTTTATGTTATTTCACAAAAAACAAATTTGACTTTGCTTCTTTGATTTTAAGTCTTCACCAAATTACTCCAACAGATTTAGCAATAAAATTTAATAAATCAACCGCTACGAACCATGAATAAATCGGCATAATTATATATGTGAAGTTTAATCGTCTTCATAAATAGAAAAGCAAACATTACTACAAACACTTTTCTATAAATTTTAAGGAACGAGTCAATCGATAATTTGAAGATTCAATGTACATCTCGTTACTCATTATTTCTTTTATGTAACATTCAAAATACTAATAAATCAAAACTCATATGACTTATTACTTTTATCTAAGGTATATTTATATTCTTGTAAGTTTTTACTTTTCATTGACAACGATTTTTGATATGAGAGGATATTTTTTTTTTTGTAAATTTTATTAGTAGAAATAGAAAATTAGATAAAGTTGTTTTACGAAGTTGAGAATGTTTTTGTTGTCTCACGGATATTGTTTCTAAACAAAACTAGTAACATTTTTAGTGTTATGGAATTGTTCTAGGATAAATGAAGTACATCGTGTATATTAATTAAATAACTTTGTCGGAACAAATAAGTAATAGTAACAATTTTTTAAATATATACAAAAAGAAATTCTTTTTACAGACAAATTTTATATATTTGGTTTCGACAACTGTTTTTCAAATTAATTAGGCCATATCCTATAGTTGTTTTTCAATCTGTTTTCGTTTAAATGATTTCGAGTTCACGTTCGTTAACCGTTTTTCATTTTATTTTATTTTATTTTTAAAAAACAAAAACAAAACGAAAAAGTGTTAACATTGAAATATTTAAAAAACACAAAATACATGTTTTATTTGTTTTTGTTTTTCAAAAAAAATTAACAATAAAATTATTTCTTTTTTCTTTTTTATTCTTCTTCGCTCAATATTCTCCTTCTTCTTCCTACCACGACTCCTTGAACGAAAATTTGGAGGAGCAGTCGATTTACTTGTTCAACGCTAGAGATCACCTCGGCTACGCTGATCTAACTACGAAAATCTTTTCTTTCTTTTCTTCGTTTTCTGTTTAAACGCAGACTAGAAAAATTCTTTCTTTTTTCATCCAATTTTTTTAAAAACCCAGACCAGGAAAACATATATGTTTTTCTTCTTCTAACATAGACTGAGAAAAAAATTCTTTTTCCAATAAAAAAACAAATGAACAAAGAAAAAAAAACAAATATGTTCTTCTTCAAAGGCGGACAAGGGAAGAAAATATATTCTTCTTTCTCAGATGTAAAAAACCCTAGATAAAGAAAAAAAAATCTATATGTATGTCTTCTCGGACAAATGTTTTTTTTTTCAATTATTTTTTATATTTAATAAAATGAATATCTATTTATAAATTATGAATTAGTGTTGAATTTTTTATTAGTCGATTATTATTTGTGATTTTTATTCATCCACTTTTATTTTTCTTTAAATTTATAAGTTACAATAGAAAAATCACATTGATCAGCTATGTAACCAATGTGTTCTATAATTTTAGGTTGTAATGTAAAAAAAAATGTCAATTTGATATTACAATTTTTTATATTTTTAGTTAATCTACCGGATGTGTTTTTACTGTTTTTATTTTCAGAATACAGGTTTCGGCATATGCTACTAGACGCGTTTTTCAGATTTCAAAACTGAAAACAAAAATATTGTTTTCGTTTTCATTTTCATTTTTCTATTCGAAAAACAGTCAACGAAAAACGCTTACAGGATGACCACTTAGTTTTCAAAAAATAAAAATGGGTGTTCCCTAGCGAATAATTTTTCTAGCTAATTACGAATGATTCGATCACGACCTAAGCATATTGGCGTACACAATAATATGTTCATACCTTAAGTGACTTATTATTTTAAGCCAAATAATTTATATATTCTACTATTTTTTTAGTCAATACGAAAAAAAAAATATGAAAGAGTAAAATATCGAATACAAACACAACGAAAAGGAATAATAAAAAAAACAAAACTATTTTATATTAATAGTGCATTCTGCTACGGACTTCATAATTTTCGAAGGTTGCTTTTTGTTTTAACTTTTCTCGATAATTAATAGGGTAACAAATCAGAATGTTACCGGTGTGTACATTACTGCATAAAATGGGGACCCGTTCGTGCATGTTTGGCATTGTCATATGTCATTTTAATTGATATCATTAAATTGTAAGATGGTTGTGAAAGGTTTATGTATATAATAATTACTTAATATAAATTGAAACAATAGTTATATATCGGTTTAAGTTTGATAAATACAAAGTAAGAATTAATGAAACGTTTTAAAAACTTAACTCTGCCTGTATTTTCACTTCCTATAAATGAGTTTGTCATCTCTCATTCCAACACCATCAAGAAAGAAAAGGAATCACTAACGGACACCTTCTAGTAAGAAGATAAAATCTATAATTGATTAATCTTTTAAGTTATGGTAGGTTAACTGCTCTTGCTTAATCTCTTTTTTCTTGTTGAGCAAGATATTCATTCTATCACCGTGTTTGTTGCTCACGTTCTGGCACAAGTTGTTCCTTTCCCCGTTGCCAATGAGCAGTCACAATTTCTTAGGGCAATATGTGGTAAAACTGTAATTAATGAATAACCCTTTAATATTTAGACGTGCTTTAAAACTTTTAAAAATCATGAGACTGCTATCTTCTTGCCCTATCGGTTAAAATGGGATTAATTAATTTTGTCACTGTGAGGCCACGAGCGAGTGTCATCGGCTACTGTATAAATTAAAATTAAAAAGTTGAGTTAAAGAGTGACAGGCTAAAAGCATCTACTCATCATATTTTGTATATTTCTTCCAATTGTAGGTTATAGGAATAAATAATGAAAACCACACAAATTAAACAGAGACTGAAAGTTGTGAATTTATGGAAAAGTTATGATATAGTTTTTGAAACTATTGCAGTAGTATTATTGCTACCATTATATGAGAGATGTGATATGCTATGGAACCTAAGTAGCATGGATACGGACATGAATACGAGAATATGATACGGTACAATATGGAAATAAAATAATTCTTTGAAAACTAAAATACGTATTATAGACAGGGGCGAAGCCAGGATTTCGATTTCGGGAGGCTCAAGACAAAAACGCATATTCAAATTAATGCAAGATAAATATATTAATATTTAAAAATCTAGTTATTGAAAAAATCAAATGTAATTGCCTCTAGTATCATATATAATGATATAACAAATTAATTAATAAATAAAATATATACCGGTTTTATGAATCAAAATAAACCGATTACTCTTTTAAATCTCCAAAATCAATCAAATATATACTAAGTTTCAATGTGATTTATGCTTCAAGAAAAAAAAAAGTTTCAATGTAATTTTCCTTTCAATATATAAGATTAAAGAGTTTGTAAGAAAGTCATCTTCTAGATGTTGACGAAGATGATCAAGTTCAGAGGTTTTAATATGTCAAACAACATTAACTTTTATTTTTATTGGATCTATCTATTTACCTATTTATACCATATATATATATATATATATAATTAAAGTTTTTTGCAATTGGTATGATTCAAACCGCGAACTTGAGAGTCACTTGCCCAAGCCTCATGTCCATTTACCATCTAAACTACGCCTCTGAGGGCCAAACAAAATTAACTTTTGATAAAATTGAAATAATTTTAAAAAATAAATGTTTAAATAACAAATCAGTACAATAAATATAGTAAAATCATATTAATAACCTAAGAAAATAATAAATACAAACTGAAAAATAAACCTAAAATATTTATTAATTTGTAATCTTGTAACTGAAATTATTTGGATAGATGAACCTGTAGAATGAGAAGAATTTATTTGTAGTACAAAGAATAAAATTGTTTAAGGGGAAAACTAAAAAAGAAAAAAAGAAGTGTATATATAAGATAGACCGATTAATGATGCATAGGAAATCAAATCCAAAAGTAATTTTTTTTCTTTTATATGTAAAATATAAAAACATAAAATTAGATATAAATAGGTTTTTCTTTATAATTTAGAACAATAATATTTTTAAGTATAAAGTAGTAAGACTAAACATTGATGGTTAAAAAACAAATAAGATTAATTGATGGGATAAAAATCAAGACTCACAACGGGATACATGACTAATTGAAGATACAATATTACAATTTATTATTTTATAAAAGAACTTTGTTTAAAATTTATGATTTATTTTTCTTTGGTTGTGAGGGCCATGGCCTCCACCGGCCGCCACGTTCCTCCGCCCCTGATTATAGGATGTCAATCAAAATAGTCAACGGACATGCCAAAAATTTTGTCGGACATGCCAAAAATTTTGTCGGACATGTGTCCGAAACAGATACGTGTCCAACACGTACATCCATCTCATTTGAGACATTTTCGTGTTACCTTGTATGGAACACTCATTCTGGCTTGCTTATTATATATCAATATCGCCACTGCTAACTCATCTACATAAAAGATTGAATTGGGTTAGGGTTAATATTAAGGTTGGAGATTTTATTTTGAGGGATTTGTAAAAATAGTCAAATTGAGAAATGGATTATTGTTTTTAATCAAAAATAAATAAATTATTGTTTTTAACCGAATGTAAGTTGTAAAGTCTAAAATACCATTTTCTTAAAAAAAAAACCAATTTTGTGCATAAAATATCTCATGTATATCATGTTGGGCATGAAATATCCTATGTATGTTATGTTGGACATGAAACATCCTATGCATGTCATGTTGGAATATTTCATATAAGGCATGAAATATCTCATGTATAACATGTTGTGCATGAAATATCTCATGTATGTCATGTTGAGTATGAAATATCGTATGGATGTCATGTTGGGTATGAAATATCCTATTTATGCAGGATGTCATATAATGTATGAAATATCTCATATATATCATGTTGTTCATGAAACATCCTATATATGTCATGTTGGGCATGAAACATCCTATATATGTCATGTTGAATATTAAATATCCTATTTATGCGGTATTTCATATAAGACATGAAATATCTAATGTATAACATGTTGGGCATGAAATATCTCATGTATGTCATGTTGAGTATAAAATATCCTATGGATGTCATGTTGGGTATGAAACATCCTCTTTATACAGTATTTCATGCAAGATATGAAATATCTCATATATATCATGTTGTGCATGAAATATCCTATGTATGTCATGTTGGGCATATAAAGAATGAAATATCTCATGTATATCACGTTGTGCATGAAATATCCTATGTATTTCATGTTGAGTATGAAATATCCTATGTATGTCATGTTAAGTATGAAACATCATCTTTATGTAGTATTTCATGCAAGACATGAAATATCTCATGATATCCTATGTATGTCATGTTGGACAAGAAATATCCTACGTATTTCATGTTGGGTATGAAATATCCTATTTATGCAGTATTTCATATAAGACATGAAATATCCTATATATATCATGTTAGACACGAAATATCATATATATATATCATGTTAGACATGAAATATCGCATGTATATCATATAGAGCATGAAGTATCTCATATACCTCAAAAATACATAACTGTAAAATGTTAAGTGATGTGTCACGTTAAACATGAAATAACCAACTTATATCACTTTTACCTTGACACATTGTTTGAAATATTGTTGGAAATATAATTTGAAACCGAAACCGAAATTTCTTCCATTGTCACTAAAAAAACTTCAAAATTGAAACAAAATAACGAAGACCCATCAACAGCATCATCTAAGAAACACAATAATACCATTGAAATTGAAGATTTATAAATTTTGAAGTTTTGAGGAGAGATTCAACCACAAACTCAAAATTTTCAAAAAAAAAACTCTTCACAAATATTGGTTTCTTTGCGATTTTCCTTCAAAATAACTTTAATTTATTGACAAAATTTCGTTGACAATCAAGATTTGATAAACATACGAGTGATAAAAAGATGAGTGATAGAGAGATGAGTGATAGAGAGAAAAAATAAAGGGAACAAGAGAATAAAATGGTAGTTTTGTAATTTATTGACTAAAAACAATAATGTATTATGATGATTGGTTACAAACAATAAAAAATTAGAATTTGGTTAGAAACAATAATTCATTCTATGGTTTGATTATTTTTTATAATTTTCAATTTTTTTTAGGATTATGGGTATTTTGATTGGAATTTATTGCGTCATTTGGTTGCTCACACATTATTATTGTATTAGAAATTTAGAATACAATACAATTTTTGACAGTACTTTAAGTTGCAGCGGTTAATTCATATAGAAAGAATCTGATGCAATACATTTCAGGCAGCTAAGCATACATATTTTATCAATCATAGAAGAATCTGATACTTCTTGTATTGTTAGACTTCAACACATTGATCCAGCTTACTATGGGATTTCATATAGAAAACGACAAAACTCAAAGAGGTAGATTTAATATTTATGTATAAAGAACCTGCAATCAAATATTTTTTTTTATAATTTAAAATATTTTAAAATCATAATATCATTAACATATATGGTTATACACTTATACATAAATCTAAAAAATAGCTAAAAAACGATTGACATATTGTCAAACTAAATAAATATCATCTACTATATACATTATGAGTTTTCTTTGACTTGTGTTTTTGGATTGTGTAAGGTTACTATTTGATTAACTATTGATGGGCTGGACTCTCCTACAGCATCTGGTTTGAATGGTGCGGTCTCATGGTGGAAATTTCTATGGAGGCTCGACATTCCGTTAAAAGTGAAGTTGTTTGTCCGGAGAGCTTTCAATAACTGGATCCCAACTATGGTAAATTTGGAGGGGTGTGGTTTGAGAGAGTCAGCTAGGTGGCCTGTGTGTGATTATGGGCGTGAAACTACATGGCATGCCTTGTGGGGTTGCAAAAATCTCAAACCAATTAGAGAAACTATGTTGGTGGCACAACAGATTGGTAGTGGTAAGAATTTGCAATTTATTGATTTCATGCAGGTCTGTTTTAAAGTTTTGAGCATGGAGGATATGGCTGTTATTTTCGTTATAATCGAATAGTTCATGGGATGCCAGACATAGATCTTTGTGTTGGGATATGTGAAGCTAGAAACTAACAGAGAAACGAGTTCTAGCAGGTGACGCGGTGGAGACCGCAGCGTAGAAAGGAGCTCGGACCGCGACACACACAGTGGTGGTGTCCAGGCGTGACAGGTTGTACAGACTGCGGCACGGACATAGTGCATACACCACGATCTATGGAGTGGTGTTCTCCAATGGTGTCAAGCGTTGAGGACCGCGGAGCAGACACGTGCCTACACAACGGTCTAGACAGCGGTATATGCGGATTTCACGAGAAAGAGGAAATCTTATGTATATAAGTAATTGAAAAAAGGAAATAGATTCCAAATGAATTTTGGCTAATTAACCATAGTACTCCCATATAAATACTATCATTATGTACTGTGTAAAAAAAAGAGTGTGTGAAAAATTGCTAGAGAGAGAGAGTAATTGTAGAGAGACTGAAAGAGAGACCGAGAAATTGTAATCAACTCTGAAAAATAGTGGATTGAGTGCGGTGCGCTCCGTGGACGTAGGTAAATTGTTGAAGCACGTAAAATCTTTTGTGTTTTCTTTATTCTTATTGCTTTCTATTATTTTTGTTTGCGATTAGATTTGTGTGTGCTATTTTTTTCTAGACAACAATTGATAACAGAGCTCTGGATTGGGGCAGATTATTTTTCACACAAATCTATATTTTCTCGAGATCATCAATTTCATCGTGGAGATGGAGTCAGAGAAGGAAACGTACAAGATTGAGAAATTCAATGGATCGAATTTTAGCTTCTAGAAGATGCAGATGGAGGATTATCTGTACCAGAAGGATCTGCATTGGCTGATAAAAGAGAGACCAAAGGATATGACCAATGAATATTGGGAAAAGAAACGAAAACCAAAAAACATGGATGGTGATGATTTTGAACTCCTGAACCTGAAAACATTGTGAGCAATTCGACTCATTCTGACGATGCAGCTCGCATTCAACGTAAATGATCAACCGACTGCCAAATATCTAATAGATACCCTATCATACCTGTACGAACAACCTTCTGCGGTAAGAAAAGTTCATCTTGTCAAGAAGTTATCAACCTTGAAAATGGCTGATTAACACTGAAAAGTGTATGTCTACTAAGGGATAATATCACAATTTTACACTTCCAATATGATTAATTCCCCAATTCAGACATAATTTTGTTCGTTCGCTAAAATAAATATGTTGTGTAATAATCAGTATATTTTTCTTTATATTTCAGAGATAATTCGATCAATTCAGAATCATGGAGAAGTCAGATGGCAAAACAAACATCGTTTTCAAGTTTAGAACGTCAAAAAATCTTAAGAAGACCACGAAGGGCATTTTCATAATTTTGACTATTCACAGTTGACTTTCACTGTTCACTCACGGATGCGTTACTGTTCACTCGCGGATGCGTCACTGTTCACTGTCACTGTTCACTATTCACTTCACGGATGGATTACTGTTCACTGTCATTGTTCACTGATGACGTGGTAAAATCTGGACGCTTCATTCTAAATTCATCCGATGGTTAATTTTCATCTGTATTTTGTATAAATAGGGGGCCTCTCCCCTCTAATTTTGATGCTTTGAATCCAAATATGATATTAGATTTGTGAAATTCTCTATTTTTTGTTCTCAAATTCTCAGTTTAAATAATATAGCTGTTTTCTAGTTAAATTATGTCTGACTAATTTTATATAGATGAGGTCAAAGGTGATACTGTTGGTATGGTAAATTTGATTCAATTATGGTAAGTTTATTATTTTTATGTTTTCTCCCCTCTGATCTTTGTGGAGTTTTTGACTCACTGTAGATATATTGTCTAGCACAGTGGGTACTTTTACCTATATTTATCAAAGAGTGGTTTATCCCCTCTAATCTTTGTGGAGTTTTGACTAACTGTAGATAGATAGATATTGTCTAGCACTGTGAGTACTTTTACCCACTTCTATTAGAGAGTGGTCAGTAGAGTGGAATACCATTCCATTAATCTGGACTAAATATTTATAATTGTATCATATTCGAATTACCAACAGTGGATCTCATAGCCCTAATATTAATTTTAATTGATTTACATTTTTATACAAGCTTATTAATTAATCTAGAAATTAATTCTACAAGGACAAGTGAACAACCTCCCTACGGTTCGACCCGGTCTTACCGTTTAATTTATTACTTTGACACTCTTATAATTGAGAGTAAGAACACTTCTTAGGACATGTCAAGTTTTTGGCACCGCTGTAGGGGAGGTAAGTCTGCATTTTTTTGTAGTAGTAATTTCTTTTTAATTTTATTTTAGTTTTGCTATTTTTTTTATCTTCTTTATTTTTATTTTGTATTTAATTTTGCATTACTCATCTCAATCATAAACTCCATCCACTTGGAAAAAAAAAGCACGTGTTATCTTTAATCACATTTTTACATTTTAGTCATTGTACTTTTTATTTGCATTTTAGTTTAGATCTAGTTTGCATTTGCATATAGGTCATTTTATTTTTCATTTTTGCATATCAGTCCCTGTAATTATCATATTTTCATTTTAGTCCCTATATTTATAATTATTTACACTTTTACCCCAATACTTGTGCATATTTGCATTTACACCCCTAGAATTTTGCATCTTGTTATTTTTATCATTTTTTCTTTTATTTTCTTCATTTTTTTGTATTTAATCTCAATTAACCCTCATTAAATTTGCATGAGACGTTGGTCTCGAACATCTAGTGGTAGATTAATTAAGAGATCATAATCACCCACATTCACTAACAACATGGCTGAAAACCCACTTAGACATCCAGCAGTAAACCAAGCCGAAAACCTTTTAGACAACCTTGACAACGTGTCTCAACATAACAACCATTCGTCTTATGTTGACCATGACCAACACATTAACCCAAATCCACCTAGAACTCTTAGAGACTACATGAATCCCACACGTACTGGAGCACCTTCATGCATAGTTTTCCCACCAAATGTAACACACTTTCATTTTAAACCAGGAATCATTCAACTTTTACCCAATTTTCACGGTCTTGAATCTGAAAACCCATATTTGCATCTTAG
The DNA here is from genome assembly GCA_032871835.1 of Dipteronia dyeriana. NCBI lineage: Eukaryota > Viridiplantae > Streptophyta > Magnoliopsida > Sapindales > Sapindaceae > Dipteronia > Dipteronia dyeriana. The sequence continues at coordinate 19,191,014 of CM065301.1, read as the reverse complement.
GGAGTTTGAGGAAGTCTGTATCACTTGCACTGACCAAAATGTTAGCATGGATATAATCAGGCTTAAGTTTTTCCCCTTTTCCTTAAAAGATAAAGCTAAAACTTGGTTACAAAACCTTAGGTTAGGATCAGTCCAAACTTGGAATGATATGCAACAACAGTTCTTAAAGAAATTTTTCCCACCTCATAGAACAAACTATCTTAAGAGGCAAATCACTTCATGTGCCCAAAAACCTTGGGAAACACTTTACCAATGTTGGGATAGGTTCAAAGAGTTGTTAAATGTCTGTCCACATCACGATTTTGAAACATGGAGGATAGTGTCACATTTCTATGAGGGACTCACACCCCAAAGTAGACAAGTCATTGAAATGATGTGTAGTGGGGAGTTCAGTGACAAAAATCCTGAAGAAGCACTTGAATACCTTGACCATATCGCCGAAAGTGCTCAAAATTGAGACACCATTGGTTCCTATGAGTCCATGAGCAAACCACAACCATCTCTATCTAGTGGAGGCATTTACAATCGTAGGGAAGATCATGACCTTCAAGCTAGATTTACATCCTTAGCTAGGAAAGTTGAAGCTTTAAAAAGTATAAAGAGTGAACATGTAAAATCTACACAAGAAATTGCATGCCATGTTTGTGATTCTGATGATCATATCACTCATAGTTGCCCAACTTTGTCAGCCATAAAAGATTGCTTTCATGAACAAGCTAATGTTTTGCACACTTTCAACAAGCCAAATTTCAACCCATACTCACAAACCTACAATCTTGGTTGGAGAAATCATCCAAACTTTAATTGGAGGAACAACAATCAAGCCCAGTCTTCACAACCACCAGGTCCATCACATCCACAAACACATCAGAATTTTCAAAATCCACAAGGTTATGCACCTTTTGTCCCACCATCTAGGAAAAACTTTGAAGACACTTTGTACTCATTCATTGAGAAACAAGAATCCATTAACAGCCAAACTGCACAAACCTTGATAGACGTTAAAGATACTTTGGCAAAGATTGATTCTACACTCAGCACACATGAAAAAGGTAAGTTTCCATCTCAACCACAACTAAATCCCAAGAGTTAGTCAAGTTCCTATGACAATAACCAACGATCAGATCAAGTCAATTCAATTATCACTCTTCGTAGTGGTAAGGTAATCGAAAAACTTATTCCTGAATCTGGTAAAAATGATGATGAGTCATTTTGTAAGGGTAAGGAAGGGGTTGATGAAACCACTGTTGTCGAAGAAATAATTGAATCCCCACCTACACTCCCATATCCTCAGGCTTTTAAAAATTCACAGAAATCAAAGCATTCCCCAGAGATTTTTGAAATTTTCAAACAGGTAAAGATCTATATCCCTTTTTGAACGCAATCAAACAGGTACCTTCCAATGCCAAATTTTTGAAGGATCTGTGCAATGTGAAAAGGAAGCATCAGGGAAGAAAGAAAGCCTTTATGGCTGAACAAGTAAGTTTCATTCTTTCCAATAAAAATGTTTTGAAATATAAAGATCCTGGCTGTCCCACTATTTCCTGTACAATTGGTAACTGTAAAATTGAGCATGTTTTGCTTGACCTAGGTGCTAGTGTAAATTTGCTCACATACTTATTTTATCAGCAACTTAAACTTGGTGAGTTAAAGCCGACTTCAACCACACTTTGTCTTGCTGATAGGTCAATTAAAATACCGAAAGGAATGGTGGAAGATGTGTTAGTACAAGTCGATAAAATTATCTACCCAATAGATTTTATTGTCTTGGAAACACAACATGTTGTTAATGAGCACGAATCAATTTTTATTATATTGGGCCGACCATTTTTGACTACTGCTAATGCCTTGATTAATAGCAGGAATGGAATAATGAGCATGTCTTTTGTAAATATGGAAATTAAGCTTAATGTTGTCAACATGTCTAATGAACCATTTGATGATGAAAATGAAGATAAAGATGTAGACATTATTGAAACCATTGTTGAAGATCATGTTCAAAAGGATTCTTTTAACTCATCTGAAATTTGTTTGATCAATTCACCAGAGTCAAGCTCGCATTCAATCTTGATAATTGTTTGCAGGTTGTCGAAGAAGAAAGAGACACTTTAGATTTTGAAGAATTGGAACGGAAAGATGACGAGACAGAAGAAAAAGCACCCATCAATGATTCTTTTCCTGATAATCTTTTATTCTCTATCACATTTTTGCCTTGGTATGCTGACATTGTTAATTATCTTGCAACAGGTATGATGCCACTCGATTGGAATGCACAGGACAAAAAGAAATTTTTGATCGAGGTAAATCATTTTTACTGGGATGACCCGTACTTATTCAAGTATTGTCCTGATCAAATTGTTCGACGGTGTATTCCAGACAATAAGGTAAGTAGTGTCATTGAATTTTGTCATTCTGAAGCATGTGGTGGTCATTTTTCGTCAAAGAAAACTGTTGCGAAAATCTTACAGTGTGGATTTTATTGGCCCACCTTGTTTAAAGACGCACATGCATTTTGTAAAACCTGTGAAAAATGTCAAAAGTTAGGATCCATTTCCAAGCGAAACATGATGCCTTTAAACCCCATTCTTGTCATTGAAATATTTGATTGTTGGGGAATTGATTTTATGGGTCCGTTTCCACCGTCATTTGGATTTTTGTACATTTTAGTTGCCATTGATTATGTGTCAAAATGGGTTGAGGCAATTCCTTGTCGAAATAATGATCACAAAACAGTGATTAAGTTTTTAAAGGAAAATCTTTTGAGTCGATTTGGAATCCCTCGAGCTATTATCAGTGATGGAGGCAAACACTTTTGTAACAAAACTTTTGAGTCTTTATTGAAGAAATATAGAGTCACACACAAAATTGCCACACCATACCACCCTCAAACAAGTGGTCAAGTTGAGCTAGTAAATAGGGAGATAAAACATATCTTGTAAAAAATGGTTAACCCTGATCGAAAAGATTGGTCTCTTAGACTAAATGATGCACTTTGGGCTTACCGTACTGCATTCAAAACATCTTTGGGTATGTCTCCTTATCGTTTAGTTTATGGAAAACCTTGCCACTTACCTGTTGAACTTGAGAAAAAAGCATATTAGGGCCATTAAAGCTTTCAATTCTAACCTAAACGATGCTGGTGAATTGTGCAAGTTGCAATTAAATGAACTTGAAGAATTAAAAAATGATGCATATGAAAATGCCAAAATTCTTAAAGAAAAATCTAAAACCTTTCATGACAGACGAATTTTAAGAAGATCATTTGAAGTTGGTCAAAAGGTTTTGCTTTATAATTCTCGACTTCATTTATTTCCTGGTAAATTGAAATCAAAATAGAGTGGTCCATTTGTTGTGAAACACGTGTATCCACATGGTGCCCTTGAAATTGAGAATCCTAGGAATGGTAATGTGTTTAAAGTAAATGGACAACGTGTGAAACCATTCTTAGAAAATACAGATTTTCAAAAAGACTATACCGTCCTTTTTGACCCTTGTTACAAAGGTGAGTAAATAAATCTTTGCTTTTGAATTTATTTGTGTTTGCAACTATTATTTTTGTTTTTGTTCGCTTTTACGTTTAGAATTTTTGCAGGATTAATTTCTAGGTTCAATTTTTGCTTGGTGTGTTTTGATATATAACCTCGGTTAAGTGGTGGATAACGGTACTCCGTGACAATTCAAGTCGGTTTAATTCAGTTTCCAAATAACTGATCCCCAAAACAAGGCATGGACGGAATTTTCATAAACCTGTGAAAACATTTTCCATCGTTGCCCCAAAGTGCTCTGAAAAAGATTTACAAAGCACGTTCCGAAAGATTATGCTTACTGATGATAAACAACATTCCTGTTGAAATTCGCTGGTTGATCGAAGCTAAGGTACGTCTAGCATGTGAGTCTACCGGTTCATTTATATCTTACATGCCTGGTTTTGGAAGAAGTAACCTTGCAAAAAAACAAAGTGCTAAGAAGTTAGGGGTTACTTGTCACAAATGTGCACGTACAACTTGCAACACAAGTTGTCGTTCTTTAGGAATGGTGTCTAATAATCAGGAAGATTAAATTTTATTCATTAGGCATGGTTTGCATAGGGAGTCATTAGATAATATCCTAATGACTCTTGATGCACATCCTAGTGGATATGTGTAAAGACAATTGACCGATTATGACCACAATTTCAAAAAGAACATGCACAATATAGTCTTGAGAATCTGACTTTAAAAGACCCTGTTTGCCAATTTATAAGAAAATTGGATAGGAAGCATATCCCCGACCCATAAAGAGCGTTGAAGCCGTTTCTGGACGTAAAACCAGAGGAAGATGTGAGCCACAATCACAACTACCAATAAATATCCTTTTGTTTTTATTATCTTTTTCCTTCCGCATTTAATGTCTTTTGTAATTATTGTTGTTTACTTTTGATTTTTGAACCATTTGGATCTAATATCATTGACAAATACGACGCCCTATACATATAGGTGTATCATTGTATTACCTTTTCAGGATCTATAAATACAAGCATTTATTTTTCTTTTTGCTTCAAGCACTCATAAACATTCAAAAGAAAAATTCAGAGAGTGCATTAATGGCGTCACCTTCAACTAAACGATTCATAAACATTTGTGTGTTTGGTGGCACCAATTATGGGAAATACAGAGAGTTTGTTGATGCTGCAACTCATCTTGGTAAGGTTTTGGCTGAGCGAAAAATACACCTAGTGTATGGAGGAGGTAACTTGGGATTAATGAGGTGTGTTTCACGAGCTGCACGAAACGGAGGTAGTCAAGTTCTAGGCATTGTCCCAAAACCTATGGCCACAGCAGACATCATCGGAAAAACAAATGGCGAAGAGCTAGCTGTTTCAGGTATGCCTGAAAGATTGATTGCTATATTGCATCATGCTGATGCGTTTATAGCTTTGCCAGGTGGTTTTGGAACCTCGGAAGAAATCTTTACAATGACATCCTGGGCGCAACTACACATCCATGAGAAACCCATCGGTTTGTTGAATGTTAATAAATTTTATGATGGTTTGCTTTCATTTCTTGATCATGCTCAGAAAAATTATTACATTCCACCTTCAATCCGAAAAATCTTTATCTCTGCTTTAAGTCCTCATGAGCTGATTGACCAGTTACAAACTTTCAATTATGAGCCAGATCCTTCAACCTCCAAAATTGATTGGTCCACTGATGAAGAGAACAAGAAACGCAGAATTGATCTGAATCTCAGTTTGTGATTGTCCCATGATTTTTATGCATTTTATTTTCCTTTATTTTGTATTTCTTTTGTTGTTTTGCAGGATTTTGTTGTCTTTCAAGTTGTTCAGGTGATATCTTCTAAACCTTAACTCTTTCTAAAGACATTGGGGACAATGTCTCATTCTGGTTGGGGGTAGGGGATAGTTGATTCAATAACTTTTGTTTTAAAAAAATACAAAAAAAAAACCAACTTCTGACCATTTTGTTTTGTAAAGATGACCGAGTAAGGAGATCTTTTAGATATTTCTGAGAAGCATCTTTGTAGTTCTGATGTATTTTTTTTCCTCTCTTCTGACTATTCAAATTTATAAACTCTCCATTGTGATATTATTGACTAATCCTTTTGTTCATTAAGTCATCTTGAGAATTTTTTCGAACTATTCTAGACACACACGCACATTGACACATGATTATATGCAGTAAGTTGAGATTTTACGATATTGAGTTCTGAAACATCATTCAAGGGTAACAAACATCATTCAAGGGTAACAATCGAAGGCAGTGGTCTTGTTTAAAAATTTATATAGTAATAATAATATTAATAATTTTGTGTGTTGTGACCAAAACACTTACTTAGTAGCCAAGCCTCATGCCTCAGTAAGCATAGAGTGTTCACGCAAAATGGTGGAGTCTGGATAAGAAAAAGTGCAGTTTCGTAGCCTCTTTAACTCGAGCAATTAAGTTCGAGGGGTGCTTTAACACCTAATGCCCTAAGACCAACTGGTTTGGGAGTCATTGACCCAAAGCTTGTTACACGGGTTAAAGAGAAAGCTTAAGGGAATTGTACTAAAAAAAAACATCTGCAATCCGAGTAATTAAGCCCGTAGGAGTGTTTTAACACTTAATGCCCAAAAGCCATCTGGTTTAGGAGTCATTGGCCTAAAGCTTGCTACATGGATTAAAGATGGAATGTTTGTTTCCAATTTTGTTGTATTAAAAAAAAAAGAATAAAACTGTTGCCTAAGGAAAAAGCACTGGTGAGATTTCGGAATGAAAATGTTGTTTGATTTCAATTGAATCTAATAGTTATCGTGTTGATTTTTATTGAGCACAAGAAAGTTTGATTGATAACTCAATTGATGACTAATTGTCAAAGGGTGAGAAAAGAGGTATGAGAGAGTTTGTCTATTTGGTATTTTAGATATTTGAATTTAAGTTTTTACTATTTTCGCTTTAATTGCTAGGGACTAGCAATAAGCTGGTTGGGGGGGTGGTGTGATTAACACTGAAAAGTGTATGTTTACTAAGGGATAATATCATCATTTTACACTTCCAATATGATTAATTCCCCAATTTAGACATAATTTCGTTCGTTCGCTTAAATAAATATGTTGTGTAGTAATCAGTGTATTTTTCTTTGTATTTCAGAGATAATTCGATCAATTCAGAATCACAGAGAAGTCATTTCAAGTTTAGAACGTCAAAAAACCTTAAGAAGACCACGAAGGGCATTTTCATAATTTTGACTATTCACAGTTGACTTTTACTGTTTATAGTTGACTTTCACTGTTCACTCACTGATGCGTTACTGTTCACTGTTCACTATTCACTTCACGGATGGGTTACTGTTCACTATCACTATTCAATGATGAAGTGACGAAATCTGGACGCTCCATTCTAAATTTATCCGATGGTCAATTTTCATCCGTATTTTGTATAAATAGGGGGCCTCTCCCCCCTAATTTTGATGCTCTGAATCCAAATCTGATATTAGATTTGTGAAATTCTCTCTCTTTTGTTCTCAAATTCTCAGTTTAAATAATATAGTTGTTTTCTAGTTAAATTATGTATGGCTAATTTTATATAGCTAAGGCCAAAGGTGATACTGTTGGTATGGAAAATATGATCTAGTTATGGTAAGTTTATTATTTTTATGTTTTATCCCCTCTGATCTTTGTGGATTTTTTGAATCACTGTAGATAGACATATATTGTCTAGCACAAAGTGGGTACTTTTACCCATATTTATCAGAGAGTGATTTATCCCCTCTAATCTTTGTGGAGTTTTGACTCACTATAGATAGACAGATATTGTCTAGCACAATGAGTACTTTTACCCACATCTATTAGAGAGTGGCTAGTGGAGTGGAATACCATCCCATTAATCTGGACTAAATATTTATAATTGGATCATATTCGAATTACCAACAATGGATCCCTTAACCTCAGTATTAATTTTAATTGATTTACATTTTTATACAAGCTTATTAATTAATCTAGAAATTAATTCTACAAGGACAAGTAAACAACCTCCTTGTGGTTCGACCCGGTCTTACCGGTTAATTTATTATTTTAACACTCTTATACTTGAGAGTAGGAACACTTCTTTAGGATGTGTCAATGGCAAAGGGTCAGAACTTTAAAGATTTTCTGAATCAGTTCAATGAAGTGAATGATGGGTTGTGTTTTTTTCTATGGGCTTAAATAAGGAGTTTAAGACGACGTTTCTACTCACCTAATTGCCAGAAAGTTGGAAGACGATAAGCCAGTCGATTGTCAACTCGTTCGGGAAAGAAAAATTGAATCTTCAGCAGGTTGTGAACATGATCATGACTGAAGAGATCAGGATGAGTGAAGAGGGATTATGGGTGTCTACATTTTCATCACTGAATTTGAAAGGTAGGGAAGGCAGAAGTAGAAATTGAAACACAAATCAACGGGGAAGATCGGAGTCAAGAGGAAAGTCCAAATCCCATAATCAAGCCAACTATTCGGGAAACCAACAACGAAGCAAAAAAGATGTAGAGTGTTGGAATTGTGGTAAGAAAGACCACTTCTCGTAAGAATGTAGATATGAGAAGAAAGATAAGGCTAAAAACAGTGCGAATTATTTATCGGAGGAGTCAGATGACTACCCTATTTGCTCATTGGAAAGCAAGACAGAGTCCTAGGTTCTGGATTCAGGAGCTTTTTTCCATGCCATACCTCATAGTAAGTTGCTCTGAACTACGTCTCCGGAAAAAAGGGGTAAAGTGTATCTTGGTGACGAACAAGCATACGACATTACCGGGAAGGGATATATGAAGATTCAACTGCTATGAAGATTCAACTGCAAGGGTCAGTTTGGAAGTTCGACAATGTGAGGCATATACCTGACTTGAGGAAGAATTTGATCTCTATTGGGCAACTGGCGCCAGACGGTTATGTGACGACTTTTATAGGTGATAAGTGGAAGATTTCGAAAGGAGCAATGACAATCGCCTGATGAAGTAAGACTGGGTCACTTTACACAACCATGGATGGTTATGGTTGAGTCGCTATGACGAAAGGTAACGAAAATCCAAAATTGTGGTACCAGACGCTAAGGCACATGAGTGCTCAAGGGTTGAAGTGTCTGCATTCGAAAGGTAAATTGCCAGAGTTTATATCCATTGAAGTTGATTTCTGTGAAAGCTGCATATTAGGAAAACAGAAGCGAGAGAGCTTCAAGATGACCGGAAGAACACCAGCAAAGGAGAAGCTGGAACTAGTGAACACCAATGTTTGGGGTCCAACTTCAGTCTCGTCAGCCGGAGGTAAACAGTACTTCATCACATTCATTGACTATCATTCCAGAAAGGTATGGGTTTACTTTCTAAAATACAGGTCTGAGGTATTTGATGCTTTCAAAAGATAGAAAGCCATGGTTGAGAACGAGACATGGATGAAGATCAAAAGGCTGTATTCAGACAATGGTAGAGAGTATGAAGATAATGAATTCAAGAAGTTCTGCTACCAGAGCGGGATAAAGCTCAGTATGACGGTTCTTAGAACTCCACGTCGGAATTGCATAGTAGAATGAATGAATAGGACATTGTCTGAGAGAGCCAAAAGCATGAGATTGCATTCAGGGTTGTCAAAATAGTTCTGGGCAGAAGTAGTCAATACTACAATATATTTGATCAATAGAGGACCATCAAAGCCCTTGGACCTCGTTATACCAGAAAAGATCTGGACTGGGAAAGAGGTAAAACTTTCTTCTCTTAAGATGTTTGGGTGTGTTTCATATGTACATGTTGGTGATCATAGGAGGAGTAAGCTAGGCGCCAAGTCAGTGAAGTGCACTTTGTTAGGCAAATGAGAGGAAGAATTCGGTTACAAGGTGTGGGATGACCAAAACCGTAAAATAATCAGAAGTAAAGATATAGTCTTCAATGAAACGGTCTTGTACAAAGACAGAAACACACAGGTGTCTAAGCCGAAAGTGTCAAAGTATTTTAGACCGGATGATGTATAGGATAGAGGGATCGTGGAACATATTAAACAAAATGATGAAGAGCAATGTTTGCCACCCTAGGTACAAGAACCTATCCCACTGAAAGATGTTCTAGCGACACAGGTTCAGAATACATTGAGAAAATCAACTCGAACTCTTATACCAAATAGGAAGTACTTACAATACATGCTCTCATAGACATGGGTGAACCTGAGTGCTATCATGAAGCTTATCAGGGAGAAGATACGTGCAAGTGGGAGTTTACAATGAATGATGAGATGAAGTCGTTGGTATCTAACCAAACTTGGAAGTTAGCCAAGTTACCTGAAGGAAAGAAAGCCCTACAAAATAAATGGGTGTTTCGGATAAAAGAGGAACATGATGGTTCCAAGAGATACAAGGCACGACTCGTAGTCCAAGGTTTCTAACAAATTGAAGGTATTGACTACTCTAAAATTTTCTCTCCCGTTGTTAAACTAACTACGATAAAGTTAGTATTTAGTATTGAGTATTGTCACAACAAAAGGGTTAAATCTGGAGCAATTAGATGTGAAGACTGTTTTTCTTCATGGAGAATTGGAGGAAGAGATATACATGAAGCAACCGGAGGGGTTTGCGAAAGTTGGCAAGGAAGAGTTGGTATGCAAGTTGACGAATAACTTGTATGGTTTAAAATAAGCTCCGCGACAGTGGTACAAGAAGTTCGATGGATTCATGCAAGAGAATTAAAAGCAACGCTGACCACCGTTGTTACTTCAAAAAGGTTAATTTTAGTTTCATAATATTGTTACTTATGTTAATGACATGTTAATAACTAGTGTAGATTTAGAAGAGATTAACAATTTGAAGAAACAACTTTCGAGTGAGTTCAAGATGAAGGATTTGGATCCAGCAAAGCAAATCCTTGGAATGAATTTTAGCAGAAACAAAAAGGAAAGCACATTGAAGCTTTTACAAGCAGAGTACGTTCGGAAGGTGTTACAAAGATTCAGCATGGGAGATGCGAAACCGGTGAGAGCACATTTGGTTAGTCACTTCAAGTTGTCCAAGGATCAGAGTTCGAAGACAAAAGAGGAGAAGAACTTCATGGCTAGATTTCCTTACGCTTAAGCTATTGGAAGTCTAATGTATGCCATGACTTGCACAAAACTAGATATTTCCCAAGCAGTGGGAGTTGTGAGCTGATACATGTCCAATCCGGGCAAACCTCACTGGGAGACCGTGAAGTGGATCCTAAGATACCTGTGGGGTACGACAAAGAGATGTCTAACCTTCAGAAGAGATAAAATCAAGCTAGAAGGTTATATGGATTCAAATTTTATCAGAGAGGTGGATCATAGATGAAGTACCACCGGATATGTGTTTACAATGGCAAGTACCACAATTAGTTGGGTGTCCCAGTTGCAGAAGATAATGACAATCTCTACAACTGAATCAGAGTATGTGGTTGTGACAGAAGCAAGCAAAGAACTGATATGGTTACAAGGGTTGTTAGCCGAGTTGGGATTCGATCAAGTGATGAACGTATTGCATAGTGACAGTCAAAGTGCAATACACTTGGCCATGAATTCGGCGTTCCATTCTATGACCAAGCATATGGACTTGCGCTACCACTTTATTCGATCGTTAATCAAAGAAGGAATGTCGAAGTTGGTGAAGATTGAAGGAACTAATAATCCAGTTGACATGTTAACCAAGCCAGTCACTACTGAAAAACTGGAGTTGTACGTAACTTCAATGGGTCTTCAAAAGTGAAGATGTGGGGAATGAGCACACCGTCATTTATCCACTAAGTTATCAAGGAAGGATAGAGAACGTCTATTGAGTTTTAGTCTTCAAGTGGCAGATTATTGGGATATGTGAAGTCAGAAACTAACAGAGAAATGAGTTTCAGTAGGTGGCGCGACGGAGATCGCAGTGTAGACAGGAGCTCGGACCGCAACATACACAGCAGATGTGACAAGTTGTACAGACCGCGATACGGACATAGTGCACACATCACGGTCTATGGAGCGATGTTCTCCAGTGGTGTCAAGTGTTGAGAACCGAGACGCAGACACATGCCTACACAACGGTCTAGATAGCGGTACATACGGATTTAGCAAGAAAGAGAAAATCTTACGTATATAAGTAATTGAAGAAAGGAAATATATTCCAATTGGATTTTGGCTAATTAACCCTAGTGCTCCCATATAAATACTACCATTATATAGTGTGCAAAAAAGAGTGTGTCAGGAAAATTGCTAGAGAGAGAGCAACTGTAGAGAAACTGAAAGAGAGACACAGATATTGTAATCAACTCTGAGAAATAGTGGATTGAGTGCGATGCGCTCCGTGGACGTAGGTAAATTACTGAACCACGTAAAATCTTTGGTGTATTCATTCTTCTTATTGCTTTTTATTATTTATGTTTGTGATTAGATTTATGTGTGTGCAATTTTTTTCTCGACAACACTTTGTGTCGTGGTAGTTTGGTCTGAAGCTTTCTTGTCAGATTATAGGAAGGGTAATGAAGTGGCTAGGCAAATAGGGTCTCAAATACCAAATAATAATGTGGTGAGGCAGCCAATGTACATAGGCAGATATAAATTAAATACGTATGCAGTTATAGACACGGATTGAAAACTTGTGGGGTTGGAGCTGTTGTTCGTGATTTGGAGGGGATGGTAATTGCGACAAACTCACAACGTATTGAGGCAACTTATCCTCCCCATATGGCTGAGGCCATCGCAACGTATCGAGGGCTCCTTCTGGCTACTGACATTGGGGTGTTTTGTGTGGAAGCTGAGTCGATGCTGCTATAGTAGTTAAATGGGTGGTTGATGGAGATCACAAAAATTCTGATGTTGGTCTTATTCTAGCTGACATTCGGTTTCTAATGCAGAATTTTAATTTTTGTTCAATTGGTTTTGTGCCAAGAAAGGCAAATTATATCCCTCACTATCTAACCAAGATGGCGTTTTACTTATCTGAGGGATTGATTCTGGATAAAGGACTACCCTTCTTGTGTTAGAGGTTACCTTCTGAAAGATCATCCAGGGTGTTTGTAACATGTTCTTGTTTTAATGAAACTTTTCTTCTTCAAAAAAAAAAGAATAATTATTGATGTGACGTTTACTAATCGAGAATCAAAAGAATCGGAATCTAGTTCCACTAGAAAGAGAATTGACGGAAATCGGAATTAAGTTACTAAATTCCATTCCAACATATACTAATTTTTTAAGAATTAGAAATGGTTAGACGATGATACAAAGTTAATTAAAAAAAATCCTTATAAATATAACATGTTGAAAAAAATATTAATATGAAAGATATATTTTATATATCTTATAACACTATGACGAAAATAATTAATATTTGTTAAATTTTAACTATTAGTTTGATATTAATTAAAATTTAAGAAATTATTCGGATTTAGAAACATAATTGATTTTATGTGATTTTACGAAACTGCAGAGCAGTGTATATAATACATATAAGAGATGTTTCATATTACAATATATATAATTTTTTATAAAAAAAAAAATCAAATCAAAGCAACAAGAATTTCATGGTGACAGAAGCAACATGAATTCAATACATGAATTCCCTTTATAACCAGAAAAGGAAACTTGATTCCCAGATTGAGCGGGGGAAATCAAGTTCGCTTTCATTCAGGAACTTAATTTCAACTTAATTCTTGATATGTGTATGGCGTCTACAAAACTTAATTTCTTACAAATTTAGTAAATACAAAATTCAAAAATCAAGAACTTAATTTCCTTTTCTAAGAAGGATTATTGATTAGTAAACACGCACAAGTAAAGACTAGATGAGGTTGGTCCAATAGTAAAACCCCTCGTATCTCCACCACAAGGTCGTTGATTCAAGTCATTTACTTCCCAACAAATCGTACATTTATGTTATAGTATAATACTTGAGTCATCCACTTCCTAAACAATCGTAAATTTATGTTATAGTATAATGGGTAAATCGTATTTTAATCCATATAGTTTAACTTAATCTGCATTTAGTCTACGATTTTTTAGAATTGTAACTTTTAATCTTTTTGTGACATAATCCATCAATAGTACAGTTTTTGACATGTTAGACGTGTTAAATTACCTTAATGCCCCTGATATGTGTTGATCCAATTGAAAAGACCATGTTACCCTTAGCCATTGAAAATAATTAAAAAGTAATATTAAAATATAAAATAATTAAAAAGTAATATTAATTAAATTAAAACTAAAAACAAAACAAAAATTGTCCATCAGACAAAAAATCCCCAACTTAAACATCATCTTCTTCACTATTCTCTCACCATCTTCTTCAAACCTAACACAAAACCTAACCTAGCCACAACTTAAACACCCAAACCCCACCACCACTTAAACACTAAAACCCTAGCCGTTGCCGCCCTCTCTCTATTATCATCATCTTCCACCTCTCTCTCACGAATCCATGCACCCTCTCTCTATGTCATGAATCTCTCTCACTTTCTAAACGAGATGATGAAGAAACGAACTCGCTCGACAACGAAGAAGAAACGAACTCGCCAGCATGAACCAACTCGATCCCTTTCTCTCCCTCTGTCTTCTTCTTCATTTATGGCTTCGATTGGGTGTGGGTCTGTTCGTTTGGTTTAAGGGTGGTTTCTAGGTTCGATCAGGTGTTGATGTGGGTGATTTCTGGGTTCGATTGGGTGTGGGTGTGGGTGTGGATTCGATTGGTTTGGTGGTGGTTGACAGTTTTTTGGGTGACTAGGGTTTGATGGTGGTAGTGGTGTGGATTTGTTGGTGGTGGATGAATATTGTATATGAATTGTTTTTTTTTTTTTTAAGATTCTTTGTGAAAGGAAAAAAAATCTGGAAATGTTTTGAGATCGAAAGTTGCTGATGGCAGAGGAAACAATCCGTGGGATTTTCTTTTTTCCATATCGATGAACAATTGGTTTCAAAAGTACAAAAATAATTTTGAAAAATTGTTTATTCAAAAAAAAAATTGATAATTTTTTTAATGATTTTTTTTTATGAAAATATTTTGTTTGATCTCCACATTCATCTTTGATTTTGGAGGAAGATGGAAGGTGGAGATTCATTTAAAAATTATTATTTAATTTAATAATATTTATTTGCTTTTATAAATCAATTTATAAATTACTATTATATCATTTAGTTATATAATATATTAAAATATCTGGTATTATTTTATCTCTTTACCGCTATTGAATCTAGTAGACTCGATGGAACCATAATATAATAGGATGGTATGACCTAAAATATATACTGTCAGAGTAATAGTAGATTAAGAATTATAATACCACAAAAACCGTAGATTAAATACAAATTAAAATATAAAGCATACATATTATTTCCCCCAGTATACCTCTCACCACGTGGTTTTGGTTAGCTTGATGGTATAACGGTGGGGCGGTTATCATGTCCAAGATAAAAAGACGAGCGTTTGTTCTTTTATATGGCAAATGGTAGTAACTGTAATGAGTAATGTGTTTGCCATTAAAATTAGAAGTTAAAAGAAAAGATAAAAGTAGGGCCCACTGTACAAAATGGCATTTTTCAAATGCCTTTTGCATTGAAGCAGCCATGGATGGATCCATCAGATTCGCTCTCTTTTAGCCTTCCCTTTACTAATATTTCTTTTTATATTTCTCTTTCTCTTTCTCTAAACTCCGTACTTATCTAATTTATTCTCTCCACGGTCAGTCTGCATCAGTTTTCGCTGAAATCCAAGCTCGATTCGCTTCGATTTGCTTCTCTTTCATCACAGGTACTCTTTTTTTCTTTTTCTTTTCTGTCTTTCTTCGTGATTTCTTCTCTTTTTTTGTTAGCGATTGGTGGAATTTGGGTTTGATTATTGTGTTGATTGATCATTAGATGGGTCTTATGCTCTGCTTCTTATCAATTTTTTATTTAATTGTTAGCTATTAATATATCTTGCTGTTTAATTTAATCTTACTATGCATCTTCATATACGTTTTTAATAGGACAAAGTGACCCGACTTGTCAAGATGCTCTGTTTTTTTTCTTTCTTTCTTACCATATGTTCGTTTTGAACTGCGTTACTTCAAGTTTATTGTTTATAAGATAATCTTTACTTTCATCTTTTCATGTTTTTTTTTAATGGATAATTTAACCTTCTTAAGCTTTCAAGTCTTCCTGCTCAAAATTAAATAAATTCTACATGTGATAATCATTGTTTTAAAAACCGGATTGAGGTGCGTCTCAATACATCTTTTTCACAAATTTCGTAGTCTTTATTGAGGCTTACACCTCAATTTTGTTAAGCTTATGCCACCTCAAGCTCAGCGGGGAGCTCCACCCACAAGCGCGTCAGCGTTGCACAACGAAACTAATTCAGTCTTCACAACCCAACAAGAAAATACATTGATAATGTTACGAAGTTAGTTTTGTTTTAGTTGGGGATAGCTATAGCCTGGAAACTAATTTGAACATCTTTGTGGTTAGTACAATGGTTGCATGTTAATTATTTTATGAATTATACCGTGTTATTGATTGTTTGTAAATTTTTAAACCTTACGGTTAGCTTTGTAACTTGATATTTATAGGATAAAATAGATTGTTAATGATTATTAAAGTGATTATGTGATTATTGGTTGATTTATGAAATTTTATGTGCTTTTTGTATATATTTTTATGTGTTTTAACTATCCTTTGTGAGGCTTACGCCCCATCTCATTAGAAGAATACGCCTCAATACTAAAAACGTATTTTAAAACATTGGACTGATAATTATGTTTTGTCACCAGTATCGGTTTTTTGGGACTCGGCTTTCTGATATATTTCTATTATACTTGACATTGACTGTTTTCCGGGGAAAGCTGGCCCTGATTTGTCATAAGAGGGACACACTGCAGAGTTGGGAAAATGGGGGTTTCCAGCTCTAAAATTGATGAAGACAAGGCCCTTCAGCTCTGTCGTGAAAGGAAGAAGTTTGTTAGGCAAGCACTTGATGGCAGGTGTTCATTAGCAGCCACTCACATTACATATGTTCAGTCTCTAAGAAATACAGGAACTGCTCTTAGAAAGTTCGTTGAACCTGAAGGTCCAATTGAATCTTCCTTGTATACTTCCACCAATGCAACACCAGAGCCACTTGCTTTAATTGAGAAGTCCCCTTCCCAGTTCTCATTCTCCTCTGCAACTTTTTCGCATCGTGTAGATGCAGCTGAAACTCTTTCTCCATCTCCTTCTCCTCCCAGCTCTAGTCGGTTTCAGGCAAGTCATATGAGATTTAGGGGTATTTCTTCCCAAAAGGTTGAAGAGAAACCTCCTTCTCCAGCTATTGGATCAGTAACATCATCAAGTACGCTACAAACTACCACACCTTCTTTTGTTGAACAACCAGAATTATCATCATTTGAAGCTTCTGCCGTCCCACCAGAAAGTCCACCATGGGATTACTTTGGTCTTCCCCCCCATCCAATTGACCATCGATTTTCATTTCAAGAAGAAAAGAATATGAGCCAAGGGTTTGAGAATGTTGATGATTTAAGACAGCTTAGGGAGGATGAAGGAATTCCGAGCCTGGAAGATGAAGAAGAGAAGGCTTCATTTCATGGAAGGGAAGAATCTCTAGATTCAGAAGAAGAATTTGATGAACCTTCCGCCGATACTCTAGTTAGAAGTTTTGAAAATTTTAACAGGTTGCATGAACATAATGTTCGTAGTACTTTACCTACTATGCCTTCTGCGAGAACTGTAGCTGATGACAGTGAGTTCATGAATGTGGAGAAAAGCAACTCTCCTGATCCATCTCCAGAAAGAACCACTTCCTCAGCAGCTGGCCTCAAATCTGACACAAAGGAAACACCAACAAAGAAAGATTATATTGAAAATAAGGTTTCATCTAAGGACTTCCTTTCAAGCATGAAAGACATTGAACTTCTCTTTATAAGAGCATCTGATTCTGGAAAGGAGGTCCCAAGGATGCTTGAAGCAAATAAGTTGCATTTTCGTCCAATATTCCCAGGAAAAGAAAGTATAATCTCTCTCTCTCTCTCTCTCTCTCTCTCTCTCTCTCCTCTCATAAAATTAATGTTCCAGGGAGAAATTTAATGTAATGTCCGTTTTGATTTTTTCTTCTAATTATTAGCCTTAATGTTTGATGTTAATGAATGTGGAATGAATGATAATATGTGCTTTTTCCCATAGTTCAATTTATGTGCCGTTGGATACAAACAACCAGCTGTATTGGCCGACTTTGATGGGGATCATTATGGATGGCTTGAAACGTTGGCATGTGAATTTTTGAGGAAGGATTTTATGTTTTGTGGAGGGCCAAAAGAGAATCCTATGTGTCCGAAATTTTGGAAGTCTATGGGAAATTTCTAAATAATTGATGTTTCCTCTTGTGATTTGAGTTGGTAAATGCTATTAACAAACAAAATTTTGTTTCGGCAGGTGGGTCGATTGCATCTACATTGTTCAAGGCCTTTTTCTCTTGTGGGAGGGAAGACCACAGCCAAGTTATAGAAGGTAAGTCTCCTTATCTCTGCACTTGCACAGATTATGTTGTTATCATATACAGTAGAAAGGAAAATTAGTTTCTAGTTAAAAAAGTAAAAATAAACGAAAACAGCGGAAATGGAAATGTTATTCCTCTCCTTCACTAAGGTATAATAGATTATTTGGGGAAGAACTTTAGTTTTAACTATTTCTATCATCGAGATATAATGATGTAATTGAATTAATGTTTAATGGTTTGAGTGAGCGATCTTCTCTATTCTTTTCATTTTATTTTATTTATATCTTTTGGATAGGAATCGAAAAGAATTTTATTAATGAGAATAGATATATAAGAGTGTGTCTGCAGTTCTCATGCATTTTATAATTGATAATTTCATCTATGCCTATTTATATGTGATATTCAAATTACAGTATTGCATAGTGAATTACATAAATATGCTTCAAAAACTTAGTACCTGCATCTTGGTAAATGAAATATAAATGGTAGTTAGGGGTGACGACATTGATTTAACCCAACATGAAATTGGTAATTTAGATTCTTCTTAATAGTGTTCATCTACCATTTGTTAAATAGGTCAATTAGATTAATAACTTTGCCCTGTGTTATATCAACTTGTTAATTAGCATTAAATAATAAATATTTTGAACTGATATTATAAACAGTTATAAACCTGTTGATACAACACAACTAGAATATTATATATATATATATATATATTGGTTTGCATGCGTGCACACACACACACATAAGGGTTAGTTTGAAGGATCCCTTATATTAACATATGTAAGGCCTTGATGAAATCCAATAAATTTTAATGAAGTGAATATCACTGTGACGGATTAGTTCGATGAAATATATTGTGAAAAAACTTTGAAATTTGAGCACTGATTTTTTTTGTTTTTTGCTTCATAAAAATAAAAAAACTCTAGTTCTAATGTTTGAAAATTTTCAATTTTTTTCCGAGTATATTTTATTTAACTTATCATACAAAAAATGTATCACATCAAAATCAATTAAAATTGATTGGATTTCATTAAAGTTTTTTCGTGAGTTATCATGACTTTGTAACGTTACACAATGGCTTCGAGTGATTGGTAAATCCCGCACGATTTTTTTTTTTTATATATGTAATGCTTAGGTGCCCAGTCACACATGCCAATATCGCACTAAGGTTCGCCTAATGGTTTATTCTACTGTCACATCTTGATATGATCACAAAATTTGGAATTATGAATTGCTGACAATTTTGGGGATTTAGGATGCTTTGAATAAATTGGAAACAATAGGATTGGTTGATTCGAGAAAACCACTTACCCTCCAATTGGTTGTTTCGTGAGAACCACTCTCCAAATAGAATTCTTTAATTAAATAAATAACTTCAATTACAATAATCTTCCACAAATGGAATTTATACAAATAAAATGGTGACATATATAAAAGAAAATGCCTAAAATCGAGGACCTACAACTGTCGGCTACTATCAGTCTAATCTACTTGACTGAAAATAGTAACAAAATTATAGAAAATATAGGATCATTTATAATCCACTACTTCATATATAACTTCCCATAGAACAGACATGTAACACATCCTTTGTCGTTTGTTAGACTATGATGAAGGATAACAGTCAACGGGCATCATGGGCATTCTGAAAATATAAATTATAATAAAGAAAAAAAAAAGCAGGAATTGTGAAGGATTTGGTTAAGGGGAGGTTCCTTGGTTGTTGTGGTGGGAAAGCTCATGAACTTCCCTGCGGTTTTTGGTGTGCGGAGGCTTGTGTGAGCCTCCTCCATTTCTTTGTGGTGCGAAGGAGGCTCGTGTAAGCCTCTTTATGTACTTTGTATAGGCCCTCTAGTATTTTATGGATAGGAGATGTCCTCTTTTTAATTTATTTGTTCTTTGATTTTGTATTTTAATATTATTTTATTTTATAATTTAAATTTATTCGAGGCAGGAGATTTTTGTAATTTTTTAGTAATTGTTACTAATGGATTTGACAATCAACACAAATGGTAAGGGATGTTTGCAAAGAATAACACGTTACGGCTCTTCCTGTTCGATTATGCCATTATTGAGGATGATGGTGTATAAGTGTATTAATCCGTAAATAATATATATAATTGAGATTAAGATATTTTATCAATTTCAAATTTCATTATGTCTTTATATAATACTGATTTAATGTGAAAACAGGTAAATAAATTAGTCAGGCAATTTTGTTGTAATTAATTATGTTGACGGTTGACCCAATTTTGACTTGTTTAAATACTGGACTTCTCATGTACCTGTTTAATGAACAGGTCATGTATGTGTTCAGAACTCTGACGCAATTTAACATGTTTAATTGAACTCTTCATATTCAGGCAGGCCTGTACATATTTCAGTTATCCTTACCATGACTTGCCTTCTAATATTTATGGCAATGGTAGCTTCCCTTTGTAATAATTGGTAGCTAGTTCAAGCATACATGGCAGCGCTTAGAGAGATGTTCAGTGACTAATAAAGCCTCATCTCCTTATATCTCCTTACTGAATCTATATCTCTAATCATTGTTTATGATATATTTGCATAGAGCCTGCCCCAACTGAGGTGAAGTACCTAACTTGGCATAGGACCACATCATCTCGATCTTCATCATCTAGGAATCCACTCGGGTTGAACTCAAAGGACGATGCCGACGATGTTACCAACAATCTTTTTGATAATATCTGTATGATGTCAGGCAGTCATGCATCGACCTTGGATAGGCTATATGCATGGGAGAGGAAGCTTTACGATGAAGTAAAGGTATTGTCCATTTATTAAAATAGTAATAGTTATACTTATTATTACTTTTTTATATATTAATTTAACAAAATTGGTTTTCAAAATTATTCGTTTTATGATGTTTCATTTTAGTATAGTTAGGAATGAATAGAATCAAAGAGAAGAATAAGCCCATGAATGTGGAAATAATTGGAGAAGTTTTGTTATGTTAACATATGTCCTTATGTCACATGATAAGAAAACAAATATTTAATAGAAAAAAATTATTATTTTTCAAGACTTAGATGCCTGACACATTGACGACATCCTCTCTCAATCTTACCTTGTCACCTCCTAATGCATATATATATATATATAGTGTATATTGTAGTCAAAAGCGCATTTTCTCATCTAAATCTTAATTTATTTGTAGTGCTTGGCCTTTGGTTCTTTTATTGTTCAACTATTTTTGTGATATATTCTTTCGATGGGAAGTGTACGAGCAAAGGGCTTGAGACCCACTGATATAAACACGGTATTCCCATTAGAACAGAATGCTATTTGGGTCATCATGAAAGGAACTTCATGGACAATATCTTCTAATGTACAAATTGTTTTTTGCAACTTGTCTAGTAACTAGGAGGACGTTTTTATTTTGAGCTGGTTTGCGAAATCAATCTAAATAATCAGCTTCATAAGTTCTTCAGAATGATTTCCTGATCAAATTCTCTCTTCTTACGTAGCTATGTTAAAAAGCTTAACAAATATACAGGCTGTGTTGGGAATATAGTAACTTGTAAACTTATCTTATTCAGGCCAGTGAGATGGTCAGAAGAGAGTATGACTTCAAGTGTAAAATCTTAAGACAACTTGAGTCGAAAGGAGAAAGTTCCCACAAAATTGATAAAACTCGTGCTGTAGTCAAGGATTTACACTCAAGAATCAAAGTTGCAATTCATAGAATTGACTCAATATCAAAGAGGATTGAAGAATTAAGGGACACAGAGCTCCAGCCACAACTTGAGGAGTTGATTGAAGGGTACGTCTTTGTTAATTTTGTTCCAATAGGTCCGATTTATATGCCACATAATTTTCTATTATTTGTAAGAGTTTGTCCATGTTTATTATGATACACTCATGCACGTGCATGGAAAGTTGTAGGAATAGGTTGTCTGCACAAAATTCTGTGCAGACATCAAATTTGTAACATTTTAAGTTTGTTGAAAGACAAAAATTCACTTGCTGAAACTTTCTGTTAGCAAACTTGAGACATTACAAATTTGTTTCCGCATGACAGTCAATACCTAATCAGGACTATATATGTAAGCATGCATGCGAAACATTCAGGTTTGCCAAAAGACAAAAATTCACTCACTAAAATTTTTCTTTTAGCAAACTTGAACATTACAAGTTTGTGTCCGTATATAACCCCTCATGAGATTCCTAGCCTCCAGAAACATAGTACATTTGTAAGTTGAAAACTCATGTGCCTTCATAGGCTAAATTATATGTGTGCGTACACCCTTACCTTCTTTCAAAACCCACATTAATTGTTGGGTATAATACTATAATTAAAAGTAACTATATTTTTCAGGCTTACTTTTGTAAATTTCTTGACCAAATATCTCTTCAATACCTGACTTACCACTCTGAAAATTGAAATTGTTAGTGTGCTATCATGAAATCAAGTTTGAATTCAAGCTTCTGACATGCTGCTTGTGAGGTTTCACAAGCTAGGCTAGGCGGCTATTTCTGTACTTGTTGCAACTATAGAGTAGGTGTATAGAGTTAAATTAAAATATATTTTTTGAAATAGAAAAACTGTTTCCTTTTAAAGTTTGAAATTGTACTAGTTCTGTCATCATGATCCTTGGACTAGGATTAGTCCCTCATTGAGTGAATATACAGCCAGGTTTGGTTTTCTGTTCTTTCGGGAAGTTTGCAGTGGTATGTGACTGTCTAAAGAACTTTAATTCCTTCACTAGTCTTAGAAATTCTGCAGTTTAGTTTGTTTTTATCATTGTTTACCGAAGTTTATAGTGTGGAAGGAAAGTAGCAGGTTTATTTTTTGTAGAATTGCTTTATTTTAGTATTTGTTGGGATGCTTATTAGCATGTAATTGCCAATTGCTACTCTAGATGCATCACTTGCAGATTTCATGTGTGTTTCACTTGGTAATGATTTCAGGTTATGTCGGATGTGGGAAGTAATGTTTGAATGCCACAAGCTTCAGTATCATATCATCTCTGTAGCATACTACAATGGCAACAGTAGAATCTCCATTCTGTCAGATACACATCGACAGATTACCATTCATCTAGTAAATGAACTAAGCTCTCTGTCCTCAAGCTTTACAAAGTGGGCAAGTGCTCAGAAATCGTATCTGCGTGCTATAAATAATTGGCTTTGTAAATGCGTTTCTCTTCAACAAAAGTCTTCCAAGAGAAAAAGAAAGCAAGCAGCCCCTTCATTGAGAAATCATGGCCCTCCAATATATGTCACCTGCGGTGAGTGGTTGGACAGGTTGGAGAAGTTGGAAACCTTGAAGGCTAAGGATGTTGTTGATTCTGTCAAGGGTTTAGCTGCTGAAACAACTCGATTTATACCACATCAAGAAAAAAAACACGGGAAGAATGCCACCCATAATGGTAGTGATTCAGCAGTTAATATTATGAGAGATGAAATTTCAGAGGACTGGATTTCAGGTTTTGATCGTTTTCGATCAAGCTTGGTGGGGTTTCTCGGTCAGTTGAACACTTTCTCGGGGTCTTCTGCAACGCTATATGCAGAACTTAGACGAGACATTGAATTAGCCAAGACTAGTTATAATGAAAGGGTTGCCAGAGAAGCTAAGGGCAGTAATGATCAGTCAAACATGAAATCGTAAGTTTAAAACATAAATTAATTTGACAAGGTTGCATGAATGGTATTAAAATAAAGTGGGATTATAATTTGGTGAAGGAATAAAGGAGTAATTTGTTGGGAGTAGTAATGTAAAATTCAAGTAGGCAATAAAGGAGGTGATGTGAAATGTTACAAAATATAAGCTGTAATTATTGGGAGTTTTTGTTTTTCAAGTTAGTATAAAGAGCTTGTATAGAATTAGCAAAGAAACTGGAATGAAATAATTAATGTAACTTGTTTTTTCCAGTTTTTTTTTTACAGTTACTGTAGTAATAATAGTGGATGCTGATGATGTTAGGATTGCCACTTTTCCTAGATCGTTACAGAGAGATAATTGTATCATTACCGGTCGGGTTGTGCCGAACTTTGTATAATTTCTGATTTTGATTACAGTTTTTTATTATTATTGTTTATTTCAGGTAAGAAATGAAATACATAAAATTAGAGTCAAAGCTGAACCTGTGTCCCAAAATAAGATTGAACCATTTATTTCTAGAATTTAAATATATGTTATCAAAGAATATTTTGTTCTAATTTATTGGATAGTCTCTTCGAGTAATAATGAGACCGTTTATGGAAGGTTTTCTCTCAAAACTGATGTCCTGAACTCTGTTTTTCTTTCTTCCAAGAGCAGCCTTCGATGGTCCCAGATGTGTTGATGTATTTGTTGTCCAATTAAAGCTAGAAGGTGGCCTCTCGTGTGGTACACCGTACACGGCAGCTTTAATAATCTCTCCTCTTCAAATGATATTACACGTTCGCCATATAAAACTGAGCGATAATATGGGTCCACCATGATGGATTTCTAAAAATCAAGCATCACTATTTTCATATTCGGGCTCACTTCTCTTTCGCTAAAGTATGTAGGGTTAAAATCATTTTCGTATCTCTAGTTTAACCTGTTATCCTTTTTTATCCCTTTAGTTTCAACATTCCTTCATTAGATCCTTCTATTAAGATTTTCATTAAATTTAGATGTCTGACATAGACAGATGGCAAAATAATTATACTGCCCTTGATTTTTTTATTTTAAAGAGAGATGAATCTATTCTTTAATTAAAAAAACATATTTTTTTTAAACATGGATCTCCACCAACTTTAATTCAAACAACTTTAATTGAAACATGGATCTCCACCCAATCCAAAGAAAAAAAAAGTAAACTTTGGACATCATGAACACCAAACCTAGATCATCAAATCCAATCACTCAAACAACCAATCACAAAAACAAACAATTCGGATCAATGAATGCTTTTAATTAATAGTTTTTTAAATTTTTTTAAATTTTCAATTATTAATATACCATTAATTTTGTAAGTTACCATTTTACCCTCTCACCATTGATGGAAATTTTGAACTGAATAGATAAAAATAAGGATTATTAGTAAACATTTAGACCTAATAGAGGAAAACTGAAACTAAAGAAACCAAAACGGTTAATAGGTTAAATTAAAGGGACGAAAATGATTTTAAACCTAGTAGAAATATATTGACTTAACTCTCGGACTTGAGAGGCGGGACAAGATGCGGATGTGAAGGGCTTTTGTCACTCACCCTCACCCATGTTTATTATCATTAAAAACATGAAAACTTTGAACATTTAACTCAACTAAAATATTATAGTTAAATTCTTTCATTTTTATTCATGTCAATAATTTAATTATTTTTCATTTTTATTCATAATTAATAAACACACACCAGACACACGTAGTAAAGAATTTAATAGAGAATTTATTGAGAGTAAAATCAACAAGAAAGATTAATTTCAGAGGTGAAAAAGTCAGTCCATGAATCATGAATTGCTAAGGAGGTAAAGAATTTTCAAGATTAACTTGATCCAGTTTCCTTGCCTGAATTATTGTTGTTGTTTAATAGTCATTTGCTTTTGTTTTAATTTTCCACTGCCCGTAAATTTCATGCGTTGAACGGTTGAAGCAGACAAAACAATGACATATTGACATGACAACAACATGGTTTTACTCGTTTGGTCTTTAAGAGCCTCGTTAACTTTGTCCTTGATCACAATTAAATCAACATCAATATCCAATCCTGTCTCCAACTGCGCTTCATAGTCTTCCTTAATTTATATTTATTTATCATTTTTTTTTAAGAAAGATACCTAAATTCCATGTCTCAATTTATGTATAACCAATCAAATTGAAACATATATATATATATATATATATATATATATATATATATATATATATTTTCGACTTCTTCCAATGTATTTTAAGATAATTGTACTTGTATTTTTGTAAAAATGAAATTTAATCTCTTTTTTTTTAAAAAAAAAACTCATTCAATCGGTTAGAACAATTCAAGTAAATGCTATTAAAAAATAAATATGTTTACATCAATACATATCTTTGTTGATTTTTGAATATAACCAAGTCTACACTATTAAAATAAATATATTTGTGCCAAGCATGGATAGAGAGTTTCCCGTTGATTGTATGAATAATTATTCGAACCGCACACTATATGCATTTTATAAATATGTGTAGAGAGTTTTTTCCGATTTATAATAGTGTTCGAAAACATGCATCTTGAAGTCGTCTAGGCGTTACGTGGCCACTAACTGTTCTAATTATGATAAAATCAGTCATATTATATGGCGGGTAAAAAAAAGGGAATTTATCGATCAATCTTATCAATTAATCGGTGTAAATAGAGTCAAAGCCGATTTTATATCCCAATTAAACTATTTAAAATTTGAATACTGATTTTTTTTTTTAAATTAAATATTGATTTTATACGTAGAAAAAATAATTATATAAAAATAAATTTACGACCATCTAGACTGCTGCTCGATTTGCATCTAACATTTACTAAAATACTATTTATATGAATAGCTATCCATTACGGACCACACATATATTATCTAATATTGGCCGGTGCCCGTAATACTTAATAATAATATGATATGATATTAATATATTATACTGTTTATGGAATTTGGGTAACATGTATACGAAAAACTGAAAACGAAAGAATTAATAAAAATATTCTCCCAAGTTCCAACCAAAACATGGTTTACACGTCTACCAAATATCCACACTGTAATCACATTTCTTTGACAAAATCTTCGACTGTGCCGTTAACTTATCCACCGTTACATCACACCTCACTTTAACGTTAATGCTCCAAGTATTAACGGACCCCACTTTGAATTTAACGGGAGCTCTCACATCCACTCTAAACGGCACCGTTCCGGACTTTTCAGCAGCAATCAATTCGTTACGCACAGAAGTAGTCAACTCCAAAGCGGAAGCAGTTAACGCCGTCTTGAACACCGTTACGTTGTTACTTGGCTGGAAAAACTGTGGAAGAAAACCGTTACAGAGATTTAGATCCTTGTAATAGTGCTTGACGGAGCTAGGTTTCAGGTAGTAGATTCCGATCTTGTTGTTTGGGTTGTGAGCAGAGAGAGTGAAATCTAACGAAGGCGAGACGGTAGAGGAGGTGAGATTGAAAGATTTGACGGAGAGATTGTCGACTGTGTAGCTGGGAGATTCTGGACGGAAAACGAAGTAGAAGACGGTGGCGGAAACGGCTAATAGGAGGAGGAGAACGAAAAGAGAGAGGAAGAAGCAGCGGCAGCAACAGCAGAGACGTGTTCTGCGAGATTTGGGTTTAGAGAGGTGCTTGTAACGGAGGGCGTTGTCGGGAGGTGGGACTCGGTAGATTTGGTCTTTGGGGATTTGGATGACGTAGGTACCGGCGGAAGGCGGCGACGGTGACGGAACTGGAAGTGATTTTTCTGGAGACGGAGGAGGAATGGGTGTTGGAGTCGCCGGAATCGTGGCTTGTTGTTCGTCGTCAGACTCACGCGGATAGACTTTGTCGGCCATTTTTCTCTGCTCAAAATATATGAAGAAAAAAAAAAACAACTCAGGTTATATAGAACATAAAACAGTGTGTATAGTGTGTATAGCGAAACTAACATATCTGTATACTTATATAAGTGTGTGAAACCGCGTCACGCGCCGTACATGGGTGTATTCGGCAATTAACCAAAGCAGACGGACGCAGATTTTCAGGTGTCTTACAAATGACAACACGCTGTCTCAGTCTCACTCGCCAATAAAGTTTGACCTATAATTATTCCTGTGTTTTAACTTTTAATTAATTTGTTGTAGTTTTCACATTGTCTATGGGACTATGATGGAACATGGTATTCTTTAATTATTATTATTATTATTATTATTTTTAATATGATATCCGAATCTTACCCAAGTTTGTCCAATAGAAAAAAAAAATAGATCGTTATTTTTGAGTATTATATATTAATTATGACATGGTCTTACTGTCTGTATGTATATAAATATAATTAAATTGAAATACCTAACGTAAATGACAAATGGGTTTATTTTAGTGGGTATTGTGTGTAAGATGTGCATGAGCAAGGAAACAAAAATAGGAGACATTTGAAGCCATTAAAATTTAAAACGGCAATGACAGCAAGGGATTAACTAATAAGTAAACCAAACAAGGAAGGTTGGTGAAAATAGAAATACAGATTAGACTCATAAATATGAAACATGCTATGTCTAAATAGACTAAAAAATAAGTGCATGTACCGGTGATAATAGTATATTTCAATAAATTTGGGGTTCAAATTCGAATCCCTCACTTAGGTTACGTTTGTTTTTTCTTCTGAAAACTCACTTAGGTTGCGTTTGATTTTTTGTCTGAAAACTGAATAATACTGAATTATACTGAAGACAGAATAGTGACTGAAAACTGAAAACTGAACAACATGTTTGATTTTTTTCACTGAAAACTAAATATAAGTAATAAGTTGTTTGTTTTTTTACGTTACAAATATCTTAAAATGAATACTTTTACATATATACACTTTTAACTATTATTTGTTATATATTTATATTTTAATATGTTTCATGTTTATATATGGAATTAAAATAATATAATTATATAGTTACAATGAAAACTATATTCTCTATCAACGTAAATATATCATATAAATATACCACAAACAAACATAATTCAATTATATATTAACAAAATTAGTGTCGAACTTGGGAGTATCTCATCTAGCAATCTAGAGATGATATCGTGGTGCTTGTGACACATGTAAAGTGCATACAGTTTATGGTTAAATTGGTTTAAGTTTGTTCGTAAAATCGGTTAATTTTTTTTAAGTGCTAATTTTCTCTAATCACATAATATAAAACTAATCAAATTATGAGAAAAAAAAAGTCTTTACCGAAATATAAATAGAAGTCAAAATAGGTTTTAATATAATTTAAAAAAACGTTGGATTCAAATGGAGATCGTGGAGTTTTAAAAAAACTAGATTTATGGCTGTTATTTAAATAGTGAGAAGAAAATTAATAATAATATAGTTAAAGGCGAGAGAAGATAAAATATGAAATTATATAAGATTTGTGAGGATAAATTTGGAAGCTATAAATTGATATATATTTAGTTAATTTGATGTTAGGTGAAAAGTGAAAAATTTTATCTTTTCATAATTAGTGATTTTGAGAGTTTATTCAATTTAAAAAATCAAATAAAACAACTTAATTACACACAATAATTGTTAAGTGGAAAAATCAAATAGATCCTTAATAAATAATAAATAAAAAAACTGAAAGTACAACTAACATGTTTTTCTTTTTATTTATAATATGTGCTCACATGTACTAACCAAAAAACCAAACACAAAGTAATTGAGTGCACGATGAGATTAAATGATGATCTTCTGCCACCCGATCACATTCGGGTCAAACAATTTAGGATGTTTTTTTTTTTTAAATAAACTGTTTATGCAAAGAGTTGGATAAATCATAAAAACAAAACTTTTATTGATTTCTGTACTCTATGATGTTCAAAAAAAAAAACTTTTTTTACTGCATCAAGGAGTAGTTGATTACTTGAATCAAAAGTTGATAAAATCGATGGACTCACGGTTGCTTCTATTGATTACTCTGTCAGGCAACTATATATCCGCACGTACTACAGAACCTGTTCTTACTAACAAAGAAAATCAGGAACTTGTGTCGACTGTCGAGGTTGATGATTTGATTAAGTAATTACCTAATAAAAGCATTCGATTTGATATTGATGAAATGGTGAGGAAATATTATATGGAGAGAAAAGCAAAGTAATTAACATACCTGAAACAAAAAGCCTTGGAAAAATAAGCAAAAAGAAGGCTGAGGTCGTGTTTGTGGAAGGAGAAGAAGAAAGCGATATAAACAAGATCGAGTGTTAAATAGTCTTTCTTACAAGATACAAGAAAGAGAAATAAAGAAAATGTTTGAAGAAGTAAAAGGGGTACGTGATTGTGTGAATGGAGTACAGCTAGTTAATAGTTTGATGTCAAGAAATGTGAGAACTCGTGCTGGCTGTCTGAGGGAGACGATTCAGTCTTCGAGGATTGAGGAACCTTCTACGATGCTGCTTAATTGCTCATTTGCTCTTCTTATTTTTTATTTTTTATTTTTATTTTCATGTGACAAATACACCCACAACCCCTAATTTTTCAAGTAATTGTACTCTGCTTTTTTATATACTCAAAATTGAATAACCTACCGAATCCGTTAATTATTAAAATGGTGGAAGGGTATTTTAGACTTTCCAATTTAATATCAGTTCAAATTATTTTTTTAAATATATAAATATAAGGAAAAAAAATATCAATATTAGATTTGAGAGTTAAATGTGTTCAACCGGTTGTGGATAACTGAGCTAAACTAAAATTCAACCGGGCTTTAAAGCCGGTGGCGGGTCTTGCCTTCAATGTTTTTGTTACCCGACCCTGGCACCCTGCCCATAAGCCTTATCCATAGCTAGGTTGCACGAGCGATTTTGGGGGGGATTGTCGGGCTTTAAGCGTATTTGGTTTATAAACTTGTTAACTTTTTTCATTCTTTAAACTCAACCCTGATCTCGACTGTTGGCTCCAAACTCACGAACCTCAATAGTCAAGCCATGCTCACCCGATCTTAAAGCTTTGAAACGGGCATTTGACACGATTAAGGTTGAGATGGCCCGACATTTTACAATTTTATTAGGGAAGGGTCGCACGCCTTCCCTCTCTCTCTCTCTCTCAAACGGAGGGGAGACTGACCTCCCCAATTCTATGGATATAAGAGATGTTGGAACATCCTATTGTTTCAAGTAAAGGATACCTTGTTTTGTGGCAGGATTAGGGATGACAACGGATCAGGTTTGGACGGGTTCTGCAAAATCCAAACCTGAATCCGTGAAACTTTGTATCACCCAAACTCGGCTGCAAACCCATGAAAATAATCGGGTTTGGGTTTCACCCATGGGTTTGGGGACACCCATACCTGCCTATGAACTCGTGAAACTAAACGGGTTCATAGGTCACACCTGCTAATTTTTTTTGAATAATATTTCTATATTATTTAAATATATGAAATACTATAATTTTAAAGATAAAAACATTAAATAGAATGAAAACTTCAATATGGGACTTTTGTTCAACTTTGTTTATACATAAATGAGATTTAAGAATTGTAATTCTCAAACTTAGAATGAACGAAATTTTTATATTTTATTATCTATATAGTTAGACAATTTTTATTGGAGTTTAAATTTATGATAATTTAAATAATATATATTATATAATATTTATTTATACGAGTCGTTTATGGATTCGTTTGTAGATTCATTTTCAGGATCGTGGATAATAAGTTCATCACCCGAACACTCTTTAAAAAGATCGGATTTGGATAGATCCCATAGGTTCAATTTAATTCTCATCCCTTGGCAGGATCCTCCCTTTATAATTTTGACAAGGGAGACGAACCTTCCCTTAGGTGAACGAGGGAGGTTGGCTCTTTTAGAATGATAACTGTTTAAATCTTTTTTTATTTTTTATTTTTTAAATGCAATTAAATTATATTTTACTATATTGATTGTTATTGTAAAATCGATAAACTTGTAGGCTTACAGCATTTTGGTATTTTTACAAATCAACTATAGTCAAAATAATGGATTTGTTAATCTTCATTAATGACATGGGAGGTCTGGCCGGGTACATAAACGTAAATTTAGTCTTCAATTATGGTTATGTCCAACGTCAGGGACTCAGGGTATATGCCCTTATTTTCATTTCTCTGCTTATTTAATTATTCTTATTTTCCCAAAAGACTATATTGTCCTTGCCTTCCACAACCGGCCTGCCACTAAATTAGATTGTGGAAGCCAATTTTGCCAAATGCTCATTGCAATTTTTACGTCTTTCGTTAACCATAATTTGATCCCAAATTTAAAATGTGTTGTGTATGTATGTATACCGCATGCCGTATACATATGCATACTTTCATATAGCGTTTATTGGAGGAGAACATTCATAAATTATGAGTCCGAAATTTTCACTAAATAAATTAGGGTTTGGTGTCTTGATAGACAACAATTGATTTTAACTAAAAAAATGAATGCCAAATTTTAACATTTAGATACATTTAACAGAAATATTTGTTGTACTTTACATTATTTTTGATATGATGTTGTTCAATGCAAAATAATTTCATCCATTAGATGTCTTTTTAAAAAGACCTGAAATTTAATATTCGTATTTTGTTAAACATCTCTGTCTTTGACTTGATAATATATTTACATAAAGCGGCTGCAAAAGATTTACGTATTAAAATCATTGTTGGGTAAAGTTTTCTTTTATTGTGTAAGAGATGAAAAGATAGTTAAATTTCCCCAAAAAAAGGATAGTTTGGTCTTTAAATAATATGATAGAGGATAGCAATTTATTATTATTTATGTTAGCAATTTATTTATTTTTTTGCTTGGAAACGAGAATGTGAATGTTAATTGGTTAGGAATTGCAAGAGCCGCGTCTTTGTACCGCGTTCAAAATATAGATTGATTATGATGCATTGCAACTTGCAACATAGCCTCCTTTTTTCTGAATTCAAAACGTTTGCCTGCATCACACGTGTTGTTGATTTCTTCTTCCTGCTTAACCTAACCATATATATTTTAAAGATTATAAAAATATTCATCATATTATTAAAAAAAAATAAAAATCAC
This sequence comes from Dipteronia dyeriana, assembly GCA_032871835.1. Lineage (NCBI taxonomy): Eukaryota > Viridiplantae > Streptophyta > Magnoliopsida > Sapindales > Sapindaceae > Dipteronia > Dipteronia dyeriana. Next base: position 19,158,378 of record CM065301.1, on the reverse strand, counting down.
TACATGATTTTGTAGCGGATGGATGATACAGACACCGAGAAACTCTATCAATAGTCAATATACTATCTCAAAGACATTCTCCCTTCATAAAGTATTATGAATTTATGATGACATATAGACACTTACTTTTGGGACGTTAAGGTTACGTTTGGGATTGTTTTTATTTGATAAATAATCACTCATTTCTCAAGTTTTAAATAAATAGGTATTTAGTAAACTTTTCATAATAACATATTTTATAATTTACTCTTCCGATAGTCAACTTTTAAAAAATTGGTTAGGGTTGTTTTCAAAGCTGATTATTTGAGAAGCTAATTCCTAACCCTTAGAATGTTTATAATATCCACACCATTTTAATGAAAAGACAATAAGGCCCCGATATTTAAAAGTAAAAGATTTAAAATTTTAAAAAATGATAGTTGTTCAGTGGTGGCTGTTGCCACCATTGGTAAGGGATGCCAGAGAAAAGCCGGTATCCTTTAGTGATGTTGTCATCAAAGGATGGCCGGTCCTCCTCCGGTGATGGAGGAGACAAATACTCCTCCATCATCGGACATTGGAAGAGTCAATCTCAGCTCCTCCAGTAAATCAAAGAGTTTGACCATAGTTGGAGGAGGACTTGTCCTTCTACTAACCAAATCACCTCCTTACGTCGAAGGAAGTCTAGTTTCCGCTGGCAGTGTTGGTCAAGGAGGCAAGGAAGGCGATTCTCGCCTCCTTATGTTATTATTTTTATTTTTTATTAATTTAAAAAATAAATCTTAAAAGAAAAGTATTTTTGTTAAAAATAAATGAGACGATAATGGATTTTTTTTAAAAAAGGAACAAGTAATTTTTTTTTTTAATAAGTAGGAAAAAAAAATACTTGAATAAAAAATAAATAGGAAATTTAAAATATTTGAATAATATATTACATCTTAATAATTGATTTTTTTAGCACTATTTTAGAGGGTTTTTGTGCAAATATCATCACTTTAGTAATGTATTTTTAAAAGGCACCAATTAAGGTGTCGAGACCAAAATACCCTGAAAGTGAGTTGTTATTTTCAACGTGAGAGAGAAAAAGTGGAGAGAGAGAAAAATTCAGTGACTTTCAAACGAACAGAACTGTATCCACGGTATTGACGGCGGAGTGACCAGAGAGCAGTGGAATATTTATCGAGAAGTTTTACAATCGATCGAGGTAAGTTGATTTTGTTTTTGTTTTTATTTTCTATTTTGTTGTTCAGAAGTAGCATTGCATGTTATATCTGGTTTTTTGTTGATTGAACTTGTAGATTATGGTTGATTTAAGGATCTGAGAATGGTTGTGGTTTAGGTTAGGGTTTGAAATGAGGCTGAATATTTGTTGATGAAGATGAAAATATGGATAGCCGAGACTTTTTAAACAAGACCTAAGCTTTCTTGTAGTAGAATCGAGCTTATTAGATAGAGTTTCGAGGATTTTTTATTTATTTTAAATTAGGTTTAGTTAAATCGAGTATTTTTGTAGCTAAATCGAGCCTTTTTTTAATATGATCAAGCTTATTTTATAAAGAATCGAGCATATTTTTCAAAGGATCAATGACTTTTTGTTTTTGAAAAGTAGGTTTAGTTAAATATGCTCGATTTGTAGCCAAATAGAGGATATTTTTTAAAGAATCGAGCATACTTTTTAAATGATCATTTTTTTGAAAATTTTGTTTAGTTAAATCGAACATTTTTTTTAAATTAGGTTTAGTTAGATCGAGTATATTTGTAACCAAATCAAACATATTTTTGAAAGAATCGAGTATATTTTTGAAATGATCGAGCAATTTTTTATTTAAAAAAATAGGTTTAGTTAAATCGAGTATATTTGTAACCAAATTGAGTATATTTTTGAAAGAATTGGACATATTTTTCAAAGGATCGAATATTTTTTATCTGAGAAATATGTTTAGTTAAATCGAGTATATTTGCAGTCAAATATAGTCTTTTTTCAATATTTTTGATCTTATTTTAGAAAAAAAATCGAGCATTTTTTAAAAAAGAATCGAGCATATTTTTCAAAGAATCGAGGATTTCTATAAAAGAATCGAGACTTTTAATTGACAAAACCGAGCTTTTTCCAGTTTACTTATGTATTGTTTATGTGACATTGTAAATGAGGAATATGTTGAAGGATTATCTTAAAACTCCAGAGGGAGAATGGTACGAGGGAAAACTGACTCGACACGACCATTTTGAGGTCATCGACTGTATAGACGACGTATTGAACCGGGTCCCCGAAGATTTTGCTGTTGAGGACCGGCGTCGGTTCATGGTGTCCTGTTTTGGGCATTTCATGTCAATGCATCAGGGGATAAAGTTTTTGGGTGCTGTTATCCATCAGCTGTTGTTGTGGGAGTTACACCAGAATGAGCCAACATATGAGATGCGATTCCTGTTAGGGAACCATTTGGTGAGGTTTTTAAAGGTGGAATTTTCCCTCATCACCGGATTACGTTTTGGAGTCATACCGGATACGAGCCTGTATGCAGCAGTGGAGAATGTTATACATCAGCAGTACTTTTCTGGAGCCGATGAGGTATCGTTCGATGAGTTGATGATTGTTCTCAGCCTCGGAGAGTTTCAGCAAGCGTACGATGCTGTGAAGCTCTGCCACATCTATTTGCTGAACTGGATACTGATGAGGTTGGATGAGAGATTCAAGATTCCAGTTTGGTAGTTTCGGCTGGTGGATGACCTCACTGCCTTTGATGTGTTCCCTTGGGGTGCCCACGTGTATAGGCATTATATTTTTTCATTCAAGAATGCGCTCCCCTCGGCGACGTGAGGGACGCCAACAGTCATAGAACGCTGATGTACATACGGTGGAGACATATAACATTTACGGTCTATCTCATGCCCTGTTGGTGAGAACTCTGAATGACAACATGTACTTTATTTTTCATGTCCTAAATTTTATGGGTTCTTATCGTACTTATCTTTGATGCAGATATTTGCTTTCAAGGTGATCCCTGATCTGGGCCTCTAGTTCGGTGCTCGGAGGGATACAGACCTTTCTCCCTGTATTTTGAAGTGGAAGTTGACCAAACAACTGAGAAGGAAGAAGCTGGCCAATATTTTCAGTGCTAGGGTATTTTTTTTTTAATTTGTTAGTCTTTCTATTAGTTACTAAGTATACAATGACAGTCTCCTAACTAAGCTTTCAAATGTTTATGAGGAAGAAAATCGTGCCCACAGCAGCTGAGAATGAGGCACCGTACTTCGTAGGGCTAAACGAGGGGGGAGCCTGTATATAGTGGAGGAAAGGCTGCAGCTTCAGGCTTCGGTCCCTGACCAGTCTACCATTGGCGGGGGCAGTGGGACAGAAGGTTCCGACCCTGAGGATGGGGGTTGGAGGCCCAATGAGATGGAGACTTCTGACCCGGAGGGTGCAAGTTTCAAGGCCATGGACAGTGAGGGATGTGAGCCGGATCCTCAACGAGTGAGGCATATGCGGGTTCTGTTTACCACCCTCGGACCTGGTACATCTATAGAGGATTCTCGTGCCAGCGTTGGACGTGATGTAGAAGTAAGTTGAGAATATAGTGTTGTTTTTTATTAATGCGACCTGTTGAGTGTTTTAGTACTAACAATGTAGACATGATTTCATGTCCCATGTGAACATCAGTTCAATGAGTTACGTGAAGCCCACCAGAAGAGTGAGGATGATTGACAACAACAACAACACCAGGAGTTGTTGGATATGATCTGGAATAGCGAGAAGGATCGACAGTAGCAGCACCTGGATTTGCTCGTATTGATCGAAGGCTTCAAGGCTCGATGACGCATACACACTGGGATGGTCCACCTGGTCCTGATCCAGAATTTACTCCCGGAGACAAGACATATGGGTATACCGGGGGGACAGACATGACTGATGGACATAGGGAGGATCCACATACCGAGGGGGCAGTTTCAGAGAGTCAGGCTCAGCTGCGTACCAGGGATACAGGGTCTGTTACACGTACAACAATTCTCTCAGACCTCCCATCGATTGAGCACCATCCATCCCCTCCACCTCCCTCATCGATTGAGCAGCAACCGCCCCCTCCACCTCCGTAATCGATAGAGTGCCAGCCGTCCCCTCTACCTCCCCCATCGATCCAGCGCCAACCGTCCCCTCCACCTCTCCTATCGATGGAGGGCCAATTCTCTTTCCCCTCTCTACTCCCTATATCGATCCAGCCACAACCGTCCCCTACACCCCGTATATCTGTCGAGTCCCAATGGTCCTATCCACCCGATATAAGGGGACAGAGTGCCTCATCGCAACACACCCTATAAGGGGGAGTTCGACTCGGGAGACAGGTACACAAGTGGGGTTGGAAGTTACTCAGCCCGTACACAAATCTCTACCGATCAAAGAGAGCGAGAGTAATGCATCAGGCTACGGACCACGTTTTTGATCCATATGGACTGGTGGACGGTGACCAGTTGAAGGCTTACAAAGCCTTTAAGAGGAACATAAACAGTGAACGGTAAGTAAAACTTCATCTATTTAGATGCCAGTATTTTTCTATTAAATTAATTAATTGTGTAGCTAATGCAAAATTTATTCAGACTTGATATGGACGTGCTGGAGCCAGTTGATGCTGGATGGTTCCATCGGATCTAAGCCAACTTCATGGAGCTGGAGGACAAGGTATGTGTCTTAGGCGATTTTCTATTTTAAGTTTGTTTTAGTAATGATACACTCCTAACAGTTTATAACTTATATATATTCCCAGCATATGGACCCGTACCTCCATATTCTTCGGAAGCGTCAGCGAGCATTCCCGATTGTGTAGAATCAGAGGATCAACATATTGGATACACAGTTTTTTTGTAGGTATTTAATACCTAATGATTACGCATGTTGGTAATTTAGTTTGTGAAACATTAATAACTTTATGTCCATCAAATGTTTGTACAGTTATTTTTAGAGCACCAGTAGAGGAAAATGATACATCGTGATGCTCACGGGGATATCACCACGGCACTATGGAATGTGCTGAACTTTTGGTGGTCCGATGAGGACCTTACTACGGTGTGTGGTGGTGCCCCGAGGCCACCCGAGTGGAAGCCATATGTGGCACGAGGTTGACATGGTAAGTGTTACTTGGTTTTCAATTTTAAAATAAAAATGTCTTTGTATATCCTAACACCTTCTTGTTACATTTACAGGTCCTGATACCATGCACCATTAGGTGCCAACATTAGCTCTTGGTGACCATTGACCTCACCATCGGGAAGATGTTCATACTGGTTCTCTGGAGACAAGAAGTCCAAGTACATATCCGGAAGCAGCGGGTAACCCCCTTGCACAGGTTTTTACCCTCGATGTTGCATCAGACCTGGTTTCATACTACACGACCCGCAAGCAATGAGACATTCACCAAGAAGAATAAGCCCTTTTCTGTCAGTATGGTGTCTGAAACACGTATCCCCCCAACATAACCAATCATAAGACTTTTTTTTTTCATTAACTTTGAGATTGTGTTATTAAAAACCTATTGCTTTATTAACGCATTCTAATGTGTCCAACTGTAGGGATAGCTGTGGTCCCCACACGTTGAGATTGATCGAGTACTTATTAGCGGATATAAAGGATTTTGATTGGTTGGAAGACGATATAGGGATCATTTGGGAGAAAATGATTGTTTAGACTTTTTGTAATTCCCGGTCCAGTTAGATTTTTGTATTTTTTTAATATGTACCGATTTTTTTGTACAAAAACAATTGAATTGAAAGATAATTTAATTTTTTTATTTATTTTCGTTTCAACTGTCTAGAATCACAAGTATAACATAAATTGAAACCCCTATTTAATTAAAATTTAAGTTAATGAACAAGTCATACGATTACAAATTATCACAATGTCATCAATTGAAACGCCTCAATTCATTCCACGGTGGAGTCCCTGTTAGGGTACGTCTGTTTGTTGTGGCCAACTGAATGACAGATGATACACTTGTGGTGGTATTCCTCAGGAACAACTCTGGTCGGACCTTCATTAATCAAAGATGGGTTAGAACATCTTCTGGAATTATACCCTGGTTGTCCACATCTTCTACACGATTGTGTAGTTGTCCTCTCCGAAGACGAGACATGTCGACCTGCCCTCAAGCGTTCTGCTTGTCTCCTGGAGATTGGATTCAAAACCACTCTCTCAGTGATGTCAGATGGCACAACCAAGGTGGAATGGTGTCCAACCGACATAATAGGAACCTAGTACGTGTCAATAAGTGTCTGTCTCTTGTAGTTGTTCACACAAAAGGATGTGAAATCCAAGTTTCGCTCCCTACAAAAATAATGAAAACGATGAGATTCACATTTTAGCAATATTAAACGTACACTAAAACTTGTAATGTACCTTGCGGCAACGAGTGCGTGAGAACATGGAAAATGGTCTATTTGGAATTTGTTGCATGTGTAGGTCTTTCGGGCTATGTCGACAGTCCACTGTTTTCCAGACCGTTTCACCGAGAATATATTTCAGTCCACTGGATTTACGGTCATATAACCGTACTTCTCCATACGTTTTAAGATCACAAGATGTGCTGTATCGGTCAACTGATGACTCATGGACTGTGCAGCCATATGGTGATCGTGAAACGAACATTGTAGCATATTCCTAATGAACTCTACCAGTGTCAATATAGGCACTTGCTGTGCAAATTTTAGGCATGAGTTTATGCATTCTATAACATTTGTTGTCATCACCCTGTACCTTATGTCGGGGCAATGTACACGGGACCACTTGTATGGACCGGCAACATTGACATAATCATATGCATTCTGGTGCAAGTTTCGTAACTCTTCCATGTACCGGTTATATTTCAACTTAGTGTACGTTCGGGCTATTTTGTCCATTGTTATGGTAACATTCTTTCTGTGATATCGTTTCTTAATATACATTAGAAAAATGTCAGCAACATATGGTATGGGTAGCATAAGGAAACACTTTAAAAATCTATGCTTCAATGCTCACATGTCGATTAGAAATGAAAACCAAATCATCTATATGACCAAGAGCACCTTTCAAAGAATCAAAAAACCACTTCCATGATATGTTGTTTTCTGAGTCGCCGTACCCAAAAGCAATTAGATACACCTGTGTATTCCCATCTTGTGCAGTTATAAATAACATTGTACCCCAGAATTTTCCCTTTAAATGGGTACCATCAACGGCAATAACTAGATGCATGCACCTCCGAAATCCTCTATGTGAGGCACCCAACGACATGAAAAAGTAGAGGAATTTACCATATTCGTCGTACTGTAAGTCAGTGATTGTGTTGAGATTTTTTTATTCCAACACGTAACCGAATGATGGCAGCATTTTGAAGGTTTCCTCATGTGTTCCATAGGTCAGTGACAACGTATAATCGAGGGCTTTATATGCCTTACTGTATAGGATTTGGATGCCATACATTGTTTTCATATTGGCGATTATGTCTTTCGGACAAATTAGTCGACCATCTTGTTGTTGAAGTCTAGGTACAACCACTTCTCCAATTATGACTGCACTAGTTTATCGGTGGCAGCGGTGAATCTCCTCCAACGGACACGTGTGTTTGTTGACAAAACTTCTTACTTGGAAGTATGTCCCTTCATCTCTCCTCAATGCTCTTAACTTTCACTTATAGTTGTCCATCAAACAAACTAGATGTAACGTTGTCTTACTAGACCTTTTCACCTTCCACTCAAAGTTCTGTCGTATTACAATGCCCAACCAGTCTCTTCAAATCTTTTTTAGTAGAAAAAAATTGTCCTTTATATATCATGCGTGTAGGTTCATCTTCTACCTCTACGTTGTGGCATTATCAGAATCAACTGCAGTTACATTAGGCCGGACCTCAAAGGTCCCACCTATATCTGCTACACTGGAACTACATCTATGTACACGTCTTGCACGTCTTTTCATTTGGACAGGTTCTTCATCTTCCTTATTGTTTGCTACATTTTCTATCGAATAGAAATTTACCTTATTATCCACCTCATGAATTGGCCCAACATTCGGTTCATTGTTCCGCTCATTGTTCATGTCATTGTACATCTCATTGTACATCTCATTGTATTAGTGGTTGTATTACCCATCATTCATCTCAATTTGACAACCAATGCATCATCGAATTGAGGTCCAACTCTATCACCATGGTCGGCTACTTTCAGTTGGACACCACACATGTTTTGCTGCCCTTCAATCTCACTTCTTTCGGTGAACAACTGGTTGCTTCCGCTAAACGATCGAAATTATTGGGTATTTTCACGATGAGGGATATCTTCAGCTATCACATCCCCTGCTGCCCTCTCAATTAGACTAACACATACTTGAGAGATCACCCTATCTAAATCTAGTATAAAATGAACATCATCATCGCTTCTTATAAATGTGCGACATGTTATCCTATGAACGATTGATATAGACTGTAGATCAACAATGTATTTGTTCACATCGTACTTCACAACGGTTTGCACGATCGCCACCAGTTCTTCGTAAGTCATATTCTTTGACATATACAATCCTTGGTTATTGGAACCTAAAAACCTCTAACTTCCATCGGGTAATTGCTCCTATCGACCGTTGTAAGATATGACTATGCTCAACCGATCCATTGTCTTATGGAAATCATCATCACAAATCGTTATTAACAGAATAAAAAATATATTACATTTACAATTAATAAGAATTAATAAAATATCTGAACTGTAAGGGATCGATCTTTTTTTTTAATGTGTGACCGAGCTTATTTTAACAAGAATCGAGCTTTTTTGTAAGAGATCAAGCTTCTTTGCAAGGGATCAAGAACTTTTTGTAATGGACTAAGCTTTTTTGTAAGGGGTCGATAACTTATTTTTAGGGATAGAACATAGTTTTCAATTAATCGAGCTTTTTTCCAAATATAAAAAAGCTCGGTCCAATATAAAATATCATCGATTCTTCTTAAAATAATCTCGGTCACACATGATAAAAGCTCGTAACCTAGAGATTAAATGTTCATACATCTTCATACAAAGACCGGAACAATATATCATAAGGAATGGATACATTGTTAAACCACACATAAATGCATGTAAAATATCTGAAATGCATGAAAAAAATATAAGTGAAGATCAGAAATATTTGTTATCTTTTTATGCAGATTCTGGAGAGAGACAAGTTTTTTGGAGAGAGAGAGAGGAGTTGTAGATCGATTTTCAGACAATTTTTTTAGAGAAATACAGACGAGGTAAATCGGTGCCTTTTAAATGAATAAAGTTTAGGGACAATTTGGGTAGTTCACCATAATAGGTGTTTTGTAAACTAAAGTTATTAAACCGGTGACATCATTATAATACACAATAAAAAAGGTAGCATATCTCACCATTTTCACCTTTACTTTTAGGACTTTAAGTCTATGTTTGGGGTTGTTTTTATTTGTTAAATAATCACTCATTTATCAAGTTTTAAATAAATAGGTATTTAGTAAACTTCTCATAATAACTTATTTTATAATTCACTCCTCCAATAATCAACTTTTGAATAATTGGTCAGGGTTGTTTCAAAGCTGATTATGTGAGAAGCTAATTCCTAACCTTTAGAATGTTCATAATATCCACAACATTTTAATGAAAAGACAATAATGCCCCGATATTTAAAAGTAAAAGATTTTAATTTTTTTTTAAAAAAGATAGTTGTTCAGTGGTGGCAGCCGCCTACCACCACTGGTAAGGGATGTCAGAGAAAAGCCGGTATCCTTCATTGGCGTTGTCGTCAAAGGATGGTCGGTCCTCCTCCGGTGATGGAGGAGATAAATCCTCCTCCATCATCGGACATTGGAAGAGCCGATCTCAGCTCCTCCAATAAATCAAAGAGTTTGACCACAGTTGGATGAGGACTTGTCCTTCTACTAACCAATTTGCCTCCTTACGTCGGAGGAAGTCCAGTTTCCTTTGGCCATGTTGGTCAAGGAGGCAAGGAAGGCGATCCTCGCCTCTTTATGTTATTATTTTTATTTTTTATTAATTGAAAAAATAAATCTTAAAAGAAAAGTATTTTTGTTAAAAATAATTGAACATGAGACGATAATGGAATTTTTTTTTAAGGAAAAAAAAAAAGCTCTTTATAGTAAGTAGGAAAAAAAATACTTGAATAAAAAATAAATAGGAAATTTAAAATATTTGAATAATATATTACATGTTAATAATCATGTCCATTTTAGTCATTTTGCATAAACTCAAACACATTTGCCTTGACTTTTTCTTAAATTGATTATTCATTAAACCAATTTACCAAACACCTGTCAACTTATCTTTTAAAGTATGTATTTTTTAAGTTAAACTAGGAGTGATTATTTTTTAAGTTATAGCAATCTCAAACATATCTTAAATTTAGAGTGATTTTTTTAATCCTTTTTACAAATCAATCTAACCATTAATTTTCCAAATTGCCATTTCATTAAAAATATATTATAAAGATATCATATCGATTAAAAGAAATTAAATGGTACATCTTTCCATTAACCAAAAGAAAATAATTAACCAAAAGATAAATTGCACTATATTTGTCTGAAAATTCTAGAAAATATTAGGGGTGTCAATACGGGTTGACGGGTCGTGTTAGGGCCAACCCGGACACGACACAATTATTTTTGGGTCAATCCGAACACGACACGATTATTAAACGGGTCAGACCCCTTCGACCCAAACACGACACGAATAAAAATAGGTCGACACGAACACGACACGGATAACCCGTTTAATTAATGGGTTCGGTGGGTCGTGTCAAATGACCCGTTTAACTGACCCTGTTTACATGACCCGTTTAACCTGTTAATATTAATTTCACTAAAATACATTAAAATTAAAATAAGCAATCAAATAAAATCAATTCACAAACCAATACCACAAAATACAAATGATAATCGAATGAATACAAAGAACAATATTCCCTAAAACCGAATTTCAAAACGATACAAGTCCATAATTAAGTCCACAAATACAAATCCACAAGTTCAAAATAAATTAAAAGGCATCAAATATTCAAAAACCAAAACATGTTAACAAACAAAATAGTTAACTCTTCTTGATGCCTTGATCACTTGATGTTAAACTTCATGATGAATTGTTGACCATAAAACTGCAAGATAAATTTAATACACTAGATAATAACTTGGAAGTTTTATGAAATAAGAAAAATACTTTTATCAAACTAGTGTATATGATTTTACCAGTAATCACCAAATTGAGATGTTACACTTTCGATAGATGTACCGGGACTATTCTAAAGAGTAAATTTCAAAGTATCTTCAGTAACTTCATCCACTTCAAGACTTTCACTCACTACAATAATACAAATATTAATGTTATTAAACTTAAATATTGATCAAGTTAACACTAATTAATAAAAAGCTTGCCAATTTCTCCTTGCATCCAATCTCTAGTGCAAACTATAGCCTCCACCAAATCCGGTTTTAGTAAACTGCAAAACTGATCAAGTACTCTACCACCATCACTAAATGTCGATCCGGATGCCACTGCAGATACCAGGATGCTCAAAATATCATGGGCCATGGCTAAAAGATCAGGATAACAGATCATATTGACCTTCCAAAAGTCCAAAACATCCAAGTTCAATGACATTTCAAGTTTTGGTTCATCAAAGTATAGCACCAACTGTGATTTTTGGCTGCAAACTGTAGAATGTTCTTGTTGGCTGTAAGCTTCATACTCCTGTACATATAGTTTATTAAAATTATAAAACAAAATAGAAAAATAACAGCTGTAAAATAAAAAAATAACTGCTGAAAAATAAATAAAATAACAGCTGAAAAACAAAAGAATAAAAATTACTCCCATAATGTTTGTACTGAAGATGTCACCGTCCATATCGGTGATGGTGTCACCACCTCTACTAGAACTAGGTAATAATGTTGAACTGGACCCCTTTCTACTCGTTGAAGTGAACGTGTACTCATTGAACAATGATAACAACTTGCTCCGAACAATGTCTAGCTCTGGTGAATCAATGCCATAAACCTTCTTGTAAGCAATATCCACAAACGTCATCTTATAGCAAGGATCTAAAATCAACGTTGTTGTCAGGATAACGCTAAACTCACCCCAATACTTGTGGTATTTTGTATACATTTGAATGACCATCGTTTTCAAGAACACGTAACTACTTTCCATGTTTTGCTTCAAAAACATATAAGTTGAGAACACCTTAGTGAAAAACAGATTTGAAGTTGGGTAATTTGTTCCCGAGAAAACATAAGTAAGATCATAGAAATATTGTAAAAAAATGAAAATTTTCTGCACTTTCTCCCCTCACTCGGACTAGGGCAATGCTTGAAATTATTATCACTCAACTCTAAAGAACATCAAGCATGACGATAATATATAGCACTTTGAAGCATAAGAAAAGTTGAATTCCATCTAGTTGGAACATCTTCCTTCAAACCCATCTTAGACTCCAAAGAAACTTGCTTACAACAACCTAAAAACGTTTGCTTTCTCACTTGTGATCCTCTAATATATCTAATACAATCACGAATTTTAATGACAACATCATCTATTTCCTTCAAACCATCTTGAACTATCAAATTAACAATGTGGGCACAACAACGAATATGTAAAAAATCTCCATTACTTACAAGTGCCTTCTTTAAGTTCAATTGAGTTTTCAAATATCGACAAACGATTTATTGGATGAAGCTTTATCCAAAGTAATCGAAAATATCTTCTTTTCAATTCCCCATTCACATAACAATGTATATATCTTGTGAGCTAAGGACATTCAATCATGTGGTGGTAACATTATACAAAAAAATAGCACTTTCTTTTGTAAAACCCAATTTCCATCAAGAAAATGTATTGTGAGACATATAAACCCATCGGTATTTATAGAAGTCCACAAATCACTTGTCAAACAAATCCTACCTAGAGTATTTTCTAGCATTTTTTTTATCTTTTATTTTTCTCTAGAAAACAGCCTTAACACATCAGCTTTCACAGTGTTCCTAGACACCAAAGTGACATCATCATACAAGTATTCATTAAGTCTTCTAATCCATGACCACACCACAAATTTAAAAGGTAAATCATGTGAAACAATGGCAGCAGATATTATATCCCGGACTACTTAAGGATCCCTACAATTAGTCACTACCATATCAACTTGACTACCTTTATTCAAAAACATTTGTTTTAAATCATGATGTGCAATCTTAGTGCAAGATGACATATGTCGCATCATATTACCTGTGCCATGAATATTTTCGTAAAGATATGTCTTACTACAACCCTTGCATTTGCACTGCAACCTTCCATCTTTACCTCATGGCAGCTTCACAAAAACTTTCCAAACCTTTGAAGTCTCCTTCCTTTTACTAGAAGGCTTGCTCTGCACAACTTTCTTCTCTTTACTTGTATCACCACCTTTATTTTCTACTTGTGTATCACCATCACACTCCTCTTCCATACTCTCTGAGTCGATGGCAAAATTATTGTTATCAACGTCATTGGAATCCATAGATGTTTGATCTGCAAAATGTGAATAACAATTAAAATATGGATAATTAACAACATATTGATAAAACTCTTTAAATTTAAATCTATCTAATTATGAAATTTGGGGTTCTTTAATTCACAATAATCTCACAGTTCTATGAGCTTATAAGAATCTATACTCGTACCAATGGTGAACAGAAATTTCAAAATGTAAGCTACTAGAGTACTAGTAAACACTTAATCATTTATATAAAAATCAAATTCATGTCACACAAGCATACATATTACAAAGCTCTAAGACAACAATTCTTACTATTTACAGCTGTCGAAACTTCTTTCATTCAATTTTTAATTTTTCATCACAAATTAAAACAAAAAAATTTAACAAAAAGCTATACATCCACAGATATATCTAACATAACCAAAACAATGCATCCACATATACAGAGATATATACAGAGATATCAAAACTTAAAAGTAGTATTAGTAGTTAAAAATCAATGCATCCACAAATGTATCTAGCACAATCAAAACAAGAACAGATAAATTCATAACACTTATATTTAAATTTTCATATCAGAAAAGACAAACCCAACCTACAACTAACTCTACAAGAGATTCTAAGTAGTATTCTACAACTCTAAAAGAGAAGTAAAAGAGAAATTATTAAAAAAGATATCTAGTTAATAACTTAATATAGATATTATTATTTTTTTGAATTGCAATTTATTAGAGACACCAAGGCTAACAATCAAACAAGAAACAAGACCTAGGCAGAAGCCGGACAAACAACCCAGTCCAACGCAAAAGCAAGAAACATAAAACTCAAAATAGAGAAAACAACTAAAAAACAGAGGAACTGAGAATCACCCATTCTGGCATTGTGATTATTTTAAAAAATAGAAACTTTTTTCTTAAAAAAAAGTAAAAAAAAAAAAACAAAGAACAAGAGGGAACAAATAAAAAACTTAATAGAGATTTGGTTAATGGTTAACCCATTCAAAGATCGAAACAAATTAATTAGATAAGATTCCAATTAATAGATAAGAAAGAGAAGCAGTTTGTAGATTAATATTTTTACAAATCGAAAAAAATAAAATAAAATAAAAAAGCAAAATAAAAAATGAATAAAGAGAAGATGTCAACTCTTACCAGTGATGCGGTTGTAGACGGAGAGAGTCACAGATCGGTGGAGGGCCGGAGGCCAGCAAAAAGATAAAAGAAGCGACTGTTATGTTTGAAGAGAAGAGAATCAGCGGAGACTGAGAATCTAACAGTCTGTGAGTGAAATTTAGGTTTAGGCCTTTAGGGTTTCATAACTTTTCTTTATATAGTATATCTATAATTTGCAGATATGCCCCTTATTATTAAATTTATAATTTTACCCTTACTAATCATGTCAACCCGTGATCCGTTAAGCTAAACTCGGACATGACACGATTATTAAAAAGGTTAAGTGGGTTGACCCGTTTAGCCTCAGCCCAAACCCATAATAAATGGGTTCGTGTCGTATCGATCCGTCGTGTCGTGACCCATATTGACACCCCTAGAAAATATAAAAAGAAATTCTCTTCTCTTTTTTTTTCATCAATTAGCATACATTCTTTCCACGTGGTGAAAATGCTTATGAGTTCTGACTTTTGGTTACCTATAAAGAATATATAAGGAATATTAGAAAAAAAAAATATGAAATGAGTTTTTGTTGTTGTTTATATCACAATATATATATGGTTTATTGTCAGTTCGAACTGTTATAAAATATATCAGTTCCTTGCATGTGGACCATAGGATTTAAAAGATGCTTTGACAAGTTAATACAACCAAGTCAAAGTATTTAAATCCAATGGTCCACATATAAGAAACTAATATACCTTATATCAGTTCGAATTGACAATATAATTTATATATATACTGATGTAGCATAAGCTTTTTCGAGAAAAATCTGTAAGAAACAATTAGAAACAATGATTTGGGTCCGTTGATTCGTGCACGAATACCGGAAACAAACCCTACTCATATTCTATTGATCCGCGCACGGATGCCAGAATACTAGGCATCAAATACAACGATCGACTTCGCGCACGAAGGATGTGTAATTGGATAGTTGATAAACAATGTTTTATATTTTTTATTAATCAAAAACTACCTTTCAAACCCTAATACAATCTACTTAAATAGAATTGTAAAACTTGACTAACAAGAAAACCGTAAACAAACGGGAAAGAATCCTAAAAGAAAAAGATACCAAATCTCCTAAAATCAAAAGAATCCTAAAACATTAAAAACCTATCTAAAAAGGAAATTGGATTTGATTTAATAAAATTAAATCACAAAATAGTTAATTACCTAATTACATGTAAACTAAAAGGAAATAAAATAAACATACAGAATCATGACAACAATTAAAAACCATAAAACAAGAAACTACTATCTTGGCGCGCCAGAAACTTAATGGCCAAATTTTGATATTCTGCAGCCCGTTATAGAAGACGGAGTCTTCATAATATTTGTAGGTCTCGTCTTGGGCTTTCCGGAAACATATTATAATATTGATTTTGAAATTCTGATTGTTTCGACCATTTCGAGTTTTTGCTTCCTTCTTTCCGCACCTTTCGTCTTTGAGTCGATTCCTCCGCTCCATGAAATCCAAACCTTTGTTTGCCGTATCATCTTTGATTGCTGCATTATTCTCTCCAAGTTGGAGAAAATTTGTCCACGATTTTTGGAAAGGTAAACTGAACACACCAATCTATACGGCGATTGAAAAACATTGTTTCGTAACCAATTAGTTTCTTCTACATGCGGAGTTAGGAATGCACACCTTACCACCATGGCTGACCCATGTTCTTCAGCTATGTTGCCACTGTCCAAGACCCCTATATTGTTGAATTTAGGTGTTGATTGGTCACCTATGCCCAAGGATGCCTCATTGTCTACTTTTTTTGTTGCATGACACTCCTGTTCAACTAATTCTGGTTTGGGATCATCATTAATTGTCACGAAATCAGGGCGTACCATTAACATTGCACTAACATCTCCCTTCACCCAATCTTCGTTGACCATCTCCTCTCCATCAAACTGCAGTTCGTCTCCTGTTTCATCTTCGTCTTCATCTTCAAACTGTCGCATCTCTGTACGGAGACGCTGCTCCATCAACAAAGCACCAGTGTTGCTGTCCATAAGGTCCACTTCCATGGTCTCTACTTCGTCAAACTGAGGTTCAGCTCCAATGTTATCCAGTAATTCTTCTTGGACTTCCTCCTCTTCATCAAATTGTGGTTCAGCTCCAACGTTATCCACTAATTCTTCTCGGTTATCTTCTGGTTCAACGAACAACACCCTCTTGCCCACTTTCCTACACTCGGACTGTCTATGTTCAACGTCACCACAACTGAAGCATCTCAACCCACTCGACGACCTAAGTTGTTGTTTTGGATTAGCAAGTTGATGCGGAACGATGCCACTGTTGTTACCTGATAGCAGTCCGCCTCCTCCCCTATATGTGACGGTCTTCTCCATTTGCAAGGCTCTTTGATGGGCTTCAGATATAGTACCTGGGTTAAAGAGTTTCACCACCTCAACGATTTGCAAACGAAGGCCACTGTAATACCTGGATACCAATTGATTCTGAGTTTCTTCAATATTATTACGCATAAGCAATTGGTAGAACTCCGTTGTATACTCATCAATTGTCCGTAAACCTTGACGTAATTTTTGTAATCTTTGATACTTTAATTTCTAAAATTATGGGGTAAAAATTCTGATCGTATATTTCTCTTCATTTTCTCCCAATCCGTTAATTTTGACTTTCCCAATCGAGTCCGTGAGAGCTTGAGTTGTTGCCACCATGTTGCTGCCCATCCTCGAAGCCGAGTTACCACCAAGGCTACCCTTGCATTCATTGGCAAGTTTTTAAACTCCAAGATCTCCTCCACAACTCCAAGCCAATCGAGGAATTCTTTAGGCGTTAGGTTGCCCTGAAATTCTGGAATATCTATCTGCATACCCAACTCATATTGCCAGCTGCTTTCACGTGCTCGAGCTATTTGATGCGACTGTGGAACCAAGTCTTTCTCACTGCTCTCCTCATTACTTCCTTCCTTGTTTCCATTCGAAATTGAGTCTAGGGGACATAAGGTATTTTGGTTGGCCATTAACATAGCGATTTGCTCAGTTAATCGCGAAACTTGTTGCCTCAATCGTGCCATGCAGTCACGTTCGATGGCTTCTTCTACTGGAACTCGGTTTGGTGGACGTCTTCTCAGTGACATAATGATGTCGTCCCTAACGAACACGGCTCTGATACCAAACTGATGTAGCGGAAGCTCTGTCGAGAAAAACCTACAAGAAACAAATCGAAACAACCTACTAAAGTTCCGTTGATTCGCTTACTAATACCGGAATATTAGGCTTCAAATTGATACCAAACTGATGTTGCGGAAGCTTTTTCAAGAAAAACCTGCTAGAAACAATTATTTGGATCCGTTGATTCGTGCACAAATACCGGAAACAAACCCTACTAATATTATATTGATCCATGCACGGATGCCTTATATAAGACGAAGTCTTCATAATATTTGTAGGACTAGTCTTGGGCTTTCTGAAAACATATTATAATGTTGATTTTGAGTTCGTTTGCACTCTGAAAAGTCCCTCGAAATTTGCCCATTCTGACTGTTTCAACCAGTCCGAGTTTTTGCTTCCTTCTTTCCACACCCTTTGTCTTTGAGTCGATTCCTTTGCTCCATGAAATCCAAACCTTGGTTTGCCGTATCGTATTTGCTTGCTACATTATATAACCACGTAGTCTTAATAATTTGTACCTTAAAAACAATCTAATGACCAGAAAGCCCCAGAGAGGGTGATATATATATTCTTGAATATTACCATCTTTCAAATATACAAATAAATATTATATACCAATAGTAATTAAGTGTTGGGATTATGCTCGATAGTAAGAGTGTAATAATGTATTTGACAATCTTTTCATATTAATAAAGTGATTTCTAGTTTAACAAAACTTATAGCATTTATAGTTTAATTATTATACTTGTCAAAAGTAAATAATCAAAAGTTCAAAAGACTATGAGAAAAGAAGAATTGATCGTACATCTAGATATGTATAAGGTAGACACAATTCTTTAGTTAGTCTTGAATAATATTCACAACATAAGATAAAAGGTTGGGCCCCTTTATCTTGTCAAAGTTGTAGGTTCTTTTGCTAGCATTTGAGTGGGATCAAATGTGTTATGATGAGTCTAAAATCATCAAAGTGTGGTGTCATTGGGCAAAAGAATCTAGTGCACTAGGTGCATTGAATAGGATCACAATGAAATACTTTATCTAGAAACGTCAATGGATAAAAGTTTTCATTTGAAGACAATCAGAGAGTCTATCTCAATCCTGAGATAAATGATGGACTTATGGTTGCAAGTGTTATCATTTGAGCTATCAATGAATACGATTATAAAGCATAGTTTATCCTCAATAGTATGGTAGTATTCATTTGTTAATCGATAGAGGACTTCATTTATAGATATGGACATCGTGGCTCTATTTATTAAATGAGAGTAGAATACCATCATATGGATGTTTTGAGGTATTGGATATTAAATCTTAACTTTAAGTTTTCAATAGTGTCCATTGAAACATGGCTTGACAGGACCCACCCTAACTCCTCTCTTGAGTACGAGGGAGGCCCTGTGGGCTGCCCCGACTCCTCTCTTGAGTACGAGGGAAACCCTATGGGCTCTACATTTACTAGTATGATAAAATGACTTTCTGCTGAATTTTCCATAGGAAATACTTGCTATTAAACAAATAAAATGTAAGGAGAGTGCAAAATGTACATAATTGCAATTTCTTTTCTTATATTTTCGTTCTTTACAAAAAGTGTCAAAATTGACCGATCGGACCAAAAACCGACCACTATAAAAACTAAGTAATCAGTCCATCCCAAGTGGAAAACTGAACAGGCCGAGTATACCAAATAGGCCATGTGGGCCGAGTAGGTCAAGTGGGCCGTGTAGAAATCCGACCATGTTCTGACCATACCTACCATCCCGACTATGCCTACCGTCCCGACCATGCCTTTCGTCCCGACCATTCCGACCTCATATTTTTAAATATGTACATGAAAATTTAAAATGCATGACTTTTATGCTTCATGATGTCATCGAGTGGCCCACCTCAAAACTTCTGAGTCCGCACAACCGAGCAGCTACCAGAATAAAATTTTAAGAGTGAAAGGATGAGCGCTAACACCCAGTGAGTGAATGAAAACTAAAAAAAAAACACTTTTCTAAACCACTTTACAATAAGCATTCAGCAAAACATGATATAAGATAATATATCTACTTTCATACTTAATAAACCGAATACTGAATGCATCACTTTTCTGAACAAGAGTAAGATACTTTATAAAATCTTAATCTTCACCAAATTCGTACCGGGGATATCCTCCATACGTAAGCCGAAATACATTCGGGCAAACGCAGAGTCATGAATAACTTCTGGTCATACCCGTGCAGAGCGACTCAATTACTCTTTCTCTGGTCAATACTCGGGCAGAGC
Source organism: Dipteronia dyeriana (assembly GCA_032871835.1). Taxonomy (NCBI): domain Eukaryota; kingdom Viridiplantae; phylum Streptophyta; class Magnoliopsida; order Sapindales; family Sapindaceae; genus Dipteronia; species Dipteronia dyeriana. The sequence continues at coordinate 19,138,323 of CM065301.1, read as the reverse complement.
GATTCTCTAGTCATACAAGTGTAGAGCGACTCAATTACTCTTTCTCTGGTCATGCACTTGCAGAGCGACTCATGACATACACGTGTAGAACGGCCCCAATAGCCAACCATAATCATAACTGGGGAAGGTACATACATGGTGCTTTTATAGAAATCATAATCTCTTCTTGATAATTCATAAAAATAATATACTGTTTCTGAATACTAATATAAGCATAAAATATATACTTTCGGTTCTCTGTATACTCACCATCAATCATAAAAAGCAATAAAAAGCTTAAAATGATTTGCAGCAATTAAAGCATAAAACTGTAAACTTGAGTTAAAAACAAAACTGAACTTAATTCACTCACAACTTAGACGCCAAACTTATTTCAAACTGGGTATGCTAGGTTCCCTTCGTCTTCTTTCCCTAACAATCACAAGATCCAATTAGAAACTGAAACCAAAGAATAATCAACTGAAATATTTAATCACGAGAGAGAGCTTCACTGACTTCTCCTTCTCTTTCTTCTATTTTTTTTCTTCCGCTGAATTCTACTGCTTTCTAGCTCTCAACGTTTATCCTCCAATATATATATACTTATGGAATGACACAGCTGAAGTTGTGAGCTAATTAACCAAGCTCACAGCTGCCTGTCAGCCATGCATTTCACTTGGCTTACTCACCTGATGCATTTTCTGCTTCACGCTTATCCCATTTTTTTGTTAAAATTGGGCTTTTCAATTGGGCCTTAAAGAAATTGGGTGTTACATGGCTTATGGACAATCAAAAATATCTAAGTTTAAAATTTGGTCATATGAGTAAATATGGTAACTTGGAGAGCTATAGGCGGTCTATGAGCTTTTGACGATTACTGATATTCTTCACGAGAATACACTTTCTCCAATAAGGTTATCTAGGGTATGAGTAAGAAATATTAACTTATTCTATATTTATTTAAGAGTTCAATTTTAGTTCTTTAGTGGAATGAAGTAAAATTAATAGATCGGATCTAATTGAATCATTTGTTGATTGTGATTGAGTTGTGTCTATTGGAGCTTAAATTTAGATAGCCCGCCAAGATCCCCATTCTACACAAACTTGTATGGATCACTTGATATATTCTACCAGACCAATTTAGGGGTCCATTTAGAATTGTATTGAGTCATGTGGACTTGTTTCTTTTTGTAAGAATGGGTCTAGTTCACATGTGGACTTTTTTTAATACCCAATGGATTTAATAAAATAAGAAAAATAATATATTGGCCCATATATATGTGTTGGGTGGCAACTGGCAAGGCTATTTAAAATAGCTTAATTATATTATTTTTATTTTATTATTTAATTAAATGAAAATTAATTAATTTGCTAATTAATTAATTGTTTAATTAAAAGTCAAAATCTTTTTCTAGTGGGAGTAGGTCTCCTAATTTTATACTATTGTTGGTAGTATAATTAATATTAAAGACTATATTTGATAAGTAGATAAATAAAAAGAATTATTTATCTAATCAAATTAAAAAGTCTTTAATATGGTTACAAATACACTATTGAGTTGGATTAGGAGTCTTGGTGTAGGATAGAATTCCTTTTAAAAAAGAATTCCTAACAACCAAGTAAATCCACCTAAGGAAATGATTCTTGCCCACCAAGTAAATCCTTCTTAGGAGAGGATTTGGTCTCCTATATATACTACTTGTAAATTTCGACCAAGCCTTAGTATTTGGTGTGAGAAGTTGTTTTTTTTAATTGTTATAAAAAAAAAACTTCGTCTAACTCATTGTGTGAAAAATTCGGCCAAGCATAGAGAAAAGAGGGAAAGTTTTTGTTTTCGATAGTATACTAGTATCTTTTGCATCAAAAGGGTTTTGTGTACAACATCGAATCAAGGTTCACACGAGTTTCAATTAAATTGATTGATAATTGAAAAGTGACTGGACGTTCTTGGTTTTTCTCTTGGAGGATTATTGTGACTAACAAAGAAGAAGATTTTGTTTGTTTACATCCTCAGGTATACAATTTAAAGAAAGGGAGCCCACACTCCTAGATGATTCACGTTCGTGATTGGATTGGAAGATCTTGCGGATTTAATTTGACGCTAGTTCAATCGTCACGAAAAAAAAAGGGTACGACACTTTTTATATACATCAATTAATCTAGGGTTAAGGTTCTTGTTATTAAAAGGGAAATTTTTTATTTATACGAATTTTGATTTTATCACGCTTCCGTTGCATTTTGAATCGTTTTTTCCCTACATTTAGAACTTATAGCTCAGTAAACTAATGAAGTTTTGGTAAGATGAAACACAAGAACATTTTGGGAATTGTACACATAAGGTCAGAAGAAAAAATAAGAGTTGTAGACTCAGCTAACAGACTTGATATATATTTTTGTTTTGAAATGAGATATTTGAAAATGTAAATTTGGTAAAAATAAAGAAATGGTAATCTGAGAAGTTACGTCATGTTTGGTTGGGTGGAATGGAATGGAGAGAAAATCATTTCTAATGTTTAGTTTGCTAAAAAGGAATGGAATGAGGATTCAATTGGAACGTTGATTCTACCATTTTGGTGGAAAAGGCTTTCCATTCAAAAACCAATGAAATGTCCATTCAAATTTCAAACTAAAATTGGTATTATATAAATACCCTTCTAAGTTCAAACTCTATTGTAAAAGAGTGGTGTTATCGGCACCTCTACTACTGAACTATTTATACCCCATTTTAAAATTTTTGATTTAATTATATAGAATAATATGGTTTTATTAATTTTTTTGATTTATTTCCATTACTACCCTTTTACTTATTTTTCAAACTTAATACACCCTATATCTTTTTTTTTTTAAAATACACTTCATCTATAATCTTTATATATAGTTTTCTTACATCCATTAATTGAACTTTTTTCTTTTTCTTATTTCATGGTAAAACCATCTATTTATCATATGCAATTTATTTGTTGTAATCAGTTGGATTGTTGGTGGTAGATTATGGATGTGATATTAATCGTCTAATAGTTTTTTTTTTAGCGATTGAGTTAGAGTTTTGGTGTAGTTTGTTTTGTCAGAGATTATGTTTTCTTGATTACGATTCTTGGTGTGATTTCGTTGTTTTTTTTTTGTATATAACATTAAACTAACTTTGAAAGATCCGGAATAAAACCTACAAAAAATTGATACAAATTATAGTATACATTAAAGATCTGACATAAAATAAACCAAGAGGAAAAAAAAGTAGCAAACATGGATCTGGAATTTGAGAAGAAAAATAAAACAAACTTGTGAAACAATAAAATCAATAAATACTAATTAAACATGGTAAATATGAGATCGAGATCTAAAAGAAAATATAAAAAAAATAGTAATAAATCAATAAGTACTAAACATGAGAAATATGATATCGAGATCTGAAAGAAAATAAAAATAAAAATAGTAAATATTCAATGATTTGAAATAATCTATATCTGTTAGGTTTTAGATTATGTTGGCATGAATTCCATATCAAAATGATGTTTACTTGTAATGATTTAGTTGTCTAGGATTCATGATGATTCAAGCTTCAAAGAAGGAATAACAACTAGTCAAAGCAAGTACAAAGTCTTCAAAGAGAAAGGATGTTATATGGTTCTACAAAGGTATATTAAGACCTTATCTTTCTCTTACAAGCCTTAGGCACACACACACAATTCATACATTTGTGTCCCTGCATAGTTGTGCAACATTAAAGACACACACATACAATTCATTCATATGTGTCCCTGCACCATTGTGCTCCATTTATAATACATTCACACACTTGAAGATGAATGCTCATGCATTGGTATGAAAATAACATGTTTTGGAAAATGCATGATTGGAGACTATCTGTAACACCCAATGTCTTTCAGGCCCGATTGAAAAGCCCAATTTGAAAAAAAAAAAAAATTGGGATAAGTGTGAAGCAAAAAAGGTATCAGGTGAGTAAGCCAAGTGAAATGCATGGCTGACAGACAGCTGTGAGCTTGGTTAATTAGCTCACAACTTCAGCTGTGTCCTTCCATAAGTATATATATATGAGAATAAATGTTGTGAGAGCTAGAAAGCAGTAGAATCAAGCGGAAGAAAGGAAAGAGAAGAAAAGAGAAAAGTCAGTGAAGCTCTCGTGATTACAGATTTCAGTTGATTCTTCTTTGATATCCAGTTTCTAATTGGATCTCGTGATTGATAGGGAAAGAAGACGAAGGAAACCTAGCATACTCAGTCTGAGATAAGCTTGACGTCTAAGTTGTGAGTGAATTAAGTTTCAGTTTTGTTTTTAACTCAAGTTTACAGTTTTATGCTTTAATTGCTGCAAATCATTTTAAGCTTTTTATTGCTTTTTATGATTGATGGTGAGTCTACAGAGAACCGAAAGTATATATTTTATACTTATATTAGCATTCAGAAACAGTATATTATTTTTATGAATTATCATGAAGAGATTATGATTTCTATAAAAGCACCATGTATGTACCTTCCCCAATTATGATTATGGTTGGCTTTTAGGGCCGTTCTACACATGTGTATGTCATGAGTCGCTCTGCAAGTGCATGACCAGAGAAAGAGTAATTGAGTCGCTCTGCACTTGTATGACCAGAGAGTCGCTCTGCCAGAGTATTGACCAGAGAAAGAGTAATTGAGTCGCTCTGCACGGGTATGACCAGAAGTTATTCATGACTCTGCGTTTTCCCGAATGTATTTCGGCTTACGTATGGAGGATATCCCCGGTACGAATTTGGTGAAGATTAAGGTTTTATAAAGTATCTTACTCTTGTTCAGAAAAGTGATGCATTCAGTTTATTCGGTTTATTAAGTATGAAAGTAGATATATTATCTTATATCATGTTTTACTGAATGCTTATTGTAAAGTGGTTTAGAAAAGTGTTTTTTTTAAGTTTTCATTCACTCACTGTGTGTTAGCGCTCATCCTTTCACTCTTAAAATTTTATTCAGGTAGCTGCTCGGTTGTGCGGACTCAGAAGTTTTGAGGTGGGCCACTCGATGACATCATGAAGCATAAAAGTCATGCATTTTAAATTTTCATGTACATATTTAAAAATATGAGGTCGGCATGGTCGGGACGGTAGGCATAGTCGGGATGGTAGGTATGGTCAGAACATGGTCGGATTTCCACTCGGCCCACTTGACCTACTCGGCCCACATGGCCTATTTGGTATACTCGGCCTACTCGGATTTCTTACTCGGCCTGTTCAGTTTCCCACTCGAGATGGACTGGTTACTTAGTTTTTATAGTGGTCGGTTTTTGGTCCGATCGGTCAATTTTGACACTTTTTGTAAAGAACGAAAATATAAGAAAAGAAATTGCAATTATGTACATTTTACACTCTCCTTACATTTTATTTGTTTAATAGCAAGTTTTTCCTATGGAAAATTCAACAGAAAGTCATTTTATCATACTAGTAAATGTAGAGCCCATAGGGTTTCCCTCGTACTCAAGAGAGGAGTCGGGGAAGCCCACAGAGCCTCCCTCGTACTCAAGAGCGGAGTCAGGGTGGGTCCTGTCAAGCCATGTTTCAATAGACACTGTTGAAAACTTAACGTTAAGATTTAATATCCAATACCTCAAAACATCCATATGATGGTATTCTACTCTCATTTAATAAATGGAGCCACGATGCCCATATATATAAATGAAGTCTTTTATCGATTAACAAATGAATACTACCAAACTATTGAGGATAAACTATGCTTTATAATCGTACTCATTGATAGCTCAAATGATAACACTTGCAACCATAAGTCCATCATTTATCTCAGGATTGAGATAGACTCTCTGATTGTCTTCAAATGAAAACTTTTATCCATTGACGTTTCTAGATAAAGTATTTCATTGTGATCCTATTCAATGCTCCTAGTGCACTAGATTATTTTGCCCAATAACACCACACTTTGATGATTTTAGACTCATCATAACACATTTGATCCCACTCAAATGCTAGCAAAAGAATCTACAACTTTGACAAGATAAAGGGGCCCAACCTTTTATCTTATGTTGTGAATATTATTCAAGACTAACTAAAGAATTGTGTCTACCTTATACATATCTAGATGTACGATCAATTCTTCTTTTCTCATAGTCTTTTGAACTTATGATTATTTACTTTTGACAAGTATAATAATTAAACTATAAATGCTATAAGTTTTGTTAAACTAGAAATCACTTTATTAATATAAAAAGATTGTCAAATACATTATTACACTCTTACTATCGAGCATAATCCCAACACTTAATTACTATTGGTATATAATATTTATTTGTATATTTGAAAGATGGTAATATTTAAGAATATATATATCACCCTCTCTAAGGCTTTCTGGTCATTAGATTGTTTTTAAGGTACAAATTATTAAGACTACGTGGTTATATATAATTATGCTTATATTAGTATTTAGAAACAGTATATTATTTTTATGAATTATCAAGAAGAGATTATGATTTCTATAAAAGCACCATGTACCCTTCCCCAGTTATGATTATGGTTGGCTTTTGGGGCCGTTCTACACATGTGTATGTCATGAGTCGCTCTGCATGTGCATGACCAGAGAAAGAGTAATAGAGTCGCTATGCACTTGTATGACCAGAGAGTCGCTCTGCCCGAGCATGACCAGAGAAAGAGTAATTGAGTCGCTCTGTTCGGGTATGACCAGAAGTTATTCATTACTCTGCATTTGCCCGAAGTATTTCGGCTTAAGTATTGAGGATATTCCCGGTACGAATTTGGTGCAAATTAAGATTTTATGAAGTATTTATTCTAGTTCACCAAAGAGAAGCATTCAGTTTATTCAGTTTATTCAGCACGAAAGTAGATATATTATCTTATACCATGTATTACTGAATGCTTATTGTAAAGTGGTTTAGAAAAGTGTTTTTAAAAGTTTTCATTCACTCACTGGGCGTTAGCGTTCATCCTTTCACTCTTAAATATTTATCCAGGTAGCTTTTCGGTTGTGCAGACTCAGAAGTTTTGAGGTGGGCCACTCGATGACATCAAGAAGCATAAAAATCATGCATTTTTAATTTTTCTGTGCATATTTAGAAATGTGAGGTCGGCATGGTCGGGACGGTAGGCATGGTCGGGATGTTAGACATGGTCAGAACGTGGTCGGATTTCTACTCCGTCTGTTCGGCCTACTCGGCCCACTTGACCTACTCTGCCCACATGGCCTATTCGGTCTACTCGGCCTACTCGGATTTCTTACTCGGCCTGTTCCGTTTCTCACTCGGGATGACTGGTTACTTAGTTTTTAAAGTGGTCGGTTTTTGGTCCGAACGGTCATTTTTGATAAACTTTTTGTAACGAACGAAAATATGTAAAGGAATTGCAATTATGTACATTTTGTACTCTCTAATATTCTCCTTACATTTTATTTGATTAATAGAAAGTATTTCCTATGGAAATTTTAGTAGAAAGTCCTTTTATCATGCTAGTAAATGTAGAGCCCATAGGGTTTCCCTCGTACTCAAGAGAGGAGTCGGGGCAGCCCACAGGGCCTCGCTCGTACTCAAGAGAGAGGAGTCGGGGTGGGTCCTGTCAACTTGGTATCAGAGCCCGGTTTATAATTCCTTAGACCACAGAGTAATTGTTTGCATTTAGTTTCATGCATTTAAGCATAACTCTGATTTTGTAACAGCATCATGCGTTGAGTTGGCAGCCTACGCACAAGACCGGTAGCTGACCTTGGAGAGAGGAGTGGTAACTAAGGTGAAAACGATATAGAATCACACCCTCAACCACCTATAGCTCAACCTCATGTACCGGAACCTAGGGAATAACCAATTGATAGAATTGCAGAACTGTTGACTGCAATGGTCCAGTACCAAACGCGAGTGCCTGAAAATTCAATAGAGCTTGTACGAAAGTTGGGAGCTACGAATTTTGATGGAACAGGAGATCTAGATAGTGCTAGTTCTTGATTAAATGAGTTGGAACGGGTATTTGAAGTGATGAGGTGCACAAATGAGCAACATGTCTCTTTTGCTACGTTTTTGCTAAAAGAGAAAGCATATGATTGGTGGGCCTCAGTTCAACGATGAACTCCCGAAGAAATTACTTGGGAGGATTTTAAGAAGCAATTTAATGTTCATTATTATCCCCGTTTCTATCAAGATTTGAAAAGAGCTGAATTTTTCAAAATAGTATAGGGATCTATGACAGTAGAAGAGTATGAGAAGAAATTTACAGAACTTTCGAGGGTTGCTCCATATGTAGTCGCTGATAAAGAAAATAAGTGCAGAAAATTTGAGGATGGACTTAGATCGAAAATTAGGACAATAGTGACTACTTCTGGACATGTTGAGTTTGGTAAGTTGTTTGAAGCTGCATTGAGAGTGGAGAGAGGCCTTAAAGACTCTCGCAGATTTGAACAACATATGCGAAAGCGTAGTAACTGGTCAGTAGGAGGCTCTTATAACAAAATGCCTAAGGCAATAGGCAGTTTTTCAGGTCAGACTAGTAATTATCAACAGAGTCGTGGACTTGGTTCTAGCCAAGCCTCATTTCAGCAACCAATAGGTAGTCGGCAACCGAGTGTTAGTATGGGTAGAAGTTGGCGTTCTCTATGTTCCACCTGCGGAAAACACCATGATGGTGAGTGTCATTTGGGGAGATCAGATTTTTATCAATGTGGGAAACCTGGTCATTTAAAAAGAAATTGCCCCGAGTTGGTCCAGGCAGGCAATGAAGAGAGGAAGATAGGTTTTCAACCAATGCAAAGTAGCGCTAGTCAGATGCAAGGTCAAAGAGGATCCCAAGTAAGAGGATCTATAACTACAGGGAAAACCCAAGCTAGCGCAGTAGGGGTTGGAGGCAACCAACAGAGAGATCAGTCGGGTAGACCTCGTACTCAGGCAAGGGTTTTTGCTATGACTCAGCAAGATGCCGAGACCACTCCAGATGTCGTTACAGGTATGTTAACAATTTTTGGCCACGATGCTCATGTTCCCATTGATCCTGGATCTACTCATTCTTTTGTATCTCGATCTTTTATGGTGTATGCGGATGTAGAATTAAGACCATTAGATTCTAGTATGGTAGTGGCTACACCTACTGGTGAATCTTTATTGGCTGAGAATATATATAGAAACAGTAAGGTCATAGTCGGTAAGCATGAGCTACATGTTGATTTGATCCCGCTTGATATACGTGATTTTGATGTTATTTTGGGAATGGATTGGCTGGCTATACACCATGCTACTGTAGATTATTTTCGAAAAGAGGTAAAATTTACATTTCAAGGAGAATCGGATGTTATTTTCTATGGTGAACGTCGGATTCTTCTTTCTTATGTTATATCTGCTATTACTGTCAGACGGTTGCTCAGGAAATAATGTTCTTCTTATCTGGCTTATGTAATTGATACTCGGGATAGTGAGGTAAAACTAGAAGATGTATCGGTGGTAAGAAAATTTCCAGATGTATTTCCTAAAGATCTTCATGGATTGCCACCAGATAGAGTTATTGAGTTTGTGATAGATTTGGTCCCAAGCACAACTCCAATTTCTATTCCACCTTATAGAATGGCAGATTCAATTAGAAGAATTGGTGAACAAGAATTTTATTAAACCTAGTGTGTCACCATGGGGAGCTCTAGTTCTGTTTGTTAAGAAGAAAGATGGAACGTTACGTTTATGCATCGATTACCGGCAATTGAATAAAGAAACGATGCGTAATAGATACCCCTTCCACGTATTGATGACTTATTCGATCAACTTCAGGGAGCAAAGGTATTCTCCAAAATAGATTTGCGAACAGGTTATCACCAATTGAGGATTAGAAACTGTGATATACCAAAGACAGCTTTCAGAACTCGTTATGGGCATTATGAGTTTCTAGTTATGTCTTTTGGATTAACAAATGCTCCAGCAGTTTTTATGGATTTGATGAATAGGGTATTTCATCCTTATCTAGACAAATTTGTTATCGTGTTCATTGATGACATTTTGATCTATCTAAGGATGATGTGAGCATTCAGAGCATTTAGAGATTATTCTACAAGTCTTGAGAGAGAATCAACTTTATGCCAAATTTAGCAAGTTACATTTTTGGGCCATGTGATTTCTGGTGATGGTATTTATATTGATCCTCAAATGGTTGAAGCTATAGTGAATTGGGAACGACCAGTTAGTGTGACTGAAATTAGAAGTTTCTTGGGTTTAGCAAGTTACTATCGAAGATTTGTAGAGGGATTTTCTAAAATAGCTTCACCATTAACAAGATTAACTCAGAAGGATGTGAAGTTTGAGTGGTCAGAAGCTTGTGAAAAGAGTTTTTAAGAACTCAAGGAGAGATTGACTTCTGCTCCAATACTTGCTCTTCCAACCGAAAGTGATGGATTTATGGTTTACAGTGATGCATCTAAACATGGTTTGGGTTGCGTTTTGATGCAACATGGGAAAGTGATAGCTTATGCATCAAGACAATTAAAGAAGCATGAACAGAATTACCCAACCCATGATCTAGAGCTTGCTGCAGTGGTGTTTGCATTAAAATTTTAGAGGCATTACTTATATGGGGTCACTTGTCAGATTTATACAGATCATAAAAGCTTGCAGTATCTTTTCACTAAAAAAGAACTGAATTTAAGACAAAGAAGATGGATTGAGTTGATTAAAGATTATGACTGTACGATTGAATATCATCCTGGTAAGGCAAATGTGGTGGCAGATGCACTCAGTAGAAAGTCTTCAAGTTCTATGGTTCATTTGAGGATGAATTGGAAGGTAAATCATCTTCAGCTTCCATTATTAGCTGAATTAAGAATGTTGAGAGTTAAGCTAGAAGCGCGAGATTGTGGAGCATTACTGGTTACCTTTCAGGTTAGACCTATCTTGATTGATCGTATACGGGAATTGCAAACTCAAGATTCTTATTTAGTTAAATTGAAGGAAGAAGTACAGAAAAGCTTATGAGCTGATTTTGTAGTGAGAAGTGATGGTACCTTAGTTCTAGGTAACAGACTGTATGTACCAAACATTAAGGAACTCAATAATGAAATTTTAGAGAAAGCACACTCTTCAGCTTATGCAATGCATTCAGGAAGTACTAAATTATATCGTACTTTAAAAGAGCATTACTGGTGGCAAGGTATGAAAAGAGAGATATCAGAATTCATCTCTAAATGTTTGATTTGTCAGCAAGTCAAAGCAGAACATCAGAAACCAGCAGGACTATCACAACCACTTGCTAGTCCCGAATGGAAATGGGAACATGTTACCATGGATTTTGTGGTAGGACTCCCTCGTAGTCAAAGTGGTCACGACAGTATATGGGTGATCGTTGACCGACTTACAAAGTCTGCACACTTTCTGCCAATCGGTATTACTTACTCTCTTGACAGATTAGCCAAAATTTATGTAAATGAAATAGTTCGTCTTCATGGCGCACCAGTATCCATAGTGTCAGATAGAGATCCTCGATTTACATCTAGATTTTGGCCTAGTTTACAAGAAGCTTTGGGAACTAGATTGCATTTTAGTACTGCTTTTCACCCGCAGACTGATGGTCAATCGGAACGTACTATTCAGACATTAGAGGATATGCTTCCGGCTTGTGTAATGAATTTCAGAGGTAGTTGGGATGTACATATACCTTTGATAGAATTTTCCTACAATAACAGTTATTAGGCTAGCATCGAAATGGCACCTTATGAAGCTCTGTATGGAAGAAAATGCAGAACACCGGTGTGTTGGGATGAAGTAGGCGAGAGAAAGTTGTTCGGTCCAGAACTCGTTCAAGTCCCAACAGAAAAGATCAAAATAATCAGAGACAGACTAAAGGTTGCCCAAGATAGACAGAAAAGCTATACAGATAAGCGGAGAAGGGAACTTGAATTTAAAGTAGGTGACTATGTATTCCTACGAATTTCACCTTGGAAAGGTATACTTCGATTTGGAAGACGTGGTAAGTTAAGTCCACGATACATTGGTCCGTATGAGATCATTGCCCGAGTAGGAGTAGTGGCATACCGTTTAGCGTTGCCTTCAGAACTTTCAAGAATTCATGATGTATTTCATGTTTCTATGCTTCGAAAATATATAGTCGACCCTATGCATGTTTTAACCAAGCAACCAGTGAAGTTAAGAGAAGATTTAACTTATGAAGAGGAACCTATTGAGATTCTAGATAGAAGGGAACAAGTATTACGTACAAAGGTCATTCCTCTTGTAAAAGTGTTATGGAGAAATCATGCAGTGGAAGAGGCGACTTGGGAACATGAAGATCAGATGCGGACTCAGTATCCCTATCTGTTTCGGCTAAGTAAGTAAATTTCGAGGATGAAATTCTTATATGGAGGGGTGAATTGTAACACCTGATGTCTTTCAGACCCAATTGAAAGGCCCAATTTGAAAAAAAAAATGGGATAAGCGTGAAGCAGAAAAGGTATCAGGTGAGTAAGCCAAGTGAAATGCATGGCTGACAGGCAGTTGTGAGCTTGGTTAATTAGCTCACAACTTCAGTTGTGTCCTTCCATAAGTATATATATATATATATATGAGGATAAATGTTGTGAGAGCTAGAAAGCAGTAGAATCAAGCGGAAGAAAGGAAAGAGAAGAAAAGAGAAAAGTCAGTGAAGCTCTCGTGATTACAGATTTCAGTTGATTCTTCTTTGATATCCAGTTTCTAATTGGATCTCGTGATTGATAGGGAAAGAAGACGAAGGGAACCTAGCATACTCAGTCTGAGATAAGCTTGACGTCTAAGTTGTGAGTGAATTAAGTTTCAGTTTTGTTTTTAACTCAAGTTTACAGTTTTATGCTTTAATTGCTGCAAATCATTTTAAGCTTTTTATTGCTTTTTATGATTGATGGTGAGTATAAAGAGAACCAAAAATATATATTTATGTTTATATTAGTATTTAGAAACAGTATATTATTTTTATGAATTATCAAGAAGAGATTATGATTTCTATAAAAGCACCATGTACCCTTCCCCAGTTATGATTATGGTTGGCTTTTAGGGCCGTTCTACACATGTGTATGTCATGAGTCGCTCTGCATGTGCATGACCAGAGAAAGAGTAATAGAGTCGCTCTGCACTTGTATGACCAGAGAGTCGCTCTGCCCGAGCATGACCGAAGAAAAAGTAATTGAGTCGCTCTGTTCGGGTATGACCAGAAGTTATTCATGACTCTGCGTTTGCCTGAAGTATTTTGGATTACGTATTGAGGATATCCCCGGTACGAATTTGGTGCAGATTAAGTTTTATGAAGTATTTATTCTAGTTCAGCAAAGAGAAGCATTCAGTTTATTCAGCACGAAAGTAGATATATTATCTTATACCATGTATTACTGAATGCTTATTGTAAAGTGGTTTAGAAAAGTGTTTTTAAAAGTTTTCATTCACTCATTGGGCGTTAGCGCTCATCCTTTCACTCTTAAATATTTATCCAGGTAGCTGTTCGGTTGTGCAGACTCAGAAGTTTTGAGGTGGGCCACTCGATGACATCAAGAAGCATAAAAATCATGCATTTTTAATTTTTCTGTGCATATTTAGAAATGTGAGGTCGGCATGGTCGGGACGGTAGGCATGGTCGGGATGTTAGGCATGGTCCGAACGTGGTCGGATTTCTACTCGGTCTGTCCTACTCGGCCCACATGGCCTATTCGGTCTACTCGGCCTACTCGGATTTCTTACTCGGCCTGTTTCGTTTCCCACTCGGGTTGACCGGTTACTTAGTTTTTAAAGTGGTCGGTTTTTGGTCCTAACGGTCATTTTTGATAAACTTTTTGTAACGAACGAAAATATGTAAAGGAATTGCAATTATGTACATTTTGTACTCTCCAATATTCTCCTTACATTTTATTTGATTAATAGCAAGTATTTCCTATGGAAATTTCAGCAGAAAGTCCTTTTATCATGCTAGTAAATGTAGAGCCCATAGGGTTTCCCTCGTACTCAAGAGAGGAGTCGGGGCAGCCCACAGGCCTCCCTCGTACTCAAGAGAGAGGAGTCGGGGTGGGTTCTGTTACTATCTCTATGTAGTTTGTATTCTAGTGTGAATCATGTTTGTATGTGTATATGTTTGTATAACATGGATATTGAACTTGATTTTAGTCTTAAATCATTCTTAATTGAGTTCCGGTCATTTCGGTTACTCATACTATTGATTTCAAATTCTAAGTCAAAAGATACTACACTTTCAACTCATGTTGCATACATTATCTTCGTTTTCATATATTGAGTAGAATTCTTATTTTCTGGGTTGAGTAACTTATATTTTCATGTCCGTTAGAGAGTTTCGGTTCGTAATCCATAAACGGATTCAAATTTCGAGTTCGGAGGCAGGAGAAAGGTCGAAGAACGAGAAGGGAGGTCGAGGGAAAAAGAGGTGCAACCAAGCACTCTTTCCCGAGATGGCTCGTGGCCATCTCATGCCAGAATGCTTGCTGCCTCGATATGCCCACGCGCCATCTCGGGCAGCAAGTGTGCTTGGTGCCTTCTTGTCTCTTTTGGTCATTTTGCTTGTATTCTTTTCCCTCTCCTTTATATATCTCTTCCCTCTCACATTTTATTATAAGAAGAGATTCAAAATTTGAGTGCAGAATTTTCTCCCAAATTTTCTCACCTTCCAAACACCATAACCTTTTCATTTGAACTCCGATCTGTGTGATTCAAAGTTGAGAGTGTTTGTCTATTCATCCTCCATCTTTTCTCTGAAGGTTTTAGTTTGTTTTATAACTGTTTTTGGAGGCTAATCTCACAAAAACGGGACTGCACCAAATTAACTAAGGTATTGATTTTCTCTCAAAGTTTTCTTTTAAAACTTGGTCAATTGCCTTGGGTTTTCTTCTTCAATATATATATATATATATATATATATATATATATATATATATATATATATGTGTGTGTGTGTGTGTGTGTGTGTGTGTGTGTGTGTGTGTGTGTGTGTGTATCTTGTGATAGTTTTGATTTGAGTTTTGAACTCATTTAAAGCTAGATTGAGTTTCAATTGAAATCTCACATGTTGAGTTAGGTTTTGATTTTGCCTATGTTTTCACATGTTTGGGATTGTATTGTGCTAGCTTTGATTCTAGGACTATTTGATGATCTTAATTGATTGATTTTATAAAAATAGTTCATCACATGTATTAGGCTCTCTTTGGCCGAAATCTCACAATAATACATGTGCGTGTGTTTTTTAGAGCTATTCATGTGCTTTGTTGAATCTATAAATAGATAATATGCTCTAGAACTCTTGCTTTAATCTAAATGACTTTGTCACATGATTTTAGCATATTTTTGGTATATGAGATTTAAACTTGATTATGTGTTAATTGAACATATCTTGTGACTCAAGTTTTAGATCTATGTATGTATCTAGATTGTAATTAATGTTGAACATATCTTACATGATCTAGATGGATTAAACATGCATGATTAACTAGACTACATTTGTTTTGTGCATTCATGCTCATGTCTAGTATTTTTCATAGGATGTGTTGATCATAACATTCTATGTTGCGTGCTTGTTTGCGTTTTGCATTCATGATCACCTAGATGCCTTATGAGAAGAAAGTCTTGACAATATGTGTGAGACCTATGTTGTTGAGCAAGAAAGTCTTGGCAAGAGGTGGGAGACCTCGGAATGTCAAGCAAGGAAGTCTTGCATAGGGTCATGAGGATCCGGAAGGGTGAGCAAGGAAGTCTTGCCTAGGGTCGTGAGGGTCCGGAAGGGTGAGCGAGGAAGTCTTGACAAGAGGTGTGAGGCCTCGGAATGTTGAGCAAGAGGGCGACATCTTCAAGAGTAGGATATGAGGGTAGTTTCTAGGTGAATCGGTCACTTGAAAGATTGTATTTGTCTTATCTACTAGTGGATTTTGTTTGCCGGTGGTTGCTAACCCGTGAATGTTTCCTCTTCGGAGGTTTACTACGTTATATCTTGTGTCAACTTTTCTCTATCCTTATCTCTCTTATATTTGTATTTGTTATTTGAATACTATGGATAGAACTTTATATGTAAGTTGACTTCCTTTCTATAATGGCAATTGTGTATGTATTATGGTTGCTTGTTTGTATCACACTTTACATTTTTTATATATTTATTAAGTGTCTTTAATTGATATATATTGTGATACAAGCAATATAGAAGGACAAACTTTTGTTTGTTTCTAAGAGAATCGAAAAAAGTGTCTAACATATTCATCCCCTCTAGGTTAGTCTTGAGCATTTAACCGTGTTTGTATTTCAATGTCATTAAAGCTTTTGTAATTAATGTTTTGAAACAAGAAAATTGAGTGTTTTATTAGCTTTAGTTTGTACAAGATTTGTTTCAATACATATTTTATGTCTATTTAAGTAATTTGATAAAGGAAAAATAATAATACTAAAATAATTTAAAAACTGTGGCATAAATAGTTTAGTGGTGGATGTGCCAATATCACTCATTGCAAAAATACCCTCCTTTCTAAAAATAATATATTGTTATATATATATATATATATATATATATATATATATATAATATTATTATTATTATTATATATTATTACATATATATTATATAACAATATATAATATTTATATTCTATAATATATAATAATATATAATAATAATATTAATAACATTAATATTTCTAATATATAATATTATATTATATATAAATATATATTAAAATATATATAATATTATTTATGTTATTAATATTTTATGTAATATATGTATATTATATATATTACGAAAATATATATTATATATTAATAAATGTATATATTATAATATATATTATATATATTATATATTATATATATAATATTATATATTAATATAATACTATATATACTTTCATATTTTATTATTATTATCCATAATATATCAAGTTATTATAAATGTTTTGTAATTAGGGGTATTTTAATCAAAATACAGTTAATTCAATTTCATTCATTTGCTAACCAAACAAGATAATACTGATTCTAAAATCTCAACCAAACAAATAAATCAGCTTTCCATTCCTTTCCATTCCTTTTCATTCCAATTCGTATTCTCATTATCATTCCACCATGATAACCAAACGTCATATTAGTACAGTTGGTTTGAGTTATAAATAAGATAAAAAAAAATTGTGTATTTATAATAGCTCCAAATTTGATGTCTCAAAATTAAAAGGTGTCCACATGTCATAATCGAAGGGAGAGTGTCTCTAACATCTCTCCTTCAAGATTATACCCTTAATTATTAAAAAAATTGATTACTTAACATGTTTGAGAAATGTTTCATTGGTTGATTTTGTTTATAGAATTTAATATCAAAATGCATATCACCTCTAAGCTAAAAAAAATGAAGAATTTAGATGACGGGAAAGCCAAATTTAGGATTTTTATGTAGAGGTTGTAGAAACTACGAGTGTGTGTTTCACGTGTCAAGTTATCTCAGATATTTCTCTATTTGATTCTATTTAACTAAAAATTACATGTTAAAAAAAAACACTCCATTGTTATAGGTTATAACATGCATAAAAAAAATTCCAATACAAATACAAATAAAATCCAATACTATGGTATTATATTCATAATCATAACACTACTTTAGTTTAATTAAGTATTTAAATATAGTATAGAGAATGGTAATGATTACGATTAGGGTTAGGTTTTAAATTTTAATAGTTAATGAAGTATTTAAATATAGTATAGAAAGGGATGGGGATGGGGATAGGGATTGAGGAACCTCCTCCATCCCCATTTCCCCATATATTATTTTTTTAATAATGTTTATTATTTTTCTCATTTACCCCATTTTATCCTCTCACCTAAAAAAAATAGTATAGAAAATGTGAATGATTATGATTATATATAGGCTTACGTTTTAAATTTTAGAGTTTAAATTGGAAAAGTGGGAAAGGGGATAAAATGGGGTAAATGAGAAAAACCATAAATATTATATATATATGGGGAAATAGGGGAGGTTCCCCTACCCCATCCCCATTTAGGAATTATAATTTTTTCCCATTTTATATAATCGGTTTTAGGTCAAACCGGTTTTGTAAAATGAAAACCATTTCAAAACCGAAATAAATTCGGTTTCACAAATTTAAACTGATTTGAATCGAAATTGATTGGTGACTCAGATTGGCTTGATTCGGTTCGGGTTTTGGTGCCCACCTCTCGGAAAAGAAACAAAAAAAAATTGGAATTTATTTAACTACTATACATATTTTAAATAGTTAAATATATGGTCGGTTGTTACTTGTTAGTCCTTGGATTTCAATTCAATGACATACAAAAATCAAAATTAATAATAATAAAAAAAAACTAGATGATAATATGTAATTCCTTCTCGTAAGTCGTAAGGACCCTTACAACTATATAATATATATTTTTGAGCAAGTATTGTATAAAAGCAAAATTCCTATACTTTGTTAATAAAAATGAAATAAAATGTGGCTGTAATTATTATTTTAGTCCTTTTTCTTCAATTAATATTTAAATTACACTTAACAAAAAAATTGTTAATTATATATATATATATATATACTATCCAACTATCTACGCTATGTTTTCTTTTTACCTGAGAGTCATTTATCTAAATCCATTTACTAGCTGTGTTATTTAATATATATATATATATATATATATATATATATATATATATATATAAAGTTATATATTAAATATTAACCACACCTTTTTTTTAAAATGAGATTACACAATTCATTTCATATGCGTAATTATTTATTAACTTTATTTTTTTATTGGTTTTTTTGAAAAAATTTTAATCTCTTGCTTAAATGCCTAATTGTTTTCAATGAAAAACAAATTTGTAACCGGCGGATAAAAAAACCTTAAAAAAAACCAATAGATAAAAAAAATTAAAAATTTAAACTATAGTAGTGTAAAAATAAAGTAAGAAAGCTTCTTTTGATAATTCAATTTTTTCTTGTTACACTTATTTTTTAAAGACACTCCACTCTCAAAATTTAAATTTAAGAAAATTCTAAAGACACTTCATTTTGTTTCAAGATTATTCTTTTTATCTTTTTAATTAAATTATTAAAAAAAGAAATTATCTCTCCTAAATCATTAGATTAATTATTACATATTAAATACCCTCTCCTAAATTTTTAATTACCATATTAAACTTTCTCTCCTCCAATACATATCTCTAATTTTCTATATCCATTCTTTATCAAGTAAGATTGTTAACAGTTAAGAAAAAAAAAACCTACTAATAAGCTTGATTTTTAGGAACCGTATGCATATATATATTAAAAAAAAAAACTCGAAATGTAAAAATGATTTTTGTTACTCTTGGAGGTATGTAAGCCTAGAGAACTATAATTCTTTCATTTAGAAATTCTGAGTTTAATCGAATCTAGTTGCAATAAATCAAGCTTTCATATATCTTTTTTTCTCTTTAATATTCATAAGTTTTTTTCTTTAACTATTAATCAGAGATTGATTGAGAAAGTATGTAAATAAGAATTATTTTTTTGAAAAATGGAGAGAGAGTAATTAGAGAGAGTGTTTAATATGGTAATAACTTATTTAGGAGAAAGAATTTAATAGATAATATTTAATCTAATGATTGAGGAGAGAGAATTTATTTTTTTAATACTTTAATTAGTTAGGAGTGTCTTTAATTTTTTTTATCTTGTTTAGTAATTTTAATTCATGTTAAAATTGTCATTAATAAAAAAAAAATTGGAGTGTAAATAGATAATTTATGGATTGTAAGGAGAAACTCTCATAAAGTAAACATAATGGCCTTGATTATATTAAATCAGTATTGTTTAATTAAAAATCACCGCTTAATTGTACGTGTCCATATTATGCTGCTCTCGTGGTACAAATGAGCCTTCTCTTGAATTCTCAAGAGTCGAGACTCAAATCTCTGTCTCACATTTGAATTCTCTCGTAAAACCCTAAAAGAAAACACACTGCCTTTTCTTTTCTTCTTTTATCTGCTGTAATTTGATGGCTTTCACTGCAATTCAATGGCAAGTCTGCCTTTTCTTTGGCCCCGATCCCGATTCGGCTCGCCCGAGTCAACAGAAATCACCACTCAGTTATTTTCAATGTTTCAAACCATCTCAAACGATCCATTATGAATTTTGTTTGATTTTCGTCCATTTTCGGCAATTCAAGGTTCGTTCTAGAGAAAGCCTGATCAGATAGTGAGTGTTAATAGAGCAGTTTACGGTTTTCAAACGAACAATTATGATCCTTGTTATAATGTTAGTCCATATACGGTAATTCAAGGTTCATTCTGGAGATAGTCCGTTCGGATAATGAGTGTTAGCGGAGCAGCTTTACGGTTTTCAAAAGATCCATTATGAACCTTGCTATGATATTAGTCCATTTTCGGTAATTCAAGGTTCATTCTCGAGATAGTCCATTCGGATAGTGAATGTTAGTAGTAAAGCTTCACTGTTTTCAAACGATCCATTATGAACCTTGTTTTGATTTTCGTCCATTTTCGGTAATTCAAGGTTCGTTCTGGATATAGTCCATTCAAATAGTGAGTGTTAGCGGAGCAGTTTTACAGTTTGCAAGAGATTCTTTATGAACCTTTTTATGATGTTAGACCATTTTCGGTAATTCAAGGTTCATTCTAGAGATAGTCCATTTGGATAGCGAAAGTTAGCGGAGAAGCATTACGGTTTTCAAACGACCCATTATGAACCATTGTTATGATGTTAGTTCAGTTCCGGTAATTCAAGGTTCATTTTTTAGATAATCTGTTTGTATAGTGAATGTCAGTGGAGCTACTTTACGGTCTTCAAATGACCCATTATGAACCTTGTTTTGATTTCGTCCATTTCCAGTAATTCAAGTTTCATTCTAGAGATACTATGATCGGATAGTGAGTTTTAGCAGAGCAGTTTACGGTTTTCAAACGATCCATTACGAACCTTGTTATGATGTTCGTCCATTTTCGGTATTTCAAGGTTTATTCTAGAGATAGTCCGTTCGGATAGTGAATGCTAACGGAGATGCTTTACAATTTTCAAATGATCCATTACGAACCATTGTTATGATGTTAGTACTTTTAGATGCTAAGCTCACATCATAGTTAAAATCCGGACAAGTACTTTAAGTGCTTGAAAAAATTTTAAATTTTATTTATAGGTACGTGATAACTCTTACTTCTACACTTGGTATAGCCACTTCTACCTATCATTTGCTTTTGTTTTCTAGGTAAAACCGATGTATTTAATTGTTAAATGAGTTTATGCAGACCATAATAGATGTCCAAGGGTGTTTGTGTAAAATTGGAAGAAATCAGGGCTGAATGGAAGATGGTGAAGAAATAAGACAATTTTGTACAGTTCTTGCGTTAAATTGGAGTGCGCACGAACAATGCATTTGTTCCAGAAGTGTTACGCAATTCTCGCATTAAAGTGTATTGCGCACGTACCATGTAAAGTAGCCGTATCAACAGAATTTTCAGGTTTCATGCCCTAATTCCCACACCCTATATATACCTCACTTCATCTCATTCTTGAGGACCTCTTGCACGACCATTCAACCTAAAAACTCCAAGAACGCATATTTATCTTTCAAAACCACCCAATCACTACATTAAACCTCCAATCCATCATCCAAACCTCAAATCCACTCTACCAAACTTCAAATTCACCCTACCAAACATCAAAATACCTAACTTTCCTACCATTTTTCACCATAAAAACCTAACATTGGAGCATAGAGGGGAGCATCAAGTGAAAGAGCAAGTCAAGCACATTCAACCAAACAAGAGAGAGGGGAACTACACTGAGTTTATTATTAACGTTTCTCTCTTTCATTTAGCACTTGTATTTGATTATGGCTTATATGAAAATCACATCTTTTGTAGCCATGCCTTGTAACATGAACTAAATCCATCTTCGCTAAGGCCAAAATGAAACCTTTTTCATGAATCATCAATGAAGACCACCACTTTATCCTTATTGCTTGTGTTTATTTATATGTGTTTCATGCTTTGACTAATGTTGAGTGTTTGGCTAGCACTTGGTGTTTGTTTGGTTGTTGTGTGATGTACCGAGAGGAGAAACACACAACGCGCTCGATGAAATGCATGATAGAGGCCTAGTAAGGTAGAAATACTCGAGGCTAGTCTCTAAGTCTCAATTAGTGAACCACTAAGCTTAATGAACTTGTGTGTATTTTGGATGACCATTGAGAGATAGGTTATTGGTGCATAAAAGTGTTGTTTTTATTACTCGAGAGAGAGAGTAGAGACTATAAAAGGATTATCATGAGTCTATATTTGCACTTGCATATTTTAACTTTAATGGTGTGTCTATAAATTGGTGAGAATTGGTTAGGTGGATTTAAGGTCTTAGCCTAATTTCCAAATATTAATACAATCACTTGCTTGAGTGTGACTTGCCTTGTT
Source organism: Dipteronia dyeriana (assembly GCA_032871835.1). Classification (NCBI taxonomy): domain Eukaryota; kingdom Viridiplantae; phylum Streptophyta; class Magnoliopsida; order Sapindales; family Sapindaceae; genus Dipteronia; species Dipteronia dyeriana. Next base: position 19,115,968 of record CM065301.1, on the reverse strand, counting down.
TACTTGTTTGTTTAAGTTTCATTAATTGCATTCTAGTAGTAGTTTAATTTATTTGATTTAAGTAGTATAATTTAGTCATCAAATATTTGCTTGTCTAAATAGTAGTCAATCAATCAATTGTGGTAATCAATTCATCAATCTTTATGGAACGAACTTTATTATCATTGTACTACCCTCACGGCTTCGTACTATTGCGGGTGCTCATTTAGGATTGGTCAATTTTTGGCGCTGATGCAGGGGATTGAGCGGTTTGTTGATATCACTACTAGTTAATTCATTACTAATTTAGACCTTTTACTTTGTATTTATTTTCTTGTGATTGTAGGCGGTTGCTCTTACATGCATCATAATACAAGGAGTAACAATTTATAGGATTTAAGATTCAATCCAGATATTAAGGGAACGGCCTGGAGAAATAGAAGGATTCAAAGACTAGCCATGGAAAGGGGTTTGGGGATCAAGATCCCATTCTAGCTGCTGGCCAAGAGGGGAAAAATGAGCAAAATGGAGAAAATGAGAGGGTCATGAGAGATTTTGTTATGCTAAGGGTAGATCAAAACATGTCACCAATTCAATTCTCGACGATAGCCACAAACAACTTTGAAATCAAATCCCATGTCTTTTAAATGTTAACAATGATGGGACAGTTTTGTGATTTACCAAGTGAAGATCCAAATGGGCATTTGAGAAATTTTGACCAAATTTGCTCAACATTTAGAATCAACGGGGCTACAGACAACGCGATTCGGTTGAGGATCTTCCCTTTCTAATTAAAGAACCGAGCTAAGGCTTGGTATGACTCATTAGCACCAAGATCGATCGCTACTTAGGATGTGTTGGTCCAAGCTTTCCTTAGCAAGTACATCCCTCCTGGAACGGCGGCTAAATTGATGAATGAAATTCATGAATTCGCCCAATTTGAATCGGAATCCTTGTATGAAGCTTGGGAGAGATACAAGGAGTTGTTGAGGAAATGTCCATGTCACAGGATGCCGAAATGGTCAATTGTAGAGAAATTCTACCGAGGTATGAACTTAACCACTCGCCAATTTACGGATGCTTCGACGGGTGGCTTCTTAATAAACAAGTCAGTGGATGTGGCCTATGACTAGATAGAATACATGTCTATTGCAAATAGCCATTGGGTGACATCTAGTGTGTTGGCAATCGATCAAATGAACGGAATATAAACCTAAATAGAGGCTTTGTCCAACTAAGTTAGCAAGTTGGCAAGCTCTGGTGCAGCCCAAGTGAATATATTTAGTTATGATTTATGCTTGGGGCCTCACACAAGTACGGATTGCCAAGTCAGAAATCCATTTGCTCCTGGATCCTCTGAACATGTGTCCTTTGTGACCCATATTCAAACACATACAACCCCGGGTGGAGAAAGCACCCAAATTTCTCATAGAAGGATAACCAACAACCCCAACTTCAACAAGCAAATGTGAGGCAACCACCGGGTTTCCAACAAAACTTTCAAAACCAACAGCTCGACTTCCAAAATAAATTCATCAACAATCAATAAGAGAAGAAGCCCACATTGGAGAACATGGTATCCACATTCATGACCAGGATATATGCCCATATGGAATTTCAAGACAATTCTTTAAAGAAGCTCGATGCAAAGATAGATCAAGTTGCACAACATTCTCAAGCATCGATCAAGAATTTAGAGGTCCAAATGGGGCATTTGGCTAGGGCAATCCCAGTGAGGCAACAAGGTGTGTTGCCTAGCAACACCGAAACCAACCCAAGAGACCAATGTATGGCGATATCATTAAAGAGTGGTAAACAAGTGAAGATACCCGAATTTTTTTTTACCAAGAGAAAGAAGTTGAGAAAGAAGGTGGGGGGATGAGAGATGAAGATTGTACCTTTAAATTCCATGGAGAGAAAGAAAAGAAAGAAGATGATCTACCCAACACATATTTTGATATACCTCATCCACCACAAGTCAAGGCATATATGCCTCCAATCCCATATACACAACGCCTCAAGAGACATAAAGCTGCTCAAAGCTTAGTAAATTTTTTGGAGATATTTAGAAAACTACACATCAACATCCAGCTCACTGAAGTGTTGGCTCAAATGCCAACATATATGAAGTTTTTAAAAGAGATCCTATCAAACAAGAAGAAGTTAAAGGATTGTGAGACAATATCTCTAACGGAAGAATGTAGTACTATTCTCTAAAACAAACTCCCTCCAAAATTCAAAGATCCGGGAAGGTTCACAATTCCATGTAAAATGTGGTATTGTGTTGTGTTCGCGCTTGCACGATGGTGTGCTTGTTTTAGCTCGTTGAGTGACCATATGAGAATGTCTCATTCTTCTCTTGGTTTGGTTATATGGAGTAAGGTGTCTAGTTTCAAAAAAGTGTATTTCAATGATTTAACTGTTTTTCAAAACTGACCTTTGTATGGTCTTGTGACCATATCTTTTTATACATTGATTCAAAATGAGTTTTGAAAATTTCTCTACAAACTAGACACTCGTACCTTTCCAATGGTATATTATTCGTAATATTTCATGACCGTTTGGATTGGTTTTGAAATCTCCAAAGTAACCACAAAAACATAGCATCTCTGTTTTGTCTGTTTCTGACCTTTGGTCACTCAAATGACTATAACGTTTTCTACAAATATCGAAATCATGTTTTTAAATTGGAATAGAAAGTAGACTTCCAAACCTTTCCAACGGTATATTATACGAAAGGTTTTGATGTTGTTTGGTCATGTTTTGGGTCGCTCAAAGATCAAGTTGTTGAGCTGTCAGACGTGTACCGCGGTCTATACCGCTTTTGGTGCACATGCCTAGCCAGCGACCAAGGCAACAGTCGTGTCCAGCCATGCCATGCTGTATAGACCGCAGCCTAAACACATGCCTAGGCCACGGTACGCACAACGGTCGTGACGGGACTTTGTTTCCCAAGTCCAAAACAATGTCGTTTTGTCTAGAGCTTTTATATATATGTTATCTTCTTCTTCCTTGCTTCTTAAGAGCTTAAAGAACACATTTTTAGAGTGAGAGAACCTCCATTAGAGAGAGAAAGCTTCAAGCTTTGGGTTTGAAACCCCAAACCCATCTTCATCTTGCGTTTCAAGCATTTTTTAAAGCATTCAAGCATTTTTTAAAGCATGGGTTTTCTTTGATTGGTAAGTAGAACCTCTATTAAACTTCATTTATTGTGCTACCTTACCAAGACATGTCATTTATTGTTTAGATTAACATTTCTTCATATTAATTACTTATTCATTGAAGTTATGACATGTTTAGGGTTTGTATTGTGATAGCTAGCATTTAGGTCATATTTGCCCTCTAGCTAATTAGGTCATGTTGATTGCATTTGATGATTGCATTTATTGACAATGCCATGTTTATTGACAACTTATGTTGAAGTCGCTTTGTTTGATAACTAGATTGTAATATTGCATATCCATATCTAGTTAATATTGCATATCCATATCTAGTTAAGTCTTTTTGTATTGTATTTAGACATTATTTTTTATGCCTCATTGATTGCATTTATTGATTGCAAAATTGCCCTTGATTATTTGTTGTGACAACTTTTGTTGGTTGGACTTTTATTGACAATTAGGTTGTTAGATTTTATCTACATATTATTGAGTCCTTATTTGTGGGCATATAGGCATTATTGATAACTAGGATGTTATATTGCATTATCTATATCTAGTTAAGCATTTTGTGTTTGGTCTTACACATAATTGCATTTTAGCATAGTGTCATATATACACTTTGACCATATACTCTTCATTGAGTCAAAGTCTTATGGCTTCTGTATAAAGTTGCACAAACAAGAGAAGCATTGCAACCAAGGGTGGGTTGGCAAGCAATTGGTCGGTTATCCACTGCAAAAGGCCCGATGGGTAAAATAGTAGGTGCTCACGCCACGAGTAGTGGGGATCAGAGGATATCACTAGGGATTGATCCAATAGTGGTGAGTGATAGTGGCCATAGCCTGAGGTTGTCGAGAGTGAGAGTCTGAGTATCACTTGAGGGTGTAACCTTTTACTCATATAGTGGATTTCTACGATCGAATGTGGCTCACTTAACAGCCAGTGGATTTTTTCTATTTTGAGGGTTTTCCACGTATACATCTTGTGTTATTTATATTTCCGCACTTTACACTTGATGTTGTATGTTTGTTTTATTCGGTGAAATTTGAATATTGATTAATCAAGAAAAATTGGTAATTGACTTGATTAAAACCTATTCACACCCTCTAGGTGATTAGAGACACACGATTTTAGGGTTATTTTCAGAGGGGAGCATCAAGAGAATGAACTAGTCAAGCACATTCTACCAACCAAGAAAGAGGGGATCTAGACTTAGTTTATTATTAACTCTTCTCTCTTTCATTTAGCACTTGTATTTGATTATGGCTTATATGAAATTCACATCTTTTGTAGTCATGCCTTGTAACATGAACTAAATCTGTTATAGGGATTTTTTGGTAGCATGACAAGTCAGATGATTAGATATGCCACGTCACAAGAATCAGGACAGATCAACCCAGGACAATTAATAGATGATCTCAAGGCCTAGTCAAGATCACCCAAGATGGTCAGGAAAGCTAATCAATGGGGCATAAATAACCTGGTCGGGGAAACTAGCCGATCGGGTTGAGACAACTTGGTCGAGATCATCCGATCGGGATCAAAGAAGTCTGGTCGGGATTAGACAATTGGTCAGTTGGACAACGCGTGGGGGATATTAAAGTAAACTACGAGTCAAATACGAAGAAGATTTATCTTACTTAAACAAGAAATCTAGAATTACACCCCAATAAGGAAATATCCTTATTTCCTCTTCAATGTTAGAGAATTCCATTCAGGAAAGAACTCAAAGATTCCATAAAGATAAACTCCAAAACAGGAAAGAAGACAAAGACGGCTTCAACAAGTAATAAGTTCTAGTTAAACACTATTACATTTCCTTATTTGTGTAACAAGGATTAGGGTTCTATATACATATAAATAGACTCATAATCTTATTATAAAAAAGAGATATACAAAAAAAGATATAGACAGAGACACACGCGAGAACACAAAATATACAAGAAAGAGAGAGAGATATACGCCAAAAAAGGAGAGATTAAGTGTGTAATCATTATATTATATTGAATTTCTTCTCACCGTCACCAGCAACCGTGGACGTTTCCCCGCATTGATGTTTTACCACATAAACTTATGTGTGCATGATTTTCTTCTTTTTCTATCTTTCTCATAACATCTTCAACAATTTATAAAAACCTGTTAGACGCGTGATCAATCCTATACGATCCAAAAATCACCATCAACAAAATCCATCTTGGCTAAGGCCAAAATGAAACCTTTTCCATGAGTCATCAATGAAGACCACCACTTTATCCTTATTGCTTGTGTTTATATATATATATATGTTTCATGCTTTGATTAATGTTGAGTGTTTAGCTAGCACTTGGTGTTTGTTTTGTTGTTGTGTGATGTACTGATAGGAGAAACACACAATGCGCTCGATGAAATGCATGATAGAGGCCTAGTAAGTAGAAATACTCGATGCTAATCTCTAGGACTCAATTAGTGAACCACTAAACTTAATGAACTTGTGTGTATTTCAGATGACCATCAAGAGATAGGTTATTGGTGCATATAAGTGTTGTTTCTATTACTCAAGAAAGAGTAAAGACTATTAAAGGGTTATCACGAGTCTACATTTGCACTTGCATATTTTAACTTTAATGGTGTGTCTATAAATTGGTGAGAATTGGTTAGGTGGGTTTAAGGTTTTAGCCTAATTTCCAAATAGTATTACAATCATTTTCTTGTGTGTGACTTTGTCTTGTTTACTTATTTGTTTAAGTTTCATTAATTGCATTCTAGTAGTAGTTTAATTTAATTGATTTAAGTAGTATAATTTAGTCATCAAATATTTGTTTGTCTAAATAGTAGTCAATCAGTAAATTGTGGTAATCAATTCATCAATCCTTGTGGAACGAACTTTATTATCATTGTACTACTCTCACGGCTCCGTACTATTGTGGGTGCTCATTTAGGAGTGATCAGTACGTTTCATTGAACTTATCATTCACACACACAAAAAAATCAGATTAAAATTTAAAAAATCGATGTAATTTCATCAAAGTCCTTACTGAAATTAAAATAAGGGATCCCTCAAGAGAGACTGATAGGACCCAGCCCGACTCCTATCTTGAGTATGAGGGAACCCTGTAAAAATCTTATTTTTCTAACTGAAATCTGAATCTTCTGGAAAGGTTACATAAAATCGTATGAATCTCAATATGGCTTAAAAAAAATCGTTTACAATCACTTGGTTTTTCAAATTTCTCCACCTAGTAATTTAAAAGTACAATTTAAATTTGTAGGTTATGGTCCATCATAAAATATAATTCAGTTAAAATCAAAAAATTGTTTTCTTTGTGTTGGACCCGTATGCTGAATATTTACATATTCACAACTAAACATGAGAAATAATGATATATGAATAATGAAACTACCATTACTATTATCACACGTGGTCCATCTCACAATACTAAAAAATCTGCATGAACCTTGTGATCACTTGGAAAAATAGTTTGAAATAAAATATGGGCGCTAACGCCCAGTGAATAGAAAAAAACATTGAAAACATATCATTTCTCAAAGCTTCAAAAATTAATAAATATCTTTCTGAAAACATTAATGCTTAATAAACTTATACTAACTAAATTTAATCTAGTCTGTAGAAAACTATTATGAATTTGTTTCTATATCTCATTCTAATTTCTATATCTCTTTCTATATCTCTTTCTAAATTATGTATCTCTTCTTGAAATAAATCTAAAACTGTTCTGTAAAATAAACTGAGAACTAATCAAAAAATCTTTTCTTTAAAACACATTTTCGATAAATACTATACAATATAATAAAAATATTTTTTTATTTTTTAAGTTACATTTCTGATATAAAACTGATATTCTGATAAATCTGAAAATCTATTCTTTACCAATCATAATCAGTAATATACATATAATCTGAAAACTCTTTACCAAACTAGTACCCAAGAGAATATCTCACGTATGTGACAAAGCATCTCAATGCACACACAGAGTAGGGGGAAATACATATCTCACATACATGGTGATATCCGATCACCCATGTAGAGTAATAATCTCACATACACACTGATATCTGATCAAACGTGCAAAGTAATCTCACATACATGGCGACATGACCATACATGTGCAGAGCAGCCCAAAGGCTTATAATCTGAATCTGATACCATTGGGAAGGGTACATATCTGATATCTTAAAATCTGATCAATCTTTGAAAACTCTTTTTAACTTTCTGAACAAACATATATATTTCTTATAAATACTTTCCTGAAAATGTAAAACAATCTTCTTTTCTTTTCTTTTCTAAAAATCCTCATAAAAACACTTGAATTTGGAAATCTGGAAAACTTTTTAAAAGTCTGGAAATCTGACATAAAATCTGAAAATATGAAAATCTAACTGGAAAGTGGAAACCTATCTGAACATACGTAAATTATTCTTCATTCTAAATCTTAATTATATAACTAATCTATTTCTAAATTCTGAAAATCTACACATTTCTTAAAACATCTCAAATCATCTGGAAATTTGTTTTCTAAATAAATAAATAAACCATTTATTTCTAATAATTAAAGCTAACGAACTTTCTAAAATAATTAACTTAACATATCATAAACAAATAAAACTATCCACTCACATAACACTTTTGCTCAAATCTATTATGGGATTAGGTTCTATCTGAATTCTTCTATCTCTGGATCCACCCTAAATCTCATAAAACTCATTTTATGATTTATCGAAAAATCTAATAACTTATTTGTATATATCACAAATCATCAAATAACTTGTCTTAATATGCCTCTGCAATACTGCTCCGTTTTGTTCTTTCTGTAGGGAATTTGAACCGATGAACACTGAAGCGTTATGGTTAATATTCGCCCATAACTTATAACAATTAGTAAAGTCTATAGCAGAAAAATAGATGAGAGGAAATAAACTAATCACAACCCATGATATACGTGGAAAATCGAAGTAGGGTAAAAAATCATGGGCAGTCAAAACGATAGAGAAAGTTCCAATATATGATAAATTATTACAACCATAGACTCCATGATTCTCTCTCACACCAAAACTCTAAACCACAGAGCCTTAACAAGTTCTCAAGCTCACCATAGAGCTTTACATCATGACTCTCAGCTCACAACGCTCATAAGATCCTCACTAAGAACCCCTCAATATCTCTTAGGTCACCCTTGAATATCACCCACGGATCTCTAACTTGATCCACTGATATTCCCTTAGATCTCTTCTCAGATATTCTCATGGGTCTCTCACCCGGATCTTACTACTCTCTGATGTTACATGGTGATTTTTTTTACTCCATACAAAATAACCTAGATACAAGGTTCTATTTATACTGGTTACAGGGAGTTTATGATAAAAGGAAACTCTACTCCTAAACGTACAAGAATTACTTGTTCCATATAAATACTATTTCTTAGTTATGACAAATCTTCTTGTTAAGGAGAAATCATTTTCCTTCAAGTACATGATTTTCATATTCTTCATGGAGACTAACCCTTTTTCCTTTTTCTGATAAGCACAAGAACTTCCAGAAGAAAACCTTCCTATTTTCGTGCAACTTCCAGTCCCTGTGCAAAATACGTTGTCACCGCGGTCTGGGTCGCGGTTGGCCACCCATGCCTTACACCGTGAAATACTTCTGAAAACGACCGCTCAGTAAACCGCGGTCTGTGTCTCATGCCTCCACTGCGCTATACTCACTGGAATTGACCGCTCTCTATGCCGCGATCCATGTACCTTGTCCATGCACGAGTATTTTCAAAATTCATTTCTTCGGTTCTTCTTCAATCTTCAAACCTCCCTCAAACACTATCTATAACTTCCAAACGTCTTCACACGTCTCCAGAAAGTTCAATATCAGTTGAGATTTGTTTGGTTAACATTGGGTTCACTTGAGAATACGAACCAAAACCTAACACTTTTTTTCACATGTGTCTCATTATCTCTCTAATATTATCATCTTCATCTCTCTCTATCTCTCATCTATTTCTCTCGGCTTGACAACATCCTTTCTTTTATGTACTTCTTTCATTCTCAAGTTGATATCTCGTTCTCTCTCCCTCTCTCAATATCTCCCCCGTTCTATCTCTCTTTCTCTCTCTATCTCGCATATTCCTTTCTTTTCTTTACTTTCTTCTTTCTCTGATTTTTTTGTACAAAACTATCTTCTCTTTCTAATTTGCTTCAGCCAAAAACACCCTTCTCTCCCTTCTCAATTTTCTTTATTTTCTTCTCTTCTCTATTTTTCTGTTTTTGATTTGGTCTTAACTGAGTCTCCCTCACACCCATCTATATCTCTCTTTATTTCTCATATTTTATTCTATTTGTTTCTCCACTAATCACTTGCTCTAGACACATCTCACATCACTTTCCATCTTCATTCTTCATGCATCGCCACTTATCCCTGTTAGCGGAATTTAAGTGGAAGCATTGCTAGATAGAACACAAACAAACAATAGTAAAGTAAAAGAGTTAAGATGAAGAGAATATAAATCCAAACACACAACACAAGAATTTACGTCGAAACCCAAATCGGAAAAAAACCACGGTCGTCAGGACGACAAGAGAAATAATCCACTATATGATAAATTGTTACAACCACATTCTCAATATTCTCTCTCTAAAATACCCCAAACCCAATTACACCCAATACTCTCTTGAGATCTTTAATATTTGCTAATTTTCTCCACAACTACAATAGCCTAGCTATTATGGTCTATTTATATGAATTAAAGGGAGTTTAACATAAAAGGAAATCTTACTCCTAAACGTACAAGAATTACTTGTTCCACATAAATACTATTTCCTATTTATGACAAGTCTTATTGGTTAAAAGAAATCGTTTTCTTTTAAGTACAGGACTTTTCTATTCTGATTAGCACAAGAACTTCTAGAAGAAACACCTTTCCTATTTTCGTGCAACATTCCTATTTGGACAAAATCCACCATTGATGTGGTTTGGGTCGTGGTTGGCCACCCACGCCCTACACCACATGCATCGCTGTCGTCCACCGCTCTGAATAACACAGTTGGTGCAATTGTCTCCACCGCGGTCCACGCCACGTAATCTCACAGGCGTTCGACCGCTCCCTGTATCACGGTCTAGGCACTTGTACGTACCGCGGTCCTTGCCAGAAGTCGTTTTCTTCAGTTCTTCGGTCTTCAAGCCTCTCTCAAACTTGATCTCCTACTTCCAAACGTATCTCATGTCTTCAGAAAGTCTCCACATTGGTTGAATCCTGTTTGGTAGCTATTGGAAATTCAAGCCATATCCAACAATTCCAACTTGCCACCTTTTCCTAAATCTTAATATGCATGTTATTCTGAAAAAAAAAAAAAAAATCTTACTGATTAACAAAATTATTTCCTAAAACAATAAAAAAAACTTACTGAAATAAAAAAGATACAGAATCAAATAAAACCTTATATTTAGAAAACGAAAAAAAAAAATATCTTCTCAAACGAAACATATTCATTGTAAGGTAAGAACTAGCTTTCATCATTATAATGGTAATATTGTGTAAGCAGTCTCACTATAATACTTATTTGAGCTCTTTTCTTATAACGTTAAATGTTACTTTTAAATGTATAATTCTGATTTTTACATTATATATATTTGCTACGGCTGCAAAGCATATGCCACAAAAGCCACATGTTCTTAATTTCTTGCTGTGATAATCCACACACCTTTGACCATGCCATGTAATTTTTTTTTTCATTTTTTTAATGGGTTTTAAGAGATAGATTCACCCAATTATTATTTTTTGAGCAACGATATTTACACTCCTTAAAAACAGTTTGTACATCTTAATTTAGTATTTTTTTTTAAATCCAATAATACCCTTAAATAAAATTACTAAAAGAACTAATTGTTTGTTAGTATACCCGCTAATAGTTATTATCTAATTTCTTATTTTTAATCTTTTGTATTTTTTCCTATTAATGGTTTGATATTAACATATATCCAAAAAAACTATTTCCATTTTAATAAACCCTAGATCTCTTTTAAATATATTTTCAATCTCTTTTAGGAAATTCAAATTCATTGTTAAGAATGTAAAATGAATCAAAATCATGAGATAAATTTGGTAGTGAAAAAATAAAGTTTAAAATTAATTTTTATTAGAAGAACAAAATCATTATGTATATAAACATACTTTTAAATTAACTATATTTTTTATATTTTTTATTTCTTTCAAATACACTTTATTTATTTATTCATCAATAGAGTAGAACACCTCTAAATTAATATTGTTGGGACCCACCTTTAAGTATTAATTAAGAGGGGTCGTTAATCTGAAGGGTTTTACCTTGTAAAGTGTTGTTTGTATTAGAAAACGTGTGGAAGTCGGTTTTCTTGTTTAGGGAAGGTTCCTTTTCGGGTTTCTTTGTTTAGTCGGTTTTCCTTTTTAGGAAAAGTTCCTTCTTTTTTCTAATTTCATAATCACAATTGCACTTTCCATGGCAAATCGAAGGTTTTGTTTCTCCTTGAAAATTGCACCATCCATGTAGCACTATCTGCCACCAAATTCGAAGAAGTGTGTTGCACCCCAGCGGAAGAGGATATCATCAATGATATCACAAGATAGAATAATGATGGTATGGTTGAGATAGATGATGATGATAGTCATGAAGTACTTAAAATCTCTACAAGTAAGGCTGTTGAAATGCAAAAATTAGATTGAACCTTTTTTACTACAACAAGAAGGTGATCATAATAACTTCTTGAGGACAATTCAAAAGATGAAGGATGAAGTCAAAAATATAATTCATGATAGCCTAGTGCAAACTAGCATCTTGAAGTACTTTTATGGTTCTGGAATAATATACAATATATATTATACTTTTATGAAATTATTAATTATTACGATAAATGGTTTTATTAATTTTTTACACCAACCTGAATCGGAACCGGGATTATTTATTAATTTAGAGAGGATAATAATTTATAGGAGATTTTACAAATTCTACTATATTATATGTTCTTTTTTGTTGAAAAATATATATTAGATGTTCTTCAATTTCATCAAACACCTATATTTTCTTTTCTTTTTTTGAAATATCATTTAATACCTATATACTTTCACATGGACATGAAGTAAATTTTACATTCCTACAACCCTCTCAAACAGAAAGTGATTCTTTAATAAAAAAAATCTTAAAATGGATTTTTTACAAAAGATTGAGTTTGATTTTGAAAAAAAAAAGTGTGGAAGAGAAAGAGTCGTAAGAGAATTAAATATAACAAAAAAAATTGAAATAATAATAAAGTTGTTTAAACAACATAATAATAGCCATAGGTAGTGTGTATTTATAAAAATACAATATAGTATAATTAAATAAATATATTTTTTTGGCATTAAGTGAGATTTATTTACAAATTAGATATTTTTTTAAAAACAAATTGATAGATGTGGTTACAAAAGGGGTGTAGATACGGTTTTTGAGTGGTGTCATTATTATCACTTCTAATTTTAAAATTTTAATGACCTGACCCATTAATGACCCGATCCAATATAGCTAGACCTATCAACCGTTTTTAACGAGAAGATTTGGGTTAAATTAACTAGTAGGTTGAATGTATTCTAAGTCTAATCCTCTACTCATCTTAATTGTTCTTACATTGTCCTTACCTCCATAATCAATTAACATGTATCTATTACAACAAATCAATAGCCTAAATTATTTATATTAACTCTACCAAAAGATAGAATTAATTAAAATCATTAATTTAGTTGAAGACCGAGTGAGATGAGAAAATATCAAAATCCATTCGAGGGCATGTTCGGTAACATTTTTTGTTTATGTTTTCTGTTTTTATTTTCAGTTTTTGTTCTATGCTTTCTATTTTTTGAGTTTGAAAACGCGTCCGGTAGTTTTTATTGAAAATGATATTCTGATAATGATAACATTAATAAATATCAGTATAATAATAAGAAAAAATTGGGTTATGATATTAAAACAGTTTGATTTTATTTTCATAATTCTTATCATGATAATAATTTTTTAAAAAAAGTTGAATAGCTCTATTATTATTATTTTACATAAATTGTTATATAGGCCGTACACTTTTGGACTATCTCATCCTATTTCTCAACAAAAACCAAAAAATAAATATCAATGTTAAAATAGCCTTTATTATTGGAAATACAGCCAAATTTTATAAAACTTAAATTCAGTTTATATATTTATTAGTTGTAATTACTAAACACTCCCATATTTTGCTAAGCTTTTAAGTTTTAATACACCCGGTCACTATACACATTACGTTGATCTTGATAGTGTTTGTTCCCATATTATGTGTTCAAAATATCCTGATAGCCCTCCATGGAGTATCTGGAACATGCAATATAATCTAAAGTTGTTCTTAATATTACGGCTTGTTCACCATCGAGACCATCAATCATCAATGTTCATGACGCTGATATCTTTGGTCAAGAAATATTGAGAATTTATATCTATAACAAAACATAATATAATTTAGAATTTAATTTAATAGAGATGTGTAAGGTGAAAAAATTAATATTATTCAAACTTAGCTAAAAAGATGGTGTAAAATACACACACAGATATGTCATTAATTTTGTATATGTTAATGTTTAGAAAACTTAATATAACATATAATTAAATTTGAATACATTTTATACAAGCACAATAATACAGCATCAAAACATCTTATGCCAAAAACCAAAACATTTTTACCCAAATCATCGGCTATGATCGCATTTTTTTTGCCCATCGTGTGGTTGCCTAACATGTTTATATGAATTTTGAACAATTACCGCAGCATCACTAAATACAAAGTCTATTGTACCGGATATATTGCAACTGAAGAAAAAATATATGTTCCCATAGTTTGTGTACAAGGATTGAGCACCTGGAACAAGCACTATAATCTTCAGATGTTCTTAATGCTACAACTTATTCACCATCGAGACAAGCAATGTTGATGATGACGATATCTCTGGCCATGAAATATTGAGAATTTATATCTATAACAAAATGTAATATGATTTAGAATTTAATTTAATAGAGAAGTTTAAGGGACAAAAGAAAATGTGAATAATATCTAGACTTAGGGGCTGTTTGTTTTTTTTTATCTAAAGTTTTATAAGACCTTAATTTGTAAGACATATGGATAAGTCTTACAAATTAAGATATTATGATTTTTTTTATTTTTATTTTTATTTTGGATGACTTATTACAAATGTAAAATTGATTGGATTGTGATAGGGTATCTTCAAAATTAGAAATTTTTAGAAAATTAATGTTTAGAGTTTCATTATACGCGGATAAAATTGTAAATGTATGAATTGTTATAAGACATTTGTAGAAATTTACTAAAAAAAACTCTACCATAGCACTTTTTTATTAAGATACAGTAAAAAAAATACTTTTTCTAAAATACATAAATATCTTAAAATAAGATATAAGTTTGAAAAACAAACAAACTGATTTATCGTAATTTAAGATATAAGAGACAATAAATCTTATAGTGAAAAAAACGAACCAACCCTTAGGTAAAAACATGATGCAAATGTCATTAATTTTGTATTTTTTTATAACAATTTTGTATATGTTAATGTTTAGAAAATTTAAAATAACATATAATTAAATTTGATTACATTTTATAGTTGAAACATTTTATAATTAAAAATTAAAATAACATAAAGTTGAAACCTTTTGACTATAACAAGAAGGTGATCACCAGTAATTGATTGTTTGAGGACGACTTAAAATATGAACGATGAAGTCAAAAATATCAAATATGGTGGTCTTATGCAAACGATCATCTTGAAGTACTTTTCTAGTTTTTGGATATTATGTTATATATTTTGTACTTTTATGATATTATGTAATAAATTTTATATTTGTCAAAAATATGTATATTTTGTGTTGTGGTCTTATGCTATTTTTGAATCGTGAAACTTTTCATGCATTCACAACAAAAAAACTTAAACATGGCATATATATATACTGGAATACAAACCCAACCAGGCTTTAATACTAATGTTGATTATTATTACAATTAATATTAAATATATAATCAAAGAATTATATAGTATTCGGATTAATACATTTCATCGTAGGAAATTCAAATCATACGATGAAAGCAGTATCATGGGCGGATTGTATCACTGATCGAAGAACGACCACGGATTGAAATCCGAAAAGTTTCATCAATTCACCGTGCAATTTGAAATTAGAAAATCTATATAATAAACTCACTTGTTTTTTTTTGTACGTTCTGAGGAACTTATGAGATAATAAACGAATAACATATTTTGCTATTTATAAGGTCTAGACTTCTATTTGTATAGATTCTGATATTCAAATTTAAATAATGTTTAAATTTGATATCATATTTATCCATTTAACCCTGTATTTGATCGGTTTGAATTTAATCTAATTATCATTATCTCTGATAATTTAAATTCAAACTATTAGATGATTTATTTATATCAATAACTCTCAAATAATTACTTAATATTATTGGAACCATTTGGGTAAATTCCAACAGGCACTACAAACAACCCAAACAAAAACTCACTCAAAATCTTCGTTTTTTTTTTCACTTCAATAGGATTATGTGGCTGAATCTAACAAATATAGAAAAGCACAAATAAGAAATAGAAAACGAACAGCTTTTGAAGAACAAGATTGGCTTCTGATATTTGGGCTGTCAGAAGAACAAGTTGTTTAAACTTGAAAGTGATTTCTTACGGTTAGGGATTTGGAGACTGTGTAAACAAGAAATGAGCTTTTCTGTTTGGATTTTTAATTATTGACAAGGAAAGAGTAACATATTTGATAGAGAAAGTGAAGAAGAAGAGATCGGTGAGTCAATATATGCTCAAATTGGTGGTGAAGGAGTAGATCGAAAGGCCGCTTGGAGGAGCAAATCGGCTGTGAAGAGAAGATCGGAAGATGAAGAGAAAATAAGATCTTTTGAATGAAGAAAAAGAAAAAAAAAGTTTTTATTTTTTAAAAAACAAAATGAAAAACATATTATTTATGTTTTTTAAAATTTACATTTTTAATATTAATTTTGTTCTTCATTTTTATTTTATTTTTAAAAAATAAAATAAAAAACGGTTAAAAAATACGAATTTAAAATCATTTTTATTTTCTTTAAAAGAAAATGGATTTAAAAATAACTGCATAGTAGAATCTAGTCACACACAGAGCTCTCCTTATTTCTCTTATTTTATTTCCTTTTTTTCTCCGCTAATCACATGATCTTGACACATCTCACATCATTTTCCATCTCCATTCTTCATGCTGTTGTCACCTTATTAAAATATCACATTTCAACTTACTGAACACTTGGATCTTTTGCAGCTTGGGCTTTCTTGGAATTGAATTGGAATTGGGCTTGGTTTGGACTTAGTCAATCTTGGACCTTAATATATATAAATAAATATGGGTGAGTCTCTATAAGGTCCAAGGTTGACTAAGTCCAAACCAAGTCCAATTCCTACTCAATTCCAAGGAAGCCCAAGCTGCAAAAGATCCGAGTGTTATATATATATATATATATATATATATAATCCTTTTTCTATCTGATGAAATTATATAATAACATTAAATGTGACTCATTCATTCATAAAAGAGTTTTGAGAAATATATGTATGTCAAGTCAAAGTATGTAAAATGAGTGGTTCATATTTAATATTCTTATATAATTCCATAATTACGTACTTATGTGAAAATTTTCATATATATATATATATGGCGGTTCTCTCAAAATGAATTCATCATTTTAATATAAAGTAAAGACCTCTATAAAATCCATAAATTTGAATGAATTTTGATCTAAGTTTGATTATGAATGATAAATTCAATGAAATATATATAAATTAAAGTTGAATTTTTTTCAAACATTACAACTATTTTTGTCATCTTCCTTTTTTTTTTACTCTTTCTTCGATAACATATTTCTAATTCATCATTATAAACAACTTAAAAATAACAGTAATCAAGTCATCACTTAAAACACCATTATTGAACCTTCAATTCTCTTTTTTTTTTTGTATAATCAAAACCATTTCTAAACCATTATTTATCATATCCTTTCATTTTAAAAATAATTATTTTTTATATTTTAATCATTAATAATATTGTATTAATATTACATAAAAATGGTTTAACATTTGTTATTTTTTTTTTGTATCATATAAAATAAAAATACATAACAATTAATAGTAATAAGGGTATAAATGTTAAATTGCTTATTTCAATGCATTTTACATTTAAAAAACAAATTGACACTAAATTTAAAAGTGATAACAAAAAAAACCATATTTTCGGTTTTTAAAACTATTCAATATTTAATAAAACAGGAAAAAACAAACAAACAAATAACCCCACCTTAGTCTAAAAAAATGTATTTAAATATTATAAAAGTTGCCCCTTAATGTAACCGGCTTTTTCTCCAAGTGATTCAATTTCATAACTTCTTTAATTTTCATTAGCCAGTTTTGGATTTCAAGGTAAATAGTTGAATTTGGGGGTGAATTCAAGCTTGAGTACATTAGAGTTTGAATAATTTGGAATTTAAGGAGGGAGAAAGACTCGAACCACATCCTCGTGGTATACTGCTATGAGTGTGAGAAGTGTATCACTAGATCAAACAAGTAATCATAAATGGTGGTTTAATGGTTCTATTGTCACCTAAAAAATATCTTACTATATCCATGTTTTAATGAAACTTTTTAATTTTTAAAATACCGTTGCATTTAATTACGTAGATTACATGACTTTATAATTGAAATTTTTAAATTTACTTCCTACTTATATCAAAATCAACATCAATAAGGAAATATAACTATTTTCACATAGATTCATGGAATGAGTGAACAGAAAATTGATTTCATGATTCCGATTGCATTCAGGAAATCATAAATCAGAAAGAAAGTTTGATTTCCCTCATAAACGTGAACCCCTGATATATCTATCTAACAAAATTTACTTGGCAATATCAAATTCGCGAGGAAACAAATATCCTCCAGAATATTTTTGATATTTCGGGAATATTGTAGATACATTGACAATAATTACATAATCTTTTATTTATAAATTAATTAAAAAAAATCACACTTTTTTTCTAAATGCATTGCATATTAAGAAGATTAAACTTAATTCTATAAAAAAATGCTTAGGATAAAATAAAAAATTATAAATATAAATAAGATTAATAATTTATTTTGTAGTTAATATTTGTTTCAAATTGGATAATAACATTTTTCGTCACTTGAGAATCAAATAAATATTTAAAGATACCCAAAAAAAAAAAAAATTGTTTAAGGTGTATAAAATGTTAAAAAGAGGCAAGAAGTCATATATCTTGAAGTTTTGTGTATAGTGTATTTAGAGTTTTTTATTTGTTTAACAATTTATTAAAGGTAAAATTGCTTCAACAAAAAATTATTAAGAGTGTATGTGAATAAATTTGTTTGGTATTAAAAATACCTTCTTAATACCAAACAAATTTAATAAAACACAAGAACAAATTAATATTGATCGAAACAATGGATGTCATCCTTTTATACAAGATTTATAATTATACAAAAGTTATTTAGAGTCATAGATTTCAATTTAACAACTCAAATAAAAGAGATTTTTTTTTACATAAATAAAAGAGTTGAAATTGATGGTGAATCACTCGTAATTACCATATCAATATGTATTCGTACCATGTTAACATAGTGTTTTACAGTTTCTTATAAACTAGGGTTCAAAAAATAAATAACACTGTTTAGAGGTGGCATTCCAACACTCTCACTGCTTTAATAATTTATGTGTAAAAGACACTTATTATGGTGAACGGACAAAAATACCCTCTATAGTTGCTCCACATCAGATTTCTTTTCATTCATTTTGTAGTGACAGAGTTGTGAATTAGAGAGAGAAAGTCTCGTTCAAACTCAGACAATCACTCGAACGGCGAAGGAGTGGCGTTACACAGACGCATTCGAGTCAGTACTTAAAAGACTCGAAATATAAAAAAAAAAAAAATCTCGATTTAACTAAACCAATTTTTTAAAAAAAATATTCTCGATCCTTTGAAAAATATGTTTGATTCTTTTAAAAAAAATCCTCGATTCTTTCTAATATATGCTCGATTTCGCTACAAATATACTCGATTTAACTAAACCTAATTTTCTAAAAAAAAATCTCGATTCTTTGAAAAATATTCTCGATCCTTTGAAAAATATTCTCGATCCTTTGAAAAAAATCTCGATCCTTTGAAAAAAATTATCGATCATTTGAAAAACATTCTCAATCCTTTGAAAAACATTTTTGATTCTTTGAAAAACATTCTCGATCCTTTGATAAATTCATGATCCTTTAACAAATGCTCGATTCTTTCAATTCTTTCAAAAATATGTTCGATTCTTTCAATTCTTTCAAAAATATGCTCGATTCTTTCAATTCTTTCAAAAACATGCTCGATTCTTTCAAAAATAAGTTCGATCATATCAAAAAAAGGTTCGATTTGACTACAAATATACTCGTTTTAACTTAACCCTATTTTGAAAAATAAAATGTTCGATCCTTTGAAAAATAAAATGTTCGATCCTTTGAAAAATAAAATGTTCATACATGTTCATTCAAAGACTAGACAACAAATCATAACGAATGGATATATTATTAAACCATACAGAAATATATGAAAATATATCAACAAAGATCACAAATATATGTTATCTTCTTGTACAGAATCTAGAGAGAGACAAGTTTTTTAGAGAGAGAAATTATCGTTTTCAAAATGTAGACGGAAGCATAATGAGAATAAAAAATAGATTATTTAAATATAATTAATTTAAATAATTAATCATAATAGGTATTTTTTAAACTTAAATTATTAAAACATTATAAAAAAAAGTGATGTTTGCGCTGTAAACTAATAAGAAAGTAAAAAATATGCGAAAAGTGAAAAGCCAAAAAGAGAGGAAAACTTGAGTGATCAGTAAAACCGATCCCAAGACTTATTACATAAGTTGAATAATAAAAGGTAAAAAGACCAATAAAAAAAAAAAAAAAAGTTTATTGAAGCATTTAATCATATGCTCTGCTACTACTCGATGAGTCGATGGTCTTGTCTTCGTCCTTAAAATTGAACCTTTTGCGGTTGTAGGGATTTTCCGGCTTCGGGATGTCATGTACACTTTTTACATCCGCTAAGTCACCGAAAGATTTCGACTTTCCTGAGTAATTCTTCGACAGCCCCTTTCTCCTGCAATTCCAAAATATTATCATAATTATTCTATATATCACTTCTGATTTAAAATAATAAATTCAGTTTCACATATTTGTATCTATAACAATTCATTACAAGTCGGTTCAAATCTATATAATTGATTTTACCATGCATGCATGCATGATAAAATAATAATAATAATAATAAGACTATTATTTATAAATATATGAGAAAGTGCTTACTTGAGAGGAATTTGTAAAGCAGGAGAATTCATATCCTCCAAAGGACCAAGCTGTTTCTTCGGTGATAATGGTGGGGAAGAAGAAATAACTTTTTCTTTTTTTACTTCTGATGAAACTTCAATGTTTTCACTCATGATTAAGTAAATTGAAGAAAATTAACGATTACAATAATTTGCAAACAACACTTAAAATTGTAATATTTATACAGAAAAACGATTACTTCCTAAATCTTAATATGAATGATATTCTGAAAAAAAAAAAGAAAAAAATCTTACTGGTTAACAAAATTATTTCCTAAAACAACAAAAAAAATTACTGAAATAAAAAAGATGAAGAATCAAATAAAACCTTATATTTAGAAAAAGGAAAAAAAAAAATATTCTTCTTAAACGAAACATATTCTTTGTAAGATAAGAACTAGCTTTCATCATAATAATATTAGTCATATTGTGTGAGGAATCTCACTATAATATTTTTTTGAGCTCTTTTCTTATAAGTTATAACTAGGGTTGGACAAGGTCCGGTTTGGTCTGGTTTCGACTAGAACCGAACCAAACTAAAAATTTCGGTCTTTTAAAAAATATGATCAATTTGGACCATTATTTTTTTCAGACCAAATTATATTTATTCGGTTTGGTTTGGTTCGATCTAACGGTTTTTGACTTGAAATCAAATATATATGTCATGATAATGTGAACAATTAAAGAAACGTATAAGTTATTGCTATGTACGGTTCATCAAACTAAAAAAAAAACTAAAAGAGTAATAAAAATAAAAAAGAAGTAGTGTGTCGAAATTCTAGAAATATAAAAAATATTAATAAATAAAATCATTTTTTATTTAGGTTAATAAATAAAATCGCTATAATCATGTAAATGCAATTGAATGCATGCAAGTCAAAAAAAATTACAACTAAATCATGACAACAACACTAATTTTGTTTAATATTACTAATATTTTTTGTTGGAACATTTTCAAATAAATTGAATTGGAACAAAAAGGACAAAACTTTCCAGAAGTTGTTGATAAAAGTCACAGCTATTCCAAATGGTGCATGTGTGTCTTATTGAGTGAAAAGACACAACTTTATACTTAAAAATCGCATCATTTCATGAATAGGTGCAAAGCAACAAAGGTTGCATTGTTTCGTGAATGGGTGCAAAGCAACAAAGGTTGTAATGTTTCGTGAATGGGTGCAAAGCACTCTATAAAATGTCAATTCCTACACCATTTGAGAGATACAAGAATTTGGTTAACTTAACCTAGAGATAGGCCAATGAAATCTCCTATCCCTTTTCTCTTATTTAAATCATGTCCTTACATTGTTTTCTTGCATTAAAATACCGAAATTCCATCAACTGCGCAATGATAGAATTTCGTATCTTGGCAAGTCTACAAACGTCAAAGGTGTTCACGGTCTAATATCGTTAGTCCACAATGACGTTAGACATCGACGCTTCATTGTATCTTGGAGACATATTTACATAACCCGGTGTAACACCCGATTGGTGGGGGTAAACAGTGTCTTAAGGAATATATAGTGTCTTAAGATTATTGGAGAAAATCTAGAAATTTAGAAAAATAAGGTATTTGTTTGTGTATTCTACTGAATTCCATATGTGCACACATTTTCATGGAGGTCAAAACTTCCATCACTAAGTCTTAATTCTCGACAGTAAGAGGATTGATAATGTGTGCATAATGCGTAGTATACATGCACTAAGAAATTATTCTACCTTTTATGAATTGTGTGTTGGACCCAAGATTGTTTTACCCAAGAAATTGGAACTCTACCTTATGAATAAATTTGCAATGCAACTTGATCTTGTGAAATATGAAATGCATATGTTTCTAAGATTAGAATCTTTAAAGTGAAAATAAATAAAAGGCATATAGTGAATGATATGCAGAACATATAGCAAGTAAATTGATTTATTCATTTTGATTTTATTCGGCAATACATGCAAATTTTATTTGTTATTTTGCACGGATTTTACCAACATGACTAGTAAAGTGCAAATAGATTATTTGAAATAAGAAATGCATGTCATTCTAAGTTTGAACACGATAATTATAGTGGTGTATAGTGATTAAGCTTAACATATAATTAACTAAGATTAATTTCAAAGAATCTAGATATATTATTTATGAAACTAGATTCATTTGCAATGCGTGTAGAAATTATATTTACTGTATATACATTGGTACGAAAATGGCTGTAATAAAGTTGTAAGAATCTCAATTTTATGATTGGCTTATTTCATGACAAATCACATTGGGGATTCAATGTGTAATAGGTAGCTTAGGCTTTTGATGGCAAGCGTCCAAGATCCCGGTGAGCTTCAAAGGGTAGTTCACTTGTGCTTATTTCTTATTGAAGATATTTAGTCGCACATACTCACATTTCTTATATAAGCATTTAAATTTAACATGCATTTTTTATTGTACACACACACTTACATGTATTTAAGTTGTTGCATGTGTCATCATGCATTTCATTCTTAGTTTTAAGTATGGTTGTTGTGTGTTTGATTCGTATTCCGTTGTTTGATCGGATATGTCCACGCTTGCACGATAGTGTGCTTGTTTTAGCGATTTGAGTGACCATTTGAGAAGGTCTCACTATTCTCTTAGTTTGGTCTTTGGTCACATGGTTTTATTCCATAAGTTTGGGCATTCTTCTTAAAGTTAAAATCTGACCTTTGGTCACTCAAATAACCATAACTCTTTCTACAGACATCCAAATCATGTTTTTTAAATTGGAATAGAAATTAGACTTCCATACCTTTCCAACGGTATATTATATGAAAGGTTTGGATGTCGTTTGGTCATGTTTTAGATCGCTTGAAGCTCAAGCTATTGTGCTGTAGTTTTTTTCCCGAGAGCATAGCGACCTCACTTCCAGGTCGCCCTAAGATCGCTTCTGACACCCAAAAATCAGTTTTTTTTCTCCCAAAAATGACATAGTTTGATTTGGACTCTATATATACATCATCTTCTTCCCTATTTAGACCTAGAACTCAGAATTTCCAGATCTTAGTGAGAGAAAGAGTTCCCCTAGTGAGAGAAAGCACCAAGCTTGCTTCTTTAACTCCCAAAACCCAAACACCCATCATTCTTGCATGAAACAAACATCATCTAGCTTTATCTAGGATGTTTCTTTGCATAGGTATTCATCAACACATGTAACTTGGTAAGTAGAACACCATTTTCATCGTTCTTGTGTTCTGGCTTAGCAAGATATCTCTTTTATGACTTGTATGCCTCTTGATTAGGATTTCTATTACAAGTAGAGATTATTGTTGATGTTTGGGTTGTTGTATTGTGATAGCTAGTATATAGGTCATATTTGCTCTAGCTAATTAGGTTATATTGATTGTATTTTGATGATTGCATTTATTAACCATGGCATGC
This sequence comes from Dipteronia dyeriana, assembly GCA_032871835.1. Taxonomy (NCBI): domain Eukaryota; kingdom Viridiplantae; phylum Streptophyta; class Magnoliopsida; order Sapindales; family Sapindaceae; genus Dipteronia; species Dipteronia dyeriana. The sequence goes on along the minus strand of CM065301.1, from coordinate 19,091,966 downwards.
GTAATGACAACATGTGTTGAAATGGCTTTGTTTGATAACTAGATTGTAATATTGCACATCCATATCTAGTTAAGCTTTTATGAGCATTCATTTAGACATTGATATCTAGGAATCTTGGAATTGTATTTAGTGACATTTTAAATTCCTAGATAAGCATTTAGTGTTTTGCATAGAATTATTTGCATTTAGAATATTGTTACATATTTACATAGGTTGTTGATCTCTTCATTGAGAAGTATGTCTTGTGGCTACCGGTGTGTAGTGCATAAGCAATTCAAGTCTTGCAACCAAATGTGGATTGGCAAGCAATTGGTCGGGTTCCACTATAAAAGGCCCAAGGGGTTAAAGTATGAGTCATTCATGCCAAGAGGAGTGTATAAGGGGATATCACTAGGGATTGAACCAAGAGTGGTGAATGGCTAGTGGCGAGTGGCGGTGGCCATAGCCTGAAGTTGTCAAGAGTAAGAGTCCGAGAATCACTTGAGAGTGTAACATTTACTCATATAGTGGATTTCTGTGACCGTATATGGCGCACTTAACAGTCCGTGGTTTTTTACCTGTTTGGAGGGTATTCCATGTATACATCTTGTATTGTTTATATTTTCGCATTTTTACACTTGATGTTTTATGTTTATTTTATTGGGTGAGTATTGAATATTGACTAATCAAGAAAAATTGGTAATTGACTTGATTAAGACTCCCCCCCCCCCCCCCCTTCTCAGGTTATTAGACACACGTTTTTAGGGAACTTTCAAAAGTAAATGTAATGCCAATTGAAATCCTCTTGATATATGGAGTGGAAAATGGGTAAGGAAAAAAAAATCCTTCGTGTTAGGGTTTATGCCCTAAAGATGTAATTTGTAAATAGATTTATGAAATAAATAAAAAGAAAAGTTCAATTCATTCTTGTTATGTTATTTATTTTATAAACTTGTACATATATTTAACATCCAAGATTGCCGGATGTAATCTCGAATGGTGTATATGAGTGTCATATACGGATGGATACAGTAAGAGGCTTGCAATCTAAAGAGTCCATAGATAGCAAATAAAGCTGGATACTTTATTTGTGGTTAATCTATAGCTGCGGTCCATTCTGTAATGTACAATGATTCTATCATGAATCATTCATATGAGATATGGGAATTGAGGCACCTTGTATGATGTGATAATATAGGACTAGGTCATGATCTATATGAATCTCTCATCAAGAGTCGTTTACCGATGAGATTCATATATATCAACTAATGATAGCTATATGTGGGTGATCTTAATCCTGAGTGTCTTATCGACTCCTTCAGGTTAGATCGTGGTCTTTGATATACCATGGGTGAGGTCGGATGCAGTTCCCAATCAATATGCTCCGTATGTTGGGATTACGGTTTGGCTTGTGGCTGGAAAGGTTTGTACACAATAGTGGAATCTACTTCTTCTTGTGAGAAGTAGACGGTAGTTCCCTTAAGGGTTGATTCGGGGCTTGGACAATATGAGCGCTCTCCTAGTTCCGTAAGGAAATATGATTTATTGTTCATTATAGAATCAACGGTACTTAAAGGATATATGTAATTAGAGGGGTATAAAGGACATTATGGCTCAGCTCTAATTATGAACTACTGTATCGATGGACACTGAGTTATATCGGTTTGTGTAAAAGCGTCTACAGTTGAGAGAGTACAGCTTCGGGTTTTTAGTGGAATAACACCGGAGTTAATAATCAAGAAATATTAATTAAAGAGTTTAATTAATGATTCCAATGATTATTGGAGCTCAAAATACTGTGGGTCCATTAGGTCCCCTTGCTAGCCCGATCGATTTAGGTAACAAGGGTCACAGTTAATTAATTGGATTGTCCAATTAATTGTGTTACAAAAGTGACACGTATATATTCGGAAATTAATTGAATAATGAGATTATTTAATTAATGAGTGTTAATAGTTAAATTAATTAAATAATTAGATTATTTAATTATATTGATAATTATGAATTATTAATTAAATATTAATTAGAGGGTGTTAGTTGATATATGGATTTATGTGAAGATAAAATAATATGATTATTTTATTTTTACTAAATCATTTATCTAAGTATTTGAATTTAAGTTTAAATTTAAAATACTTATTATCACTTTTAATATATTAGATATATTTGAAAAGGATAATTAAAATATATATATATATCAATTAATAACACAAGAGATTGCATTGGATGTAGATTGGTGTGTACACATATATAAGTGTCTGTATAGGATACAAACAATGATATATATATATATATATATATATATATATATATATATATATATATATATATATATATATATATATATATATACACACGAAAATAGAGAGAAATATATATATAATTGAAAACTCAAGTGCAGGGCGTGGTTTTGGTTTTGGTGTATACCTGATAAAAAAAAAGGTAGACATATATATATATATGTATATATATATATATATATTTATATATATCTTGTTTCATGTTTTATGTGTTTTTTGAAACACATAGAAGAAAGAGTTTCTTCAATTATCTCTACATCCTCCATTCAAGTTCTTGAGACCGTGACGCGCCCACACTCAGTTATCAAACCCGGGAGATAGCGAGGAATATCGAGTGGTTCAGACAGGAGCACATCGTAAAGTGAAGGAGCTTCCAAACGTTGGTAAGATTGGTTCAGACAGGAGCATAACGTAAAGTGAAGGAGCCTCCAAACGTTGGTATGTTCTTCTGATTTTATTGATTACAATTTCCTGTGTTTACATATTGTATGTATTAGTTTCGAAAATAATTATGATCCCAAGTTTACTGGTCCCAGATACAGATATGATATGTATAAAAAAAATTAAAACCTAGTTCCGCTGCGTAACCGGTGAACGGGGTTCCAACAATTGATATCAGAGCAAAGGCAGTGGCGACTGGCCGATCCCCGGGAACTCTCACGCTTGATCGTATGACGAAGCGTGGCTCTCCTCCCAGGGACTTCTTAGAGGAGTGCTCTGATAGGTATCTGTGGGTGTCACCCCAAAGAGTTGGGAACGGGACCACATCCATGAAATGGGAATTGGAGTCAACAATTGGTATCAGGCGCAATTTATTTTTCAAAAAAGGAAATTGTTTTCGATGCTCCTGTATGTATGAATTGTATAGGCACAATTTAAATTGACTGTATGATGTTTTTGTATGTATATTAATTTTTTTTTTAAATTTACAAAAACATGATTGCTCGTTAATTATATGGTACTCTGGATTTAGGGTTTATGAGTTGTATTATTATTATTATTATTTTTATATTTTTTCTTACTGTTATTGTATTGTAAAAAAAAAATTTGTAACCTATATTGAATACCTGGAAAAATCGTGAAGATGGATTCAGGAGATGAATTGGAGTGACCTGAAGAGATTGGAAGATATCTGAAGTTACTAGAAGACCAAGGAATGCCTTGGGAAATTTTTGTAATTTTAGATTCAGATTTTTAGGTTAAATAATCTACAATACTCGGTCAATTCATGTATACTTTATATTATATGATGATAAAAGCATTGTCATGCATACGTATGTCATTTGATTAGATGTGCATACACAAATATATTTGATATGTCATACATACATCATGACCTGATATTTTATATATTTTTTTAATGTAATTAAAATGGACAATATACATAATTGGCTATGAATAATGAGATTAGTTTTTAATGGTTAGAAAACTTGGTAATTCTCATTAATATTAATCTAGTTATTAAAGAGTTTAATAAGTTAGATTAATATGGTCATTTATTGTAATTATGATTAATATGATTAATTACCTAATAATAAATGAACCTAATAAAGTGTTAGAGTTTTAATTAGTAAAACTTGGTAAACACTATCATAATAATCTGACCTTAATAAATAGTTTACTGAATCTTAGATTGTTCACTAATATATTAGATTTTAATTTTTAAAAATCATTAATAATTTATTAGTTAATTAGAATTTGGTTCTAATTAGTTAATACACTAGATAACTTGATTAAAGTTAGTCATTTAATCCTGTAGAGTCTAGGTGCATTAACGGTTAATAGAAAACCCTAATTTTAAAATAGTGAGCGGGAGAGGGATATATGACATATATATCTCATATATCCTGCGGTCTTTATCATTAGTTCAACACCGTGAGATCCGAGTGGGGTCTCGTGACGGCTTTGCTTTCGTCCTCCCTGAGGAGGGTTTCCACAAAGGTCAATACCAAGGTTGACTTCCTAACGGATAGGATTTCTGAGGGTATTTCGGGATTGACCGTCCCTAAGGCGGCAATTCTCAAGTTAAGATCTGAAATGATGGGTTACACTCACGAAGGTTTTGATTTAGTTTGTTAATTAAAAACCTGACTGAATGAACAATTGAGAATGTCTCAGCCCAACATGCAAAGACTTGACCGACCCTAAGGCGGCACTTCTTTGTGGTATGTTGGATTGTCGTGGTATAGTAACTAGTTTTAGGGTAGTTCTAGTTCGTTAAACATGTTCATACATCATGTTTAAATTTATGTCAAAACACTCACACTTGTTTTAAATAAATGATTGAATGAATGTTTTATTTATTTCAGCAATAATGTCTTCTGCATTACTTCAAATTCTCGCAAACGACAAATTAACTGGTGATTACTACACTAAGTGAAAACTTAACATTAATGCAATGTTGGTCACCAAAGACCTCAAGTTTGTACTTACGGAGGAATGTTCTCCAACGCCTTCTGCCAATGCCACACGAAATGTTCGTGAGGCATACGAGCGATGTCTCTCATCTGATGAGAAGGCCCGAACATATCTGTTGGCTTCAATAACAGACGTGCTTGTCACAAAGCATGAAGCAATGACTTCAGCATTCGAAATCATGGAGTCATTGCAAGCTATGTTCGGGCAGCCCTCCGAGCAAAAGCGACACGAAGTTGTTCGTTCCGCTATGCTCGCTCATATGAAGGAAAGTACGTCAGTTTCGGAACATGTCCTGAGCATGATGTCCTACTTCAACAAGGCAGAAGTCAATGGCGTGGCCATTGACGAACCCAGTCAAGTGAGCATCATACTGACGACTCTTTCGAAGAGTTTCGATCAGTTTAAGAACAACTACGGGATGGAAAAGTTAAGGTTCAAACTCACACAATTGCTTAATGAGCTCACTACCTTTGAGTCCTTGACTAATGACAACAAGGGTAAGATCAGTGAGGCAAATGTTGTCGAACCATCTTCCTACTCCAATCATAAGAAGAGAAAGAGGTATACTGGGAAAGCGAAGGGTAAGCCCAAACCCAAGAAAGCTCAAAGCAAGAAGAAGTCCAAGAAAAGTAAATATGATTTGCCTGTTCTTGAGTCGTGTTTAGTAGAAGATGATTCTTCACCCTGGATAAATGATTCGGAGGCCACTAACCATGTTTGTTCTTATTTGCAATGGACTGATTCTTGGACACAACTAGAGGAGCAAGCTTTCTCAATACGTGTGGGGTAAGGAGATGTCGTGTCGGCACGAGCAGTGGGCGTAATTAGATTACGTTTTGGTAATAATTATATATTGTTGGACAATATATTTTATATTCTTGGATTTACACAGAATTTGATTTCCGTTTCTAAGTTGTTAGAATAAAAATATTATGTTTCTCTTAATAATAAGTCTGTTATTATTGGAAAGAATGGTCTGAATATTTGTTCAGAAATTAATGAAAACAATTTGTTTTTGTTAAGACCGTTAATACATACTACTCTGCTCAACACCAAAATGTTTAAGGTTGAAAAACCAAAAATTAAACGACATAAGATTTCTCCAGATAATGACACGTATCTCTGGCATCTAAGGTTTGGTCATATCAATCTTGACCGGATAGACAGACTAGTAAAAAGCAGACCTTTAAGTGAGTTAAAGGTTCACACATTACCTGTTTGTGAATCTTGTCTGGAAGGTAAGATGACTAAGAGACCTTTTACTAGAAAAGGGCTTAGAGCTAAGGAACCGCTAGAACTTATACATACAGACGTCTGCGGACCGATGAATGTTAAAGCTATGGGTGGTTATGAGTATTATGTCACCTTTATAGATGATTACTCAAGATACGGATACGTCTACCTAATGCAACGGAAGTCGGAAACATTTGAAATGTTCAAAGAATTTCGAGTTGAAGTTGAGAATCAATTAGATAAGACTATCAAGTCACTACGATCAGATTGTGGAGGTGAGTACCTTGACCAAGAGTTTAAAGACTTCATGGTCGAGTATAGGATAGTTTCCCAACTCACAGCTCCCGGTACACCTCAGCAAAATGGTGTAACGAATAGGAGAAATAAAACCCTGATGGAAATGGTGAGATCTATGATTAGTTTCTCATCATTACCAAATTCCTTTTGGGGATAAGCGATACAAACATTGGCATGCATTTTGAATGTAGTGTTATCCAAATCTGTTCCTAATACTCCCCTAGAGTTGTGAAATGGTCGTAAAACTAGTTTGCGACATTTTCGCATATGAGGGTGTCCAGCATACGTGCTAAAGAACAGAAGTGGAAAGCTAGACTCCAAGTCTGTGGTCTACCTGTTTGTAGGATACTCCAAGGAGACCAGAGGTGGACACTTTTATAGTCCCGAAGATAACAAAGTATTTGTATAGATAAATGCAACGTTTCTTGAGGATAGTTATATTATTAACCATAAACCTCGTTCTAAGATTGTATTGAATGAGTTGGAGCCTGGTGAGACTAGTAATTCATCAACAAGAGTTGTTGATCCACAAACATCTGAAAGTCAGATGGTTCCTGATCAGGATACACTACCACCTAGACGTAGTAAGAGGGTTGTGAGACAACCTGAACGCTATTTAGATATAGGTGAGGGACAAGGTGTTGTCTCTGCTGATAGTGTTGATGAACCATTGGCATTTAAGAATGCAATGGAAGATCCTGATAAAGAGGAATGGCTTAAAGCCATGAATCTTAAGATGGAGTCCATGTACTCTAACTTAGTCTGGGATCTTGTAGACTTACCGGATGGGGTAAAACCCATAGGGTGTAAGTGGATCTACATGAGAAAGAGAGGAGTAGATGGGAAGGTAGAGATCTTCAAGGCAAGGCTAGTGGCTAAGGGTTATACCCAGAAAGAGGGAGTCGATTATGAAGAGACCTTCTCGCCAGTTGCTATGTTTAAGTCTATTAGGATTCTCTTATCTATTGCTGCCTATTTCAATTATGAAATTTGGAAAATGGACTTCAAGACTGCATTCTTGAATGTCAATCTTGATGAGAGCATCTATATGATACAACCAGAGGGATTCGTGTCTCCAGATCAAGAGCAAAAGGTTTGCAAGCTGCAAAGGTCCATTTATGGGCTTAAGAAAGCATCTAGATCTTGGAACATCAGGTTTGATGATGTGATCAAAACCTATGGCTTCGAGCAGAATGTCGATGGGCCTTGTGTCTACAAGCGCATCATTGATAAGAAAGTAGTTTTCTTGGTTCTATACGTAGATGATATCCTACTCATTGAGAATGATATGGGAATGTTGTCTAATGTAAAGGGCTGGCTGGCTAGCCAATTCCAAATGAAAGATTTGGGAGAGGCGAGTTATGTTCTTGGGATCCAGCTTATAAGGGATCGTAAGAACAAACTCATAGCACTGTTTTAGGCATCATATATCGATAAGATTCTTATGCAATTTTCGATGCAAAACTCCAAGAAAGGTAATTTACCTTCTAGGCATGGAGTTAACTTGTCTAAGGAACAGTGTCCTAAGACACCTCAAGAAGTTGAGAATATGAGACGTGTACCCTATACATCTGCAGTAGGTAGTCTCATGTATGCTATGTTATGCACGAGAACGGACATTTGTTATGCAGTGGGAGTAGTCAGTAGATACCAGTCCAACCCAGGATTAGATCATTGGTTTGTTGTCAAGACAATTCTCAAGTATCTTCGGAGAACGAGAGACTATATGCTAGTGTATTCCGGACAGGATTTGATCCCGTTAGGATACACAGATTCTGATTTTCAGTCAGACAGGGATTCTAGGAAATTCACGTCTAGATCAGTGTTCACCCTAGGTGGTTGAGCCATTGTGTGGAGAAGTATCAAGCAGTCTTGCATTGTTGACTCCACCATGGAAACTGAATTTGTAGTTGTTTGTGAAGCTGCTAAAGAGGCTGTTTGGCTTCGTAAGTTCTTATGTGATCTGGAAGTTATTCCAGATTTGGATATACCCAGCATACTTTATTGTGATAACAGTGGTGTTGTGGTTAATTCCAAAGAACCAAGAAGCCACAAAAGAGGGAAGCATATAGAGAGAAAGTATCATCTCATTAGAGAGATAATGTAGAGAGGAGATGTGATCGTCACAAAGATAGCCTCAAAAGACAATTATGTTGATCCATTTACAAAGACCTTACCGGCTAAAGTGTTTTCGGGTCATCTAGATGGTCTAGGGTTACAAGACATGCCTCACATGCTTTAGTGCAAGTGGGAGATTGTTGAGGTTTATGCCCTAAAGATGTAATTTGTAAATGGATTTATGAAATAAATAAAAAGAAAAGTTCAATTCATTCTTGTTATGTTATTTATTTTATAAACTTGTGCATATATTTAACATCCAAGATTGTCGGATGTAATCTCAAACTGTGTATATGAGTGTCATATACGGATGGATACAGTAAGAGACGTGCAATCTAAAGAGTCCATAGATAGCAAATAAAGTTGGGTAATTTATTTGTGGTTAATCTATAGTTGTGGTTCATTCCGTAATGTACGATGATTCTATCCTGAATCATTCATATGAGATATGGGAATGGAGGCACCTTGTATGATGTGATCATATAGGACTGGGTCATGATCTTTATGAATCTCTAACCAAGATCCGTTTACCGATGAGATTCATATATATCAACTAATGATAGCTATATGTGGGTGATCTTAATCCTGAGTATCTTATCGACTCCTTCAGGTTAGATCGTGGTCTTTGATATACCATGGGTGAGGTCGGATGCAGTTCCCGATCAATATGCTCCTTATGTTAGGATTACGGTTTGGCTTATGGTTGGGAAGGTTTGTACACAATAGTGGAATCCATTCCTTCTTGTGAGAAGTAGTCGGTAGTTCCCTTAAGGGTTGATTTGGGGCTTGGACAATATGAGTGTTCTCCTAGTTCCGTAAGGAAATAGGATTTATTGTTCATTATAGAATCAACGGTACTTAAAGGATATATGTAATTAGAGGGGTATAACGGACATTATGGCTCATCTCTAATTATGAACTACTGTGGAGGATCACATCATATGTAATAGCTATATCGATGGACACCGAGTTGTATCGGTCTGTCTAAAAGCGTCTACAGTTGAGAGAGTGCAGCTTCGGATTTTTAGTGGAATAACACCGGAGTTAATAATCAAGAAATATTAATTAAAGAGTTTAATTAATAATTCTGAGGATTATTGGAGCTCAAAATACTGTGGGTCCATTAGGTTCCCTTGCTAGCCCGATCGATTTAGATAACAAGGGTCACGGTAATTAATTGGATTGTCCAATTAATTGTGTTACAAAAGTGACACGTATATATTTAGGAATTAATTGAATAATGAGATTATTTAATTATGAATGTTAATAGTTAAATTAATTAAATAATTATATTATTTAATTATATTGATAATTATGAATTATTAATTAACTATTAATTGGAGGGTGTTAGTTGATATATGGATTTAGGTGAAGATAAAATAATAGAATTATTTTATTTTTACTAAATCATTTATCTAAGTATTTGAATTTAAGTTTAAAATTAAAATACTTATTATCACTTTTAATATATTAGATATATTTGAAAAGGATAATTAAAAGATATATATATCAATTAATAATACAAGAGATTGCATTGGATACAGATTGGTTTTGGTTTTTAGAAAAAAATTGGTTTTGGTTTTGGTGTATACCTGATACACACAAAAAAAAGTAGACATATATATATATATATATATATATATATATATATATATATATTGTTTCGTGTGCAGTGAACATAATATATATATATATATATATATGTATATATATATATAGATTTATATATATCTTGTTTCATGCTTTATGTGTTTTTTGAAACACATAGAAGAAAGAGTTTCTTCAATTTTCTCTACATCCCCATTCAACTTCCTAAGACCGTGACGCACTCACACTCAGTTACCAATCCCGGGAGATAGCGAGGAAGATTGAGTGGTTCAGACAGGAGTACATCGTAAAGTGAAGGAGCTTCCAAACGTTGGTAAGATTGGTTCAAACAGGAGCATAACGTAAAGTGAATGAGCCTCCAAACGTTGGTATGTTATTCTGATTTTATTGATTACAATTTCCTGTGTTTACATATTGTATGTATTAGTTTCGAAAATAATTATGATCCCAAGTTCACTGGTCCCGGATACAGATATGATCTGTATAAAAAAATTTAAACCTAATTCCACTGTGTAACCGATGAACTGGGTTCCAACACTTCGACCCTGACGTTATTACGTATCTAGCAAAATAAACTAGAAATATACATGTGAGACAAATTATAGTCTCAAGTTAGATTCTCTTACCTATGAGGAAGTAATGAAAATAATTGTAAATATATGCAATTATATGTCTTTATGTGAATGATATGTTTTATTAGAATTAGTGAAAAGTAAGAACTCAATAAATTATTTTCACGAGAAAAACATGATCATGTTACTTGTGTATGTGAATCTGGGTATTGAAATTATCAAAATGATAATGGCCTAGTGTTTACCCAATCATACTAAGAATGAAGTACATTTATGTAAATTGAAAACAGACAATACACAGGTTATACAAGGAAAATGATATCTCAAATTAAATGTACTCATTACATCTTATGTATATTATGATATATACTAGGCATGATAATATTCTGCCATATAAAGGCAAACCGTGTATACATATTATCTTAGTCATCCACACTAAGAGTATTGTATAGGATTTTAAGTATCAAACTAATATATACTATGAATTTTGATATACATATTTTGGTTATCATTTAGTACCAAAAGGATTTATAGATGCCATTTGAATCAACATATAATAATGGTTATGTAACCAAAAGTGGGTGAATTCCTCCCATTTGGTGGATGAAATATTTTTGAATTCAAGGAAGTAGGCATGCATAGCAGATCCACCATGATTGTAGAAGTTTTAAGGGTATCATGGAGAGGCCGCGGTTAAGGAATTTATAATATAAATTCCTTGGTGGCCAAAACCAATGTCTCATAAATTATCAATTGTGATAATCAAGATGCAGCATTGTAAAAGTATATAGCCATATATATAATGAAAAGTGTAGACATATCGGCTCAAGAGATAATTATGTGGTATAATTGTAGCTAGATATATAATGGCAAGTGTAGGCATATTGGCCTAAGAGATAATTATGTGATACAATTGCTTATAAATGGTGCATTTACATAGATTTTGTGAACTCTTGCCAAAATCCGACAAATCCTCTTAAAGAAAGTCTTGCAAGCAATTTAATACTTAAAACTATAAGAAGAGTGGGACTGAAGCCAGCATTTAAAACATCAACAATGATCGAAACTCAACCCAACACTTGAAACATCAAGATCTTGGATTCAATGAGCAAAGTACATCATAAGTTGTGATTGCAAGCACTATAATACTTTACATATACGTCCCAAAGGTAAAAGTGTTGGGTACCTGTATGTATTGGGAAGGTTAAGCTTTTTAGCTTTTAATGGACTTATAACAAGTTTTCTGTTGGAATGCTTTTATAAGAGCTTTTTTTATAACGTCTACCTATATGAGTGTCGGGGATGGTGTCGTCCTCTATGTAACTTGGTTGGTTACTAAAGCGTTCATGAAAAACCAAGATATAGATGCAAGGTCTTTTCAAGCGTCAGCAAATATGAACACCTAAGATAAAGAAAGATTATGTGTGAGACGTGTCCGGATAATCGTATAAGTTCACTGGTTCAAAGCTTGTTTGCCATGTGACCTTGACTAACTTTGATGTTTTTTCACTAAGTGAAGGTTCAAGTCCAAAAGACACCTTCATTTATGCATAAGATTTCCAGGCCTGTGCAAGACATTTTCAAATTACATTTATATTGAAAATAGTGGGGGATTGTTGGAACATTTTCAAATAAATTGAATTGGAACGGAAATGACACAACTTTCCAGAAGTTGTTGACAAAAAGTCACAGCTATTCCAAATGGTGTATGTGTCTTATTGAGTGAAAAGACACAACTTTATACTTAAAAGTCGCATCATTTCATGAATGGGTGCAAAGCAACAAAGGTTTCATTGTTTCGTGAATGGGTGCAAAGCAACAAAGGTTGTAATGTTTCGTGAATGGGTGCAAAGCACTCTATAAAATGCCAATTCTTACACCATTTGAGAGAGACAAGAATTTGGTTAACTTAACTTAGAGATAGGCCAATGAAATCTCCTATCCCTTTTCTCTTATTTAAACCATGTCATTACATTGTTTTCTTGCATTAAAATACCGAAATTCCATCAACTGTGCAATGATAGAATTTCGTATCTTGGCAAGCCTTCAAACGTCAAAGGTGTTCACGGTCTAATATCGTTAGTGCACAGTGACGTTAGACATCGACGTTTCATTGTATCTTGGAGACATATTTGCATAACCCGGTATAACACCCGATTGGTGGGGGTAAACAGTGTCTTAAGGAAAGCGTCAATAATGACGTGCCTTGAAACACCCAATTTCTATTTTTGTATGTTGCAGTAATATTTAGTTCAATAAAAGCTATAGTTCGAAGCAGTTTTCGATTCAATTCAACAACTCTCGATATAAGGTACACACATTCTGAATTTTTCTCCAACATTTTTTACTATTAGTGATAACTTCGTAAAATAATGGAAACATGTTAAAATATTTTACCATCCCATGTTTGGAGTCCTATTTGTTAATGGAGGTTTTCGTTTTGTACAAACTTGACGGGTTAGTGGCCTAAAAAAAAACAACTATGAAATATTAAATTAGGGCTTTTGACTTTAACTTTTTAATTTTAAAATTTTATTAAAAAAATTTGGGTGTGACATATAGTAGTAATACTAAAAGTATTAGTTTTACAGTCCGGTCCGGGTTTGATATACTTGGACCATAGACCAGACCAGACCAGACGGTTTTACTAAAATAAAACATGCGGTTTTTTTTAAGTATAAAACCGGACCAAACCAAATGGTTTGATTTGGTTTGGTCCGGTTTACGGTGTATGGGCTTTTTTGCCCACCCCTAGTTATAACGGTAAATGTTACTTTTAAATGTATAATATACAATATATATTGTACTTTTATAAAAGAAAAAAAATTGAAATACAACTACTGTCGGGACCTGAAGAAATTAATAAGTGTTGGCGGATAAATCGTCACTACGCGGAAGCGTTGCCGAATAGAACACAAACAAACAATTGCAAAACAAAAGAAGTAAGAGGAAGAGAAATAGATCCAATCACACACAACACAACGATTTACGTGGAAACCCAAATCGGGAAAAAAATATGGCCATCAGGACGACAAGAGAAAGTTTCACTATGTAGTAAATTGTTATAACCACACTCTCATGATTCTCTCTCTAAAATACTCCAAACCCAATTACACCCAATGCTCTCGTGAGATCTCTCTAGATTTGCTAATTTTGCTCCACCACTAACAATAGACTAGCTATTATGGTCTATTTATATGAATTACAGGGAGTTTAAGTCAAAGGAAATCCTACTCCTAAACGTACAAGAATTACTTGTTCCATATAAATATTATTTTCTATTTATGACAAGTCTTCTTGTTTAAAAGAAATTCTTTCTTTTAAGTACAGGACTTTCTTATTCTTTATGAAGACAAACTCTTTCCTTTTCCGATTAGCACAAGAACTTCCAGAACAAAATATCTTTCCTATTTTTGTACAACTTCCCTGATTTGGGTAAAATCCGTCATTACCGTAGTTTGGGTCGGGTTGGCCACCCATGGATCATCACTGTCGTCCACTACTCCAAATACTGCGGTTGGTGCATTTGTCTCCACCGCATGATCTCACAGGAGTCGACCTGCTCTCTGTGTCGCGGTCTGTGCACTTGTCTACACCGCAGTCCACGCCGCGAAACCTTCCAGATTTCATTTCTTCAGTTCTTTCAGTCTTCAAGCCTCCTTTAAATACAATTTTCTACTTCCAAACGTATCCCACGTCTCCAAGAAGTCTCCGCATTGGTTGAATCCCGTTTGGTAACCATTGAAAATTCGAGCCATATCTAACAATTCTCCCTTATGGCAAGAATTTCCAAAACTTCATCCACAACTATGACTCTCAATACCGAGAATCAACATACCCACCACGAAGTATAATCACTTAGAAACACTCATCCCAAGATTTCACCAGTACATGTCGAAATTTACCTTGCTGAAAAATTATGGTGCAACTCCTCATGTTAGGCTTCCACGGATTCGTTCAGCCATCGACATCCTTGTCCACCACACACCTTGTATCATCATCTAACCAATGCCCGTGCATAAATTATGGACCCGCTATCAACAACACATCCTTTTTCATGGCAACTAGCGGTCATGCCATGAAGATGTTTATACCCCTTTAGAGGGTATCACTGTAGTCGTCATACTCAGGAGAGGCGATTGTCGGATCCTCCTCTTTGGAGTCATTAGCCATACTTGTCTTCTTATTTTGACAATCCTTCCTTATATGTCCAGACTGTCCACATCCCCAGCAAATGCATGTCTTCATAGAGCTTTATTTCTTCTTATCAACTAACAAAGCAGAGTTATCAGAAGATTTATCTTCACTCTTTAGCCTTCATTCCTCAGAGATTAGTTTGTTTGCCATAACTCCAAAATGTATGGTTGAACTCTCATACATCAAGATTGGCTTCATGTGCACATAGGACGCTGGAAGGGACCAGATTAGTCTTAATCCTTTATCTTTTTCATCAATCTTCACTCCAATAGACTCTAGTTTGGAAACTATCCCATTGAGCACTCCTAAATGATCAAAAATATTCGTACCTTCAGTCATCTGCAACGTGTGAAACTACTCATTTAGGTAGAATCAGTTGCAAACGGTTTTTGCTTGATACAATTCTTCAAGCTTCTCCCAAAGTTCTTTCGCTGAATATGTTCCTTGAATATTTGTAAGAACATTCGTGGCTAAGATCAATCGTATCACACTTGCAACCCTCTCGTCTAGATCCTCTCATTCATCATCACTCATCACATATTTTCCATAACTTGTACCAGCCGTTTATTTTCTAGAATCTCCAGAGCCTTCAGGGTTCGCAAGGGTTGGCTTGCCCTTCAACGCCTTGTGTAAACCGTACTGGATTAGCAGATCTTTGACTTGAACTTGCCACATGCCAAAGTTAATTTTTCCATCGAACTTCTCGACCTCGAATCTCATCAACTTTGCCATATCCGGTTTGTTAAGATCACATCAAGCAACCAACGCTCTGATACCATTTATTGGCGGATAAATCGTCACTATACAGAAGCATTGTCGGATAGAACAGAAACAAACAAAAGCAAAACAAAAGAATTAAGAGGAAGAGAAATAAATCCAATCACACACAACACAACGATTTTATGTGGAAACCCAAATCGGAAAAAAACCACGGCCGTCAGGACTATAAAAGAAAGTTCCACTATGTAGTAATTGTTACAACCACACTCTCATGATTCTCTCTCTAAAATACCCCAAATCCAATTACACACAATGCTCTCTTGAGATCTCTCTAGATGTGTTAATTTTGCTCCACCACTAACAATAGACTAGCTATTATGGTCTATTTATTTGAATTATAGGGAGTTTAGGTCAAAGAAAATCCTACTCTTAAACGTACAAGAATTACTTGTTCCACATAAATACTATTTCCTATTTATGACAAGTTTTCTTGTTTAAAAGAAATCTGTTTCTTTTAAGTACAGGACTTTCCTATTCTTCATGAAGACAAAATCTTTCCTTTTATGATTAGCACGAGAACTTCTAGAAGAAAATATCTATCCTATTTTTACGCAACATTCCTGATTTTGACAAAATCTGCCATTACAGAAGTTTGGGTGATGGTTGACCACCCTCGCCCAACACCGCAGATCATCAATGTCGTCCACCGCTCCGAATACAGTGGTTAGTGCATTTGCCTCCACCGCGGTCTACGCCGTGTGATCTTACAGGAGTCGACCTGCTCTCTGTGCTGTGGTCTGTGCATTTGTCCGTATCGCGGTCCATGCTGCGGAACCTTTCAGATTTCGTTTCTTCAGTTCTTTCAGTCTTTAAGTCTCCATCAAACATCATCTCCTACTTCCAAACGTATCCCACGTCTCTAAGTAGTCTCCACATTGGTTGAATCTTGTTTAGTAACCATTGGAAATTCGAGCCATATCCAACAATTAGACTCTACAAGCATGGTCCGGAATACTACTCCCACTTTCGAGGAGAGGTTACATATGGACTACAACTCTCACGACCGGAAAGAGGGTTGCTCTCACAATCGAGAGAAAATAACCCATAGATGCTTATAAAATGCACATAGTGAGACTCGAACCCCTGACCACTAGGTGTGGAAGGGAGGTGCACAATCATCTCTCCTAAGAGGTAATGTGCTTATACTTTTAGGAAAATTATTAATTATTACGATAGATGGTTTTATTAATTTTTTACACTAACCCAAATCGGGACTGAGATTTTTTATTAATTTAGAGAGAATATTGATTTATAGGAGATTTTATAAATTCTACTGTATTATATGTTCTTTCTTGTTAAAAATATATATATTAGATGTTCCTCAATTTCATCAAACATCTTCTTTTTTTTTTGAAATATCATTTAAAACCTATCTACTTTCGCATCAATTGGGATATGGTATAAAGTTTGCATTTCTACAACCCTCTTAAACAGAAAGTGGTTCTTAAATTAAAAAAAAAATCTTTAAATGGATTTTTAACGAAAAATAGAGTTTGATTTTTGAAAAAAAAAACAAGAGAAAATAAGTATGGAAGAGAAAGAATCATAAGAGAATTAAAGATAACAAAAAAAAAAACAAAAATAATAAAGTTGTTTAAATAACATAATAATAGTCATATGTGGTGTATATTTATAAAAATACAATATAGTATAATTAAAGAAAGGGTATTTTTGGTATTAAATGGAATTTATTTATAAATTAGATATTTTTTAAAAAAATTGATAGGTGTGATTACGAAAGGGGTGTAGATACAGTTTTTGAAGAATATCACTATCGCCACTCTTATTTTATGGATTTTAATGACACGACCCATTAATAACACGACCCAATAGACCTATCAACCGTTTTTATGAGAAGATTTGGGTCAAATTAAGTAGGAGGTTGAGTGTATTCTAAGTCTAATCCTATATTCATCTTAATTGTTCTTACATTATCCTTACCTCCATAATCAATTAACATGTATCTAATACACCAAATCAATAGTCTGAATTATTTATATTAATTTTTATATTAACTCTAATCAATTAATTAAGATCATTAATTTAGTTGAGGATCGAGTGAGGTAAAGAAAATATCCAAATCCATTCGAGGGCATGTTCAGTAACGTTTTCGTTTTTTATTTATTGTTTTTTTATTTTCAGCTTGAGTTTTATGTTTTCAATTTTTTGAGTTTGAAAACCCGTATGGTAGTTTTTATTGAAAATGATATTCTAAGAGTGATAACATTAAAAATATGTCTTGTGGTATACTTAATGCTTAAATAGATATATTTTAATAAAATAATTAT
This sequence comes from Dipteronia dyeriana, assembly GCA_032871835.1. NCBI lineage: Eukaryota > Viridiplantae > Streptophyta > Magnoliopsida > Sapindales > Sapindaceae > Dipteronia > Dipteronia dyeriana. The sequence continues at coordinate 19,074,176 of CM065301.1, read as the reverse complement.
AATTCATGATATATAATTGTTTACTTATTTGAATTTTATTTTTATTATTATTATGTTAATTAGTAATGGGAGTAATTTATCATATTTTAATTTTTAATTATTAAATATGTTTATTTTATGAAAAAAGCAAAATTATATATATATTAGTTTTCCTATCAGTACGTTGCATGTGGACCATTGACTATGGAGAAACTTTGACAAGTGTATACACTTTGAGTCAAAGTAGGTAAATCTAATGGTTCACATCCAACGCACCGATGAATTTATATCAGTGCACACTGACTTGCAAATTTATATATATATATATATACACACACACGCAAAAGGCAAAAATGCAAAACATTAAATGTGTGGACCCCATCAAAAATGAGAAGAAAAACTTTAAAAACATCATAAAGATATTCTTTGGGATCTGGATCATCTCCTCACATTAATTGTTCTCACCTTTGTAATTTATTATCACGTATCTAATATAACAAATCAATGGTTTATATTATTTCAATTAATATTTATGTTTAAATAAGATTAATTAAGATCGTTGATTTTTATGAGGACAGGATGAGGTGGAGAGGGAATCCAAATTCGTTTTCCGGACATTCAATTTTTAAGTGTTAAATGGCGACAACGGTTCTCCAAGTTTTCAAAAAAAATTGGTGCAAGAAACAAAACCGAATATATTCTCAATGTTTTGAAGACTCGAAAAATGAAAAACAACACTCAAGTAATAAATACATATTATCGATAACTTAGAACATCTCAAACGCTATTATGCATTTAGAGAAAATAGAGTGTCACATAGGATAGATACTAAAGAATTTAGAAAAACTCTCTTCAATATAATTATCTAAGTTGAATATGGAGATAATGTGATAAAAAAAAAGTTAGAGAATATGGAGTTGAGTTTCTAATTTTAGAAACTCTCCTAGAAATGCTGAATAGGATTTCTAACTTTTTCCACCAATAATATTAAAACTCATTTAATTGTAAAATAAATTAGGAGAGAGAATATAATAATTTTTTTTATCATGATTGATCATAAAATAGATAAATATTTGACTTTAGATAATTGCATTGAAGATGTGAATATACATTTCTCTAAAAAAAAATTCAAAGTGGACCTATTTTCAATAGAAATGTTGATGTGGCATTATTTAGAGCATTTCAATGCAAATAAACATTTTTAAGTTTCTAAATCGTGTCACATCAGCATTTCTATTCACTATAGACCCACTTTAGAAAAAAAAATAGAGAAATTCATATTCACACATCCAATACAATTATCTAAAGTCAAATATGTATCTATTTTATGATCAATCATAATAAAACAATTATTACATTCCCTTTCCTATTTTATTTTACAATTAAATGAGCTTTAATATTATTGGTGGAAAGAGTTAGAAATCCTAGTCAATTTTTCTATGAGAGTTTCAATAATTAGAAACTCAACTCCATATTTTCTAACCTTTTTTTTTTTACCACATCATCTCCATATTCAACTTAGATAATTGCATTGGAGAGAGTTTTTATAACTTCTTTAGTATCTATCATATTTGGTACTCCATTTTCTCCATGTTGAGATAACAGAGTAGTTGATAAAAAGAATGGCTTCCCTAATCATTGCAATAAATTGAGAGCAAATCACTATGATTTCTCTATTATTAATTGAGAGAAAATCCCTCTGTGTAAAGAAATTTGAACCCATGACCTTTGTAAATATACATATGTATATTTCTCTATAAATATTGACATGAAATCAATGGAAAAGCAATGAGGAAAATTATTCATTCCTATCTTCTTTATGGTATCAGAGCCACCTAGGGATGGCCAATGGGGAAATAGGGACAGATGTTGGTCCCCTCATCCCCAACCCCCCCCCCCCCCCCCCCCCCCCCCCCCCCTCATTTCTCCATTTGGGGAAAATGGGGTTGGGGTACCTCCCCCCATCCCTATCCTCATTTCTCCATTTCCTCTATTTTTTTCCGTTTTTCCATTCCCCAAAGTCCCCCGTTTCCCCATTCCTCTATTTTTTCTGTATCAGTAAAAATTACATATTAAAGAAACACACAAATTCACATTCCAATAAATTCAAATACAAAATAACATTCCATACAAATTGAAATGAAAGTTAAGTTGTTTAATATATAAATATATATATATATATATATATATATAGTTAGTAAAATATATTAATAAATTATATGGAGCTTGCTTGGTGTGTAATTTAACAAGAAAATCAATATGTATATATAGTTAGATCGCTTGGTGTGTAATTTAAGTTATAGTTTATAAATATGTATATATATTTAATAAAATAAAAATAATAAAAATATATATTAATACATTTTTATATAATATTATAATATTTGGAAAAAAAAATGAGAAAATGGAGATGAGGGCACCCCACCCCATCCCTATCCCCATTTCTAGGAATTCGTGGGAAAAATGAGGAAATAGGGAAATGGGGATGGGAGGAACCATCCCCAACCCCAACCCCAACCCCAACCCTAACCCCATTTAAATTCAGGGGTTAAAAGTCATCTCCATTTTCCTATTTTTCCTAAAAAAAAATCCTTAAAATGGGATGGGAGAGCGAGGGTTTGGGGCCCCGGGTTAAAATGGTCATCCCTAGAGCCATCTAACCTAAATCTCTTATTCATTTTTTGCCCCTCCTGATGCGTAGCAAGGACGAACCATCAGTTAGTCACGAAGAAACTTGAAATGTGGGGAAGATAAACCTTTTGTGAAACATCCCCTCTTATTCCTAAACTACTTAAAGTCATTATCAAGTTGGATCGTACCAACTATCTCTTATGGAAAAGCCAACTACTCACAATCTTTTATAGGTCTAATACTATTGGCATGATTGATGGCACCATATCTGCTCCTAGTGAAACCATAGTGGAGGATTCCAAAACTATCTGCAATCCTGCATATAGTGAATGGAGAAAAAGGACCAAATTCTTCTCAGTTGGTTGCACACTACAATGACGCCTTGCGTCTGACTGCTCATTCCACTTGGGAGGCTCTTTCACGAGCCTACATTTCCCAGACTAATGCTCGATATTACCAAATCAAGCATGATCTCTCCACCATTCGCAAGGGCTTATCTTCTATAACAGAATATATGGATCGTATTCGCTTGCTTAGTGATGAATTATCATTTATTCAACAGCCCATGAGTGACAGAGAAATTATTGGTTGTGTTCTTGATGTTGATTATGTTGTTGTCAATATAGTGCATACCATGTCAACTCCACCATCATTTGAAGAGTTATATAGTATGTTTCTAAATCGTGAAAAACGACTAGAAGTCTATCACAGTTCATCATCAACTCAATCTACAACTGTTCTTTTTACAACAAGTAACGGTGCTGCTAATCGAGGAAATGGTCGTGACAATGGCCGCAGCCGTGGTAATTTCCTTGGACGTGGAAATGGCCGTAGAAACTCTCATGGTTATAATCAATCTCCTAAAGTTTCTCAGGATTCTCTTATAAAATGCCAGATTTGCACCAAACCAGGGCACAGTGCTCTTACTTGCCGTCATCGAGTAAATTATTCTTATCAACCGGATGATGTGCCAACAGCCTTTTCAGCAATGAATCTGCAATCATCTTATGATCAAACTTGGTTTCCTGATACAGGAGCAACTCATCACATGACCACAGATGAATCGACCTTTATAAATCGTCAAGATTGTCATGGACCAGATCAAGTTACAGTGGCAAATGGTAAAACTCTACCAACCGGTAATATGTCATTATTAATTTCGTCGTCTAATTTTGATTTGAAAAATATTTTACATGTCCCAGAAATCACAACTAATTTATTTTCTATTTATCGATTTGTTAATGATAATAATTGTTTATGTGTTTTTTACTCTACTGGTTTTTCCATTAAGGATCGTCGCACCGGAAGAACCCTCCATCACATTCCGAATAAGAACTGTCTGTATCCAATTCAAGCACAACATGAACCTTTTTCTTCATTCATCTTCTTAGGAATGGTTAGAAAGAACACTACTCTTTTTATTTGGCATAATAGGCTTGGACATCCATGTCCTCAGATTCTTACCTATTTAGATAAAAATAAATTTCTTGAGACCGATGGAAATATAGTTGTTTCAAATTGTTTAAGTTATTCTATCCATAAAAGTTGTCTCTTGAAATTTAATCAATCTATTTCTTTTTCTACTGCACCTTTACAACTTATTCACTCTGATTTGTAGGGTCCTGCACATGAATTATCATGTGGTGGTGGTGTTCATTATTATCTTATTTTTATTGATAATTTTTCAAAATATACAAGGAATTTTCAACTCATTCGTTAACCAGAAACATATACTTATTTTTGTCGGTTCAAATTAGCCGTGGAAAATCAATTTAGCACAAAAATAAAATGTTTTCAATCTGATGGTGGTTTGGAATATGATAATAAGCAAAAAAAAATTAAACATGACATACATCATCGGTTTACTTTTCCTTATACCCCTCAGTAAAATAGAGTGGCTAAACATAAAAATTGACATATAGTCGAAACAGAGTTGTCTCTCCATTATCAAGTATTTCTCCCACGTCATTTTTGGATGGAGGCTTTTTCAACTGCGGTTTATTTGATAAATCGACTTCCATCTCCTACACTGAATTTTAAGTCTCCTTCTGAATTATTATTTAATCATGCTCCTAATTTTTTCACTTTACGTATTTTTGGTTGCCAATGCTTTCCTTTTTTAGGTACTACTAAAGCGGATAAGCTCTCTCCAAAATCTACACAATGTGTTTTATTGGGATATGTAACAAATCACAAAGGGTATCATTGTCTTGACATCAAAACCGATCGAATTTACATGTAAGGTTCAATGAAGACATTTTTCCTTTTGCTAGTATGTTATCAACAGGGCCTCTGAAGTCATCAAATTCGGACATGTCTTGGCTCAAACCAACTGAACCTAATCATACTAGTTCCTCTAATAGTCTCCTACTTCCTAATTTTACCTCTACCAAGAAAGCAAATACTACACCACAGATTATACCCCAACCTATTACTATAGAACCACAAGCATCTCCTCAAATAAATCAAAATCCTACAGTCCCTAGTTTTACACAATCATCACCTAATCCTATTGTCACTGATACCTCAAACCAACCACTTAATAATTCTGCTCCACCACGACCAACAGTTCCTTTAACCAATACACAAATAGTCCACCCAATGGTGATAGGTTCTCGTGATGGTACACGTAAACCTCTAGTTTCATACACTGGTCTCCACTCGACATCATTTACCAACATGTCTTCACACAGTTGTTTAAATTATTGATGTTGAGCCCACTTGTTATACCGAAGCCTCAAAATTTCCATACTGGCAAGCGGCAATGCTTGATGAATCTAATGCTTTACTTAAGCAACGTACATGGTCTCTTGTTCCAGCATCTAAAGCTACAAATTTGGTGGGTTGTAAATGGGTTTTCAAAGTCAAAATAAAGCGAACGGTACCATTAAAAGATACAAAGCCCGTCTTGTAGCAAAAGGATACAACCAAAAATATGGTATTGACTATGATGAAACATTCAGTCTAGTTATCAAACCACCCACCATCCGATTGGTTTTGTCTCTTGCATTAAACCAAGGTTGGAGCATTCGTCAACTTGATATCAAAAATGCCTTATTACATTATGTTTTGAATGAAGTTGTATATATATGAAACAATCACCAGGTTTCATCGATCGTAATTTTCCTGATCATGTTTGTCTTCTACACAAATCCATTTATGGTCTTCGCCAAGCACTTCACACTTGGTTTGATGGAGTTAGTGAAGCTCTCTTCGAGATTAGCTTCACACGTAGTCGTATAGACACTTCAATGTTTCTTCATCATGGTTCTCAGAGGCTTACTATACTTCTACTATATGTAGATGATATTATTCTCATAAGGGAAAACTCTATTTTTATATATTTTATAATCTCACACTTGCATAATTAGAAATTTGAAGTTAAAGACTTGGATCCACTTAACTATTTCTGGGCATTGAGGTTCACCGAAATGAAAATTGTATCAAGCTTAATCAAACTAAATATGCTCTTAATGTATTGAAGAAAACTAACTTTTTGCTTGTCAAACCATGTTCCTCTCTTGTAGCTGCAGGTACCAAATTATCTCAAGATGATTTAGCTCCCTTGGTTGATGTTACTACTTATCGCAACATTGTTGGTGCTTTACGATACCTCACCATGACAAGACCAGACCTTACCTATGCGGTGAATCAAGTTTGTCAATTTATGCATCAACCTCACCAAACCCACATGATAGCAGTCAAAAGGATTTTATGATATCTCAAAGGCACTCCCTCTCATGGACTCCATATCAACAAGTCTACAGATGAACATCTATATGATTATATGATTATTCCGATACCGATTGGGCAAACTGCCCCGATGACCGTCAACCCACTACCGGTTTGTGCGTTTACTTTGGTCTAAACCTTCTAACATGGGCTGCTAATAAGCAGACCACTGTCTCACAATCCAATACCGAAGCCGAATATCGTGCCCTAACACATTCAACTATAAAAATTCAATGGCTTCTCTTTCTTTTTAGAGAGCTAAATATTCCCTTACAGTGAGCTCCTACTTTACATTGTGATAATGTAAGTACCACATACTTAGCATCTACTCTAGTTCTCAATGGGTGTGCTAAGCATATTGAGATTGATTATCATTTTCTTTGAGAACGGGTTATGTGAAATGCAGTACACATGTCAAATTCCTTTCTGGCACATAACAAGTTGCTTTCACAAAAGGTTTATCTTCCCCACGTTTCAAGTTTCATCGTGACAAATTGATGGTTCGTCCTTGCTACCCATCAGTTTGAGGGAGGTTGTTGAGATAACAGAATAGTTGACAAAAATAATGGCTTCCCTGATTATTGCAGTAATTTGAGAGCAAATCACTCTGATTTCTCTATTGTTAATTGAAAGAAAATCTCTCTTGTGTCAGTTTTAAATAGAGAGAAATTCTCTTCCATGACCGTTGTAAACAAAGAGAATATCTCTCCTTGCATATGTATTTTTCTCTATAAATATTGATATGAAATCAATGAAAAGCAGTGAGAAAAATTATTCAATCCTCTCTTCTTTACTTCAAATGTATAATAGCACCGTAGATACTTTTAGAAACTCAAAAATACATATTCATAAATTAGGATACGAAGGATGCTTAACATCACTTTCCTTTTTGTTAAAAAAAAACATAGCTTTCTTTGAAGCACGTGTTGTGACTTGTGACTTGTAAGAACTTTGCATGCAAATATGATAAAAGTTTTATTGTTCTTTTAGAAACAGTATGCAAGTGTTAGTGTTTTCATTATACAACTTAATTATACATATTATTTAAGTATTAAACTATTATATAAATTGAGAGTTTTTTTGAAAAAGGGAACTTAAGCCCATAAACTCATAGTAAATGTGTGAAGGGTTTTATCAACGGACTAACCCCGTCTTATCCATATTATTTATAATCTTAATAGTTAGAATTTTAAAGTAAAAAAAAAATTGGTTCGAAATTTGTCTCGGTATAATAATAAGAAAAAATTGGGTTATGATTTTTGTAATAAAACATTTTGATTTTAATTTCTTAATTCTTATCATGATAATAATTTTAAGAAAAAAAACGTTGAATAGCTCTATAATTATTATTTTTGCATTAATTGTTATATAGGTCGTACACTTTTGGACTCTCTCATCCTATTTCTCAACCAAAAAAAAAAACCAAAAATTAAATATCAGGTTAAAATAGCCTTTATTATTAGAAATACAGCCAAAATATTTGAAACTTAAAATTCAGTTTATATATTTATTAGTTGTAATGACTAAACACTCCCATATTTTACTAAGCTTTTAAGTTTTAATAGACCCTATCACTATATATACATTACGTTGATCTTTTTGTGGCTCTGGACAGCTCATCACAATGTTCAACTCAACAAAGGATCTCAATTAAGGTCCCTCAATTAGACAACTAGTGCAAATATTGCTATCCAAAAAAAAAAATTGCATCTTTTTTTTATTTTTGGATTACAATACCTTTTTCTTTTTTTTTTTGAAATACAATATCATGAGGTGGTTGTTGGTATAGCTGTGGGAGTGAAAATTAGACATTGAATTTTAACCCATAGACCCACAAAATCTAAAGGTTAAAAAATATATATATATATATATATTTACTTTTACCCAGTAATATTGATGTTAGCATCAACTTAACCAAACCTATATTATTAATATTTATATTAATTTTGTAAAAATCATTTCTTATTGAATGAGAAAACTATTGGTAAATGTTATGACTTTTCACAATAATTGTGTCATTTTATAAAAGTTGTATCATTTCTTAAAAGTTATATATTATCTTTAAATACATATTTATTATAAAAGGGTATGTGTCCTTTCAAATGAGTACGAGGATGTCTATAAATATGGATTCCATTTAACCATTTAAAATCTCTTTTTTTTTATATTATTCTTATTTTCTCTGTATAAAATTAAGGGCTAAAAATGATATAGGTAGCATGCTAAAAAAAAAACCATAATATTGTAGAAACTTTTTGGATAACTGACAATTTTTACCAGACTCAATAGTTATTTGATAAAAAAATATTTTCATCAATTACTGGTGTGGTGAGTAATATTTTGGGTGGCAACCTTTTTCACATGGTGGGCAAAAGCCGTTCTTAATGCTACAGCTTGTTCGTCATCGAGACCATCAATGTTCATAACGATGATATCTTTGTTCATGAAATATTGAGAATTTATATCTATAGCAAAGCATAATATAATTTGGGATTTAATTTAATAGAGATTTGTAAGGGGGGGAAATTAATATTATCCAAACTTAGCTAAAAACATGGTGCAAAATACGTACACAGATTTGTCATTAATTTTGTATACATTAATGTTTAGAAAATTTAATATAACATATAATTAAATTTGAATACATTTTATGCAAGCACAATAATATAGCACGATAGGACCAAAACATCATATGCCCAAAACCAAAACATTTTTAACCCAAATCATCGGCAATAATCGTATTTTTTTTTTGCCCATCGTGTGGTTGCCTAACATGTATATATGAATTTTGAACAATTGCCGCAGCATCACTAAATACAAAGTATATTGTACCGGGTATATTGCAATTGAAGCCTATAGTTTGTGTACAAGGTGTCTTGTTACGCCTTGATTGAGCATCTGGAACAAGCAATATAATCTTCGGTTGTTCTTAATGCTACAACTCGTTCACATTCGGGATCAACAATGTTTATGATGATGATATCTTTGGCCATGAAATCAGGGGCGGAATAGTGTAGAGACTTTTAAAAAAAAAAATATGTAAAATAAGTTGTAGTAAAAAAAAAACCCAATAATTAATTTGTACTTAATATACAAACATTATATGTATAATAAGTATATATTTAAAAGTACTTTAATGTCCCCATTTTTAATAAAATAAAATAAAAATAACAGTACTCATTTTGTTACCATATATCCGGTGTCCTTCTTATCAATAAAATATTAAAAAAAGTATTAAAAAACAATATTAACTCACAAATCTTTTAAAATTTTAATCATCATTTTTTTTTAGGTAAATCTTTGACAAACTGAGTTACATTTCTATTATTTTCATTCTGTTTTTTATCACTTTTACCATTTGGGTTGTGTTCATTTTTGTTAAATTATCTTCATTTCTGTCATTTTGTTATGTCCTAGTTTTGTTACAGATGGGTGTTTGTTGTCATTCTGATTTATTTTGTTTTTCTATTTTATTCATTCACTTTAAAATTTACTGATTTTTTTGCTTCCACATGTTTGTAATTTGGTTTCTTTTGCAGCTCAAAGTGAATATTATCTAGACTTAGATAAAAACATAATGCAAATGTCATTAATTTTGTATATGAACGTCATTAATTTTGTATATGTTTTTTATAACAATTTTATATATGTTAATTTTTAGAAAATTTAATATAACAAATAATTAAATTTGATTACATTCTATAAAAGTAAAATAATCCGGTACGATATGACACGATACAATAAAGTAGATCCAAAACATCTTATATTTATATGTACAGTAAAAACTCTTTAAATTAATATTCTTAAGACCCACCATTGAATATTAATTTTGAGGGATTACTAATTTGAATGACTGAATCTTATAAATGGTTATTTTGTTTTAGAAAACGTATGAAAAGCGGTTTTTTTTTTTGTTTACATAAGATTCCTTTTGGGGTTCATTGTTTAGTAAGTTCTCTTCTTTAGAGAAAGTTCTTTTCTTTTTCTCAAGATTTCATGTTTAGAAAAAAAATTTAGAAAATTTCAGTCGTATGGAAATCGGTTTTCTTGTTTAGAGAATATTCTTTTTTGGGATTCATTGTTTAGTCATTTTTCTTCATTAGGGAAAGTTCCTTTTTTTTTCAAGATTTCATGTTTAGGGAAAATTTGTTAAGGAAATTTTCTATTCAAATGTTAAATTTAGTTGAAACCTTTTGGCTACAACAAGAAGATGATCATAATAACTCTTAAGGACAATTTAAAATATGAAAGATGAAGTCAATAATATCAAATATGGTGGCCTTATGCGGGAGCTCTACTCGACCAGCGCACCTCACCAGCGCACCTCGACCAGCGCACATAGCGGGAGCTGGAACATTTTTTCCAAAATGACCTCACTTTGGTTGAAACTCATATATATATATATATATATATATATATATATATATATATATATATATAACTCTTTGTATTTAGGTCGTGTAAGAGTTCAGAACATCATATCTTTTCCTTAGAACACATTTCAAAAGAAAAAATCTTCCAATAACTCATCTTTAAACACTCAAAGCATTCCCATGTGCATAAAAACTTCATCTTGCATCATCTAAGATCATTTAGAGTGCATCAATGGATAGTTTTGCTTCATCACATCTTGTTTGGTAAGTTCTTCACTATCTTCTTACAAGTTAAGTGTTTTGCTTGCTAAGTCATCTCTTTAATTATTTGTATGCTCTTATAACATATTCTAGATACAAATTAGAGATTGTTGTGATGACATGATTGAGTGTTGTATTGTGACAGCTTCATAAGATTGTTTGCTCTATGTTTAGCTAAGCTTTTTGAACATGTCATTTAGCTCTTGAAATCTAGGATTGCATTAATTGTCATCTTATTATCCTAGATAAGCATATAAGGTTTCCTAGCCTTGTTTGTTCTTTGAATATCATCATATATTCACATAGGCCATTTTGTCTCTTCATTGAGAAGTAAGACTTGTGTTGCTTCCAGGAGTAGGTAGCTTAAATAGCAAGCAAGATGGACTAGGTTCACTTATACCAGGAATAGGTAGTGGCGGTGGATTTTAAACCGGGATTAGGTTGTAATTCCTTTGCCATTAGTGGATTCGAGGTTCGAGTGTGGCGCACTTATCAACCCATGGTTTTTCCCATTTGGAGGGTTCCACGTATATCTCAAGTGTCTTTACTATTTTCGCACTTATTACACTTGCTAGCTAGGGGTATTTTCGTCAACTTGACCATTAACGAAAATTTGGTAAAATTGTTTTAAAATCTATTCACCGCCCCCCCCCCCCCCCCCCCCCCCCCCCCAGATTAATATTAAACACACCATATTATTTGTTTCAATTAGTATCAGAGCAGGTTCCTAGACATACATAGGTGATCCTTGCTCATTTTGGTGTGTGTTGCATTTTGTGTATTTGTGTTGATCATTCATACACTTGCATTCATATCATTCATTCATAACACAATGAGTGGAAACGGTGGCAACAAGGGAGTTTCTAGCACTAGACCTTCACTTCTCACCCGATTGAATTATGCCTCTTGGAAAGGCAAGATAGAGTTGTATATTTGTCAAATTCATGACAGGGCATGGATGGCGGTTGAAGATGGATACACTCCACCCATGATGACTTCTACAGATGGAGGAGATGATGTACCCAAGCCAAAGGCACAGTGGAACGCACAAGAGTTTGAGGCATCAAAGTGGAATAGGAAGGCAATGCATGCCATCCTATATGCAATGGATGAGAACCAGTACAAGTTGGTTCAAAATACTAGGATAGCTAATGAGGCATGGGATATCCTAGAAGTTGCACATGACGGAACCGATGTATTTAAGGAATCGAAGCTTCAAGTTCTCCAAAAGCAATTTGAATTGCTCAAGATGGATGAGAATGAGTGTTTCAATGACTTTGAAGTGAGGTTGATAGACATTGTGAACCAAAGTCATCAACTTGGTGATCCTTATTCGGATAGGAAGATCAAGCAGAAGATTATGAGATCTCTACCCGATATATTTGAGTCTAAGGTGATGGCTTTAGAAGAGAATAGTGGTTACAAGGATATGAAGCCGAGTGAAGTGATTGGGAGACTTCTAGCTTATGAATCTAGGAAATGTCCTAACCCCACACCATCGAAAAAGTAAAAGGATATTGCTTTAAAAGCCTCCAAAATTGAGAAGGAGGAAAGTGATGACTCGAGTGAATAAATGTCCTTGCTAATGAGGAAGTTCAAGAAATTCTACAAGTCCGAGAGAAAAGGTTTTGGATCTAAGGGTCAAGACTTGAAGAAAAAGGCTCTCTTCAAAAAGATTGAGCCTAGGCAAGAAAAGACCGAGAAGAAAGGAGTCAAATGCTATGAATATGGTGGGATAGGTCACTTTACCCCTGAATGTACAAATCACAAGGTCAAGAAAAAAGGAAAAGTGATGGTTGCCACATAGAGTGAAAGTGATAACTCCAATGAAGGAGATGAGTCTTCGGATGATGAAGAACTCATGGCTAACTTCATAGCCTTTAAGTCCTCTCATAGGAGCAAAGATGGTAGTCAAGAAGGAAATGAGATTCAAGAAGAAAACTACTCAAGTGATGATGGATCTTCATCACAATCCATAAATGGAAATGTGGATATGATGGATCTCAATGACTATATGACTAGGTTTGAGAGTTTAAGGTTAAAGAACAAAAATGAAATTAAGAGATTAAAAAAATAAAATCTAGAGCTCTCACCTCAAGTTGACCAACTAAATGAAGAGTTGGTGAGATCTAAGAGGAGTGAAGAAGAGTTGAAGAAAGAGCTTGAAGATGCTAGAGAGTTGTTGGCCAAGATGAACTCTAGTACCAAAAAACTTGATCACATGTTAGATGTTGGAAAGAGGCCAAGTGACAAGAAGGGGCTTTGGTTTGAAGATGATAAGATGTCCTCCACTCCAAGCAAGACCATTTTTGTAAGAAGCATGAACTTCAATGGGTCCTCTACTCATCAATCATCTAGGAATAAACTTGACCTAGGAGAGTGTTCAAGTAGTGCTCAAGTGAAGGTGGCACCAAGAAGCCTACCTCAAGCCCATTCTACAAGGGCTCCTCAAGTTAACTTCCCTCAACCGAAAGCTCATAAAGGGAAGATACCTATCATGCAAGCTCAACCAAGGAAGCAATCAAGTCTTGCTCAACAACAAAGAAGGAAAGCTCCTCAACAACAATCAAGACAACCACAAAGACATGGGAAGGCTCCAATGTATCCTTAAGGATATGGTATGATCCCTAACTTTATTTCTACATGTCATTTTTATGGTATTGATGGTCATATTAGACCAAATTGCTTTAGATATATTAAATTGTGTAGAATTGAAAGCATGATAGAGAAAAAAAAAGACTAAAGCCATGATGCATGTCACTAGGAAAAATGGAACACCTTTGCATGATCCTAAGACATTTGGAGCCCATGTACCATTGACCACTAGGAAGGAAAATATTGCACCTAGGTGGAATAGAAAGGATGAACACTTTTGCCATATTGCACAAATTACCTTGAAAGCTCATTCTTCTGATTTTTGGTATTTGGATAGTGGGTGCTCTAAGCACATGACTGGAAATAAGAGTTTCTTTGAGACTCTTGTGATGGAGGAGAGAGGAAATGTCACCTTTGGTGATGGATCCAAAAAGAAAGTTAAAGGAAAGGGAACTATTTCCATTCCCGGATTACCCTCTTTATCCAATGCTTTGTATGTTGATGGTCTAAAAGCTAATTTGATAAACATTTCACATCTTAGTGATGAAGGACTTTCCGTCTTGTTTAGAAAAAATGATTGTTCTATCCTATTGCCAAATGGACAAACCTTGTTAAAAGGAATGAGATCTAGTGACAATTGCTATTGTCTTGAAGCTAGAGGTGTCTCTTGTAATGTGTCCAAGGATGAACAAATTGAGTTGTGGCATGAAAGACTTGGTCACATGAACTATCTGGATTTACGAATCTTAGATAAGTTCAATGTTATGCGAGGCCTTCCCAAGCTTGGAAAAAAGGCAAATGGTGTTTGTGGACCTTGCCAACAAGGAAAGCAAACCAAAAGTATGCATAAAAAGGGCAAGTATTTATCCACCAATGAACCTCTAGAGCTTCTCCATATGGATCTTATGGGTCCCATGCAAACCGAGAGTTTATGTGGATAGAGGTACATTTTTGTGTGTGTAGATGACTTCTCTAGGTACACTTGGACTTATTTTCTTAGAGAAAAATCTGAAACATTTGACAAGTTTAAAATGCTTTGTTCCAAAATTCAAAATGAAATGAACTCCAAGATTAAAAGCATTAAACGGATTATGAGTGACCATAGGAAAGAGTTTGAGAATGCCCATTTTGAAAACTACTGCAATAGTCTAGGTTTTTTTCATGAGTTTTCGACTCCGAGGACACCTCAACAAAATGGAGTTTTTGAGAGGAAAAATAGGGTTATTCAAGAGATGGCCTGTGTGATGTTGCTTAGCAACAATGTCCCTAGGAATTTATGGGTTGAAGCCATCAATACGGCGTGCTATATAGGATATAGAGTCTTTCTAAAGCCCCACACTAGGCAAACCTCCTATGAGTTATGGAAAGGTAGAAAGCCAAATGTTAGTTATTTCCACACTTTTGAAAGAAAATGCTACATTTTGAATGACCGTGATCAACTTGGCAAATTTGATGCTAAGAGTGATGAGTGTATCTTCATTGGTTATGCCTTGAATAGTAGAGCCTATAGAGTTTTCAATTTAAAAACTAGAACCATCATGGAATCATCTAATGTTGTCATTGATTATACTATGCTCAAATCTAATGACCATGAGGAGGAGGTAGATCTTGTTGATGACTCTCCCTTGGAAAAGGTTGTTGATATTCCTAATGTTGAAAAGACTAATCTTGATGATGATATCACACAAATTATTGATAGGATTCCTCTCTTGAACTCAAAAGAACCTGCTCCATGGGTTAGGAAACTCTATGACAAAGATGACATCATTGGAGAGGTTAACGAGGGTGTTAGGACTAGGCATCAAATGGATAATCTAATTAGCTACACTTGCTACACTTCTCAAATAGAACCCAAGAAGGTTGATAAAGCCTTAAAAGATGAATTTTAGGTTCTTGTCATGCAAGAAGAGCTTAACCAATTTGAAAGGAATGAGGTTTGGACTCTAGTTCCTATGCCCAAGAACATCAATGTGATAGGCAACAAGTGGGTATATAGGAACAAATCCAATAAGGATGGCAACATTGTGCGAAACAAGGATAGGCTTGTAGCACAAGGGTACTCTCAAATTGAGGGTATTGACTTTGAGGAGACGTTTGCTCTCGTTGCTAGGATTGAGACCATTAGGCTTCTTTTATCCATCTCTTGTTTGCACAAGTTCAAATTGTATCAAATGGATGTTAAGAGTGCCTTCATCAATGGTTTCTTGCAAAAGGAAGTGTTTGTTGAGCAACCCAAAGGGTTTGTGGATCCTCACCACTATAATCATGTCTATCATCTTAAGAAAGCTTTATATGGGACGAAACAATCACCAAGGGCTTGGTATGAGCATCTCACTCAATTTCTTATAGACAATGGCTACACTAGGGGTAGCGTTGACAAGACTTTATTTATCAAGAAAGACAAAAATGAGCTCTTTATAGCTCAAATCTATGTTGATGATATAATTTTTTGTTCCACTAATAACACCAAAGTCCAACTATTTGTTGATGTCATGTCTCATGAGTTTGAAATGAGTCTTATTGGTAAGCTAAGTTACTTTCTAGGTTTACAAATTAAGCAAATGGATGATGGGATTTTCATATCTCAAGCTAAATATGTCAAAAACCTAGTGAAGAAATTTGGCCTTGATAGTGCCAAACATTGTGATACACCCATGAGTACCACTTTGAAGCTAAGCAAGGATGCTAGTGGTAAAAGTGTGGACCAAACTTTGTATCATGGCATGATTGGTAGCTTGCTCTATTTGACCGCAAGTAGGCCCGATATCTCTTTTAGTGTGGGTGTGTGTGCTAGGTACCAATCGGATTCTAAGGAGTCACATCTCTCTTCCGTTAAGAGAATCATTCGCTATGTGAATGGGACATCTAACTATGGAATTTGGTACTCTTTTGACACTAATGCTAGTCTTGTAGGCTTTAGTGATACAGATTGGGTAGGAAATTATGATGATAGGAAAAGTATATCGGGCGGTTTCTTTTTCCTTGGGAACAACCTTGTCTCTTGGTTTTGCAAGAAGTAAAATTCGATTTCTTTGTCCACGGCTGAGGCCGAATACATAGCTGCTGGAAGTGGATGCACATAACTCCTTTGGATGAAGCAAATTCTAGTCGACTACGGATTCAATCAAGGTACTCTTACTCTCTTTTGTGATAACATGAGTGCAATTAATATTTCCAAGAATCTGGTTCAACATTCTAGAACTAAGCATATTGACATCCGTCATCATTTCATAGAGAACTAGTTGAGAGCAAATGCATAATACTTGAGCATGTAGGTACTAATGATCAACTAGCGGATCTATTTACTAAACCCTTAGATGTTACTCGATTCAAAACTCTTAGTAGATCTATTAGGATTTGTTTCATGGAGTGATGAGTTTTGGTCTTTGACCCCATAAGGGGAACTCAAACAAAGAGAGTTATTGTATACTTGTTGCATGCAAAAATTTTGAAAATGTTTATGCTTCTTTATTGATTGCTTGAGTAGCTTGGTTGCACTTATACTATAGTATATTGTATTTTCTTCAATAAGTGTGAACTTTGCTTTGATTACAATCCATGTCATATTTTTGTTCAAACATGCATTTTTGGACTAGGAGATATACATAGGAAGTATATATTGAATGACCTATAATTATCTCTATGACATTATGATTCTTTAATGACATGCTAATGAAAAATGATAAAGCATGAATTGATTATTGCAATTGTTGAATGCAAAATATTGTGGGAAAAAAGCTAGTTAGACTAAAATGTTTCATCAATGTCTCTCTTTCTTTATTAATTGAACATGGCTACTATCATACGGGTATCCTACCCAAAAAAATCAAATAGGGTGTAAAGTCACTCATGTCATGTTTCGCTTATAAAGTTGGATATAGTGCTATTAAAACTTGATATCTATAAAAACTCTATATCCTTGCTTCTCTCATGACAAATGGTGAAATTGGTTTGAATTATATTGGAAACCTTTGTCATTTGCTTTGCCAAATACCATTGTTTTGAACTTGAATGCAACATGTCTTGTATGCAAAGCATTTTTTATTCACACATTTTCTTCAAATAAATCTCCTTGTTTCTCTCCTATTAATTGAGTTGTATAAATATGGCTTATATGATTATGCAAATATCTTGTATGTTCCTTTCTTTCTTTGCCTTGAGTGACCCGGTTGGGGACTTCTCCTTTGCCTATGTCATGACAAAAATGGGGAGTAGCATTGTGGTGTTAGGGGGGTAGCATGTGTTGGCTTTAAAGGGAGTAGTACTTGTTGGGGAGATTACATTTAGGGGGAGTAACCCTTTGAGGGGGAGCATTGCATGATGTGGTGAATTACTCATATTCTTAAATGCAAATGCTTTTGTTTTCTATTCACTTGATCATCTCACATGCACTTGGTTTGGAAAGTGTACTTGTTGTTTGTTTTGTGTGTAGGGTTGATAGTTCTACAAGAGATTGAATATTTGAAGTTTTTTTTATGTATATCTCTTTGTAATGTAGAATATATTCCTGGTGTTTTATTTTGTTTTGTGATGATCAATGTGAGTGGTGGTTTTGTCACGAAATAGCCAAAGGGGGAGATTGTAAAGTCCTCATTTATTGATTGGCTTATTTTGTGAACAAATCACGTTTTTGGGGTGTTATGTAAGGGTAGCTTAGGCTCTCAAGACCTCGAGAGGAGAAGCACCAAAGGTAAAATTCTTGTGCTTACTTGCTTTGAAGAGATAGTTGCACACACTCACAAATTCATGCATAACTCTTATTCATATATGTTGTGTGTTTATACTTGTATGCATTTTGGTTTAAATGACTCTTGTTGATTCATTTGCATCTTGTAATTAAAGTTTTATGTCATATTAGGCATAAAATAGGATGCATTTTCATCACTCTAGGACTTGTTGATTTTGTGTGTTTGAGTGTTGAAAAAATGGGCAGTGTTCTGGTGGTGCGCTACTCGACTAGCACAGCCTCACCAGCATAACATTCCAGTGGATCGCCGCTTGTCATGAGCCACTGAGCTGCGTCACTCCATCCGCACTACATTGAAAAAGTGGGCAGTGCGCTGGTGGTACGCTACTCGACTAGCGCAGCCTCACCAGCGCAACATTCCAGTGGATTGTCGCTTGTCATGCGCCACTGAACTGCGCCACTAGACCAGCGCCTATTGAAAATTTAAGTTGTGCGCTGGTGGTGCGCTACTCGACCGGCGTACCTCACCAGCGCACATAGCGGGAGCTGGAACGTTTTTTTCAAAACGACCTCACTTTGGTTGAAACTCATATATATATATATAACTCTTTGTATTCAGGTCGTGTAAGAGTTCAGAACATCATATCTTTTCCTTAGAACACATTTCAAAAGAAAAACTCTTCCAAGAACTCATCTTTAAACACTCAAAGCATTCCCATGTGTATAAAAACTTCATCTTGCATCATCTAAGATCATTTAGAGTGCCTCAATGAATTGTTTTGCTTCATCACATCTTGTTTGGTAAGTTCTTCAATATCTTCTTACAAGTTAAGTGTTTGGCTTGCTAAGTCATCTCTTTAATTATTTGTATGCTCTTATAACATATTCTAGATACAAATTAGAGATTGTTGTGATGACATGATTGAGTGTTGTATTGTGATAAATTCATAGGATTGTTTGATCTGTGTTTAGCTAAGCTTTTTGAACATGTCGTTTAGCTCTTGATATCTAGAATTGAATTAATTGTCATCTCATTATCCTATATACGCATATAAGGTTTCCTAGCCTTGTTTGTTCTTTGAATATCATCATATATTCACATAGGCCATTTATCTCTTCATTGAGAAGTAAGACTTGTGTTGCTTCTGGGAGTAGGTAGCTTAAATCGCAAGCAAGATAGACTAGGTTCACTTATACCGGGATTAGGTAGTGGTGATGGATTTTAAATCGGGATTAGGTTGTAATTCCTTTGCCATTAGTGGATTCGAGGTTCGAGTGTGGCGCACTTATCAACCCATGGTTTTTCCCATTTGGAGGGTTTCGACGTATATCTCAAATGTCTTTACTATTTCCGCACTTATTACACTTGTGATATTATTGTAACTAGCTAGGGGTATTTTTGTCAACTTAACCATTAACAAAAATTTGGTAAAATTATTTTAAAATCTATCCCCCACCCCCCCCCCCCCCCCCTAGATTAATATTAAACACACCATATTATTTGTTTCATTCTGTTAGTTCAATTTCGTCTGTTAAACCTTTAGAATTAATTCATTGTGACATTTGGGGGGCCTATAAAATTACCTCTCTTTCTGAAGCAAAATATTTTTTAACTATCGTGGATGATTATTCTAGATTTGCATGGGTTTTTTTTATGCATCACAAAAGTGAAACACAACATTTACTTGTCAAATTTTTCTCATTTGTCCAAACACAATTTCTTGTTTCTATAGAAAACATTCGGGTTGATATTGGTGGAGAATTCTTTTCTATGAGGGAATTTTTTAAACAAAAAGGGACCACTTATCAACATTCTTGTGTCTATACCCTTCAACAAAATGGGGTTGCAGAGCGTAAGCACCGCCATATTCTTGAGACAACTAGAGCTTTTAGTTTTCAAGCCCACCTTCCTTTACATTTTTGGGCAGAATGTGTTTCTGCCCAAAAACAAAAAGGTTTTCCCCACGCCCATTCTTTCTCACAAAACCTTTTTGAAAGATTTTATGGCAAGGTTCCTTCTTATTCCCATCTTCGAGTTTTTGGGTGTCTTGCATATGTTACTATATGCACGTCCCCCATAAATTCGCTCCTCGAGCCAAACGTTGTATTTTTCTAGGCTATCCATTTGGTCAGACAGCAATACAGCATACAAGCTATATGACCTTACAACCCATAAAATGTTCACTAGCCGTGATGTTGTTTTTCATGAAACTATTTTTCCCTATGAATCCATTTCATCCTTTTCCTCAAATTCAGCTTTTTGTTTCTGATCCTTCCCTATTAGTCCAACAACCCATAGCACTAGAACCAGTTTCTCCCGTCCAAACACATTCACCACCAGATCCAGTTTCTCCTCAGCAATCACCTGTTAGTCCTCCTCGTAAACCTATTTTACATCGTTTTCAACGACCTCATCACCCTCTCACATCTTTACGTGATTA
Source organism: Dipteronia dyeriana (assembly GCA_032871835.1). Lineage (NCBI taxonomy): Eukaryota > Viridiplantae > Streptophyta > Magnoliopsida > Sapindales > Sapindaceae > Dipteronia > Dipteronia dyeriana. The sequence goes on along the minus strand of CM065301.1, from coordinate 19,053,477 downwards.
TGTCTGCAACCAAGTGATGTCTCCTAACCATTTGGCGTCTTTGTCATCAAGTTCACGAAAAGGTATGTGATTTCCCCTTTGCAATTTTGTCTCATATCATCGTTACTCACCACAGCATTACTCATTTACTACAACTGTCAGTCAAGATATTGAGCCTACATCTTATATTGAAGCAGCTTTTCATTCCCATTGGCAAGAAGCAATGCAACCTAAATTGGCAGCTTTAGAAGCCAACCACACTTGGTCTCTCACTTCACTTCCTCCTGGTAAGAATTCTATTGGTTGTCGTTGGGTTTACAAAATCAAACGGCACTATTGAGCACTTCAAAGCTCGTTTGATTGCGAAAGGTTACACATAACTAGAGGGTATAGATTACCGTGACACTTTTTCTCCCACTGCTAAAATGACTATTGTTTGTTGTTTATTGGCTTTAGCAGCTGCCCAGAATTGGTCTCTTCACCAGCTTGATGTCAATTCTGGTCTTCAGCGACAGGGGGGAATCTAGTGTTGCCTCCACAAGTCTTTATATGGCTTAAAGCAAGCTTCCCGACAATGGTTTGCCAAGTTCTCTATAGCTATCCAAGTTGCTGGATTTGTTCAATCCAATGCAGATTACTCGTTATTCACATGTCGAAAAGGAAAATATTTTACAGCTTTGTTAATATATGTTGATGACATTCTTATTACGGGTAATGATATCAATGCCATATTAGCTCGTAAACAATTTCTGCATAGTCATTTTCGAATTGAAGATTTGGGTGATTTGAAGTATTTTTTGGGCATTGAAGTTTCTCAGTCGAAAAAGGGTATTTCCATCTCACAACGAAAATATACTTTGGAAATTCTAAAAGATGGTGGATTTTTGGGTGCCAATCCTATGAACTTTCCTATGGAACAAAACATAAAGCTCTCAAATGCAGGTGAATTGCTTAAAGATCCATCTCAGCATAGGCGACTTGTTGGACGCCTAATTTATTTGACTATTACCCGGTCGGATATCACCTACATGTGTTAAGCAGATTCATGCACACACCACGCAAAACACACATGGAAGTTGCCTTGCCTTTGTTGAGTTATTTGAAAAGCAGTCCAGGACAAGGTTTGTTTTTCCCTTCTCAAAATGATTTATCTTTGCAAGCTTTTATGATTCGGATTGGGTTGGTTGCCCAATTTCTCGTAGATCCACTACGGGGCTATTGTATTTGTATGGGATCTTCTCTTATTTCATGGTGAACAAAGAGGTAGAAAACTGTATCTCTCTCCTCAGCTGAAGCCAAATATAGAGCCATGAGAGGTACATGCTGTGAATTATCCTGGCTACGCTCATTATTGACAGATTTGAGAATATTGCATCCGAAGCCAGCATTGTTATATTTTGATAACACAGCTGCCTTACATATAGCAGTCAATCCCGTTTTCCATGAAAGAACCAGACATATAGAGATGGATTGTCATTTTATTCCGTGACAAAATACAAGATGGTTCAATTATAACCAAACATGTTGCCTCAACAAATCAGTTTGCGGATGTGTTCACCAAACCATTGGGAAAGGAAGATTTCTCAACTATGATGCGCAAGTTGGGAGTTCTTGACATTTACTCTCCAACTTGAGGGGGAGTGTTGAGAAGGTCAATGATATCTTTCCATTTATTGACAAAATATTCGGACATTCATCAACAAATATATTGTATTAATTGTATATTTCTTTAGTTGCCTATTATACTTGGACTGCCTAGAATAGATTAGCATGATTGTAGAAAATATACTGTATAAAGCAATATTCTCCTAATTCAATAATTTTATTCAAAGACAAATATTATTTTCTTGTTTTACACAAACATATGGTATGAAGTTATCTTTGTAAGGATATCCTGACGCTTGAGATGATCAAATCTCCATCTAACGAGAAAACATGGATTATAACATATTTTCTTGTATGTAAAATCCGATTTGATTAAAGACAGCTACAACACAAAAAAGATAACTAACAAAAGAAACAAGGCTTCCAAACCGGATTCTCTGAAGAGGAAAAAGCTCGAGCACCTAACTTACTGCTTGCACAGTTATTTCCTTGACAAAATAACATCTATCGAATTTCTGAACTAACAGTTAAAGAATATTGTTAACCACATGCATGTACAAGGAGTTTCATTTTGTTCCTCATTCTCCTAAAATGCATGTCCAAAGACAATATACACAAGGGCAAATCCTGTTTGAACTTACAATTTGAGAATCTAATCCAGCAATACGAATCGAAATTATTAAGGGAACGAACCAATGAATTGGGTTAGAGCCGAAATAATTTGAATTTCTATTTGCCTTGGCTGGCCTTGTCTAACACTATAGTCGAGAGATCTTCGTAAACTGACATCATGTCAGGCCTCTCAGATGCTGGTAGGATGCATCTTAAAGCCACTTGTAGCATATCCTCAAGAACTCTAGGTGGTTGCTCTTCACCATGCCTATCTAGAATCAGCCTGTCAAAGCACTCACGAGTGCGACTTTCTTGAGCCAATAACTTAACCCAGTCTGTCAGATCAACAACTCCTGGGTCCCCACAAACAATTTCCCCGGAAATCTTACCGGTCAGGAGCTCCAGCAAGATAACCCCAAAAGCATAAACGTCACTCTTTAGAGATGGGCATGGTTTACTTGAGCTAGCAAATTCAGGGGGACGATAGCCAAGGGCACCTGCATTCAGAACTTGCTCGGCTGTGCCAACAGAAGTCAATATTCGATGGAGACTGTAATCAGTGAGAAGTGCATTCACATTGGGAGCTTCTAACAAAATGTTGGTGGATTTGAGATTGCCATGAGGTATTGCTCTCTCATTATGTAGGTAGTTCAGACATCGGGCCACGTCTACAGCAACTCTGAGCCGTTCATTAATAGACAAATGGGGGAGTTTTCTTGGATTGGTTTCTGCACCATAAGGCATGGAAAGTTTTAAAAAATTAGATACAATAAATAAATAAATAATAAAAGGGGAAAGATTAGGAGGCTTGTGTAGGTTTATCAAGAAATACATTCTACAATCAATAAGTCAGTGTGAGTCAATTAACAGATACAATGTTGCCATCTTAATCTTTACGATCAAACTTTATTAGGAATGCAGTAGTTTTTGTTATCCAGTCAAGTTTTTACTTGATTGAATGTCAGTTTATAAAGGAAATCCCCATATAAAAGACGCAGATAAATTGACTGTACAAATTTTGAAATGAGGCAAGTCTTATGTATGGATCCATAAAAAAAATGTGCAAGACCATAAGGGTCGTTTAAGAGCATGGAATTGGAAAATCTTGTGAATCTTATTCAATAAAAAGCTGCAGTACACAAACTCTACAAAACCACTATATATATATAAACCCAATTACTAAAATTACCGTGTGAAAAAGAAAACAGTTGATAAATAGAGTTCATACATTGCAGATTCATCTTATTAACTAACTGTAAATGCAAATTTCATTAAATAAACAAGAACTACATTAATGCTAAAGCAAGATGAAAGTGGTCTGTCTAGAAATGACTATGACGAGGAAACCATTAAGGCAACACTTCAAATTATGAACTACAAAGAATACTAAATGATAATGATAATAATATATTAAAATGAAAAGAAAAAAAAAAATCAACATTCAAGCAGATACAAATGCAGATGTTGAAAAATGTTTAATAGAGCAGCTGCAATGAATAAGCAACAACCTTATAGCAGGTGACAGGTATGCTTATATAGTCATGTGATAATTTTTCGTTGCGCTAATATTTCTAAATTGCATTATTTCCAATGCAAGGGACATGATACCTTGAAGATAGAGAGCCAAAGATCGTGCTTCAACATAATTTGATATGACTAGCTTCTCGTGCTCCTTTGGGCCCCAGTAGTAACCGTTAAGGGAAACTAAATTTGGATGTTTGATGCTCCCGAGTTTCTTTACTTCCCGTGCAAATTCTTTCCTTCCTTTTGCAATACCCTCTCTTAACCATTTGACAGCTAATATATTCCCAGAGTCGAGTGTAGCTTTGTACAAAGTTCCATGACAACTTCTGCCAATAACTTCTGCTGGAGCATGTGAAAGTTCTTCAGCATTGAAAACCTGGGACCCATCAAACAGGTGTAAATCCCCAGCTAATTTTTCAGGAGAACTAACCTTGAGCACATCAGGGTTCTTGGAAGAAAGCTGGTTTTTAGAAGGCAATGGGTTTGAAGGTGACAAGAGAGACATGGAGGAAGATATTCCTCCATCTTTTTTAATTGAATCAGGACTACATAGATCTTTAGTCCTTTTTACAACTGATGAAGTGTCCCCCGAATCATACACTGACCCCATTTGGGATGATGGTAAGGAATTTTGATGGAAACTAAATGAAGATAATGCTGAGTCCGCCTTTTTGTTAAGCACTGATGGATGAGAAACAGAAGAATCCCCTTGTCCCGCAGATTTCTCTTCCCTGGCTATTTCCAAACTGTTCATTCCATGTTTCTGCCAGCGAGCCCTGTAATAGATCACTATGAACAAAAGAGAGACTGTAGTAGCACTGCCAACCAAACCTACAATCAGGGCAATCTTAGTAGAAGGTTTCATATAATTTCCATGCTTCCTCAATGTCAAGTACGGAACACCAGGTGACAATGGCGAATAAGGAAAACCCAGCAAGGAATTTCCAGGATGGAACGCCGACTCAGGAAACCGCCTTAAATTTTCAGGCACAGAACCGGAGAGATTATTAAAAGACACATTGAATCCTTTCAGGCCATCTGGAAGGCCATCGGGTATGCTACCTTCAAAGTTGTTGTTGGACAGGTTGAGATACATCAAGTTACGAAGCTGATTGATCTCCGGGGGCAAATGCCCACTTAATGAGTTATAAGACAAATCAAGAGACACCAGGCTCAAATCTTCGGTAGACCCTATAGAATGGTTATTTTGTATTTCTTGAAGAGGGATTGAACCGGTGAAGTTGTTGCCTGATAGGTTAAGATCAGCCAATTTTGTTGATGTTAAAAAGCTTGGGAGGAGGAATCCTACAAGATGGTTGAGGCTGAGATCAATCACTTTTAGTTCGGGGTAGGTTCCTAAAATCGCAGGGAGAGCACCCTCTATTGAGTTGTTGGATACCTTGAATGAAGTAAGCCTCAAAAACTGTGAAGTTTGGTTTGGTAGAGTTCCAGTTAATGAGTTAGAACTCAAATGTATAACTTCCACATAATTCCCCCAACTCTGTATCCTCGACAAATTCCCTGAGAGCCTATTATTACTCAAATCTACAACCCCACAGTGCCCTACCTTAACAGGCAAGAAACCAGTAAATTTGTTTGAAGATAAATTAACCTTCTTTAAGGTTGCAGAGGTAATACTTCCTACTGGACCTGCAATAAATGTATAAAACATGAAATCAAAACAGGGAGGGAAGAAGAGAAAATATAATAGTACATTGGTTACCGTCACATTAAAAACATCAAAAAATGACTTTAAGAACTAATTTCTAAGATAAATAAGCTTATAAATATTTATAAAACAGCTCATTAATTATGCATCCCAAAGCATTTTGGAAGAAACATCATGGTTTCTTTCAAGAAAAGCCTTACAAAGCAAGACGATAGGATCAATTAACTGTTATCATTATCTGCAACTGTGGCTTTCAATGGGGTCTGCGAAAATTACACAGATATGTTTTATCAGCCAGTCTTTGATGCCATGGTTAAACAGATCTCATTTTCTTACTTTTGTAAAACACTTGTTCATGTTCAAGTAACTCAAACAGGATACAATGTATAACACCTCTGTAAATTGAATAAATATGGAAATTCAGTTGGAAACATATTAAAAAGGCAAAAGAGAAGCACAACTGGTTGGCTAGATCTCTTGCAATGGAAGTAAAAGGTCTAGGGATTAATTCCCCTCGAAAAACCATTGTGGGGATCTAACTTAATTTGCATATGTTAGAGTTCTTTATAGGTATCCATTTTTTGTATTGAGTTATGAGATTATTGGTAATATAGGCATATACTATTTTTATTATTGTTAGTATGGCTAAAAGAGTTTGTAACATTTGCCAATAAATATAAAGTTAAGAGAGTTATTAAAACTTAAGCTCTCATATCACGTATTTTCCTCTCTACAGCGTCTTTTCTTTATTCTTTTCTTCTCTATTTTATTAATTTATATTTCAACTCTAACATTTAAATTCTGTTTGATTAACATTAGGAACTTATAGGAACAATTGATGCACACAGCTCTAAAGTGAAACTGTGGCATTGAGTCTAAGCCTATCAAAATTGTGCCAATGTTTAACGTGTTGCAACATAGTTTATTTCAAATCTCATTGAATTAAATTAGCTTTAGTAATAAATTATACCATTATTTTACTATGTTCCAACACTTCATTTAAAGTTTTCAAACTTTGGTTGGTTTTAATCTATTTGTTGAACAATTGCATATTCTCTTCCTATACCGAAAGCTCAGTGCTTGGACAACAATATGGCAACCCAAAGCATATGAATAACAAAGAGAATACCATTATGAAGCACAACTTGAACTGCAACAACATATATTAGATTATGTGAAGAATCACATTGCTAGCAGGTTATAAAACCATTCAAATTGAATGCTAAAGTCACAAATGTCTATGGAATTTAGAAATGAATGCAAAATTGCTTTGAGGGCCAAACCTCATAAAATTTGCAGGCCAAAGTTAAAAGAAAGAAAATTAACTAATATCATAAATTATATATAATTAACTGCAACTAGAGTACTGCTAGAATTAAAATACCTTCCAGTTGATTAAGGCTGAGATCCAATTCAAACAAGATCATTGAGCTTTCTTGCAAAAGAGCTTCTGGTAAAGATCCTGACAACTGATTGCTTCCAAGCCGAAGAATTCGAAGGGAGACTACAAAGTTGAAGGAAGGTATAGTACCCACTAATTGATTATTACTAGCATCAAACACCTCTAAACTGTCAAAATATGGCATTCCATCATGAGCAAAGAGTTCTCCAACTAAAGAATTGTAGCTTATATTTAAATATTGAATCGCCGAAACAAAACTGGAGTTTCCAAGGCCCAAATCTAGTGAACCAGAGAACTTATTTCTGCTAAGGTCAAGATATACCATGCTACCAAATTGTGACACAAGATTCATAATATCCCCCTGAAAACCATTAGCCCCCAAATCTAGGTACTTTAACCTCCCAAGATTGTCAAAACCTGAAGGTAGTGTGCCTTCAAAATTGTTTGCCGAAAGATTCAAAAACACTAAATTCTTTAAACTAAGCAAGCCAGAGGGTATCGACCCGTGGAAGTTATTGCGCGAAAGGTCCAAGAACTCAAGAGAATGAATTGAGCCAATGCTAGCGATAGTCCCCATTAACTGATTGTTAGAAACTGATATGTTGCTCAGCATTTTAAGACCGGCAACAGCAGGGAAACTAAAATCTCCTATCAGACCCAGATCATTAAGAACAATAGAAGAAACATGACCATCAACACAGGTAATCCCAAACCAGTTTTTGGGGCACCCATCAGATGCTAAGGACTTAGAGTCCCATGAATGAAGAATTTGACCAGATGGGTCCTTCTCAATCCCTTTTTTTAGCACCAGAAGTGCTTCAAAATCTGATTGTCCTAATGCATTTACTATCAACAACAACAATACTATCAAACCCACTGTCTGCATTCCTTCTTCCCCAGTTAGTCCCAATCTCCAAACTTTAGGTTAACGTGGAAGAATTTGTATGAAACCCAAAATGCATTACAATTACCACAAAGTAATTGAACAAAATAGTCAAAACAATAAATGAAGCTACTAAACTCAAACTTCACAGCTCAATGGTAGTAGCTAAATTATAAACAAGAAAGAATAGGATGCCATGCAGAAGATGTTGCATTTTCAAGAATATGCAGCTCATGTGAATGATAAAATCAGTAAAATAGGAAGAAAAAACCGACAAATGGAGGCTCCTGAGTTGACAAATTCAAGACCTTGTTCAAGCTTTTTGGTGGGTTGAAAGTGGATACTGGGAGCAGAGAGAGTGAGTGAGTGAGTGAGTGAGTGTGGTAGGTGTAGGTGATGGTGTTAATTAATTGGGAAGCAACTCAAGAATTGGGGATTGGTACAGATTTTAATTTGTTGCATATAAAATGAGCAAACAAAGGTCACTCAACTTGTTTTGACTTCCAACATTTTTTGGTTGAAAACTCAAACCGTATGCACTAATCTTCTCAAATCTCATTGCATTCATCATGCTCAGCTGTAATCTGTATTAGTATTTGGACCCATAACACCATTTTGGTGTCTAATACCGTCTTTCTTACACCAATTTTTTTTTCCAATCAAATTCATAGTACCAAATTTTCAATGATGATTATCTTTAAAAAATATTCTTTCCATAAATATTTATATAATATTAATTAATTAAATATATTAATTAATTAATTAATATATATATTAATATTTAGAAGAAATACTTCTTTTTAATAAAAAAATAGAAAGGTTTATTGTTTTTACCCGACATTAGTATTTTTATTGTTTTTATCCAATAATTTACTGTAAAGACTTAAATGCCCCTCATTATTTTCTTTACCTCTTCTCTCTCTCCTTTGCCAGAATCATTTTTTCTTTTCGTTCTCTCTCTTCCTTCCTTCTCTCTTCATTCTCCCTCTCTCTCACGCCGTCAATCCCTTCTCCACCATAATTTATTTTTTACAACCAAATCTCCTCTCTAGATCTCCTCCCTCGCGTCTCTATCCTCTTTAATCCAGACATTTTTTTTTCCTTTTCTCTCTCCTTTGGTTTGCAGATCTAAGTTATGGTTCGAATTTGAGTGTTAGTTGTTGATTTTAAGGGTGGTTGTGGTTGTGTTTAAGTTTTGGTTTTGTTTGTTTAAAAAAAAATCAGATTCCATTCTGTTTAAAAAAATCTAGATTTTAACAAATTCTATGTATTTTTTATTTTGAAAAATTAAAAGATTATGTTTCTAGATTTTAAAAAAAAAATCCAGATTATATTTTTTTGATTTTGAATTTTTTCTAGATTATGTTTCCAGATTTTTTTTAAAAAGTTCTAGATTATGTTTGTTAAAAAAAATTTCCATATTTGATTTTGTTTAAAGAAAGATTCCATGTTTTGTTGATTTTGAAATTTTTTCAGTTTATGCTTGTTAGTTTTTTTTCAGGTTATATTTAAAAAAAAAATCCAGATTTTGTTACATTGAAACAAAAATTCCTTGCTAAAAAAAATAACATTTATTAGAGATTCATTGTTTCAAAGATTTAAAAAAAAAATATGAGGAAATCTAGAAAAAATTTCAAATCTATTCAAATCTGGAAATTTTTCTAGATTTCTTTAAACACATCAGGACACCAATTAAACACATAAAGATAGACCAATTAAACACATAAATGCAAACTAATTAAACAAATCAGTCGTAAATAAATTAAACACACTGCAACAACTCAATTAAACACATTATGGTAGACCAATTAAACACACCAGAGCAACTCAATTAAACACGCCATGGGAGACCAATTAAACACACTAGGGTAACTCAATTAAACACACTACAACTCGATTAGTACAACTCGATTAAACACACTGAAAAATCAATTAAACATATCAGAGCAGCACCAAATTAAACACACCAAGTCTAACACAATAAAACACACAATGGAAAATCAACTAAACACACCATAACATCACCAAATTAAACACTCCAAGTCTAACACAATTAAACACATCTAGGAAAAAGAAGAATACTAGAGATCTGGGAAGAAAAAGAAAAAAAAGAAAAAAAAAGGGAAAAAGTTGTTTTTTTTTCTAGAAGAAAAAAAAAGAAAAAGAAATATATATATATATATAAAGAAAGGTAATTTTATCCAAATAGTGGATATTTTGGTAGAAACAATGGAAATATTAATCTTGGATAAAAACAACAAACCCACTATTTTTATGGCTAGTTTTAAAGTTCTCCCTAATATTTATATCATTTTAAAGATCACGATAATATAACTTAAGTGAAAATTATAAAATATGTACACCTAAATTTTATGGAATTGTTTTTATTCAAGAATAAAGTTATGATTATTAGCAGTGTAAAATTTTATTTCAATCTATAATAAGAAAACTATCAAAATGCCCCTCCAAAACCTTTTTTCTTTTCTTTTCTTTTTTCTTTTGGATTTGTGATTCACCTTTTTTTTCCATGAGCAATGTGAAACCGTAAAACTAGCTCAACCTGATATTACACAAACTCGGTTATGTTACACCTGACACAATATATTTACTTAGGTCAATCCCATCAAACCCGACACAATTAGCTAACCGACAACATGTTCAATGAATGGGTTGGGTGTTTAATATATAAATTCGAATGTTCCATTGATCTGATCTTTTTTCTAAAATAAATACATATCTTTTATTAATTTCATTTTTATTATCTTTAAATGCGAAATATTATCTTGAAGTGTTTTAGATCAGAAAAAAGATCAAATCAATAGATAACTCAAATCCTTAATATATCGATTATAGTTCCACAAATTCTAATATATATATACATATATATATATATATATATATATATATATCAATATATTATGAGTAAAATTTCAATTATTTTCCCTACGTATTTTAAATTTTACCCATTATAAATGAGTTGATGGGTTGTTCAAGTCAACTATCGTTCCTTTTTTTTTTAATGTAACCTGATACGATCCGTTTATTTAAATGGATCAAATAAACCCACTCAATTACCGTTTCGAATCTATTTATTTATCTTGGGTATGTGAGTTGTGACCCATATTGTCGGCTCTACTTAACGTCCCATGAAGAAGTGCTCCATGCACCAACACAACTCTGGTTCGTGTACAACACATGCCCATCGACAAGTCCCCTTCTGGCGACTCATCCAACCTCCAATTCCGACACCATTTTAGGCATTGTCTTCCACTCGAGTTCATCCTTCCAATAACACATGATTCGTATCAATTGAACGTTGTTTTGTCCACTTTCACATCAGTTGAATTCGTTTGGTTCATTTGGGAATACAAATCAATTTCCACCGACATAATATATATATAATATTAAAATATAATATATTTAAAATAACAACCAAAAAATTAAAATAAAAACATTGTGCGATTCACCTCACCCAATCACCAACTTTTGGCAAATTTTGTATGATACATACCATGTAGCCAGGGCCTTATTTAATTTATTTGCATGTGCCATGTTATATAATTTTGAAACAATGAGTGATGGCAATTTTTTTTATTATTATTAATTTTACTTTCAAACAAAGATTTAATTAATATTTCATTAAAAATCAAGGGTTAATTAAAAATCATTCCTTCCTTTGTTTTTGGTAAAGGAAATAAGTCAGCGACAAATTCCCATTTGTTTTATGAGTTGGTAATCACATTTTTCAATTTATAACTTTTTTTTTCTTTTCAATTTTTAACACTTTTTTTATACTTCTCAAAGATGTTTTTTTTTTTTTAATTTAAAATAAAAATACTTAAATAACTAGACTTTATTGAAAGTGACGGAAGTTCTTTTGTTTTATTTTTAATTTTTCATACTAGGATTAAATTAGTATTTCATCAAGAGTAAGTTGTAATTTAGAATTCCTTAATTTCAAAAACTGAGTAAAATGGGGACAAAAAATGAGTAAAGTGATGCATCCGATACATCCAAAAACTTCTCCAAAATGGACCCTCAGAAACAGTTTGTTCTGGTAGAGATCTGATTGACTTTCTTCTGGATTGATTTTTATTATAATTTTAGTTTCAACTTCTATTCTTCTAATAGATAGCGTGTTAGGTACTAGTGAATTAATTAAATAGTATTCGGATAAGGTCCTAAGATTGCCAGCTTGCAGAGATGATGAGTATAGACGATAGAGCCGTCCTTGAACATACTACATATATGATATACCCTACCAAACACATGTAGACGAAAAAAGATGCTGGTCAACTCAACTCAACTTGGCATCTTCTTCTCTTTAACTGTTTACATCACATGCCATTTTATCAAAATATCAACAACTCCCCTCTAAACGACAACTCTTTCATTCAACACCTCATTACCCATAACAACATGACAACACATTTACAATGACATATTCCTCTCTCTGTGTTCCGTTCCATCAAAATAAATACACCCAAAAAAAAACACCTAAATTATTTATTTCACATTTCATTGATATAATTAACAGCAACACAGGGTAGTAATTGAGGGACTCTCCATTTTTTTTTTTATTAGTTCATATGGCAAGAGACTCCCTACTTGCTAAATTCTACAGCTACATAAGAGGACAAAATACAAACTAACAACAACATTTAGGCAATCAAAGACGAAGATCCAGGGCCAGGAAATACCAGTATTGTAACTAGAACCAGATTGATGTATCCGGTTTTGGCATAGTATCCATGCCTCCTACTTGTATATCGTCTTTATAATCAAACGGGAATGGTGACCCGAACATCAGCTGGAAGCTACTGTTGTTGGGGTTGGTCTCGAATGGAGAATTCATAGCTTTAAAACGATCGAATTGATCTTCCTCTCGTGTGTACATCTGCTGATGGTTATCAGACATGTTGGATCCTTCAAACAAGCTTCCATCCATCACAACTGCTCGACTCTGGAAGTACTCATCTTGTTCTTGATGCTGAATTTTGGGCTGCAGAGGATTCTGACCTTCTGTCATTACAGCAAGGTTACCAGGATTTGCATTCCTGCTACCTTGGATGTTGTTATCGTAGATTGACATGAGCTCGCTTATCATTTTTTGCCCATCTTCTGGAACTCCAAGTCCAGACATATCGAAAGATGGTTGAACTGAGTTAAAAGATGGGCCGGTTGGCTTTGACTGGCCAAAGTTTTGCGGGAAGATGACTGGTTTCACTTCATTAACATGGTAATTAGACCCTCCAAAATCCGGAGAACTGCTTCTGTATGGGCATGTCAACTGGTGATTGTCCCTAGAAGTTCTGTCATGATATCCCATGCGAGGATCGCTGTAAGGACATTGAAGGAACTCACACATATAGATACTGTGATCCATTGTCATGTTGAGATCATTGGATGGCTTCCTCTTCCGAACAAAATCCAAGTTGGTGACAACTTCACCCTTAATTGGATAGGGCTGTTGTCGAACTTGAAGCCTTTCCCCATATCTCTCCATCCCCAAATTTGAAGAAATGAGATTCTCAGGCTTGCGCTCTTGCACATCGTAATTTGATTCATCTTCAGCCCCTTCAACGTCATACTCATTGCAATCATTGATAACCAAAGACCCACTTCCGCCAGCAGATGACAAAGGCAGACAGGATTCAGGAAAAAGCTCTCGAGCCAAGGTCTCCTCCTGGTTGATGATCGCAAGCCATGTAGCACTCTCCTTAGCTGTCATCTTATCCTGCAAACATTTCGACTGCCTGACAAGCTTGCGAATCTTAGCAATATCTGGGGACATATGCTTAATCACTGCCGTGAGAACACCCACTTTCCATGCTTTCTTCAAGTCATGAGGCTTCTTGTAAGGCGGAGGGCCTTGTTCCTTGGGCAAACCCAATTGAGGCCACCATTCCTCTTTTCCATCCGGCCACCATGGTGGGGAAACACCTTTCTCTAGTGGAAATCGCCTCTGAGGAGGATCACAATGCTGCATGAGTGCTGACAGGAGTGAACCAAGGGTGGTGTCTTGAAGCTCTTGCAAGGTGTGTGGGGTTGGACCAATGGAATTACAACCCTCGTTACTTCCGGGGATTGAATTATCCGCTTGGTACTTAGCTATAGCAGCAGGACCATTACGATCAAATCTGACTTTATCCTTCCACCATTCTCGGAGATTGTCAGATGCTCCAGTCACAGGCTTTCCCTTCTCTGGGATAATCCCATAAACAAAACCTTGTGCTTTACAAACTTCCATCATCTTCAACATGTATTTCAAGATCCCATCTTGAGCCCTGGACATCTTCTTCCTCCTAGCCTGTTCTTGCGACTGGCGCTGCTTAACTAGATCAACTCCCTCCTTGCCCTTGGTTTGTTCTTTAAGCCTTTTGAGACGCATTTTGTCCCTCCACATCCTCCTTTCAAGCTCATCAACATCAATCTCTTCATCCGTATAATCATCCTCCACAGTGGCCTCCGGTTCAGTTTGAGGGGCAGCCACATCTGATTCTCCCATAGAGGCAGAGAAGAAATTCATGTCACCGCAAAGCCCCAACTCATCAAACATTATCATCGTTCGAACGTAAACCCCCAACAAAAAATTCCAAATTTGTGTGCGTCTTGCGTCTCTCTTAAGGGACTCTGACCGACAAATCTGAAGCTCTCAAACTATCTTACACACTTTAACCGTTATGAAACACTAAATTTTCTAAACCCGTGGCCTTTTCACCTGTAAACAGAAAACATAATGAAATATGTCAACAGCACATTAAGTATACACAGATTCTTTGATTACATAAGCACATCTACTAATTAAAAAGCCACAAGCAGCCTAAAGTTACAACCATATAAGATTCTAAAAAGGCTCATCTAATCATTTAAATAACAACAATAGCCTAATATGCCATTTTTCACTTGCTACTTATAACAAAGATGAAACATGAAACACCAATTATTAATTATCTGATCAGGGAAATGAAACATTAAACGCCAATCATTAATTACCTGATCATGGTAAAAACTCATTGATTAACATAATATATTCTGCTGATAAAAGATTGCATATCAGAATCAGATGTGTACTCCATGGTTTAACATAATTGGAAACAAAAAACTAAACCACTTCTAAGAAATTAATTAACGGAAACACTAGTCATAAAAAATGTAAATAGAAATTAAAAAAATTCAGACTCTGTCATCCAAGCATCAACAATCGGAGGTCAGATCTCACCATATAACGAAGGATATCCCCTCAAAGTTCAACTTTCCCGAGAAAATCATTCGAAAGAAGGAAAAGGAAGATAAAACAAAAAAAGAAAACAAATCTGAAGCTGATCAGATCTGATGCAATCACAACTTAAAAAAAATTATCATCCAATCAATAAAAACCCATATGATGGTTGTAGCTAGCAGTAAACCTCAATCAAAAATCAAAACAAGAAATGATTTACAATAAGTAAACAAAACAAATCAAAAAATAGAGAAGAAGAGAAAAGAATATAAAAGTAATACCAGGAAAAAAGGAAGAGGTGGGCGTTGTTTGAAGCAGAAGCTGAAAAGTCAATATTGCAACACAATTTTTTTTTTAGAGGATATGCAAGCGCCACTAGTAGTAGTTGTGGAGGTGAATATGGAAGTGGATGGTGGGACAGCGCACAACAACGACGGAATATATCATTTTGGGTCGATTGCACTAATATCTCGTATATTTTGTCTAATTTCACGTATATGGAATATTTTTCTAACATTACAAAATCATCCCTATCGTTAGTAATCAACGGTTAAATTAACCTTTGACTATCTTGTCACCGTGAAAGATCTGAAATGCTCATAATTATTATTTAAAAAAAAAACAATTTAACTATTAAAAAAAAAAGTGATTTCCAACGTCGGATCTTTTATTTTAATGAAAGGAAAATTCTTATCATCCAACTTCATATGAAAAAGAGAGGTTAGATCTCATCTATCATTATTTCTTTTCATTTTTTTCTTGTGCTAAGATGAAAATCTTCGTCACCCAATTTCATTTGCATCCGAATTAATCATCCAACCCCATCATATTTAATTCATCACCCAACTTCATATTCTCTTCATCACCTAGAATACCATAAACTCCACGTCATCTTCTCACCACCATAAACAGATTAAAGGGGGAGACAAGAGAGGTTTAAGTGATCGTTTGGTTGAGTTTTCTATTGACTCAAAAGGTCTACAAATGTTATTTAGATTTTTTTAGAATTGTTTGGTTGGGCTTTTAAGAATGTCTATTTTTAATTGAGTAGAGACTAATAAAGTTTAAACATCTATTAGACAAAAGCTCATTGGGAGGTACTTCTCCAAATATATATTTTTGTGTTTAAAAAGTCTACCAACCAAACAATTATATATATAATTTTTTTTAAAAAAAAACTATATTTCTAATAGATCAACTACAAGTAGATCTTTTACCGATAGAGGTTTTTTAAAAACCTAACCAAACAAACTTTATGTCGCCTTCTTAATCGATGGTGAGGGGAGGCCACGTCAACAACAGATTGATGGCTCGCAACCTTAATATGTTTTATTATTTTAAAAGATCTCTTTTCCTTTCCAATACAGTAACAAAAATAAGAAACGAAAAAATATTGCACGTCATTTTAACTTGACACTTAAGAAATATACCATTTTACATTTGATCGTCAACTCTTGATCGTGCCCTACTAACTATAGGGGTTGTTGTGAAATTTCATATGAAATTCTCATATATGTATAGTTACACAAAACGCCGGAGGTGTTTGTGCAATTTCCCCTATAAGTTATAAATGGAAAATATTAAAGGATTTAAAAATTAAATTACACTTTTTGGGAGGTGTCGTTACATTACTATCACCTCTTTAAAATGTACATATTATGATGAATTGATAAAAATACTCTCAATGTTCACATTAGATTTTTTTCATTCATTTTACTGATAGAGTTATGAAGTAGAGAGAGAAAGTCCTGTTAAAACTCATGCAATCACTCGAACGACGACAGAGTGGAGCAACGCATACGCATTCGGGGTTGAGCTTCTCGCTGAGCTCGCAGTGGTCAAGCTGTCCAATCAATTCACGAGGGGGCAGGGGGCAGAGCCCTAGGAGCTTTTTTCTTGTTAGTTCTTAAAAGGCTCGAAATGTAATTACAAAAGTCTCGGATCCTTTAGTAAAAGTCTTGGAGGCTTTATTAAAAATCTCTGAGTCATTATAAAAAAATTTGGAGCCTTTACGAAAAAGCTCGAAGACTTTACACAAAGTCTCAGATAATTTACATTATACAAAAACTCGAGAGCCATTACAAAAAAGTTCAGAGACTTTACACACAAAAAAAAAAACTCTGAGCCTTTACAAAAAACTCTACGATTTTACACAAAAATTCAAAAAAATTACATTACAAAAAAGCTCATAGTCATACAAAAAAGCTCAAAGGTTTTACACAAAGTCTCGGACAATTTACATTACAAAAAAGCTCAGAACCTTTAACAAAAAGCTCTGAATTGTTACAAAAAAAAAATCGAAGATTTTACATAAAGTCTCGGATAATTTACACATAGCCTTGAACGCTATAAATAAAGCTTACAAAGGCTCACGGATTCAAAATTCAAATATTAAAACTTCACAATACTAGTTTCATATTCACGTAAAAACTCAGACAATAAGGAATTGATAAATTGTTACAAGACTCACAATATCTTATTGTACTAAAACACGTCAACTTTCAGATAGTTGTAGATCGATTTTCAGACAAGTTTATTGGAGAGAGAGAGAAAGAGAGAAAGAGAGAAAAGAGATGTTATTGCTTTCAGTGATTAAAGTGTGGAGATGCAAATACAAATAAAATAAAATAAAATGATTATTTAAGGATAATTTGGGTAATTCACCATAATAGGTGTCTTTTAAACTTAACTTATTAAAATAGTGATATCAGTGCAACACAAAAAAAGATGATATTTCTCATCATTTCCACAATATTAAAAGTGAATAAATAAACGAGACAAGCTAAATCATTTTAAATTTGTGTCTTAAAATGTTGACTTCAATATTTCAACCACTCATGTACTCTTAATCCGATAGATAAGATTTCAATACATTTATAATTCTTTGATTCAAAGCACATGAATGATTGAGATGATGAAGTCAAAATTTCAAGTCACAAACTTAAGTTGTTTTAGAACATCTCTAATACAAAAATGCATTTTTGAGTTTTAAAATAGTGTCACATTAGCATTTTTATTCACTATGTGTCCACTTTTGAATTTTTTTTAAAGAAATACATATCCACATTTCCAATGCAATTATCCAAAATCAAATATGTGCTATTTTATGATCAATTATAATAAAACAATTATTACAATCTCTTTCCTATTTTATTTTACAATTAAATCAATATTAATATTATTGGTGAAAAGAGTTAGAAATCCTAGTCAGCATTTCTATAAGAGTTTCTAAAATTAAAAAATCAATTCTATATTCTTTAACTTTTTTTTTACAACATCATCTCTATATTCAACTTAGATAACTGTATTGGAGAGAGTTTTTCTAACTTCTTTAGTATATATCCAAGTTTGGAGAGTTAAAGGTAGAGTTAATTAGAAAACATTGACAACCCGGTAACGGTTGACCGGATGGAATGGATAAAAATACAAAAATACCTCTAAGAATGAGTGTTTTATATTAATATATAAGGAGGCATCTACGTCTCCTCCTTCCATATAGGAAGAAAAACTTATCCTAAAATGAAGAGGTCGGGATGCCTCCTCCGTAATAAAGTGGGGGAAGGAGATGAAAGAAGTGGGTTGTGGCAGACTTTTTGTTTTGAAAACTTGTAAGGTTGTGTTATTATTATTATTTGGTAGACTTCTAATTATATAAACATTTGGAATTGTTTAACAGTTTCCTTCGATTTAAAATATTTTTTTTGTCTATAAAAAGAGACCATTAAATTATCCATTAGCTAACCGTTTGATGAACGTTTTCCGAGGTATAGTTTGTAATAAAATGAAAAGTTATCTGAAAATATAATTTCACTTAAAGTTAAGGGTGTTTGTACAATGAACTCTTAAAAGACATATCAGATTATCTCCTATGCAACGTATCTTGCTGACCAGTTACACTACCCTTTACCCTTGTTAGAAGGAACGCATTTATTTATGGGATTTGGCTTCTTACAATTGCCAACTCTCATTAATCTTAATTCTACTCTTGTATTCTTTTATCTTCAATTTCTCCTCTCCTTCATTTTCCAACAAAAAAAAAAAAACCAAATAAATTCTGTATTATTCACTAAATTTCACGATTTTTTTCATTTTATTTTATCAAATTGATCCCCATTTTTGTAAGAAGTATCAAATTAGTTCCTAAGATCAAATTTCTATCGATCAACTTAACAATCGTAGGGTGAATTGGTCTTAACCTATAAATAAAAATAAAAATTGGAATTAGCAGAATACTCAAGGACGTATTAAATAGTTGTTTCTTAAAAATTGCATTTATTATTAGAACTTCCTGGAACTTGTATATTATAACGAAATTTAGATATGGGCATATGGCACATTTTTTAATGCTCTTTGTAAAACCATATTGTTATAAAAAAAAAAACATTTCTCATGTTTTGGATGGAGTAGAGAAATTGATTTTAACATTTTAACAGCGGTTCGTATGCTTAAAATAGAGCATGGCCTATAAATCCTCTTTTATAGTAATATTGTCTAGTATGTATTTTGTCAATGTTTTCGCTAAGAAACACTATCAATTATGCAACTTTTCTGACTGTATTTTAGTCAAATACTGGTTATGTAGGTGTGGTTTCCCTTACCATAGACTCGTAGTTGCAATTAAATAAAGGACATGTTGGGTACTTGGGTGGCGATCACGGCCCAAATATCAGGACATTGGTATTATCAAAGTTGGCCATGACCCTTTAACGTTTTTTTTTTTCTTTTTTTCTTTTTAAGTACATTAATTTAGATTTTTTTTTTAGGGGATTTGAACCTTCAATCTTATGGTATAAGTGTAAGAGATTTATCATCTCAATTTTATCTGTCGAGCTTTTAACCTTTTTAATTTTTTTAATAAAAAAGCTATGTTTGTAATTCGTTAGTTATAGAAGGTAAAATTGACATTTCATTATAATAATATTTTCTAATTTTATTGTAATTGTATCGATAAATATTTGAGGGCAAAAAAGTACATATACATAAAAGATAAAAATCTCTTTAGAATCCAATTTTATCATTTCACACCCGTTTCTAAATGGGTTTGGATCCTCCCCTAACTTTTTTTCTCCTCACATTGTCCTTGTTTTATAACCTATTAACAGGTCTAATATAGCAAATTAATGGTCTGAATTATTTCTATTAATTTTTATGTTTTACACAACCAAAAGATAGAATTAATCCAGTTCATTGATTTTGGTAAGGACAAGATAAGGAGAGAAGATGCTCTAAATCCTTTCTAAATACACTTCAATCTAACAACTTAAATTTTAAAAAACTCTTAAAACACTTCATTTTGTTCTAAACTTATCCTTTTATCTTTGAACACTCATTTGAATACACCCCATCATAAAAACCTATCATTATATATATATATATATATATATATATATATAAAAAACATTTACTTCATTTAACTCTTTTTTTTTTAAATAAGAGTTTAATTTTAAAAAAAAAATCATGCGACCTAAACTTTTTTTCTTATTGTTTACGTAAAAGAAATTTTGAAAATCAACCCCTTAAAAAAATCGTTTGTTTCTGGATGTAAATCATCTTCATAACTTTGAAATCAAATAAAACTTAATGATATTGAAAAAAATAGTTTAGGCCCCGTCATGCAGTTGTTTTTCAATCCGTTTTCGTTTTTATTTTTCAAAAACGATTTCGAAAATACGTTCGTTAACCGTTTTTCATTTTATTTTCGAAAAAAAAAATGAAAAAAAAAACTAGTGTTAAAAGTAAAGCTCCGTCCTCCAGCTATTTTTCAGTCCATTTTCGTTTTTATTTTTCAAAAACGATTTCGAAAACGCGTTCGTTAACCGTTTTTCTTTTTTAAAAAAAATAAAATAAAAAACAAAGCATGTGTTAAAAGTAAAAGATTTGAAAAACATAAAATACCTGTTTTTCGTTTTTCGTTTTTTTATATTAAAAAAAACTTAAACTATTAATTGTATTGTTATGTGTTTGATACGACTAGAACAAGACGAAACAATATTTTTAAATTACCAAAGTGCCCCTCTTATATATATATATATATATATATATATATTCCAGAATAATTTATTTTCAACTAGAACTAAAAGTATTCATACAATAATATATATATATATATATATATATATATATATATATATTATAATTAATATGTAATATTATATATTTGAGATAGAAAAGATATCTTGTCTAGTCTAGGCCCAGTTACCTTTTAATCCTTTCATATCTCCTACTCCCTACCTGGAATCCTTTCATATCTCCTACTCCCTACCTGGGGTCCACCCAGAGTGAGTTCACAGGAGCCAGGAAATGTTTTGCACTCCCAGGGCTCGAACTCGGCACTTCGATCGGACGCCAAGGCTCTGATACCACTTGAGCTAGAAAAGATATCTTGTCTAGTTTAGGCCCAATATATTATAATATTTAAAATATTATATATTATAATATTTACATAATTAGTAAATTAATATATAATATTGTAAAATAATAATATATATATTATATATCATATAATATTAATATATCACCATATCCTTGATAAATATGGAATCATGTTATCAGAAAAAAAGAGCTCGATAGGTGTCACAGAAATTGAGTTTCTTGACATGAAAATCAAAGATGGATCTTATGCCCCTGGACCCCACCTTGCAAGACAACTTCTTGTCTTTCCAGATTCCAACCTCTTGCAGAAACAACTCCAACAGTTTCTTGGCATTGTCAACTACATCAGAGACTTCATTCCACAAGCCAATCGCTACACCTCCTGCTTATCCAAGCTTCTCAAGAAGGATCCTCCACAATGGACCACCCTCCACACCAAGGCAATATCCCACCTTAAAAGCGTTGCACAGAAGCCTCCACCCTTGCATATTCCGACAATGACAATACTGATGTACTCTTTATCCTTCCTGACGTCCCAAGAGACCCCACGAGAAGTTTGCATCCTCTCCTGAATTCTTTTCATCAGGACTCCCAAGACCAGGCTGACACGTGACCCTGTTCCATCTGTGGGGCTCTCGACTCGGATGATGAATATCACTCCACTTGTAATTTAAGCAGTCCATGACTGCTCCGCCCGCCTCTGCTTTATTATTATTATTGTATCCTCCAGCTGTCCGACCAGTTTCCTGTTTTCTTTTTGCTTTGTCGTGTTTATCTTGTTTGTGTCGGTCATCGCCTTGAGCCTTATCTCTTGTAATAAATGCTTGCCAGCCACACAGGAACCATAACACCTGGTCTGAATAGTAGTAGAACGGAGGTGATACAAAAGGGTCGAGAAAAGGTTTACTGGGTTGGCTAACTGGTGGTGGCAGCCTTGACTGTTGATCTGAGAGAGATATCTAGGAAGATACAATCTTGCAAAATTTTGAATTTATTGGATAGTGGGGAGATGGCCTGGTGTGGAGGCGGACATGAACTCTGGTGGGAACATAGGTGGCAGTGGGGGAGAAGGCGAAGCAGTAGATGATGAGGCTTCCATTGAGGGTTAGAGCTCCACTACCATCTCACAGAGAGGACCACGACCATGTTTTCCCCACAGACGGCCTTCCAACGGCCTTAACAGGGTACTTTGATAGCCAGATACTATCAGAGATGGATGGATCTCAAAAGCCAAACTAGTCAGTACGGGGCTTTGTATATATATATAATATAATATAATATTTTAGAATATTAATATATAATATTATAATATATAAAAATATATATATATATTATTAATATAATAATATATCATTTATTATTATATATAATAAAAAAAATATTATTATGTATATATATTAAAATATATATATATATATATATATAATTATATTATTATATATTTATAAATATAATATCAAATATTATATATTTATATAGGATATAATGTGATATATTATGTATTATTATATACAAAAATATAATAATATTTATATATAAAAAGTATAATATTTGTAATAAATGAAATTATATTAATATATCAATATTTAATATATTATTATAATATGTATATATATATTAATATAAGATATACAAATATATTTTTATTATATAATAATATATATTATAATTATTTATTTATAATTTAAATGTTTAGTTTTGATTAATTCATTTTTTTATATGTTTTTTTGAATTAATTTTTGATGTGTTACTTTTGTGTTAATATAAAAATTACAATACAAAAATTATATTGCTTAATTATTTAATCAATTTGTTTATAGTTGTAATAATATTAAACAAAATACTAAAATTGATATTTCAATTTTTGATAGTTTTCGGTTAACCTACTAGATGCGTTTTTTCCGTTTTCATTTTCAAAATACAGCTTTCAGTATTTGCTACCAGACGCGTTTTCAGAATTCGAAAATGAAACCAAAAATACTGTTTTCATTTTCATTTTTATTTTTGAAAAACAGGCAACTGAAAAACGCGTACAAGACGGGCACTAAAAGATTTGAAAAACACAAAATACTTGTTTTTTGTTTTTCACTTTTTTTATATAAAAAAAATCATTTTTTAAACTATTAATTGTACTGTTATACGTTTCATATGACTGAGACAAGACGGGATAATATTTTCAAATGACTAAAGTGCCCCTTATATATACATATTATTAATAATATGTATGCTTTTAGTTCTAGTTATATATATATTATAATATACGTATTACAAAATAATATATTTCATTTATATTATAATATATATTATATATTAATATTCTATATGATATATATATATATATAAATATTTAATATAGTATATATATATATATATTAATATAATATATACAATCATATTTTTATTATATAATTATATTTATATATATATATTGTAATTATTTATTTATAATTTAAGAGTATAGTTTTGATTAATTCATTTTTTGATATGTTTTTTTTAAATTAATTTTTTATGTGTTACTTTTGTTTAATTTAAAAATTACAATACAAAATTTATATTGGTTAATTATGTAATCAATTTGTTTATGGCTGTAATAATATTAAATAAAATGCCAAAGTTGATATTTCAATTTTTGATAGTTTTCGGTTAACTTACCAGACGCGTATTTTACGTTTTCATTTTCAAAATACAGTTTTCAGCATATGAACCATACTCGTTTTCAGAATTCGAAGTTGAAACCAGTTTTTATTTTCATTTTTATTTTTGAAAAACAGCAACTGAAAAACGTTTACAGGATGAGCCCTTAGCCTCCATGAAAAATACAAGAGCTGTGGAAATTTCTGGTGGCCTCCATTTGTTACAGACTTACATATATATATATATTCATTTTGTTTGTTAAAAAAATATGTATATATATATATATATGTATATATATATATATATGTATATATATATATATAAAGTAATATTGGAGTCTCTAGTTTAATTGTTTTGTAGTGTATTTAGAATTTCTTTATCATCTTTAGTATTTTTAATTAGGATAAAATTGCAATGTAATAATAATAATAAATAAATAAATAAAAGATTTTTAGTGGATTATGAATAGCATCACTTTTATTCATTCTTATTCCATGAACATTGTATATTATGTATTTGTCTCTCATAGTAATATTGTATAGTATGTATAGCCTTTCATTCTCATTCCATGAACATCATTTACAAGAGCAATTACAAGGCCTCTAAGTTACATGCAATTTTGGTTTTTTATCATCCAACCAAAATACAAAAGTTTTTATGTAAATGTAAAAGAAGTTGTTCGTAGAGTGTCAGGAAGTTGATAAATTTGTACAAGTTCAATAACAAAACAGGTGAAACTTGAGAGGCCATCACCACCAGTAATGCAACAAGTGAACTGACATATTAAAACTTTTCTTCCACTTTCATCAAATCACAGCCTATACAGATTAAAAGAGAAAGAAATGGAGCAGAAAAGTGTTTGGGAAGAAAAATACAGTCTGATATAGTTTAGTAGAAGATAACTTAAAAGAGTTGGGAGAATTTTCTACGTCCCACATCGAAGGAATAAAGCTTTTAAAGAGTGATTATAAATGGGGATTGAACATGACTTTATCGCCGGGCCAAGTCACGTTGGCCTGTGACCGAGTGGGGCATTAAGTTGGTAGAACATGTTCATGGGCTGGGCTGGGCTGTGACTTTCATATGTGCCGATGACGAAGCCTCCAAATGTTGGGGGGAGCAAGAACCCACCTTATCCGAAGTGTGTGGTGGTGAGTCTAAAAAACTCGAAACCCAGAGTTGTGAAGGCGGGCCTACAAAAGAGATAGCCTGACCCAAGAGAAGCCTCTGGTGAGAGTGTGTGGGCTGAGACTCGAAAGAGAGAGAGCCCGAGTTTGGATGAGAGTGTCCATCCTCACTTGTCTGATGCCAGACAACATGGGAAGCAGATGACTACTTCCAGAGATCCCGTCAATAGCAGGAAACATGTGAGAGTCTCGGATCCGGTTTGAACCACCACGCTTTTGCTGTCGAATTTTAAGTTTTTATCAAAATAAATTTTCATTTATTTGTCCGGTCAATTCATATTTAATGAAGCACGTTACCTCTTACCATAAGTGGTTGTGCACCTCTCATCCACATCGATTGTCATGCGTTCAAATCTTATTATACGTATTTTAGAATGTATGTATGAGGAATTTTCTTTCGATAAGTGGAGGTAAATATTTGGGTTCGGTCCAAACAGTTCTATTGTATTAGTTGTAATACTTGAAAAAATAAAAAATTTCATGGTCAATAAAAAAATGAGAACTTAAGAAAAAAATCATGTTAAATAAAAAAAATGAAAACTTAAATTTGAAGATATGGCACACAAGAAATTGTTATTAGAGATGAGGTGCGTAATTTGGCTTGCCCACGGTTCAATGTTTTGCTAACAAACAGTGTCAAAATATGCAAACATCTCTGATCTCTAACTGTATTTTTAGCCAAAAGTTTGGGGACTCAAGTGTGATTTCCCTTATTGTAAGATAATTTGCAATTAAATAAATGGTGACAACCATTTTAACCCCTCTAGTTTGACCTATTACACAAACCGGTCCTTCGAATTTCAGTATTATGTTGATAGGTCCCTCTAGTTTTCAAAAATGTGTATTTTGGTCCCTATAAAATATGTATATGAGATGAGGTTGATCCAGTGGTAAACTCCTTACACATACACTATGAGATTGCACGTTTGAGTTCTCACATTTCTCGAAAAAACCCCAAATTTATGTAAAACACGAAGTGATGTATGTGTGATTTCCCTTAATTGTATTTGTAATGAAATAAATATATGTTGGGTGGCAATCACGGCCCAAATATCATTGACATATGAATCCTTTTTTCCAATTTAATATAAGTTTCGAATTTGAGGAAAATACCATTTAAATTCGCAATCTCAAAGTGTGGACTATGGAGGTGGAAGGCTTAAATGTAATTTTTAATATGTGATTAATGTCTTCTATTATCTCTCCTCGCTCTCCAGTTCTTGTTTGAATAAAATAAAATAAAATGATGTTGAAATTTTCAAAGGATTTGAACAAGCAAACACATAACCGGGAGTGGCAGAGAAAAAGAATTAGAGATAAAGGGGTGAAATTCTCATTCCATGAACATCATTTACAAGAGCAAAGTCCTCCAATTTTATAGCTAATTTTGGAATTTCAGCATCCAACCAAAAAGTTTTATGTAAACGCAACATAAGTTAGTCATAAAGTGTTGGAAGTTGATAAACTTGTACATGTGAAACCTGAAAGGCCACCACCACCAGTAATGCAACAGGATCAAATGAGAAAGAAATGGAGCAGAAAAGTGTCTGAGAA
Organism: Dipteronia dyeriana; assembly: GCA_032871835.1. NCBI lineage: Eukaryota > Viridiplantae > Streptophyta > Magnoliopsida > Sapindales > Sapindaceae > Dipteronia > Dipteronia dyeriana. Next base: position 19,026,834 of record CM065301.1, on the reverse strand, counting down.
GGCATATAAAATAAAGAAATATACAGTTTGATAGTTTTGTATAAGAAAAATTTGGTGTTGGGAGAAGTTTCTACATCCCACATTGAAGGAAAAATGCTTTTAAAGGCTGATTATAAAGGGACAGGACCAAGTCACATTGTACTGTAACCAAGTGCGGCTCTTCCATTCTCGGATAAACGTGGTAAAATGCCCGCCTGTAACTCATCAGATATAATTAAGGATCTCATGAAATGATAATAATGATAATGATACAAATTTGAGGATGATCAAAAGAAGTATGAAACAACAGTGCGGGTCAATCAAATCACAATAGAAAATCTTCAATAGTATTACATCAATACATATTTTGTCTTGAACACTCTGAAAGACCACAACAATGCTATTACAAATACATTCAAGCAGTATAGTAAAATTTACAGATGAGATTTTCAATCACCATTAACATTACACTTTGAGGTAATACACTTTTTAACCTTTTTTTTTTTTTTTAAGTAGATAGATACCTGATCAGATTCTGAGTAGAGTTTGCAGCAGCTGCCAATCATTCATGAGCAGTTCGTATCATAACTCGCGAGTCCCAGCAGCTCCGGACCTTCTAGTCGAGGGTTATTCTCAAAGCTACACATTGACACCGAAAAAAACAAAAGTTGATTTACTTTGCTCAACAGAAAAGACGAACGATATTACTAGAAGGAGAACTAATTAGGGGAGAAGATACATGCAGTGCATCATTGGATGCCTAGAGAATGCAGAAACACAGACTAAACAGATTTTTTGGTGGAGAGCCAGATAAGACGCATGTCAAGGAAAACTAACTTATAAGCATCGAGTTCTTTTTATGATTTCTATCAAATAATAGATATCTGAAAGCAAAAGTGTTTCTTCCACAGATTCTATTCAATGCTTTCTAGTCAAAAGCAAATGAAAACACTACAGGCATTTAAACCATGTTAATCATGTTGTCCCACCTACTTTCAAGTAGCCAAAAAAAATCAGTTAAGCTAAAAAAACAGTACAAGTTTTAGCACCAAAAAATTGAAGGCAAAAGATAAATATCCCTTTCTCTATTAAAGTGTCTCATGGAATCATCATTTTTTTAAATCAATCAACTACTTCAACTTGATAAATTTTGATATATCCAAATACACTAGCTTAACCAATCCAAACTCTGATACCGAAAGGGTTGGAAAGAATAACAAAACTGTTCATCGGTCAACGTTTTAAATTCTTTTAATTATGACCTCCATCATGAAAATCTTGCACAAAAATTAATTAATAAATAAGATATGAGTATGAAACAAATGTGGTAATGAGAGAGATAATCAGTCAAGTCCGGCGAACCAGATCCTTCTAAAGTGATCAATTACAAGCAAGTCATCTAATCATGTCCTCATTCTGAAACCAAAATAAATGATAATCAGATGGTTACGATGTCTAGAATCCTAACTTAAGAAGTGTCAAGTCCAGAATCTGCTAATATAGATGCAACAGGCTCCAAAATTGATGTTTTGGGAAACAGAATAACTTATGATATAGTGCTCTTCAATGGACTGATAGCTACAAGCTTGCGGAGGTCTCAGATGGGGATTTATTCTCTTAATCATTATACTTCAAAAGACGTCACAAGTTTCAGAACCAGAAAATGAATGACAGTTTCAGTCAATCACATTCTTTTTTTCCTGATGGGGAACTACAACACTCAAATATGTATTTGCCGCACAAGTTATTATACTGAATATGCAAAATTTACAGGCCATTGGGGGCAATAATCATCATTATCATTCAAAAAGAGTTTTTATGTTTTCCATTGTTTTTAAAAGGAACGAGCACTTTCTCAATAAGAATTTCATTCAAACAGAGAGTGTTTTCCATTTGTGCACAAAGAGAGTGAAAATATACCACTTCAAGCTGATCACGTCAATTGGAGTCAATGTGGCATAACGAACTTGCAAATTAATATAGCATGCAACTTAACACATCTTCAATGGTTTGAGATCATCTCCCCTCATATTTTAGACAGACATTTCCCTCACTACAGATGGAGTCAACATTCACAAACTTTTTACATTAATTACTGGTGACAGGACAACTTTTTACATTAATCACTGCTAAAAAGATGTGCAGATTTCTGCTAATTCAAAGATCAACAGTATGCTAATTGAATTCTCATTTAAAATACCAAGTAGCATGTTAATAGAGCAAACCATAAAGCACTCTTTTTTTAATTACTAATTTGGCCCCTACAAAATTACTTTTATATACATTTAAGAAACACTGATTTTCTTCTTTATTATTTTCTATCAATCTTTACTACTTGGTTTTGAGCACAAAAGTATATTATTTACAGTTAGCCATCTAAACTATAGCTAACTTCTTCATTGTGATTAGGAACCTCATATATGAATGAAATGATTATATGACAAAAAAGGCCCACCTCCGTCCCCCCATGTGGCATCTTTTAACATGGAGGAAGCTATATCCACCTCACGATCTTGGAGGAAACTCCACTCATACACGAAGGGCATCTCCTCCATGTCAAAGAAGATTTGGCCAACAATTTTTTTAATGTCTTTATCATTTTATTTTTAATAATAATTTTAACAATTTATTTTTACCTTTTTAAACCTTTTGTTTGTGTTTTAATATGTAATTTAATTGTTTTGGCTAGGTTAGATAACACAGATCAATTGTTTTGTAAGAGCCCACTTCATCTATTTTGTAATCAAACATCGCCATCAGTTAGTCTTAGCAGAGCAATGCTAACAGTACAAAAAGTGAAAGTAAATAATTTAATATTTTGTATCCATCTATAAAGTATCCAGCCTTAAGGGTAGTTAGTGTAATTTACTTCAGTTAAAATCTGTCATACACGAAGAGCAATACAAGAGGACCCCAATGCAATGCAAGGACACACAAAGATGATAAGAAGAAATGGATGGGGAATTGACAAATGAAATAATTAAAAGAATCAATGTCCTTACATGGTAGCTATGTTAACAATAAAAGGGAGACAAGTGACAAGATAATTAAAAATTAAAACCTACTTGTTGAGTGGGATGTGTTCAAATGGTCCACTGGTAGGAATTGTTCCACACAAATCATTTTTAGAGACATCCCTAAAAATGAAAAAAAATGAAAAAATTATAAGTTGATTACTATATAAGATAATGCCCAAAAGTTACATCTAAGCCCCACCTCCTTCCTCCAATAAACAAATAATAATAATAAGATCATACAAAAACATGTTACTTACACAACTTTGAGGCTTGAAATTCCAACAAGTTCCCTAGGAATTTGTCCAGTTAATCGATTATCATTAAGCCGTCTGCAGAAGCAAAGAATGATTAGAGAAAGGTAGGAGCTAAACTAACCATTATACATGACAAAATAACAAAAGATAAAAAGGGAGAGATGACAAGCGGCTCCATTTATTCTGCCAGAACCTAACCACATGGATAGACAAGGGTATATGTCCTTAAATCCAAAGAAGAAACATGCCTATCTCAAGAACAAAGATTCTTTGGAAATTTACTTCTCGAGTTGGGAAACAAATTAGACGTTACATAAATTTGCAGAGCCTTGTGAGGATTCCATTCAATCCCCTATGAGTTGGTCTCCAACTAGAAAAGAAAATACTTGAACCAACAACTAACAAACAATGAATAATAAAAATAAAAAATTTGAACACTCAAACTTACAGAAAAAACAGATAGAGACAGTAAAACTAGAAGACAATTAAGCCTCCCTACCATCTAGACTCTAGGTGAATCAGTAATCTGATATAGGTCATCACTCAACCCAAAAATTTAAGCTTAGTATTAAGTTTCAACACACCCCTCATTTGCAAGATGAAAATGTCAGTCGAATGGGATGGGACCAAGCTCACATACAAATGAAAAATCAAGTGGGGTGTCTTGAACCAAAAACATCATGATAAAATCAATTCCGATTCCATGTTAAGTAACTTAATCTTGTAGGAAAGAGCTCTAACAATAATATTAAGCTTTACCATTGAATATGTGTTTATCCCTCTAAGGTAGTCAAGTTATGAAGAAAATAACCTCCAAACTATGAAAGTAGGTCAAGGAAAAGAAATCCTAGGCATAGGCGGATCATGCATACCCATGCATGACAAAATTAATGTTTGTGACAAAACTTACAAAAACACAAGAGACTTCAATTTTCCCAAAGAAAGAGGGATAGTCCCAGAGATGTTGTTGTTATACAAGTCCAAGCTGATGAGGCTCCTCAAGTTACCAAGCTCAGTAGGGATACTTCCTTGAATGCTGTTTTTATAAAGCTCCCTAGAACAAGACAGTAAAGTGGTTTGGAGTTCATAAAAAAATTCGAAACATCAACGGCAAGCTGCAGTAGCCTTTTAAGCTATGCAAAATTAGAAATCAAACAAGGGAGGAGGAATTAGACAAGAAACCTACAGATATTGCAAATGTTCTAGCTTCCCAAGTTCAGGCACGAGATGTCCAGATAGATTTGAATTACCTAAATCCCTGCGTAAGATATCATAATCGGACAGTACTGTGATAAACTTCATATCTTATCTTGAAAAAAAAAAAGAAAAAAAAAAGAATTAAACTTGAAAGTTTCTATAAGAAAGAAAATAAAAAAGAACACACAAAACTGATTATCAATTAATATGCCAATAATCATTATATATTGTATCTAATACAATCTTAAGTCACCTATTTGATGCATACTAGTATAATTTAAGAAAAACAGCAGAAAAGAATATGGATGATTGGTCTCTAAGATAAAATAATAGTAATAATAATTGGGTATAGAAAGGAAGGAGGCCAAGCAAGAAAATCATTAGGCAGTTGAAGATTGAATTTCAAAATAAAATAGCATTAACAAAATTAATAAATCAGTTAACCAACTTCCCAAAACAGCAACGATGACAATTGCAAGCAATACTCTTAAGTAATCCACAACTTAGATAATTTATAATTTTCTTAAGAAAAGTAAAAATCAATATGAATGCTAAAAATCAAAAGAGAATCAATGAATGGAGTAATCACAGCAAATCTAAAGAGTAAAAGAGTAAACATACAGTCTCGTTACACGATTATCCTGGTTGCAGGTGATGTGGAACCAAGTGCAGGGATTGACAAGGGTCGGATCCCAGCTCTGGAGCACGTTATCCGGATCCGATAAACTTCTTCTTAAGGTGTACAAGGCGTCACCTTCAGAGTTGGCATACACCTGAGAAATTACAAGGGTGGTTGTTAGAGTTAAACACAGACAGAACCAGAAGCAGGTGGGTGGTGCCATGGCCTATGGGCTATGGCTTTTCAAGGTCTTCTCTAGGGTTTGGTTTTTGTTTTCTGATAAAAGCAGATAAAAGCCTAAAAATGATTCTCAACTGGGCAGAGGGAATCGGCTTTGGGAATAACAGAGAGTAAAACTTTGTATGTACCTTTCTGTCTTCTTTCTTTCTTTCTTTCTACTTTCTTCCTCTTTCCCTTTCTCTTTTCATTTTTTATTCTTTTATTTTATTATTACTTTCAAGTTTTCAACTGTACCACTATACAACTCATCAAAGATTCCTCTTCTCAGCCTTCCCCTATTCATAAATTAATTGGAACAAATGTCACTCCCACTCTTTTGTTTTATCCATCTTTCTTATATTACCCACGACTTTGTTTGTCAAAAGTAGCTAAATCCAAGTTTCAAAAATACATCAAATTTGTTTATTTGTATACAATCAAGATAATATCACAGCAAAATGTGGCTTCTTGGTGACAAAAAGAGGTTGGTCTTTTGACCATCACACTTGTACCATGAGACAGTAGGTTTGAATATGTTTCTATTTTTTAAATCCTAAATTATTATAATATGTCGAAGAAAAAAATATAACATGATGACATGAGTCCTCATAATATGTTTTGATGATAAAGACGTTCATTCAGCTTTGTAATGTTGTAGATTCGAGTTACCGCTACCGTAAAAACATTTCTTTCACACAAGGCTTTAATATCATCCACAATGAAAATATCATCCCAATCAAATAAACATTTGAGTTGACTTCGAAGGTCACGTTATTGGCATATACTTGAGCCATCTTTACAATTGAATCCAAATTCTTAACAAGAAATAAACTTTCTTTAAGGACTAAGGTCATATTTGGTTTGTGGAATGGGAAAAGAATCTATATAGGAGTGGAATCTTTATAGGAATGGAATCCATTTCCTAGATGGATTCCTTTTTGGGTTTCAGTATGAAATCTATTAGAGAATCCTATCCTTATTGTTTTGATCAAAATACCTCTTATATGTTTGATATATTAAAAAAAATATATTATTAATTTGTTATAATATTCAAATAAAAAATAATTTAAATATTTTACAAATATTTTACAAATATTTATGAATAATAATTTGTAAATTTTTCATTAAAAAATATAATTTAAACGATGTAAAAAAATAAATAATTAATTAGAAAAATAAATAATTAATAATGTCAATCTCATTGTTCAACAAGTACACAAACTCTGCCAGATGTAACAGTGGCGGCGGAGTGGAGTTATCGGGAGAGTACCATAGTTGGATGCAGGAGTGGTGGCGGGGACAAGGATCCAGACGAAAATGCGACAACGAAAAGGAGGTGTCGTCGACGGGTGGTGGAACTGTTGGAAACAATTGCGGCAACCCGTGAGTAAGGGATCGACGGGTCATCGATGGAGGGGCGGTAAAATACGAGAAGGAGAGAGAGGATTAAGATAAGGTTCTTGATTCGTGAGAGTGTAATCGTCTTTGTGGGCATTTTTGGGGAGATTGATGAGTGATTTTGTTCGGTTTCAAGAGAAGACAAAATTGGTTTCCTTTGTCGGTTCGGGTTGTTATAAGACAAAGATAAATTAGTGGTGGAGGGAAACAATTTAATAAGTACCTCCGATAGCGAGTCCGGCGGCCTTAGAAGGCAACGATGAGGCTTTGTTGGTGGTTTCGCCGTCGTTGGTTACGAACCGACGGTGGCCTCCTATATTTTCTGATTTAAGTTTTTAATTTTAATTTTTGTTTTTTTTTATTTGAAGGACAAAGTGATAAATTGAACATTTGAGTAACGATGGAATCCAGATTTTGACCTTTTGAGCTAGGAATTCTAATCCACCATGGAATGGAATCCTCTTTACATGACATCTCGTACAAAACAAACAATGGAACGTGGATTCCTTTTCTCATTCCATGTTTGATTCCACCAACCATATGGAATGATTGATTCCACCAACCATACTTCACCCAAGAGATTAGAACTCATGCATATGTACATTATAGAATCCATCACACGACTCGAACCTACAACCTCGTGATGTAGGTGTCTGAGGTTTACTACCGGACCAATATCATATTGTCTGAGTTAAGTTTTAATAGTACCAAAATAATGAAATTGATGCATTTTACCAATTTAACTTGACTTTAAGACTCTTTTTCATTTTTCAATTTTTTTTCTCTTTTTTCTTTCTCTCGTTAGAAATTATTTCACTACAACCTCGTTGAAATCTCATTGAAGAGTTTACAAACTCATTGGAAGACTTTGGTACATAAATTTTCAACCATAAACATGTTTTCTTTTTTATTTAATTTCAATAGAAACTTAATTTTTGATTGGTGTTTAATCGTGAGTTAAAATGTAGCTAATGCTATCAAGACGTAAGGTTGGTGTCAATGCTTATTTATAAATTGGTTTGCCCATACTACAATCACCCGGGGTGAATTGGTGTATTTTTGCTTTTCAAAGTTTTACCTACTTCATAATAATAAGGGAAAAACGTATTTTAGTCCCTGTAGTTTGCCTTAATCTGCGTTTAGTCCACGGTTTTTTGGAATTGTAACTTTTAGTCCATACGTATTCTGGCAATCTGGATTGTAGTCCCTACCATCCAATTCAGTTAGGGTTTCACTAAAATCCATTAAGTCATCGAGGGTAAATAGGTAAAATCACTATCTACCTTTTAGAAACTTTATATTCTGAAGGGCAAATTTGACATTTTCAATGCTAAATAATTAAAAAAAAACACATGGGTGTTGTTACGCCACGTCATGCTTCCACTATACGAAAACAAAACAAAATACAAACAAGACAGTGGTCCCTTTTGTAAAACATTCTTTATCGTTGAAACAACTATTGCTTTAATTCTCTTCATCTGTTGAAGCTTCGTTCGTGCCATAAGAAACCCAGAACCATTTTTCCCTTTGTTTTCATATTCTTTGTAAACTGTATCAACCCCAAACATCTCGTTCATCATTTTTGTTGAAGTTGTTGTGAAGGTTGTTATGCAGAGGAGTTTCTGTTCGAGTTTTTGGAAGCAAAGCGTGTCAAATGTACGTTTTATTTCTATACAGACATTTTGTGTTGATTATTATTGATTTTGTGTTGCATTGTGTGTAGTCGATGGTTTTTTCATGATTTGCAAAATGATTTCTAGGGTTTCAGAGAAAAAATTTTGGGTGTTTTTTATTTAAAGTCATTCAAGTGTAATTTTTAGGTTATTCATTCAAGTATTGGTGTGTAATTCACAAAGAAGATGCATGGAGTGGGAAAAGTTGTGTTTGATACATGTATTTCATTACATTAGGGTTTCAGTGATTTAAAAATTGGGGTTTTCTATTTGAAATGACATTTAAATGTAATTTACTGTTTTTTGAACCTATTTAACTTGTTTGGTTGATTAATAAGTTGTATGAACTGTGTTTAGTTGTTTCTCATTCGTGTATGTTGTCATATTAGGATTTTAGTATTTCGAAATTGGGGGTTTTTTAACTACAAAGACATTACAAAGCAATTGCGAGTTTGTTGAACCTATTTCATGGTGCAATTGCTTATACTTGCATGTAACTGTATGTAATTGCTTATGCATGAACTTCCATGCAACTACATGTAATTGCTTACGCTTGAACTTTCATGTAATTGCATGAAATTGCTTATGCGTGTAATTGTGTTTTATTATTATTGCAGTTTGCTGATGGATAACATCTTTAACATCACTATTTTGCATGGGACCAATGTAATTGACTTAGGTCAGTGTGATGCTGATAACATAAGTTTGATTACGTTGGTTCATGCACTGAGTGAGCAACTCACTGGAAGCTCAAATGTACCAGCAAAAGAATACTCTGTCTGGGTACAATTACCATGGTGTAGTGATATAGTAGAGGTTTTCACGGATAGGGATTTACTAGATGTATTTAGGGAGTTTGGGGTACGTGGGTTTGATACTATATGTTTCCGGGTAGAACAGACATGTTAAAAACCTTGTCCACCTGCACAGGGAAGTCCTAACCGACCTATAGAAGAGCCTAAGGTTGTTGAACAAATATGATGGTGTGATGACGAGGCTAGTAAATTTGATTATGTAGCTGCTAGTGATGGAGAGAGTATAGAATCTGGTTCTGATGAGGAGAATGATGATAATGGGGATGGTGTAGGTTTAGGTGGTGACAATGGGGATGATGTAAGTTTAGGTGGTGATGATGGGGATGGTGAATGGTTAGGTGCTGACAATAGGGATGATGAAGGTTTAGATGGTGACGATGGGAATGGTGAAGGTTTAGATGGTGACGATGGGAATGGTGAAGGTTTAAGTGGTGATGATGGGGATGGTGAATGTTTAGGTGCTGACAATGGGGATGATGAAGGTTTAGATGGTGACAATGGAGATGGTGAAGGTTTAGGCGGTGATAATAGGGACGGTGTGTTTGGGAGTCAGTTTGAAAATGTAGTTGGGAATGATGACATTACCAAGGAATGTATGAATTTATTTGGGGGGCATGAGACTAGGTCAGATGATGAGTTCTCTTCTGACTCAGACACTGTCAAATCCCAAGTTAAGGTGGATAAGTTGCTGAGAGGTGTACCTTTCGAGAGAGAGAGGAATGAAATAAAATTTTCTGTTGGTCAAACCTTTGCAAACAAAGAGGTAATGAGAGATATTTTTAGGGAGTATGCAGTGCAGGAAGGTGTAGTTCTAGATAGAATTAAGAATGACAAACAGAGACAGACCTACCAGTGTAATGCTGCAGGTTGTCCTTTAAGAGCTCATGCTTCATGAATGGTAGACAAAACCACCTTCATGATCAAAATATTAGTTGACCAACACGAATGTCATAGGGTTTGTAACAACAAAGAGGCAAAAGTTAAGTGGATAGCCTCTAAGTTTGAGTCCATAGTGAAGAGTAATCCTTCAATCAATGTGAAAGTGTTAGTTGATTTGTTGTTGGATAAGTTCAATGTGTCAGTTGATTTGAAAAGGCTTTACAGTGTAAAACATAGATTCCTGAAATAGTTAAGGAGTGAGCATGTACAAAGTTTTCAGTACCTTAGGCAATATGCCTACACTTTGAACCAAACCAACCCTAGGACAACAATCCATATAAGGGTCCAAAGACCGTTGTCAACTTTCCACATATTGTTTTTAAGTTTTGAAGCACAAAGATTAGGGTTCCTAGAGGGGTGTAGACCTTTTATTGGTCTTGATGGATGTCACTTGAAGGGTCCTTATGGAGGAATCCTCTTGTCTGCAGTGGCATTAAATGCTAACAGTGGTCTGTTCCCACTTGTTGTTTGTATATGTGAGAAGGAGACAAAGGTAAGTTGGATATGGTTTCTCAATAACTTGAAGATGTATCTGCAGTATCCTTCTGACAGACATCTATGTTTCATGTCTGATAGATAGAAAGGATTGATCAAGGCTTTGGCAAAGCATTTCCCTATTGCTAGCAAAAGGTTTGTGATCAAGGCTTTGTCTAATTTTTCCTTTCCTAATCATTATTCATAACTTTCTAATTGGCTAATTCAATTTCTAATTTTATCCTTTTTAATGTGGCCAGGTTTTGTGTAAGGCACATATATGCTAACTTTAGAGAAAGTTAATGTGGTGCTAGCTTTAAGAAGTTGTTTTGGAGGGCTAGTAGGAGTACCAATATCTATGAGCTCAATGTTGCATTGAAGGGTATTGGTGAGATTAAGGTTGGTGTCAAGGAGTGGTTATCTAAGATAGAGCCACATCTATGGTCTAAGTTTGCCTTTGACAAAGTCATTAGATGTGATCATGTTACTAACAACATGACAGAGGCATTCAACAGCCTATTAGGTACCCACAGAGCACAGACTTATCTGTAGCTGCTGAAGTTTATTAGGAGAATGGTCATGAGAAAGTTTCAAGAGAGGAAGGAAGAGTGTGATGCATGGAGGAAAGTACTACCCCCAAAAGTACATGCAAAGATACTGAAGCATAGTAAAACAAGTAGGCAGATGACCATAATATCAGCAGGGGAACAAGAATATGAGATTATGGGTCCTGATGGGAATTTTCCAGTGAAACTAAGGGAGTACAGTTGTGGATGTGGCAGTTGGCAGATCAGTGGCATTCCTTGCTCTCATGCCATGGCTGCCATAAGCCACAATTGTGGTACAGAAGCATTGAGGGATAGGGTACCTATGTATGTCCACCAATGCCTTACCAAGAGTGCATACATGCAGACCTACATGGACATGATCCATCCACTGCCAGACCAGAAGATGTGGCCTGAAATTGAAGCTGGTGAGGTACTTCCACCACCATTTGAAGTCCAACATGGCAGACCCAAAATGCAAATGAAGAGAGAATCTGGTGAGAAGGCCAAAGGAGGCAAGATAGGGACTATTGTCTGCACATACTGTAAGATTCCCGAACATAACAAAAAAGACATACAAGAAAGTAAAAAAGCATACAAAGGTATAATTTTTCCTGCATTGTACTTTTCTTTATTTTCAAAATTTATGATGTAATTCAATTTATATCTCTTCAGCAGAGATCACCATCAACAATTGAAGCTTCAAGTTCACATGCAGTTGATGCCAATCCAACAAGAAAGAAGAAAATCAAGGTAATATACAAGTTCATTGTAATTAGAGGTTTAGCACTTATTTGACTAATTTTTTATACTTCTATTGACAGAAACAACATCCATCACAAGGAGGAGGTTCTCATAATCCATCTCAATCTCAACCACACTCACAGCTCACTCAAACACATTAGAATGGACAATCTGGCTTGAAGTAGGACTTTTGCAGGAAGTCTGGTTTGATATAGGACTTATTCTACGCATTCATTTTTTGTTTCCTAGCTAGCATGTTTTCTTGCATGTTAACATGCTCAATGTTAGGAATTAGTTGTTGTCTGTTAACTGGATTGATGAATATATAAGCAGTTGTTTCATGCTTCAGTTCCATGCTTTTGTAATTTTCATGCTACTAAACAGTGGAATATATAAGTAGTGCTTTTCTTACATGCAATGTCTGATTTTCGTACAATTACATAACTAGGTTTACTCATACTTATAGGCAGTACCATTGCCATGAATACTACTTAAGTAGAAGCATTGCAATTATTACACCAAGTAAAACTAGGTTAACTCCCACAATTAGCTTTGACCCTCCTTGCATAGACTCTAGTTGTTGAATTCTTTCATGGAAGCTTTCTAAGTACTACAGCCTTTCCCACAACATCTCTAGCCTCTGCACCCTTCCATTTAGAATTGTCATTTCCTGTTCAACCATTGCATTACTTCTACCATCATTCCTTTGTGATACACTGTCACTAAGTTGTCCTATGTTGAATTCTTCATTATCTGAAGACCAAAAATTGTAGAATTTGCATTTCCCTTTCTCACATACAAAATACAATTTGTGTGGGTTGTTTTGGGATTCAGAAATCTTCACAGCTGCTTTAACACCACATAAGCATCTTCTGTTTTTGAACTTTATAAATACACCATTGATGTTGTTTGTTGAGCTTGATGTAGCCTTCATTGTGTATGCCACAGTTGTTTGTGTTTGGATTGATGAAGGAATGTTTAATGTGTATGGTTTACGAATGGATTGATGAAGGAATGTGTATGTGAATGTAAGAGTTGTGGTTTGTGTGTGCGGATTAAGAGTGTATGTGGGAAAATCAATCTTTTTGTAGGGAAAAAAATCCCCGTTGGCCAAGAAGGGCAAAATAGTCATTTTTTCATTTTTAAGCCGTTTAAACAGTGTCCTTCTTTCAGTTTTCAATTTCAGATAGCAGGGGTAAAAATTTTACCCCTACACTTGAATTTAAAATATTTCAATTTTAGAAAAAGACAAAGAAGGGTAAAATCATCTTTTCAAATTGGTCAACAACTGTCAAGGGTATTATGGTCATTTCGCACGCCTGACATGAAAGAAATGGTACTGTTCACGTATTCTGTTACAGAATGACTAAAAGTTACAATTCCAAAAAACCGTTGACTAAACGCAGATTAAGGCAAACTACATGGACTAAAATACGATTTACCCTAATAATAATATGATCACTTCAAGTTTTACTAACTATATTATTAGGTTGATGTCATATTCCATAAGTAATATTGTTATTATCATTACAAACGTATTGAGTTCAAAGATTTTCCAACGAAATCATACTCGTGTGATCACAAATGCAACAACTTAAATGTGTGATTAGCATACAGAAAACATCTTAGTCATGTGATCACACTAGTTCTACTTTCTATAATGTTATGTTGCAGTCATAATGCTTAAACACTATATTTAGATATTCAGAATAAGTCCATATTAGATCACACATAGTAAATTTAGTTTTGCTTAGGTTAAAAAAAAAGTTACACTACCTCTTTCATATCACTTTGTTGTCAGTCTAGATGACTTCCTTGTATAGGTTTTCTTTGCTGTTTTTTTTATATTTGGTTTCTGCGCTAACTTCACATTATCCTTAGGTTCAACAATTGGAAGAACGACCTCGGTCTTCTTGGTTTTGGGAGCTTTCTGCACCTTTTTGTTTGGTTCAACAATTGACACATTTACCTTTTCACTCATTGGTTTTGTTGTTTCCTTAGCCTTCTTATTTGGTTGATCAATATCTATAGTGGTTTTTCTCTTTTTCGTATTCAGAGCTTGCTCTGGGATCTTCGTTGGTGCAACACTATGAAGATTGCCTTTCTTCTTCTTATATTTAGGCGTTTGACTGTGGTTCCCGTCAGATACATCACTCGTGCCAATTGCCTTTTTCCCTTCTTGGATTTATAGGATTGCTTTAGCTGAATTATCTGGTATCACCCACGTGTTGTTCATCTCTTGTTTCCTCACTCATTTTTTCTTCATCTCTTGTTTCTTCACTCACCTTTTTTTCATCTCTTGTTTCCTCACTCATACTTTCTTGATCTCCTGTATCCGCACTCACTAGTTCATCTCCATTATCCTCACTCACATTGTCACCCCCTCCATCTCCACGCTTTCATCTCCTGAATCCTCATCAACCCGCTCACCCTCCAATACAACATCTGTATCCGTAACAACATCTATGAACAATATTCATAAAATAATAAAAAAAAACTTAGGCTCTGTTTGGTACGAATGAGAGATGGAGAGGGTGAGAGGGTTGAAGGGAGAGAGCAGGGAGGAGAACTCTAATCCATTGTTTGGTTAGATAGACAATAGAAATGAGAGGAGATAATGAGGGATCTCAACTCCCTCAGGACCCACAAAAATCAATCCTTCCCTCATTGAACGGATGAGAAGATGAGGGATCTCATTGGCAGGAAATGACAACATTACACTCCATTTTTTTTTATTCTTTAATTTATAAAAAGGTATAGTAAATTTATAAGTTATATATCAATCCATCCGTTCAACTCTCTTTTCAATACCAAACAACATGAATGATAGATGTTATCCTTTTCATCCATCATACTCTCTCTTCTTCATAATTCATATATCCCTCAAACTCTCTCTCTCTCTCTCTCTCTCTCCTACCAAACATAGCATTAAGTTAATTTAATAACTTTAATATGCAATATATAGGGAAGCACGCTTAAATATAAACAATAATTTTCAAGTTTTAATAAACGAAGTTGACTCATTAATTATGTTTATAAAATTTCTTACAGATAAAACGGGTTCGTTAGACACTCACCTAGCTTTTTTTCATCGCACTTACTATCAGTGAGTGTTACTCTAATTCTGGTAGAAGGGGAACCATGTTGTTGACTTGCCTCCTTATTCTCAGACTTACCATCCAAAATATGATCACCATCCTCACTATCATGAGACCTCTTGCCTGAACTACCATTATCATCCGACGGATTTTGATGACGAACTAGACATTTCATAGTCTTATTTGTTCGAAGTATCTATAACTGGGTTCTGAAATCAAACCAACATACATAATCGGCAAATAGTGGATTGTAGTTTTGTAAACATATTTTTAAATAATGGTAATTAAACACATATTTTTAATAACATAAACCATACCGTAACATCAGTGGTATGGAGCTTATCAATCTAGCCCTCCATGACAAGTTAGTTCATTCCATAAATCATAGACATTAGCTCTTTCACTTTGGCAATAGGCACCTATCCAACCAATAATTATGTTATAGACTCACTTATGTTAACCAAAAAACATAATTCATAACACATACATGAACTAAACAACTCACAAATTTTATTTGTTTAGGCATTAGTAAGTGGGGATCGTCCTTGGGAATTTTCGGAGGTTGACAAGTGAATCTGGAGTTCCTGCGCCTCTTCAAGGGGAGTTGCCAAGGTGGAAAATCCACTAGTCCGACAAAATTATAGTCCAGTATATCCTACCCATATATAAATGCAACAAATTAATAATAATAACAGTATGCTAGTGGTAACAAAGTTCAATATGTTTATTTATACAATGGTATTTTTGGTATATTATTGATTATTGAACATTTCGAATAAACTCACCATGTTATCAGGTTACTTTCTCAACCTTATGTGCTACTTTATGAACGCTTTGTACCTTTATAGATCATCATCAGTCTCAAGGTAATCGAGCGCATTCAAGCCCAAAGAACCCAACTTGGCCACTTATTTTGTAATTGGGTAGTCCTCAAGCATGGATGGTGGTGGCACCTTGGGAACATATGGTGAAATGAATTTCAAGCTCTGAATATTGACACACTCTCTTAGGTACCATAAGGGCCCGTATGGTCCATCCAAAAGAACCCTACTCTTGGTGAACTGAGAATATTGTCATACATAGGTCGGTAATTTTCCTGATCCTTTCCCCTTGGGTGCATGTACCTGGACAGAAACATTATTGTTGACATATTAACTGAAAAACACTAGCTAAAATTGATTAGTAAAATAAAATATAAAGAGAATTCCAAATCTTTTAAATAATTTGCTTACATTCTTCCATCTAAGATTCTTCAATGTATCTTTTAAATCACCGTAATTAGCTTTCTTCTTCAATAAGCCCATTCCCATTGCCCGATGAAAAGTCTTCTCATCTTTCAAACATGTCCCTAGTCTTGCAATAGGCTTTATGTATTCACAATCCCAAACATGTTTAGCAACCAACATAGCAAACATACGAAAACTATTAAAATACCATAAAAAAAACTTAAGAAATAACTGTACATTTTAAAATACATGTACAAATCAGAATGCCTCAGGCCCTCCAAAATCCAATGGTGCTTTGATTCTTTCTCACAACAACATCCATGTTTTTGTTTATTATTGGTAAAATCTGAAAGAGTGACAAGTCAGCATGATTGCTAGAATGTGTTGGAGTCAAAGATGCCATGTCACCAAAAGTCAACTAGACCGAACCAACCTAAGTTGACCAAAGATGGTCTCACAACATCCAGACGAGGTAACTTGAACGATCGGGTAGAGATAACCCAATTAAGGTGATTCGATTGACCAAGTAAAGATGACCCGATCATAATTATTGAGATGGTCGAGCCAAGACCTACGGTCTGGATTGAATCATCGGTCGGGGAGAATGAGGTCTGGTAAGGTCTGACAGATGGTTAGTTGAGCGACTCATGAACAACGTTGAATTCAGTGCAATTTTGACTCGATTACGTAGAGAATGAATCTTACTCAAATAAGGTGTCTCAAAGCACACTTTGATAAGGAAATAATTTCCTTATACATATCAGAGTCTAGATTAAGCAAGAGATCCCATGCATGAAGAACACGAATCAGGAAAGAAGAATAAAACGACTCCAACAAGTCAACATTTCATTATTTGCACACCAAGAATTAGGGTTCTATGCATGTATAAATAGACCCTAAAAACACCCATGAAAGGGTTAATGCAAAAAAAAAAAGGATACAAGAGAATAAGTGAGAACAAGTGTGTAACAAATCATTCATAGTGAAGCTCTTTTCTCGTTGCCTCCGGCAACCAGGGTTTTTTTTCCTCCTAGGGTTTTCCACTTAAAATTATATGTCTTGCATGCTTGATTTATTTTCTCACTTTATAATTTAATTCTTTATTCATGTTAACTTGTTAGACGCGTGATTAATTTTACTTAATCCAAAAATCACCGTCAACAATTGGCTCTAGAAGGAGGGCGAAGTGAACATTAACTCACGTCGAAAATCGAGAAACAGTAACATGGAAAACAAAATTGGCTCTAGAAGGAGGGCGAAGTGAACATTAACTCACGTCGAAAATCGAGAAACAGTAACATGGAAACCAATAGAGACAGAAGACAATCTCCACGCGACATTGACACTCATCGTGATGTCAACAACCCTGGTTTAGCAAACACCAGTGTTCCCGAAAGGGATTTACCCTTCAAAACCCTAACTTCCACCAGACAAGACGTGATAACATCTACAGATTTCATTCCCGATATTTCCCTAGATACTTTCTGGTAAGTCCAAGAGTATTTACGGACAGTCATTGAAGACGTCACTAAACAGGGAATCAACATAACGGCTACCACCGGATTGACCTTGCCATATCAGTTGTTTACATCAGTGGTAGCCCATGATCCTAGGGTACGTTCTGAGATAGTAGCAACGACTTCATACGCGTACAGAAATCTAATAGAGATAGGGCGAATCGTTGTGAAAGGAGGGAGCACTCCCAAAGGAGAGATGATCACCAAGATAACCAGGATCACATGGAATGCGGGGCAAAGAAAATTGAGAAATAAGTGAACACAATGAGTCCAGCTCGTAAGAGGTTGCAGGAAGATACCACGGAGGGAGATCAAGATACGATCAGAAAGACATGTATGGTGGTCATAGGTAGAGATATTGATCAGTTTTAACTAACAAGGAAGCGCCGCCCAAAAGGTGAGGGAGACAACCCTTGTGGTTAAATCAACCTCTATAAAGCCTAGGTCACAATGCGAGTCTCTAGGGACCCTTATGGCCTCACCATTCGTCAGAAGTTTGATGAGCGTGGGAAGCCAAATGGTGAGCAAAAAAGTCTTGTTAAGAAGGATAGAGGCTTTAGAGTGAAGGCAGGGCTAAGGGAACCTGTTAATTGGTAACTCCAGTAGTCCATTCGTCGACTTCATAAAGCAAGCCCATTTTTCAGAAAAGTTCAGGATGTCGCATGTGGAACAATTCAAGGCCAACACCGACCCCCAAGAGCACGTTAGAAGATACCATAGTGCAATGGCATATTATGACTATGATGATGCACTTATGTGTAGGATGTTTCTCAGACATTAGGGGACACGAGGTCCAAGTGGTTCGGTGGCCACATTAAGGGATCAATCTGGAACTTTGAGAAATTAATACAAGTCTTCACTAGACAGTTCATGGGGAACATTTAACGTAGAAAATCAATATCCGTCTTGTTAACTTTGAAGCAAATAAAAGATGAAAATTTGAAAGACTACCTAACTAGGTTCTCACAGGAAGTATCGGAGGTGCATGATCCTAATATTGACACGATGGTGTCTGTATTTGTCAATAGTTTACAGCACAGCTAGTTGTCACTCGGTTTGAAGCAAACAGGGTTGACCACTTACGCAACCTTGGTAGATGATGTGGGAGGATATGCAATGGCAGATGAGGAACAGATAGCCCACATAGGAGAACTCATACATGGTCGCCGACTGAAAAACAGTCAGAAACCCAAAGATAGTAGTTCAAAGGGTAACAATAAATGGGACCAAAAGAATAATTGGGAAAGAACAAGGATCAGAAAGGCAATAAATCCTTTAAGAGGCAATATATCAACTACACCCCACTGGTCCGAAAATAGTAGGAACCTAGCCCCAATCTTTTTCCACAAATGCCATAGGCTAATCAGGACTCGATAAGAATTGAGAGTTTACTGTACAAGAGAAATGCCGGCCTCAGCTAAAAATCTGGCAATGAATGGTTGAATTGGTAAAGTTACCCTATATGTGAGCATGGCCCCGTAAATAGCAACGACGCATAGGGGAGGATTCCAAACGGCTTACCGACTGTTGGGGATTAGCTCTATTGATTGAGGAATATCAAATCTGTCAACATACTTTACAATTTCCTGGTCGTTCACCACATTCACCTCGCAATCGAAGGCACAATAATGGTCGGTAGAAAACCTCAACAAGTGCACTCAGTGCCTCTTTGGGACATCTGCCAGCTTTATCCGTTGAGAAGTAATCTTTAAATCACTTGTCGAGGAAGGAGATTTCCCTGGGGAAGCTCTGCTTCCGTGACTGGTACCTTTTGTCTTCGACATAAATGGGAATGCATCAACAGAAAAAAAAAGCAATGAAGTTTGAATGTGGAGGTAAAAATTTGGGACAGACAATTGAATAATCCACGTTAAGAGCTCTGGGTTGAGTTGGAGAAGTAAAGGCATGGGAACAACCCCATAATATAGACTCAAGTCTAGCGATGTTTTCCTTATCACTCATTTCAACATCACACATATATAATTCAGAGTAACGATGACAGAAGATAGGATCCATACTTGAGAGATCATATTGGATGAAGCGTGAACACTGATACTGGTAAAATTAAAGGTATGATAGAGGTTAAAGAATGTGCAAGAGTTGAAACAACAATAAGCTTTGAAAGACAATCTGATGAAGGAAGAAAAATTAGGGTTGCGTTTGTGAAATAAGAAAATAGCGAGGAAGGATTGTGAAGAAGGGAAAGAGATTTTTCAAAATATATATAGAAGAGAGTGACGGCATCTCCTAACGGAAAGCACGCGTATGAGAATGGGGGTTGGTACATGAACCCGAAGATCATTCACCATTCAAAAGTCAAAAAGCCGCATACGATTTTGTCATTCACGTCGTATCGCTTGGGAAAATCAAACGAGTGTGGCTGGTATTTGATCGAGACACGTCGTTGCAGTGTCGTCAAATATGAACATTTAAGTTCGGTCTCACAAGGGCGTAAGTCACAGAGACTAGCACAACGGTAAGAAAGGGATCGATCCACAGGGAGGTAGGATTCACCGATCGTCTATAGTTCTAACTATTATTACAACACTCCGAACGGACTCGTGTGTTGCGTGTATAGAAAAGTGAATAATTATATAACTAAATAACTTATATAAATAATATATACATGATAAATGGAATGGAGATATGCATGAAATGTGGTTACACTAGGGAGACGACTTTACCGTGACAATCCTCTTAATTACGTTATAGATTCACCTAATCCTCAAATGTGCAAGTATATTATAGGCTTGTATCCCTTTAATTAATCTCTAATCTCTCTCGACGTCTTAGAGATAGTATTCGTATATACCCGAAATCTCTCTCGAGCAATCCGGACTATATATATGAACCCATTAAGCACATGTAATACAAATCGAACCATATATGCTAGTCTAGTGGTTCTATCACTTTCTAGTCAAGCATAGTGAATGTTTATCTAAGCATTGTCAAACGCATCTCCTCTCGGTACATAACATCTTACCATGGATCAATTAAGCAAAGGCTTTAAGCACTCAAAACATCCATATAACAACACAAGCACAAGAAAAATGTCGGTGGTCTTTACTTCTAGGTCAAAGATTCGGTTTAGTCAACTTCCTAGGATGGCTAAACATGGGAAACAAGTTTACCTAACAACTACATGCATCAATGTGATTGTTATATCATTAAGAATAATCAATTTAGGTTAAAGGTTCATCCTCTTGATTAGGGAATTTTCCTACAATCAATTAATCACTCAATCCTGTCACGTGGATGGATAATCGTGTCTTAATACAAAGACCCATTAAGAACAAGGATATGAACCAAGATAAATTTAGCAACTAAAAGCATGAACTGAAACATTTTCTACTCTTTGGGACTAAAATCCCTATTACTCAAATTAGTCAATATATGGAATTTCAAGTCATCCATCAATCAATCAACAATCATGGGTATCTAATTTCTACTCTAAATTACAACTACTTCTAAACTTAATCATGGACACATTGATTTCTAAGAATTCATACACATACATATCATATTAAGAGCATAAAAACACATATATCAAAGAGCAAAGCAAAACCCAAATGAATTTAAGAACAATCAATACATTTATTACACAAGTGTAGGTTTACAATATCCCTAAATCTGGTGCTACATATCAAAGACAACAAGAAATACAAAGAAATGAGTAAATAAGAGCAAACCATTGAAGACAAGTCCTCCAAAGATGCTCTTAGTATTCCTAGCTCGAATTTGGCTCATAATTCCTTTGTAATATACTCTAAGATGGATAGAGGAGATGTAAAATGGTAGGGTGAAGGTGTATGTTGAGCTCCCATGAAGGAAAAACCTTCGTGGGAGCAAAAGATGAAAGAAAATGGAAGAGAGAAGAGAAGAGAAGAGGCGTAAGAAGGGGAAAAGAGAGGAAGAAAGGTCTCAAGAATGAGGAGAAAATGGAGTATTTATAGTGTGGGAGGTTAGGGCAAGACTTTTGGATGAAAAGGCAAGACTTTCGATGTGCTATACGCATCAACACAGCGTACCACACATCACTTTTTGGAGCTTGTTGCCCAAAAATAAGGTACAAAACGCGGTACGCAACTTGGTCTCGCGCGGTTGCCTACTGCACTTTTCTGCGCAACATTAAAAAAATGGTCATAACTTTCTCCAGAAACCTTGGAATCGTGATCTGTTAAGTGAGTTGGAAAGAAGACTTCTGGGGTTTTCCAAAAAGTGGTTACAAGAAATGTAGTTCGATCGGAGGAGAGAGGTATGACCTTCCAAAGTTGGGGTATCTGTATAAGTTATTCCATATTATGTCCTTTAACCTCCAAAACTCTTCAATTAAGCTCAAATACCTTCCGTATGAGATATGTACCTACAAAAGGCTCACAAACACATCAAATACCAAAATATACTAAAAAACAAGAACAAAAGCTAGAAAATAGAGATCTCAAAAGGTATATAAATCACTCTGATCAATACCCCCAAACCTATCTTTTGCTCGTCCTCGAGCAAAACTAGAACGAAAAACAGTCAAACAAAATAAACGTAATTAATAACTAGGCTAGTCTAGTCCACTTTCGTAGGAAACACGATGACACTTAGCACGTGCCATAAGCCTTTCAACCACTAGGTGTTCCCTAGATGGAGAAGTTTTATCTTCTGAGGGCTTACAGATACGAACACCCACAAACGTATTACGCTGCAAGAAAGTTGAGATGCAATCCAAACATACCAAATAAAGAATACATGCATGCTAGTATCTCAAATATACCAATCAATAACAATGCTTCATACAATGCAAGTATGCCAATACTTAGGATGCTTTCAGTTTACAAAACTAATACACTGAATTCTTAAGATAAAATTCGCCTCGACTCTAATCCTCACCGAATTTCAGTCTGATTTTTTCACTCATAACCTAGGCATTCACTCCCTAGCAAACACATGTGATTTAAAAGTTATGTTCATGGAATCTAATATATCGCATATGAGTTTATTCTATGAAACATATTTTATAGTGATAGATCTCATGGAAATAATTGAAATGTCATGAACGTGGAAAGAGCATGCATTGAGTCATATTCCCAATGTAGACTTTCTAAGAGATCAAATAGACTTTCCCTCACTTGTATTGGGGCCAAGGTGATTTGTGGTGGTGTATGGGATGGAAGATGTGGTAAGAGTGAGAAGAATAAAGTTGCTAATCATGCCAAGGTGTTTATACACATTACAATATTTTGGTTAGCTCTAAAACACATTACATCACTAGTGACTAGGCACTAAACTTTCCATTGCACATTTGTGCTACACTTGTACTCATTGGTGAATAACCTTACATTTGAAGAACTTGAAGGCTTAAGTGTTTATAATTCACACTTACTTTCTTTTCTTTCTATACATTTTTTTAGCCCTTGCCTTTGCACATTTACACATAATTGCCTAAGTACACATTTACAAAATTTAGAGCAAAATATAACTTCTCTAAAGCTATACACCTTAACATGATCAATAACAAGGGTATGACTAGTGTTTGGGTTGGAAGGTGTCTGTAGGTTTAGTGTTTGGCCTCAAATTTTACATTATAAGCACACATATGGGCGTGGGAGTGTATGGGCTATTTATGGAGTTTAACAACACACTCAAATCCAAAATCATTTCTAAAAGTCCATATAACAAGGGAATATAAATCTCAACAAGCAATTCATATGATAAAATTATATGGTAATCAGTGCAAATTTGAATTATAATGAGATCACAGTTAAGAACGAAATCAGAAAGTGTTTAAAGAGTAGAAACAAAACCCACAAATTTTTCGTTATTTTAGGCTAAGTGTAGCTCACGGGTGGTCTCCACTATTTTCCTAAACTAAACAGACAAAGAGTTCTATCCACCTCAACATCAAAAGATTGGCATTGTACAAGAAAACACGGAGCTAAAAGCATACTATGCATATCTCTACCGGCACACAAAAGAAAGCAACTCAACATGGAGGCCAAAATTTTCAAAAACTGTCGAAATTCAAGTTCGTCCAATGTTCACTCTTTGGTGCATATTTTTAAAAGAACTTAATATAATTTGACACAATTTTAATAACATCAAGTAGACATATAAACACACACTTTTTATTTAGAAAATATTTCAAATTTTGAATTGAAAAAGTGTGAAAATGGACGATGAAAATAGTGTATGTGTTGTTTTGAAAAACAGGGCACCGCCCTTGACTTTTAGTCGAAGAAATGATCATAACTTTTAAACCACCATCCAGAATTTTACGTTCTTTATATATTCATAATTGTAACGAAAAATTGAAGAACACAAAGCGGGCAGAAAAATTAATTTCCTCACCAATTAGTACAGTTTTAAATAAACATTTTCCTCACGAATATTCAAAACATGACACTTTTTTCAAAGATTTGAAAATTGTCTAAAACAAACACCTTAAGATCTAAGCACAACACAAATCCACTCTTATAACTAAACATAAAAGAAAATAAAAGAAAATAAGTATAGCATTCCTTACATTAAGTGCATGGGCGATTGCCGCTCAAGTCGACAACTACTCTACAAGCACTCAAATTAAAGCTCAAAATTTAGGGGAAACCTCTTGTGGCTGCAGCCACATGGCCTTTGTGGCGTTGCCGTTTTACTTGGAGAGTTATTGCGGTGCGATAGATGCACACCTAGCTCTCAAGAGTCATGTGGTATTTCCAACCTGATAGTTTCTATTTTTTACACAAGCACAACTCAAAAAGCAACCAAATACATATGCTATAAATGAAATAACAAAACACGACTAACAACTCCATAACCTAGCCTAAACATTGTCGTGCACACAATGAAAGACATGAGTGAAAGAGATACTTATTTTCAACATAACAATCTATTCCTCAAAGCAATAAAAATCAGTAAAATAGAAGCTAAGGCCCCGTCCTGCAGCTGTTTTTCAGTCCGTTTTCGTTTTTATTTTTCAAAAATGATTTCGAAAACGTGTTCGTTAACCGTTTTTCATTTTATTTTCAAAAAAAACGATAAAAAAAATTGAAAAGCAAAATCAGTGTTAAAAGTGAAAGATTTAAGAAACACAAAATATTTGTTTTTCGTTTTTCGTTTTTCGTTTTTGTTTTTCATTTTGTTTTTCACCTTTTTATATAAAAAAAAATCTATTTTGTTTTTCATTTTGTTTCATTTAGTTTTATTATGCATTTTATATGGCTAGGATAAGACGGGTCAAGATTTTTAAATAACCAAAGTGCCCACACACACACACACACACACACACACACACACACACACACACATATATATATATATATATATATATATATATATATTCCATAATAATTTATTCCCAACTATAACTAAAATCATTCATGCAATAAAATATTATAATCTATATATATATATATATATATATATATATATATTAATACTATATATATATATATTATGATATATATATATATATATATAATATCAAATATTATATATTTATATAGTATATAATATAATATATTATATATAAAAATGTAATATAATATAATATAATATAATAATATAATAATAATTAATATATAAAATAATATGTAATATTATAACCATGAAGGCGGCAGAGAGCTCTACGACCATCTCACTGAAAGCTCAGTCAATTGGTTTCCCCATTGGCGGCCTTACCACAATTGCCTAAATAGGGTACTCACTTTCGACGAACACAATCAGAGATGTGTAGAGATCTTAAGCCAAAATCTGTTCTGATATGCAGGGTCCTCACGAGAGGCAAGCATAGAGCATACTAGGATCTTGAAGAACCATATATCTATAAATAGAACCTTAGGAAGATTGAGAAGAGAGAAACTTTTAGAAAGCCATATAGATCGAAACACATAAATCTTTATTTCTTCTGATTTCTAAATATCTTACAAAGAGAGCCTTCCTTCCTTTTATAGGGAATTAGTGATCAGACCCAAAACCACTGTTCTGCACACTTATCTTACAAAGATAAGGCCAAGTCTGATGGCCGACACAATAATATTACAAAAGCATAGATAAATCATGTCGGGTAGATGACAGGATTTCAACAAAGCAAAAGAGAGCTGTCTGGCAGCTGACAAATACTTTAATAATTAGACAGATAAGACAAGCTTAAGGATTACAGGCTACTGAGGTTACAGGTGGCATGATATTCATCGTCAGAATCAAGAGCTCCACAAATGGAGCAAGGCCACGTGTCAGCCTGATCTTAAGAGTCCAGAAGATAAGAATTATGAAAAGGGTGTCAACTCCTTGATGGGTCCCGTGGGACAACAGAGAGGATTAAAAGGACATCTGTTATGTCGTGGTTGACGTCACAAAGGAAATTGAGGAGAGGGATCTTGATACTGGTCTGGTAAAGTCTTTCGTAGTCGTACGAAGTATCCCATTCGTAGCTGGTATTGGAAGTCCAAAGGAGTTAAGTATGTGGGCTGTATTTGTAGGGCATGTGGAAGATCCAAATGCAGCATACCTTTGAGGCTGGTTCTGGGTCCATCTTCCAGAGGTGGTATTGCCTCATGAGCTTGGTAAGCTCCGTTCGCCAAACGGACAGAGGGTTGAACCATTGGAGGAAGGTCTGGAGGCAATGAGAGGATGAGTTCTAAATGAAACCATATAGGGCTTGGAGGGAAAAAACTATGGCATGATGATATAGGACAGATAAACACCATAAGAACCATAAAACTTGGTCAGAGTAATAGTAAAAGGGGGGAGATATAAAAGGGTCGAGGAATGGCTTAGTGGGATTGGCTAGCTAGTGATGGCAACCTTGGTCATTGACCCGAGCAAGGTATTTTGGGAGGTAAGTTTTGGCAAACTCTTCGACTTGTTGGACCGAGTGGAGTTAACCGGGTGGTAGAGCAACCATAAATTTTGGTGGGAACGGAGTAGATGGTGGGACAGTAGACGGAGCTGATGAGGACGAGGCCTGTGAGGATATCATGTAGAGTATAGGGATTGGTCCAGTTCGAGAGATTATGGTGATCGGGTGAGGTCTGGAAAGCATGTATGGGATAATGTTGTGGTGCCCTTTGATGTGCTTGACTGAAAAGTCATACCGGGAGAACCAGTTTTTGAGTCTCAATAGCTGGGGGTTTGGAGAGAGCTTGTTGTGGAAATCAAGGACCTTTGGGAAGAATGAGTTATCCATTTCGATGATGAAATTCTTAGTTCTGAGATAGAAATCGAACTTGGAGATTCCATTTTTTACTGTAAGGATTTCTTTATAAATAGTGTGGTAGTGTTTTTTAGCGTATTTGAACTGTCCACTGGCATGGTCACAGTAGTGGCGTTTTCCATTGGATTATTCAGAGATGATGGCTTCCCAAAAGAGGTCATCGGCATCAGTCTGTAGGATAAGTTGTCCCGAAGAAGGTATATGCAAAGGGATGAGAGACTTCCTTTAGGTGCGCTACTGCTTCGGAGTGAGAGATATCCCGCTGAGGGGGTTCTTCTTGAGGAGCTTGGACAAACTTGTAGTGTAATGACTTGCCTGAGGGATAAAGTCTCTGATATAATAGACGATGCCGAGGAATTGTTGAACTTGTTTTTGGGTAAGATTTGAATCTGGAAAAATAAGGAGATGCTTTGCCAGATAAGGTCCAGGGATATAGGACCCATTTTTTATTTTCATGCCAAGGAACTCAATTTCAGTAACACCGATTGAGCTCTTTTTGTCGAATATCATGGTCTCGTACTTGTCAATGATCTAGTGGAACTGTTGTAGGAGTTTATCATGGGATTCTTTGTTAGGTGAAAAGAGCAGGATATCGTCGATATATAACAAGGCAGAGTGGAGGACAACACAGAAAATCCTAGTAACATCCTTTTGGAAAAGTGAATGGGCTGTTTTCAGGCCAAAAGGCAGGACAGTCCATTTGTATTGGGAATTCGGGAGGCAGAATGCCGTTTTATACCTTTCATTATGGTGGATTCCAATTTAACAGAAAGCTCTTTTTAGATCAAACTTGGAGAAAATAGTGGCGCCAGGGAGCTGGGAAAATAACGTGTTGGCTCTGGGGACTCGGAGTTTGTCATCAATGAGGAAAAGGTTGAAAGACTTGTAATCGATTACAAGCCTTTTCTTTCCTCTGATCTGTTCTGGCCTTTTTTCAACATAAAAGGCTTGGCAAGCCCAAGGGGAAGAGGTAGGTTCTATCAGTCCCTGCTTGAAGAGTTGGTCACATTCTTCAATTGCCAGTGAGAGGTCAGAGAGGGACATTCTCGAATGGGTGGCTTTTGTTGGGTTGACATTTTCATTGAGTTTGAAGGGAAACTTAATGAAAAAGTCTGGATTTTTCCACAGGGGTGTGGGTGTTTGAATTCTGCGTGGTTATTGGTACAAAATTCCAGAAGCTTCTCTTGTATTTGCTGGAAGTCAGGATTGATGGCAGAGAGAGGAAAGATCTTGGGTATATCGATAAAAGGTTTGAATTCCCTTTTGTAACGAATTCCATTAGGTAGAATTCTGATAGCTTTAGACTGGCTGTAGATGTCTCATCTGATAAGAATATCTTTATCGGGGAGAGGCGTTCCGATGACGTGAGTACAGAGTGTGAACGAGAGGAAGAACTGTATCCCAACCTTATGTTTGGAAATTAGGTAGGAACTAAAAAAATTTCCAATTGCTGCTAGGAACTCATTTTTTTCTTCTTTCCAGATTTTTACTGGTAAAACCTTAGGATTCATCATTGAGGAATGCATTCTGGTGTCGAAATAGGCGATGGCTGGGACGGGTTTGAAGTACTTTGTTTTTAGAACCTGGATCTGGATCTGGAGGCCGGTACCCTCCTTGTTGGTGGCTTGGTAGGCTTCTGAGGAGGAATCTGGATCAGTATATGTTGTAGATTCTGAGGGTGTGCCTGAGTCGTCTGAGTCTTGGACCATGAAAGAGATCAGTTCGTTGACATCTTCTTGTTCTGAGAAGATAGATTCGATGTCTGCATCGGAGGGGATGTCATCGGTGACCTACCAGAGTTGTTGGATGAGCTTTGCTGATTTCGCTCTTTTGTTAGGACACTGTTTGGCATAGTGGCCTTCTTGTCCGCAGGAAAAACACTTATTCAATTTTTTCCAGGACCTCCTTGCCTTTTTTCTGTAATATTTATACTTCATATTTCTCTTGGGATTAGAGAAACTCCTTTCCTTTCTAGGCTGGTTCTTGGAAGGCCGCTTCCTGTAGGATCTGTTGGCACTACAGTTGCAATGTTATGTGGAGTTGCATTTGAGGTGGTATGTAGGAGGAAATTTGCAATACCTATCATACTTTCTACCTTCTCTGATCATTTTTGCAAAGACCGTTTGCGTGACACAAAGTTTGTCTAAGGCGGTATGGGTGAACATGTGCATTTCCCCTAAGGAAATATCTCGTAAGCTATTGCCAGAGAGTTCAATCAATCGTTGGAGTTCTCCTTGTAACTCTGTAGGGAGAGAGTTCAAATAAACCTGTCTTAATGTTTCATCGTTGATTCCACCAAGAGCATGGTACCTGAAGGACATGCGTTTATAGTGGTAATCTATGTCTCTTCTATCAAGAGAACAGCACCGCATTTCGAGGAATTCTTGTCTGGTCTGTTTGTAGAGCTTAGGGGCATCTCCGAGGAATCCTCAGAAGATGATTCCCATTGCTATGGATACAGATCCGTATCTGACAAGTTGTAATTGTCTGTATTCTCCAAGGGTTTGGTACCAGTCTCTGAGAGAACCAGTGAACCTGGAAACGAATTCTCTCAAGATGGCTTCTGTGTTATTTTCACTCTTTGTTGTCTGCAGGTCGAGTCAGGCACTCATTTTTTACATTCTTCTTCTCCATTTGTGGGGGGTTAGTTCGTCAAAATTGAACCATGGACCATTAGTAGGCTTTTGAGGAGGTATCTGGACCTCGGGCCTGCGGTCTAGTGGTGGTTTATCTATCATAGGAGCTGGTTCTTCAGAGGTTTCTCCTAAGGATTCGGGTGTATCAACCGTTTGAGTGGATGGTTGGGGATCAGCTCTGGTTGCTAGAAAGATCTGGGAAATATCCGGCAATGCGTTTGGGTCTGAGTAATTTGCGTGATCTGAGGAATCCGGAGAGTCCGAGGAATCTGAGGAATACGTTTCCCATGATAAGGGGGATTCATTAGAGGATTCCATGGGTTCTGTAGGAGTGTTGGAGGCTTCTAAAGAGGGGAATTGATGGGGGCGACATAAACAGCATGTTTACGGTGGTCCAGTGTTGTATGCTTATGATGGTCTGGGGCCTTCTTCTTTCGGAGGGGATGTTCTTTTAACCTTGCTTGAAGATGGTTGGTCAGGGTATGTGGATAAATGTGGGTATTTTCTGAAAAGATCTCAAGTTGATTTGAAAAACTGGGAATGATCAGGGGGGCTGGAAGGAGACGGTGGAGATTGGGTTAGGAAAACCAAGGAAGGAGAATAGGGATGTGGTCTTGGGATATAATGTGTGCTGGTGAAATGGTCACGGGTTATCTGATCTAACTGATCCTTGATTTGTTTGATTTTCCTTTCTTTGCTGTCAAATTCAAGGCCAAAATATCCTTGATTAATGTACTGGTGAAGTTCAACATCTAACCGAGCAACTCTTGATTGCAAATCTGTATACATATTGCGTAGAGTCGAGTCCAAATGTTGGAGGTGAAGGTCATGCTGAGAAACATGGTGTGTGACCTAGTCAATAGAGTGGAGAACTCTATTTTGGACAGTGGCATTACGGGTGTGCCAGTTAAGGACTTGTTCAGCTTGGGAAGGCTGATTGAGTGATCCATCAGGTAGGACCTTAGTAGACTGGATGAAAGGCCTTGAAAATAAGTTCCTGTCTAGGTTTGAGGAGGATTCCAGATGAGGAAAATCTTTATCATAGCTGGATGCCATGAAGTAGGGAACAAGGACCGGAGTAGGAGGTAGGATCCGATCTGGTTTGTTCGGCTCATCAGGAAGTAGTCCTTCATTTTTCAAGATTTAGAGAGCTCTATCATAGATAGAGAGAGGCTTGTTCCTTATTGGTAGTAAACCGTTCTAGGGACCGTGGGGGTCCTTTGGATCTCGGGTAATATGAGTTGGCTTACAAGATGGCTTCATAGGTTTGAAGCAAATTCTGCATTCACAGTCTGCATCCCACATTTCTGGGTCAACGCCCCATATAAAATGGCCGTTGATCTTGTTAGTATAGACTAAAGTCCCATCATGTTCGAAATGATGGATTGGAATTTCTTTTTCTGTGGTAACGAGTCGGATCAAAAAATAATATAATGTAATAGTTTAGTTTTGATTAATTCATTTTTTTGATATATTTTTTTGAATTAATTTTTGATGTGTTACTTTTGTTTAATTTAAAAATTACAATACAAAAATTATATTGGTTAATTATGTAATCAATTTTTGATAGTTTTCAGTTAACCTACCAGACGAGTTTTTTCCGTTTTCATTTTCAAAATACAGCTTTCAGTATATACTACCAGATGCGTTTTCGGAATTCGAAACTGAAACCAAAAACACTGTTTTCATTTTCATTATTTTTTTCAAAAAACAACAACTAAAAAACGCTTACAGGATGGGCCCTAAAATTATCAACAATCAATGAATGCGCTACCTCCCCGGCAGCGGGGCCAATTTGATCGGGACACGTCGTTGCAGTGTCGTCAAAAATGATCATTTAAGTTCGGCCTCGCAAGGGTGCAAGTCACAGAGACTAGCACAGCGGCATTCAAGAGATCGATCCATAGGGAGGCGGGATTTACCGATCGTCTTTAGTTCTAACTATTATTACAACACTCCGAGCGGACTCGTGCGTTCCGTGTGCAGAAAAGTGAATAATATTATAACGAAATAATTTATATAAATAATATAT
The DNA here is from genome assembly GCA_032871835.1 of Dipteronia dyeriana. Classification (NCBI taxonomy): domain Eukaryota; kingdom Viridiplantae; phylum Streptophyta; class Magnoliopsida; order Sapindales; family Sapindaceae; genus Dipteronia; species Dipteronia dyeriana. The sequence continues at coordinate 18,995,256 of CM065301.1, read as the reverse complement.
ACAATGATAGATGGAATGGAGATATGCATAAAATTTGGTTACACTAGGAAAACGACTCAACCGTGACAATCCTCTTAATTACGTTCTAGACTCACATAATCCTCAAATGTGCAAGTATAATATAGGCTCGTATCCCTTTAATTAATCTCTAATCTCTTTTGATGTCTTAGAGATAGTATTCATATATACCCGAAATCTCTCTCGAGCAATCCGGACAATATATATGAACCCATTAAGCACATGGAATACAAATCGAACCCTATACGCTAGCCTAGTTGTTCTAGCACTTTCTAGTCAAGCATAATGAATGTTTATCTAAGCATTATCAAACGCGTCTCCTCTTGGTACATAACATCTTACCATGGATCAATTACAAAGTGATCAATTAAGCAAAGGCTTTAAGCACTCAAAACATCCATATAACAATACAAGCACAAGAAAAATGTCGGTGGTCTTTACTTCTAGGTCAAAGATTCGGTTTAGTCAACTTCCTAGGATGGCTAAACATGGGAAACAAGTTTACCTAACAACTACATGCAAAAATGTGATTGTTATATCATTAAGAATAATCAATTTAGTTTAAAGGTTCGTCCTCTTGATTAGGGAATTTTCCTACAATCAATTAATCACCCAACCCTGTCACGTGGATGGATAATCGTGTCTTAATACAAAGACCTATTAAGAACAAGGATATGAACCAAGATCAATTTAGCAACTAAAAGCATGAACTGAAACATTTTCTACTCTTTGGGGCTAAAATCCCTATTATTCAAATTAGTCAATACATGGAATTTCAAGTCATCCATCAATCAATCAACAATCATGGGTATCTAATTTCTACTCTAAATTACAACTACTCCTAAACCCAATCATGGACACATATTGATTTCTAACAATTCATACACATACATATCATATTAAGAGCATAAAAACACATATATCAAATAGCAAAACAAAACCCAAATGAATTTAAGAACAATCAATACATTTATTACACAAGTGTAGGTTTATAATATTCCTAAATCCGGTGTTACACATCAAAGACAACAAGAAATACAAAGAAATGAGCAAATAAGAGCAAACCATTGAAGACAAGTCCTCCAAAGATGCTCCTAGCCTTCCTAGCTCGAATTTGGCTCCTAATTCCTTTGTAATCTACTTTAAGATGGATAGAGGAGATGTAAAATGGTGGGGTGGAGGTGTATGGTGAGCTCCCATGGAGGAAAAACCTCCATGGGAGCAAGAGATGAAAGAGAATGGAAGATAGAAGAGAAGAGGTGTGAGTAGGGGAAAAGAGAGGAAGAGAGGTTTCAAGAATGAGGAGAAAATGAGGTATTTATAGTGTGGGAGGTTAGGGTAAGACTTTTGGGTGAAAAGATAAGAATACCCCTATGAAAATTGTTAAAAAATGTATTTCTGCCTAAAAGTGCGGTCTGATGTGCTGTACGCATCAACACAGCGTACCGCACATCACTTTTTAGAGCTTGCTGCCTAAAAATGCGGTACAAAACGCGGTATGCAACTTGGTCTCGCGCGGTTGCATACCGTACTTCTCTGCGCACCATTACAAAAATGATTATAACTTTCTCCAGAAACCTTGGAATCGTGATCTGTTAAGTGAGTTGGAAAGAAGACTTCTGGGGTTTTCCAAAAAGTGGTTATTGGAAATGTAGTTCGATCGGAGGAGAGAGATATGACCTTCTGAAGTTGGGGTGTCTGCATAAGTTATTCCAAATTATGCCTTTTAACCTCCAAAACTCTTCAATTAAGCTTAAATACCTTCTGTAGGGAACATGTACCTACACAAGGCTCACAAACACATCAAATACCAAAATATACTCGAAAACAAGAACAAAAGATAGAAAATGGGGACCTAAAAAGGTATATAAATCGCTCTAATCAGTATTGAAAGCTTATCCATTAAGCATTAATAAGCTTTAATGGGCATTAATGAGTTACGAGACAAAAGAGTGAGTTCCTTTCTAACTGAACAAGATACTCGGTTCAAATGTTAAAGGTAGTATTGTTATTGGTAAATTCTAAAATATTGACAAGGATTTCCCGAATGTGCGGGAGTCAGAGATGCCATGTTACCAAAAATCAACTAAACTGAACCAACCTAAGTTGGCCAAAGATGGCTTCACAACATCCAGTCGGGGTTACCTGAATGATCGGGTAGAGATAACCCAATTAAGGTGATTAGAATGACAAAGTAAAGATGACCCAATAGGGATTATTGAGATGGTCAGGCTAAGACCTATGGTCGGCATCGAATAACCCGCCGGGGAGAATAAAGTCAAGTCGGGTCTGGCAGATGGTCAGTTGAGCGATACATGGACAACGTTGAATTCAATACAATTACGACTCGAATACGTAGAGAATGAATATTACTCAAATAAGGTGTCTCGAAACACACTTTGATAAGGAAATAAATTTCCTTATAGATATCAGAGTCAAGATTAGGCAAGAGATCCAATGCATGAAGAACACGAAACAAGAAAGAAGAATAAAACGACTCCAACAAGTCAACCTTTCCTTACTTGTACACCAAGAATTAGGGTTCTCTGCATGTATAAATAGACCCTAAAAACACCCATGAAATGGTTAACTTAAAAAAAAGGCATAAAGAGAATAAGTGAGATCGAGTGTGTAACAAATCATTCATAATGAAGCTCTTTTCTCGCTGCCACTAACAACCGTGGTTTTTTTCCCTCCTTGAATTTTCCATGTAAAATTATGTGTCTTGCATGCTTGATTTATTTTCTAGCTTTATAATTCAATACTTGATTCGTGTTAACTTGTTAGACGCATGATTAAATTTATGTAATCCAAAAATCATCGTCAACATTGTACAAAGTAAACAAGCCAGCTCCGCCCCAATTGCACAGACCTATGGACAACATGTCTCTAAGGCTCGACATGTAATAAAGGTTGACAACTCCAAATTTGTTGCGCAGTAATGTGTTAGAAAGCAATGTGAGATTGCAAACCCGAGTCAATCTTTCAATGTCGTCCACCCGCATATTGTTCCCGCCAAAACGTTTATAAGCTTCATAGATCTCTGCAAAAGAAACCATTTTATTTGCTATATTGACCATAGGCTTTCCAAACCACATAACTGGCTCATCCTTGTTCTTGTAAGCATCCGCGTCATACTCCATTGGCTTTCTAAAAATAGGTATGCTAGTTATTGCGTAAAAATCTGATGAAGTTATCGTAAGCTCCCTAAATTCATCAAAGTGAAAATTGTGGGTTGTATCAAACCATCGGTCCACTAGGGCCTTCAGTATTGTTCTCTTTCCTCTACTGCATTCATTTCCTAAAACCTTCAAAAATTCTTCGAAACCAACTTCTACAACCTTTAACTTAACGAAAGCAGACAACTCTTTATACCTTGAATCACAAAGTTTCAAGTTTCTCCATCCCCATATTCTTCCAGTTATAGGTTGCGCACAAAAGACTTTGGTAAGGAATAATGGAACAAGTACTAACAATACTGAACAAAGTTTGTAAATAAAATAATATACTTTAAATGCAAACAATAGTTATAAGATAATGTAGAAGACTAGACACTCAAAACAACCCCCATCTTCATTTAATTTTTTTTCTAAACATCACCTCAAGTAATCAAATTGGAATTTGGAAAAGTAGTCACTGGTTTGCAAAATTAAATAACAAAAATTTGACCACATAGTACTACAACAATATTCACATATTTCTTGTGACATATAAGAATCATAAATTAAGAATAGCCATACTTACATTGATTGTTATGTGCATGTGAGGATCAACATGGAGTTGATTCTTCATAATATCTTAATTTCCCAATGGCTTCCATGACCTGATTCCGTACTATACCTGAAAACACCTATCGAGACCTTCTGCTTCTGTCAACACGGCATCCAGCTTTTCGGTGACTTTTTATGATTGTTCTTTCCACTGGCATCATACTATTCAGTAATCTTTTATGCTTGTTATAAGGATCTTTATTTCATAATTGGTTATTTCATGATAAACCTCATTGGAGATGATCTTGTAATAGGTTGCTTAGGTTCTCGATGACAAGCTTCCAAGTATCTATATGACTTCAAGAGCGAAATGTATGTTCCCTTGACTTTATCTCATGAAGAGTTTTAGGTGCACACACAACTTCATGCATGCTTTGTTTATCTTGCATTTGTATTCTAATTGTTTATGTGTACATCCATTACATATTTCACACGTACACTTTGTTGTTAGACCTAAGTGTGGTTTTGTGTGATATAATTTGTTTCTCAATGATTGATTTGAAACGTCAACACATGTGCAATGGTGTGCTTATCTTAGCACGATGGGTGACCACTTGAGATGGTCCATTTTTTCTCTTGGTTTGGTCTTAGGTCTCATGGTCTTATACCTTGAGTTTGAGTAATCTTGATGTTATCCAAATCTGACATTTGGTCACTGAAATGACCATAACTCTTTCTACAGATATTGAAACGTCATTCTAAAAAAGGAATAGAAAGTAGACATTCATATTTTTCTAACGATATATTATTTGATAAATTTTGATGTCATATGGTCATGTTTTGAGCTGCTTGAAAATCAAACTGAGGTGCTAAATTCCCAGTTCGTGGGTCATGCGTAGGTCTCTACCCGCACAGTCACCAACGAAGTCTTTTCTAAGGTTTTTCATGGTCCTAGTGCACGGGTATATGCGGGTACCTACCGACATAATAGACTCGGGCACTGTGTCATTTTTGCCTTATTTTTATCTTGCAACCTTTCTCAAAAAGACATAGTTTCACTTCGACCTTACATATACTTCATCTTCTTCACCATTTCAATCTAGAATTCAAAATTTCCAATTCTTAGAAAGCGAAAGAGTTCCCTTAGTGAGAAAAAGCACCAAGATTGCTTTTTTAACTTTTCAATCCAAAAACTCATCTTCATCTCGCATTATTCAACACCATTTTAGCATGGGTATTCTATGTTTCTTGACTATGTAAGTTAGAACTTCATTGAATATCATTTATTGTTCTTCTTACTATAGGTTAGGTATTTATTGCTTGATTAAATATCTTGACTCTTTTTATTGCATATTTTATGAGTCTAAATTACATGACTGGGTTGGTTTGTGATATCTTACATTACTAGGTCATATTTGCCTAAGATAACTAATCCATAAATGTTCATGTGTGTTTTGTTGATGATTAGGTTGGCTTTATGCAACTGGTCCAAGTTCATAAATGTTTATGTGTGTTTATTTGACAATTAGGCTGTTAGATTTACTCTATCTAAATGAGTCCTCATGTGTAAGCATGTAGGCATTGTTTGATAACTAGGTTGTTGAATTGCATTATAACATCTAGTTAGGCATTTTGTGTGTGGTTTAACACATTATTGCATTTTGGATATTGTTATATATTCACTTAGACCCTTAATTCTCTTCATAGAGTCAAAGTCTTATGAATTCTAGGTGAAGTTGCACAAGCAAATGAAGTATTGCAACCAAAAGTTGGTTGGCAAGCATTGGTTACCAAATTCCACTGTAAAAGACCTATGAGGTATATTAGAAGGTGCTCACGCTAAGTGTAGTGGATCAGGGGATATCACTAGGGATTGAAATAAGAGTGGTGAATGATAATGTTCATAGCCTGAGGTTATCGAGAGTGAGAGTCTGTGTATCATTTGAGGGTGTAATCTTCTTTTCATAATGAATTTCTATGGCTCAAATGGCTAGCGTGGCTAGCCCCATAGTTTTTCCCGTTTTAAGGGTTTCCACGTAAAAATCAAGTGTTCTTTACTTTCCACATCATTACTTGATTTTTATTGTATGTGTATGTTGAGTTGATTGTGATTAATATTGACCAATCGAAAAATTGGTAATAATCGATTAATAACTCATTCATCATTCTCTATGTTTTATTAAACATGCTTTATTTATTTTCACTTGTTCTTTCCACTGGCATCCTGCTGTTTCGTGATCTACTATTGCTTTCTCTTTCCACTGTTCTGATGTTTTATCATCTTATGATGCTTTCTCTTTCCACCCTTGTTCATAATATTAAATATGAAATTTCTAAAAAGCATTAATTTAACGAAATCAGTTAGTAAGTATCACCATAAACATGTAATTCAAAATCACTCAAAAGAAAAGAAAAAGAATTATCACAAGAAACCTATCAACAAACACTTGCGTACATTGCAAAAGCATCAAACAAACATAGAATGCAAAACAAATTGAAAATAATTACATACAATACTCAACACATAGCATACATAACCACTCAACAAACATATTGCAAAGAAGAGTGTAAAAGATTGACTTAGGGTTCATTGGTATACCATTTAAAAAACAATAATTACCACCAGAAAATTATTTAAGAAACAAGATACGTTGATCTTAAACCTTAACAAAAACAATAAACCTTTTCAAGAGAAATTGGAGGTACTAATATAACCAACTGCAACTATAGCTACGATTAGATAATGTAATTGAAAAGAAAAATTGCAGAGTCTCAACTCAATACTACAGTTGCTTTTCAAGGTCCTCAAATTTCTTTTCAAAATTACTGACCCTATTGAATTCCTTTAACAAACATATAAAAAAATAATCAAAAGTGCACCGAGGGTTAAGAAGTGAATGTGAGTTCAGGGTTATGGATGTCTAGAATGGCGTCAAAGTTAATGAAGAGCTGAAAAGACGAACCAGTTGTCTTGACACAACAAAGTACTACAATCGTCAAACAAGTGTGATGTGTTTTTAGGGTTTAAATTGAGAATTTTTTTAAAAAGTGATATAAACTTGCATTTATGTGAATTAATTCCTAATTACCCTAAAACTCTTACGCTACTCTTTGTAAATTATGCATGGATAAAATTGCCCTTCATACTGAATATACATTTGGGTTTATTGATGTTCAGTCAACCTTTTTTTTTTAATTTTCTTGATTCACTCATCCAGATGCATTTTCATAGGGATTTTATATCTTTTTCTATATTTTGACACAAACAATGTGTAAAATTAAATTACCATGAATACTAATACGTACTTTATTGTCCTTATAAATGATTGGCAATTGCATGTCCAAGAAAAAAAGGAAGCATTATTTTTTGAATTGTTATCCATATGTTTTTTATATTTTGATACAAAACAAACATATAAAAAAGAATAATCCTTATAAAAATATAAGGATATTAATTCAAAGAATGTATTCCATTTTTTTTTTTGACCAGTAATGCTACACATCCCATAAAAAATTCCAACTCTTTCAGTTGTGGAATGTAAAGGCTTGGTTTCTTATTAATCAGAGGAAGGTGATGTCTAATGGTGATTCATTACGTAATTGAATGAGAAATGAAAAATGCAGTGCAATGATGTAAATGGAGAAAATGCAATGTTGTTAAATGTTGAAAATTAATTTTAAATGAACAACGATGTAAAGTTAATTTAATCGTGTGGGAAGTGTGCAATTGGCAAGTAAGGAAACAATAATTGACCATACATTACGAATTAATAATAACCTATATTGCATTTTAAAGAAAGTAATACTATCACTTTGTCTTTCTATTTAATAAAAATATTGATCATGTGATTAACACTAAAAAAGTGTATATTTACTAAGGGATAATATCATCATTTTATACTTCCAATATGATTAATTTCCCAATTTAGAGATAATTTCGTTCGCTCGCTTAAATAAATGTGTTGTGTAGTAATCAGTGTATTTTTCTTTGTATTTCAGAGGTAATTCGATCAATTCAGAATTATGGAGAAGTCAGATGGCAAAACAAACATCGTTTTTAAGTTTATAACGTCAAAAACCTTATGAAGGCCACGAAGGACATTTTTGTAATTATAAGTATTCACTGTTCAAAGCTGACTTTCACTGTTCAAAGGGACTTTCACTATTCACATGTGACTTTTCACTGTTCACTGTTCACAGTTGACTTTCATTGTTCCTGATGACGTGGCACAATACTATTGGACCAAACTGTGAGTGCACCGTACACGCGGCTGCAGAGAATCACATTATAGAAGTCGGTGCACTGTTCATAGTTGACTTTCTAAAAGATTATTGACCGATGATGTGGCACAATTGTATTGGCCCGAACTGCGAGTGCACCGTACACGCGGCTGTAGAGAATCACATTCTAGAAGCCGATGCACTGTTCACTATTGGCTTTCACAGATGCGTTTACTGTTCACTGTCAATGTTCACTTTTTACTATTCATTGATGACGTGGCGAAATCTGGACGCTTCATTCTAAATTCATTCGATGGTCAATTTTCATCCTTATTTTGTGTAAATAGGGGACCTCTCCCCCCTAATTTACATATTCTGAATCCAAATCTGATATTAGATTTGTTAAATTCTCTCTCTTTTGTTCTCAAATTCTCAGTTTAAATAAAATAGTTATTTACTAGTTAAATTATGTCTGATTAATTTTATATAGCTGGAGCCAAAGGTGATACTGTTGGTATGGAAAATATGATTCAATTATGGTAAGTTTATTATTATTTTGCTTTATCCCCTCTGTTATTTGTAGAGTTTTTGACTCACTGTAGACAGACATATATTGTCTAGCACAGTGAGTACTTTTACCCATATCTATCAGAGAATGGTTTATCCCCACTGATCTTTGTGGAGTCTTGACTCACTGTGGACAGACAGATGCTGTCAGGCACAATGGGTACTTTACAACATATATATCAGTAGAGTGGACAAGGGAGTGGAAATTCCCCCTTTTAATCTGGACTAAATATTAATAATTGGATCATATTCGAATTACCAACAGTGGATCCCTTAACCCCAGTTTTAATTTTAATTGATTTACATTTTATAACAAGCTTAGTAATTAATCTAGATAATTAATTCTACAAGGACAAGTGAACAACCTCCCTGTGGTTCGACCCAGTCTTACCGGTTAATTTATTACTTTGACAAAAAACTTGACACGTCCTAAAGAAGTGTTCCTACTCCCAAGTATAAGAGTGTTAAAGTAATAAATTAACCGTTAATACCGAGTCAAACCACATGGAGGTTGTTCACTTGTCCTTGTAGAATTAATTATCTAGATTAATTGCTTGTTATAAAATGTAAAACAATTAAAATTAAAACTAGGGTTAAGGGATTTACTGTTGGTAATTTGAATATGATCCAAGTATTAATATTTAATCCAGATTAAATGGGGGAATTTCCACTCCCTTGTCCACTCTACTGATAGATATGGTGTAAAGTACCCACTGTGTCTGACAGCATCTGTTTATCCACAGTGAGTCAAGACTCCACAAAGATCAGTGGGGATAAACCACTCTCTGATAGATATGGGTATAAGTACTCACTGTGCTAGACAATATCTGTCTGTCTACAGTAAGTCAAAAACTTCAAAAAGATTAGAGGAGAGAAAGCAAAAAAAATAATAAACTTACCATAATTAGATCATATTTTCCATACCATCAGTATCACCTTTAGCCCCAGCTATATAAAATTAGCCAGACATAATTTAACTAGAAAATAACTATTTTATTTAAACTGAGAATTTGAGAACAAAAGAGAGAGAATTTCACAAATCTAATATCATATTTAGATTCAGAACTTGACACGTCCTAAAGAAGTGTTCCTACTCCCAAGTATAAGAGTGTCAAAGTAATAAATTAACCGGTAAGACCAGATCAAACCACAGGGAGGTTGTTCACTTGTCCTTGTAGAATTAATAATCTAGATTAATTACTAAGCTTGTTATAAAATGTAAATCAATTAAAATTAAAACTGGGGTTAAGGGATCCATTGTTGGTAATTCGAATATGATCCAATTATTAATATTTAGTCCAGATTAAAGAGGGGAATTTACACTCCCTTGTCCATTCTACTGATAGATATGGTGTAAAGTACCCACTGTGCTTGACAGCATCTGTTTATCCACAGTGAGTCAAGACTCCACGAAGATCAGTAGGGATAAATCACTCTCTGATAGATATGGGTAAAAGTACTCCCTGTGCTAGACAATATCTGTCTGTCTACAGTGAGTCAAAAACTACACAAAGATCAGAGGGGAGAAAGCAAAAAAATAATAAACTTACCGTAATTTGATAATATTTTCCATACCAACAGTATCACATTTGGCCTTAACTATATAAAATTAGCCATACATAATTTAACTAGAAAATAACTATTTTATTTAAACTGAGAATTTGAGAACAAAAGAGAGAGAATTTCACAAATCTAATATCAGATTTGGATTAAGAATTTGTAAATTAGGGAGGAGAGGTCCCTTATTTATACAAAATACAGATAGAAATTGACCATCGGATGAATTTAGAACGGAGCGTCCAGATTTCACCACGTCATCAGTGAATAGTAAAAAGTGAACATTGACAGTGAACAGTAAACGCATTCGTGAACGTCAATAGTGAACAGTGCATTGGCTTCTAGAATGTGATTCTCTGCAGCTGCGTGTACGGTGCACTCGCAGTTCGGGCCAATAGAATTGTGCCACGTAATCGGTCAATAATCTTCTAGAAAGTCAACTATGAACAGTGCACCGACTTCTAGAATGTGATTCTCTACAGCCACGTGTACGGTGCACTCGCAGTTTGGTCCGTAGTAATGTGTCACGTCATCAGGAACAATGAAAGTCAACTATGAACAGTGAATAGTCAAAATTACAAAAATACCTTTCGTGGCCTTCCTAAGGTTTTTGACGTTCTAAACTTGAAAAAGAAGGTTCTTGCGACAGAGCAATACGTTTTTTTAAATGATCTCTTGTAATTTTGACTCCTAACATATAAACAACCTCACCCATATCCTTCATCTCATAATTTGAAGACGACCATTTTTTAGTGGCCAACACATGTTCTTTACAATTTTTAGGCAACAAAATATCATTTACATATAAAGATAACATCACATACTTATCTTTATCTTGTTTTATGCACACACGATGGTCATTTTCAACCATTTGGAACTTATAGGACATAATAACCTGATGGAAACGTAGATACCATTGCCTGGATAATTGTTTTATACCATTTTGAGCTTGCACATTTTATGCTCATAGCCTTTTGAAACAAAATTTGCTAGTTGTTCCATGTAAATTTCTTCATCTAGTTCTTCATTGAGAATGTTATTTTTACATCCATTTGATATAATTCTAGGTCCATACATACGACGATTGCCAGAATAATATGTATTAAAGCAAACCTAACCACGGGGGAAAAAGTTTATTCATAGTCAATACCCTCTTATTGGAACCTTTTGCGACTAACCGCGCATTACGTCTCTCTACTGTGTCATCCATCTTTTGTTTGTTGCAAAAAACCTATTTATTTCCAATGGCTTTTCTTTTTGGTAGTAAGTCCACCAGGTCCTAGACATGATTAATTTTTATTGAATCCAGCTCCTCTTGTATAACTTTTATCTTTAGTTCCTTATCGGGTGAATTGATGGCTTCATATATATTTTTAGGCTCATCAACATCATGTGAAGCAAACATAAACACTTCGCCTTTAATCTAAAAAATGGTGAAGCGGGACAGTTGCACGGTTGCTGCTATGAGTGGGTAAATCTAAATGTGTTTGACAACAACTTCATCACTCCTACTAGGGACAGAAGGTCTAGGTAGATCTATATTTACTTCTCGTGGAGTATCATTCTTGATAGGGGCAGAAGGCCCTGATAGATCTGCATTAACTTTTAGTGAAGTATTTAGATTTGATTCCTTGATTTGATCATCCAATTCGTAGAATCGAATATCTCTATCAATTTCACCTCTATTAAGAAATCCACTCTCTAAAAAATTCACATCTCATGATTCTATCTCAGTCACACTTTCATCCAAGGTTTCAACTATTATTACATATTCTTTTGAATGCTTAGAGTATCTAACAAATATACATTTCTTTCCTCTTGCACCAAAATTTCCATACTTGTTAGATGGATCATGCACGTAACATGCGCATCCCCAAGGTCGCATATAAGTTAAGTTAGGTTTTCTACCTGTCCATAACTCATAAGGTGTGGAAGTGATCGACTTCATGGAAACTCATTTAAGTACATATGTAGCAATTAACAAGGCCTCTACCTAGTAGTGTACTGAGAGATTTGTTTACGCTATCATAGACCTAACCATTTCAAGTAAAGTTCTATTCCCTATTTTCGCCACACCATTTTGTTACGGGGTCCTAGAAATAGTCAATTGTCTTTGTATGCCCTTTTCATCGAACAATTCCTTGAACTTTTTAGAAAGGTATTCACGTTCCCTGTTAATACGCAAAGCTTTAACCCTTTTATCTAATTGATTATCTACTAAGTTTAATTATGATTTGAAACAATCCAATACTTCAGACTTATAAGAAATCAAATAGACATGACCAAAATGGGTAAAGTCATCTATAAATGTAATAAAATACGAGGCAACATGCCTTACTTTACACTCATTGGACCACAAATGTCAGAGTGAATTAATTGTAATGTATTTTATGCCCTGGTTCCTTTTTCAAATGGTTTTTTAGTTGTTTTTCCAATTAGACAATTTTAACAAATAGACAATTATATCTTATTAAAGGAACCTAAAAGACCTTCTCTAGCCAATTTATGCATCTTATCCTAGCCAGTATGACTCAGTCTAGCATCCCAAGTGTTCACATCAACATTGACATCATTACCTGAAGCAATTAATGGAAAACAACCATCATTATAATTAAAACCGTTTAATTCGGTATTTAATACAATAAAATCATTAGACAAATATCCAGTACCAATACAAATGGAATTTAAAACAATATCCATACAAACACCATAAAAGTTTAGTTCATAACCTAAACCTAGAGGGCCAATAACTGAAACTAAATTTCGTCGAATCTCATGAGCATATAAAAACATACAAGAGATAGAGTACTTGTTTACCATGCAACATCAATTTGAAATGCCAATACCCTTTACTTCAACTTTCGAGTTGTTCCCTATGTAAATCCACCTAGTCCCCTGACTGATCCTATGGTATTCTATGATCGTTGCTCTATCTCTAGCTATATGGTTTATGGATCATGAGTCTATAGTCCACAAAGGACGAGATTTAGTAAGTAAAACAGAATTAGAAACTAAAACATAGTTATAAGTTACTGGATTGGATTGTATCTTTTTCAGCTCAGTGCATTCATAAGTAAAACGACTCATTTTGCCACAATTATAACATTTCAATTTGGCTTTATCATTCTTAAATCCAGCACTATTAACTCTTTTCTAATTTTTGGGCTCATTTTTTTTGAAGTTCTGTTTAGGACCCTTCCCTTTTCCCTTTTTAAAAGTTCCTTTTATTTCCCTTGCGTTTGTTGGATTCATCCATGTAGAGTTTACCGAAAAGCCTTAGCCGCCTCTAGGTGATCATCTTACAGTTCAATATGACGTGATTTATCATCAAAAGTCTTGATGTTATCATCAAAAGTCTTGATGTTATCATCGTGGGTTATGTTAATCTTCATGTTTTCCCAGCTATTAGGAAGAGACCATGTCATTTCTTATATTTGTTGCTAATCAGTTAAGGTATTACATGCATACTTTGATTCACATATCATATTTGACATCTCTCATGTGCTGCCTCATATCATGATCTTGTCACTTCATGTAGGTGTCAAACTTAATTGTATGTCTCCTAAACTTGGTAATAGAAGTACTACCAAACTTGTATTTCAACGCAATTGACATGTCTTGAGCAGTGTTAAACCCTTCATATTCACACAAGAAAGCATCATTCATAATGCTCAACGTCGTTATATGAGCCAGACTGTTCTTCCTCTTTTATGTCTGATATGTTTCCATATCTCTCATGTGTTGGGTAATGCTACCATTCAGTGGTTCAACCATAATATTTGTAAGAGTTTCAAGAGCCTCTTGCTCTTCAAGGATCAATTGAACTTTCTGGTGCCACATCTCATAGTTGTCACCGTTCAACTTTTCTCCCTTGCTCTACTCAACAATAATCGACTTAGATGCATAAGCCATTTTCTGAAATTTTATTTAACACATAGTTTAATTAATAGTTATTCTACCGTGTTTTCCTAATAGTTTCACACTTAGCACACTACTATGCAACAAACTAACACTTAAAAAATATATCAAGAGTAATCTTCGGATAGGAATCGAAATAAGAGTCAAAGCTCTCGATCATCATCCAAGTCCATAACATTCACTAGTTTATATTTATTAGTGTCTTTTATGCAAAACAATTCAAACTTTACTTTTTAGAATTTAGAACTCCCATATTAAATAAGCACAAATATATAAAACTTTGCATAATTAAGAATTACACATCCAATCTTTAAAATTATAGTAAAACATACATTTAAGAATTCATCAAGGGCAATCACAATTGTAAACTTCATGACATTTACAATATAAATACGTAGAACACATGACATCAACTATATATGCACAATACATGTAACGAATATGAAAATCATCAACAAATTTTATATGATATTAGCCAAATAACAGTAAAACAAAGATTTTCAAAAAAAAAATATTGATCCATATATATTACGCAGAGAATTCCGTTTTCATTTTTCTTTGAAAAATAAATAATACAATTTCTTTTAAAACCAGAAAACATTTTAACAATGCTCTGATACCAATGTTATATTATCATAAACGTAAGAAAAAAGTGACAAAAAATGTATACATTTTGTCTATTCTTGATCAATTACTAAATGTTTCACAGGTCAGGAAAGAGCCATCAAAATTGGATCTCTAACTCTAGTCACAGTATAAGAATCCTACTCTTAGTGTTACTCTTTTTCTTTTTGTGTTTCTAACTCTGTACCATAAACTTTTCACATAATATCACAGAACACCCACTTGCATACTTTCACATGCATTGGTATCCTTCTTAGAGTTAGCTACATGTATATATGTATGTATGTATGTATGTGTATATATATATATATATATATATATGCCTGTAAACTACTCTGGCAATTTTTTACAGATAACATACAGTTATCTGACAATGGGGTGTATGTATGTGGGTTGGGTTGAGATGATATTGGATATCCATTTACTTGGGCTTGGACCCATCTTGGGTGTACTCAATATTTTCCAACATATGTGATCTACAAAACATAAATAACTTAAAGGTGTGATTACATATAATAGAATTAAAAATAAAGCAAAAAAAAAAACAAATCATATGCCTTGGTCCAAGCAAGCCAAAATATTACAATGGAAAAATACGAACATAGTTTACTCATAGGGAAGTTTAAGTTGTAAACCGCAGTTTGGGCAATTGCGTGTCTTTTCAAACCACTTGGAGATATAATTATGATGGTAAATATGAGAGTATGACATCAAAACAATTTTCCCTGCCGACGAAAAAAAGTCTTCAAAACAAATCACACATTGTTGTCCCGGTAACAAACCCTTTTCAATTTCCATATTTATCAGTTCTGACTTAAACAAACTATTTTTTTCATAGAAATTACAAGTACATTCCCAATTTGCACCAAAATTGGTGCAACTTTCACCTTTGTACTCTGAAAAAGGTGTAGTGCACGCTATAGATATTGATATGTCCATAATAATTTTCGTTAGTCTATTCAATGTCTTATAGTATGTCATTACCGGAAAAGATTTCACGCAACTTTTCTGACAATGAATATTCATCTTCTGCTTAAAAGTTGATGAAATTAGACGTGAAAGTCGCATTGTAGTGTTTCGTCGTCAATTAATAAAGTGTGATTCGGATAAACAAGCTTAGCAGTCTAATAAAATTGAACTGTGAATAATAACCCTTGTGCCAGATTTATTAAGTCTTATAGTACTGCAATCTGATCATCCATATGTTATATTATGCAGAGTTGGAATCGATAATCTTCACAATACGTGAATAGTTATATACTTATATATAAATTATAAATTATAAACTAAACAAAAAAAAAAACAAAAAAAAAGTAGTAACATATTATTGTATTAATGTATTACATATTAACACTGACACTAATATGTAAGTGGAAATGGTGAGGAATGTCACATTTTTTTGGTCACTTGCAGTGATGTCACCGTTATAATAAGTTAAGTTTAAAAGGCACATATTATGGTGAGCTACAGAAATTGCCCTTAAATAATCGATATTTTATTTTTTAAAGGCTGTCATCCAAAAAAGTTGTTCTGAAAATCAATCACCTACTCCATTTTTTCATCAGAAAAAGAGCTCCATTCCAGATATTGCAGAAGAAGGTAAATTAATATTTCTAATCTTCATTTCCATTTTCTATTGTATTTCTGTGTCGTATAACACTGTATGAACATTTATGAACATGTTGTCTCAAATTTTTTATGTTGATGTCATTGAGTTGTAAACTTTTTACAAGAATGAATGAACATATATGCATATTTTTTTTGTATATATATTTGGCCGAGTTGAGTTGTAGTGGTGCAAACAAGTTTATAATCTTGGACATAAAAGCTGGAAATATTTTTAAAAAAGGTCGAAACATTTGTAAAAAAACTCAAAATTTGAAAAAAAAGTCTCGATCAAATTCAAAAAAAAACTCGATCAAAAAAATAGATGCTGGATACATAAAAAGAAAAGCTCGATCCCTCGAAAAAAGGCTCAATCCATCAGAAAAAAATGCTTGATCCTTGCCAAAAAAAGCTCGATCCCTCACACAACTAGCTCGATCCCTCACACAACTAACTCGATTCCTAAAAAAAAAGACTCGATCCTTAAAAGTAAAAGCTCGAGCCATATATAAAAAAACTCGATTATGTAAAAAAAGAGCTCGGTCTTGAACAAAAAAAACTCGATCAGTTTAAAAAAAAAAGCTTCATATCTTACACATTTGATTTTTGTTTAATCCTTTATAATTGTAAATTTAATATGAAATATTTTTTCCTTATTAATGGTTTTTGATGTTGATTTTGACAGGACAATGGATAGGGTGAGAATAGTCATATCTTACAACGGCCGATATGAGCAATTACCAGACGGAAATCAGAGGTATTTAGGTTCCGATAACCACGGTTTGTATGTGTCAAAGAATTTGAGTTACGACGAACTGGTGTCAATCGTGCAAACCATTGTGAAGTTTGATGAGAACAAATATATTGCTGAGCTACGGTCTCTATCAATTGTTCCTGGGACTACATGTCGTACATTTATAAGAAACAATGACAATTTACAGTTTATGCTAGGGGAAGATAGGGTGATCCCTCAAGTATGTGTTAGTCTAATCGAGAGGCCAGCAGGAGGTGTCATTGGTGAAGATATCCCTCATCCTGATAACACTCAACAATTTCGATTGTCAAACGGAAGCAACCAGTTGTTCACAGAAAGAAGTGAGATTGATGGTCGGGAAAACATATGTGTTGTCCCACCGGAAGTAACCGCCCATGATAATAGACCGGGACCTCAATTCGACGATATATTTGGTTGTCATATTGAGATGAATGGTAGACAGTACAACCACCAATACAATGAGATATACAATGACATCAACAATGAGGAGAATACAACACTGAATGTTGGGGTGAATAATGAGGTGGATACTGAGGGCAATTTAAATTTTGTAGAAAATGTAGAGGACAATCAGGATGATGCAGAACCTGTCGAAACAGAAAGACGTGTAAGACATGTACACGGATTTAGTTCTAGTGCACTAGATATAGCTGGCACCTCCGAGGGGAGGGCTAATGTAACTGCAGATGATTCTGATAATGCCACAACATGGGTTATTCCAGAAGCAGAATCATACTCGTTTGGTATTAGTGGAAGCAGGAACTTGTTTGAAGATGAACCTACAAGCATGATATATAAAGACCAGTTTTTTCCAACGAAAAAAGATTTGAAGAGACTAGTAGGCCATTTTGCAATGCGGCAGAACTTCGAGTGGAAGGTGAAAAGGTCCAATAAGACAACATTACATCTAGTTTGTTTGATGGGAAATTGTACGTGGAAGTTAAAAGCGGTGAGGAGAGATGAAGGCACATACTTTCAAGTAAGAAGTTTTATCAACGAATACACTTATCCGTTAGAGGAAATTCACCGCCAGCACCGACTATCTAGTGCAGTCATAATTGGAGAAGTTATTGCACCTAGATTTCAACAACAAGATGGTCGACTAATGCGTCCGAAGGACATAATAGCCGACATGAAATCAATGTATGGAATCCAAATCATGTACAGTAAGGCACACGCCGCCCTCGATTATGCGTTGTCACTAACATATGGAACGCATGAGGAAACCTTCCAACTGCTTCCACCATTTGGTTACGTTTTTGGAACAACAAAATCCTGTCACAATCACTGACTTACAATGTGACGAAGATGGTAAATTTCTATACTTCTTCATGTCGATTGGTGCCTCACTTAGAGGATTCCGGACGTGTATGCATCCAGTCATTGCCGTTGATGGTACCCATTTGAAGGGACGATTCCGGGGTACAATCTTTGTTGCAACAATACAAGATGGGAATGAACATGTGTATCCAATTGCTTTTGGGTACGGCGACTCAGAAAACAACCTTTCATGGGAATGGTTTTTGGATTGTTTGAAGGGTGCCCTATGTCATATTGATGAGCTAGTTTTCATTTCTGATAGGCATGCAAGCATTGGAGCAGTGATTTCTAAAGTGTTCCCTTATGCCACTCATACCATATGTTGCTGGCACTTTGCTGAAAATATCAAAAAGCGATTTCATAGGAATGATGTTGGCGCAATAATGGGCAAAACAACCAGTGCATACACCGAGTTTGAATATAACCAACGTATGGAAGAGTTAAAAAACTTGCACCAGAATGCATATGATTATGTAATTGATGCCGACCCACACAAGTGGTCCCGTGTACACTACCCGGAAAGAAGGTATAGGGTGATTACCACTAATGTTGCAGAATGCATAAACTCATGCCTAAAATTTGCACGCCAACTGCCTATGTTGACTATGGCTGAGTTCATTAGGAATATGCTGCAACGGTGGTTTTATGATCGCTATAGAGCTGCACAAACCATGCGTCATCAGTTGACCGACGCAGCACATCTTGTGCTCTTAAAACGTGTGGAGAAGTGTGGTTATTTGACCGTAAATCCAGTCGACTGAAACATTTTTTTGGTCAAACGGTTTGGAAAACAGTGGACTGTTGACTTAGCTCGGAAGACTTGTACTTGCAACAAATTTCAAATGGATCATTTTCCATGTTCTCACTCCCTTGCGGCGGCACAGTACATTACTGAAACTTGGACTTCACGACTTTGAAAACCTACTGATCATTTTCTCGGTGAAGCTGATCGTTTTCAATGTTTTTTACAGGGAGCGAAACTTGGACTTCACAACTTTGTGTGGGGACTACTACAAGAGACAGACACTTATTAACGCGTACTCGGTTCCTATTATACCGGTGGGCCATCCTTCCACTTGGGTTGTGCCATCTGACATTGCTCGGAGGGTGATTTTGAATCCAAACTCTAGGAGACAAGTAGGACGCCCGAGGGCGGGTCGCCATGTCTCGTATTCGGAGAAGACAACTACACAATCCTGTAGAAGATGTGGACAACCAGGGCATAATTTCAGGAGATGTCCTAATCCACCTATGATTAATGAAGGTACAAGAAGAGCTGTTCCCGATGAATACCGCCGCAAGTGTATCATCTGCCATTCAATTGGACACAACAAACAAACGTGCCCTAACGTTGACTCTAATAGGGAATGAATGACAGTTTCGATCACATTGAAAACTTTTGGATGTGTATCATATTGTAATAATTTGGATTTGCAATAATTACTTATTAATGAATGAATTAATATTAATGAATGAATAATGAACGAAATAATATTCATGAATTAATTACATGTCTGTATACATATAAAATGGGAATATACAAAAAATCACTTGGCGGGCCTGGAGTTAGAAAAAATCTCCACAACCATTTTCTCCCGAATGATCCCCATGTCGTCCTCTAACCAATCAAAAGACCTTCGACCCACCAGTATGTACTCGATAAGTCTCAAAGTATGGGGATCACATTTACCTCTGCAATTCGGCACATAAAACACCATTAGAAATCGTTCATAAAGAATATCTAAACACGTGAATAAAATAAAATGTCTTACGATTTCTTTGGTTGGGGGACTGTAGAATTATGCACCAGGCTGACCGAGAAGGGTTTATTTTCCCGAGGGAACGCCCGTCGTGTTGTGTGGAACCCCGCGTCACTCAACATGGAGGGTAACAAACACCGTAAATGCCCGAAACATGACGCCATGAACCGTCGGCGGTCTTCATCTGCAAATTCTACAGGGACACGGTTCAGTGCGTCGTCTATATGAGCGAGGGCATCAAAATGGTTGTGTCGTGTCAATTTACCCTCGTACCAGTATCCTTCTGGAGTTTTAAGCGAATCCCTCAACCTAATTCTCATCTGCAATGTAACAGAAATACAACATCATTAAACAATTTTTTTTTAAAAACTCGATCCCTTTCAAAAAATCTCTATTGATTTACAAAAAAGCTCGATTCCTTTTCAAAAAGGCTCGATCCCTTTCAAAACAGCTCGATTGCTTTACAAAAAAACTCGATTCATTTTAAAAAATGCTCGATCCCTTTCAAAACAGCTCGATTGCTTTACACAAAAGCTCGGTTTCTTTTCAAAAAGGCTCGATCCCTTTCAAAAAAACTCGATCCATTTCATAAAAGCTCGATCCCTTTTAAAAAAAGCTTGATCCCTTTTAAAAAATGCTCGATCTTTTTTAAAAAAGGCTCGATTCCTTTTAAAAAAGGCTCGATCCATTTTCAAAAAAGCTCGATCCCTTTTCAAAAAAAACTCCATCCCTTTCAAATAGACTCGATCCAATTCAAATACAGCTCGAACCTATTCAAAAAAGCTCGAAACATATTCAAAAAAACTCGATTCCTTTTCAAAATGGCTCGATCCAATTCAAAAAAAGCTCGATTCATTTTTAAAAAAGCTCGATGCCTTTCAAAAAAGCTCGATCTCTTTTCAAAAAGGCTCGATCCCTTTTCAAAAAAGCTCGATCCCTTTCAAATACGCTCGATCTAATTTTAAAACAGCTCGAACCTATTCAAAAAAGCTTGAAACCTATTCAAAAAATCTCGATCCTTTTCAAAATGGCTCGATCATTTTCAAAAAAATCTCGATTCCTTTTCAAAAAAGCTCGATTCCTTTTCACAAAAGCTCGATTCTTTTTCGAAAAAACTCGATTTACCAAAACCTAATTTTCACAAAAAAAAAACTTGCCTAAACAAATAAGTTCGATTCCCTTCAAAAAAGTCTCGAAAACCCAGATTTCATCTTCCTCAACTGATATTCAACCAAATTACACATTCTCACATCTCTATTTTAACCGGTTTCTACAATTCCTATCAACAAAACTCATAACTAACATGTAATGCAAGTTAACAATAACAAAAACGAGGAAAAAAAACCAATATTACCTTTGTCAATCACAACTCTTTCGGTCACTTCACCGTCGATTAGTTTCTGTCGGTTTGACTGTTGCTTCTCTCTGACTTTGAAAATGACAACTTCCTCACTGCTAAAATATTTCGGGATATTTTTGTCTCAAACACTCTTTTTGTGCCTTTTAAACATACATTAGTAAAATGGTGATATTTGCACAACACACCCCTCAAATAGTGCCAATAATTTTTTGACCCCAATATGTAATAACACGTGGATCTCATAGCACCACAATCTCACAATCTCACAATCTCACATTCTCACATACACCACACAATATCTTCATTGACCACACCTCACCTAATTCATCATTACACCACTACTCACCAGTACACCACACCTCACCTTCATTACATTAAATCACTAGTACACCACGTCAACACCTCACCTTCATCGACGACGGGCGACGATGATGATTGGCAAGGGGCGACGACGATCGGTGACAAGCTTAGAAGGCTGAAGTGATGATCGGTAACGAGAGAAGAGAGTGCACGATTCCGGCGACGGGCGATGACGATTGGTGAAGGACTGAAGCGACAATCGGTGACGAGAGAAGAGAGTGCACGATTTTGGCGACTAGATGCCCGATTAGGACCGACTAGAACCGATTTTGACCGACTTTGACTGAGACCGCCTAACAACATCGACTACCCTCAAATCGCAACGGTAAATCACCGCCGAGCAACTAATCGGCGACTAGTCGGCCCTAGTCGCCGACCTCTGCAACACTGTATAAGAGTCAAGTTATTTTCAATATATTCATGCACTTAATAGTTTCTAAAGATATTAGAGGCTAAAATCTCTTTTGAAGTTATTTTATTACATTTATTATTTTAATCCATGAGCTACATGCATAGAGTAATCTATATGGCTTACACTTGCACTATTAATTTAATCTATATACTTTATATATACATATATACATTATTTAATCTATAACACTTAATTTATTAGGTTTTACAATTAGATTTTTTCTAATGGACTCTAAGTAACCTTTAGTATTCTTTCGTGTTGTTGAACATAAGTAATTAATAAATTTATCTTTTTTATATTAAAAAAAGTATTAAAAGTGCATCCGTCCTTAAAAAGCTTAAATCCGTCATCCATACCCATATTATATGCACCGACAGCATCTTTTCAAGTAAAATGTTTGTACTTGATATGGTTATGTCCTCGTACTTTAAAAAAATAATGTCAAAATTATGATATTATATTAACAAAATTTGATATCAACATTAAATTATAAATGTTTAAATCACTTCGTACATATGAGGATATGAATTGAATTGCTATAAAATATTTTATAATATTATTATAACTAACAAATTTCAATTAATAAAAATGACCATGGAAACATGAATTGAACAATTGTATATATTTATTAATAACATTGTAACTAATATATATTAATTATTCTAAACATACTATTTGTATTTGGGATCATGCAGGATTTCAATTAGCAACAATCATTGGACATTTCAATTTGAGTTATTGAGTTATTTGAGTTACAACAATATGATTAATTTGAGTTATTTTTAATTATATAAGGATCAAATTGATAAAATTTTAATTAAAGAATAAAAAAATGATATTTTTCAATTATATTGGGATCAAATTGTAAGAACCATAAGTAAAAAACAGTATTTATATATATATTTATATATTATTATACATATTTTTAATACTATATTATTTATTCATATTTTAAATATTTAAGTTAACTTTATTTTTTTATAAAAATGTTATATTTATTCTTTATTTTCTAAATATACGTAATTATTTTTTAAATCTTCTGAAAAAAAAAAAAATCTTCACATTTAAAAGTGGAACAACCGGTTCGAATCTCCATTTGATTTGTAACTGGTACGAATCTCCATTTAATGGGTTCGGCTCCTCTCAGCTTTTGAGGGTTTGCATGATAAAAGGCCCAATTAGGTAAAGAGAACTACTTGGGTGAAACGGGTGCACGTGAGCTCACCTACTTGAACACATTCCAGTGACGTGGCGTCAAATTTCATGAAATCAGAAAAGACTCCAAGTCACTTGAGGACTTTTGAGTGGAGGAGTACACGTGCGGCTTATCCACAGAAGCTTCTCTAAATCCGTGACCGTGACTCACCTTGCTGTTGCCGGACACTTTTCCTCGTCGTATTTTCAAAATTTGAATTCAATATCCCAGCTAACATAACCAAATCCAAACCGATTCGAAACCATTTCCGTTATATCAAAATGAAGCTGAGGGCAAAACCGTCAATTATAGTTAAATCACACGCGAGATACCCGAGGCGTGACATAACTACTGGTCTCCATTAAGCGTGCGCCTCGATGACCTAGTTACATCAACACAAATCTAAACTTGACTATGATGGACACGTGTAGGGCTGAGATCAGCTTAATGGATAAAAGTTGGATAATTCGGATGTAGATGATTAGGTTCGTACTTATATGAAGAGACAAAAGGGAGTGGGCTTAAAAACACTGAAATCGTTTGGTTTCACTTGCACAGAGAGTTTGACTCTTCATTTAGGGTTTTTTTTTGGTTAGTTTTAAGGTAAAATTTTGTCTGGAAAACCCTAGGCTTGATATTGTTTAGCGTTTGTTTTTCACTTCATTTTTGCGTTTGTTTGTGTGTTTTTGTTTTCAAAATGCTTGTTTCTTTCTCTTGAAAACGATCTAGGTGTTAGATACTCTGCAATGCTGCTCCTTTTCGCTTTGTTTTTGGGTTAATTTGGAACTTTCTTTTGGTTTTAAGCGTGATCTATGGCTGTTTATTGCTTGAGAAAAAAATTAATTTTTTGTTCTGTTTTAGGTTACTATTAATGGTGATTTTCGTCACTGTAGAGTCTTAGTTTTTACTCTGTGAGTTGAATTTAGTGTTTAGTTTGTTTTGAGTTTCAACTTGTTGTGTTTTTTAAATTTTCTCAGTTTTAATTTTAGTGTTGTAGAAGTGTTTTCTGTTTTTGTGTCGGACTGAAGTAGAAACGTCAAAGATTTGCTTTTTACAGCAACAGTTTCCTGAACTTTACTCTTTCTAAATTACTATATATTATATATATATATATATATATATATATATATATATATATGTATATATATATTCAGTTTTGTTGTCCTTTTTGCCATTTCGTGAGTGTCGTATTTTAATTAATAGTTGTTAATTGAGAATTAAATACAGCCTTGGTAGTGTTTTCCGAAAACTATTTTGGGTCTTTTTGGTTCAAGTTTTAAACCCCAGCTAGAAATAAAGAGGGTTTGTAATTGTTTATGTATATTTTTATCTCAGACGACCTAGATCTGTGCTTATTACGTGTTGTTTTTTTCTTGTTGTGTGCAGAACTCACAAGCTTTACCCTTTTGCAGCCTGTCTTGTATCAGGTAATATTTAGAGTGCATGCTTGCTGCTTGTGCTTGCATGCTCTGCTCTCGAATCTCCTTACTGTTAGTATCTTTTTCTTGTAAGTTTTTCCTTGTTTGTGGTTGCCAATGAGTGGGTATGTATATATTTGTGTGATTTTTTGTATGGGTTTTCCTTCTTGTTTCAGTTTTACTCATGGTTTATGTACTCTATCTGCATCTTATTAGTATATATGTAAAAGGCTTTTGTTGTATTGTTTGAAGTCATACCAGAAAGTACTTTGATTTGGTTGCCCTACTTATTTGCCTATTATGAACTTTTGCTTGGTTATTTGGGAATTTTAAGTGGTTTTTTCTGTTACGCCTTTACATTTTTTAATACTGTCTGGGATTTGGTTATGGAGCTTTCCTCTGTTTTAATGCTCTAGTTCTGCATG
Organism: Dipteronia dyeriana; assembly: GCA_032871835.1. Classification (NCBI taxonomy): domain Eukaryota; kingdom Viridiplantae; phylum Streptophyta; class Magnoliopsida; order Sapindales; family Sapindaceae; genus Dipteronia; species Dipteronia dyeriana. Next base: position 18,970,011 of record CM065301.1, on the reverse strand, counting down.
TTTTAAAGTGAATTAATGGTTCTTTGACCTGTCATTTTGTATCAGTTATTCGCATAGCACTATTTTTGACTTATCCATCTCACTGCCTAGATGAACCATTAAAGTTATATAAACATACAAGCTGAAAAACGGTTTCATCTTTTCCTAGTTTTGATTTTCTGGTGACATCTCATCAATTGTGTTGTGCATTTCTGACAATTTCGCCTTTGTTTACGTCGAGTGATTTTGAGGTTTCATCTCTTTATTTTTCCCTATGCCATTTGCTTGTAGCCTTTTATTTATGACTTTACTTGCAGTTATGCCATGGATGTCTTCATTTTCTAGCTAGTGCTGGAATTTGTGTTGTTTTATTCAAATTTACATTTGAATTTCCTTATTCTTGTATACCCTCTACTGGTGATGTGTATTTTGAGCTTTTGACATTATCTTAGGATTATGAATGTTTAAAATTTCTTACATCTTAAAAGCCTATACTTGGTTTTACTAAATTGACTCGACTTCTTATCAAGTCAATGGCATCTATCACTCTTTATTTTTCTTTTTTCTTATTTTATGACATAATTTGGCAAGTGTGCTGTATTACATAGTAACATAGGTAGCTTTTGGTAGGTATAAATTCCTATCTAATGTTTTCCTATTCAAATGATAGAACACTACATGTCTTCATAGTGCTTTTTCCATTTCGATACATGTTTGAATATGCAATGTTAATGTAGATGGATGATTTAGAAGTTTGCTGCTTAAACCAAGTGTTAGGTTATATTCTCGTTTTCCCATGAATTGTTTGTTTTGACAATCACTTTTTTTTGTTGCTTTTTATTTTTAACTGTAACTTGTGTATTATTTAATGCTCAGGATATGGATTCCTTTGAACCTGATGGAAAAGGTTTGCAAGATGGAAATGGGGAGCTGAATGGGAATGGGGCAGCAGATACTTTACCCCCTCCGCCTCCTGTTATCCCACCAGATTTTGTTCCCACGAAGTTGGACGCAGAACAAGCAAAGAAGAAGGTTATGAGGGTTCCTATGTCCAGGCGTGGCCTTGGATCCAGAGGGAAGAAAATAACTTTGCTAACTAATCACTTCAAAGTTAATGTTACTAATGTTGAGGGTCATTTCTTCCATTATTCTGTAAGTCCACATATCTTTTTCTTGATAATATTGTTATGTTTTTTTTTGTTTTGATGAATTCAACCCATTCTTACAAACTTTTTTTTTTTTTTGGTTTATTTGTTGTTAAATCAGGTTTCCCTTGCTTATGAAGATGGACGCCCTGTTGAAGGAAAGGGTGTTGGAAGAAAAGTTCTTGATAGGGTGCATGATACTTACAAGACTGAGTTAGATGGAAAAGACTTTGCTTATGATGGGGAGCACAGCTTATTTACTGTTGGTTCCCTCCCACGCAACAAACTCGAGTTCACTGTTGTGCTCGAGGATATGCCATCTAACCGGTAAAACAAGCACTCTTTCTTTTCCCACAAGTTGATTTAGATTTAAGTCTCAGCAGGATTTTTTGTTTACAGAAACAATGGGAATGCAGCTCCTGATGAGCACGGAAGTCCAAACTCTGATCGGAAGAGAATAAGGCGACCGTACCAGTCCAAAACATACCTAGTGGAGATTAGCTTTGCTGCTAAAATTCCAATGCAGGCCATTGCAAATGCTCTACGTGGTCAGGAATCAGAAAATTCCCAAGAAGCCTTGAGGGTACTAGATATCATATTAAGACAGCATGCAGCTAAACAGTGAGTGATACACACAAAACAAGCATTTGTTTACTTTTGATTCACTTTTGGTTCCAGTTTTTCCATCGTTCCTCATGGCTGAACTGTTGCAGGGGCTGCCTCCTTGTTCGCCAATCATTCTTCCATAATGACCCAAAGAATTTTGCTGATGTGGGAGGGGGTGTTCTTGGCTGTAGAGGATTTCATTCCAGTTTTAGAACCACTCAGGGAGGGTTATCTTTGAACATTGGTGAGAACCTTTTTATCCTTTTTAAAATATTTTTATTCATATAGTATTGCTTCCTTAAATGTTGCTTCTGCAGATGTATCCACAACCATGATAATACAGCCTGGCCCTGTGGTTGATTTTCTAATTGCCAACCAAAATGTCAAAGATCCTTTTTCACTTGACTGGGCCAAGGTAATCAATATTTTGCTATATTTCTAGGATTGAGCTGATCTGTTCCTCAGATTGATTATAAGTCCGTGTAATCTTGTGTTGATTAATAGGTTAAACGAGTGCTTAAAAATCTGAGGATTAAGACAATTCCTGCCAATCAAGAGTACAAGATCACTGGATTGAGTGAGAAATCTTGCAAAGAGCAAATGTATGCTTTTCTATTGGTGTCATGTTCCCATTTTAAGTTTGTTCTTAGATTAGTTGATCTTGTTAAATTAAACACTTATTTAGTTTAGTGGTCAAACTTTTTGCCTTACGTTGATATAGGTTTTCTCTAAAGCAAAGAAATATGAAGGATGAAGATGGCGAAGTTCAGGTTCTTGAAATCTCTGTTTATGAGTATTTTGTAAATCATCGCAATATAGAGTTGCGATATTCTGGAGACTTACCATGCATAAACGTTGGGAAGCCAAAGCGTCCAACCTATATCCCTCTTGAGGTGAGTAGATATGCTATGATTTTGTTTATTGTAATTTTTATTAACAATGAATGAGTTGTGTGTTTCTTGATTAATAAACTTGTACCTTCTGTTGTTCATTGGAATTTTTGTAGCTCTGTTCTTTGGTGTCTTTACAACGTTATACAAAATCCCTATCCACGCCTCAGAGAGCATCACTAGTGGAAAAATCAAGGCAGAAGCCTCAAGAAAGGATGAGTGCATTATCTAATGTAAGTGTCTTCTCAAAGCATTGTATTTTGATGTGTAGCATGCTTTTGTTTGTTCAAGCTTATGACACAACTTTTCTTGAAGGCTCTGAAAACTAGCAAGTATGATGCTGAACCAATGCTACGTTCATGTGGCATTTCAATCAGTACTAATTTTGCTCAAGTGGATGGCCGTGTTCTTAATGCTCCAAAGGTATATCTATAATATTCCTTTAGTGGATTTGTTCTATTTTCTTGGCGTTTAGGTTAGAAATTGTTTTCAATGATTATTGTTGTTATTATGATAATTTTTAGATTTTCTTTTAACCTATTTGATCTGTTCAATTTTCCTAACAGTTAAAAGTAGGCAATGGAGAAGATTTGTTTCCTACTAGAGGGCGGTGGAATTTTAACAATAAGGTTTTTGTTTTCTTCTTTCACCTGATCATGATTTAATTTAGTGATTCTCATCATATGTTCAATTGTTTCTCTAGAAATTGGTAGAGCCAACCAAGATAGATCGGTGGGCTGTTGTGAACTTCTCTGCACGCTGCAACTTACGTATGCTTGTTCAAGATCTGATCAAATGTGGAGCTATGAAAGGAATAGTAAGTTGTCAGTTTTTGTTCAGTGCACTATAAAAATAATCAAATTACTGAGATGTTACCCTGCCTCCCTCACCTTCTATCATTTTTTTTTGGTTGCCTTATTGCAGCACATAGATGAACCATTTGATGTGTTTGAAGAGAGTCCGCAGTTTAGACGTGCTCCACCTGTGGTTCGAGTGGAGAAGTTGTTTGCAGAGGTTCAGTCGAAACTTCCTGGGGCTCCACAGTTCCTTCTGTGTGTACTTCCTGAGAGGAAGAACTGTGATCTCTATGGTAAATTGTTTTGATCTTGACCTTGTATAATAATTATTGTTTTATCTTTTAGCCTCTGACAAAGGAACTCCATTGAATCTTTTAAGGTCCATGGAAAAAGAAGAATCTGGCTGACTTTGGCATTGTGACACAGTGCATTGCTCCTATAAAGGTCAATGACCAGTATCTTACAAATGTTCTCTTGAAGATTAATGCAAAGGTACCAACGATGAAAAAATCCCACTTTCTAGGGATCTAGGTTCAGTTTTCTTGTTATGTACTTGTGAGATGAGGCTTTTTTGTTGTGCTGTTGTCTTATTTCTTCAGTCTGTTTTTGTTATTGTCATCCTTGCAACTTGGTGGATTAATTCATTGATGGTAGTTCTTGTGTTTTGATTTAAAGTTTTTGCAAAACGAGGCTGATGCCTCACTTTTTCATTTCTATTTTCTCACATGCAGCTTGGAGGATTAAATCAATTGTTGGCTGTTGAACATTCACCTTCAATCCCTATAGTTTCTAAAGTTCCTACCATCATCCTTGGGATGGATGTGTCGCATGGATCTCCTGGACAGTCTGACATACCATCAATTGCTGCTGTAATGTCTTTGAATCTTTTATGTTGTTAATTTGAGGTCCACATTTTTTTCAGTCATTTTGGTAAAGAACGTGTAATTTTCTGCTGTAAAATCTGGAACTAATATAAGTTTGTTGGTTTCTTGGTGTTGTATTATTAGGTTGTCAGCTCCAGGCATTGGCCCTTGATTTCTCGATATAGAGCATCTGTGCGTACACAGTCTCCAAAGGTGGAAATGATAGATTCTCTATTCAAGAAAGTATCTGACACTGAAGATGAAGGCATAATAAGGTGTGTTCTTTTCCTTTTTCTACTGGGGTATAGAGTTTATAGACCGTCTACCTTGTTTTGCCTTGGAAATTTCTTATTTGATTTTTTTGTTGTGAAGGTTAGATGGTATCTAAATATCTGGTTTATGAAAGTTATATAGCCGGCAAACCATATGATAAAACTTTCTGAGTGTTTACTTTACAGGTCATTTATGTAAATCCATCTTTCTTCAATTTCAGGGAGCTTCTTTTGGACTTCTATACAAGTTCGGGAAAAAGAAAACCTGAACAAATCATCATATTCAGGTATATACTCCTATAACATTTTGCGACACGAAGGTATGATTATATAACACATGCTGTTTTTATCGAGGTCAGCCACTCTTGTATCTTGATTAAAGGCAGTAGAATCTTGTTTCATTTCGTTTCCTCCTTCCTGTAAAATGTTTATTTTGCACAAGGATTTCATCCCCTCCCTCACAACATTTTCTCTGTTTACAAGTCTCTCTTTATGCTGCAAACATTTATTTGGATTTGAATCTGTATTATGATGTAACCAAATGCCATGAAATTCTGTATAGCAGTTTTTCCTCAAAACAACCAATATATTTCAAATCATAGTTCTCCTTGAGCATTGTCTGGTTTTGTGATTGATTTGTCAGAATATTCAAATTGGGTTAACTAACATCTGCAGATTTCATTTTCCATGATTTTGATATTAATTCACGGCTACACATGACAACCTCAAAGACAGATAATGAAAGATTTATAATCTTTGTAATGTTTGTTCAGTTCATTCATTGCCTGTGAATCTTTTTTTGTCTTATATATTAACTATATGTGCTATAATTGTATGATTCAAGGAAGGTTATTTTAAACTCTTTATTAGAGGTAGATTTAACACTCTTGCAATAATAGTTTTTTTATAGCATACAGCCTTACATATATATTTATTTCTGAGATTTAGGAGAAGAATGATTTCTTTTGCTGATGGAACTCTGCCAAAACTTGCCTTATGTATTCCATGTAGTCCATATACTTCATATATGTTATTATAGATTCCCTGTTCTTGTACTTCTAAATTCTGTCTGATTTTTTTTCTTCTTAATTATAATTGTTGAGGTCCAAAAGTCTTTAGTTGTATGAATAAGTTTGTATACACGTTGGCTGTTAGTTGCACTTCATGTTTACTTGTGAAATTTTTTGCTAGTGCTTATGTGTAACCTGTTATATCTAGGGATGGTGTCAGCGAGTCGCAGTTCAACCAAGTATTGAACATTGAGCTTGATCAGATGATCGAGGTTTTAAACCAGTGCCTTCAATAATTATGTTTTTCTAGCTGTAAACTTGGTCATTAGTTTCTTTGATAACTGAATAGATTAATATTTCCAGGCTTGCAAGTTTCTTGATGAGAAATGGAACCCCAAATTTGTGGTGATTGTTGCTCAGAAGAATCACCATACAAAATTCTTTCAATCTGGGTCTCCTGATAATGTTCCACCTGGTAAGCCTGCCTTACTATGTTTATCATCAGTCTATTATGGTATTAGGCATAACACTTGTTATTCTTCTACCTATGCAGGAACTATTATAGACAACAGAATCTGTCATCCGAAGAGCAATGACTTTTATCTCTGTGCACATGCTGGAATGATTGTGAGTGTTAGAAAGCTTTAGCTATTTATTTGCTTGTCGGGCTTTGGTTAAGTTATTTATATGTTGTCACTAGTTGTGCATGGTATTTATATGGCTGTTTTATAATCACAGCTGAATAACTTAATAGATGAAATGATTTTCCTACCTGTGTGACAAAATTACCTATGTGGTTCTTTAGCTTGTCCAGGCATTGTATTGGTTTCAATATACTACTTGCTGCCTATAATTTATGGAGTTTTAATTTGATAAATGGTTTTCCTGATGTATTACTGACAGTGTCTTGTGAAAACTGATTTTCCTGATGGATACAATGGTGTATTACTTTGTTACGTACTACTTGATTGTGGTCTCTCCATATATTTTGCTTTAGTATTTTTAACTGTTACTCTGATATCAGTCACAGACAAGATTCAATTTTATAGTTCTCAAATGATTGTAGAGATCCCTTACAGGTTAAGGAATTTTCGTTAAATATTTTAGCTCTCTTGATCATCCCTGCTTTTGCTCCCTTGTTCCTTTGCTTTTCTGGTTTTTGAACTTTGAATTAATTAATAATGTTGATAGTTTTCTTATGTAGTAGAATTTTTAATGCTAAATATCTGGGAATCCTTGTAATTGTCAAAGCTAATCTATTTATTCGCAATTGATGTAATTTGCAATTATTGATACTGTAAATAAGTATGTGTTTGAAATTGTGTTATAAAGATCAAGTAATTGTTATTTTTTCTTTTCTTTTCTTTTAAGTTCCAGACCATAGTGGATGATCAAGTCATTTACCATTGTCCCTTGTTAAATAACGTTTCTCTAAAACTTGGGATTTTTCAGGCAATTATATCTTCTCTTCATTTATGATTGTATAGGGAACTACAAGGCCAACACATTACCACGTTCTGTATGATGAAATCGGCTTTTCAGCAGATGATCTACAGGAACTTGTCCATTCACTTTCTTATGTGTAAGTACAAAGTGTCAGCTTTCTGTTTAAGTTGAAAATGTTGTGATGATGTTCTAAATTTCTATTTGCCAATATTGCAGGTATCAGAGAAGCACTACAGCGATTTCCGTTGGTAATTTCGATTATTTTGGAGATATAGAACATCTGAGCTAGTTTGTTATTTTTGCTGATCTTAAATTTAATGCGAAGTTTTAATTTTAGTTATTGTTTTACTTTTTAGTAGTAAATCCTTTTGCAGATATATACTTAAAACCCTTTTTCTTCTCTTGCTCCCCTTACCTCATTATGCAGTTGCTCCAATTTGTTATGCCCACTTAGCAGCCAGTCAGGTGGGCACCTTCATGAAGTTTGAAGACACATCGGAGACATCATCGAGCCATGGTGGAATGACATCAGCTGGAGCTGTTCCTGTCCCACAGCTGCCGCGCCTGCAGGAGAAAGTGTGTAATTCAATGTTCTTTTGCTGAGGCCTGTGAGCCGCGTTTTCTGTGTTTTCAAAAACAAGTTTTCTCAGTCTGTATATAGTCGTTGGAACGGGCATGCAAAGGTGCCGAAACTAGTAGTGGCCCATACCTTTGCTGGTAGTATATCCCAGTTTTAGCAGTGCCCCTTATTATGCCTTGGAATTTCTTTTGTGATGACTTGGCTTTTTGGCTTTTGGATATTGCGGGGACATGAAACTACTGGTTTGTCCTTTGTTAATGTGAGGCATTTGGGCATTTGATTGCAAGACTAAGGGTTTGAATGGCGTTGTCAACTGTCGAGTGCAAAATTTATTATGATAATAAGCCGAGTCTTTTTGATATCAGATAATTTACCTAACTAAAAACTTGAATTGAAAATTCCGTTCTGAAAATTGTTGTACAAATTAAGGAAGGCATTTCAACTTGGGTACTCTTATAATTGCTTTTTCGTTTTATGATTTGATGTAGTATGTTATTAAAATTTGTTTTAAATTATAAATCTGGTCATATTTGTTTTGATTTGTATTTCGCTCATCATTTTGGTTCTCTTGGCTTGGTGGTATCAGTTTCAGTTTTATCATATAATTGCTACTTGCTTAAAAAAAAGAATAAAATGTTATAAAAATAATTATATTATTATAAAATAATAGAATTTTAAAATAAAAACAAGAAATTATAATCAGGGGCGCATTGCCTGTGATACGATTAGTTCCTTGACTTAGACTTACGATGCAGGGTCCAAAGTCACGCCATAAACGAGGTATAAGTGTTTAGTGGTCCCAAAGGTGAACTAATGTACGACTGTGAGAGCAAATTTGATCCTGAAGGGTTGGTGGACATTCATATTTTCTGTAAGAGGACAGTTGATATATATATATAATAGGAAACTTTCCAAACCTAAATTTACCGGCTATTAATTATACTGATTCAGCTAATCTAATAAAAACAAGTGGAAATCGTTAAAAATAACAATAACTATTATAAAATTTTTATTTTTAGCTATATGAAAATTTATTTGTTAATAGCCACTTTGTTAACCCATATAAAAACCATTTCTAAAAATTTTCTATTTTTTTTTCTCCTTTCTTCTCTCCCCGATCTCTCTCGACCGTCGCCGGCCTCCTCTCTCTCTTCTTTCTCTCTCTTTCACTCACTTCTCTTTCTCTCCTTTCCTTCTTTTCTCACACGTCGTCGACGGCTTGCCGGAGTGCCGTCGTCTGGGCTTCACGACCGTCCAGTAACGTCGTCGAGCTCCTGGCGATTAGATCTGCAAAAAAAAAGAAAAGAAAATGAAATACTAAAAACCCAGAACATTTCAATTTAGAAGATTTCAAGTTTCAACATTTCAATTTAAGCAAGATTTCAAGTTTTAAAATTTGAAAACGAAAACTTTAAAACCCAAAACATTTCAAGTTTCAACTTTCAATTTAGTCAAAATTTCAAGTTTCAAGTTCCTAACCGTGATTTCAAGTTTCAAAATTTCAAACTTTAAAACAAGATTTCAAGTTTCAAGTTCCTAACCGTGATTTCAAGTTTGGTTTCAGATTTTAATTATGATTTCAAGTTTTTTTTTTTCAATTTTAAAGAAAAAATCAAATCAACAGATATTTTTGTACTTTATGGACATACACTGTTTTTTTATTTTAAAATGACTATTATCAAATAAATTTTCGTATGTGGTTAAAATCAAAATTTCCATAATAGCTGTGGTTATTTTTTATTTTCTCTCTAAATACAATAACTATCACACTATACTTATCTGGTTCAACTAATCAAAAACAGCAGTGGGTATTATAGCTAAATTGACTTTAATATAGGAAAAGACTTGATCCTCAGTTCCCCAACTACACTTATATAATTAATCCATCCTTCCATCCAACAGTTAGCAACCCACAAGTCACAACGCTCTTCTTCAAAATTGTAAAAATTAATTAACTATTACAAGAACAAATAAAAAAAAGTTCAAAATTTAATCTCTTATTGTTCATTTTCACAGAGTTCCTACTACTACTTTTTTTTTTTTTTTTTTTTTTTTTGGTTCGAGTTCTTTATGTACAAGTTACAATTTGGGGGTAAAAACACAAACACCTCTCCAAGCTTGCAGACAACTTCGAAATAACGAAAATAGAAATTAAAATAAATTAGGGAGCTAAAGATAAACTAGAACACTAACAAAAACCTCAACAGTCAGCAGCCCAGAGATGAAAACTTTTCCCCCAATATGTATAATTTACAAAAACAAAAATCCATTGGCTTCCAAAACAATGCATAGGCTGCCATCTCCAGCTCCCTTGTTAAGTAATCAGGATTGATTTTCAAAATTTCTATCATCATTATTTCAATGCTACTGGGAAGGAATTGCTACAGCCGAAAGGCCGTCTTCTTTCGTACTGTTATTTCTCTCTTTTGCACGGAAATCTTCTATGCTCCGATATTCTTCCTTGAGCAACCTTTCCAATTCCGGATGTTTCTTTAGTGGTTCTTTCTGGTCCCGTCTCCCTCGATAATGATGGAACGCCCTAAGAAAGTACATTAGCAAATCTGATTACAAAAACATATTAAAGTGGCAAGAAGGCCCCTTCTTCAAACACTAATAGTATCTATTTCCTAAAAGAAGCTGTTATGGTCTTTCCTATATTGTCAGTTTTCACTTCTTTTGACTTGAGAAACAAAAAATGCAATCAGTAGTCCACAGTAGATATGTGAGATTCCAAATGCATACAAGTAATATGGAGGAAAATATATGATTTATCCCAAGTAAAACCCAATAACAAATAAAGGAAAATATCATATAATTATGCCGGACTTTCATCAAGACAGTATGCAAAGTTGAGATGCAAAGGTTAAGCATCTATTCTAATTGCATAAGAGTACATCTATGATTCATCGTTATTAGTGTGTTATGAAAACAAGCATTCCAATATCAATAATCCCCAAGTATGGGAACTTCACAGAACATGGAGCACATATCAGACAAACCCAAACAACAGATTACTGACAACTATGGCACAAGGCCACTGAATAATGATGAAATGATGACACCTATTTGGTGACCAAATCACAACTCCATTATTTTAGCCATCGGGAAGGATATATATTCCAAAAAAAAAAAAAAACCAATAAAAGAAATTAACTAATAAACTTCAAATCTAAATCCCATACTAGAGTGAATCTCAATGGCACCTAAAGTACTACAAACATTGAACAATAAAACACAAGTAACGATCATGTTGGACTAATGTACAGTTAAGAGTGCCTAAAAATTACGGCTTAAGTTGTTGAGTCCAATGGTTACCTAACAGTAACCAATCAGGAGTGCCCAAGTCCTAACTATATTAAAACATATTCCGTCTATTTTGGCTAAACAAGGCCACAAACACATTACATGAAGGCAAATATGGAAAACTTTATGAACCATAGTAGCAGATTGCTCTTGCACTTATACGTAATAATTATGCATCTCAATAACATAAAGAGAAACGTGCAAAGTAGATACCAGTATTTTTCAAGGCCATAAAGATTGCCTTTGAGATAAAAGTCAAGAGTGAGCTGTTCGAAGTCCTTATAGAGGTCCTCTCGGTACTCTTTCTCCAAGCCATAACTGAAAGAAATATGAATCTCGAATTATGTTATGCATCAAATCAAGGTAAAAAAGTAGTATCATTTGCACTCACTAAGCAGACAAAAAATCATTGGGAAGGACACTAATTTAAGTCAAAGAAAATTAAGGGTCAAAGCAGATCCACAATTTCAGGATTGGCTTCATTCCCCATGAAGTCAAAGAAACATATTTACTGACCTATAAAACCTGAAAAGACACTCTATTCCATAAATGTAATTAGCAGCTGCATCTTCAAGAGCGAATTTCTGGAACTCATTATACATAGAAGGAATGAACATATCTCTTAGGAAATATGACCAAAATCTGTACAGCGTGTTCATTTCCTGCATGTAAATGATAGAAATGATTCAATAATATAACAAGCAAACACCTCTGCAGCTAGAGACAATAGAGACATGAAATTCAAATATTTGAAAAGTCAGATAAATGAAGGATTTCAAACAAGCCTCTTCCCTTGTATATACATGTAAAAATAAGGGAAACAATTTGAATTTTGAAATTGTAAATCTAGGTGATTTTTTTTTTTCAAACAATGACATTAAGCAGCTAGATGTGAATCAAAGTAAAAAAAAAATATCTATCCCCAAATTAGCATATCATAGATGATCAAACAGTAAAACCAATTACAACATAAAATCTAGCATCATCCTGTATCTGAATTTATTTTTCATAATTTTTTTTACCCAATTAATAAACTTGTTAGCTCAAGGTAACATGCACTATTGCTTCCTCTTATTAATGATTTGGTCAAAAGAAGGGGGAGAAGGGAGAAAATATAAACGAAAGATCATATAATTCTTATCTCACTTAAAGGGGGAATAGATCAGCAAGATCAAGAGTGAATAAGATTTGGAAAAGGTGTTATATGAAAAAATCACATCTCAAAGCGAAACTTCCCTATGCACAAACAATTACAATTATGCAACACATAATTACTTCATCTTTTATTTATTTATTTTGAGAAACACAGTTAAATCATCTAGACAGAAAGTTTGAAGGTGAAGTCAACCTCACTGCAACCAATCCCTAACTTCTTCCTCTCATTTAAGCAGCGGTTACGGAATTTCAAGTACCTTCAAAACAAAATAACTAGGTCAGCCAACTATTACATATTATGTATATTTCATCATAAAACAGAAGAAAAAAAAAAGTGCACAAAAATTCAGCATGTCCTTACTTCTGCTGTTTGAAACCATTTTCTTCTAACAGCTGATGACTTGGATGCTGAAATGGTGGAAATGATTTTGGCAGGGAGCCCACAGGGGGACTAATCCCTGAAAGAACACCATGAGGTGAAACACTCAATTTTGAAGGCCTTAGCCTGTAAGATTCAGATTTGTAGAATGTCAGCTTAGTAAGACCAAAAAGCTTATGAAACAAGACATCATTCTGTTAGCATATTGGACACAACATATTTGAATTGAAAACAATGAACCTAAAATTGTACTATTAGAAAATGAAATAGTGGTAGTAAAATGCCGAAGGTGTTTTGGTTGAATAAATAATTCCACTATGTTATTAAAGCATAATCAACAGTCGCTTTCAACTAACCCATGGTTTTCTGGAGGAGTAGAGCCAAAGAAATATCCAACTGAATTACTAGGTGGACTTTCTGATATAATTCCAAGATTTCGACCAGTTCCGTGGTTTCTAAAGTTGCTGGAGAAAAATCTCTGCTTAAGTGAAGATTGTTGCCTATGGAAACCTTTATTTTGCTTCCTGCGGGAACTAGCGCTTCCAGACTCTTCATGGCCACTGCTTGCAGCAGAATTTTCACCTGCTTTTGAATTTGATACTCCTACTAAACCATTGCCTGAATACCTGGAGTTTCCATCTTTATTCTCAAAACTTGAAATATTCTTTCTGCGATTAAATCTCTTAGTTTTAAGCTCCTGCCCATGGCAATCAAGTTCAAGAATTTACTATGGTCAAGAATCTTAAGTGAATGTGAACAGTGAAAACATATTGTTGGCAATAAATTGCAGCAAATAAAGAATATAGGCATCTCCACCTGCTCATAGAAATAAAGACCATCATTTATTGCAGAAGCAAGCTCATTAGAAATAGACTTCAATCCTTTACCAGCAGTTACAGATTCTTCAACCATCCAATTATTCTGCACAGCAGAAACAAAAGAGCAAGTCAGCATTTAATGATTGCAGCAGGCAGGCATTAAACATGATGAGACATTCAAGAACTTATTTTGATAGTAAACAAAATTTTATAAACAAATTGAAAAGTTATACATGTGTGAACAAGCAGTCCACAAGTGGGAAAAACAACCCATAGGACAAAAAGAGGAGGGCATACAAAATCCCTACAAAGAATTAAAGACGCAAAAAGAACCCCCTAGCCAAGACTTTTACGCCAACACTGCTTTACAATTACGAATAAAGAAAAAAAGAGAAGTATCCCTAAAGTCAGAAGTTACAGAAGCCCATAGGGAAGCTAACAATCTGATCTTATCCTATAAAACCTCTACCCTTTCACCTCTGTGATCCTTAAAGATTATTTGTTCCTTTCATTCCACAACACCAAAAAGAAAGCCATCCTAGTACATTCCCAAAGAACCGTACCCTTCCTGCTTCCACCACAACAATACCATTTTTCCAAAAACCACATTCTACAAGGAACTGTATCCATGAATGAAATAACCACGAACTGTATCCATGAGTAAAGAACTTGAATACAGTTTGCATTCATGAATGCAATAACCTCACGGCAGAGCGAAAAAACGTTTTATTCTATTGATTATTTGCAGTGAAGGCGTTAAGCTATGCTGCTGATGCAGTTTTCTGGGTTAATAAGCCAACAAAACATAATTAGAAGCCCTATCAGCAAACTAAGTGTATAATTAAACTAATTTTAAGGCATTCGAACAGGCACCAATGGAGGGTAAGAGTTAGAAGCCCTATCAGGGTGTATAAATAAACTAATTTTAGGGAGTTAAACAGGCACCGATGGAGGGTAAGTGTTACATTATTATTATTTTTTAATCAGAACAAACAAAAGACTTTTAGTAAAGGTAAAGAAAAGATGTACAAGAAAGCAAGCTGTCCAAAAAGATAAAATAAAGAGTAAAAACTGTACAATCACAGACTCAATAAGAAATAGAACAAAATTAGAAGATAACCTCCTAATACCAGTCCACAAAAGAACGCAAAATAAACTAAACGACTCATCAAATCACAAAATTACAGCTTCACAATTATTAAGGATGAAAAAAAGAGTGTTATCTCCGAATTCTGAAGATATCGGAGCACAAAAAGGAGACCACACACTAATTTTGTCCAACAATGCCTGGAATCCTCACCTCTTTAAGTCCTTAAAAATTCTTTTACAGTTGTTAGTTGCCACAAATAACTCTTAAATAAAGGAAGTTCGAACCAAAGCTTTCTTCATGCCACTGGAAAATAACTGATGTCCATCTTTCACATACACCAGGATTCCTTTAGGCAAATTATTTGTGACACGAACAGACAAACATACGTACTCTTTCTCAATACTGGAAGATTATTTTTGGGGTGGTTGGGTACAGACTGATAAAGCGGTATCACAGAGGATGATAATAAATACTCAACAAGACACAGCTTTCATACTTAGCAGGAAACTAAGCATATAATGAAATTGACTTCATGGGATTCAAGCAGATGCCAGTAGAGAATAAAGAGTTAAAACTCTTTTAAGTACAGGATGTTCAAACTAAATCTTTCTTCATGCCATTGGAGATTTAATGGATGGTCATTTTACAACTCATGGCTGAGACAGAATGCAACCCTTTACACAAGGAATGCTCCAGTTGTTGGGGAGAATCATGCAACTATGACTAAAACAAGTTCACATATATACTCTTTCTCTTTACTGGAAGATTATTTAAGGGGATGAAAATTCACCATGGAGGGTAAGAGTTCTTAGTGACCACATAATTCTAAGTGTAGGAAGTTTGAAATCTTTTGTTCCTCTAGAGAAATCAATGCATGGTCATCTTAACATATGGCTGACATGGAAATCAATCCTTTACACCGGTAATTATCGGTGGGCACCCTAAACTTAAGATTGATGATTTATATATGAGGTTTAGCAACTTATAGAAATATTCTTATATTGGTTTAAATAAAAAATAATATAACATTAATTTAACTTATACTTGTTAATAGTGACAGAACAACTTGAAAGAAAATCGTAAATAAAATAATACCAAAATTAAACTATATTAGGGTTAAACCTAAGCCGCAAAACCAAACCAGTTTTTATGGGTTTGGTTTGGTTTCTACATTACCGCGTTTAAATAACTGTTTGGCTTGGTTATAGTGAAAATCAAACCAAACCATCCAATGCCCACCCCTACAGCCCTACCAGTAATGCTTCAGCTTGTTGGGGGTGGTGTCGTGTAACTGTTTGTAACAAACAAGCACACACATATTCTTTCTCTAAACTAGTGAATTATTGATGAATTCTTAAAATGTTTACAATGAAAATGACTAAAGTTGTCACAAACAAACAAAATATAACCCACAAAGAAAAGAAAAAGAAAATTGAATCTCTCCCTTTTAATTGGAAGGCTTCCTTATTTCTATATACTCTTTATATAGACAACCAAAACCTAAGTGCTAAGAAGTCTTTTTACATATACTAAATATGATAACAACATCATTAACGGCATGGTCCAATTTGCCAAATTTTCAACTCTGTGAATTGAATTCTTCCAACAGGTGACCATCAGAGCCAAATTTCACTTTTGATCACAGGGAAAAAATTATCCCCCACATCAGCCAGGTAACGAGGACAATATAGCTGGCTTACACCAAAATGGTGGACTATGTAATATGTGAAGAATTGTCAACGTTCCAGACAACTTGTGTATTTTACTTTTTGCACTTTCTCCTCATTTATCCTCAATGATTAGAGACCCAATTCCTCTATAACAACCAATATGATGGTAAAAAGAAAAAATAATACATGCCATATAGCATTGAAGATATTTGATAAAATACTTATAATACGTGAAAGTGCAAAATTTGATGCTTTAGTTTTGTAAACATTCATATGGTTCCTAAGATAACCCAAATTTTAAGGCATCATAACGAGAATCACCTTGAATTTCACAAGCTGAATAAGCCAAAAGAAATCTACTGCAAATTGGTCATACCTGGGTGACAATTACAAGTCTCTGAACATCTTGATCATTGACAAGTGTCTCATCATCTTCATCATCAATCCTGGGCAACAAAATCAATAAAAAATTCAAGTATATAGTCAGCACTTACAGCCAGTGCATACGGTTTTTATCACAAAAAAAGATGATAATTTATTGAAATTAAAAAAAAAAAGGTTTTATTACACAATGCACAAACAAATTCTAGTATCAGTTATACACAAGATTAATCTAAAGTGATAAGCCATTTATTATCAAAGCTAGATCAAGGCATCAAGCGTATAATATTATATTATATCAAACAGCATTTTACTAGCCAAGGATTTGCATTCAGCACATGTACTATTAAACTAGTAATACCAAATTTCTTGATTTCCAAAAGCTTATTAGAATAGTTCCAGTATAGACAGGAAACTGAAAAATAACCAAGACAGTACCTCCTGGCTGTGGGAAGATCATCCTTCTTCATCTTCTTCTGCTCAATCTCTAGTTCTTCATCAAGCATAAACGTATTTGCAAAATCATCAGAGAGATCATTAAGATTCTGCGCCGCCAAATTTAATGAGGGCTCCAATTTTTCAGCACCATGATCACCAGAACTTGCAGGTTCAACTACTTGTGACTGGTCTTGGCAGGAAATATCATAACTGGTACCAATGTCGGATTCAGAGACTGATGTTGTCAAATCACCATTTTCAGTACCTTGTTTTCCATCATCAGGTTGAACAAACTTACTGCAATGTTCTGTGATACTATTATGTGTTACTTCTGTACTATCACTACTGGCTGGTATGTGCTTCACCAAATTTCCAGTAGCTGATAAAAATTCAACATTTCCTTCAGAGGTTTCCCTCGTATAATCTCCATTGGCATCACCATTCACGGAAGAATCAGCAGCATTATCTACAGGTTGGTCCTGTGGAGTTTGAGCTGTTGACGAAGTAGGAATCCACTTGGACCATTCATCACGTCTTCGTATCATGTCACCCTGTACAAATAACACCAAGTAAATAGGCTATTGAAAGAAAGAATAAAAAGCTGGCAAAACTGTCTACTAATCAACATATCCCCCAATGTCTTCAGTCCTTATATGATTTCTATGGCAATATGAATTGACAAATTAGTATAGAAGTAGCTCCCTTGAAACTTATAAAATTCACATAACAGCCATACGTTACAATCTTATGTCAAGAACAAGAGCAACTAAACTTTCATTTATGTATATCTATATCACAGGGCCCTATCCACATTAACTAATTAATATTAACATGCAGAATTTCAAGAGTTGCATGCCCTAAGAGAAATATGAGAAATGTTTCTGGAAACAAGACCTGATTTTATTTGATAATAAAAATATAAATTGTACAATTAAACTTGATCGAGTGAAGTTGTGATAATAATTAATTGTCAACAATATATATATATATAAATCTAAACTAAAAGGTTGAACCAGTAAAAGCCTCAAGGTAAGAAAAATTAATGGGATTATCACAATTAGGGAATGAGATTGAATTATATATAATTTTAATTTAAAAATAAAAGAATTGGAAAGTTAACTTTAATCAGCATTGGCAAAAAAGATAAAGTAAAATAGGTATTAAGCAGAAAACTAGGTCAAGTTTGTTATAATTTTAGGAAGCTACTTTTTTGTTTTTTTAAATTTAAAAATAGACATGAAACAAGTTTGTTATGCATTCAGTAGAAAAAATAGGTGGAAAACAGACTCACATTTTTCACCTTTAATGAATGAAAAGCGGAAATGTCAAATAGATGTTTCCTTTGTTTGGTATTGGTTTTCACTGATTGGGAAACTGATAATGACAAGGCAAATGGGAGTATGGGACCTACTAAAATGAATCTCCATTTTCTATTAAAGCTTATATACACGGAATATATGCTTTCTTTTAGATTATAAACAGATATACCTTTCTTTAAGATTTATAAAATATGAATTATAATTATCTTTCCATTATATTTTTTTCTAAAAGAAAATATGAAAACTCACCAACCAATTTAATTTAAACAATTTGATTTAAATTGTATTTTAACTTCACACAACACAGTATTGTTTTTATTGGTACAATATGTTGAAAGCAAATTTTCAAAACATATTGTACCAATAAAAACAATATTGTGTTGTGTGAAGCTAAAATACAAGTATTCTTGGAAACACTACCAAATGCATTTTTGAATTTTGAAAATATCAAATCAATTTCTTGCTGTCATTTCACAATTTTGAGTTCCGAAATCCAGAAAAAAAGAAGTGATACCGCACACCCTAAGTATTTTGGAAAAAAAAAAAAAAAAAACCTCAAGCTAATAGAGAAAAGGGAGAATTTAAGATAACAGCAAAAATCAGGCCTCTTTATAAACTTTTTGATTTAAATTTCCACAACTCCCCTAACCTTTCCTAATCCCTAGAATCTAAAGTGGGCACAACTGTTGAATCCTACAACTTTGGTAGCAATGAAACTTGTAGGGTTTTATAACCCTAGGTAGGTTTCCCTTGAAGGCTTTGAGCCCTTGATTCTTGATTGACAGCCTCACCCTATAAATAAAAAACGAACAAAGGAGCACAACACTAATAATCCTTCCATAAAAGCTTATGAAAATATAATTACCAGAACAATGAATCTAATCTTAAAGGTAAATAAATAAAAAATGAACATGGTAACAGTTTGAACAGAATATTAAACTTCATGGAAACTTGAAAGAAAACGATTATTATAGCAATCGGCCTTAAATGACACAAGTTAAGCACATGTTTTCAACATCTAAAATTTTCGTTCTCTCCATTTGAATTACGTGCTAATACTATGTCTACAATTCTACATCATGGTATACTTGTGTGTGGATATGAGAAGGCAATCATTATTCCATCAACTTTTGGTCTAACATAAATGTAGCAACTACCGATCAATAGCTCAACGGGGTGATATAGATTTAAAAACCTAGAGTATAAAACTCGGGGGGATAATGAGAATTATACTCTGATTGACAACTTTTTCCCAAGCATTCTTTAAAGGCTTGCTTAGACAAACAAAGTTTGCTTATTCGAAATTGGCAAGAATGTTGAAACTGCAAATGATATTCGGTAATACTTTGCAACCTAGCCATTGTTCTCAGCAAGAAACCAATTACCAAACAGTAATACTTCACAGCAAGAAATCTAACCTGAACTTCTACAGTACTAGAACTTTGCAGCGCATCAAGGATATATGGTATGTCTGTACTCATTCTCTTTACCTGTAACCCAAATATCAAAACATACATGCAATAGCTTAGTTATTCCTGATAATTTAAATTACACGCATACACAAGTAATAGCTTAGTAAGTTGTTGTACAACAATTTAAGATAATTAAATAACTGCAGATAAAACAATTAAAAATCTATTATATAATGTGTCGCATTCTAACATACAGATCAAAAGCAATCTTATGGTGAATCATACCCTTTTAAAGTCAGCAATTGTGGATACTGGAACCCATCCTTGAGCATCCATCAAGGAAATTAGGTAATGGTCATTCAAGAGATTTTCATCGCTGCCAAAATAGAGGATAGAAATTCAATAATAAATAAAACCTCAATCCATATTATAACCAGAAATCTATCTTATATACAGAAGTATAAA
The DNA here is from genome assembly GCA_032871835.1 of Dipteronia dyeriana. NCBI lineage: Eukaryota > Viridiplantae > Streptophyta > Magnoliopsida > Sapindales > Sapindaceae > Dipteronia > Dipteronia dyeriana. Next base: position 18,949,993 of record CM065301.1, on the reverse strand, counting down.
GAGTTTTGCAGACATGTTTTTTCTTGTCTCATTCAAGGGCTTGATTATGTTTCAAACAGCATTCAAGGTACAAGTTCTAAGTAACTGAAGCTCCTATAACATGGCATCACAATTATAAACGATATTAAATCATCAAGTTATCAGTTCACATAAATCAAGGCAGATGTTGTACCATCAAATTTAGCAATTATCCATTACAGGTAAAACAATTTATTCTGTAATCAGCAATTATGAAAAGACACCAAAGTCATTCCAACTTTATATATTAAGCAAACACATCCCACATAAATGCTTGTATACCATTGAGAATGCAGATCACTACCTGAAATAATACTCAATTTGTTTTACAATGTTAGCCTTCAAAGATACTGCCTCAGGGGGTATCATAGGAGCTCCAGGATTTATAGGATAAGGAACAAAGCGTGGAGGGTGAGCTCCCCTTATAGAGCCCGGAGGTGGGATAGGTACATAGCAAAATGCAGGTCCTGCGTGGTAAATATACCTCAATTCGGACAGCAACTAATTAAAATAAAAATGTGAAAACAAAAAAGAAACCCAAGTAGCATCATAGGAAAATAAGTGACACCAAGAAGATTATATCTTCCAATATAAACGAAGGAACCTTTGTACCATAGACAATTAATTACCTGGGAAGCTTGGACCAATCATATATCCAGGACCTGGAGGAGGACCAAAATACGCAGGTCTTAATAAAGGCCTTGGTCCGATACCCTGTTGCATAGGAATATTGTCTCGAGGGGGATTAAATGCCCGTTGATGATGCCATGCGTGATTCAAATGACCACTAGGTTCTTGAGTACTAGGTCTTCTATTAGCAAAATTGACAACAGAAGAATTGGGGTCTCCCCGAGGAGGATGCAAACCGCTTCTGCTAGCATCCGCAGAATGAACTGGGGGAACAAAAGCTGGCACTGGGGTTTGAGTTTCAACGCCTGGAAAGGGTCCTGGGTATGGTTGGTAAACATACCCATGAATAGCAATATGCGGTGGTGGAGGCCCCATACCATGAAACATAGGCGGCATAGGTGGCATCGATGGCTGATTGTATGGTAAGGGAACAGGAAAAGGCGGAGCGGTGGTATTTGAATTTCGCTTAGAGCCTGGCTTTTGATTACGGGTAGGCTTAGAATTTCCGGAACTGGTCTTCTGTTGCCCAACCGCTCCCTAGATGACCCCATAAAATGAAGAATATAGTAAATACATTGATTAAGCTAAGTAAAACCTTATTTCAAAATAAATAGATAAGAAACAAATTTCAAAAGTTAGGCATATGAAGGAAAAACATATAACCTAAACATATTACTCAAAGTGGCTATAAACAATTTGCTAATTCTTACATACAAATTTTCAAGGCAAAGGAAATTTTAAAGAACACATACTATTACAGTTTCTTTTGAGTTACTATTAACAAAAAAAAAAACGCTAGAAATAAAATCAGTCATTAGCAATTCTAAATTCTAATTCGAATATTAAGGCAAAAAAATACAGTCTTTCACACTTATTTAACCTTTGTAATATTTCCAATGATAAATGTTTCTGTTAATTGTATAGCTCATTAAGGAAAAAAGCAATAAAATTTTACTGAGTCCAATATTAAAAGGGTTCAATCAGAACTAAAAGAATCCTCATGCAGTATTAAATCGCTTTATCGATATCAATCAAAAAAATAAAAATAAGAGCAAGTCTTAAGCAAAGAGAGCCAAATAGAACAATACAATCCAGCATTTCCTTTAGCAATTTAAAATTTACAAAAAACAATTATTAAATAAATAAACACAGTTCTAAACACAATGAAATCTCACATATTAATTTCAACAATTATATATGTATAAAGACCTGAACAAGTGGCGGATCCGGCAGTGGTTTAGCAGAGGAATCAGGAATCTTGGGACGGAGTTGTTGAGCATCGGCAAGTGCAGGCCAAGAGTCGGCAGCGCCCATGACGGGAGCCTCCGTGATGACAGGCGTCTTCCACGGAGACTTGGTGGTGGGCCCACTCACCATCTCCTTCTGATCATCTGCTCCTTCATTCTCAGCCATGACCATAATCCAATCCACCAATACTTGTAATGTTTTTTGCTCAACAAGATTGAAAGACAACACAATACAACAACACTATTGTCAAAAACCAACAACAGTGGCAGGAGCGTAAAAAAAAACCAGCAGTGGCACAAGCTGACAAGCGTGAAAAAAAAAACGAGCTTTTGTTAAATATGATGAATGACAGTGAAAAGAAAATAGGGTTTTGTAGGGATTGATTAGGGTTCTGTGTTGGCAATAAAAATGGTGAGTGTGTAAGTTCAAGTGTTTGGTGATGAGTCGTATGCAGGTGTGTAACAGCCTTTTTATATGAGACGCAGAGAGTGGTTTACAACAACCAGTACTTGTCGTTTTAACAGTTTTATAAACTGCTTTAATTGTAATGAGTTTGTGTTGATGTTAAAAACCCTAGATACAATGACGGAATTGTTCGCTCAATTGGGATGTATTGCAGCCCGGCCCAAGCCCATCCAAATTGTACTAACTTTCTTTTTTCTTCTTTTTTCTTCTTTTCTTTCTAGACTATATTTGACAGACTAGATTGGATTAGAATCGGACAATTTTAGTCCCAATCAAATGTTTGGCATCATTTTGGATTTGTGATTTACTAATCCTAAAAGCAAATTTAGTCTCATTATTGTGGGACTAAATAAACTCAACCCCCAACCCACCTTTACTTATCCTGGATTATTTTCACCAACCCATATCATCACTAGTTTTTCATCATCATTCAACAAACAAACCCAAATCAAAACCAAACAAAGATCTTTAAGATCGCCGCCGATGCCACCACCAAGAACCATTGCCGTGAACACCACCACAAAATAAAACCCCATAACCTAGAAACACTATCACGACAACCCAGATTCAAACAAATTCACAATCACTTCACAAATCAAACTTAATCCATTCAAATGCAAACCAAAACAAAATTAATGGAAAAATAAAACTTGATGAGAAGAGAGAAAGAGAAGACGAAAGAGAGAAGAGATGAGAGAAAGAGAAGATGGAGTTTTTTATTTTAAAATAATTCTGGGCACTTGTTTGAGCATGGTGGTTCCCGATAACCTTGGTGTTGGAGGAGAGGAGGCCGGCGACCGCCAACGATCTTTTCAAAGATTCTAAGAGAAGAAGATCTGAGAGTTGAGAGAAGAAGATTTGGAGATGAGTAGAAGACGATCTGGAGAAGAACAAGAAAAAGAGAGCAAGAAAGAACAAGAAAAAAATAGATTGAGGAAGAAAAAGAGATATGGAGGAAGTAGGGAGAAAAGAAGAAGAAAAAGAATTCTGACGAATTCTAATTATATATATATATATATATACATATTATATTATATTTTTATATATTTAAATAATATTATATTTAGTTTAGTCTCATGTTTTATCAAACAAAATATAGTATTAATTCAGTACAATTTCTTGTTTTCCCAAACATAATATAATATTAATTTACTGTAATCTCATATAATCTCAATCTCATCTTAATCCAATATAATCCCATAAAATAGTCTAATCAAATCTCGTGCACCAAACGTGCCCCTAATTACATTGACTAAGATGTATTAACCTAATCTTTTAGTATGTGTTTGGTACAAGGAGTTGGGATTAAATAATTATACCATTTAATTGATATATTAAAAATAAATTGTTATCCAAAAAATTCATAGAAACCTTTGAACAGCACCTGGCCAAGGGGTATTGGTGCCCCTCAGCGGGATGATGTGTTAAGGGAGGGAGAATAAGGTGTTTAGGTGAGTGTTCAGGGACAAGAATCGGAGGGACCGGTTTTTTTTTTCTTGAATTCTAAGATCTCTTTCTACTTTTCCTTACACACATCAAATAGGTAGAGGGATCGGGGCCACTATGAGCGGAATAGATCCTTAATAATGAATTAGCAAGGGAATAAGGAGAAAACAATGAGTTCTTTATAGAAAATAAAGGAGATATGCTCTAAGGAGCTTACAACGAGTAGCCAAGTAGTCTAAATCATTATGTGCTCCGAAGAGCTTACAACAAGTAGACAAATGGGGTCTATCTCTAGCTTAACTTAATAGAGTATAGAAGTCGACCCCCTCATCTTATGGTGAGAAGGGTATTTTATAGAGTTCAGGGATGGTGGGTAGGTCAAGGGAATCTTTTTAGATAGGAAATGAGATAAATCCTCCCTTAGATCATCATTGTCTCTTCTTGTGAGCTTGTAGGGACACGCGCCTCAAAAGGTTGGGATGTGTCTCGTGAGCCTAATGTCATTTGGTGATTATGTGTCGTTTTAGTGGCTCAACCTCACTTCCTAGTTGGTTAGCTCCACTCTTGGTAGGTATGAGGGGTCATTTTTCATGTCTGATGCTCTAGGGGACAACGTCAGCCCATATGGCGTTGCATCTGTTAGGCGGTCTTCTCTAGGTTTTCCTAGTTTGGCTTAGGAACATTTGGTCACTCTTTTTGCTGAGGAGAATCAGGTGCCACTTTGTGTGAATGAAAGAGTTGACTCTTCTTAGGTATGTGAAAGCGTTATATCCGACCGTTGGTTACTGGAGACTTGGGGAACGAGAGAGAGATCCAGGGCATTGGATCTGGTCTTACTACTTTTGTGTGTGTTATAGGTGCATTAAATGTTCACCTTCCGGGGATGGCTTCCTTCTTTATTATGTGATGTCTTCTGTAGAGCTTACATCATCCCTCTTGGTGGTGGGGGTAGCTCTCTCTCTTAGGCGGTGATTTTTCTTCTAAAAGGATTGATTATGGCACATATCAGCCTTATTTCGTCCAGATCATTGCTCAATTCACTTAACTTTGTTCAGACAAAGTTGTTCCTGCAGTACTTACGGGGATATGAGGCGTAGAGACACGGGTACGTAGGGCCGAATGAGGTATTTCATCCTCTAAGTTAAAAATATCCTCAAGCATATTGGGAGGAATGATTCTTCCACTTAATCACTAAAATTCATTTCCCTCTTCCTGGCGGTAATTTTTCTTCTAAAAGAACTAATTATGGTACATGTCAATCTTATTTTGTCATGATTGTTGCTCCATTCCCTTAACTTTGTTCGGACAAAGCTATTCCCGCGGTAATTGCGAGGATGCGGGGCATATAGACGTGGGTACGTGGGGACGAATGAGGTATTTTTTCCTCTAAGTTGGAAATGTCCTCAAGCATGTTGGGAGGAGTGGTTTTCCACTTATTCACAAGCGTGTTAACAAAAATTATATACTTAAAGTGACAGATATTTAATTATTTATAGACAAAATTTAAATGGAATGATAATAAAAAAAATATTGTTTTTTTAAATGTTTTGTCTCTTTTAACCATCTCCATGATTGTCGATAGTCAGAGACCAACTAGAAGAAATATATTTTCTCAAGAAAAAGGCATTGGTTGTTACGAAAAACATTTTTTTATTTTCGAAAGTTTGTTTTAGATTTAAATTTGAATAAGTTGTTATCATATAGGATTCTTATCCTATCTAATCTCTGTTTGTTATCTCTTGAATTTCCTATATTTTTAGAATAAATAAGGTTTGTTATAAATAAAACAATGCATGAGTAGATTTCTATCAATATGTGTTAGTATGTGCTAGCATTTTGGGAGGTTTTGTTTCCTTTGAAGCAAACTCAGTTCGATTTTTTATGTCATGAAAACGTGCACTTAACATTTGGTATTTATCCGATTATAGAGCACTTCAGTGTATTAATAAGGGATGGGCACCGGGAACCTACAATACTAGAAGAGGTGATCGTAGAGCACCTGGGACACCGGGGGTGGTACTAGCCAAGGAGACTTCAATTCTCAAGTCAGCAATGTGACAAGTAGATAGATAAAAGTAGAGCAAATAGAATAAGATTTATAAGTAAATCGTAGACCGACATAAGACGTAGAACGAAGGATGGTGGGACTTGTGCAAGTAGACTTAGGTAGCAAAACAGAAGATGGAGATTGGCTAGCATGGTAAATGTTGCTTATGTGTGTAGTGATCAAAAATCAACTTATAGCCCAGTGCTATTTTATGCCTAAGGCCATATGTTTATTCAGCCCAATAAAATCAAGTTCAAATGTATGGTAGGCTTGGAGTCCGGGTTGACCTATTAGGCAAAGATTATCAAGTTGAGTAACAAGCAAGAGACTGGCCCAATCAAACTTGACCAAATCAGTGGAACCAATTGCTAGGATATATCAAATATCCTTTCCCCAAACCTCGTGCATTATCTCCCAAAGATCACAGAGAAGCTTAACCACGTTTGGTAAGCTTCTCTAAAAGCCTATTGATGTGCTAAAGTTTTAAAATATTTTACTCGCAACCACTCGAGTCTATTGTAGAATAACTTGTGCGAGTACGAGGTCGATCCCACGAAGATTATAAAAAACTAATCTAATTTTAAATTTAATCTAATCATAATTTGGTTAACCGAATGTGATGAATTAAAATAAATTAAAAGCAAATAAGGTCAAAATCAATTGATTAAAGAATACTAAGGTATTTGAATCCACCACCGTGTAATTTCATAGCTTCCTAATAATTTATTAATTCCCTAGATTATAGTGACAATTTAAATCAATTCATTGTCTACCCATAAATTTAATAATAAGCACATTAATCAAAATCTTAAGTTGGCTTTCATTCACTTTAGAGTACAATCCCTAAGCATTCTATGTATCCAAATTAATGAAAAATAAAGAATCAAAGATTTATAATTGACATTACGAGACCAAGCATTGATTAAATTATACACATAACTATAAAAAATACATGATAATAAAGATAAAAGGGTTTTATATTTAAAAATCAATAGAAGCGAAAATCGTAAATATTGAAAAACGATAATTGGGAATTAATAAAAATATCTGGAAATTATTCTATAACACAGGGTTTCATCATCTACCGTAATACAAAGGAAATTAGAAAGACATTCAAAATAAAATAACAATAGAATCCGAAAGATTCATTGGAGCTCGTCTTCAACGTTAAAATTGTTCTCCGATGCTACACACCAATAGCCACCTCCATCGAACTGTCCCTTCTGTTCTGAGCACATGAGAGTTTTTATAACTTGGTTTCTTCAAAAGCCCCAAATAGGAAAGTCTTTTTTTTTATTCCTGTAAGGACCTCAATTTTATGATTGGCTTATTTCATGACAATCCACTTTGAGATTATTTATAATAGGTAGCTTAGGTCTCCAATTATGATTCTTCTTCTCCAAGCTTCCAAGATCCTAAAGAGCTTCAAGAAAGGTAGTTCACTTGTTCTTAGCGTCTTGAAGAGATATAATTGCACACACTCACTAGCTTGCTCGTGATAAATTAATATTGCATTGATTTTCATTTGATTGCATGCCTTGCATAATACTTGTGTTTTTTCTATTGTGTTTTCTTTACACTTAACATAAGCACATAGACAAAGTGTGGTTGAACCTTAGAGGATGCCTCATCTTCTCTTGTTGGTCTTTATTTTGTGTGTTGCCTTGAAAGAGAGATTCCATCTCTCTACCATGGTTTGTGTCATGGCGTGTACCGCGGTGGGTACATTTTGCCTACATCGCAAGTCTCTTTAGTGGTGTGTCAGTGGCGGTTTGCGCAGTTCATGTTTTTGCCTATCCAACGATTTATACCGCGGTTTCCTCCAGGCGTCTTGTGTTGCAGTTAAGGCACTGAGCGCATTCAATGGTTTATCCCGTAGTGTTTACCAGTGATTTGTGTCATCTTGTTACGCGGCGTGTACCGCGGTCTGATGCATTTTTACATCATTTTTTGCAAAACGACGTCATTTTGTTTAGGGCTTCATATATATTCTTCATCTTTTTATTTCAAACATTTTTAGATTTTAAGAATTGATTTTTAGAGAGAGGAGATTTCCCTAAGTGAGAGAAGCTCCAAGAGTTATTATTTAACTCTCCAAGCCTAAAAACCCATCATCTTCATGCATCCTTTGGCATCTTTAGCCATGGGTCTTCATCATTAAGTCGACTTGGTAAGTTGAACAAAAAACCATCTTTGTTAATTGTTCATACTTTATAAGATTATGTTTTTATTGCATTTACTAGTTAATTAAATGATAAAACTCTATTTATTGCATCTATTTATGAGTCTTGATGACATGATTAGAATTTATTTGTGATAGCCGGTATTTAGGACATTATTACCCATAAGCTAAGCCTCTATGGCTTGCATTTTTAGACATTGTTGATTAGGACTCACTGATTACATTTCTTGTTTGTGTTTATTGTCCTTGGCTTATTTTTTGACAACTTGTGTTGGTTGGTTTTTGTTTGATGACTAGCTTATAGACTTGCATATCTTCTTTTAGTTAGGTCTTTATGAGCAATCATATAGGCATTTTGATATCTAGGATTGTTTGATTGCTATCATAAATATCTAGATAAGCATTTAGTATTGCATATCATTATTTACATCTTAGAATATTAACATATATTCACTTTGTTATAGAGATTTTTTGATAGCATGACAAATCAGCATGATAACCTGAAAACACGGTGATTATATATGTCAAGTCACAAGTGTCAGGAAAGCTCAACCCAAGACAATTAATAGATGATCTCAATGTTTAGTCAAGATTACCCAAGATGGTCGGAAAAACTAACCGATCGGGCATAAATAACCTGATCGGGAAAACTAGTCGAACGGATAGAGACAACGTGGCCGGGACCGTCCAATCGGGATAAAAGAAGTCTGATCGGGATTACACAATTGATCAGTTGGACAACGCGTGGGAGACATTAAAGGCAACTACGACTCAAATACTAAGAAGAATGATCTTACTCAAACAAGGAATCTAGAATCACACTCTAATAAGGAAATATTCTTATTTCCTCTTCAGTGTCAGAGAAGTCTATTCGGGAAAGACTCAAAGCTTCCAGAAGGATAATCACCAAACAAGAAATGGGTCCAAATCAAACAATAACTCTACTCTACTAGAAGACCGCATACCGATCGGAAAATAAGTCTAAAAAGACTATTCAATTAGAATCCTACGAAGACTCTCTGAAATAGGAAAGAAGATAAAGACAACTTCAACAAGTAACCAGTTCTAATAAATACTATCACCTTTCCATATTTGTGTAACAATAATTAGGGTTCTATGCACATATAAATAGACCCATAATCTTATTGTAAAAAAGAGATATAACTATAGACATATACAACAACGCATAGAAAATATACCTGAAAGAGAGATGAATACACCAAAGAATGAGAGATTGAGTGTGTAATCATTATACTATAGTGAGTTTCTTCTCACCGTCCCCGGCAACCGTGGATGTTTCCCCACCTTAGGGTTTAACCACGTAAACTTATGTGTACATGCTTTTCTCTTTTTTTCTATTTTCTCCATAACATCTTCAACAATCTACAAAAACCTGTTAGACGCGAGATCAATCCTATACGATCCAAAAATCACCGACAACAACTGACGCTAGAAGAATGGGGGTAGAACTCAACTTCGAGGAACCAACATAAACAGACGAAACACCGAGATACTCTAGCAAGCCCAAAAAAAAAGTGTTATGGGGTGGATTATCTGTTTTATCAGCATCAGACTATACGCAAGCTAGTAAATTCGCGAATAGAGTTAAAAAAAAAAAGAATTCCTAAAGCAGCAACATGATAAATGACAGAGATGGAAGCCAGTCTCCAAATAATGTTGATACCCAACATACAGGTAACGATCCTGACCCGATAAACGCTAACACTGTTGGAGGAAGCTTGCCCTCAGTGACTCCAACTTCAATTGGCCAGGCTGCAGTGATCTCCACAAATACTCTTTCAATAATCCCTCAATATGCATTCTAGCATGTCCAAGACTCCCTACGGAGAGTCATTGAAGACGCCGCTAGACATGGAATCAATATAACAGCAACTGGAAATCTGACATCGCCGTATCAATTGTCCACACCTATGGTGCCCCGAGACCCTAAGGTATGTCCTAAAACAGTGGACGTGACCCTAGACGCGCCTCCTAAGTCTAGCAGAGAAAGAGCAGACAACTATGGAAAGAGGGAACGACCTCAAGTAGAAGATGAAGGAATTATCGGATGAGGGAGGCAAAATCGGTATTAAGCAGACTTTGAGTTGGATGAAATCCGTAGAGGTGTTCAGAAGCGGGATCGATCTAGCTCGTCAGATGTCATCGATAAACCACCCTACAGGACACATCGAAGGGGCAAGTCCCTGCTAAGATTCCAACATGGGCATATCGACCATCAATGATCGGGAATGGATAACGAGCCAGGAGATAAACGAGATATTCTGATACAGAAATTAACCCAGAAGGTGAAAGCATTAGAACGTCGCCAGGGGTTTAAAGATTTACTTGATGATTATTCTGAAAGCTCATTCGTGAACAACATTCTCCAAACCCGGAAAGATTCAAAATGCCTTAGGTTGAACAATTTAAAGCAAACACGGATCCAAAAGAACACGTGAGACGTTTTCGAAGTGCGATGGCACAATATGTATACAATGACCCATTGATGTGTTTGACATTCCCGCAAACATTCGGGGACTTAGAGTCTAGGTGGTTTGGAAGACCCTCAGGGAATAATCAAGAATTTTTTAGAATTACCCAGGCTTTCTCAGGACAATTCTTGGGGAATATACAAAGGAGGAAGTCAGTAGCTCACCTCGCCACCCTCAAACAAGGAAAGAACGAGTCACTAAAAGATTACCTGAAAAGGTTCTCTCAGGAAGTGTCCGGGATCCATAACCCCAATAATGAGGTTGTGGTAGCTGCCTTCACCAACAACTTACAGAAGGGTCAGCTTTCCTTCGATTTGAGGAGGAAGTGCCCAGATACGTACGCCGACCTGATGGATGTGGCAGACAGTTATACAATGGTTGAAGAATAGGAGCTAGCTCAAGGGGTAGTCATGCACACGGGGGCAGCCCATGGGAGAATGCAAAAACAAGTGATGACTATACAAAGAACCAGAAGGGTGATCATTAGGAGAGTGATGAGATCAATCATAGAAACAATCGGAACGAAAGAAAGTTCCTTAGTCAGTACTGTTAGGGTTTATACCTTAAAGATGTAATTTGTAAATGGATTTATGAAATAAATAAAAGGAAAAGTTCAATTTATTCTTGTTGTGTTGTTTATTTTATAACTTGTGCATATATTTAACATCCAAAATTGCCGGATGTAATCTCGAACTGTGTATATGAGTGTTATATACGGATGGATACAGTAAGAGACGTGCAATCTAAAGAGTTCATAGATAACAAATAAAGCTGTGTACTTTATTTGTGGTTAATCTATAGCTGCGGTCCATTTCGTAATGTACGATGATTCTATCCTGAATCATTCATATGAGATATGAGAATGAATGCACCTTATTTGATGTGATCATATAGGACTAGGTCGTGATCTATATGAATCTCTCACCAAGATCCGTTTACCGATGAGATTCATATATATCAACTAATGATGGCTATATATGGGTGATATTAATCCTGTGTGTTTTATCGACTCCTTCAGGTTAAATCGCGGTCTTTGATATACCATGGGTGAGGTCAGATGCATTTCCTGGTCAATATACTCCGTATGTTGGGATTGCGGTTTGGCTTGTGGCTGGAAAAGTTTATACACAATAGTGGAATCCACTTCTTCTTGTGGGAAGTAGATGGTAGTTCCCTTAAGGGTTGATTCGGAGCTTGGACAATATGAGCGTTCTCCTGATTCTGTGAGGAAATAGGATTTATTGTTCATTATAGAATCAACGGTACTTAAAGGATATATGTAATAAATGGGGGTATAACGGACATTATAACCCAACTCTAATTATGAACTACTGTGGAGGATCACACCATATGTAATAGCTATATCGATGGACACCAAGTTGTATCGGTCTGTGTAAAAGCGTCTGCAGTTGAGAGAGTGCAGCTTCGAGTTTTTAGTGGAATAACACCGGAGTTAATAATCAAGGAATATTAATTAAAGAGTTTAATTAATGATTCCGAGGATTATTGAAGCTCAAAATACTGTGGGTCCATTAGGTCCCCTTGCTAGCCCGATCGATTTAGGTAACAATGGTCACAGTTAATTAGTTGGATTGTCCAATTAATTGTCCTAATTGTCCAATTAATTAGTTAATTGGTTGGGTCACGTAGATATTCAGGAATTAATTGAATAATGAGATTATTTAGTTAATGAATGTCAATAGTTAAATTAATTAAATAATATATAATTATATTAATAATTATGAATTATTAATTAACTATTAATTAGAGGATGTTTGTTGATATATGAATTTAGGTGAAGATAAAATAATAAAATTATTTTATTTTACTAAATTATTTATCTAAGTATTTGAATTTAATTTAAATTTAAAATACTTATTATCACTTTTAATATATTAGATATATTTGAAATGGATAATTAAAAGATATATATCAATTATAACACAAGAGATTGCATTGGATGCAAATTGGTGTGTGCATATATATAAGTGTTTGTATAGGATATAAACAAGGATATATATATATATATATATATATATATACGTGCATGCAGAGGCATAAAAGAGAGATATTTTTGATTGCTTTTCATGGGTGCAAGTATATCTACATTAAACTAAGAGAGAAAAAGAACTTGGTGCAGCGACACCAATAAAAAAAATATTATTTATTTATTTTTACTAGAATTGTTCTAGGTCTTTTTCTCTCTCCAAAAAAGAGTTTATTAAAGTGTTTTCTCTACATCCTCCATTCAAGTTACTGAGATCGTGACGCACCCATACGCAGTTACCAGTCCCGGGAGATAGCGAGGAAGATCGAGTGGTTAAGACAGGAGCACATCGAAAGTGAAGGAGCTTCCAAACGTCGGTAAGAGTGGTTCAAACAGGAGCATATCATAAAGTAAAGAAGCCTCCAAACTAGTGGTGTAATTATGGACCAGCCAGAGACAGACCGGTCTGGTCGGTCCATGAAGCCAACTGGCAGTGCTTGGCACAACCCGTGAAGAAAGCGGGCCATGCCGAGGCCCCGGTCAGTGACAGGCCCAGTGTCTGGCCGGCCCGCCACGACACGCCAAGCCAGCGTGCCAGGCCCCTCGACCGGCTTGCCGGTCCATGACATAAACCGGTTTTTTTAATAAAAAAAAATCCCTCCAATGGCTGGATTTTGAATTCCAGCCGTTGGAGCCAAATTTTTTTACAAAAACACCCCCTGAAATCTTTTAAATTATATTTTGACCCACAAATCAAATCTTTCTATAAATACTTCCATCCATTTCATTTCCCATTCACTCTCTCTATCATTCTTTCAATCTCTCATTCTCTCAAATCTCAATCTCTATATTCTCCAATTCTCTACACTTTTTCATTCAATTTCATTATTACTCTCTCTACAAAATTCTCTATATTTTCCACCAACACACCAAATTTTAAAGGTACAATTTTGTTATTACTTTTGCTCAAACATTTTTTCATAGTAAATTTGTATGTTTATGTTTAGATTGTAGTTATTAAATGAAAACATTTTTATTTAGTTAGTTAGTTTATCAATTTTTGGGCTTTAATGTTAATATTATTTGTTTAGTATATTAAGATTTTTAAGTTTAGTAGTAATTTTAATATTTGTTATTAGTAAATTTAGAAAGTTAATTTGTATTACTGAATTTAATTTTTGTAATAAGTAAATTATGAATGTTAAGTGTAGTAGTTAAGTTTAATATTTTTTGTTCATAAATTATGATTTTTAAGTGTAGTAGTTAATTTGAATAAGTTTTATTAGTAAATTAAGATTTTTATGTGTAGTATTTAATTTAATATTTGTTGTTAGTAAATTTATCAATTTAATTTGTAGTAGTGGATTTAATATTTTTTGTTAGTAGATTATGAATTTTTTGTGTAGTTGTTTATTATAATTTTTTTTCTTCAGTATATTATGAATTTTAAGTGTAGTGGTTAATTTTAATAAGTTTTATTAATATATTAAGATTTTTATGTGTAGTATTTCATTTCATATGTGCTGTTAGTAAATTTATCAATTTTATTTGTAGTAGTGAATTTAATATTTTTTGTTAGTAGATTATGATTTTTTTGTTAGTAGATTATGATTTTTTTTGTTTTTTTTTTCAAGTAAAATCATAATTGTAAGTGTCGTATTATTTTTATTAATTATTGTTAGTAAATTAAGATTATTGTTAGTAAATATTGATTTTTAATTTGACTATTAACTACTCTAGTGCTCATATTTTTACTTCAGATAATGGATCCTAACCAGCAACCTTATTTTCCGGACGGTTTGAATATGCTCAACGATGAATTTGATATTTTGGAGCCGACCCATACTCAAGCGGGACCTTCTGGTTCTGCCGTTACACCAACATCACGTCCTAGAAAATTAACATCAGATTTGTGGCAGTGTTTCAACATAGTCCAAATGACACTCACATACGGGACGTCTAGGTCCAGAGCTAAATGTAAGTTTTTTCATAAGAATTATGCTACAAGTACGAAGGGAACCAGACATTTGAGACGGCATATGTACAAATGTATGCCTGCACATGGACATATAGGCACTACAACCCAGACACAACTACAACGGCACCCAAACGGGTCCGTTACGACGTGACAGTTCGACGCCATGCACGCTAGAGAGTGCTTGGCACGATACATTGCACAAACTGATCAACCGATCAGTATTGGTGAGAGTCCATTTTATAAAGAATTAATCACATCTGCATATAACCCCCAATATGAACCTGTTTCTAGAACCATCACTAGAAATGATTTGATACGATTGTTTAAAACCCAAATGGATGACTTAATTGCTGAAATACAACATTTAAGTGTCTCTGTTGCATTAACTTCTGATATTTGGAATGCATGTTCCAAACAGGACTATTTATGTGTCACGTGGCACTATTTAGATTCTGACTGAAGGATAACAAAAAGAATTATTTGTTTTCGTCCTATGGATTTTACACATACCGCATAAAACATTTTTAATGTCATTATTTCTGTTTTAGAAACTTATAAAATCACGCATCACATCCTTTCGATCACATTAGATAATGCATATGCAAATACTAGCTATATTGCATTGTTTGTTGCAAGAAATATCCAGCAATATGGAGGTTATTTCTTCCATCGACGGTGTGCATGCCATATTATAAATTTAGTTGTACAGGCTGGTTTAAAGCAGGTAAGTGACCAAATAGATCGCATCAGAGATGCCATTTCTTGGATTTACACTTCTAATCCTAGTGTAAATTAAAAGGTCTCAAACCCCGACGATTCCAAACTGATATGCCTGTAAGGTGAAACTCTACTTATTTAATGTTGGAAAATTGTTTGGAATATGATACAACCATTACATGTTTTTATAACATGAAATTGGTCGAAACAGGTCATCCTGAAGCAAAAACACTCACCACAGATGATTGGTATGTGGCAAACATTTTTGTTCAATTTTTAAAGATTTGTTACAATGCCACTGTAACTCTTTCCAGGGTCTATTACCCCACATCTTTCCAGACAATCCATCAGACAGTGGAAATGTTTGAAGTGTTAAACAGTTAAAGAGAAGATGAATATCTAGACGTTGCAGTTGTTGCCATAGAGACAAAGTTGAAAAAATATTGGGCTAACATTCCTCTACTTTATGCCTTAAGTGTTATAGTAGTTCATAGGGTTAAATTATCTAGTTTAGAAGTTTTGCTTGAGTTTATTGGTATTAATTTGTCAATAGATTATTCAGAAAAAATTACTGACATTCGAACCAAGTTGTTCAAGATTTTTCGTATTTATGAGAGCAGGTTTGGCAACGTTGACACCCCCCAATCAACACAACCGAAGATAGAGCCGAAGCAAACAAGTTGGAGCCATCTGAAACGGCGAAAAAAGGACAAATCAGCAAGTACTTCTTCAGGGCAAAGATCTGACTCATCTTCTTGTACCGAACTGATTAGGTACCTTGAAGCACAATTCGATGCTATTGAAGACAATGAAGAGTTTGATTTGTTGTTATGGTGGAAGACCTATACGTAGAGGTATCCAGTTCTGTCACACTTAGTACCTGACGTACTGGTTATTCCAATGTATCTAGTTTCGCTGCGTAACCGGTGAACGGGGTTCCAACAAGTACACTAACTATACTCCATTCAATAAGAAACAAGAGGAAATCCTGGAGATTGTAGAAGACCAAAAGTTAGTCAAATATCCTCATAGGTAGTCAATCTATGCCCGAAGAGACACAACAAAGTACTGCAGGTTTCACAAAGAAAGTGGTCACAACACATCAAAGTGCTACCAACTAAGAGACCACATCGAGATGCTTATCAAGGAGGGTTACCTCAAAGATTTAATTTTTAAGAAGTCAGACGATCAGTCAATGGGAAATAAGGAAAGGAAGCAAAGCCCAAACCGAGACAGCGGCGAAGGGACGGTCAACATTATCTTTTGAAGACCCTACACAAATTCGTGGATGACAGAACTTAGTCTTCAATATATATAACTTACTCTTCAAGGAGATAGCTTAGTTGGTTTTAGTTTTTGTTTAAGATATTTTTAGTTTGCTTTTCATTTTTAGCTTTTCTAATTATTTTTAGTATCGTTAATTTTCAGATCAATTAATAAAGAAGCCAATAATGGTGTTCAAATTTTTATAATAATCATCTTTGTTATCAAAGATAAACTCGCAGCGCCGACACCTGCCATGGTGGGTGAAGGTGCCTGAGAGGCTGAGAAGTGGGGGGTTAGAGACCTGACGCGCTTGTTGAAATGACTGGATGCAAATAGAGCACTATCAGCAATCCGGCCACCCCGAGCTACCGGTTTTACCGGGAAAAAAAATTCGGGTATGCTATTGGGGAAAACCTGATAAAATACCTCCGGCTGTGTTAGTATTGCACTAACGATTCCTCCAAACCCTTGTAAGCTGACAAAATCGGGAGACGTCATTGGTGCTTGTTTACATGGAAAAACATGGAAAAATGGGGCAAGGTTCCTAGAACACCTATTGGCAGAAGACTCAAGACGATCTAGAATTATCCTAAAGGCAAGGACACCGACCAAATCAAGACAGTCGGAGATTATCCTGAGCTAAGAGCCGGGACACCGACTAGTCCAAAAAAAAGACAGTTGGGAATTATCCTGAGCAGAGAGCCAGGACACCAACTGGTCCAACTACAAAGGAGCAAAAAGGAGTCTAAGACTGACTAATCAGTTTAATAAAACACTTGATCAGTTTGGTAAAAAAAAGAGAATCCGATCAGTTTAATAAGATACTTGATTGAGTTAGAAGCGATAATTGCAGAAGCGTCAAAAAATCAAAACTATTCAAATCCCCTTCGTTGAGCAGTCAAGAGCTCATCTCGCGGATTTGAGGGGTTATTGTTTTAAGGATTTTTTGATAGCATGACTAGTCAACATGATCACTTGAAAACACGGTGATTAGATATGCCACTTCACAAGAGTCAGGAAAGATCAACCCAATGCAATTAATAGATGATCTTAAGGCTTAGTCAAGATTACCCAAGATGTTCGGGAAAACTAACAGATCGGGCACAAATAACATGGTTGGGAAAACTAGTCGAACGGGTAGAGACAACGTGGTCGGGACAGTCTAATCGGGATAAAAAAAGTTTGGTCGGGATTAGACAATTGATCAGTTGGACAACGAGTGGGAGACATTAAATGCAACTACGACTCAAATACGAAGAAGAATGATCTGACTCAAATACGAAGAAGAATGATCTTACTCAAACAAGGAATCTAGAATCACACTATAATAAGAAAATATCCTTATTTCCTCTTCGATGTCAGAGAAGTCTATTCGGGAAAGAACTCAAAGCTTCCAGAAGGATAATCACCAAACAGGAAACGAGTCCAAATCAAACAATAACTCTACTCTTCTAGAAGACTACATACCGATCAGGAAAAAGTCTAAAAAGACTATTCAATTATAATCCTACGAAGCTCTCCGAAATAGGAAAGAAGGTAAAGACGTTTTCAACAAGTAACCAGTTCTAATTAAATACTATCACCTTTCCATATTTGTGTAACAAGGATTAGGGTTCTATGCACATATAAATAGACTCATAATCTTATTGTAAAAAAGAGATATAACGATAGAAATATACAACAACACATAGAAAATATACCTGAAAGAGAGAGGGATATACAAAAGAATGAGAGATTGAGTGTGTAATCATTATACTATAGTGAATTTCTTCTTGCCGTCACCGGCAACCGTGGATGTTTCCCCACCTTGGGGTTTTACCATGTAAAATTATGTGTGCATACTTTTCTCTTTTTTCTATTTTCTCCATAACATCTTCAACAATCTATAAAAACCTGTTAGACGAGTGATCAATCATATACGATCCAAAAATCACCGTCAATAACTGGCGCTAGAAGAAGGGGGGTAGAACTCAACTTCGAGGAACCAACATAAACAGACGAAACACCTAGATACTCTAGCAAGCAAAAAAAAAAGGTGCTAGGAGTGGATTATATGTTTTTTCAGAATCAGAGTATACGCAAACGAGCAAATTCGCGAACAAAATTTTGAAAAAAAAGAAAAAGAGAATTCCCAAATCAGCAACATGACAGACGACAGAGATCTAAGTTGTATTAGACACATTTAATTTATTTTCAATTCTTTTTATTTTCTTCTTTTGCCAAGCGGGTCAAGACTTTCTGACCAAGTAAGAATATGTCCATGCCCACATGAACACCTTTTGTCTTTTTTTTTTTAATTATTCTTTGACTTGGGCCTTTGACTTGGGATTGAATTGGATCTTTGAGCCTGCACCTGAATTTGGGTTTGGATCTTCAAATATTCAAACTCTTAAAATAAGCTCACATTACATTACTTAATCTACACGTGCCTCCTTGCCTAAAATTGACTATTTTCTGGATTTCATACAATTTCACCTAAAACACAAAAATAACTCTACTTAAATAAAAATAAATAAATCAAGTAGCTAATAAATTTAAATTAAGGGTTATAAATATGATATAAAATATGCACATCCCCTATGAATGTGGCTTCTTATGGTAAACTATAACTTATTTGTTCTTTATTTGCTGAACCATAGCATCGGCTTGATCGAAGATTCCTTTACTGGAGGTACAAGTCTAATTATCACTATGCGGTATGTAGAAGAATTCAAGTATCCAATGATAGGATTGTCTACAACAAATCAAGCTTCACATATTTAAGAAAGAGAAATCAAGATTAGAGTCGAGTTAAAAAAGAAGAAGAAATATATATCTTATAAATGTATTAACAAAATGATAGAAACTTTAACCGCATTTTTAGAGTTTTAGTAAACCTTTATTTTCATACCAAAAGCTTCATCTTTTCAACTTAGCAAAATGAAAACTAGTTACCTATGTTGGATATGGGAGAAAGTTTATATTAAAAGAGAGAAATAATAAAAATACATGCATGGTAAACTTGAGATGGAATCAAGATGATTTTAACTTTCTACAAGGCCCTTTACATAGAGAGTTCACAAAAGAGTTACAAGGCTAATTAATGCTCGGTTGAATTTGGTCACATAATTTTGACAATTTCAGTTTTCCCATGCATGTACTGACTTGGCTTTCTGATTTCGCCCTACTTGGTTTTGATTTTGCTTCTGACATGAACTGAAGAGTTGTAGATCTTTGACTCAGCTTTTCAGAATGGCTTGGCTTGTAGAAATCTAAAATGTGTTGCTTAACTTATGTTCAAAACGTCCATATCTCGAATTCCATGTGAAATGCAATTTTGTAGGAAATTGAGTCATCTTTCTATAGGAAAAGTATTGGCATCAATCCGATATTTAAGTGTAAAGTTATGTCTATTTAAAGTAACCTGCATTAAAATAACAATATCAAAAATCAAAGGCAAAAGTGTAAATGTGCTTAAGTTAGGAGAGTTAATGACATTACTAGTGTAAAATGTTGATTTTAACTCTTATTAAATATGTACTTTTAAGTGTTCATCGCTTTACCATGGTAAATGATATATATATATATATATATATATATATATATATCAATTGAAAAATACCTTTTTTTGTTTATCGTTATTTTTATATGATTTGCCATTGCGTCATAATTTGGATGATGTTATGCAATTTACAAGTTATCAGAAATAAATGGAAAAACAAAATATAAGATTAATGCTGGTAAGGATTTAAAAGATTTAGCGATCCAACATGAATTAATCCATAAGACCGAGGTACTAGTAGACATGACCCCGGTTCCGGTTTTGGAAGGAGCCAAAACAGGAACCGTGGAACCGCGGTTCCGGTTCCGGTTCCACCAGTTCGGCCGATTCGGTTCCTTTTTTTTTTCCTTATTATACATTTATACTCATTTTTAAAAAAATACGAAAACATAAGACATGTAATAATATGAACTTATAAATGAATTTTATTGTGTAAGGCCGTAAGCCGAAATTAAAATTTAAAAAAATAATACTAAATACATAAATTGAAATAAATGTATAAAACTAAAAATTTAAAAAATTGGTCTTGCACTTAATTTGTACCAAAATTAAGTTGCTTACGTATCCTCTCGGACTCGTGGTTTAGAGGAATCAAAGACCACGTAGTTCTTTTACATTTTATTGTCTTTTACATATGTAATTTTGTAAGTCTGTAACTAATCGCTGCCATCCGTTCCGGTGCCGGTGGTGTGATCATCATCGAAGAAATCATAAATAACTTCTGGCTCCATTTCTTGTTGTCTATATCCAGCCTTTGTCCAATCATCAACACACACTTGGACTTGAATTGATTCTGGACTCAAAAGCGACCGTCTTGCGTCCAAAATATTTCCACCCGCGTTAAACTCTTGTTCCACAGCCACTGTAGAAACCGGTGTTGCAAGAATCTGTTTGGCTATTATAGACAAGATTGGGAAGTGCTTTTCATGTTCTCTCCACCAATGTAGAATATCAAATTTATCCATATCATCGTCTCCTATAAACTCAAAATTGGTACTATGATAAGTTTCTATCTCATCATACGAGATCGGACTTGATGAAGAAGAAGAAGAACCTCGCAATCTTTTGATCTTTTGGGATAAAAGTGCAGACCCTGCCCCCAACACTCCAGAAGATCGAGTTTGGGAGACATTTTTATTTTGTGGAACACTAATGTTTAATGATGGACCATAAATTCTACGATATTCATCATATAACTGATAAAATAATATCTTAATTGCAGCACAATAAGTATTAATTTCTAATTGTATACCTAAACATTTATAATAAAGAGTTAAATAATCTGTCAATGCATCTAGTTTACAACGTGGGTCAAAACACAACGCAAGCAGGTAAATAGTTGGAAACTCTCTATAATAGTCTAACCATTTTTTTTCATAGCTTCAATGCATGCCTGTAATTGTATATCAGATGAACAGTCAACAAATGCACCAGCAATATTACAACCCTCAATAATAAATAATTGAGTAGTAGGATAATAAATACCTGATAAATTGTTAGAAGCACTATTAAAAACTTTTAACAAATTACAAATTTTTGTACAAACATCTCAATGGTGTGCATAAAGATTGATTTGACTAACATTATATTGCATAAAAGAAACTAATAAATCCCTATATTCATAACTTTCACAAAGCAATTTATAAGTAGAGTTCCAACGTGTTGGAACATCACGAGAAAATCTAATGGGATGTCTACCTGCCTGTTTACAAAATCTTACCCATGCTTTCATAACATTAGGATGTTTCCACAAATATGAGAGGGCATCTTTAATGGGTTTAATAAAAGCTTGAAGAATTTCCAAACCTTTTTGAACGTATAAATTTAAAACATGGCAAGCACATCTTTGATGAAAAAATTTACTATTAAAATAAGGCTTGCATAATTCAATTAAAGCAGAAATAGCTGCGGTATTATTAGAAGCATTATCAAAACCAATTGAAAAAATTTTGATTTCAATTTTATACTCTTCAAAAATGATTTTCATATTTTTATAAATATTATCAGCAGTATGTGCATCATCAAAAACTCTAAATGCAAGAATTCTTTTTTTGTATTGTCCATGCTTTGTCCATATAATGACCAGTTACATCTAAGTATGAATGCATTCGCCAATGGTCAGTCCATATATCAGCACATACAGAAACACGACATATATAGTTCGCAAAATATTTTTTTAAAATCCTTCTTTCCTTTTTATAAACATCATACATTGTAAGCGTGAGAGTGGTCATAGGGACACGACATGTAGCAGGATTTAATGCTTTATGACAATATTTAATAAAACCAACTTTTTCACCAAAACTAAAAAGTAAATGTTCTACAGCTACCATCCTAGCTAATTCTTCTCTATTAGCTTGATCACTATATTTAAATAATTGAGTGTCAGGGGTAGAAAACCTGAAAATTTGAGATTGTGCATTCCCCTTGGCAAGTTCTGCTGGATGACTGGTCGTAATATGCTTCCTATATGTGCCGTATCCTCCAGATTTAGTCCACTTGTATTCTTTCTTCATATGGAGAACGAATAGATCATATTTGAGATGCTTCTTATCCTTCTCTACCGGCTCTTCAAAATTTGGATCTGCAGCAAAATCGGGTATATTTTCTGATTGACTTGTCATATTACCAGGGCTAGGCCTAGGGGCGCTAGGCTGGCTAGAATTGGGTTCAGAAATTATTAAAGGGGGATTTGGATTGATTGGATAGTTTAGAGATTCAAGATAGGCTTGCCGTTGTAGGAACTCATGGTAAGCGGTGTCATCAAAACCGATATTATCCGGTTGGACCGGATCCGGCTCTGACATACTACCCTTACCGGTCCTGGAAACGGAATGCCTTGGTGGAATATCTCTTACTCCACTTCCACTTCCACTTCCACTTGCCATCGAAAAAAATAATTTGTAAATAAACTCTTCAAAAAAAATTAAGATAAAAATTGTTGACAAGGATTTTAAAATGATTTTAAAAAAATAATAATTGTAATACACTAAATATAAACAAATAAATAATTGACTACTTGGAAGATAATTGAAGAGAATTAGGAGAATTGAGAATTGAGATTTGAGAGAGAGTTGAGACTTGAGAGAGCAATTGTATGATAAGAAATGAATTATGGGGTATTTATAGAAAATAAAGAATTAAAGGGGAAAAGAACAAATAAAAATAAAAAATTTGAGCCGTTGGAGCCCAACGACTGTTTAAAAAAAAATTATTATTTTTAAATAAAGGCCAGGAACCGGCGGTTCCTGAACCGGGATGGAACCGCCGGTTTCTAACCGGTTTTTCAAGAGAAGGAACCGGAACCGGAACCAGAACCGGAACCAGAACCGGAACCGAACCGCCGACCCCGGTTCCGGTTCCGAAACTGATTCCGATTCCAAAACTGGTTCCACAGTTCCGATTACGGTTAAGGTTACGGTTCTTTTCACACGGTTACAGTTCGGTTCCACGGTTCGAACCAAACCGTGATCATGTCTAGGTACTAGAACATAACTTCATCTAACCCCACCCAACGGCGGACTTGTATGGGGGTTGACCAGCCGTGTCAGCCTTTTGAATTTTTTAAGAATAGTTATAAGAAACCCTTCAAACCGCTTTTATTACTTTATTATCCTTACATTTATATATTATTACTAAGTTATCCCATAAGTAAAAAGAAGTCTTGACTTGTACTTTTTTTCCATTGTAACAGCTGGCCTATTTAATCCACGGGTATCTAAATTTATTTATATGGGTAGTTTTCTTGAAGTTTGCAAATTAACGAATTGTAAATTGTCTTGAAAATTTAGTGTATGAACTATTGTTAACAATTTAATATTACAATTAGGTTATATACAAATATTATAAATATTACAATAATTCAGGGTTTAAAGGGGATATGACTCGAACCCATAACTTTTTGATATAGCTGTGAATGACATACCATTGGATCAGGGAAGTAACCAAGATTCAACATAAGGGAGGGCTTAAATAAATTTTTTTCTGTGAACCTCTATAATATAAGAAAAATAATTATATATATATATAAAACAAATATACACCTACTAAGGAGACACGATGAGTAAAAGTTATATTTTAAAGAAATACGTTTTTTTTAATGTAAAAATAGAACATAAAAAAAATGGAATGCAAATACAATCAAATTACACTAATTAAGTTGTGCCATACTATTTTTCAATATTCTAGTAAGCGTTAGGAGCTAGTAGGGCGGAGATCCAGCGCGTAGCCCCTAGATCGATTAGTTGGTGATTAAACGGAAAACACAATTATATATAAATTCCAATTATCAAATCCTAATAAAAAAAATTCCAAATCCACAAATGTCTGATTAGTAACCTACCAATCAAATTCAATCATAAACCAATCAAAATCCCCTAACACCCATCCAAATGCAATCACAAACCAATCCAAATCCAAACATAAAGACACAATCAAATCAAAATGACAAATTGCAAATTCTAACAAACATCAACAAGTTAACAAAGTAATGGATAAAAAATTAAAAACTAACAATTTTAGTATATACTTTCTAAATTTATTTTATTATGTTTGACAATTGCCAAATCAAAGTTTGATTATTCAATTTATGTCATTGATCACGTACTCAGGGCGAAGAAGAATGACGTGTCGGTGTCACTAACTACCAACTACTAGCTACATAATTTGTTACCAATATTTAATTTTACCGAATTAAATTATCCAATTGAAGATGAAGGGAACAAATTGGTTTAGGTTTGTAAGTTGTAAGAACTAAGAAGTAAGGCTTTGAAATTAAAAACAATGTTTTTTTTTTTAACTGACTGGTCTTGGTCAACGGCTTTGACCCCGCCTAGCTGATTAGTCGCCTCCTTACATGATTAACCAGAGACCGTAGAATTAAGCCGATATTTGCCATTTCTCCTCAGTAACCAGCTGCCTAAAGGAATTGGTGTGATTAATCGGCTGCCTAGGCCGAATCTAGAACACTGCTATTTTTTAAAAGATCAAAAATTTCAATTATAACATCTGGATAAAAAAATAGTGGAAATTGTGAGATATGTCACATTTTTGTGTGTGTTGCAATGATGTCACAACTTTAATAACTTAAGTTTAAAATGCACCTATTATGGTGAACTACCCAAATTGCCCTTAAATAATCTATTTTTTATTCTCATTGTACTTCCATCTACACTTTGAAAACGATAACTCCCCTCTCTCTCCAAAAAACTTATCTCTCTCCAGATTATACACAAGAAGATAATATATATTTGTGATCTTTGTTTATATATTTTTATATATTTTTGTGTGGTTTAACAATGTATCCATTCGTTATGATTTGTTTTCCAGTCTTTGCATGAACATGTATGAACATGTATGAACATTTTATCTTTCAAAGGATCGAACATTTTATTTTTGAAAATAAGGTTTAGTTAAATCGAGTATATTTGTAACCAAATCGAACCTTTTTTTTTAAATATGATTGAACATATTTTTGAAAGAATTAAAATAATCGAGCATTTGTCAAAGGATCGAGATTTTTTTTTTCAAAAGATCGAGAATATTTGTCAAATGATCGAGATTTTTTCAAAGGATCGAGAATATTTGTCAAAGGATCGAGAATATATGTCAAAGGATCAAGAATTGTTCAAGGATCGAGAATATTTGTCAAAGAATCCAGAATATTTGTCAAAGGATAGAGAATGTTTATCAAAGGATCGAGAATTTTTCAAAGGATCGATAAGTTTTTTTAAAGTATCGAGATTTTTTTTAGAAAATCGAGAATTTTCAATACGAAAGCGAGCAAATATTAGAAAGAATCGAGAATTTTTTTGAATGAATCGAGCCTATTTTTCAAAGGATCGATATATTTTTTTTTAAAGTATTGACCAAATGGATGATATTTTTTTTAAAGTATTAAAGTATTGACAAAAAAAGCTTCGGGGGGCGCTGCCCCCTGCCACCGCGAGCTCGGCGGGGAGCTCGACCCCCGAATGCGTGTGTGTAGCACCATTCCGTCGTCGTTCGAGTGATTGTCTGAGTTTCAACGAGACTTTCTCTCTCTACTTCACAACTCTGTCACTGTAAAATGAATGAAAGAAATATGATGTGGAACAATTATTGAGGGTATTTTTATCCGTTCACCATAATATATGTCTTTTAAACATAAGTTATTAAAGTAGTGACAGTGTTCAAATACCATCTCCAAAAAGTGTCATTTATTTTTTAATCCCTAAAAAATATGATAATATAAAGTTTATAAATTAAAATTAGATTAATATAATATTTCAAAATGAAATAAAATAATAAAACACATGTAACTCATAAAGAAAATCTATTTTGAAGACAACAAAAAATTTAAATTGAGAAAGAAATCGAATCAATTTTGGAGAATGAGATATAAAATTGATTTAAAGTCTCTTTATATAAAAAAGGAAATATAACAGGGACAACATATGAACAAATCTATTAGTTGGTGTTATAAATGGTATTTTGATAAAATTATGTGTTTTTAGTAAATTTATATTATATTTTTAATTTTCTTTTTTAAATTAGCCCACCTTAGCCCATGTGTAGTTACGTCCCTGCATTGGATCAATCTTATATTGTCACGAATATTTATTATTTGCATTGTATATTTTAATTGTTGTTTCATTGAAAGTTTATATACTCCATCTAGTATATGCCTTTTTAGGAGTAAGTTTCGTTATGTCTTACACACACAAACATATATATATATATATATATATGTGTGTGTGTGTGTTTTTTTTTTTTTTTTTTGCTTTTCTAATAATGAAATTTGCTTGATGTTTGCTTAAATTTTTTTACAGTTTTGCTTTACTTCACCCTAACAAAAAATACTAGTGACGTCCCTACCCCACACACTTTATTTAAAGTTGATAAGCGGTTGTTTTGCAAGAGATTATTTGATTTGAAGTTACCAAGTATGTATTCAAATATTGAGAAATGTGTCGCTTTGAAAGACTTATTACCAAAAGGATCAAAATATGCGATAGTTTGTTTATGTATTTTTTTAATAGAACGAGTTGTTGATGGAGAGGATATTGTGGCCAACAAAGATGAAGTTGCTGAAACCTTGTGTATGTTTGAAAAACCCATCTCTTCCATTTAGAGATGATGTTCAGATTACAGTACATTAGAAGAATGGTGAATCTGTAAATACAAAAGCTACTTAAACAATCGTAAGTATCTTTATTTATTTTTATGTAATTTCTCTTACTGCAAATTCGTAATGGTTATCATTTTCATGTAATTTTAGACCAAACTAAATAGTATAACAAATGATTTATCAAAGTCTTATTTAATAAAATCCGAAAGAAGACGCTCTTACAAAAGTACTTGTGCTTGAAAATCCTGGTCGAGTAAGAAGGTTTGAAAATGCGGTTACCTTCTCAAAATTTGTAAAATACTTTACACAAAAAGACAACTAAATGAAGAATGAATATGATGAATTGAAGGACGAAGTCGCAAACTCATTAAACATGGTTGACAGGTTAGTGAAAGATCAAAGTAAAAAATACTAATATCTCCTTTTTATAAATATGTAATTTATTTTATGTCTTAGCACTTTAATTTTGGTAAATATTAGGGTAAGAATCAACCAAGTCGGTCATGTGCACAAGTTTCAACTACACGAATAACTACTGCCACCGTAAGAGCATCTTTTAACATCGTGTTAAAATTGTGTATCAATGTTAAAATTTAACATTTAGTGTAAAAATCTCTCTCTAATTCAGTATCAAATACCATACTAAATTTAACGTATGTTAAACTTTATATCAAATTTAGTACACAATATAACATACGTTAAATTTAACACAACAATAAATGTCCTTCTATAAATCATAAAAATACCATTATTTATATATTTTAAATATTTTAAATTATTTAAATTTAATATACATTAATGTTATTTCAATCCAATTTATTCCATCAACAAATTTTTTTAAGAAATCCAATGGTTATCTATTAATACATTAATGATATTAATTAACTTTTATAAGTTGAATGAATAATATATAGTATTTTATTTTAACTTTTAGCATTGTATATTAGAGCATAATACTAATTTGTTGTGCTAATTATAGTATTTGACTCTTTTTTATTCTAAATTTGGTATTGTGAATCATATCGGTATTGGAGTTGGTCTAAGAATATTGTTTTTAAAATTTTCATAAAATTTAAGCTAAAATAATATTTAAATTCATTATATTATATTGTTTCGTTCTGATCCAATCAACAAAATTTCAAGTTAATTGGTTAGCTGGGGACCCGAGGTCAAGATCGAAGGTCTTCAAACGACTTAAATGCACTTGTCCATCTCCATCATATCCCCTATTGGACTTTTTTTTTTTTTTTTGGACGAGCCCCCATTGGACTTAATGCTACGCATGGATAGACTATGAAAGGGTCAAATTGACTGTTTAACAATATGGTTAGACTTTAGAGTGTAGAGGGCCTAAAGTCGTCTATTGACAAAAAATATTATTATGATAAATCTATTTAAAAAATGTGACATTTCATAAGAAAGAATATACTTTTGTAAGAATTAATTTCACAAGAAAAAGAGACGGTCCATGATACTGTTATGATTATTATTCCTACAAGTGGAATTACAATTTACATGGAAGCTATTGGTCACAGTTGTCTAGCACAACTGGAAAAAGGACTAGAAGAAGAGACTTGCACCATGAATGGTAACAAAGAATATATGCCCCAACTACTCACTCACACATTGCCAACACACGAAATTCACATCAAAGTAAAGAAGAAAATTAAAGCATATATTTTAATTTTCTTTCCTTTTTCTAGCTAGTTGAACTCATCTCGCTCCACCGAAAATGGGATTAGTTGTCGTTTGGTGCATATTATTAATATTATTGTGTTGTTCAATTGAAATATCATTTGGTTCAACAAGAAGACATTTCAAATGGGATGTGGAGTACATGTTCTGGTCACCAGATTGCCTAGAGAGCGTCGTAATGGGAATCAATGGCCAGTTTCCAGGGCCTACAATTCGAGCTCAAGCTGGAGATACCATTTTTGTCCAACTCACTAACAAACTCCACACTGAGGGAGTCGTCATTCACTGGCATGGAATCAGACAGGTTCTTTTTCTTTTTAATTTTCTTTGTTAGTTTATATATAATTAATTTGCAATGACAATATTCTGATTTCTGAGTCATGAAGAGATTTATAAATTCTGCAGCTGGGAACTCCATGGGCAGATGGGACTGCATCTATCTCACAGTGTGCTATCAATCCTGGAGAAACCTTTGATTACAGGTTCAAAGTTGACAAGGTAAAGTTATAATTAATTATATATTAATGTTATGGTACATCGGTACGTTTACTAACGGGGAACGAAAATGAAAAAGAATCAAGTTCTGTATAAAGAACCTGATTCTTTAGGTGGAAGGAGGGAATTGATTAGTTGTTCCATTTCCGAGTAAAAAGTTAATTTTTGATTTGCGTGTAAGATCCACGTAATTTGATTCCGAACTGATTTTAATAATCACCGGTACTGTAATCACAAATAATGAATTGAATTCATTTTCGTTCCCTCAGTGGAGTTTCTTATCCGTAAACGTGCCCTTAGTTTCCAACGTGGATCCATAGATTTTCTTATTGAAATGAATTAGATAATGATGAATTGATGATATTATATATATAGCACAGGCAGGAACATACATTTACCATGGACATCTTGGGATGCAAAGATCAGCAGGTCTATATGGGTCTCTGATAGTAGAGGTGGGTGTAGGAGAGGAAGAGCCATTCCACTATGATGACGAATTCAACCTATTATTGAGTGATTGGTGGCATCAAAGTGTTCGTGATCAGGAGGTTGGCCTCTCCTCCAAGCCTTTTCGTTGGGTCGGTGAACCCCAGGTAATTAATTAATTCGTTAATCATCCCCTCGTTATCTATTTTCTTTTCAAAAAATATTCTTTTTTCCAGTTAAAAAAGAGGGTTTCTAAACTAAAATGTCACACCATCTCAAAGTGTAAATCAAATTAACTTTGCTTGCATTTTTTGTTTATTTCTAGAGGACAGAGATACCAAAAACGTAGAAAGAGAGACAGGGGAAACCTAGAGAGAAATAAAATATAAAACTTGTAATTTTACAACTTTTTGGTTTTAATTTCAGAGCGTTAATATCTCAACGAATAATGTTTCTTTGTTTTAGCATCTAATATTTAGTTTGTTCCGAACAAAATTTTTGAAAGGGCAAATGGTATCAGATTTAAGCTTAGTTTGGTATTGTTTCCCCAGCTGCTTTTGGGGTCAAAAGTGATTCTGAACCTCAGACAGGGTGTTTGGTAAAATCGTAGGGAAGTGCTTTTGGTCACTTTTAGCTTCTCCCAATTGAGTTTTTGAGAAGCTACAAATACATGCTTTTGGATTTTAGCTTCTGCTTTTAGAAAACACGCTACAGTGATATTAAATGAAATTTTACTAACTTTCCAACTTTGTCCTTGCCTTTAACGAAATTTAACAAAAAAAAATTGGGTTTATATTTTTGTACAAAAAAAAATGTTTCCATAATTAATTCAATAAAGTAAAATAAAAATAAAATAAAAAATAAAGTAGAATAAAATAAAGAAATAAAGAAATAAAGAAATATGACTAATTAATTAAATAAGGTAGAATAAAAAATAGGGCTGATTAATTTAATAAAATACCATAATTATATAACACTTAACACTAAATACAAATAAACAAGAAAAATATAAAGTATATCAAATTAGTACCATTTAGATGTCGTTGTCCTTTTAGTAATTTTACACACTCACAACACTTTTTATATCAGTTTACCAAACACATTGAAATTGCTTTTAGTTCTCACAGCATTTTTGAAAATCAGTTTACCAAACACTCAGCTGATTCTTCCCACAGCAATTCCAAAAACAATTCTCCCCACAGTAATTTCAGAAGCACTTCTCCCCACAGCACAACAATGTCAAACTGAGCCTTACTCCCATAATATATGTTGCAATAGTCTCACCAAAGAGAACAAATTTTTATCAATGCTTATTAACTCTTAAAAGAGAAAAGATAGACAAACCTAGTGATGGTGGAAAGATGTGAGGGGTATTTTGGTCAAGTTAGCGGTTAAAGTTGAAAAAAAATAATATTGGGGTCGGATAATTAAATTAAATTATACACAAATTTGAGTGTTAATAAAGAAAGGAATTTCCTCTATTATTATATGTTTGGGATGATGTGGTGATCACAGACTCTGTTGATCAATGGGAGAGGGCAATTCAACTGCTCCCTGGCTGCGCATTTTAGCAACACTTCGATGAATGCGTGCACGTTAAGAGGAGATGAACAATGCGCACCTCAGGTCCTGCGTGTGCTCCCAAACAGAACCTACAGGCTCAGGGTTGCCAGTATAACTGCACTTGCATCGCTCAACTTGGCCGTTGGGGTAATATTTTATCATTTTTATTTATGTGTTTTATATATGGATTTATCATTTTTTATATGGTTTTATTTATTTTTTATATTGATCTAAAACTTAATAACATAATTCTTACCCTCTTGTCTACAAAAAAAGAAAAACATAATTCTTACTCTTTATCGGTGAGTAGTCCACCCCAAATGTTTTTTCCTTAAAATTACGGTGTTATCACTAAAATCCATATTTTTTAACGAATTGCCACTTTTTTAAAACGTTTTTGTTATATTAAACACTTTAGTCACTTGTTTTTTCAAAATACATCACTTTATTCCATTTGACCAAAAATAAATTATCAACTATAACAGAATGTGTAAAAATACAAATTTACAATTATTATAATTTTTTTTAAAAAAAGATTCTTTTAGTCCATCTAGTTTTAATAATAACTGGTTAATCTCTGAAAAAAAAATTAAAATATCTCCATTAAGGCTCAAACCAAGGACGAAAGACACAAACTCTAGCCAATTGAGCTAATTAGCTCATTGTTAAAGATTTGTTGATTTAAATGTATATATATAGTTATATAATTTGCTTAAACTAATTTAAATATATTTATATAATTGAAAATAAACTCATATATATATATATATATATATATATATATGTAATTTAAAATAAACTCATATTTAATAATAGTATATAAAAACATATTTATGAAATGAAAAAGAAAATAACAAAATAAAAGGACACCTAAAAAATCCAAAAAGTCAAAACCCGTAAATTTTATTTTTTTCTGGATTTTTTTTCCTTTTCAAAAAATATATTATTTCAATTTGATAAAAAAAACCAGAAAATCAATGCCCATATTTTGGAAAGAAAAAAAAATCAACAACAAAAAAAAACGAATACTAATTAGAATAATAAACTCATATTTATATAATTTAAAATAAACTCATTTATAATAATAATATATAAAAACATTTATGAAAATGAAAAAGAAAATAACAAAATAAAAGGAAATAAAGGAAACAAACGTAAAATTTTTTCATTATTTTTCTTTTTTGTTGTTGACTTTTTCCCTTTTCAATTTATGGGTTTTGATTTTCTAGGTTTTTTTCTTTATCAAATTGAAATAATATATTTTTTGAAAATGAAAAAAATCTAAAAAAAGAAAGAAAAAAATTTATGGGCTGTGATTTTTTGGATTTTCTGGGTTTCTTTTGTTTTTTTTTCATAAATATGTTTTTACATATTATTATTAAATATTAGTTTATTTTAAATTATTTAAATATATTCAAATTAGTTTAAACAATATATATTTGACAAATTATTATTGAAACTAGAGGGATTAAAAGAAAAAAAATTAAAAAATAATAATAAGGGTAAAATTGTATTTTTACTCATTCTGTTATAGTTGACCATTAGTTTTTGGTCAAATGTATTAAAGTGATGTATTTTAAAAAAAATAAAAGACTAAAGTAACTAATATGACAAAGACGTTTAACAAGGTGACAATTCGTTAGAAAGTAAAGACTTCTATTTTGTACAAATCTAGTGTCCAAATGATGTGGTAACAATCTAGTCAATTCATTTAAATCATGTAAATTTTATCCGATTTAAATGAATGAACTGAAGTATTGTCACATAATTTAGATATCATATTTGGATAAAGTAACATTACTATTTATTTAAAATAATTAAAAAATATAACAACACGCACAAAAATAAATAAATTATTATCGTATGTTATTAGTAATACTAGTTTTAAAAGGATTTTCAAAACTAAAATCATAATCAATTCTGTATATTAGCCCATCAGAATTATTAAAAAAGAAATCATTCCAACTTCTTTGAACTTTTAAGATAGAAGTGGATAATGGAAAGATTTGATTCTTTTTATAATTTATGTACCCAACAAAAGTTGACAGGTTCTCAAAAGGCTATAACAAATTGGTAGTATTTTTTTTGGCGATCGACATGAAAATGAATTAGAAATGACATTAAACGAGAGAATGAAAGTGGAAATAGGGGGTTTTGCCACTATTTTAAAACGGGTTTACAATACTATTACTATTTTAATATTTGACATTTGTTGGAGGTTGATGAAGAAGAAGTTGAAAAAAATATTTTTTTAAAAAAAATTAGAATATTTAATTTTGTCCAATAAGTCTAATTAATTAAAAAAAATACCGAAACAGTCTCGCCCAATCCGAGACTTATTTGGATATTTTCGATACTTAATGGGTATTTTTGTAAATTTTAAAAATTATTGTGTTTTTTGTAATTTCTAAGACTTATTGGACAAAGACCAATAAGTCTTAGAAGTTACAAAAACACCCAATAAGTCTCGAAAATTAAAAAAAATGTAATAAGTCTGAAAAATTATAATAATACCCAATAAATCTCAGGAATATCCAAAAAGTTTTGGAAATATCCAAATAAGTGTCAAAAATACCTAAATAAGTCTCGATTTTTTTGTAGACTTATTGGGTGTTTTTGAGACTTATTTTGTAGTTTTCGAGATTTTTTTAGGTATTTTTATAATTTCTGAGACTTATTGGATAAAAATGAACATTTTTATATATTTTTTCTATTTTTTCATCATCTTCTTCATTGACCACCAATGGAGGTTGAATGAAGAGGTCTCTTTGACCTCTAATGAAGGTCCAACAAAAAAGAAGAAGAAGAACAAAAAAAATTGAAAAAAATTATGGAAAATTGAAAAGTAAAAAATAAATGAAAATAAAAACTGTGTGAGTATTTGTATCCGTTCATCGTAATATGTGTCATTTAAACTTAAGTTATTAAATGAGTGATATTCTTAATATTCACTCTTAAAAAAATGCTAATAAATTTTTGAACTCAAAATGAAATCTATCTAGAAATGAAATCTTTCTATGAAAATAATATATTTTGTAGATGTATTTCTTTGTTGGTTGTAATATGGAGGAATCCATAATGGAAATCTCGATTCTTGATGTTTTGACCAAAATCCTCCTATATATTTGATGTATTAGAAAATATATTTAAATTAAAATATTATTCTAATTTTTAAATAATTAATAAGTTCATATTAAAAAATCATTTTTAAATAATTATTAAGAATAATTTTTGAATATTAAACAATATTGATAGATTGAAAAAAAATATTAAAGAATTGACAACCAAACAAAAAAAAATGCATGTTATCTTGAATTTGACATCCTCTCAAATAAAAATACTGAAAAAATCATTCAAATTTATCATTAAAAATAATACATAATCATAAATAATAATTAAAAATAATATCCAAACACAATAAATTATATATATATATATTCATGACTAGTAACTTTATTTTCACTTGGTTTATCTTTACATGAAATGTATAGCATTTATTATTTCATATGAACAATTTTTAATCAATGATGGTGGGCAGGCAAGTTTTTTTTTAATATTAATTTAATTTATTTCAATTCTTTAGTGAATATTATTTTTCATTTAAATTTGTTTTAAATTTAATTTAATTCTATAATTAATTTTAATATTATATTTGAATTAGTTTTGAAAAGGATAAAAGTGGAAACTAACACATAAAAGAGGAAAGGAATTTATAAGATTCCTAATCCACCGATTTCATGGAATCTTACATGGAATGAAACAGGGGCGAAGCCAGAACTCATCGTTCGGGTGGGCTAAATTAACTACAATTTTTTTTTATACCGTCTGTGGTGCAGCGAATCGAATATGTAACATTATCATGTAAAATTAACGTAATTTTCTACTTAAACCACACTGGGTGGTAGTATAAAGTTTTTTTTTTAAAAAATAGCAAGCGAAATAAACTTAAATTCTTGTTCGAACAAGTAAACGAAGTAAGAAATTCAAAATTTGTTTTATTTATCTATAGAAGAACAAAGAATGAAGAGGAAAATGAAACTTTAATGTGTTTGAGTGTGAACAAAATATTGAATATAGCATTCTAAATAATCTATTAAGATTATCTCAGGTAAATTAAATTATAAACTAGACTATTTCATGAATTATTAAGCAATGTTACTATTGTAATTGTATCATTTGTATTTCTACCTATTACTTAACAGAAAAAGAAAAAAACAAAATCATCAAACATTTTTTTTTTCTAGAAAAAGCTAGCCTGGGCTTCAGCCCAGGCTAGATCAAATGTAGCTCCTCCCCTGGAATGAAATCATTGTACCATGACATGTGTTTGTGTAAAACAAACAATGGAATAATGATTCCTTTTCTCATTCCATACTTGACTCCACCAAGCAAACACACTAGAAATGAAAAGCTGAACAATTCAAAAATGGTTTCTTATTAATTATTAGGTGCAAAATAAATTTTTAAGAAATTATATATGTATATACCTATATATATCTTAAAATAACATCATGACATTCTCTCAATTAATTATTATTATTTATATGTTTATAATGATTATGTATTTGTACTTCAGAATCACAAAATGGTGGTGGTGGAAGCCGATGGAAATTATGTGCAGCCATTTGAAGTAGAAGATATGGACATTTATTCAGGTGAGAGCTACTCAGTTTTATTAACCACAAATCAAGACCAATCCAAAAACTACTGGATTTCAGTTGGTGTTAGAGGAAGAAAACCCCAAACTCCTCAAGCCCTAGCCATTTTAAACTATTCTCCCACTTCTCAATCAAAACTCCCCATTTTACCACCCCCAATTACTCCAACATGGAATGCTTATGATCATAGCAAATCATTCTCTAACAAAATATTTGCCCTAATGGGGTCCCCAAAACCTCTGAAAAATCCTGACCGTCGGATCATCCTTCTTAACACCCAAAACTATATTGACGGATATATCAAGTGGGCTATCAATAACATTTCCTTACTTCTACCTTCAACACCTTATTTGGGATCCATTAAATATTCTCTCAAAAGTGCTTTTGACAATAAAAATCCACCAGAAAATTTTGCAAATGACTATGATGTAATGAAACCACCCATGAACCCTAACTCAACAAATGGAAATGGGGTTTACATGCTTGGTTTGAATAGCACAGTTGATGTTATACTTCAAAATGCTAATGCATTAGCAGTGAATGTAAGTGAGATACATCCATGGCATTTGCATGGACACAATTTCTGGGTATTAGGGTATGGAGAAGGCAGGTTTAGTGCAAAGAAAGATGAGAAGAAATTCAACTTGAGAAATCCTCCATTGAGAAACACTGCAGTGATTTTCCCATTTGGATGGACTGCACTGAGATTTGTTGCTGATAATCCAGGTGTTTGGGCATTTCATTGCCATATTGAACCTCATTTGCATATGGGTATGGGTGTGGTTTTTGCTCAAGGTGTTGAACATGTTAATGATATACCTAATCAGGCACTTGCTTGTGGTTTGACCGGGAAGAGGTTCATGAAAAAAACTAAACAAAATTGATCTGCATGGGATTTACTTTTTAACTAATTTGAGTTGCGGTGGGTTTTGTACTTATGAATTCTTATATGTAGTACAATTAGCAATTGAATAATTTTCTTTAAATGTGTATTGGGCTTCCGGCCCAAAGATTTGATGTTGAATAGTTTATGATCATATCTATATCCATATAATACGTTATAATGGAACCTGAACTGTATTAAATTCTGTTAATTATTATTCTTTGTTGATTAATTTCTTTCTTTCTTTTATTTTTATTTCAATTTGTTGGCATTAATTATTATTTTTTCTTTTTAAAATAGTTTTCTTTAGATATTATATGAACCTGGATGTTTTATACTCCTATATACTAAATTCTTATTAAATTTTAATTTAATCAATTAAACAATTAATTAGTATATAAAAATCAAAGAGTCTATCTCATAATTAATGGGATAAATAATCAATTATCTTAATGAACCAAAAGTTTAATTAATTAGTATATAAAAATCAAAAGTCAGTCTTAGAGATGCGTGTTTGGGGAATGATGATGGATATAGGTCCCCATATCCCCATCCCCATCTCCACTTCCTAGACCCTTCTCCTATCCCCCACTTTTCCTATTTAGGGGAAATGGGGATGGAGATTTTTGGAGAGAGGTATATACATCCCCATCCATATCCCTATCCCTATCCCCATCCTCAGTTATCTATTTTTGTTGTTTTGTTTTTTTTTTCCGTTTTTTCCCTTCTTCCCATTTTCCCGTTTTTCCATTTAACTAAAATTACAAATTAAACTAAAAAAAACAAACATTTCATTACAAATACAAAATAAAATCCATTAATGTAGTACAAATACAAAATAAAGTGTTTCAAATAATTCAAAGTTTAAAACTAAACCAACTTCATATGTGAAGTAATACAAACTGTTTATTAACAAAAAAAACTTCAATTCACATAATAGATAATCTAAAGAGATTAATAACTAATTCATTGTCAAGTACTTTGAAAAATCTCTAGGGTTAGGTTTTGAAGGTAAAAAGAACAAGTGTGTTTATATACCTAGAGTTTCAAAGAATAAAAAATAAAAATAAAATTTATATTATAATTATATTTATATATGTTTGGGGGAAATGGGGATGGGAAGGGGTCCCCCCATCCTCATCCCTATTTCAATTTGGGGATGATTTTTATCCTCATTTCCTTATTTTTCTCCAAAAAAAATCCCCAAATGGGGATGAGGGTGTAGGGATTTGGGGCCCTAAGAAAAGTATGTATCTCTAGTCAGTCTCATAATTAATAAGATAATGAATCAATTCTCTAACCAAACATAAATCTATATTTATATCCATTTTCAAATAATACAATAAATAATTTTCAATTAACCAATTTAAAAAGGAAGTGACCTTCGATCTCCTTTTGGGGTTTGGAGTCCGTATGTTGGAGCCTGGAAGGCAGGAAGTGGAAGGGTTGTTTTCAAGTTATTTTTAAAATCTGAAATGTTATTTTAATTTATTATTTATTACTTTTAATTATTTATCATTTCTACATGATAAAAGTTAGTTTTTAACTTTCACATTTTCATTTAATTTTTGTTCACAGTCCATTTTCTTCTGCTCTAATTTTTAGTTCTGGTAAAAATTCATACTATATTTTCTTTGATTATCACCTGTTTTTTCAGATATTTTACTATTATTGATACATCTTTTTGTGTATGAAATTTAAAATATTATCATTCAATTATTATCCAATATTTGTTCTATCTTGAATCATATTTGTTTGATTTCATCTTCAAAATTTCATATTCAGACCAGTTAAAGCAATCGAAGAACTGATTTTAGGTAATACTTGCCGTAAAATCACCTTGTTAATTTTTTTTCAACACATATATATAGACTCAAGTGATTGGTTAGTCCGCCTTTAAGATTATGTCGTGATGTGAAGTGACCAAGCAAAAGAGGTAATATTAATTATTTGTGTTTTTTATTTAATTATTTTACAATTAAATCTTGAATTTTACTGTTTATTTTGGTATTGAAATTTGTACATGCTACACTTGATACCAATATTTTTCAGGTATGTTCTACAAATAATAAAGTTTTTAATATATACAGCTATGATGTATTTATTATTATTATTATTGTTGTTGTTGTGTGTAAAATTCGACCGTGCCACGTGTCATCTAAATCACGTAAAATGGGGGAGGAGAACTCTTGCCATGTCATCAAAATTCAATTAGACTGAACCAACCTGAGTTTATCAAAGATGACTTCATATCCTAACGGGATCAAATCCTGCCTTGAATATACTAGCATACAGTTTCTCGTTCTCCGAAGATACTTGAGAATGACCTTTACTACAACCCAATAATCCAATCCTAGGCTGGATTGAAACCTACTGGCTACTCTCACTATGAAGCAGATGTCAGGTCTCGTGTATAACATAGCATACTATAGACGCATAGGGAACATGTCTCATATCCTCAACTTCTTGAAGTGTGTTAGAACACTGTTCAATAGACAAGTGAATTCCATACCTAGAAGGTAAGTTACCTTTCTTGGAGTTCTGCATTAAAAAACAAACAAGTACCTTGTCGATATATGCTGCCTGAGACAATGCTAAGAGTTTGTTCTTACGATCCCTAATTAATTGGATCCCTAAAACATAACTCATCTCTCCTAAATCTTTCATTTAGAATTGGCTAACCAGCTAACTATTTACTTCCGACAATACCCCTACGTATTTTATAATGAGTATAATATCATTTACGTATAAGAGTAAGAAAACTAGTTTCTAGTCAACGATTCGCTTGTAAACACAAGGTTCATCGACCAGTGACCGATCTTGTCGTAGTGGAAATGTTTTCCTTTGCCATTATCCTTGTTGGTGGAGGTGTCATTCTTCTTTCTTTGGTCTTTCTTGGGTTTGGGCTTACTCTTAGCCTTGCCAGCAGACCTCTTCCTCTTATTAGATCCAGAGGAAGATGGTTCAACAATATTTGCTTCACCGGTTTTACCTTTGTTGTCTTTAGTTATGGACTCAAAGGTAGTGAACTTGTTAAGCAACTGAGTCATATTTAATCTCAACTTGTTCATTCCATAGTTGCTTTTAAACTGATCGAAACTCTTTGGAAGAGTCGTCAACATGATGCTCACCTGGCTAGGTTCATCAATGACCCCGTTATTCACCTCTACCGTGTTGAAATGTGACATTATGTTCAGGACGTGTTCCCTAACAGGTGCACCC
Organism: Dipteronia dyeriana; assembly: GCA_032871835.1. Lineage (NCBI taxonomy): Eukaryota > Viridiplantae > Streptophyta > Magnoliopsida > Sapindales > Sapindaceae > Dipteronia > Dipteronia dyeriana. The sequence continues at coordinate 18,909,926 of CM065301.1, read as the reverse complement.
TCTTTTATCCAAGCAAGCATTGTGGAATGAACAACTTCGTTCCGTTTTTGCTCAGAGGGCTGTCTGAACATAGCCTGCAATGACTCAATGATTTCGAATGCTTTAGCCATTGCTTCGTGATTTGTAACAAGCACTTCTGTTATACTAGCTAATAGATATGTTCGGACATTATCATAAGATGAGACCCATTTCTGGTATGCCTCACGAATATTTCATACGGCATTGACAACAGGCTATGAAAGACACTCCTCCGTAAGCACAAACTTTAGGTATTTTGTTATCAAGATTGCATTGATATTATTTTTTCACTTAATATAGTTTTCTCCAGTTAAATTGTCATTAGCAAGGATTTGTAATGCTGCAGAAGACATTGCTGGAAAAAATATAAATAAAGAATTCATTCAATCATACATTTAATTTATGCATAAATGTTTGACATAAAATTAAATATGATGCATGAACATATTTAATGATTAAGAAAATCCGTAAAAAACTGTTTCTACACCACAATAAACCAACATACCACAAGCAAGTGCCACCTTAGGGTCGGTCAAATTCTTGCATGTTGGATCGAGACATTCTCAATCAAATGATACACCAGAATAACTCTTTTTCCTCTATCATTCAACCATTGTTTATTTCAGTCAGGTTTACAATTAACAAATTTAATTAAAACCTTAATTGGACAGTCCAATTAATTAACCATAACTCTTGTTACCTTTAATCAATTGGGCTAGCAAGAAGACCTAGTGAACCCACAGTTTTGAGTTCCATAAATACTTAGAAATAATTAATTAAACTCTTTAATTAATATTTAATAATCATTAACATCGGAGTTATTCCATTAAAAACCTGAGGTTGCACTCTCGCAACTATAGATGTATTACACAAACCGAAATTACAGTTGTCCATCGATATAGCTATTGTAAACAGTATGATCCTCCATAAGTAGTTCATAATTAGAGCTAGGTCATAAAGTCCGTTATACCTCCCTAATTATATCTTTTCCATTAAGTACCATTGATTCTTTAATGAACAATAAATTATAACTTCCTTTACGGAAGAAGGAGAACACTTATATTGTTCAAGCCTCGAATCAACCCTTAAGGGAATTACCATCTACTTCTCGTAAGAAGGAATGAATTTCACTATTGTACACAGACCTTTCCAGTAACAAGTCAAACCGTGATTTCAGCATACGAAGTTATTGACCGTGAATGCAATTCCGATCTCACCCAAGGTATATCAAAAATCATGATCTAACCTGAAGGAGTAGATAAGACACTCATGATTAAGATCACCTATACATAGCCATCATTTTATATATATATGAATCTCATCTTGTAACGAATCTTGGTGAGAGATTTATATAGATTATGACCCAGTCCTATATGACATCATATAAGGTGTCTCCATTATCATATCACCGTATGAATAGTCTAGGTTAAAATCACCGTACATTACAGAATGGACCGTAGTTGTAGATTAACCACAAATAAAGTACCAAACTCTACTTGCTATCTACGGACTCTTTAGATTGTCTATCTCAAAGAATACCTTTGTATATGATAATCATATACTCCGTTAGAGATTACATTCGGCAATCTTGTATGTTAAGTACACATGATATAAATGCATGAGGTAGGTATATAGAATGAATAAACTACTTTTCTATTAATGTTTCATTCACATTTATAAATTATAAGCTTTAGGGAATAAACCCCAACAGTCTGAGCCTTTGTGAAGTAGTGTCCGAGCCTTTGAAAGAAGCTTCCGAGACTTTTAAAGCAGTGTCCAAGCCTTTTGAAGAAGTGTTTGAGACTTTTAAAATCATGTCCGACCGAGCCTTTTACATCAATGCTGAGCCTTTTTAATATCCTGACATGTGCCTTTGTAAATGTAATCCGAGACTTTTGCATATTCATTTTCTTGAGCCTTTTCCTATCATCTTATTCAGACATATGTGAAAATATTTTGTAGTCATGGCTGTTGAATAATCGTTTGTGATGATTAATTTGACAGGATAATGAATCAGGTTAGAATAATAATATCTTACAACTGTAGATGAGAGCATTTACTCGACGGAAGTCAGAGGTTTGTTGGATCCGATAACCAGAGAATGTATATGTCAAAGAATATGACTTACGGAGAATTGGTGGCGATCGTGCATACCATTGTGAAGTATGATGTAAACAAATTCAATGTTCATCTATAGTCAATATCAATCGTTCCTGTCACTACATGTCATACATTTATAAGAAATGACGATTATGTTCAGTTTATTCTAGGGGAAGATTGGGTGATCCCTCAAGTTTGTGTCAGTCTAACTGAGAGGACAACTGGAGATGTGATAAGGAATGATATTCCTCCTCGTGAAAATACCCAACAGTTTGGATCCTTTAGCGGTAGCAACCAAGTGTTCACACAAAAAAGTGCCACCGAATGTGGGGATGTTGGAACCCCGTTCACTGGTAACACAACGGAAATAGGTTTTTTTTTTAAAAAATATATAGATCGTAAACGATCTGAGACCAATGAACTTAGGATTATAATTTTTTCGGAACTAATATATACAATATTATTCCAGTAATAAAATGTATGTATGCAAGGAAATTGAAATCAATAATAAGAAGAAGATTTATAGAACCTTGCCAACGTTTGGAGGTTTCTTCACTTCTTGCAATGTTCCTTATTTAAACCACTTGATCTTACTCGTTATATCCCGAGACTGGTAACTGCGTGTGGGCTTGTCTGGAACTTAGAATGGAGGATGTAGAGAAATGATTTGAAGAAACTCTTTCTTTAATATCAATACACAACACTTGCATACAAAATCTTTTCTCTCTTTCAACACATGCACACACTTGCACCAAAAATGCACTGATATGAGTTTTTAATATCACGTAACACTTGCACCGATATGTATGTTGTATGATGTTAATTCACGCACTCAGCCAATTGCATCCATAGTGCAAACTCTTTTTATGTACGTTGATATAAGTGTTCGGTTTCAAAGAATAACATATATCTAATATATATTTTTATCTTTTAAAAAAAACTGATCACATCTTTCGGTTTTAAAACTCTTTTAAAAACCAATATCTCGTATCTTTTTATTCGATTTTAAAATATTTCTAATAAAAAATATTTCATATCTTTTATTTAAAAGTAGTTAAATATTTATTTTGAATTTAAACATTTTAAATTCAATTTCAAATATTTAATTTAATAAAATAAATAATCATATTATCTTATTCTATTTAAAATCAAATATCAACTAACATTCTCCATTAGTGATTAATAACATAATTAAATAATCTCATTATTTAATTTATTTAATCACCATTATTCATTTAATTACCGATTTATTTAATTCCCGATTAAATATGTGTCACTTTCGTAATACAATTAGTTGGACAATCCTATTAATTAACCATGACCCTTGTTACCTAAATCGATCGGACAAGCAAGGGGACTTAATGGACCCACAATATTTTGAGCTCTAATAATCATCGAAATCATTAATTAAACTTTTTAATTAATATTCCTTGATTATTAACTCCGGTGTTATTCCATTAAAAACCCGAAGCTACACTCCCTCAACTGCAGACGCTTTTACACAGACCGATACAACTCGGTGTCTATCGATATAACTATTACACATGGTGTGATCCTCCACAGTAGTTCATAATTAGAGCCGGGTCATAATGTTCGTTATACCCCTTTAATTACATATATACTTTAAGCATCGTTGATTCTCTAATGGACAATAAATCCAATTTCCTCGCGAAATTAGGAGAGCGCTCATATTGTCTAAACCCCGAATCAACCCAATAGAACTATCATCTATTTCTCACAAGAAGAAGTGGATTCCACTATTGTGAACAAACCTTCCCAACCACAAGACGAACCGCAATCCCAACATACAGAACATATTGATCATGAACTGCATCCGACCTCACCCATGGTATATCAAAGACCACGATCTAACCTGAAGGAGTCGATAAGACACTCAGAATTAAGATCACCCACATATAACCATCATTAGTTGATATATATGAATCTCATCCGTAAAAGGATCTTGGTGAGAGATTCATATATATCATGACCCAGTCTTATATGATCACATCATACAAGGTGTCTCCATTCTCATATCTCATATGAATGATCCAGGATAGAATCACCGTACATTACAGAATGGACTGTAGCTATAGATTAACCGCAAATAAAGTACCAAGCTTTATTTGCTATCTATTGACTCTTTAGATTGCACGTCTTTTACTGTATCCATTTGTATATGACACTCATATAAACAGTTCGAGATTACATCCGGTAACCTAGGATGTTAATGGGTTTTATTGAAAACTAACCTATCTGGGAGGCTTAAGTTAATAACTAACCTCTTTTTAAAAAACTTGCAAAACTTGCAAAACTAACCCTTTTATGACTTTTTACCCCTTTTTTATTTACAAATTACATTCCAATAAAAGTGTAGATTTAAACACTATAAATCCCTAGAATCCTTTTCAATCGACCAAAATCCCATTTCTATTCTAATCGACCAAAATCGACCACAACCCGTCTCCTCTCTCAAATCCCTCTCCTGTTTGAAATCTACCAAAAGTTGACATAATCCCTAATCTCTCTTGTATGAAATCGACCTAAGATCAGTAAAAGGTGACGTCTGGTTTTTTGGCGACATTATCGATGTGATTTAAAGGTTGAAGACGCCGTCTCCGGAAGCTTGATGACGACGCTGTCTCCTGAAGCTTGACGACGACGACGACGTCTCCGTAAGGTTGAAGACGACGACGTCTCCGACAGGCTGAAGATGACACTGACTACTCCGAAAAAATGACGGTTGTGGAAGGTTGAAGACGAAGACGACGACGAAGGTTTTAATCGATGATTGAAGGTAATGGTTGTTTAATTTTGAATTGCTATTTGTAAATGTGGTTGTTGAACCCTAATTTTTTATTTTATTTTGAAATATCTAGAATCTTTGTTTTGATTTTGTTTTTCATTCTCTTTAGATCTAGGAAGATTATACAACCTAGAAAATGTTTAGATCTAGAAAATGTGAAGCTTTGAATATATAGATTTTTTTTGTTTTGCAGAAAACGGTTGAAGACGGTTATTGGGTCTTCAATTTTTGAAGCTTTATGCTTTAGTGGGTTTTCCCTTAATTATGTTCTTCCCTTAACATAGAAACCCTAATTCTCTGTTAACATAAACTGGTTCTTTGTGGATTTGTGAATAATTTTGTTGCCATTTTTACATGCCATGTAATTTCAAATTTTGTGAATGCATATGATAACTGATGAACTAAGGAAGTAGATATCGGTTTGCTAATTAGGGTTTTGTAACAACAAATTTTGAACAGAACTTGCTTGATCAAAACACACGTATTTTAATTCTTTGAAGCTGGTGATAATATGCTTCCTTGTCTGATGATAAACACCCAAGTTTGTTAATGAGTTGGTTACGTACATTGTTGATCTATGAGAATGAATTGCCTGAGAAAATTTGGATTCTATGCATGCTTTCATTGGTTGTGTTTTGTCAAGCTAGATCGATCCCGCCAGGCGCCAACCATCAGTATTGACTTTTAATTGCTTGAAGAATTGAGTTTTGACTTTGATTGCTTGAAGAATTGAACTTTGGCTTTTCATTCTTAAAGAATCATTGTTTCTTATATCTGTAGGTCTCTATTGAGTATGGATTGTGTGAGATGTTAAACAAGCATGCCAACGATGTGAAGGATGTGTTGAGAAATCCTAACAGCGTTGGGAATTCCCAACTGTGTTAGGATTTCCTAACGCAATTGGGAATTTTAATTTTTAACTATCATCATTGAATCGAATATGAAATAATGTTGTGCCTCTTGATCTGAAATGTGTTCAGTAAGATGATTTGTATTTTTTTAATGTTGTTTTGTTACATTTTAGGAAAATAGAATGGGAGAAGAGGTTGATTTGTTAGTCAAGGTTCCAGAATATTTCCCAGCGAAGATTAATAGCACTTCGTCAATAGTGGCTATAAAGTGCATCAAGGAAAAGTTGGCGGAGGCACAGTTGGCTCTATTTCGCACGACATGCTTCGCGAAACTGTTACAGATGCATGAGCTGAAATTTTCTGGCCAACTAGTTCATCATCTGCTCTTTAGACAAATAGAGTCGCATAATAAATCAGAAATGTGGTTTACAGTATGTGGGAAGACATTTCTGTTTTCCATAGAAGAATTTTGTCTCATCACGGGTTTAGAGTGTGGGCATGACCCACCGTTGGTGGTTAAGGAAAAAAGGGATGGTAGTGGAAGTTTCCCGTCGTCCATGTTGAATTATGAAGTGCGGTTCAATGACAAAACTTTAGAAGACATTTTCAAAGCTGTTTCTTTAGATAGCGACGAAGACATGGTGAAGCTAGCATTACTTTACTTTTTGGAGACCGTTTTGTTTGGTAAAGATCAGAAAGTCTTTATCGGAGCCCATTATATTGAACTTTTGGAAGATTTAGATACATTCAACAAGTACCCGTGGGGCAGAAAGTGTTATGAAACAACTTTGAATAGTCTTCAAAGGGATTTGAGGAAAATGACTGAAGATTATCATATAACCTCGAAAAAGACTGTATCTGGCAAGAAAAGGAAGCGTCAGGCGAACAAGGAAAATGATTGTATCAGACAATATGCGTTGCATGGGTTTCCTTATGCATTTCAGGTTATTGCATCTAACTTTAAACTATTCAATTATGTAATTTGTAATTTTTATATACTATTATTCACATTTTTTTTTCATATAAGTAGATATGGGCTTGTGAGGCAATTCCCACTATTGGAGTTCAGATTGCCAATAAGTCTGGTGCTTTGCTTCCCATGATCGTTAATTGGATTACACCTGGAAAGCCTGATGCAACACATGTTATCAAGTTGTTGGATCACATGAATGTAAGAAAATGTATTAAATTTAAGAAATAATTATGTTATCATACTAACCTATACTGCTTTTCATGTTTTGTAGACACAAGTTTTGAAGAAGCTGAAACCCATTCCTCGAGAGAGGGGAGAGGAGTATGTGAAATCTTTATTCACTGCTGAATACGAGTTAAAACCACCAAATGTTGACGGTAAAGCTGAAGAGGACATTGTAGGCGTTGATGTGGCTGAAAATGATACACGTTTAGGGGATGAACAAGACCGTCAAGAAAATGCTCAATATAAGGCAAAACGTGTTTGTCCGGTGAGCTAACACTTATGTTATTAAGTTATTAAGTTATTGCATTATATATATTTAATGTAATTTTAAAATGAATGATAGGATTGTGAAACCAGACATGAGAACAAGTTTAAATTAGATGATCTTGTCAAGCGCATGAACGGTATAGACAAGAAGCTGGATTTGATAATCAATTTATTAGGAGTCAGAGGACAGACACCCGTAAAAGATAAAAATCAAATGATGCTATGGAAATGGATGGTGCACAAATGGATGAAAAAGATGAGCAAATGGATGAAAAAGAAGAGTTGGAGTTGGTTGGTAGTAATGGTGAAGAGAAAGGTGTATAGGTTGACTTCGAAGCACAAGTGTACCTCGATGATATAACTGATGATGAAGCAAGCGTACCTGTTGAGAAGGTGAATACACTGTATTCTTCTCTATTTTTTCTAAATTTTTTTCTATGAATAGTTGTGACATTTTATTTGTGACAGGTTGAAGACAATTGCAACATAGGGATGAGTACCATTGTGTATGAAAAACCTTCACCAATTGTTCCGAAGAGACACTCGAAAAAGGTTGTTGCATTGAAGTCTCCTTATACAGACACACAGGGAATGAAGCCTAAAAAATTACCCAAGTTCAAGCCACTTCCTCAGTTGTTGCAGACCGAGTTGAAAAAATTCGAGGCATAGCTACAAGAAGAGGATTCTGAAGATCAGAAGTATGTATTGTTTGAGTATTATTATAACTACGAAATACATAGCTATAGTTTGTCAGCTTGTGATGGTTTGGATAACTATTTCAGCAAAAATGAGGTACACCTACAATTATGTACGGCTAGTCGGGATTGGTTCAAGACCCTATATACGTCTGACAAATGGTTGAATGACGAGGTATGTATTACATTACATAACATATGTACTAATTTTTTTTCATGTGCCCCAAGTTAGAACCTTTTTTTGTTTGTATTAGCATATAAATTCCGCTTTGTACTTGGTTCGTAAAGAAAAATTTGAATCTCCCACCGCTAAAATGGAGATGTGTACTACCACGAATGTACTTTTCCAGGTAAAAATGGTTGTGTACTTTCACCTTCCCTGAATTAACAGATATAATGGTTGTACATAATAATTAATTTGTTGTAAAATTAACATTTATCAATGTTTTCTGTATTGTTTATAAAATAGCAACACTTGGATGCAAGATTTCAATGGTTTACTAAGCAAGAAGGATTGTGGTTCGAAAATGACAAGTTATTTGAGTATGCTATTGGTGCAACACTACGGTTAGCTAATCCTTGGATAAGAGTTGATAAAGTAAGTTTATTGTTGGTTGAATGTTTTTAGTAAACCTTAAGTTCAGTGTGTTAATTAAATGCTTTTAGTGTTTACAAAGTAAGTTCAGTGTGGTTTACAATTGTGTTGATGTTACAGGTGTATATCCCTCTAAATTATGAGAGCACACATTGGATCCTAGCTGAAATCAACATGATTGCTCAGAAGATCATGGTGTATGACTCTGACACAAACCTTATTTGCAATAGGAAATTCAACAAATTCATGAAACCATTATCTACTATGCTTCCTCTACTGCTTTAAAAGATTGAGTTCTTCGATAGAAGACCAGACATTGACCACGGTGGAGATATGACACCTTGGTGTGTGGAGCGTTGTCAGCTTGTGCCACAACAGAAAGCATGTGATTGCGGACTATTTGTCATCAAGTTTTTGGAGCATTTGGTACATGGTGAATCTATCGATTTGGTTCAACCTGATAAAGTCAAGTATTTTAGGACATATTTGTGTTAAAATCTTTGGCGATCTCGAGTAGCTGTGTGACCTACCATTATGATTTTACTGTGTAATTTGATGATTTTAACATATTGCTCTGTTAATGTAAGTACATGTGCATAATGTAATTGTTATTTGACTTAGAATCACAAATTTTGAAACTGCTAAGGATGGAATTGTGCAGATTTTGAATGTTGTGAACCAGAATTTATGTAGATGAAATTGTGAAGATTTTAACTGTTATGAATGGAAGTGTCCAGTTTTTTTGCTGTTTTGTGAGGATAGAAACTGTTATGAATGAAATTGTCCAGATTTTTAACTGTTATGAATGAAAATGTCCAGAATTTGTGCGGTATTGTGTCCTATTTTTTTTCCAGTGTCCAATTGTCCGGTTTTACAGTTTTTTAAGATTTTTCCAGAATTTTGGCTGTTATGAATTCAATTTAACAGTTTTTTCAGAATTTTTTTCATTTCCTGCCCAATAATAGTAATTGACAATTGCAAAATAGAAATCTAAACATTATACAAGACTAATTATACCAACCAATACTCTCAATAGTACATAAAAAATATATCAAACAATTGTACTAATGTACCAACCAATACTGTCAACATTACACAAATTTTACCAACCAACTGTTAAATCAACATATTTATTACACAAATTTATTACAACATTACAAAATAAACTTCATGTAAATGTAGACAACATATTTATTACACCTCTTGGGTTACCACTTTAATCAGTCAATGGAATTGGTGCTTTACATTTTTGCCTATTATGTCCCAATCCTCCGCATCTACCACACTTCCGGTAGACAATTTCTTCACTTTCAGATGATCTACGTTTCTTCGGTGGACGTCCGCTAGGTTTGCGTTCTTTTGGTGGTAGAACAACAATATTTTGTACATCATCGGGAACATCCCACTCTTGCATAGGGCCAACTGGGTAAATGGAACCAGCATATGCTGTAGCCAATGTTTCCTTATAGTAATAAGGGGAGCAATAGTCATAACAAGAGATACGGCGAAGGTTACATGCAACAAGTGCATGTCTACAAGGAAGTTGGTCCAACTGAAATTTCCGGCAAGTATAAGTCTTATCACTAAGGTTAACCAACCCATTTAAGTATCCGTCAACCACATGGTGTTCGTATAGATTGATAGGATGCACACGGTAACAACGTGATGTATTAGTCCTATGATGTAGCCTTTTTTCTGCCCACTTCGTCAATGGAGTACTCATTTTAGCAGTAGCTTCACGCCTTTCCCAAAACCACTTGTGTAGTAAACCACGTATATGCTCAACTAATTTTGTAACCGGCAACTCTCGTGCGTCCTTCAAAATGCCATTTAAACACTCTGCAATGTTTGTTGTCATTATACAATATCTTCATCAGTCAAAATGACTTCTAGCCCACTTCTTTAGATCGGCCTCAATCAAATAGTGTGCAACCCTTGCATCTATTCCTCTTATTTGACCCATAGTCTAATTAAACTCAACCACCCGATAAGCTTTTGAACACTTGTAAAATATATTATGGACTTCAACACCTCTAAATTTTGCCTTCATGTTTTGACCAAGGTGATATATACATATACCATGCAATGAATTAGGGAACACACGTGTTATTGCCTTTGCAATGCTTGAGTTGCGGTCGGAGATAAATACAAGATCATTCATTTCACCAACCAACTTACTTCAACACCTCTAAATTTTGCCTTCATGTTTTGACCAAGGTGATACATACATATACCATGCAATGAATTAGGGAACACACGTGTTATTGCCTTTGCAATGTTTGAGTTGCGGTCAGAGATAAATACAAGATCATTCATTTCACCAACCAACTCGTGTAACTTTGTCAAAAACCAATGCCATGATTGGTCATTTTCTGAATCACCAATTCCAGAGGCCAATGGGTAGACTTGGTTATTTCCATCCAAACTTGTTGCAATAAACAGCGTACCCTGATGCTTGCATTTCAAGAAAGTTCCATCAACAGCTACCACCAGACGAATACACAATTTAAAACCTTCAATGGAAGGTCCTAAGGCCATGAAAAAAATACTTGAACCGATTGATTGAGTCAGTTTCAATGAATGTGACTGTCCCTGGATTTTTTCTTTCAAGCATGTGACAATATAATGGAAGAATGTTAAATGAGTCCTCTGGTGAACCCCTAGCTAAACTCAATGCAACCTCTCTAGCCCTCCATGCTTTGTTATAACTACAAGTCACTCCAGACTGCTTTTTTAGATCTTCAATTATTTCATTCGGTATGTACGACTGTGAAAGTCCCTCAAACTTTGATTTTATACAATGTCCAATAAGTTTGCTACTTGCTTGTAGATGATCAAAGTGGAGGGCGTCAAGAGCATGCGTGCTCGGGTTGGTATTTTTGAACACGAAATGAGACACAACAGTTAAGCTTTGTTGCAAGAACACGCCATTTGCAATCTTTGACCCTGCATGTCAAAACCAACAAAGCTTTGGTGGACTTGTTCACTTTGAACAGAAAATGATTAGCAATTGACAACAAACTAATCTTCATATGCAACTCCTCCTTACTAGGAAATAAATCACCAACCCTAAATTCCTTAACATTGTTGACTACACTCTCCAACGATGTGTAACTTCCATGTATTTTTGATGATTTTGTCCTAACACCCTTAGACTTCATTTTTTATGGCTGACTACCTTCAATTTCATCTTCATTGTCCGCCCCAATTGAAAATACATCAGCATTCTCAAATTGACTGAATACTCTTTCATGTATATTATCTACACCAACTCCATTAGGATTATCTGATTCTAAAACATTGGCAATGTTTTCGTCCACACGTTCATTGTCATGACCTTGTGTGTTTGACATTATTCCTGTTTTCCGTTCCGTTGTGACACATAATGAGGTTCGTGTTTTCACAACGGATTTTTCACACAAGAACATTTGCACATCATCATCATTCACAACTTCAAACGGTGCTAAAACCTCCGATGAGTTAAACAAATACTTCATTTTGATAGAGAACTCGTTTGGATTGACATTAATAAGACCAGATATAATGTCTTCTAACGATTCATACAAGGTTTCTCTTAAAACTGAAATTAGTCTTGACTTTCCAGATTGATAGTTGAACTTCCCACCACTTTCACTCCATTCCCCATCGTATAAAATAACGAACCGAACTTTATCCATGAAACCTTTCAAATGAATAAGAAATTCATGATTAAATTCCTAAACAAATATTCTATACTCATGGTACCGTGAATTTATAAAACATTCTAAATACAAACTAAGTTAAAATCTTGACGCCATTAGAATTCCTAACTGTGTTGGGAACACCCAACGCGGTTGAGAATTCCTAAAGCGGTTGGGAATTCCTAACAGTGTTGGGAATTCCCAACGCAGTTAACCCAACGCAGTTAGGAAGTTAGGAATTTCTTAACTGCGTTGGGAAAATTGGGCTGGACACTTTTTCAAAAAAATGCTACCAATTGTAAGGATTCAATCCAATAATGGAAAACTAACCACATCAACATCAAATTCACACAATACACATGCTCTCTTACATTAATATCAACTGTTTTGACAAAAATAAGCAACCCTAATGCACAAATTAAACTAAAAAAATTATTCAAACACGAAAAAATCTTTAAATTTATGAATAAAATTAAAATTGATCACACCAACATCAAATTCAACCAAGACCCATTATCTATTATTTTGATGAAAGCTATTTTAACAAAAATTAGCAACCTTAATGCACAAAGGAAAGTGAATAAGAGATTAAAAAAAAAACTTTAGATTTATGTTTAAACTATAAATTGATCACAACAACATCAAATACACATAAGACCCATGCTTTATGATGTAAATATAAACTATTTCCACAACAAAAATTACACAAACATAACAAAAAATACACAAATCCGAGATTCAAGTAAAAAAATTCAAAACAAAACTTACCTCAAAGCTTGAATATAAAGAACCCTTATGGTGGATGAATATTTTAGAGTTCCTCAATGATGGAGAATGTAAATAATAAATAAAATACAAAATTAAGGAAGAGAAGAATGGGAGAGAAATGAAGATGGGGTGTTGTGGTGGAGAGAGGTGGAAATAAGAGGAAGGGGATAATAGGTATAGAATGGGTAGGATAAGTGAAATGAAAAAAAAGAGTAAGTAAGGGTATAGTAGTATTTACACACAAAAAATGAGTTAATTTTGTAAGTTTTTCAAAAAGAGGTTAGTTATTAACTTGAGTCTTCCAAAAAGGTTAGTTTTCAATAAAATCCGATGTTAATATATATACCACAAGAATGAATTAAACTTTTCTTTTATTTATTTCATAAATCTATTTATAAATTACATCTTTAGGGCCCTAATAAGGGAAAACATGTTTGTTGTCCTATCGGTAGTGGTCGACCATGCAGATATAGTTGAACCTCAATTCGACGATTACTTTGGTTGTCGAATTGAGATGAATGATGAGCAAAACAATGAAAAGAACACTTATTGAACATCAAGTAGAACAATGAGCCGAACCATGAGGTGGATAATGATCACGTACATAATCTAGAAAATGTGGATAAAGAGCCTGTAAAAATTCAAACTCGTGGAAGACGTGTACAAGGAGTTAGTTGCACTGCATCGATATGCCTAGGACTTCCGAGGTTCGACATAATGTAATTGCATCTGATTCTGATAATGCAACAACATTGATTATTATCGGAACAGATTCATACTCGTTTGGTATTAGTAGAAGCAACACTTTGGTAGCACAAGAACCCACAAGCATGATTTATTGGGTTTGGCCGGAGTCGAACCCTTCAAAGCTTCATTAAAGAAGACCACTGGTTGCTCGTTTTGAATTAGGATGGTGCCTATACTTGTGCCACAAGCATCACTTTCGACAACGAACTTCTAGTGAAGTGTGGCAGACATAAAATAGGTGACTAAATCAACGTTTCTTTTAACTGGTTGAATGTGGTAGCAGGCTCTGGAGTCCAGCAGAATCCGTCTCTAGAGAGGAGTCGAGTAAGTGGATTGGCCATTACTCTGAAGCAGCGAATAAACTTGTAGTAATAGCCTGCTAAACCTAAGAATCCCCTCACGCCTTTTGGAGTGGTCGGCGTCGACCAATCATTTACTATCTCTATTATCGCTGGGTCTACTTGAACTCATTTTCCTAAAATAATGTCCTAAATAATCTACATGCATCACCATAAAATAGCACTTCGTCTTTTTTGCAAATAACTAGTTAGTCGACGATACTAATAAAACCAAATGAAGATCGACAAGATGCTCAGACCAAGACTTACTGTACATTTGTTTGTCATAAAAAAAACCAGTACAAATTTTCTAAGATATGGATGGAATAGGCCGTTCATCAGGCTTTGAAATGTGGTAGAAGCATTCGTAGTCCAAACAGCATGACGACAAATTCATAATGACTTTCATGGGTTCGAAAAGTTGTCTTGTGGATGTCATCCTCACAAACTCGTATTTGGTGGTATCCTGAGCGGAGATCCAATTTCGAGAAATAATTGGCACCATGTAATTCTTCCAACAATCCATCAACGGTCGGGATGGGGTATTTGTCCTTCACCGAGATATTATTTAAGGCTTGGTAATCGATGCAATGCTTCTGTTTGCTTTTTTTTTTTTACAATAAGCACTAGAGACGAGAACGAGCTATTGGATAGGCGGATTAAGCCTGAGTCTAGGAACCCTTTCACCATTTTTTCCATCTCTGATTTCTGATAATGTGGATAACGGTACTGACGAACGCTTATAGGCTGCTGAAGGGGTTGTAACAGTATTCGATGGTCGTGTCTCCACTTTGGTGGCAACTTAACGGGGTTTGAAAATACCTGCTGGAATTCAATGAGCAGATGGTCGAGGTCTGTTGGATGATGGCCCATCACCTATTCATAGGCAATACTTGGCGTGATTTGAAAAAAAAATCCCATGCCCTCCAAATTCAGCAACTCTTTGCCACGAAGTGCCTCTAGCTGTGGTCTTGTGAGCCTCTAAAATGTTTGTTCCAAACCATTATGGTGGAATGTCATGGTAAGTTTGCGGTCGTCCGTTTCGATTGGACCTAAAGTCTCGAGTCATTGAACACTTAACACGGCTTGACATGCGGCAACGGTAAGACAAAGAAATCAACTTGTATGGTGTATTGATGTAAAACAAGTGGCTGGGTCCTACATGGCTTGGTGTGACCATCCTAAATCTAAGATTAAATGACCTTAATTGAAGGGAATCGACGAGATCTTCAAAATTCAACACCTTTGGTGTTGTGGCACGTCCATTTTCGACCAAATTCCATTATTTAGGCACCGAAATCGCAATTATTTCCTTTATGGGAAATTTCCATTTTTTGTCATAAGTTGACTTTGACAACTTTGACAAGCCAGAATCGTCTACTGTTAATTCCGGCTTGTTTATGGTCGTTAGTATATTTTATTTCCGTAACTTTTGTGATTTCGCTATTTTTGACAGTTTCGCTATTTATGACAGCTTTTGATATGTAATCCCGTTTCTTGTCCAAGATCCGAGTTAGGGTCTTTCGTTTTAAATAGCCTTGTAAGCCGAAAGGCTCAAATAGCTTATTATTCAATAAAATTTCTAAAGTTTTAACTTTATTCTAGTGGATTCCAGTTTTTCAAAAGAATTTAGACGTCGGTCAAATTCTAGTTACGTTTTCACTGCGTCATGTATCATTTGATGAGTAACGTGAGGCTAAACATCGTTCTGCACACTCAATTTTTTTCACGGTTAGCAACCATTACCTGATTTGATCACGTACCACAGGTAGAGCGAATTTTGACACCACCGCTTGATCGATAAAATTATACGTACTGCCTCCAACAATTAGTAATCTTCTTATTTTTTTAGTTTGTCGACGACACGAATGGTTTGGGGATGATTGGTGCCGGCCATTGCATGAAAGGAAATTTCGGGAATTGATTCCGCAGTGATGAACTCGTCTGTTGTTTCTTGGTTGTTGCATTCATCGAGAGGTGCCAAGTCTTCAACCATGAAGAGTTGTGGTCGCTGACATCAGTTCCCCAGCACCAACTTCTCATCACAATAAAATCACAGGCAACGTTCCCGGCGATCCTTGGCTTCTTGGTTGGTAATCCGTCTGACTGGAGTGGTGGAGTTTGGGCTCAATTTTGCTGTTAGAGGCGGTTGCAAAAGTCCTGCAGATGGGTTCTAAGTAGTACTCTGTATTTGCGTAGGTTCCGTTAGTCTTGGAGGAGCACTGGACTTTTTTTGCAAGAGGTTATGTTCATCAATTAATCTGGCAACTCCAATGGCGTTTGATAGTGTCTTCGGTTGTTTCACTTTCACATCCAGGCGGATGTCATCATGGAGGCCTACAACAAAACATCTAATTAAGTAATTCTCCGGTCAGTCATCTATGCGTTGCTACAATCTCTTGAATTTTGCTTGGTAGATTTCACCGTTAGTAACTTGTTTGAGTCGTGTGAGTACCTCAAAAGGATCTTCATAGTCGGTTGGACCGAACAGATGGAGTACGACCTTTGTGAATTCATCCCACCTCAAGGGCCCCTTAAATTTAGTAAACTAGTGATGCCACTGTAGGGCTATACCCTACAAATGGAAAGATGCCAATTGTACCAGTTGTTGGGGATCGACTCCTTCAAACTCGAAGTATTGTTCGGATTTGTATATCCAACCAAGGGGGTCCTTGCCATTAAACTTTGGGAATGACGATTTGAGTTGTGTTTGATTGCGATCTGTTGGTTGTGTGGTTTGGGAAGTGTTTGTTTGGGTCTTCTTATGGGTTTGGGAGGATTCGGTCTGAGCAAATGGGTTAATTAATTTCGGTGTCATTGGTCGGTTCAGTGTGAATGGCACACAGGGATTGTACATCTTTCAATAAGGCCTGTAGAGCTGTGATAACTTGTTGGTAATTGTTGTTGACGTGGTCAATTCCCAACTCATGTCAAGCCAAGATCTCATTGACCACATTTCAGAATTCGGCGTTGTTGGATTTCCCTCGTGTGTCCATGAGACCGATGCTCTGATACCAAACTGTTGTGTACCTTTTAACACATAGCAAAGATTAGTGGGAGAAGAGAAGAAAAGAAGAGTGGTTGGAAATGATTATCAATAAAATTCAACATAAGAAACCTATTACACTCTTGGATGACTATTGATATGTCAATCCATCAAATGAGCAACCAATATGACACAACAAAAAAAATGGGAAATAATGAGCAGAAATAACAGGTGCATGATTCCCATGCACTTTCTGCATAACTGCTTAATAACTAAACAGCATTAAGCCACTAAACAGGGACTAAGTCCTCTAATTATTTGCATAATTCAGAATAAATAACTAACTATAATTTGGTCAGCCACATGGTCCCCCTGCTTGGTGCATGGCGTGCATGATGTTGCATGATGCACATATCACCATATAATTATTAATTTTGATTAATATGCATAAACAAGGATACAATTCAAACTAATTTGGAAGTTCAACATTGTTATGGATATTTTTGTGATATACTAAAAAATACAATTGGCTTGGTTGAGGTTTTTATTTGTGTTTGACTTGTTACTTAAATGGTTTTTGAATAATTGGTGTGAATTTCATCAAATATAATCAATCCAAGATTGTATGAAAAACTCTTATCTACAACAAGAGATTCTTGCAAAACTAAAAAAAAAACATCTCTCAACTTGGCCGGACTCCGGCAGCATGTATTAACGGCAAATAAAAACCAGATTAAATTCTGGGTGATGTGATGCATGGGTTCTTCCAGTGTCTCTGCTGAAAGTTTCAGTAGTTATGTTTGGATCGGTGGAAAACGATGAGGAATTTTCCAGAAAAACATTGTTAATTCAGTTGTAAATAGTTGGGATCTTTTTGATTGGAGATTGTGATACGTGTATAAATGTTTTGATTTGCTTATATTGGAAGTTTGGTTTGTTTTGTTGGGTTATAGTAAAAGATTTGTTTAAAATGATAAAGAAAGCTCGTGTGGTGATATTATGGAGGAAGTAACTAGTCTTTCCTTAGTGAATTGGATGGAAGGAGTGATTAATGATGGATGGCTGTTGTCGAAATAAATGGATAACATTGCCTAACGCTAAGGAGCATGTTGGAGTGTTCGATCGTTTACAACTGTGCCATCATAAATTGTTGATAATTCACTCAATGGATGGTGCAGGTATCTTGCAATTGACAATGACCATTTAGACTGCTTCCCTACACATTTATCTGATTGACTAAAAATTTGAGTCCTGTGAATTTGATGATTACATTTCTTAACATGTATGTATTTGGAAGTGTTTCACACTTTCACTTCATGCTTCTGCAATTTATCTGCTTTCAAGAAGTACTCATTTGGGTTGTTCTGATCATGTATCTTATCGTCCAAATTGAAAAGGCGCGCATGCAAATTGAAAATGAACATGAAGAGAGAGTTGGAATGGATCGTGTTTTGGATGTTTGTCGTTGTAGCATTTGTTTGCAGACACGGGCTTTGCACCATTATAAACTATGATTACACAGGTTTTCTACAACCCATAAAACAGAGATTTTTGTACGTGTATTAAACAGAGGTGAGGCAGAGTAGTTCACCGCAATATACATTTGTAGTAAACAGAGGAGAGGCAGAGTAGTTCTCTCAACAGTTGGTCTTTCCAACATATATTATCAATAAAATTTCATGACATATAGTGACCGTTTAATTGGTCTACCATATTTGTGAGGATAATGAATCATATCAATCAACGACTTATATATGTCTGCATAAACAATTTCGCTACTTGGAAGCAAAGCTTGCAAGTGATTAATCCTTTTAGAGAGTTTGTCATTATATAATCATACATCTGAATCCTCATTTTCCAAACACTTCCTATTGAATGGATTCCAAAATTTGGCAATGAATTGTAGTATAGGTAAGCAACCCATTGGAGGTAAACCAGCTATAACCATCGTACGACATCCTAGCTCATGTAATTACTACATTTATTATTTTACATTAAGAGCGCATTTACTAATCAGGAATGAAAGGAATCATAATCATGTTCCACTAGAAACAAAATGATAGGGAATCAGAATTAAGTTACAAAATTTCATTCTAGTGTTTACTAACAATTTAAGAATCAGAAATGGAATCAAATTATATCTTTCTAGCGTTTACTTCAACTATGGAACCAGAATGATATATAGTTTATTACAAAAATACCCTTATGTATATAATATGTTGAAATATATTTTTTATAATGAAAAATTATTTTTATACCCCTCATAACAGTATAACTATAATAATTAACATCTTTATATTGTAAACTTTCAACTAATTAGTCAATGATAATTGAAAATTGAGACGTAATTCAAATCTGAAAAAAATGAACATTAGAGACAGTTCTATTAAGATAACTTCATTAAAAAAATTGAAGTCACTGCAATATATATATATGTGTGTATGTGTGCAATACATGCTCACGTAACAAGAAAAAAAAACTTAACCAAAACAGCACCGTTCATCAACACAGTTCTTATACAAATAAATATATATATATATATATATATATCATTATTTCATACCAGATTCGATATTCATAAACATAGAATCAGTGCAACAAGTCAATAATATTCATCAACGTGATTTTTGTGTATATTCATGAAATCTAAGGTAAAAAAAAAGTGTTCCTATAGTAAGATTCGGAGAAAAAGAATGAACAAAAAAGAATGACAGAACAATCCTAAAATAGAACGATAAAGTGGAAAGTCTTTTTTTTTTAATTATTATAAGTGATGATATTTTAGTAAAACTACATGAATTCCCTTTTTCAATTAGGAAAGTGAATTTGATTCTTAAGGTGGGTGGGAGGAATCAAATTCTCTTTCCATCAGTAACTTAACTATTCATTTGAGAATGGGTCGTCACTAAAGAATTGAGGTGGTTGGAAGGGACTGATGTCAATATCACATAGAAGGTAGTCTATCCAAGTGAGTTCCGCTGCAAAAGCAAGAGCTCTATATTCTGTCTCGGCACTTGATCGAGCCACTATAGGTTGCTTTTTTGAGGACCATGATACACAATTTGATTCAAGAAAGATACGATAACCAGTGGTGCTACAACGAGTGAGAGGACATCCAGCCCAATATGCATCTCAAAAACCATTCAATGTTAGAGAACTTTGAGCTAAATACGAATACCATAGTCAAGGGTTCCTTTAAGGTATCAAAGGATTCGTTTGACATTGTGTAGGTTAGCGAGGTTCGGTTGATGGAAGTGTTGACACACTTTGTTAACAACATGAGTGATGTCGGTTCTAGTGAAAGTTAGATATTCAAGTGCACCAACGATGCTTTGAAACTCAGTCCCGTCGACAAAGGCTTGATCATCAGGTTGACTAAGAAGTTTGGTGGCAATTGAAGTTGAGAGATGCGATGATTCAAGCATATTGTGCGAGAGAGTAGGTCTTTGGTGTGCTTTGTTTGAGAGAGATAAATATTGCCTGAGAATTTCCTAACTTCTATGCCTAGAAAATAATATAGAGCACCTAGATCCCCTAGTGAAAATTCTAAACCGAGTTTCTGAATAAATTGTTAAATGAGTATTACATTGTTGTCTATGAATATGACATCATCAACATAAACAAGCAAGAGAACTAAGTCATTATTCTTCTTGTAAATAAATAAAGACAAATCCACTTTACTGCAGCAAAAACCAAGAGTTAGTAAATAATGAGATAAGCAGTCAAACCAAGCACGAGGTGCTTGTTTTAAACCGTAATGAGATTTTTGCAATAAACAAACATGATTAGGAAATGATGAATTAATAAAACCTGAAGGTTGCTCCATATACACGGCTTCATTAAGAAAACCATGTAAAAAAGTATTTTTCACATCAAGTTGTTTGATGTTCCAATGACTAACAGTAGCTATGGAAAGGATGATACGAATAGTTGTGGGCTTTATAACAGGGCTAAAGGTTTCATCATAGTCAACCCCTTAAGCTTGTGTGAAACCTTTAGCTACTAGTTATGTCTTATATCGATCAATCGATCCATCAATCATCTTTGTACTTGATACGATAGACCCATTTGGAGCCAACCACATTCATATGTCTAGGTCGCGGAACAAGCTGCCAAGTTTTGTTTATATGTAGAGCAAAGAGTTCTTCTTGCATAGCTGCAAGCCAATGATGGGATTTTAGGGCTGTTTTTAGATACTTTAGCTCTTGTGTTTGAGTGACAATTAAGGTTGTTAGCTCCTGTGTGTATGAGTGGTAAGTGTGGTTGTTGGCTTATGTGCTTGAGTGGTTAATGGGGTTGTATTTTTTTAGGGGAGCAGTAGTGTGACATGCATAACTTTTTAGATATTGAGGTTGACGTCGATCTCGAGTTGGACGAGTGTTTGAAGGATTTGTAGGATTATTTATATGAGCAATTGAAGATTTTTCATTTTGGACTGGGTCATCAAGGGATGGGAAATTAAAAAATAATTCGCCTTGGAAGTCATGAAGGTTAAGGTTATTTGAAGTGGTATCGGTGTGATCTTCTTGGACCAGAGAACATGGTGTTTGATTGGAAGGTTGTTCAAGAATTTCAATTTTGGTATTGTTATTTTAAGCTTTGTTGTTTGAAGGTTCTTGAGTGGGGCAACAATCAATTGTGAATGATTAATAGGTAGTATTCTCTGTTATGTCATCACTTTTAAGAGGTTGAGTTGTATGAGAAGAGTGATTTTTAGGCTTGATGTTCCATTCTTCTTGATCCAGAAAAGTTGTAACTGCAAGCTATGAGATATCATCACTAGAGGAAATCTTGTTAGAGTGAGGAAAAACATTCTCATCAAAAACCACATGTCGTGAGATATAAACCTTATTTGTTGTAGGATTAATACATCTATAACCCTTATGAATGGGACTATAACCGATGAATACAGAAGGAAAAGTTTTCCTTGAAAATTTGTTTTGACCTTGATTTTCTTTTTTTTTTTAAATAGGGAAAACATTTGCAACCAAAAACTTTGAGCATACTGTAGTCAGGATGCCTTTCAAAAAGTTTTAAAAATGGTGTTTCCATGTTTAGTAATAAGGATGATAGTCGATTAATTAAAAAGATTGCTATAAGGAAGGCATCCACCCAAAATCTAAGTGGTAGATTTGCATGAAAGATGATAGTGAGACCAATTTTGACTATATGTCGATGCTTTCTTTCAGCTATTTCATTTTGTTCAGGTGTGCCGGGGCATGAAAATTGTTGGATTATTCCACATTATGCAAGATGATTTATAAAAATCGTTGAAGTAAACTCATCTCCTCCATCACATTGGAAGATTTTGATTTTACTATCAAATTGAGTCTCAATAAGCTTTTAAAATTTTATAAAGAATTCATAAAAATCAGATTTTTACGTCAAAGGAAATAACCAAGTGTATCGTGTGCAATCATCTATAAAGATAATATAATATTTAAAAAGTTGAACTAAAGAGATAGGAGTTGACCCCTATAAATCACACTGAATTTTTTCTCAAGGAAATTGACATCGTTTATTAGAATCATGGAAAGGGAGCTTGCAACGTTTTCCCAATTGGCAACTAGTACAAATAGAATGTTTGTTTAACCAACCGGTAATACTCAAAACTACCTTTTTATTAAGAACTTGTAAAACTTTTGAATAAGGATGTCTCATTTGTTGGTGCCAAAGATCTGAGGAAGCTGAAGGGGTTTTGATGGCAGCCAATGCTTCCAATTGAGGTTCTTCTAATGCATATAGTTACCCCTTTTTACATCATTTCACTAGCATCCTTTGATTTTGATCCTTAATCACAAAATCATTAGCATTGAACTCAAAAGTACAAGCATTATAAGAGTGAGCTAACTAACAGATAATATTTTTTTTTCTAAGCTTAGGTACAACAAGAACATCATTTAAATTAAAATTACCTTGAGTTGTTCTCAACAAGGCATTACCAATATGTGAGATAGGTAATTTATTGCCATTACCAACATAAATAACATCTTTTCCAATATATGTTCACGCAGAAGAAAGCTTACCAACATCATTAGTCATATGCGTATTTACTCCTAAATCAACATAAAAGTTTGTATCATTCCCTTCTTGAATGTGCACTGTTGCAAGAGGTTCTGGTATCTCTTCTTCTTGGTGAGCCTAATCATACCTTTAATAACATTTATTAGCAGTGTGATTACTTCGTCGGCAAATTTGGCATTGGACTTTTTGTAGATTTTCCTTTTGTTCGACTTGATCGACACCATTTACATCCCTTACATTGCTTTTGTTGTTTTGAGTTCTTGAAAAATTATTGAAATTATTAGAGTTGTTTCCTCATCCAGCTAGGTAAAACCTCGGCCTCAAGAATTAAAACGTCCTCCTCCCTTTTGCTTCTTCCTAGCTGATTAACACTGAAAAGTGTATGTTTACTAAGGGATAACATCATCATTTTACACTTCCAATATAATTAATTCCTCAATTTAAACATAATTTCGTTCGTTCGCTTAAATAAATGTGTTGTGTAATAATCAGTGTATTTTTCTTTGTATTTCAGAGGTAATTCGATCAATTCAGAATCATGGAGAAGTCAGATGGCAAAACAAACATTGTTTTCAAGTTTAGAACGTCAAAAAACCTTAAGAAGACCACGAAGGGCATTTTCATAATTTTGACTATTAACTGTTCACAGTTGACTTTCACTGTTCACTCACGATGCGTTACTGTTCACTGAAGGGCATTTTCTTATTTTTTGACTTTTCACTGTTCACAGTTGACTTTCACTGTTCACTCATGGATGGGTTACTGTTCATTGTTACTGTTCACTGATGATGTGGTGAAATCTGGACGCTCCATTCTAAATTCATCTGATGGTCAATTTTCATCCATATTTTGTACAAATAGGGGGCCTCTCCCCCCTAATTTTCATATTCTGAATCCAAATCTAATGTTAGATTTGTGAAATTCTCTCTCTTTTGTTCTCAAATTCTCAGTTTAAATAAAATAGTTATTTTCTAGTTAATTTATGTCTAGCTAATTTTATATAGCTGGGGCCAAAAGTGATACTGTTGGTATGGAAAATATGATCCAATTTTGGTAATTTTTTTATTTTTATGCTTTCTCCCCTCTGATCATTTGTGGAGTTTTTGACTCACTGTAGATAGACAGATATTGTCTAGCACAGTGAGTAATTTTACCCATATCTATCAGAGAGTTGTTTATCCCCTCTAATCTTTGTAGATTTTTTGACTTATTGTAGACATACAGATATTGTCTGGCACAGTGAGTACTTTTACCCACATCTATTTTTTTCTATCTTCTTTATTTTTATTTTGTATTTAATTTTACATCACTCATCTCAATCATAAACTTCATCCACTTGAAAAAAAACACTTATTATATTTAATCATATTTTTGCATTTTAGTCCTTGTACTGTTTATTTGCATTTTAGCTTAGATCTAGTTTGCATTTGCATATAGGTCATTTTATTTTTCATTTTTGTATATTAGTCCCTGTAATTATCATATTTTCATTTTAGTTCCTATATTTTTAATTATTTACACTTTTACCCCAATACTTGTACATATTTGTATTTATACCCCTAGAATTTTGCATCTTGTTATTTTTATCTTTTTTTTTTCTCTTATTTCTTCATTTTTATGTATTTCACCTCTATTAACCCTCATTAAATTTGCATAAGACGTTAGTCTCAAACATCTAGTGGTAGATTAATTAGGAAATCACAATCACCCACATTCACCAACAAAATGACTGAAAACCCATATAGACATCCAACAGGAAACCAAGCCGAGAACCTTTTAGACAACCTTGACAACATATCTCAACACAGCAACCATCCGTCTTATGTTGACCTTCACCAACACATTAACCCAAATCCACCTAGAACTCTTAGAGACTACATAAATCTCACACGTACTAGAGCACCTTCATGCATAGCTTTCCCACCAAATGCAACACACTTTAATTTTAAACTGGGAATCATTCAACTTTTACCCAATTTTTACGGTCTTGAATCTGAAAATCTATATTTGCATCTTAGAGAGTTTGAGGAAGTCTGTAACAGTTGCACTGACCGAAATGTTAGCATGGATATAATCAAGCTTAAGTTTTTCCCTTTTTCCTTAAAAGATAAAGCTAAAACTTGGTTACAAAACCTTAGGTCAGGATCAATCCAAACTTGGAATGATATGCAACAACAGTTCTTAAAGAAATTTTTCCCACCTCATAGAACAAACTCTCTTAAGAGGCAAATCACTTCATTTGCCCAAAAACCTGGGGAAACACTTTACCAATGTTGGGATAGGTTCTAGGAGTTGTTAAATGTCTGTCCACATCACGGTTTTGAAACATGGAGGATAGTGTCACATTTCTATGAGGGACTCACACCCCAAAGTAGACAAGTTATTAAAATGATGTGTAATGGGGAGTTCAGTGACAAAAATCCCGAAGAAGCACTTAACTATCTTGACCACATCGCCGAAAATGCTCAAAATTGGGACACCATTGGTTCCTATGAGTCCATGAGCAAACCAAAACCATCTTCATCTAGTGGAAGCATTTACAATCTTAGGGAAGATCATGACCTTCAAGTTAGATTCGCATCCCTAGCTAGGAAAGTTGAAGCTTTAGAAACTAAAAAGAGTGAACATGTAAAATTTGTACAAGAAATCACATGCCATGTATGTGATACTGATGATCATATCACTCATAGTTGCCCAACTTTGCCAGCCATAAAAGATTACCTTCATGAACAAGCCATTGTTTTGCACACTTTCAACAAGCCAAATTCCAACCCATACTCACAAACCTACAATCCTGGTTGGAGAAATCATCCAAACTTTAATTGGAGGAACAACAATCAAGTCCAATCTTCACAACCACCAGGTCCATCACATCCACAAACACACCAGAATTTCCAAAACCCTCAAGGTTATACGCCTTATGTCCCACCATCTAGGAAAAACCTTGAAGACACTTTACACTCATTCATTGAGAATCA
Organism: Dipteronia dyeriana; assembly: GCA_032871835.1. Classification (NCBI taxonomy): domain Eukaryota; kingdom Viridiplantae; phylum Streptophyta; class Magnoliopsida; order Sapindales; family Sapindaceae; genus Dipteronia; species Dipteronia dyeriana. The sequence goes on along the minus strand of CM065301.1, from coordinate 18,883,875 downwards.
AGAATCCATTAACAGCCAAACTGCACAAACTTTGATAGATGTTAAAGATACTTTGGTAAATATTGCTTCTACACTAACCACACACGAAAAAGATAAGTTTCAATCTCAACCACAACCAAATCCCAAGAGTCAGTCAAGTTCCTATGACAATAACCAACGCCCAGACCAAGTCAAATCAATCACCACTCTTCGTAGTGGTAAAGTCATCGAAAAACCTATTCTTGAATCTGGTAAAAATGATGATGAGTTATTTTCCAAGGGTAAGGAAGGGGTTGATGAAACCACTGTTAACGAAGAAATAATTGTATCCCCACCTACACTTTCATATCCTCTGGCTAAAAATTCACAGAAATCGAAACATTCCCCAGAGATTTTTGAAATATTCAAACAGGTAAAGATCAATATCCCTTTGTTGAACGTAATCAAACAGGTACTTTCTTATGCCAAATTTTTGAAGGATTTGTGCACTGTGAAAATGAAGCATTAGGTAAGAAAGAAACCCTTTATAGCTGAACAGGTAAGTTCCATTCTTTCCAATAAAAATGTTTTGAAATATAAAGATCCTGGTTGTCCCACTATTTCCTGCACAATTGGTAACTGTAAAATTGAGCATGCTTTACTTGACCTAGATGCTAGTGTAAATTTGCTATCATACTCATTTTATCAGCAACTTAAACTTGGTGAGTTAAAGCCGACTTCAACCACACTTTGTCTTGATGATAGGTCAATTAAAATACCAAAACGAATAGTGGAAGATGTGTTAGTACAAGTCGATAAATTTATCTACCCAGTAGATTTTATTGTCTTGGAAACACAACATGTTGTTAATGAGCACAAATCAATTCCTGTTATATTGGACCGACCATTTTTGGCTACTACTAATGCCTTGATTAATTGCAGGAATGGAATAATGAACATGTCTTTTGGAAATATGGAAATTAAGCTTAATGTTTTCAACATGTCTAAAGAACCATTTAATGATGAAAATGAAGATGAAGATGTAGACATTATTGAAACCATTGTTGAAGATCATGTTCAAAAGGATTCTTTTAACTCATCTGAAAGTTGTTTGATCAATTCACCTGAGTTAAGCATGCATTCACATATTGATGATTGTTTGCAAATTGTCAAAGAAGAAGGAAACACTTCAGATTTTGAAGAATTGGAACAGAAAGATGACGAGCCAGAAGAAAAAGCACTCATCAATGATTCTTTTCCTGATGATCTTTTATTCTCTATCACAACTTTGCCTTGGTATGCTGACATTGTTAATTTTCTTGCAACAGGGATGATGTCACTCGATTGGAATGTACAGGATAGAAAGAAATTTTTTACCAAGGTAAAACGTTTTTACTGAGATGATCCGTACTTATTCAAGTATTATCCTGATCAAATTGTTCGACGGTGTATTCCAGACAATGAGGTAAGTAGTGTCATTGAATTTTGTCATTCTGAAGCTGTGGTGGTCATTTTTCGTCAAAGAAAACGGCTACAAAAATCTTACAGTGTGGATTTTATTGGCCCACCTTATTTAAAGAAGCACATGTATTCTATAAAACCTGTGAAAAATATCAAAAGTTAGGATCCATTTCCAATCGAAACATGATGCCTTTAAACCCCATTCTTGTCATTGAAATATTTGATTGTTGGGGAATTGATTTTATGGGTCCATTTCCACCGTCATTTGGATTTTTGTACATTTTAGTTGCCGTTGATTATGTGTCAAAATGGGTTGAGGCAATTCCTTGTCGAAATAATGATCACAAAAAAGTGATTAAGTTTTTAAAGAAAAATCTTTTGAGTCGATTTGGAATCCCTCGAGCCATTAACAGTGATGGAGGTAAACACTTTTGTAACAAACCTTTTGAGTCTTTAATGAATAAATATGGAGTCACACACAAAATTGTCACACCATACCACCATCAAACAAGTGGTCAAGTTGAGTTAGCAAATATGGAGATAAAACATATCTTGCAAAAAACGGTTAACCCTGATCGAAAAGATTGGTCTCTTAGACTAAATGATGCACTTTGGGCTTACCGCACTGCATTCAAAACATCTTTGGGTATGTCTCCTTATCATCTAGTTTATGGAAAACCTTGTCACTTACCTGTTGAACTTGAGAAAAAAGTATACTGGGCAATTAAAGCTTTCAATTCTAACATAAATGATGCTGGTGAATTGTGCAAGTTGCAATTAAATGAACTTGAAGAATTAAGAAATGATGCATATGAAAATGAAAAAATTAAAAATCTAAAACCTTTTGAAGTTGGTCAAAAGGTTTTGCTTTATAATTCTCAACTTCATTTATTTCCTGGTAAATTGAAATCGAAATGGAGTGGTCCATTTGTTGTGAAACACGTGTATCCATATGGTGCCCTTGACATTGAGAATTCTAGGAATGGTAATGTGTTTAAAGTAAATGGACAACGTGTGAAACCATTCTTAGAAAATACAGATTTTCAAAAAGACTCTGCCGTCTTTTTTGACCCTTGTTACAAATGTGAGTAAACAAATCTTTTGCTTTTGACTTTATTTGTGTTTGCAATTATTATTTTTGTTTTTGTTCGCTTTTACGTTTTGAATTTTTGCAGGATTAATTTCTAGGTTCAGTTTTTGCTTGGTGTGTTTTTGCTATATAACCCCGGTTAAATGGCGGATAACGGTACTCCGTGACAATTCAAGTCGGTTTAATTCAGTTTCCCAAATAATTGATCCCCAAAACAAGGCATGGATGAAATTTCCACAAACTTGCGAAAACATTTTCCATCGTTGCTGTAAAGTGCTCTGAAAAATATTTACAAAGCACGTTTCGAAAGATTACTCTTACTGATGATAAACAACATTCCTGTTGAAATTCGCCGGTTGATCGAAGCTAAGGTATGTCTAGCAGGTGAGTCTGTTGATTCATTTATATCTTACATGCCTGGTTTTGGAAGAAGTAACCTTGCAAAAAAATGAAGAGCTAAGAAGTTAGGGGTTACTTGTCACAAATGTGCACGTACAACTTGCAACACATGTTGTCGTTCTTTAGGAATGGTGTCTAATAATCGGGAAGATAAAATTTTATTCATTAGGCATGGTTTGCGTAGGGAGTCACTGGATAATATCGTAACGACTCTTGATGCACATCCTAGTGGATGTGTGCAAATGGCAATTGACCGATTATGTCCACAATTTCAAAAAGAACATGCACAATATAGTCTTGGGAATCTGACTTTAAAAGACCATGTTTGCCAATTTATAAGAAAATTTGATAAGAAGCATATCCCCGACCCATAGAGGGCGTTGAAGTCGTTTCTGGACGTAAAACCAGAGGAAGATGTGAGCCACAATCACAACTACTAGTAAATATCATTTTGTTTTTGTTATCTTTTTATTATCTTTATCTTTGCTTCAAGTCCTCATGAGCTGATTGACCAGTTACAACTTTCAATTATGAGCCAGATCCTTCAACCTCCAAAATTGATTGGTCCACTGATGAAGAGAATAAGAAACACAGAATTGATCTGAATCTCAGTTTGTGATTGTCTCATGGTTTTTATGCATTTTATTTTTCTATAATTTGTATTTCTTTTGTTGTTTTGCAGGATTTTGTTGTCTTTCAAGTTGTTCAGGTGATATCTTCTAAACCTTAACTCTTTCTAAAGACATTGGGGACAATGTCTCATTCTGGTTGAGGGGAGGGGATTGTTGATTCAATAACTTTTGTTTTTTTTTAAAAAAAAAAAAACTGATTTTTGACCATTTTTTTTGTAAAGATGGCCGAGTAAGAAGATCTTTTAGATACTTCTGAGACGCATCTTTGTAGTTATGATGTATTTTTTTCCTCTCTTCTGACAATTCAAATTTATAAACTCTCTATTGTGATATCATTGACTAATCCTTTTGTTCATTAAGTCATCTTGAGAAATTTTTCGAACTATTCTAGACACACACGCACATTAATACGTGATTATGTGTAGTAAGTTGAAATTTTGCGATATTGAGTTCTGAAACATCATTCAAGGGTAACAATCGAAGGCAGTGGTCTTTTTTTTTAAAAAAATTATATATTAATAACAATAATAATAATTTTGTGTGTTATGACCAAAACTCTTACTTTGTAGCCAGGCCTCATGCCTCAGTAAGCATAGAGTGTTCGCGTAAAACGGTGGAGTCTGAATAAGAATAAAGTGCAGTTCCGTAGCCTCTTTAACTTAAGCAATTAAGTCTGACAGGTGCTTTAACACCTAATGCCCTAAGACCAACAGGTTTGGGAGTCATTGACCCAAAGTTCGTTACACGGGTTAAAGAGAAAGCTTAAGAGAATTGTACTAAAAACAAAAAAACAAAAAACAAAACATCTGCAATTCGAGTAATTAAGCCCGTAGGAGTGTTTTAACACTTAATGCCCTAAAGCCAACTGGTTTGGGAGTCATTGGCCTAAAGCTCGCTACATGGATTAAAGATGGAATGTTTATTTCCAATTTTGTTGTATTAAAAAAAAAGGAAGAAGAGAATAAAACTGTTGCCTAAGGAAAAAGCAATAGTGAGATTTCGAAATGAAAATTTTGTTTGATTTCAATTGAATCTCATAGTTATCGTATTGATCTTTACTGAGCACAAGAAAGTTTGATTGATAACTCAATTGATGACTGGTTGTCAAAGGGTGAGAAAAGAGGTATGAGAGAGTTTGTCTATTTGGTAGTTTAGAGATTTGAATTTGAGTTTTTACTATTTTTGCTTTAATTGCTAGGGACTAGAAATAAGCTGGTTAGGGGGTGTGATTAACACTGAAAATTGTATGTTTACTAAGGGATAACATCATCATTTTACACTTCCAATATAATTAATTCCTCAATTTAGACATAATTCCGTTCGTTCGCTTAAATAAATGTGTTGTGTAGTAATCAGTTTATTTTTCTTTATATTTCAGAGGTAATTCGATCAATTCAGAATCATGGAGAAGTCAGATGGTAAAACAAACATCGTTTTTAAGTTTAGAACGTCAAAAAACCTTAAGAAGACCACGAAGGGCATTTTCGTATTTTTGACTATTCACTGTTCATAGTGACTTTCACTGTTCATAGTGACTTTCACTGTTCACAGTTGACTTTCACTGTTCACAGTTGACTTTCACTGTTCACTCACGATGCGTACTGTTCACTCATGGATGAGTACTGTTCATAGTTGACTTTCACTGTTCACATTTGACTTTTACTGTTCACTCATGGATGGGGTTACTGTTCACTGTTACTGTTCACTGATGACGTGGCGAATCTGGACGCTCCATTCTAAATTCATCCGTTGGTCGATTTTCATCCATATTTTGTATAAATAGGAGGCTTCTCCCCCCTAATTTTCATATTCTGAATTTAAATTTATTGTTAGATTTGTGAAATTCTTTCTCTTTTATTCTCAAATTCTCAGTTTAAATAAAATAATTATTTTCTAGTTAATTTACGTTTTGCCAATTTTATATAGCTGGGGCCAAAAGTGATACTGTTGGTATGAAAAATATGATCCAATTTTGGTAAGTTTATTATTTTTATGATTTCTCTCCTCTGATCTTTGTGGAGTGTTTGACTCACTGTAGATAGACAGATATTGTCTAGCACAGTGAGTACTTTTACCCATATCTATCAGAGAGTGGTTTATCCCCTTTAATCTTTGTGGAGTTTTTGACTCATTGTAGACAGACAGATATTGTCTGGCACAATGAGTACTTTTACCTACATCTATTTGAGAGTGATCGGTGGAGTGGAATACCCTCCCATTAATCTATACTAAATATAAATAATTGGATCATATTCGAATTACCAACCGTGGATCCCTTAGCCCCAGTTTTAATTTTAATTGATTTACATTTTTATACATGCTTAGTAATTAATTTAGACAATTAATTCTATAAGGACAAGTGAACAACCTCCTTGTGGTTCGACCCGGTCTTACTGGTTAATTTATTACTTTGACACTCTTATACTTGAGAGTAGGAACACTTTTTTAAGGATGTGTCACTCGCCCTATTTGGCCAAAGAAAGCTTGAGCATGATCAACAAGCTTTTTCTCTTCTTTGCGCTGGGAAGCTAGCATTTGTTCATGATTCTGTAATGCAAGAAAAACTGGTTAAAAGTAGAGTATGGTGGTTTTGTCAACATTGCCACTCGAAAGTCTTGATAATTTTGCCCGAGGCCATGAGCTAGTTGAAAGACTTTCTCTATTTCTAAGATTGATCTGTTGATCTCTTAAATTTTCGAACATATACTTCAATTGAAAGAGAGCCTTTCTTCAAGGTGGCCAATGAGTCCTTTAAGATTACTTCTTTCTCAATTGTGTTGGGAAGCAATTGTTCTTCTAGACTGCTCCATATTGCCTTCGCTGTCTCGCATCCCATTACCATGCTGAGATTGTCTTCAACAATGATTCCTAGTAGCTAAGAGACTAACAGGCCATCACTGTTCATCCATTATGCATATTGAGGATTTACAACTTCCTTGCCATCATCTCCAGTTATTCTCTCTGCAGGCTTTTCATCAGTCAGGTAGTGGTCTATCCCAAGGCTTTTAATCAAGGGCAAGACTTGTGATTTTCAGAGGAGGATTTTAGAGGATTTCAATTTTATAGAACAAGGCTTGAGCATTGATGGCATGTTAGAATCGTGAGTTTCGGTTCATCGCGATCATTTTGTTTAAGGGAAGAGGAAGAGAGCTCTGATACCATAATGAATTTGAAAAATGAGTAAGAAGAAGAAGAAAGAACAGAGTCAAAAGCAATGAAAATAAAACTTGTTCAATTCACACTTTTTGATGATTACAACAAGTTCTTGTATCATATATTTATACAACAACCAACGGTAAAAAAAGAGAAATCAAGGAAATAAAATTGAAATCCTAATTTTATGTTTTTTTAAATCTTGATATGGAAAGACCTTTAGCAAGACCAGAGTATATTACTATATTTGTTTCCAACAATAATATACTTTTGAATTCATTTTTATTACCATGAACATTTCTACCTTTGCCATGATTGTGTGCATGATTTTGGGAGTCTTGATTTTGGGATTCTTGTGAATGATTTTGGAAAATCAAAGTAGGAAGTTTATCAAGGCCCACATAACTTCATTCCCTTAGTACCACAAATCAGTAACTTAATTCTCTTTCCTGAGTTTGATTACTGATTAGCAAACGGGCCATAAAACTCAATTTTCAAATGCAATATAAAATGTTATTTTTGTAAATAAAAAAATGTGATGTTTAAATACCTTAACAAAAGATTGTAGCTTGTTTAACAAGAAATCTTGATAGGCACTGATAGTGATGAATTGGAATCTCCTTATAGGGATACCATAGAAATTAAGACTAAAATCATTAGTACTAGCACTAATTACAACCAAGGCACCGCATATGATCTTCTTAGCCTTTTCTTGATCATCACCAACAATCCTCTTAACCCTCCTTATATAATCTTTAAACATGTCAATCTGCTTAGAAACTGGGATGATTAAGGTTGGAAGAGTAGTCTAATTATCCCAACCGGATCCGGCAGAAGCAAAAGTGACCCCGGAGAGAAGTTCATGATCAGAGAGATTTGGTTGCAAGAAAAGGGGGGCTGCCTCTTTAATGCGTGTAGTGGATGCTATAAAGTCAAGCACAAGTTTTCCATTGGAAAATCTATCGGTGGAGATGTGACCAGGAAAGTTTTGACCATATGGTGGATGGTTTGCTTTCATTACGGTTGTTATGTAATTGTTGTTGCCTGTATCCATTGTTGAATCTCCTAATATCAGAATCGTTGATGGCAATTTTTTATTGTTACCTATCTTGAACAAGTTGATGATCATCAGAATTTGCAGAATTATGATGGCCAAAAGATTGGTGGAAGCCATTGTTGTTTTGTTGTAGAAAGAATATTGACAAAACTTGCAATGGATGTCAAGTGCAATTTGGCTTGAAATTTTAGGGTTTAAGCTATTTGAGTAATGGCCAAAATCCAACCTCTATTTTCAGTTAATAGTCAAAATACACCTTACCGTTATTGTTCCATTAAATTTTTTATTTTTCTGTTAGGACAGTAAGGGTATAATGGTAAGTGCACATGGAAAAGTTAATACAGATTAAAAAATGAATTAAAACAATAATAAATAAATATTAAAATAAACTTAAAAAAATACTATCACTTTCTCTCTCCTCTCTCCTTTCTCCTCTCTCCTCAACACTTTCTGTCTTTCGCTCTTCTCTTGTTTTTCTCTTTCTCTCCTCTCTGGATCTCATTTCCAATTCTCCACTTTTATCTTTTTTTAATTTTTTTTTTACAAATCTCAAACTCTTATCCTCAACTCCAACTCAATCGCAATCTCTCTTCCTTTAAAAAAAAAAAGTGTCTGTCACCCTCACTCTCTTCTTCTAAATATCTATCGATTTCTTTGTGTTTTCTGGAGATCAAATGGATCCATTTCGACATCTTGTTTTGTTTAAAAAAAAACATAACTTGTTATGTTGATTTTTTTTTTCCAGATCTTGTTGATTTTGCAATTCTTTTCTTGTTCCTTTTTTTTTTTTTTTGCATTTTGTGGAAATCAAATGGATATCTACTGTTTTTTAAAAATTATTTTTTTTTAAAGAAAAACATGAATCTCCACCGAAGATCCTTCTCTTTTTGAAAAAAAAAAACATGCTTTTTAATTAAATTTTGAATTTATAATTTTTTTTTTTAATTTAATAGAAGTCGTGGAGATCAAATGGATATCTACTATTTTTTTTAATTATTTTTTTTTAAAAGATTAATCTCCTCCGAAGATCCTTCTCTTTAAACAAAAATCTATTTTTTTGTTAAATTTCGATTTTTTTAGTTTGTTTGTTTAATAGAAGGTGTGGGTTCTGGGTTTCTGGTTCTGTTTTTGGTGATGATCAGTCTGGGTCTGAGCGTGATGGTGATGATGAAGGTTAGGTTATGGGTTCTGCTGGCGTGTTGACGATGATTCTGGGTTTAATGGTGTGTTGAATGTTGTTTTTTTTTTTCTGGGTTTCGAGTATGAAGAATTGAAGATATTGAATTTAAATGAAAAACTGAAAGAAAAAAAAAAAAGAGATAGAAGGGTATAATAATATTTTTATTAAAAAGTTAACAAAAAGTGTAAAATAACCATTACTTAAGCGAGATGGTCCATTTTGACCAATACCTCATAAGTGGGAGTGGAAAATAATAATATCCCTATATTTTATATATCCAACAAAAGTTGACAGGTTCTCAAAAGGTTATAACAAATTGTTTGTATTTTTTTGGGCAATTGACATGAAAATGAATTAGAAATGACATTAAACAAGAGAATGGAAGTGGAAACAGTAGGTTTGTCACTATTTTACAACGGGTTTACAAGACAATCACCGTTCAACACTATAATAGGTTGAGTTTAAATAGTACCTAATATATTGAATAAATAAAAATACCTCCACAATTTTGATTCTTTTTGGTTCTTTTTCGTCGTCTTCATTGGATCTCCATTGAAGGTTGAAGTCGTTTGACCTCCATTGGAGGTCGATAAAAAAGATGATGAAAAATAAAAAATAAATAAATAATTTAAAACATTTCATTTTTGTACAATAAATTATTAAATTAGTAATATTTTTAATATTTACTTTTTTAAAAGTGCTAATAATTTTTTGAACCCAGAATAGTGCTGGAATTATAGACCGGCCAGAGACAGGCCGGTCTGGTGGGTCCACGAAGCGAAACGGGCCGTGTTTGGCACGGCCCGTGAAAGAGGCTGGCCATACCGAGGCCCAGTCCGTGACAGGCCCTGTGCCGGGTCGGCTCGCCACGGCACGCCAAGCCGGCATGTCAGGCCCCTGGACCGACCAGCCGGTCTGTCACTTCAACCGTTTTTTTTTTTTTTTTTTTTTTTTAATATTCCCTCTTACGGATGGATTTTGAATTCCAACCGTTGGAGCCTCTAAAAATTACAAAAAAACCCCTAAAATCTTTCAAATTAAATTTTGACCCACAAATCAAATTTTTCTATAAATATTTCCATCCATTTCATTTTCCATTCACTCTCTCTATAATTCTTTCAATCTCTCATTCTCTCAAATCTCAATCTCTATATTCTCTAATTCTCTACACTTTTTCATTCAATTTCATTATTACTCTCTCTACAAAATTCTCTACATTTTCCACCAACACACCAAATTTTAAAGGTACAATTTTGTTATTACTTTTGCTCAAACATTTTTTCATAGTAAATTTATATTTTTATGTTTAGACTATAGTTACTAAATGAAAACATTTTTATTTAGTTAGTTAGTTTATCAAATTTTGGGCTTTAATGTTAATATTATTTGTTTAGTATATTAAGATTTTTAAGTTAAGTAGTAACTTTAATATTTGTTATTAGTAAATTTAGAAAGTTAATTTGTATTACTGAATTTAATTTTTGTAATAAGTAAATTATGAATGTTAAGTGTAGTAGTTAAGTTTAATATTTTTTGTTCATAAATTATGAATTTTTAGTGTAGTTGTTTAATTAAATATTTTTGGTGAGTATATTATGAATTTTAAGTGTACTAGTTAATTTGAATAAGTTTTATTAGTAAATTAAGATTTTTATGTGTAGTATTTAATTTAATATTTGTTGTTAGTAAATTTATCAATTTAATTTGTAGTAGTGAATTTAATATTTGTTGTTAGTAGATTATGAATTTTTAGTGTAGTGGTTAATTTTAATAAGTTTTATTAGTATATTAAGATTTTTATGTGTAGTATTTCATTTCATATTTGTTGTTAGTAAATTTATCAATTTTATTTGTAGTAGTGAATTTAATATTTTTTGTTAGTAAATTATGAATTTTTTATTTACTTAATTTTTTTTTTGAAGTAAAATAATAATTTTAAGTGTTGTATTATTTTTATTAATTATTGTTAGTAAATTAAGATTATTGTTAAGGGTAGTAATTAATTTAAAAATATTTTGTTAGTAAATATTGATTTTTAATTTGACTATTAATGACTATAGTGCTCATATTTTTACTTCAGATAATGAATCATAACCAACAACCTTATTTTCTGGACGGTTTGAACATGCTCAACAATGAATTTGATATATCGGAGTCAACCCATACTCAAACGGGACCTTCTAGTTCCACCGTTACACCAATATCACGTTCCAGAAAATTAACATCAGATGTGTGGCAGTGCTTCAACATAGTCCAAATGACACTCCCAGACGGGACGTCCTGGCCCAGAGCTAAATATAAGTTTTGCCATAAGGATTATGCTACAAGTAGGAAGGGAACCAGACATTTGAGACGGCATATGTACAAATGTATGTCTGCACATGGACATGTAGATACTACAACCCAGACACAACTACAACGACACCCAGACGGGTCCGTTACGATTGGCAGTTCCACGCCATGCACGTTAGAGAGTGCTTGGCAAGATACATTGCACAAACTGATCAACCGATCAGTATTGGCGAGAGTCCATTTTATAAAGAATTAATCACATTTGCATATAACCCTCAATATGGACCCGTTTCTAGAACCACCACTAGAAATGATTTGATAAGATTATTTGAAACCCAAAGAGATGACTTAATTGCTGGAATACAACATTTAAGTGTCTCTGTTGCATTAACTTCTGATATTTGGAATGCATGTTCCAAACAGGACTATTTATGTGTCACGAGACACTATTTAGATTCTAACTGGAGGATAACAAAAAGAATTATTGGTTTTCGTCCTATGGATTTTACACATACCCCAGAAAATATTTTTAATGTCATTATTTATGTTTTAGAAACTTATGAAATCACGCATCGCATCCTTTCTATCACATTAGATAATGCATCTGCAAATACTAACTCTATTACATTGTTTGTTGTAAGAAATATCCCACAAGATGGAGGTTATTTCTTCCATTAACGGTGTGCATGTCATATTATAAATTAAGTTGTACAGGCTGGTTTAAAGCAGGTAAGCGACCAAATAGATCGCATCAGATATGCCATTTCTTGGATTTGCAGTTCTAATCCTAGATTCAGTGAATTCAAGAGACACTATAAATTAAACGGTCTCAAACCCCGACGATTCCAAACTAATATGCCAGTAAGGTGGAACTCTACTTATTTAATGTTGAAATTTTTTTTGGAATATGATACAATCATTACATGTTTTTATAACATGAAATTGGCCGAAACAGGTCGCCCTGAAGCAAAAACACTTACCACAGACGATTGGTATGTGGCAAAGATTTTTGTTCAATTTTTAAAGATTTTTTACAATGCCACTGTAACTCTTTCCGGTGTCTATTACCCACATCTTCCCAGACAATTCATCAGATAGTGGAAATGTCTGAAGTGTTAAACAGTTATAGAGAAGATGAACATCTAGGCACTGCAGTTGTTGCCATGGAGACAAAGTAGAAAAAATATTGGGCTAAGATTCCTCTACTTTATACCTTAAGTGTTATAGTAGATCCTAGGGTTAAATTATCTGGTTTGAAGTGTTGCTTAAGTTTATTGGTATTAATTTGTCAATAGATTATTCAGAATAAATTACTGACATTCTAACCAAGTTGTTTAAGATTTTTCGTATTTATGAGAGCAGGTTTAGCAACATTGACACCTCCCAATCAACACAACCGGAGACAAAGCCGAAGCAAATAAGTTGGAGCCTTCTGAAATGGCGAAAAAAAGGACAAATCAACAAGTACTTCTTCAGGGCAAAAATCTGGCCCATCTTTTTGTACCGAATTGATTAGGTACCTTAAAGCACAGTTCAATGTTGTTGAAGACAAGGAAGAGTTTGATTTGTCGTTATGGTGGAAGACATATACGTACAGGTATTCAGGTCTGTCACACTTAGCACATGACGTACTGGTTATTCCCGTGTCAACGGTGTCTTCAGAACAAGCTTTTAACACCAGTGGACACATAATTGAACCAAGAAGAAGCTGTTTGTCTCCGGAGATGGTGGTGGTATTAACATGCTTTCAGGATTGGGAGCATGCTAAAAAAAGATTGCAAAATCAAACTGTAGATAAAGAGCTTATTCTAAATTTCAACAATCTATATATTGATGAACCTGCAGGTAGTGGTCAGGGCCAGAACTAGGTTATACTTTTACATATGTATTTATTATTTACTTGTAAGTTGTAATACGGTTGCACTCTTTTTCCCTTACCAAGTTTTTATCTCACTGGATTTTTCTTGGTAAGGTTTTTAATGAGGCAATCATGTAAATATGTAATACTGAATTCCATAAGTGAAAAATAATTAAATAAATAAAAAAATTGTTTTTTCTTTATTCATTTTTGGGTTTAAATTTCGAAACTCTAAATCAAAACAAATTTAATTTGAAAAATGATTATGGATCAGGCCCGCCAGACCAGGCACGTGGCCCGGCCTGGCACGACCCGCTTGAGGTAGGCCGGCATGCCGTGCAGTGCCCCCGTTTCTGAAAATGGACCTGGCCAGGCCATGCCTAATAGGCCTGTCCACTCCATTTTTACACCTTTAACCCAGAATGAACTTCATACCGGAATGAAATCTATCTAGAAATGAAATCTTTGTAGGAAAATAATCTATTTTCTAGACGTATTTCTTTGTTGGTTGTAATATGGAGGAATCCATAATGGAATTCTTGATTCTTGATGTTTTGACCAAAATCCTCCTATGTATAATTCATGTATTAAAAATTATTTTTAAATTAAAACATTATTCAAATTTTTTTAATAATTAATAAGTTAATATTAAAAAAAACATTTTCAAATAATTATTAAGAATAATTTTTGAATATCAAACAATATAGATAGATTGAAAAAAATATTAAAAATTTTACAACCAAATTAAAAAAAAAATTGCATGTTGTCTTGAATTTGACATCCTCTCTAATAAAAATACCGAAAAATAATTCAATTTTAACATTAAAAAAATTAATACGTAATCATAAATAATAATTAAAAATAATATCCAATCAAAATAAATAATAAAATATATGAATGTAATCAATTTAAATATAGGGGTCAAAAAAATATTGGCACACTTTGAGGGGTATGTTGTGCAAATATCACAACTTTACTAATGTATGTTTAAAAGGCACCAAAAGAGCGTTTGAGACAAAAAACCCCGAAATATTTTAACAGTGAGGAAGTTGTCGTTTTCAAAGTTAGAGAGAAGCAACAGTCAAACCGACGGGAAACTAATCGACGGTGAAGTGACCGGAAGAGCTGCGATTGACAAAGGTAAGATTGGTTATTTTTCCTCGTTTTTGTTGTTGTTAACTTGCCTTACATGTTAGAATTGAGTTTTGTTGATAGGAATTGTAGAAACCTGTTAAAATAGAGAATTGTGAATGGTTGTGGTTTATGTTAGGGTTTGTAATTTGGTTGAATATCAGTTGAGGAAGATGAAATCTGGGTTTTTGAGACCTTTTTCAAGAAAATCGAGCTTATTTGATTAGTCGAGCTATTTTTGTCGTGAAAAACATGTTTTGGTAGATCTAGGTTTTTGGAAAAGGAATCGAGCTTTTTAAAAAAAGAATCGAGCCATTTTGAAAAGGATCGAGCTTTTTTAAAAAGGGATCGAGACTTTTTTAAGAGGGATTGGGCTTTTTTAAAAAGGGTTAGAGGTTATTGTGAAAGGGATCGAGCTTTTTTTAAAGGGATCGAGCTTTTTTTAAAAGGAATCGAGCTTTTTTGAATATGTTTCGAGCTTTTTTGAATAGGTTCGAGCTGTTTTTGAATTGGATCGAGCCTATTTGAAAGGGATCGAGCTTTTTTGAAAAGGGATCGAGACTTTTTTAAGAGGGATCGAGCTTTAATAAAAAGGGGTGGAGGTTATTTTGAAAGGGATCGAGCCTTTTTGAAAGGGATCGAGCCTTTTTTAAGAGGGATCGAGCTTTTTTAAAAAGGGGTGGAGGTTATTTTGAAAGGGATCTAGCTTTTTTGAAAGGGATCTAGCTTTTTTGAAAGGGATCGAGCCTTTTTGAAAGGGATCGAGCCTTTTTGAAAATGAATCGAGCTTTTTTGAATATGTTTCTAGCTGTTTTTGAATTGGATCGAGCCTATTTGAAAGGGATTGAGACTTTTTGAAAGGGATCGAGACTTTTTGAAAAGGATCGAGCCGTTTTGAAAAGGAATCGAGACCTTTTGTAAAGCAATCGAGCTCTTTTGAAAGGGGTCGAGCCTTTTTGAAAAGGAATCGAGACTTTTTGTAAAGCAATCGACTTGTTTTGAAAGGGATCGAGCTTTTTAATAAAATTCTGTCTAATGATGTTGTATTTCTGTGACATTGCAAATGAGAATTAGGTTGAGGGATTCACTTAAAACTCCAGAAGAATACTGGTACGAGGGAAAACTGACACGACACAACCATTTTGATGCCCTCGCCCATATAGACGACGCGCTGAACCGTGTCCCTGTAGATTTTGCAGATGAAGGCCGTCGGTGGTTCATGGCGTCTTGTTTCGGGCATTTTCTGACGATGCATAGGGAGATGAAGTTTTTTCGGTGGTATTATCCATCGGTTGCTTTTGAGGGAGCTCCATCATAACGGCCCCACAGATGAGATGCACTTCATGTTAGGAACCCAGTCGGTGAGGTTTTCGAAGGTGGAATTTTGCCTAATCACCGGACTGCGGTTTAGAGTTGTACCAGAGACCACAATGTATGTAGCAGTGGAGAATGGCATACATGAGCGGTACTTTTCTGGAGCCGAGGAGGTGTTGCTGGAGCAGATTAGAGGTGTTGTCACCGGCACAGATTTCGGACAGGCGTACGATGCTGTCAAGCTCTGCCTTTTATATATGCTGAACTGGATACTGATGGGGGTGGATGAGAGATTCAAGATTCCAGTTTGGCAGTTTCGGGTGGTTGAGGACCTAGATGCGTTCGATGCGTTCCCGTGAGATGCCTACGTGTACAGACATTCTATTCACTCATTCGAGCATGCGCTTGACGGGCGAAGAGACGGGTTCGAGCGACGCCAGTAGGAAAAAGACGCTGATGTACACAGGGTGGAGAACTACAACATATACGGTCTTTCTCATGCCCTGTTGGTAAGAAGTTCGAACTACAAATTGTACTTTATTGTTGGTGCCCAAAATTGTATGGATACTTATCATACTTATCCATGATGCAGATATTTGCTTTGAAGGTGATCCCTAAGTTGGCCAAAGAGGTAGGTGTCTGGAGGGTTACTGATCTGACTCCCCGTATTTTGAAATGGGAGTTGACCAAATAACCGAAAGAGAAGAAGCTAGCAAAGATTTTCAAAGCCAGGGTATGTATTTATTTTGTTAATGTTTTTATTAGTTAGTAATTGTACAATGACATTGTTCTAACTAATATTTCAAATGTTTGCGCTCAAGGAACTGGTGCCGACCCCAGCTGAGAGACAAGCACCGTACTATGCCTACCTAGACGATGGGGGGGACCATGTATGTAGAAGATGACATGGATGATATGCCGCCTGAGGTTCTTGATCAGACCACCTTAGGCAGGATCAGTGGTACAGACAGGACCATTGACAGTGAGGGATCTGAGCCCGCTGCTGGGGGTTTGAGGCCCAGTGACAGTGAGGGATATCAGACAAACCCTCAACGAGAAAGGCATAGGCATAGGCATAGGCATAGGCATAGGCGGGTTCGGTTTTCCACCCCCAGACATGGTACATCTGCAGGGGATTCAGGTGGGGGCGTTGGACGTGATGGAAAGGTAAGCTGAAAACAAAGTTAAGTGTTTTTTAGTAACACGTGTTCATAGTTTTGTACTAACATTGTGGACATGATTTCAGGCTCCGTGGACTGAAATGTTGAACGATGTGCGTGAAGCCCTTCGAAAGAGTGATGAGGATCGACAACGTCAACACTTGGAGTTGTTGGATATGATCCGAAAGAATGATGAGGATCGTGAGGATCGTCAGCGGCAACATCGATTGTTACTTGATATGATCTGGGGGCTTCACCATTCAACCTTAAGTACACACCGGGATGACCCCCCACCTCCTAATCAATTATTTAGTCCCAAAGGGTCGACTGATAGGTTTACAGAGGGGGCAGACACCCAGGCTCAGGGGTCCCCCCCACCTCCCATGACATCGATCCCCCCACCTTGCAGCACATCATTCCCCCCACCTCCCAGCATATCGATTCAACCACCGCGGTCCCCTCCCCCACCCAGCACGTCCGTGGCATCGGAGAGGTCCCCTCCCCCACCCAGCACGTTAGTCCCGTCGGAGCTGTCCCCTCCCCAACCCAGCACGTCTGTGGCGTCGGAGCGGTTCTCTCCCCCACCCAGCACGTCTGTCCCGTCGGAACGGTCCCCTCCCCTATCTAGCACGACCGTGCCGTCGGAGCGGTCCCCTCCCCCACCTAGCACGACCGTGCTGCCGGAGCGGTCCCCTCCCCCACCCAGCACTTCCGTGGCTTCAGAACGGTCCCCTCCCCCACCCAGCACGTCCGTGGCGTCGGAGAGGTCCCCTCTCTCACCCAGCATGTTCGTGGCATAGGAGCGGTCCCCTCCCCCGGTGAAGCGTTTAGGTAAGCGTGGATGGCAGTTGGTAAGCCCTTACACAGATCCATGCCGTCCAAAGAGGTTGAAGACACGGCCCGAGTCCGTGGAACACATTTTTGACCCCTACGGACTAGTGGATGGTGACCACCTAGCAGCATACAAGGCCTTCAAGAGGAACATCAACGGGGAACAGTGAGTATAACTTTTTATAATACAAATGGATGTACATTTCTTGTTTATTCTAATTTATGTATAGCTAAGGTAATTCAATCATTATACAGCCGTGATGTGGACGTGTTGTCACTAGTTACCGCGGGATGGTTCTTGCGTATGCAGTCCAACTTCATGGACTTGGAGGACACGGTACGTACTTATTATATTTCATATTAACTTTTGTGTAAGTATTATTGAATTGTTAACAAGTACGGTGGTTTTATTGTTTGTCAGCATATGGATGCATACCTAAATATTCTACGCAAGCGTCAGCAAGGATTCCACAATGTGTACAACCAGAGGATCAACGTGTTGGATACACAATTTTATGTAAGTAGTTATAACATTTGGGAATCACATCGGATTTTATGCTTCTGTATTAATAATACGATCTTGTCAATGCTTGTACAGCCACTTATATTGTACATGTGGGAGCGGATGATGCCTCGTGATTCCCACGGTGCTGTGAGCACGGCAAGGTGGAATGTGTTACAGTCTCGATGGTTGGAAGAGGACCTTCTCACGGTCCGTGGAGCAACCACAAGTGGAAACCGCTCATGGCACGAGGTTGACCAGGTAAGTGTTACATGATTGAGATGATTTTAAAAATTGTAAGTATATCCTCAGCTAACACGACATGCAAACAATTACAGGTGCTAATTCTGTGTAACGTTTGGGCCCAACATTGGCTGGTGGTGAGCGTCGACCTTAGTTGCGGGAAGATTGATATTTATGACCCCTGGAGAAAGGAAGTCCCGTATCAGATCAGGCACCAGCAGGTCCGGCCATTACGGTGGTTTTTACCCTCCATGTTGAGTGACGCAGGGTTCCACACAGAACAGAGTCCTGGGCGTCGGGCGTTCACTCAGGAAAATAAGCCCTTCTCGGTCAGTCTGGTGCATCTTTCTACAGTCCCCCAACAAAAGAAATCGTAAGACATTCTATTTCATTCACGTGTTTACATATTCTTTATGAACGATTTCTAATGGTGTTTTATGTCCCGAATTGTAGAGGTAACTGTGGTCCCCATACTTTCAGAATTATAGAGTACATAGTGGCGAACCGAATGCCTTTTGATTGGTCGGAGGATGACATGGGGATGATTCGAGTAAAAATGGCTGTGGAGATTTTTGCTAACTCCAAGCCCGCCAAGTGATTTTTTGTATATTACCATTGTAGTTGTACACAAACATGTCATTATTTCATGAACAATAATTCGTTCATTATTCATTCATTAATATTAATTCATTTATTAATATTAATTCATTTAATAATAAGTAATTATTGCAATTCAAAATTATTACAATATGATACACTTCCAAAAGTTTTCAATGTGATCAAAAAATTGTCATTCATTCCCTATTAGAGTCAATGTTATGGCACGTTTGTTTGTTGTGTCCAATTGAATGGCAGATGCTACACTTGCAGCGGTATCGGGAACAGCTCTTCTTGTACCTTCATTAATCATCGGTAGATTAGAACATCTCCTGGAATTATGCCCTGGGTGTCCACATCTCTTACAGGATTGTGTAGTTGTCCTCTCCGAAGACGAGACATGGCATCCCGCCCTCGGGCGTCCTGCTTGTCTCCTGGAGTTTGGATTCAAAATCACCCTCTGAGCAATGTCAGATGGCACAACCCAAGTGGAAGGATGGCCCACCGGTATAATAGGAATCGAGTACGCGTTAATAAGTGGTTGTGTCCTGTAGTAGTCCGTACACAAAGCTGTGAAGTCCAAGTTTAACTCCCAGTAAAAAAAATTGAAAACGATCAACTTCACCAAGAAAATGATCAATAGGTTTTCAAAGTTGTGAAGTCCAAGTTACAGTAATCTACCGTTCCGCCTCAAGGGCGTGAGAACATGGAAAATGATCCATTTGAAATTTGTTACAAGTACAAGTCTTTCGAGCTAAGTCTACAGTCCACTGTTTTCCAGACCGCCTGACCAAAAAAATGTTCCAGTCGACTGGATTAAAGGTCAAATAACCACACTTCTCCACACGTTTTAAGAGCACAAGATGTGTTGTGTCAGTCAACTGATGACGCATGGTTTGTGCAGCTCTATAGTGATCATGAAACCACCGTTGCAGCATATTCCTAATGAACTCAGCCAGAGTCAACATAGGCAGTTGGCGTGCAAATTTGAGGCATGAGTTTATGCATTCTGCAGCATTAGTCGTCATCACCCTATACCTTCTTTCCGGGCAGTGTACACGGGACCACTTGTGTGGACCGGCATCAATGACATAATCATATGCATTCTGGTGCAAGTTTCTTAACTCTTCCATATGCTGGTTATATTCAAACTCGGTGTATGCGCGTGCTGCTTTGTCCATTATTACGGCAACATCCTTCCTATGAAATCGTTTTTTGACATTTTCAGCAAAGTACCAACAACATATGGTATGGGTGGCATAAGGGAACACTTTAGAAATCCCTGCTTCAATGCTTGCATGCCTATCGGAAATGAAAACTAGCTCATCAATATGACCTATGGCACCCTTCAAGCAATCCAAAAATCATTCCCATGAAAGGTTGTTTTTTGAGTCGCCGTACCCAAAAGCAATTGGATATATCTGTTCGTTCCCATCTTGTGTTGTTGCAACAAACATTGTACCCCGGAATCGTCCCTTCAAATGGGTACCATCAACGGAAATGACTGGATGCATACACGTTCGGGATCCTCTAAGTGAGGCACCAATCGACATGAAGAAGTATAGAAATGTATCATCTTCATTGCACTGTAAGTCAATGATTGTGCCAGGATTTTGTTGTTCCAAAACGTAACCAAATGATGGAAGCAGTTGGAAGGTTTCCTCATGTGTTCCATATGTCAGTGACAACGCATAATCGAGGGCGGCGTGTGCCTTACTGTACATGATTTGGATTCCATACATTGATTTCATGTCGGCGATTATGTCCTTCGGACGCATTAGTCGACCATTTTGTTGTTGAAGTCTAGGTGCAATAACTTCTCCAATTGTGACTGCACTAGCTTGTCCGTGCCGGTGGTGAATTTCCTCTAACGGACAAGTGTGTTCGTTGACAAAACTTTTTACTTGAAAGTATGTGCCTTCATCTCTCCTCACTGCTCTTAACTTCCATGTACAATTTCCCATCAAACAAACTAAATGTAATGTTGTCTTATTCGACCTTTTTACCTTCCACTTGAAGTTCTGCCGCATTGTAAAATGGCCTACTAGTCTCTTCAAATCCTTTTTTGTTGCAAAAAACTGGCCTTTATATATCATGCTTGTAGGTTCATCTTCAAACAAGTTCCTACTTCCACCAATACCAAACGAGTATGATTCTGCTCCTGGAATAACCCATGTTCTTGCATTATTTGAATCATCTGCAGTTCCATTAGCCCTCCCCTCGGAGGTCCATACTATATCTGGTGCACTGGAACTAAATCTGTGTACATGTCTTACACGTCTTTCCATTTTGACAGGTTCTGCATCTTCCTGATTGTCCTCTACATTTTCTACAGAATTTAAATTTCCCTCATTATCCACCTCATGATTCACCCTAACATTCAGTGTTGTATTCTCCTCATTGTTGATGTCATTGTAGATCTCATTGTATTGGTGGTTGTACTCTCTACCATCCATCTCAATATGACAACCAAATACATCGTCGAATTGAGGTTCTGGTCTATTATCATGGGCGACTACTTCCGGTGAGACAACACATATGTTTTCCCGACCATCAATCCCACTTCTTTCTGTGAACAACTGGTTGCTTTCGCCTGACGATCGAAATTGTTGGGTGTTATCAGGATGAGGGATATCTTCACCAATGACACCTCCCACTGGCCTCTCGATTAGACTAACACATACTTGAGGGATCACCCTATCTTCCCCTAGCATAAACTGAACATCGTTATTGTTTCTTATAAATGTACGACATGTAGTCCCAGGAACAATTGATAGAGACTGTAGCTCAACACTGTATTTGTTCTCATCAAACTTCACAATGGTTTGCACGATCGACACCAGTTCGTCGTAACTCAAATTCTTTGACACATACAAACCTTGGTTATCGGAACCTAAATACCTTTGATTTCCGTCTGGTAATTGCTCCCATCGACCGTTGTAAGATATGACTATTCTCACCCTATCCATTGTCCTGTCAAAACCAACATCAAAAAACATTAATAAGGAAAAAAATATTTCATATTAAATTTACAATTATAAGGGATTAAACAAAAATCAAAAGTGTAAGATATGAAGCTTTTTTAAAAAACGGATCGAGATTTTTTTGTACATGATCGAGCCGTTTTTGTACATGACAGAGCTATTTCTAATGGGATCGAGCTTTTTTTGTTCAAGACCGGGCTCTTTTTCTACATAATCGAACTTTTTAATATATGGTTCGAGCATTTTTTTCATATGCCTCGAGCCTATTTGAAAAGGATCAAGCTCTTTTTTGAGGTATTGAGCTTTTTTGTGAGGGGTCGTGCTTTTTTTGTGCGGTATCGAGCCTTTTTCGAAAGGGATCAAGCTATTTGTGTGCGGGATCTAGCTATTTGTGTGAGGGATCGAGCTTTTTTTGGCAGGGATCGAGCTTTTTTTCTGAAGGATCGAGCCTTTTATGCCAAGGATCGAGCCTTTTTTGCCAAGGATCGAGCTTTTTTTGTAGGGATCGAGCCTTTTCTTTTTGCGAAGGATCGAGCCTTTTTTGCCAAGGATCGAGCTTTTTTAGAATTTGTTCGAGACTTAGTTTCACATTTCCGAGCTTTTTTACAAATGTTTCGACCTATTTTTAAAACATTTTCACCTTGTATGCCCAAGATTATAAACTTGTTTGCACCACTACAACTCAACTCGCCCA
The DNA here is from genome assembly GCA_032871835.1 of Dipteronia dyeriana. Taxonomy (NCBI): domain Eukaryota; kingdom Viridiplantae; phylum Streptophyta; class Magnoliopsida; order Sapindales; family Sapindaceae; genus Dipteronia; species Dipteronia dyeriana. Next base: position 18,861,339 of record CM065301.1, on the reverse strand, counting down.
AATATATATATATAAAAATATGCATACATGTTCATTCATTCTTTGTAAAAAGTTTACAACTCCAGGACATCAACATAAAAAAATTCAGACAACATGTTCATAAATGTTCATACAATGTTATACTACACAGAAATACAATAAAAAATGGAAATGAAGATCAGAAATATTATTTTACCTTCTTGTGCAAAATATGGAATATGTGCAATAGGGGAATAAAATAAATCTGGAATGAAGCTCGTTTTGTGAAGAAAAAATGGAGTAGATGATTGATTTTCAGACAACTTTATTAGACGACAACCTTTAAAGAATAAAATATCAATTATTTAAGGGCAATTTCGGTACCTCACCATAATAGGTGCTTTTTAAACTTAACTTATTATAAAGGTGACATCACTGCAATTGACCAACAAGAAGGTGATATTCCTCACCATTTCCACTTTAAATATATATGTATTCATGACTAGTAATTTTATTTTCACTTGGTTTATCTTTACATGAAATGTATAGCATTATTATTTCATATGAACAATCGTTAACCAATGATGGTGGCCAGACAAGTTTTTTAAATATAATTTAATTTATTTCAATTCTTTAGTGACTATTATTTTTCATTTAAATTTGTTTTAAATTTGATTTAATTCTATAATTAATTTTAATATTATATTTGAATTAGTTTTGAAAAGGGTAAAAGTGGAAACTAACACATAAAAGAGGACATGAATTTATAAGATTCCTGATCCACCGATTTGGTGGAATCTTACATGGAACGATATCCTTGTACCATGCCCTACATTTGTTTGTGTAAAACAAACAATGGAATAACGATTCCTTTTCTCATTCCATACCTGACTCCACCAAATAAACACACTATAAATGAAAAGATGAACAATTCAAAAATGGTTTCTTATTAATTATTGGGTGCAAATTGTTAAATTTGTCACAATAAATTTTAAGAAAATTATATATGTATACAGAAGCGGATCCAGAAATTATTTGTTACCAGGCTAAACTTATATATATATTTATATATGGATTTAACAAATATGAAAATTTATTTTTAAAACTTGTTTAATCTAACAATCGGAACAAAACTGGGTGAATATAGAATGTTTAGACTAACAATTAAAACAAAATTAATGTGAATATTTTATATAACACATGCATAAATTTATATATTTGTAAAAACTACTTAATACATGCAATGTTTTGCATTGAGTTAGAATATGTAACTGCTTTTGGTTTTTATTATTATCTTTTGATCTTGAGTTATAATAGGTTAATCATTAAGCATTCAACGTACTAAAAACCTACAAATTAAGTAATTTAAGGTTAAAGTTCTATAAATCACAATTATAACAAATGAACAAATATCATAAATAGATTACAAAAATTTAAAAGTAGAGAATGAAAATAGCATTGATTAAAAGTAAAGTATGAAAATAATATTGGATGAAAATAAAAGACAATGTGAATAATGTTATGTTAAAGGATATAGTTAATAATATTAGTTGAATTTAAAATTAATTTACTAATAATAGAAGGTTAAAGGACATTTATACAATAAACTAATAATAATTTAAAAAAAAAAAAAAACAGAAGGCTGCCCGGCTATAACCCGGGGCAGCCCTCTCATGGGTTCGTATATAACTATATGTCTATATATATATCTTAATATAACATCATGGCATTCTCTCAATTAATTATTATTATTTATATGGTTATAATGTTTACATATTTATACTTCAGAATCACAAAATGGTGGTGGTGGAAGCGGGTGGAAATTGTGTGCAATCATTTGAACTATTTTGAAATAGAAGATATAGACATTTATTCAAGGGAGAGCTACTTTATTAACCACAAATCAAGACCAATCAAAAAACTACTGGATTCGAGGTGGTGTTGGAGGAAAAAAACCCCAAACTCGATCCTCAAGCCCTAACCCTTTTAATCTATTCTCCCACTTCTCAATCAAAACTCCTCATTTAACCAGCCCTATTACTCCAACATGGAATGATTATGATCATAGCAAATCATTCTCTAACAAAATATTTGCCCTAATGGGATCCTCGACCTCAAAACCTCCGAAAAATCCTGACCGTTAGAACATCCTTTTCAACACCCAAAACTATATTGATGGATATATCAAGGGGGCTATCAATAACATTTCTTTACTTCTACCTTCAACACCTTATTTGGGATACATTAAATATTCTCTCAAAAGTGCTTTTGACAATAAAAATCCATCAAAATTTTTTTACAAATGATTATGATGCAATGAAACCACCCATTGAGAGGGGCTGGCACGTCCTAAAGATGTGTTCTTACTCTCAAGTATAAGAGTATCAAAGTAATAAATTAACCGGTAAGACCGGATCGAATCACAGGGAGGTTGTTCACTTGTCCTTGTAAAATTAATTATCTAGATTAATTACTAAGCTTGTTATAAAATGAAAATCAATTAAAATTAATATTGGCGCTAAAGGATCCACTGTTGGTAATTCGAATATGATTCAATAATTAATATTTAGTCCAGATTAATGGGATGATATTCCACTCTACTGACCACTCTCTAATAGATGTGGGTAAAAGTACTCACTGTGCCAGACAATATCTGTCTGTCTACAGTGAGTCAAAAACTCCACAAAGATTAGAGGGGATAAACCGCTCTCTGATAGATATGGGTAAAATTACTCACTGTGCTAGACAATATATGTCTATCTACAGTGAGTCAAAAACTCCACAAATATTAGAGGGGAGAAAGCATAAAAATAATAAACTTACCAAAATTGGATCATATTTTCCATACCAACAGTATCACCTTTGGCCCCAGCTATGTAAAATTAGCTAGACATAATTTAACTAGAAAATAACTATTTTATTTAAACTGAGAATTTGAGAACAAAAGAGAGAGAATTTCAAAAATCTAACATCAGATTTGGATTCAGAACCTCAAAATTAGGGGGGAGAGGCCCCCTAATTATACAAAATACTGATGAAAATTGACCATCGGATGAATTTAGAATAGAGCGTCCAGATTCGCCACGTCATCAGTGAACAGTAACCCATCCATGAGTGAACAGTAACGCATCAGTGAGTGAACAGTGAACGTCAACTGTGAATAGTAAAAGTCAACTGTGAACAGTAAAAGTCAACTGTGAACAGTGAATAGTCAAAATTATGAAAATACCCTTCGTGGTCTTCTTAAAGTTTTTTGACGTTCTAAACTTGAAAACGATGTTTGTTTTGCCATCTGACTTCTCCATGATTCTGAATTGATTGAATTACCTCTGAAATATAAAGAAAAATACACAGATTACTACACAACACATTTATTTAAGCGAACGAACGAAATTATATCTGAATTGGGGAATTAATCATATTGGAAGTGTAAAATGATGATATTATCCCTTAGTAAACATACACTTTTCAATGTTAATCAGGGGTCGTTTGCATAATTTTATATTTCTTTCGGGACATTTAGTGTCATTTTAGTTTTTTATTTTCGTTGTCAACAAGTAAGATCTTTCATAAAGATCTCCAATATTTATTATTTTGATTACTTAGAGCTCAAGTACTTGGGGCCCAAGTTTAGACTAAGAGTCACCTATAAATAAGACTTGAATCCTATTGTCTTCTCATTCAGTTTTTCATCAATAAAAAGTTCTTAGAACATTTGTGTGTTTTCTTTATACTTCGCTTACCACTTCGTCAAGTGGTATCAGAGCAAGGCTTTCACAAACCTTCTAATAGCTCACAATGGTCCAGGAAGCGGCCATCCTAATAACGGTGATCAAAGGATGAGTGCAATAGCAACTAAAGTTGTTACTACCGCCGTTGACAACTTGCAACCACGATTTGAGAGGCTCGAGGGTCAGATGGCTGGAATTCTTCGACAATTAAGGGCGCTAGTGGCAAACGACAACAGGATGATCGAATAAGGGTGTGGGTGGGCAGGTGAGCTGACTCACAGTCCGATGCCAGTGGCTCAGAATCCTGCTAGAACAGTAGTCGTGTGGAACCAAAATCTTCCCATGAAGGAGGAGGAGGAAGACCGTGGCTTGAGAAGGACACAAGGAGACAAAGATTACAAGATTCCTGAATTCAAGGGGACCCAGAACGTGGAGGAATTTTTTACATGGGTAGATGAGGTGAAATCGGGGTTTGAAGTCACGGACTGTTCAGAAGATCAAAAAATAAAGGTGATGACCAACAAATTGAAGGCTCTAGCCTATTGGAAGCATCTCAAGAACCAACGAGCATTAAAAGGAAAGGATCTAATTAACAACTAAGAGAATATGAAGGGTAAGTTTATGACTAAATTCCTTCCCCCTGATTATGAACAGAGGTTGTATATGCAGATGTAGAATTGCAAGTAGGGGAATCAATCGGTTTAAGAATACATCGATGAATTCATCCAGTTGAACTCGCGAAACTTGTTTCCCAACAATGAGAACATACAGATAGCAAGATTTTGAGCATGGTTAAAACCAAAGATCAAGGAGTATATGAAGATGATTAATACAGTCACACTGGAAGAAGCATTTGATATGGCGTGAAAGGTGGAGGAACCAGTCAAACCAGCTGCAAAAGGTCGATACAGCAACAAATCCAGGCGGTACACAATAAGGTTGTAGGACCAACTGGATCGAGAATTGTTGAAACAGGAGTTACTGGCACTGGAAGTGGAACAACTCGGGCAAGAAAAAACCAAAATAATTCAACTCAACAAAATAATCCATACACGCCGCATATGCCTAGCACATGTTATCGGTGCCACCAACCGGGGAATCATTCAAATAAATATCCTCTAGAGCCAACCGTGAATCTGGTGGAAGGTAAGGATGGAGAAGAATAGAAGATGATGGTTAAGACTTTGTGGGAATGGTTCAACGAATTTCTTGTGTAGCGCAACGAGTTTTTTTCACCCCCAAGTAAGTGATAGAGCTTTCCACCCGCCGTCAAGTATTCAGAACTAACGCAATGGTCAACGGGCAAGTGGCTTGAGTAGTTATCCACACTCCTAGTAGCGAGAATCTCATGTCAAATGCGCTAGTAAAGAAACTGAACTTGCCAGCTGAAAAACATCTAACACCGTATAGCCTGCGATGAATCCGAAAGGTTGATGTAGCTCCAAATATGGTTGATGAGGTATGTCGAGTTCCTTTTTCAATTGGAAAGTTTTATAAAGATCATGTGGTTTGTGATGTGGTAGATATGGATACATGCCACATTCTACTAGGTAAGCCATGGTAGTATGATGTAGACATGACTTTTAAAGGAAAGCATAACAAGAAGAAGCCTTCAGTATTAAAAACCAGTTGATAAAAAGAAGAAGCATATCGAGGAGAATCATTTTTGTCTGTCGCAGAGCGGCATGTAACTGCAGATTGTGATAGGTATGCCATGTTGGCACAAGAGGAGGAGATGAAAGTTGATACAGTTTTAAAAAAGGTTCAACCACTTTTGGGAGAGTTTTCAGACTTGACCACCGAACATAGATCAAACGAGTTACGGCCGTTGAGGGACATTCAACATCATATCGACTTGGTTCCAGGATCTAGTATGCCCAACCTCCTGTATTATAGGATGAGTCTGTAGGAGAATGAAATCCTCCAAAATCAGGTGGATGAGTTGCTACAGAAAAGGTACATTCAAAAAAGTAAGAGTCATGTAGCAGTTTCGGCATTATTAGTGCCAAAGAAGGATGGAAGTTGGCGGATGTGTGTAGATAGATAGCCGAGCCATTAATAAGATCATGGTGAGATACAACTATCCAATTCCAAGGCTGCAAGACATGTTAGATCAGCTGGAGGGCGCGAAGATATTTTTGAAAATTGATCTACAAAGTGGGTACCATTAAATTTGAATTCGATGTAGAGACGAATGTAAAACTGCATTCAAAACTCGCTCTGGATTGTATGAGTGGCTAGTGATGCAATTCGGGTTGTCAAACGCGTCGAGTACTTTTATACAGGTGATGAACCAGGTACTACGATCCTTTTCCTATAGATCTGTTATCGTTTATTTCGATGATATTCTCATCTACAACCTTGATGAGGAGAGACATCTGGAGTATCTGAGGAGGATGTTGACAGTTCTGTGAGAAAACAAGTTATACATCAACAAAAAGAAATGCAGTTTTTTATAGACCGGTTTGCTGTTTCTTAGGTTTGTTATATAAGCTTAGGGAGTCCGAGTTGATTCGTCGAAGGTGAAGGCAATACGGGAATGACCAACTCTGAAATCAGTCAGTGAGGTGAGGAGCTTTCACGGATCAACAACATTCTATCAGCGATTTATTCGTAATTTCAATAGCATAGCAACCCCTATCACAAAATGTACCAAGAAAGAGAAGTTTCAGTAGGGAGATGAACAGGTGGTGAGTTTCGCGCTATTGAAAGAGAAGTTGAGCTCAACACATGCTCTAGCATTGCCAAATTTTGACAAGTTGTTAAAGGGAATTAATGCGCTTTTGTCCTAAGAAAGGCGTCCAATAGTTTTTTTCAGTGAGAAACTGAGTGACACATGACAAAAGTGGACAACGTACGAACAAGAATTCTTTGCAGGATTTCAGTCACTGATGCACTGGCAACATTGTTTGATCCAAAAGGAATTTGTACTTTTCAAGGACCATCAAGTGTTGAAATATATTAATAGCCAGATGGACTACTTTCTTGTAGAAGTTTACCTTTTCACTCAAACACAAGTCTGGACAATTGAATAAGGTAGCAGATGCATTAAGCATGAAAGCAACTTTACCGGTTACTATGGAAGCCCAAGTTACTAGTTTTTGAAGTTTAAAGGAGCGGTATACGAATGATCCAGATTTTCAGAGGGTGTGGGAGTTGTGTTGTAATCACTATGATGCTAGAGATTTTCTTATTCATGATGGGTTTTTGTTTAAAGTTGGCATGTTATGCATTCTGCAGGGTTCCTTACGTGCGCAACTTATTAGAGAACTACATGGGGTGGATTATGAGGACATTTGGGCCGAGACAAAACTAACAACCTATTAGTAGAGTGGTATTTTTTGCCGCAACTGAAGAGGGACGTGGGAAAGATTGTACAACATTGTCGAATTTGTCAGGGGCCAAAGGGACAAGTTCAAAATACTGGATTATACACTCTTCTGCCCATTCCAACGATAATTTGGGAAGATCTGTCCATGGATTTCATTTTGGGGTTTCCTAGAACACGACGAGAAAAAGACTCCATTATGGTAGTTGTTGACCGTTTTTCCAAGATGGCTCACTTTGTTTCTTACAGAAAGACAGCAGATGCGAGTTACGTGGCTAATTTATTTTTTCAAGAGGTGGTGCGTTTGCATAGGGTTCCAAAGACTATTACCTTGGAGTCTTAGACTGTGTCAAGTTTATCGGTCATTTTTGGCGGACTTTATGGAAGCGGTTTGACACGAAATTACAGTTTAGTAGTACTTGTCATCCTCAAACGAACGGTCAGACAGAAGTAGTTAACATGACTTTAAGAAATATGTTGTGTTGTATTAGTGGAGAAAGACCAAAGAAGTAGGATATGGATTTTCCTCAAGCTGAGTTTGCTTACAACAGCATGGTGAATAGATCCACAACCAAATCTCCTTTCGAGATCGTTTACACTCAATAGTCGAAGCATACATTGGATTTGGTTGCTCTTCTTTCACTACCGGGAGTCACCAAAGCTGGAGAAAACATGGCAAAACGGATCCAATAGATTTATTATGAGGTGAAAGCCCACTTGTAGGTGGCCAATGAAAAGTATAAAGGAAATGCCGACCAACACAGACGCAAGAAGGAGTTCCAATAAGGTGATTTGGTAATGGTCTATCTAAGGAAGAACAGGTTTCCTGAAATTCGCACTAAACTACATAAAAGGAATGGTCCATTTCAAGTTTTCAGGAAAATTAACGACAATGCATACCTGTTGCAGTTACCAACTGACTGGAACATTTCCAACACCTTCAATATTTTAGACTTGTCAGAATACCATGAAGATAGTCTTATTTATCCAGAGAACTCGGGGGAAATGGGGGAGGATGATGTAGGACATTTTTAATGGAGCCATTGGGAGGGGACGTTTGCAAAATAACAACAACAATAATAATAATAATAATAATCTTTCGGGCAATTAGCATCATTTTAGTTTTTATTTTCTTTGTCAACAAGTAAGATATTTCATAAAGATCTCTAATATTTATTATTTTGATTACTTTGAGCTCAAGTACTTAGAGCCCAAGTTTAGGCTAAGAGTCACCTATAAATAAAACCCGAATCCTATTGTCTTCTCATTCAGTTTTTCATCGATAAAATGTTCTTAGAACATTTGTGTGTTTTCTTTATATTTCGCTTTCCGCTTCGTCATACATGCTTGGTTTGAATAGCACATTTGATGCTATACTTCAAAATGCTAATGCATTAGCAGTGAATGTAAGTGAGATACATCCATGGCATTTGCATGGAAACAATTTATGGGTATTAGGGTATGGAGAAGGCAAGTTTAGTGAAAAGAAAGATGAGAATAAATTCAAGTTGAAAAATCCTCCATTGAGAAACACTGTAGTCATTTTCCGATTTGGATGGACTGCATTGAGATTTGTTGCCGATATAATCCAGGAGTTTGAGCATTTCATTGCCATATTGAGCCTCATTTGCATATGGGTATGGGTTTGATTTTTGGTCAAGGTATTGAACATGTTAATGATATAACTGATCAGGCACTTGCTTGTGGTTTGACTAGGAAGAGGTTCATGAAAAAAACTAAACAAAATTGATCTGCATGGGATTTACTTTTTAACTAAATTCGAGTTGAGGTGGGTTTTGTATTTATGAATTTTTATATGTAATGCAATTAGGAGTTGAATAATTATCTTTAAATGTGTATTAGGCTTTCCGGCCCAAAGATTTGGAATTATATAATTTGATGTTGAGTAATTTATTCATATCTATATCTATGTAATATCTATATCTATATAATACGTTATAATGGAACCCAAATGTATTAAATTCTGTTAATTATTATTCTTTGTTGACTACTTTCTTTCTTTTATTTTCATTTCAATCTGTCGGCATTAATTATTTTTTTCTTTTTAAAAATTATATGAACCTGGATGTTTTATACTCCTATAATGACTAGGGGTGACAATTTGACCCCCACCTGAACCCGACCCTATAGGGTCGGGTATGAATAGTGAATTTACGACTCGTGGACCCGTGAACTCATTTAATGAAAAACCCGACGGATTCGTGGGTGGGTGTGGGTTTGAAAAACGAACCCATGGGTAGAACCCGCGAATCCGTATAAATAAAATACATGTATAACATAAATAGATATTTGAATTATTTTTGATCATTTTATTTTTATGGTTATTATTGTTTTGTAATGTATCAAGTAGGAAAATTAAAGATGGAAATTTAATTAAATTAAGTACAAAATAAGTGATTACATGTGGAAATTTACAAATGACAAATCGCGGGTTCACGGATTCGTGGGTGCGGGTTTGTGGGTATCTTGCGGGTGAAGCACCCACCCGTGAACCCGTATTAGTTGGCGGGTTCGCGGGTGAGGGTATGGGTGCAGTTATAACCTGCGGGTTCACGCCCGTCCGTGAACCCGCTTACCTACTCGGGTTCGAGGGCAAGTGGATGGGGAAAATTTTCACGAAAGAGGGTTTGAATTTTATAAAACCCCGTCTGAACCCGACCTGTTACCATCACTAATGACTTACATCCTAAATTCTTATTCATTTTTAATTTAATTAATTAAACAATTAATTAGTATATAAAAATCAAAGAGCCAATCTCATAATTATTGAGATAAATAATCAATTATCTTAATGAACCAAAAGTTTCATTAATTATTATATAAAAATCAAGAATCAATCTCATAATTAATAAATTAATGAATCAATTCTCTAACCAAAAATAAATCTATATTTATATATATATATATATAATTAATACAATAAATAATTTTCAATTAACCTATTTAAAAAGGAAGTGACCTTTGATCTTCTTGTTGGGCTTGGAGTCTGTATGGTGCCTGGAAGGCGGCAAGTGGAAGGGTTGTTTACAAGTTTTTTTTTTTTTTTGAAATCTTAGACGTTATTTTAATTTATCATTTATTACTTTTAATTATTTATCATTTCCACATGATAAAAGCAGACTTTTAGTTTTTAACTTTCACATTTTCATTTAATTTTTGTTCACAATCCACTTTGCTCTGTTCTGATTTTTAGTTTCTCTCCGAATCTACTAGTAAAATTCCATGCTATATTTTCTTTGATTATCACCTGTTTCTTCAGATATTTTACTATTATTGATTCATCTTTTTGTGTATGAAATTTAAAATATTAGCATTCAATTACTATCTGATATTCGTTCTATCTTGAATCATATTTGTTTGATTTCATCTTCAAAATTTCAAATTCAGGTCGGTTAGAGCAATTGATGAAAATGATTTTAGGTAATGCTTGCGGTAAAATCACCTCGGTAATTTTTTGTGATGAGACTAACTATTTTCATCTTATCTATGAGTTTATGAAGAAATGAAGCTTAAAAAAATCATCCTTTTAGAAGTAAGAATTCAAAATAATATTAATATGTGTCATTTTGCTTTTACATCGATAATATTATCAATCATAAATCTTTATTTTTATACATTATTATATGATTGACATGATGGCAATGGTTGTGGTGTTGTTGCATGGAGACCTAAAACTCTTCCGTGGGATGTACATATGAAAATAATCGTTCATGCTACTAAGACCCTGTTTGATTTTTCCACTTAATAATTAATGATACTTAATGTGTTTTATTAAGTTATTTTGTTTGTTTTTTTTAAACGATAAAATCATTTAAAGAACCCTTAAAACCACTTGTTTAGAAAAGTGAAAAAAAATCATTTTTCACTTAATAAAAATCCACTAAAATTTAATGTAATTTTTTACTTCTAAAACTATCTTCACCAATCTAACTGTCATATGTGAATTTTATCATACGTACACGTTATCAACAAAGATGACAAATTGTCAGGTGGACATCCGAATAGGCATTCAAAAAATATCTTACAAGATATCACCGAAGAGGAAAAAACCCGAGTAAACAGATGTTGAACAAAACCTATAAGGTCAATCAACGTTATATATTACTTGGGACCGCGGGTATTGTCCTTACTCGGGATAATCATGAAGAAAACTGAATAGAAATCCAGCGCATAGCCCACGTGGATCAAGTCATTAAGATACACACAGATATCCATATTAAAAAGGAATCCCAATAAGAACAGAATATTAAACAAGAAAGGTTTCCAATCAGGCAGCAATTTTATTTCTTTAAAAAGACTGTTCTTATAAGAAAATAAATCCTGATTGGACTACATTACTAGAATCCCATTCGATCTCAATACAAGACTCCGAAATAGGAAATAAGACAATCAGCTTCAAGCAAGTAAATAATTGTAATTAAATACAAAGACCTTCTATTACTTGTACAAAGCAGAGTAGGGTTCTATAAACATATAAATAGACCCATAATCTGATCAAAAGATAGATATTCAAGCATTCATAGCAAAATACAGAGAGAAAAAAGAGAGATCGAGAGCTTGTAATATTATAATTTCATAGTGGATTTTGGTTTGGTTGATCATTCAACCACCCGTGGACATTTCTCCGGTCATCGGAGTTTTACCACGTAAAAAACTCGCGTCTTAATTACTTTCTCCTTCTCTTTCTCCTTCTCTTTCTCTTTGAAATTACAGCCGAAATCCAATTCTTGGTGGCTTTTCTGATACAATCCAGAAATCAACGTTAACACTAACTAATTTCTAATTTTGTCTTCTATCAAACTGCTATTCATATTAACATTTTTTTTTCCTTATCACCATAAACAACTACAACATCACAAAACCTAATTGCTTCAAAACTCAAACAATTAGAGACTAGTTTTTCTGCCATATTCCGGCTTCCGGTAGGGACTCGTTCTTTTTTTCTTCTTATAACTTGATAATTAGTTTTATTAGTTTTATTTTAGAGTTCGATTACATCTAAATAATATTATTAATATAAATTTAAAATACAATTAATAACTATATAATTTTGTTTTACAATTATTAAGTTACTTGTTATAGTTAACCTTAATATATTAAAATGTAAATATATAACAAATAGTTAGAATGACATAGATGTAAAAGTATTAATTTTATGATATTTATAACTTTAAAAAACAAATAGCTTATCACTTACATTCAGTTTTAAGTGAAAAAATTAAATATGTTTTTCAATTTTTAGTCTTCAGTCACTATTCAGTCTTCAGCAACATTCAGCATTGTTCAGTCTTCAAATAAAAAATCAAACGGAGCCTAGTTTGGCTTTCATGCATTCTTCAGAGAATAATATAATCCATAGAGACTTCAAGACCTTCAATATTTTGATAGATGAGATAATTGAGAGTTTAATTTATTTGTCTTGATAATTATGTAATTATCAATTGTAATTAGCATTAGTTTTGTTGTATGTAAATTTTACCAAGCATACACGTCATTGACAGGAAGGAAAAAATAGCCAGGTGTATGCTTAGATGGCCATCCGGGAAATATCCTACAAGGCATCATTAAAGAGGAGCAAGCCCGAGTAAGCATATACCGAATAAAGACCTACTCGGGATCAGTTAACAATACTCGGGACCGGTTAAAACAACGCTTCCACTCGGGCTCATACGGCACTACTCGGGACCATCTGGTATTATTCTTACTCAGGAGTAAATACAACTCGAATAAGAACTTATCATACAGGTTAAGTCGTTAAATACGCAAAGATATCTGTCATGAAGGAATCCCAAATAATGGACCTTTAAGTTAAAAGAGTCCCCCAATCATGAAACAACTTGATTTCTTTTCGAAGACTACATTCTTATAAGGAAACAAGTCAAATTGAATTACACTACTAGAATCTCACTCAATCTCTATAAGAGACTCCGAGACAGGAAAGAAGACAAATCAACCTCAAGCAAGTAACCAAATCATAATTAAATACAAATATCTTGTATTACTTGTACAAAGCAGATTATGGTTCTATAAGCATATAAATAGACCCATAATCTGGCTCGAAAAGACATAGACAATATAGCATACAGTAATCACAAGTATTACAGGAGAGAAAAAGTGAGATTGAAAGCTTGTAAAAACATCTTATTCTCTTAGTGGATTTTGGATTGGTTGATCTTTCAACCACCCGTAGATGTTTCTCCGACCACCGGAGTTTTACCACATAAACCTTGTATTTGTTACTCTCTCTGCATCTCATTCTCTTTGAATCAATAGCCAAAATCCAGTTCTTGTTGGCTTTTCTGGCATAATCCAGAAATCAACGTCAACAAGTTTATCCTCAAATTTCATCTTCTAGGTTTACAATGTCAAACTTTTCGATTTTTGATTCGCAAGGTCTAAACCAGCCAATGGAAACTCATATGTAACAACCTGTGTTATTGGTATATTTGGGTATGCAGCTCTCGAATACCTTGAAAGTGGTAATATATCTAAATCTAACTATTAAAATAAATACAATAAATAATATTTTTCACATGCATAACTTCATGACATGTAACTGTGAGAAAAAAATTAGATAAAAAAATACAAACAAAAGCAAAAAGAGATTACATCAACAAGAAAATGTTGTTTATAACAAGTGGATGCGGTGGAACCCAATTCATTCGTGAATCTAACCGATTCTTTAAAGGGAAAATTACATTTTCAACCCCACATTTTAAGAAATCATTGTTTTTTTACCCCACTTATATGTATTAGGGTCTTTACTCTTTAATCCTCATCTTTTTCGGAAATACAATAAAAAAGTCCGTCAGTCAATCAACGGTTAATCAAAGTTAACTGGTTCAAGGGTAAGATGGTATTTTTAATAATGTTTAATAGTTAGTGACATGTGGCATTTGTTTCTAATTTATTAAATCCGTAAATTAAATTAATTTAAAGAAAATATTAAAATTTAAAAAAAAAATAGAAAAGTTAAAAAATCTAATTGTTAACTAATCAACCAAACCCTAGATCTTTGTTGTTGACTCTCTCACTAAGCCAGCACAACACTAAATCCCTCAATGAACTACATTGATTCCCTCTGACTGAACCGACATAACACAACCACCACCTTCTCATCGATTTATCTGGTCACGAAAAACTAGCAACTGACCCGTTACGCAAAGAAGACCCGTTCAAAAACAGATTCGTCACGTAGAAGACGATTAGATATCAAACTAACCGAAGGTAATTTGATTTTCTTTTTTAATGTGGTGTTACGTGGGTTCAGTGAGTGGTTTATTGTGTGTTTTGTTAGGTTTTTTAGGTTTTTTTGTGGTTCTAAGATTTGTGTATGTTGAGCCAGTGGTGGGTCACAATTGTATTGATTGTAGTGGTAAAAGATTTATAGGTTCTTTGTGGTGCTAAGACTTTTGTTTAGTTAGCTATCTGATTGTATTGCAGCAAGACCTTATGGTCATGAAATATGCTAACTTATACATAACACATATCCAATCCTTTTTATTAATCCATATTCCATAAAAGAATGGAAGAAAAAAAAAAAAAACATAAGTGGTGGTTTATATATTTTCATAGTATAAATATATTCCCAGTGTAGGTAAAGAATATGACACATGTACGTATAAGTGTAGATATAGACATGTACAATTCAACAAAACAGACCCAGTAAGTATTCAATAAAAAATTGTTACGTGTGTGTATGTAGAATTTTAGAAATATAACGCTTGTACGGATGGTGTCCGACGAAATGCTTGAATGAATGTAGACAATTTCTAATAGATATTATAATTTTGTGGGACCCTATGGTGGATAATCTTCTAAGGAAACTAAGGCAACTAAGGCTTCCGTCACGGTTCTTCAAAATCAGATATTGAACTCTGCAAAGCAACTCCTGCTGCTGTGTGCTGTCATTGAATAAGCAGAATGTTGTGCATTGTGTAGACCGTAATATTCCATGTTTTGGGAGATTAGTCTTTAATAAAGTTACCTATTGGTTAATCCACTTTATAAAGTTGTCTATCGGTTATTAAATTTGAAACTAAGTTTTTGTTTTTGATTTTGAGATTAAATTAATTAATTTGATTGTGTGCAGAGAAAAAGAAAAACCAAAAAATACCACTACACTCGAAACTGCAACTTCAAGTGGAACGAATCAGGTATTATACTAAGCTCCATATTTTTGACTTTCAATACATTATAAATTCTCCCAAACAAATATTCCTTACCAATGTAAGTGTTCCAGTCCCTGAGATGTACTCACTATGAGGTTCCACTTCTCTTCTTAGAAGTGGATTTTTGTGATTCCCATAATCCCATGGACTTTTTATTTTATTTTTTATTAACATTTCAAGACAATTACAACATATGTCTAGATTATGTTGTCATTTATTTACTCAAAACATTATGGCAGTAGTGCTTACCATGTTTGTTGTGTTTCTCCACTGTGTTTTATTTGTATTTGATGACAATGCAGTGTTTTATATTCTTGAGAAAAAATTGAATGATGGCGGTTGTTATGATGCATTTAATGGATGAATGAGATGCATTACATATTTGATCTTGTTGAATTTGTTGCTATCAGGTGTACACCAATTGGAAAATTAGCATGTATCACAATAAAATATTTTAAAAAAAATTGATCTAGCAAGTCATACGTCAAATACAAAAATTATATGCAAATATGGATATGAGGAAAAAATTATGGGTATTATAAAAATGATTTGAAAAAAAAAATCTCAACCGTAGATCATTATATGGAAGAAAAGATAGAAAATTCTAGGCATTAAAAATTTGCTTTTGAAAAATAAAAAATTGAGCAGTAGAACACAACACTATGGAAGAAAAGATAAGGAAAAAAAAGCGTAAATTGGAATTTTTCAATTTTTAAGATTTTAAAAAATATATATTAAATAAATTGAAAGGTAAATTTGGAAAGTAAAAACATTAAAGGGTTTATGTGTAATTTTTAAATGAGCATTATGGTTATAAGGACCGTCTACCGAACAAGAAGGGGTAACACTATCATTTTAACTTATCAATTAACATTGACCGTCAAGTTTTTCATCAAAGCGACCTTTTTTATGTATTTTAAAAAAGATAACGGCTAAAGACCCTAATATATATAAGTCGGGTAAAAAAACAATGATTCCTTCAAATGATGAAAATGTAATTCCCCCTTTTTAAAATCAAAATTTACTTAAATATTGTTTTCAAGGGGTTGGGTTTTCAAGAGGTAGAAATTGTGAGATATGTCACATTTTTTTATGTGTTTTACAGTGATGTCACTGCTTTAATAACTTAAGTTTAAAAGGCACCTATTATGGTGAACTACCCAAATTGCCTTTAAATAATCTATTTTTTAATCTCATTGTGTTTCCATCTACACTTTGAAAACGATAACTCCTCTCTCTCTCTAAAAAAACTTGTCTCTCTCTAGATTCTGCATAAGAATATAACCTATATTTGTGATCTTTGTTTATATATTTTTATATATTTATGTGTGGTTTAACAATATATCCATTCGTTATGATTTGTTGTCCGGTCTTTGTATGAACATTTTATTTTTCAAAGGATCGAGCATTTTATTTTTGAAAATAATGTTTAGTTAAATCGAGTATATTTGTAGACAAATCGAGCCTTTTTTTTAAATATGATCGAGCTTATTTTTTAGAGAATCGAGCATATTTTTGAAAGAATTGAATGAATCGTGCATTTGTCAAAGGATCAAGAATTTTTCAAAGGATCGAGAATATTTTTTAAAGGATCGGGGAATTTTGTCAAATGATCGAGAAAATTTTTCAATGGATCGAGAATATTTTTTAAAAGATCGATAATTTTTTTCAAAGGATCGATAATTTTTTTAAAGGATCGACAATTTTTGTCAAATGATCGAAAAGATTTTTCAAAAGATCGAGATTTTTTTCAAAGGATCGAGAATATTTTTCAAAGGATCAAGAATTTTTGTCAAATGATCGAGAATATTTTTCAAAGGATCGAGATTTTTTTCAAATAATTGAGAATATTTTTCACAGGATCGATAATATTTTTCAAATGATCGATAATATTTTTTAAATGGTCGAGAATTTTTGTCTAATGATCGAGAATATTTTTCAAAAGATTGAGATTTTTTTCAAAAAATCGAGAATATTTTTCATAAGATCGAGAATATTTTTCAAATGATCGATATTTTTTTTTCAAAGGATCGATAATTTTTTCCAAAGGATTGATATTTTTTTTTAGAAAACTAGGTTTAGTTAAATCGAGTATATTTATAGCGAATTCGAGTATATATTAGACAGAATCGAAGATTTTTTTTTTCAAATATTCAAACATATTTTTCAAAGGATCGAGAATATTTTTTTAAAAGTACTGACCAGAAAAAAAAAACTCAGAGGGAGCTGTCCCCTCCCCCCCGCGAGCTGACCGGACAGCTCGACCCCCGAATGCGTCTGCGTAGTGCCTGAGTTTTAACGAAACTTTCTCTCTCTATTTCATAACTCTTACTGTAACAAAAATGAATGAAAGATTTTGATGGAACAACTATTGAGGGCATTTTTGTCTATTCACCATAATAGGTGTCTTTAAAACATAAGTTATTAAAGCAGTAACTGTGTTGAAATGTCACCTCCAAAAAATTTTATTTATTTTTTGAGCCATTTTCAAGGGTTTTCAAGGGTTGAATCGATAAGAACCTTTTACAAACTAGTAAAGGTCGGCATTGACATGCCAGTTGCTATAAGGAAATTGAAGCAAGATAGTCAATAAGGACTTAAACAATACAGAGTACGTTTCATTCACTATTATTGGCGGATCCATAAATTTTAATTAAGTAGGGCACTTGAACATATTAAAATCACAATTCTATGAAAAAATAAAATAAAATTTGAAAAATTAAGATCATAGTAAAATAGTTTTTTTTAGAAAAAATAAAATAAATAGAATAATTACTTAGATGAATTAAATAATTTTACATTCGAAATGAAATAAAATAGGAAAATTATTTAAAAATAAATAAGAAGAAGGAAACCAACATAAATAACGAAAAAAAATTAAAAGAATAAATTACAATCTAATTTTATAATAAGAAATTTTGTTTTACATTTATAATGAATTCGATTTAAATTTATACAAAAATAATTTATTAATAACTTTTACTAGATATATTTTTAACTTTTTTATTCTTCAAATTATCGATAAATTATTGATTTATTGATTCTTAATAAATTAAAACTATAAAATAAAGAAAAATATTAAAGATAAAATAAAATGAATCTTGGTAATAAATTGTCTATTTTAATCCAATAAAATAAAATCTGAGATTTTAAGGTTTATTGATCAAATATGTTAAATATGTCAAATTAAAACTATTAGAAATAATAAAAATCTAAAATAATAATATATAATTTAATATAAAATAAAATTGAATGTAAGTAAACGTAAATTAACGGTAGTTAAGAATTTTACAATGACGAAATAGAAAAAATGAAGAAAATGAATAAGAAAAGATGGTAAAATAAATAAGATATAAAAAAAATTAAAATATAAATATGTATATATACAATATATACAAAATCAAATTGTTTAAAAAAAAAAGCTTGAGGTAGGACACGGACCCTATCTGGTCTCTGCATGGGTCCGCCCCTGTTCACCATATCAACGTATCTATATTTTATATGGTTACTTGTTAGTTTAAACATTGGAATTTTAATCCTCATTATGAATTTAATTAATTCATCGATGTCTGCAGGCCGAAAACAAATTCTTGAGAAAAATTGTCATCCGAATCTTGTTAATCTTCTGGGATATTGTGATGTGACTAGCCAATTTCATCTTATCTATGAGTCTATAAAGAAATGAAGCTTGAAAAATCATCTTTTTGGAAGTAAGAATTCAAAACAGTTTTAACACGTATCATTTTATTTGTACATCGATAATATTATCAATTATAAACATTTATCATTATACAATATTACATGACTGACGTGATAGTAATGATTGTGGTGTTGTTGCATAGGGATCTAAAACCCTTCCATGGGATGTACGTATGAAAATAGCAGTCCATGATAAAAATTTGGCTTCCATGCACTCTTTTAGAGAATAATGTAATACATGGAGACTTCAAGATCTCCGATATTTTGATAGACGAGGTAATTGAGAGTTTAGTTTATTTTGTCTTGATAATTATGTATTTTTTTTTTAATTTTTTTTAAAAGAATCCTAGCCTGGATGGTTCTCCACACAGGGAGGGTGGGACTCCATCCAGAAACGATCTTCATCAACAGACAAAGCATATTTCAAAAGATTATGTGCTACAACATTAGTCATCCTTGGCACAAAAGCCACCTTCCTAATTATATCCCTAATATCCCAGATGACAAGGCCAACATCCGTCGGGACCTGACTTTCCGCATTTACTAAGTTTACCCCACTTAAGGCGTCAGATTCAACGCGACCATAATCCAACCCATCAGTTGTAATTGGCATTAATTTATCCTCAAATCTCATCATCTAGGTTTACAATGCCAAACTTTCAAATTTTTTATTGCCAAGGTTTAGACCTACTAACAGTAACTCACACGTAACAACCGGTGTTATCGGTACATTTGGGTATGCAGCTCCCGAATACCTTGAAAGTAATAATATATTTGAATCCAATGATTAAAATAAATACAATAAATAATACTTTTCAATTGCATAACTTTATGACATGTATTTGTGAGAACATTTTTTTTAAAAAAGAAAAAAAAAAATTACATCAACAAGAAGATGTTGTTTATAATCAATGAATGCAGTGGAACCCAATTCATTTGTGACGAAATAGACATATCTAACATATTTTTTAAATCAAAATTCACTTTTAACATTGTTTTTAAAATAAAACCATATTCAACCAAAACTTCCAAAAACTAATCTGTAAGTGACTAAAATGCCCTTGGAGCTTTCATTGGTTTGATTATTAATTTTTTTCAATTTTAATATACTCTTACTCTTTTTTGTCTACATTTATTACCTTTTATCCATTCAATTTTAATGTTGGTAATTTGGTTTCTAGCGTGGCGATATGATGATTGCATCATTTTAGGATACATCAGATTTAATTTATGGAAAACAATTTCTCTCATTAATTAAGAAAAAACATAAATATTAAAATATATTTTTTAATGTTCATGTGTGCATTTTCAATTATTTTAAGTGTTTATTTCTTATGTAAATGTTATAGTAAATAGCAAACAAATCATCTTAGTTTTTTTTTTTAAAAAAAAAAACACATCACTTTACAATTTTAGTTATAGATTTATAGATAGGAGTGTAAACACCTTTTTTAACTATACACAAGTCGGTGTGTAGTAGCGAAATTTTCCATCAAGTTTCTAACAACAATACATTAAGATTTTTTTAAAAAAAAATAATAATAATAATAATAATAAGCCCGTGCGTCGCACGGGTTAACCCTCTAGTATAATATTATAATGCATGCATGATGGTTCATTGAAGACCAAAAAGATTAGGAAATGAACTATATATAAAGATCATAGGATAATGTAAATACGAATGAATAATTTACCTAGATATAAATGTTAAACTCTTGAAGGACTGTAAAATAAATATTAATTAATATATATGAATTGGTAAATAGTACTTGCTATGTTTTTATACTCTTATAAGAAGACTTGGGTATTCTAAGCATCAAGAGAGTAAAACCAATCATGAAGAACATATTCACTATTTGTTTCTTGCAGGTTATCAAAGAGCTTATTGAATAGCGATTCAAGTACAAATCAAAAGCGCATAAATCTAGAATTTGTTTTATTAATTCTTGGTCAGTCTTAGATATTCATGATGAATCTTGATGGCCATATACGTGATTTGGTAACTCTGATATACGCTGTTCTAATAAAGGTTTGTGGGCGTGGAAGATTCTTTTCATGCTTCCGCGACACGAAGACACTTTCCTACCTAGATCTGATTTGTATAACCTTTATTTAATATGACCGGGAAGTATGCCTCCTCCCAATCCAAATCACGGGAAGGAGGTGGGGACTCCTTCCATGGAATGGGAGGAGAAGAGAAGTCAACCAACTCCATTGGATTGAGAGGAGTTGTACATGCTCTCTCTATTTTAAAAAAAAAAACCTTGTTAATTGATAATGTATCTATTAAGTTTATTAATTTTAGGGTTATTGACACCTGTCCCTATGAACTTTTTGTGAGCTTACATTTTACCCTATAAACTTATTTTTAGATGTTAAACCCTCTAAACTCTAAATAATTGGAAAACTTGATTATAGATGTCACTTCAAACAGGCACTCAGGGGGTAATAAACCAAATTGTTTACTAATTAATAAGAGTTTAGAGGGTTTAATGTCTAAAAAACTCGTATAAAGTTCAGGGGGGAATGTTGCCAATAATCATTGTTTATAATATAATTGGTACAAATGTCATGTGCCAAACCAATTAAAGTAGAACCCATGTAAAAAAATTTGGTGAACAGGAGACTAACAATAGCAAAAACAACAACTAAGTGCTGGCAACCAGCCTAGCAATAGCAACATTACTACAGTCATCAGTCAAAATGTTAGAAATCTGGGCAGGGGGTCTTCAAAAAACGTAATCCCCAAATCCAGCGAATGACCAAGATTTGCTATGCAATCTGCAGCTCTATTGCTTTCCCTGTAAATGTGGTGAATGGAACAACTCCAATTCTTTTCTATCAATCTCTTACAGTCCTCAATGATGTTAAAAAGAGGGTGATTCAAAGGAGTAGGATTATTCGAAATTTGAACCGCACATTGAGAGTCAGATTCCAGCCAAACTTTCCTGAAACCAGCCCTCCAAGCCAGGTTAAGCCCTTCATACACACCCCACAATTCAGCCTCAATAACATTACTAGATCCCTTGTTGAGGGCAAAACCCATCTTCCAACTCTTCCTATCATCCCTAATTACTCCACCAGCGGATATAGAACCCCTTTCAGGCCTCCAACTACCATCCACATTTAATTTCACTCAACCAAGTGGAGTGTTAGATATGGCTTGAATTTCCAATGGCTACCAAAAGGGATTCAACCAATGTGAAGACTTCCTAGAGACGTGGGGTACGTTTGGAAGTAGGAGATCGAGTTTGAGAGAGGTTTGAAGACCGAAAAACTGAAGAAAACGAAATCTGGTAGGTACTGCGGTCTGGGCCGCGGTGTTGACATGTGCACTGGGAGCGGTAAAACATATGTGAGTTTACGCGGCGGAGGCAAGTGCACCAACCGCGGTACTCGGAGCGGTGGACGACAGCGATGCATGTGGTAAAGGGCGTGGGTGGCCAACCACGACCCAAACCGCATCAATGGTGGATTTTGCCCAAATAGGAATGTGTTTTCTTCTGGAAGTTCTTGTGTTAATCAAATTAGGAAAGTTCTGTCCTTAAAAGAATATGATTTCTTTTAAATAAGAAGACTTGTCATAAATAGGAAATAGTATTTATGTGGAACAAGTAATTCTTGTACGTTTAGGAGTAGGATTTCATTTTACTTTAAACTTCCTGTAATTCATATAAATAGACCCTAATAGCTAGACTATTGTGTGTGGAGCAAATTAGTAAATATAGAGAGATCTCAAGAGAGCATTGGATGTAATTGGGTTTGGGGTATTGTAGAGAGAGAATCCTGAGAGTGTGGTTGTAACAATTTATCACATAGTGAATTATTTCTCTTGTCGTCCTGACGGCCATGGTTTTTTCCACGTAAAATCTTCTTGTGTTGTGTGATTGGATTTATTCTCTTCATCTTAATTCTTTATTTTGCTATTGTTTGTTTATGTTCTATCTAGCAACGTTTCCGCTTAAAAATTCCGCCAACAATTGGTATCAGAGCTTTGGTTGCTTGATAGTGATCTTAACAAACTAGAAATGGCAAAATTGATGAGATTCGAGGTTGAAAAGTTCGATGAAAAAATTAACTTTGGCTTGTGGCAGGTTCAAGTCAAAGATGTGCTAATCCAATACGGTTTACACAAGGCATTGAAGGGCAAGTCGACCGCTGAGAACCCTGAAGACTCTGGATATTCTAAGAAAAAAATGGCTGGTACTAGTTCTGGAAAACCGGTGATGAACGATGATGAATGGGAAGATCTAGACGAGAGGGCTGCAAGTGCGATATGATTGAGCTTAGCCAAGAATGTTCTTGCAAATATTCAAGGATTATATTCAGCGAAAGAACTTTGGGAGAAGCTTGAAGAATTGTATCAATCGAAGACTGTCTGCAACCGATTCTACCTGAAGGAGCAGTTTCACACGCTATAAATGTCGGAAGGTACGAAGATTTCCGATCATCTGGGAGAGCTCAATGGGATAGTTTCCTAGCTAGAGTCGATTGGAGTAAAGATTGATGAAGAAGATAAAGGATTAAGACTAATCTGGTCCCTTCCAACATTCTATGCCCATATGAAGCCAATCTTGATGCATGGGAGTTCAACCATATGTTTTGGAGATGTAGCAAACAAACTAATCTCTAAGGAACGAAGGCTAAAGAGTGAAGGTAAATCTTCTGATACCTCTGTTTTATTGGTTGACAGGAAAAATGGAGGCTCCAAGAAAAAGGGCATTTGTTGGGCATATGGTCAATCTGGACATTTAAGGAAGGATTGCAAAAATAAGAAAACAAGTGTGACTAATGGCTTCAAAGAGGGGGATCCGGCAATCGCCTCTCTTGAGTATGACGACTACAGCTATGCCCTCTAAAGGGGCATAAAACATCCTCATGGCATGACCGCTAGTTTCCATGAAAAAGGATGTATAGCTGATAGCGAGTCCACAATTTGAGCACGGGCATTGATTAGGTTGTGATGCAAGGTGTGTGGTGGACAATGATGTTGATGGTTGAACGAACTCCCTGGAAGCCTAAAGTGAGGAGTTGTACCACAATTTCAGCAAGGTAAATTTCGACATGTTCCAATGAAATCTTAGAATGGGTGTTCCTAAGTGATTATACTTCATGGTGGGTATGTTGATTCTCGGTATTGAGAGTCATAGCTATTGACGGAAGTTTTGGAAATTCTCGCCATAAGGGAGGATTGTTAGATATTGCTTGAATTTCCAATGGCTAACAAACGGGATTCAACCAATACGAAGACTTCCTGGAGACGTGGGGTACGTTTGGAAGTAGGAGATCGAGTTTGAGGGAGGTTTGGAGACCGAAGAACTGAAGAAAACGAAATCTGGTAGATACCGCGGTACGGACACGTGCACAGGGAGCGGTAAAAGCTCTGTGAGTTTACGCTGCACGGACCGCGGCTGAGGCAAGTGCACCAACCGCGGTACTCAGAGCGGTGGACGATAGCGATGCATATGGTAAAGGGCGTGGGTGGCCAACCACGACCCAAACCGCCTCAATGGTGGATTTTGCCCAAATAGGAATGTTGCACGAAATAGGAAAGGTGTTTTCTTCTGAAAGTTCTTGTGTTAATCAAATTAGGAAAGTCCTGTCCTTAAAAGAATAAGATTTCTTTTAAACAAGAAGACTTGTCATAAATAGAAAATAGTATTTATGTGGAACAAGTAATTCTTGTACGTTTAGGTGTAGGATTTCCTTTTATGTTAAACTCCCTGTAATTCATATAAATAGACCCTAATTGCTAGACTATTGTGTGTGGAGCAAATTAGCAAATATAGAGAGATCTCAAGAGAGCATTGTAGAGAGAGAATCCTGAGTGTGGTTGTAACAATTTATCACATAGTGAATTATTTCTCTTGTCGTCCTGACGGCCGTGGTTTTTTTTCGATTTGGGTTTACACGTAAAATTTTCTAGTGTTGTGTGATTGGATTTATTCTCTTCATCTTAATTCTTTATTTTGCTATTGTTTGTTTGTGTTCTATCAAGCAACGCTTCCGCGTAAAAATTCCGCCAACACGGAGGCGGAGACCAAAAGATAAAACTGTTAGAACCCTGTTCACCGGTTACGCAGCGGAACTAGGTTTTAAAATTTTTAATACATCTCATAATCTGTATCTGGGACCAGTGAACTTGGGATCGTAATTATTTTTCGGAACTAATACATACAATATGTAAACACAGGAAATTGTAATCGATATAATCAAAAGAATAAAATCTTACCAACGTTTGGAGGCTCATTCACTTTATGCGATATGCGATATGCTCTTGTCTGAACCACTCGATCTTCCTCGCTATGTCTCGAAACTGGTAACTGCGTGTGGGCGAGTCACTGTCTCAAGAACTCGAATGAAGAATGTAGAGAGAATTGAAGAAGAAGAAACAATTTCTTTTTCCGTTTATTGTGCAACCGTTACACTTGAATATCTGTCACGCACACATGCTCTTTCACGCACACAAGCATGCCAAAAAAAAAAGTGTTTCACCTAGGGATGCACATTTATCCCGGGGGCCCCAAATCCCCTCACCCCCATCCCCATTTGGGGATTTTTGTTTAGGGAAAAATGGGGAAATGGGGAAATGGTGGGGGGGGTGGGAATGATTTTCATCCCCAAATTAAAATGGGGATGGGGATGGGGATGGGGATGGGGATGGGGATGGGTCCCCCCATCCCCATCCCCATTTCCCTCTTTCTCCCATAATTAAATTGAAATGGGGATGGGGATGGAGATCCTCGTTTCTCCATTTCCCCCAAAAGTATATAAATATAATTATAATATGTATTTGAATTATTTGAAACATTTTATGTTGAATTTGTAATGCATTGATATTTTTTATTTGTAATGAAAGGTTTGTTTTTTTTTTAATTTAATTTATAATTTTTAGTTAAATAAGAAAATAGGAAAATGAGAGACCGGATGATACGAGAAAACAGGAAAAAACAGGAGAAATGGAGAACTGGAGAACTGGAGAACTGGGGATGGGGATGGGGATGGGGGGACCTATATCCATCCTCAATCCCCAAACGTGTATCCCTAGTTTCACTTGATCTCTTTTGTGTGTCCACTTACCCACGCTGCAATTGCCTTCAAAAATCAAATTAAGAGATCTGATCTGGTGCTTGTTTCACGCACACAAAATTTGCATCATATACAAAAAAACTGTCTTGTGTCTATTGCATACAAGTAAATTGTCTTTTTTCACTTTTTCCAATTTGCATTATATGCAAATTCTCGTGTGTTGCACATGCACACATTTGCATCATATACAAATACTGTGTTGTGTCTCTATTGTGTTTTAGGTTCAATTTGGTATTGCTTTTCCAGCTGCTTTTGGGACCAAAAGTGATTCTGGACCTAAGACGGAGTGTTTGGTAAAATCACGGAGAAGTGTTTTTGGTCACTTTTAGCTTCTCCCAACTGAGTTTTTGAGAAGCTACAAATACATGCTTTTGGATTTTGGCTTCTACTTTTAGAAAACGTGCTACAGTGATATTAAATGAAATTTTACTAACTTTTCAACTTTGTCCTTGCCTTTAACGAAATTTAATAAAAAAAATTGGAATTCTATTTCTGTAAAAAAAAAACTTGTCATAACTGTATAAAAAAAATTGGGATAATTAATTCAATAAAGTAGAATAAAAATGAAATAAAAAAATAAAGTATAATAATATAAATAAATAAATAAATAAATAAATGAGGCTAATTAATTAAATAAAGTAGAATAAAAAATAGGGCTAATTAATTCAATAAAGTACCATAATTATATAACACTTAACACTAAACACAAATAAATAAGAAAAATGTAAAGTATAACACATCAGTACCATTTAGATGTCTATGTCCTTTTAGTAATTTTACACACTCACAACACTTTTTATTTCAGTTTACCAAACACATTGAAATTGCTTTTAGTTCTCACAGCACTTTTGAAAATCAGTTTACCAAACACTCAGCTGATTCTTCCCACAGCAATTTCAAAAACATTTCTCCCCACAACACAACAATACCAAACTGAGCCTTAGTTTGATATATCTCTTATTTGCTTTTCAAAGAAAACAATATATATCTCATATATATTATTTTATCTTTTAAAAAACTAATCATATATTTATTTGATTTTAAAATCTTTCAAATAAAAAATATCTCATATCTTTTATTAAAAAAATTAAATATTTATTTTTGAATTTAAAATGAAATTAAAATGTTTAATTTAATAAAATAAAATAATCACATTATCTTCTTCTATTTAAAATCAAATATCAACTAACATCCTCCAATTAGTGATTAAAAACATAATTAAATAATTTTATTATTTAATTGATTTAATTACCATTATTTATTTATTAAATAATCTCATTATTCAATTATTTCTTGAATAAATACGTATCACTTTCATAACACAATTAATTGGACAATCCAATTAATTAACTGTGACCATTGTTACCTAAATTTATCGGGCAAGCAAGGGGACCTAATGGACCCATAGTATTTTGAGCTCCAATAATCCTCGGAATCATTAATTAAACTCTTTAATTAATATTCCTTGATTATTAACTCCGGTGTTATTCCACTAAAAACTCGAAGCTGCACTCTCTCAACTGTAGACGCTTTTACACAGACCGATACAACTCGGTGTCCATTGATATAGCTATTACACATGATGTGATCCTCCATAGTAGTTCATAATTAGAGCTGGGTCATAATGTTCATTATACTCCTCTAATTACATATATCCATTAAGTACCGTTGATTCTCTAATGAATAATAAATCTTATTTCCTTACGGAATTAGGAGAGCGATCATATTGTCCAAGCCCCGAATCAACTCTTAAGGGAACTACCATCTACTCCTCACAAGAAGGAGTGGATTCCACTATTGTGTACAAACCTTCCTAGTCTAAGCCAAACCGCAATCCCAACATATAGAGCATATTGATTGGTATCTGTATCTGATCTCACTCATGGTATATCAAATACCATGATCTAACCTGAAGGAGTCGATAAGACTTCAGGATTAAGATCACCCACATATAGCCATCATTAGTTGATATATATGAATCTCATCGATAAACGGATCTTGGTGAGAGATTCATATAGATCATGACCCAGTCATATATGATCAAGGCCCAATCCTATATAATCACATCATACAATGTGCCTCCATTCTCATATCTCTATATGAATGATTCAGGATAGAATCACCGTACACTACGGAATGGACAGCAACTATAGATTAACCGTAAATAAAGTACCCAACTTTATTTGATATCTATAGACTCTTTAGGTTGCAAGTCTCTTACTGTATCCATCTGTATATGACACTCATATACACAGTTCGAGATTACATCCGGCAATCTTGGATGTTAAATATATGCACAAGTTATAAAATAAACAACACAACAAGAATGAATTGAATTTTTTCTTTTATTTATTTCATAAATCCATTTACAAATTACATCTTTAGGGCATAAACCCCAACAATCTCCCACTTGCACTAAAGCATATGAGGCATGTCTCATAACCCTAGACCATC
Source organism: Dipteronia dyeriana (assembly GCA_032871835.1). Lineage (NCBI taxonomy): Eukaryota > Viridiplantae > Streptophyta > Magnoliopsida > Sapindales > Sapindaceae > Dipteronia > Dipteronia dyeriana. The sequence continues at coordinate 18,832,888 of CM065301.1, read as the reverse complement.
TAGGTGACCCGAAAACACTTTAGCCGGTAAGGTCTTTGTAAATGAATCAGCATGATTGTCTTGTGAGGCTATCTTTGTTACGATCACATCTCCTCTCTACATTATCTCTCTAATGAGATGATACTTTCTCTCTATATGCTTACTCTTGTGGCTTCTTTAGGAATTAGCCACAGCACCACTGTTATCACAATAAAGTGTGATGTGATTATCCAAGTCTGGAACAACTTCCAAATAACTCAAGAACTTACGGAGCCAAACAGCCTCTTTAGCAGCTTCACAAGCGGCTACATATTCAGTTTCCATGGTGGAGTCAGTAATGCAAGATTGCTTGATAAATCTCCACACAATGGCATCATCACCCTAGGGTAAATACTGATCCAGGTGTGGATTTCCTAGAATCCCTGTCTGACTGAAAATCAGAATCTATGTATCCTAACGGGATCAAATCTTGTCCGGAATACACTAGCAGTTCTCCGAAGACACTTGAGAATAGTCTTGACAGCAACCCAATGATCCAATCCTAGGTTGGATTGGTATCTGCTGACTACTCTTACTGCATAGTAGATGTCCGGTCTCGTGCATAACATAGCATACATGAGACTACCTACAGTCAATGCATAGGGTACATGTCTCATATCCTCAACTTCTTGAGGTGTCTTAGGACACTGTTCCTTAGACAAGTGAACTCCATGTCTGGAAGGTAAATTACCTTTCTTGGAGTTCTGCATCGAAAATCGCATAAGAATCTTGTCGATATATGATGCCTGAGACAATGCTATAAGTTTGTTCTTACGATCCCTTATAAGTTGGATCCCTTATAAGTTGGATCCCTAGAATATAACTTGTCTCTCCTAAATCTTTCATTTGGAATTGGCTAGCCAGCTAGCCAGCTAACCATTTACATCAGACAATACTCCCACATCATTCCCAATGAGTAGGATATCATCTACGTATAGGATCAAGAAAACTACTTTCTTGTCAATGTTGCGCTTGTAGACACAAGGCTCATTGACGTTCTGCTCGAAGCCATAAGTTTTGATTACATCATCAAACCTAATGTTTCAAGATCTAGATGCTTGCTTAAGTCTATAGATGGACTTTTTCAACTTGCAAACCTTTTTCTCTTGATCTGGGGACACGAATCCCTCTGGTTGCATCATATAGATGCTCTCATCAAGATTGTCATTCAAGAATGCAGTCTTGAAGTCCATTTGCCAAATTTCATTATCGAAATAGGCAACAATGGATACGAGAATCCTAATAGACTTAAACATGGCTACTAGCGAGAAGGTCACTTTAAAATCGACCCCCTCTTTCTGGGTTTAACTCATTACCACTAGCCTTGCCTTGAAGGTTTCTACCTTCCCGTCTACTCATCTCTTTCTCTTGTAGATCCACTTACACCTTATAGGTTTTATCCCATCTGGCAAGTCTACAAGATCCCAGACTGAGTTAGAGTACATGAACTCCATTTTGAGATTCATGGCTTTAAGTCATTCCTCTTTATCAGGATCTTCCATTGCATTCTTAAATGTCAACGGTTCATCCACACTATCAGCAGAGACAACATCTTGTCCCTCAACTATACCTAAATAGCGTTCAGGTTGTCTCACAACTCTCTCACTACGTCTAGGTGGTAGTGTATCCTGATCATGAACCATCTAACTCTCAAGTGTTTGTAGATCAACAACTCTTATTGATGAAGAACTAGTCTTACCAGGCTCTAACTCATTTAATACAATCTTGGAACAAGGTTTATGGTCACTAATGTAATTGTCCTCAAGAAACGTTGCATTTGTCGATACAAATACTTTGTTGTCTTCGAGACTATAGAAGTGTCCATCTCTGGTCTCCTTGGAGTATCCTACAAACAGGCAGACAACAGACTTGGAGTCTAGCTTTCCAGTTCTTTTCTTCAGCACGTGTGATGGACATCCCCATATACGAAAATATAGTAAACTAGCTTTATGACCATTCCATAACTCTAGGGGAGTCTTAGGAATATATTTGGATGGCACTACATTAGAAATATATGTTGCTGTTTGTAACACATATCCTCAAAAGGAATTTGGTAATGATGAGAAACTAATCATAGATCTCACAATTTCTATCAGGGTTCTATTTCTTCTCTCCGCTACACCATTTTGCTGAGATTTACCGGGAGTTGTGAGTTAGGAAACTATCTCATGCTCAACCATGAAGTCTTCAAACTCTTGGTCAAGGTACTCACCTCCACGATTCGATCGTAGTGACTTGATAGTCCTACCTAATTGATTCTCAACTTCAACTCGAAATTCTTTAAACTTTTCAAATGTTTTCGACTTTCATTGCGTCAGGTAGACGTATTTGTATCTTGAGTAGTCATCTACAAAGGTGACATAATACTCATAAACACCCCAAGCTTTAACATTCATCGGTCCGCAGACGTCTGTATGTATAAGCTCTAATGGTTCTTTAGCTCTAGTGGTTCTTTAGCACTAAGCCCTTTTCCAGTAAAAGGTATATTAGTCATCTTACCTTCCAGACAAGATTCGTAGATAGGTAAGATGTCAACCTTTAACTTACTTAAAGGTCCGCTTTTTACTAATTTGTCTATCCTGTCAAGGTTGATATGACAAAGCCTTAGATGCCAGAGATACTTGTCATTATCTGGAGAAATCTTATGTCGTTTAGTTTTTGATTTTTCAACCTTAAAAATTTCGGTGTTGAGCAGTGTAGTATGTATTAACGGTCTTAACACATACAAATTGTTTTCATTAATTCCTGAACAAATATTCAGACAATCTTTCCAATAATAACAAACTTATTATTAAAAGAAACATAATATTTTTGTTCTAACAACTTAGAAACGGAAATCAAATTCCGTGTAAATCCAAGAGTATAAAATAGATTGTCCAACAATATATAATTATTACAAAAAAAACGTAATCTAATTACGCCCACTGCTCGTGCCGACACGACATCCCCTAACCCCACAAGTATTGAGAAGGCTTGCTCATCTAGCTGTGTCTAAGAATCAGTCCATTGTAAAGAAAAACAAACATGGTTAGTGGTTCCTGAATCAACTATCCAGGGCGAATAATCATCTTCCACTAAACATGACTCAAGAACAAGTAAATCATATTTACCTTTCTTACACCTCTTCTTTCTTTGGGCTTTCTTAGGTTTGGGCTTATCCTTCACCTTCCCAGCAGACCTCTTTCTCTTTTTATTATTGGAGGAAGATGGTTCGGTAACATTTTCCTTACCGGTCTTGCCCTTGTTGTCCTTAGTCAAGGACTCAAAGGTAATGAGCTCATTGAGCAACTGTGTGAGATTGAACCTTAACTTGTTCATCTCGTAGTTACTCTCAAATCGATTGAAACTCTTCGAAAGAGTCGTCGGTATGATGCTCACTTGATTGGATTCGTCAATGGCCCCGCCATTGACTTCTGCCTTGTTGAAGTAGGACATCATGCTCAGGATATATTTCTGAACTGACGTACCTTCCTTCATGCGAGCGAGCATAGCGGAACGAACAACTTTGTGTCTCTTTTGCTCGGAGGGCAACCCGAACATGGCTTGCAATGACTCCATGATTTCAAATGCTGAAGTCATTGCTTCGTGCTTTGTGACAAGCACGTACGTCATTAAAGCCAACAGATATGTTCGGGCATTCTCACTAGATGAGACCCATCGTTGGTATGCCTCACGAACAGTTCGTGTGGCATTGACAGCAGGCACTGGAGGACATTCCTCCGTAAGCGCAAACTTGAGGCCTTTGGTGACCAAAATTGCATTAATGTTAAATTTCCACTTAGTGTAGTTATCACCAGTTAATTTATCATTTATGAGAATTTGAAGTAATGCAGAAGACATTATTGCTGAAATAAATAAAACATTCATTCCGTCATTTATTTAAAACAAGTGCGAATGTTTTGGCATAAATTTAAACATGATGCATGAACATGTTTAACGAACTAGAACTACCCTAAAACTAATTTCTATACCACGACAATCCAACATACCAAAAAGAAGTGTTGCTTTAGGGTCGGTCAAGTCTTTACATGTTGGACCGAGACATTCTCAATCAAATGATATTCTAGAATAACTCTTATTCTATATCATTCAACCATCGTTCATTCAGTCGGATTTTTAATTAACAAACTTAATCAAAACCTTCGTGAGTGTAACCCACCATTTCAGATCTCACGAGCTTAACTCGAGAATTGCCGCCTTAGGGTCGATCAATCCCAAAATAAACTCAAAAATCCTATCCATTAAGAAGTCAACCTTAGTATTGACCTTTGTGGAAACCCTCCTTAGGGGGGACGAAAGCAAAGCCGTCACGAGGCCTCACTCGGATCTCACGGTGTTGTACTAATGATGGAGACCACGGGATATATATGTCATATATCCATCTCCCACTCACTATTTTAAAATTATGGTTTTCTATTAACCGTTAATGCACCTAAACTCTACAGGATTAAACGATTAACTTTAATCAAGTTATCTAGCGCATTAACTAATTAGAACCAAATTCTAATTAACTAATAAATTATCAACGATTTTTAACAATTAAAAATCTAACCTATTATAGAATAATCTAGAATTCAATAAACTATTTATTAAGGTCAGATTATTATGATAGTGTTTACCAAGTTTTAACAATTAAAACTCTAACACTTTATTCGGTTCATTTATTATTAGGTAATTAATCATATTAATCCTAATTACAATAAATGACCCTATTAATCTAATTTATTAAACTCTTTAGTAACTAGATTAATATTAATGAGAATTACCAAGTTTTCTAACCATTAAAAACTAATCTCATTATTCATAGCCAATTATGTATATTGTCCATTTTAATCACATTAAAAAAAATACATAAAATATCATGCTATGATGCATGTATGACATATCAAATATATTTGTGTAGGCACATCTAATCTAAATGACATACGTATGCACGACAATGTTTTTATCATCACATAATATAAAACATACATGAATTGACCGAGTACTGTGGATTATTTAACCTAAAAAATTGGAATCTAAAATTAAAAAAAAAAAAAAAATCCCTAAGACATTCTTTCGTCTTCTAGTAACTTCAGATATCTTCCAGTCTCTTCAGGTTACTCTGATTCATCTCATGAATCCGAAACGGGAAATCTGCACCGAACGCACTAGCCATCACTTGCCAACGGAACCGTACGTGAACAGTACCGTGTGAACAGTACCGTGTGAACAACGCTGCATGAACAGTGCCCACCGTGAACAGCGTCAGTGAACAGTACTCGTCGTGAACAGTGTCCGATGAACAGTACCGACGTCGCTCGCGTTTCCAGTTCTTCGTTTACAAGTTACAATTTTTTTTTTATTTACAATACAATAACAGTAAAAATAAAAATAAAAATTATACAACCTATAAACCCTAAATCCATAGTACCATAAAAATTTACGATCAACCATGTTTAAATTAAATAATTTAATTATAAAAAATCATACAATCATAAAGATAGTGCCTACACATTCATACATACAGGTGCATCAAAAACAATTTTCTGTTTCGAAAAATAAATTGGCTTTGATAACAATTATTGGAACCTCGTTCACCAGTTACGCAGCGGAACTAGGTTTTAAAATTTTTAATACATATCATAATATGTATATGGAACCTGTGAACTTGGAATCATAATTATTTTTCGAAACTAATACATATAATATGTAAACACAAGAAATTGTAATCGAAATAATTAAAAAAAAAAGAAAATCTTACCAACGTTTGGAGATTGTCTAGTGCTTGTTTCATGCACACAAAATTTGCATCATATGCAAAAAACTGTCTTGTGTCTATTGCACACAAGTAAATTGCCTTTTTCCACTTTTTCTTCTTTTTGTTGCATGCACCAGCAATTTGCATTATATGCAAATTCTTGCGTGTTGCACATGCATACATTTACATACATTTACATCATATACAAACACTGTGTTGTGTCTCTATTGTGTTTTAGTTTGATATGTCTCTTATTTGTTTTTCAAAGAAAACAATATATATCTCATATATATTATTTTATCTTTTAAAAAACTAATCATATATTTATTTGATTTTAAAATCTTTCAAATAAAAAATATATCATATCTTTTATTTAAAAAATTAAATATTTATTTTTGAATTTAAAATGAATTTCAAATGTTTAATTTAATAAAATAAAATAATCACATTACCTTATTCTATTTAAAATCAAATATCAACTAACATCCTCCAATTAATGATTAATAACATAATTAAATAATCTTATTATTTAATTTATTTAATCACCATTATTCATTAATTAAATAATCTCATTATTCAATTACGTATCACTTTCATAATACAATTAATTGGACAATCCAATTAATTAATCGTGACCCTTGTTACCTAAATCTATCGGGCTAACAAGAGGACCTAATGGACCCATAGTATTTTGAGCTCCAATAATCCTCGAAATCATTAATTAAACTATTTAATTAATATTCCTTGATTATTAACTCCGGTGTTATTCCACTAAAAACCCGAAGCTGCACTCTCTCAACTGTAGACGCTTTTACACAGACCGATATAACTCGGTGTCCATCGATATAGCTATTACACATGGTGTGATCCTCCACAGTAGTGCATAATTAGAGCTGGATCATAATGTCCGTTATATCCCTCTAATTACATATATCCATTAAGTACTGTTGATTCTCTATTGAACAATAAATCTTATTTCCTCACGAAATTAGGAGAGCGCTCATATTGTTCAAGCCCCGAATCAACTCTTAAGGGAACTACCATCTACTTCTCACAAGAAGGAGTGGATTCCACTATTGTGTACAAACATTCTTAGTCACAAGCTAAACCCTAATCCCAACATACAGAGCATATTGATCGAAAACTGCATCCGATCTCACCCATGGTATATCAAAGACCACGATCTAGCCTGAAGGAGTTGATAAGACACTCAGGATTAAGATCACCCATATATAGCCATCATTAGTTGATATATATGAATCTCATCGGTAAACGAATCTTGGTGAGAGATTCATATAGATAATGGCCCAGTCCTATATGATCACATCATACAAGGTGCCTCTATTCTCATATCTCCATATGAATGATTTAGGATAGAATCATTGTACATTACGGAATGGACCGCAATTATAGGTTAACTGCAAATAAAGTACCCAGCTTTATTTGCTATCTATGGACTCTTTAAATTGCACGTCTCTTATTGTATCCATCCGTATATGACACTCATATACACAGTTCGAGATTACATCCGGCAATCTTGGATGTTAAATATATGCATAAGTTATAAAATAAACAACACAACACAACACAACACATTAAGAATGAATTGAACTTTTCATTTTATTTATTTCATAAATCCATTTACAAATTACATCTTTAGGGCATAAACCCCAACAAAAATGACTCTCTTTTACAGTGTTACTTTCCTCAAAATCATTGGCATCCAACCAATCCAACACATACTTCAGAATATGCTTACCAGGGCAGCTATGGAGAAGGAAACTAGGATTAAAGACCTTCTCACACCACCATTTCCAGAGGAACCAGAGAGTTACGATAAAAAGAAGATGACCAGGAATTCGGCCCAACAATAAGATATTGCACTTAAGATTCTCCCACAACCAACTACTCCATTCAGATTTATACGAAATACTTTTAATGATATCTCTACATATGTCCTCCCAAATCCTACAAGACACACTGCAAATTCTAAAAACATGATCCATATCTTCATCACTCACCCTACATCTATCACACGTGAGGTCCACCGTAAGGCCCCTGATAGCCCTATGATCATTCATTAATAACTTACCATGTAAGAGGACCCAAAGAAAATGAAGGACTCTTGGAGGTAGCTTAAGATTCCAAATGAAGCTTCATTTCCCAACATCAACAACATCTTTATAGAGAAGGGAGTCATACGCACTACTAACAGGGAAATCCTCATTCTTGTAGAGTCCCCAAATAATAGAATCCTCAATATTACAATTGTTGTTGATGTGAAGGCTAAATATGCGATTCACCACACCACATGGCAGGACCGATGACAGCTTTTGCAAGTTCCAGTTACTAGCACGCAGATAGTCACAAACCTTTTCATTGATTTGGTCATCCGAGAGAATACAAGAAGCATAATTTTGAAGCGTACCCAAAACAGGAATCCACACATCAGTCCAAAAGTTAACATTTTGCCTGTTGCCAACTCTCCAATGAATCCCATTAGAAATAAGCTTTGCCCCAAAAGAGAGACCTCTCAATGTACTAGAGCAAATCCTGGATTTAGCATTATCATGAATAGCTATGCTACCCATTTTAAGATATTTAGCTTTAATCAGATCACCCCATAGCCCACAATCCTTCTGATACAGCCGTCATCCAGTTTTAGCAAAAAGAGACTGGTTCATCCATTTCATCTTCCTGATACCAAGACCTCCTAATTTCTTTGGTAAACACATTGTATCCCACTTCACAAGATGAATCTTCCTCTTATCCAAATTACTTCCCCATAAGAAATCTCTATTTATTTTATCAAGAGTATGCCAAACCTCCGTATGAAGCTTGATGGATAGCATTGCATAAGTAGGGAGAACGGAAGTTACAAACTTAATAAGAGTACACCTACCTGCAAGAGATAAAGATGCACTCTTCCAAGCTGCCATTCTTTTCTATGTCTTCTCAATGATCTTATTATAGGTTCCCTCCGTGACCCGACCATGGATAAGGGGAACACCAAGGTAGTTCCTTAGATTCTGAGAGATAGGAGAACCACACACATCCGCCAACTCTTTAGCTAACCCGCGGCACACATTATTCGAACAATGGACTCTAGATTTTGGGAAACTAATCTGTTGACCAGAGATGTCACAAAACAAATCAAGAGCCTCCCTCATAATTTCTGCATGGTGGATAGAAGCTTGACCAAACAAGATGAGATCATCTGCAAAGAAAGGATGAGAGATTCATGGACCATTCCTAGAGATCTTAACCGGTTTCCAGTCACCATCCAGAAGTTTTTGATGGATAATATGTGATAACTTTTCCATGCATAACATAAAAATGTATGAGGATAAGGGGTCGCCCTGTCTAATACCACATTTAGGTGTAAAGCTGTCTGTCATTTCACCATTCAGAATAACCTTATAGTGGACATTCGAAACACAACTCATAATCAGATTGGGTCTTATCATAAGCCCTGACAAGATCAATCTTCCAAGCAATTAAACCATTTCTTCCCTTAGCAATCCTGAACTTAAGGAACACTTATTGCGCAATTATAATATTATCTTGTATCTGTCTTCTAGACACAAAAGCCACTTGATTAGGACTGACCAACTTCGAAAGTAACCCTCCCAATCTTTGAATGAGGATTTTACTAATGATCTTGTAAGAGGTGTTACAAAAACTAATAGGTCTAAAATGGGAAAGGGTTGTGGGATTGGGGATTTTGGGTATGAAAGAAATGAGGGTGCTATTAAGAAGGATCGGCACACAACCCTTAGTAAAACAATCCAAGACAGGGTCCATAAGATCACCTTTACAAACATTCCAGAATTTTTAGAAAAATATGGTTGGGAATCCATCAGGTCCAGGGGCTTTAAGCCCACCTATACTAAACAAACTATTCTTCACCTAAGACTCCTCAACCGCCACTAAAAGCCCGGTTAGATCAGCTTCACTAATCGTCGGGAAAAGCAAGGGAAGATGATAATATAGATCAGAGCTATGCCTTTCCATAAAAAGATCTTGAAAGTGCTAGACAACCTTTGACTTCATCTCTTCAATATCCTCAGTCCAAGAACCATCCTTTTTCGTGAGGCCCACAATTTTATTCCTTCTCCTTCGAATCACCGTCGAGAGATGGAAGAATTTGGTATTCCTATCACCCTCTTTAAGCCAACAATTTCTAGATTTTGTTGCCAAAATATTTCTCCTTGTTCAAGGATGTCCCTATAGTCTTTTAAAAGGCTCTCCTCAAAACTGGAGAGGAAGATAGACGGTTTATTACTAAGGTAAAGTTGAATTCCCTGGATCCTAGCTAACAATCTCCTTTTATTCTAGAAAACATTGCCAAACTTTTCCTTATTCCAAACTAAAGAATCTCCGTAAAATTATGAATTCTATCTACCATCAAAGCACTCTGATACCTCCAATTGTTACTAATAAGTGATTCAAACTCTTTGTGCTTAAGCCTCATAGCTTCAAATCTAAATGTCTTGCAATAATGTTTCGAATTTGATTACTCTAAAGCTGAATGAGGATCGAGCAATGATCTGACATGGCTCTAGGAATGTGTCTCACAAAACCCTCTCCATATAGAAACCTCTAATCCATCGAGCACATGGCCCTATCCAGTCTCTCCCATATTTCCTCACCAAACCCAGAAAACCCATATCAACCAATTCATTTCTATCAATCCAACCACCAAAGACACTGTTAGAATGAGAATGTCTACCCCATCTCTTTTTTGAAGGATTAACAATTTCGTTAAAATCCCCAACCACAAGCCACAGTAGAGAAAAGCACTTCCTGATGGCATCCAGATAGCTCCAAAGGAGCCTCCTAATGGTTATACTCGGATTAGCGTACACCACGGTAAGAATCCACAGAGAACTGTTATTATAAACCAATGTAGTCACACTCCGTCTTAAGCTAACGATTACATGGATTTTGACTGCACTCTCATTCCAGAGTAGCCAAATACACCCTGAAAAACTCTCAGCCTCCACCACAAATTACTAGAGAAGCCTAATTTCCTAATAACTTTCAACGCTCTAGAACCACTAATTCTTAGTTCGAGAACAACCGAAACATCAAAATGATACAACCCCCGTAAATCAGCAATATTACTCGAGAATACTGGCTTCCCTGCTCTTCTCACATTCCACACACAAATCATAAAGAAAGGGGAAGAAAAAATAGAACTCTATTCAGAGATCACTGTCAATGCCCCTTTTAACTCAGAGGCTACAGACTCAAAATTGTTCACAATCTCATCACTAGTACTATAACTATTCGGAATCAATTGATAATTAATCTCATTTGTGTCAGATATTTGAGCATCATACTTGGTCACCTCATTGTGGAGATACCTTATCACAGTTTCACTAGTCAAGTCATCAGCAACTGGCTCAGTATGAATGGGGGTATGCGATCTGTCATTATCAACATTGGAAAGGTCACGATCCACTTCTGCTTGATTAATAGGATTAGTCTTTTTGACTCTCTTCTTGATCAAAATCTTACTACTCTGAGCAGTTATCCTATTAATTTTCCTCCCCTAAAGATTTTTCTGATTAGTAACCTCTCCAAGAACAACTTTGTCTGTAAACTGCCATCCCTCCTCAACTTTATCAATAACCTGAAGGCTACCATCAGCCATCATCACATCTCCCTCATCACTCAGGATGTCAAACCTTGAACATGTCACCTTCACAGTGATAAAAGAACTACCTAAATCATCTTTCGTACGATTCGTACCACTTTTCAGACGTTCAGAGCTGCCCATACCAAGGCCCTTACCAATACCATCAGACTTCCTATCATTACTCCTACCACTATCTAAGTTCTTTCCAAGAGACCCATTGCCCTCCAACGTATTTGGATTCCCCCTATCATTTCTATCGACTCTACCTTTATTAACTCTATTACCTTGCTTGCCATAAGACACTAACAACCATGGACCATAAATAGGGACCTCCTTATCTGAATCCATTTTATTACTGCAAGCAGCAATCAGTTCCTCAGGAATAGGTTCCACCATCCCCTCTTTACATATTTCCTTATTATGCCCATAACGACCACAGATGACGCAAATGGAACTCAGGCTTTCATAGTCTACCCTTATAAGTCTTCCATCAATGTTAAGGTTAGCAATAAGGGATTTGGTTATATCAGTTTCCACACAAATCTGGGCGAACCTTCCACGAGCTTGGTTCAAAGTAACATGATCAACTTTGCACATATGCCCCTGCATTCCACCAATGTTCTATAACAATTCTAGGTCTATCCATTCCATAGGGAGCTTAAACAACCTCACCCAAACATGCATGCTTTGGATATAATCCTCTCCTGGCATAAAATTTGGCCTCCATCTCTGCACTACTAAATACTGTTTCATGATGACCCAAGGATTATTAGTCAACACGTAATCCAAATCCTCTTTGATCTGGAAACGAGCTACAAAGAACCCATCACCAAGATCCATGAGTTGCCTCCTAAGAGAGTCCACTTATGAGATAGTTTAGCCAACATAAAATTTAGGTTATGAACATGACCCATATTTTTCAAGATTAGCACATTATCCCAAGTTTTTTGTAGTTTTTCCTTCAAATCAGACGAAAGAGACATCATTGGACCAGTAGAACCCTCTGAGATTTGAATGTCCTCCTACGTAATATTGAGCTTCTCCGTCGTGTCATCAAATCTAGCCTAGGATTTCGGATTTACCATATTCATGAGCTTCGATTTAAAACTACCCATGGTCACTCTCCGCAAAGGCTCGCTGGCCGCATCATTTCATCCGATAATTCTGCTCTAAGTCGTTTAGCGTTACTACACGGTTCCACTGATTTGGTTGGATCAACACACTGATTATAAGCAAATGGTGGCTGAGCTGAAAAAGCAAAAGTTTCCTTTGTGAATTCCATGCCAATTTGAGAAAGAGACGAGCAAAATCGGTCGGAAATGAAGAAGAAACCAGCAAAAATCAGAAGGGAAGGGGGCGCGTGGCTCAAACACCAAAACACATACCAAGCGCGTACAAAACTAACCCCATGCATTCATCTTCTTTTTTGCTATATGAGCAAATCATATCTTGTTATATGAACTCATGTAAATTTATTTCTTATAAATTAATAACCTCTCTATATTATTATTACAAATGCCATGTGTCAAACCAATTTAGGGGTATTTTGGTAATTTATTCATCAAACTTGATCAACCGTTAAATCTAGCTAACAAGATAATATTTGGATGTCAATTAATGATAAAATTATTTATGTCAGTAAAAGAACAAATCACGAGAGATTTGGTACAATTTACTCTATTTTGTAAGAGATAGTTGTGCAAGAAGAAGTGAGCGGGTGTGAACAGCACTACTCTGAGCAAAGAGACAAGGCTAGCTCAATAAATATGAAGCCCAAATTGACAGGCCCATAAAATAGAGATAATATAAATAAAAAAACAAGTGAAGGTGAATTCTCGTCAAATCCCCATTATCGATCTCTCAGTGTCGAAGCCGAAAAAACCCTAATCATCTATCTGTATAGTCTCTACGCTTTAAGCTTCTTCCATGGCGAAAAAACGAAAGACTCGATCTTCAGACCCCGAACCTACCAAAACCCCTCAAGAACGACAACCCATACCTGTAGAGGAACCCAAAGTAGAAACCCAACTAGAAGAAAATGAGGAAACCCTAACTGCCCCCTCCAACGACACCGTTTCAGATCAAGCAGAAATCAACGACGAAGAGAACGGGAATCAAGAAGAAGAAGAAGAACAAGCAGAAGAGGAAGAAGAAGAAGAAGAAGAAGAAGAAGAAGAAGAAGAGGAGGAGCGAGCAGAAGAAGAGGATGAACAAGAAGAAGAAGAAGAAGTAGAAAACGAAGAAGAGGAAGAAGAAGAAGAAGATGACGAAGAGCCCATCGACAAGGTTCTCGAACCATTTGGCAAAGAGCAGCTGGCGACTCTCGTGAAAGACGCTGTGAACAAGTACCCAGATTTCATGAATTCCGTTTGGCAAATGGCAGACATGGACCCGGCACACCGCAAGATCTTCGTCCACGGCCTCGGTTGGGACACCACCGCAGAAACACTCAAGAGTGAATTCAGCAAATACGGAGAGATCGAGGACTGCAAGGCGGTCATGGACCGCGTTTCTGGTAAATCAAAGGGCTACGCTTTTATACTATTCAAGCATAGGAGTGGTGCCCGAAAGGCCCTGAAACAGCCACAGAAGAAAATCGGTAACAGGATGACGTCTTGCCAACTGGCTTCTACCGGCCCTGTTCCGGCTCCACCCCCCACTGCTCCCCCTGTTTCTGAGTACACTCAGAGGAAGATATTTGTAAGCAATGTGTCGGCGGACTTGGAACCTGAGAAGCTGTTGGAGTTCTTTAATCAATTTGGAGAGGTTGAGGAGGGTCCTTTAGGACTTGACAAGAACACTGGAAGACCTAAAGGTTTCGCTCTTTTTGTTTATAAATCGGTAGAGAGTGCAAAAAAGGCTTTGGAGGAACCACATAAGACTTTTCAAGGGCACACTTTGCATTGCCAGAAGGCTATTGATGGACCGAAACCTGGTAAACAAGGGTATGCTGGAGGTGCCGGTGCCGGTGCTGCTGGTACTGGCCAGCAGTATCACCAACAACAACATGGTCAGTATCATCATTCTAAGAAGGGCAAGTATTCTTCGTCGTCTGGGCCTGGACACCTTATGGCTCCATCAGGACCTCCAGTAGGTTATAACCCAGGAGTTGCAGCGGCTGCTCAGGCATTGAACCCGGCACTTGGTCAGGCATTGTCTGCTTTACTTTCCTCTCCTGGGTTGAGCCTTGGTAATTTGCTTGCACCCGTGAATCAGGGTGGCCCGCCTGCTGCATATGGGAATCAGGCTGTCGGAGGATATGGTGCTCAGCCAGCCATGCCCGGTGGATACCAGAACCCCCAGATGGGTCAGAATAGTGGTGTTAGGCCTCAGCAAGGTGGCGGTAACCCATATATGGGACATTAGATTACTGTCAGGTATATTTGAAACAATTTACTTTCTTCTTTCTTTTTTGATTTTGTTTGTTTCGTTCATCTTCATTACATTGTTGTTCATAACCAAATGTATTATGCATATGGAGGAAAGTAAGCATTGCTCGTAATTCTAGTACTTAGAGAAGTATAACGAAATTTACTTGTCTTGCCTAGCTCAAAGCATCTAGTTTTAATTATAGACAATCGGTAAAAGATGAAATAAAGAAATCCTAAGTGTTTGAATTAACAATGTTTTCTTGATATGGTTGTATTTATTGTCCACTTACTAAGCTCAAGGTCATTTAGCATTTCTATCATGGGCACTTGATTAACTATTAAAAGTTTTACAAACACCTATCCAAGCTTCCTTGTTTCTTTGCATTTTTTTTTTTACTTTACAACATTGCTTTTATAATTCTGACTCTGCTGGATTAGGTTGTATATGAGGAATAAGAACTTTGATATATTTTCTGAATTGTTAATTGTCCTAATTTTGGTTAGGTTGTATAGTAGAATAACTGAATAAGTTTTTCTATCTATTTATAATTTTGAGGCTGACATTGGTTTTCAGTAGCTATATGTGCATAGTTAATGGCCCATTCATTAAACTTCATGGTTGTGTCATTATTATCTCCACTTGGTTATGATAATTTCCCCTGCCTATACTTTAGTTGATTGAGGTAATATGAGGTTGACACAAAAACTTATTAAACTGCCAAAGGTATGACTCTTAGCATTTGTTTGCTGTATATGATTATCAATAAATCTTTTGTTATAGAAATCAGTTTTTATGCCTTATGTATTGGTTGTGCAGATTCCTCATAGATGCATCAATCATTTAGTCTTGGACTCTGGTGATTCTTCTGAAGTTCCAGCAATCTTGCAAACGACGTCTTTAAATTTGTAGTGAAAAGTTACTGTTTGCTTATTATAAGGATCAGATTCTCAAACCTGTATTTTATTTCTATTCTATTACCTTTTCCCCTTTCACATGTTTTTAAAACAATGTATTACTTTGGTTTCAATCTTTTGATTCTTGAAAACTGGTGGGGAACAGGTATTCATTTTCAGGCAGAGAATAGTATGTCTCTGAAGGATTTTAATTTTTAAGTATGTTACTTAAACAATGCCTTTTTTATACATTTTCCTTAGATGAAATGATGGACTCTTTTAATGGTACTTGCTCCTTCACCTGATGATCATTTTGCTCATATTGATTTTCCATTAATAGATTTTCTTTGTTTTTGGTTTTATAAACTACTGTTATTCCTACAAGGTGTCTCCCATAAATTACTTGATTTATTTTTGTTGTTAAACTTATTCATTTAATTTGTTTGCAAATTAGGATTTTGATTTCACTAATTTAATGCCACTGCCTGTAGAATTAAACCATATATATGGGATTTCTAATTGCTGTTGCGGGTAAGAATTTCTGTGGGCCAACCATATTTATATAATAATGCATTTTACATCTTTTGTCATTCACCTTCCGCTTCCAGACTTTTTTACCATTCTTCTTGGGATGGGCTGAGACCTGAGAGGATCTAGGAAAATGTCCTTGTGGAGTTATTGGTGTTCATTAACTTAGATTCCAAATGCCTTAAATGACTAAAATGAATTTCTACCTTACTGGGCACCAAATTTTTTGTTGTTTGATATTCGAATAACTTGATTGTACATTCCCTGCAGCTCTCGGTGCTCTATTGAATTTGGAAAATCTATAACATTGAATTTGGGACCAAACCTTCGTTAATTTGATTACATGGAAGTTTCTTGTGGAAGAAATATTGTCCTTTGTCCAGGCGGTTTCATTCACCCAAGCTTTAGATCTTGGTTCTCTGGGATCGTATTGTCTGGGTGAAGAATGAAGTTATTTTCTGTAACATGTATTGTTCAAAAGCCAGTTAGCATTAGCAACACCTTTATAATACATGCATAACATTTGTGAATATTGTATTCCCATGTTCTGTTTTCATGAGGAAGGGAGCCGTGGTCCTTGACATTATTGTGATGGCAGAGTGGACGCTCCATAGCTTCAATATCTGCCTCTACTGATTTGCCGGGCAACTATTAGTTTCTTCCTTCAAGGTAAGCAGCTGGTACCCATCCTCTGATCAAAACTCGAGAGTGTCTTTTTCGGTGAAATTGGAGTTCCTTGGTAGATGAGGCAGTGCTTTTGAAGTAGCTGTTGGAATTGAGAACCTGGATCTCACCTAATCGCAAACTTCTCCATGCCTTGACCAATTCATGATTAGAAATGCTGGGATGAAATAGTATTGTGTAGGTGTTTGTTCAGTTTCCCAAGTATTTTGGTTTTGAATTGGTATTGGCTGAATTATTATCTTATATAATTGTTCTATCTTTATCTATTATTGTGACTTTAAGGCGATTTGGTTAAGTGCTTTAAAGTTGGCAATGAATGGTCGATTAAGAGCTTGTCAAATTTTCAAAGTCAAAATAAGTTGGGGTGCTTACATTTTCACTGCTACTGGACCCACAATCTTTCATTGCTTGTTGTTACTGGTCTCTATCTTCTATGCTTGTGTTGTGGGTTGAGAAGACGAGAGATGGCTAAAGTGCATGCATTGAATTGTGTTTCAGGTTGTTCTGTTGGTGGAACTTGTTTTTTGCTTGAGATGGAAATGATCGAGACTTATTTACGTGGATGGTTTGTTTATATGTTAATGATTCACTCATTTTCTTGGTTCATTTTAAAAGCTAAGCACACGTAGATTTTGAGGCGACTAATTATAGACCTTGTCGGCTTGTCTGAAGAGAAGGAGACTATAATTTATACCCCAATATTTTTGGGGTTAGGGTATATTTTGGGGTTTAAGGAATAACCATTTATGAGAAGTTGGCAGGAGGCAAGAATGAAAATTTTTATATCAATGGAAATAGCGGCACTATGATTTGGTGGAAATGTCGGTGGGTAATTATGTAAAATTTATGCCAAGTACGAAAATTTGACTAAAAATACCACCGAAAAAAAAAATAATGAAACTTTAAAAAATGTTAAAATTATCAACATTGTAATAAAAACAATATGTATAATGAACACCAACAATATAAAAATGGGCAAATTGTGCAAATTTACCATGAGGTATAATATAAACGCTTGGTATTCAAAATTTGGTGTTAATTGCACAAATTGATCCTCATGTTAATCAGCTAAATATAATAAACTAATAATAATATTAGTATCAACTAATAATAATAATAATAATAATAATAATAATAATAATAATAATAATAATAATAATAATAATAATAATATAACGATTATAAGGTTGAATGTGAATATTAATTTATTATTATTATCATTATTATTATTTTGAGTTGATATTATTAGTATTATTAGTCTATAATTATTTATCTACCATTTAATAGTATTAAATTTGATTACTTTAAAAGGAATTTACTTTTAGGGGAAAATATTTTGGACTTTAAAACTACTAAATCTGGTCAACCATTGTATATAACGGTTGTTGACTATCATGAGGGTAAGTTTATGTAATTAACATCAAAGGTTGTTCTTGTTATAAAAACAAAAACAAAAACAAAGGTTGAATATTAAGCCTTTATCACATACCTTAGGGTAAGTTTGTCTAATTTACTGTATAAAACTTAAAAATCTCTCATTAAAACTTCATTTTCTAATAGATTACATGCCACATAAATTTTAATACTAAAACGTAGATCTAAGTGGTTCAAATATAGTGTGGATCATTTTGATTTTATACGATATCGACATCATGATATAAAATTTGAATAGTTTTCAATATAGTTATGAATATGCCACACGTAAACTTTAAGTTTATTTATTTATTGAAAAAATGAGGATAGTCTAGTAATATACATCTTACACCTACATTACGAGGTTATGGGTTTGAATTTTTCTCCTTCCTAAAAACCTCAAATTATTGTAATATTTAAAAAATAAAAAAACTTATTTATTTCTTCTCACCATTTGTCTAAGAAATTGTGTGGAAGGATAATTGGAGATCCCAAAATAATAATAATAATAATAATCAAGGAATTATAACTTGATTCCATATATTATAGTTATATACTCGTTGGTGGTTATATGGTTTGTTCAGAATCCATTAATATCAACAAAAAATAAGATGCAAAATGTGAGTACATAATTTATTTAATTAAAAAAATAAACAAAAGGAACTTAAAACTTTATAAAATATTATCAACCTCTTACTTTATATCGAAGGAAATATAATGGATATTTTCTAATAGTTCACAAAAAAATTCCATGATATTACGTAAAATTACACTACATGTTCACCAATATCGATATTTTATAAAAAATAAAAAATACCGTGGATATTTTTATAAATTTCCAGGCTATTTTTACATAAAGGATATTACACTCCATTTTGATAATGATACCCTTGAAATGCGGAAATATCAATGGAAAATTGGAGATATTATCGATTTTTCAATCATCGGTTAGAGGTTGATTTTAAAAATTGTTTATGGAAAAAATTTCTATTTTGGGAGTTTTTTGACATACTGTCACCATTTTTATTACAATAATGTGAAGGGTGCCTATATGCCACTCGTAATAGTTATCTTCAAGGCCTGATCGGGTTCTCATCATGGAAGCTGAAGGCTACTTCTTCTAATCCAAAATGTATCGAAACCCACTCCTTTACCAAACTCGTTCTCTATTCCTCTAATTTTATTCCTTCTAAAAATTACAGATTTGGAATGTTGGTTTTTTTTTTTTTTTAAAGGTTTCTATAACGGAGTGTTTAAAAGAGAAGTCACAACAGATAAAAAAAAAAAAAAAAAAGTAATGTTTGAACAAAATTGAGTGTCTTTAGAATTATTTAAAATTTAAGTGTTTAGAATAAAGTGTATTTAGAAAGAGGGTATACAATGATAAAATTTGATTGTAAGGAGAAAATCATTTAATTTAAAAATTGATGTACTAATTATGATGTTTGGTTGTATGGAATTGGAATAGAATAAAATTATAATAGAAAGAAAATCATTCCTAATGTTTGATTTGCTAAAATGGAATTGAATAGGGATTCCATTGAAATGTTAACATATTATATATAATAATATTAGTATTTAATATATATTAAAATATATATAATAATATCTATTCGGTTGTTAACCAAACAAAATAATATTGATTCAGAACTTTTTTTTTTTTTTGCCATTTTTAATTTATTTTATTTAAAGACGGTTTGAATCAACATATCTTGTTTGAACCTTAGTAACGATTTGTCTTTTATCACCCCAACACATGCTTAAAATTAATTCTTAATTTAGTAATTTAACAAATAGAATGAGCAAAAAAAAATCTACTATAAAGTTTTTTTTAGGATATTAAATTATTAATTTACATAGTTATTACATTAATCTAAAAAAGTTCTTATTAATTTCCATGGGGATGGGTTTGGGAGATGGTGATAGGGATAGGGATAGGGATAGAGATGGGGATGGGGATGAGTTTGTAATGGAATTTTTTTTTAGTATGTAACTCTTCGGTATATAATGTGACAATGGATTCAAACATCATCACTTACTATATACATCATTTACTGTTATTTTATTTTGCGTTATGTAGATGTGTTTTCTAAAAAACACATTAAAAAAAAAGATTCATAAATTATAAATTTTGAAATTTTGTGGTTTTTGCAGACTGTAGTCCGCAACGCCGAAAGTGATAAGAATATTCTAAAAAAGTAAAAGGAAAAAAGAGAAAGTGAAAACAATACCGAAATTGATAAGAATATTTCAAAAAAAAAAAAGAAAAAGGAGAAAAGAGAAAGTGATCAGCAAGACGAAGGACCATTGCTCTTGCATTATTCCACATGACAAAGTATTTGTGATGCCTCGAAATTAATCGAATCCTGACAGTATTACTCTTTCTTTTCTCCCACCCGGCTACTTCTCTCTCTTTGATATTTGCTCGCCAGTTGATTTTCGACGAATAACTGGGCAGCCAGAGAAACTCCTCTCTTTCTTCGCTGAATTCGTCTTCGCCTTCCAGGTCTGCTCTCTCACTCTCAAAAGGTATTAAGAGAGAAGAATGAGTACTCCTTTGTTGTTGTTCCTGATATCATTGGGGACTGATGTAATGGGGAAATCACCTACTATAGCCAAACCTGACTCTACACCAAGGTACGAGAATGTTCCGATTCCGTATTCATTCGGCATCGAAACAGCCTGCTGCTTGAATCCATGGTACGCACTCAACTGCAACTTCAATAAGGCAATCCTCATCAGCTTCAATCCTGATGTAATAGATACTTCAACAGGAGAAGGTAAGATGATTGTAGACCATCCAATCTTGGACCGTTGTTTACGAGATATTCCTGAAATGGAAAGTATTCATCTTGAAAAAAACTCGCTCTTTTTTTCTGCAACAGAAAACATAGTCATTATGCTAGATTGTGGCATTGAGGCCAGACTTTCCTACAATATTGTTAATACAATTTGTCGTTGCGGTACTAGCTATATGGCAGCCGGTGATATTGCTCCCAGTTGTAGCCAGGGCATTAAATGTTGTCAGAGCAAAATCCCATTTCCTCCCCAGTTATTTAATATATCTATACTAAGCCTTCGAGGCGGATATAATTGGCCTAACTCATACTGCCATAAAGCCTTAAAGCACAAGAAAACTAGGTCGATAAACATATTTAGACTAATGATTATGCATTTCAAAATTCTAGTATACAAACAGTTCCTATGGTATTGAGTTAGAGCCTACTCGGTTCTTCACCTGTGATCGGTTTCCTCAATTTGATTATGAGTTTTTTTGAAAATTCTACCTTACCTATGGATCGGATGGTTTATGATCATATGATAGGGGTTGGAAGACTATTTACTCCAGTTCTGAAATGTATGTGCAAGCGCGACTTTGACGGAAATCCTTACCTTTTCGGAGGGAGTCAAGGTAAAATTTTCATCACTAATCCAATAATTCAATTTTGTTATCCGGACTACTTAACATAAGTATGTCAAGCTTCCTTTGTTAGAACATGCTTATCAGAGTTTGATAATACATGGCCAGCAAGATCTATTCTTTTTTCATTTTTATGTAATAAAAAGCACACGATATTAAATTTTAATTTTGGACAATGAAATGACTTATCCTGCCAAACAAATCTAGTAATATTATTGGAGACTTAATATTCCCTAGAATTAAAACTAGCACATATTTAAATATTGGCACAAAAAAGAGAAAATTGTGTTTGAAATTGAAAACGATCTACATGTTATTATAGTGTCTTCACCTATAGTGGACTTTTGGTCACCTTAGCATTACATTGTGTGCCCGATGAATTAAGATTACGAAGATCGACAAGAATTTATTTGGGATCTTATAAATCACTCTTATAATTCTCATAATGTACTTCACATAAAGAGACTATAAAGCACAAAAATCAAAATACGAATCAATAAAAATGTAATTTATTAATTATACACCATTTGTAAAGTTCCGAACAAAGCCTAATAGACTTCATAACTTTAATGTTATCAAGCACAGTAAGAATGCCCAATGGGGACATATACCAAATAGGCCTGGAGTACAACATTTCCATATGTGACATATATCTCCTTATTGATAGGAATATGAATAGCTACACTGTCTCTATTAAACATCTATAGTATCGAATTATTATTTGGAAACATTTTCCTTACAACAAGAGAACAAGATGTAATAATCAATACATTTGTAATATTTTATTTTTTATGCATGTGTTGATTGTATCTGTATGTTGTGTATGTACAGATATCAATGAATGCAAGGATAAAAAGAACATTTATAGGCCAAATATTAGTTGCAGAAACCATATAGGAACCCATAAGTGCCACTCGCGATGGATTATTATTTTCCTGCTCCCATGTACGTATGGTCTCTTTACCTTTCATAATGATATGACTCCAGGCTTAGTTACCAATTGCAGTCGGTGAGGGCGGCGATCAGGGTCAAGATCGGACCAAGGGAGGTGCTCTCGCCTAATCAAACCACCATGTTTTTTATTGATAGGAATATGAATAGTTACAATGTCTCTATTAAACATCAATAGTATCAAATTTTTATTTGGAAATATTTTCCTTACAACAAGAGAACAATATGTAATAACTAATACATTTGTAACATTTTGTTTTTTATGTCATGTGTTGATCTGTGCATGTACAGATATTGATGAACGCATGGAAAAAAAGAACATTTGTGGGCCAAATATGAGTTGCAGAAACCAAATAGGAACCTATGAGTGCCACTCGCAATGGATTATTATTTTCATGCTTATGGTCTCTTTACCTTCCATAATGATATCAATGGGGCAGACTCCAGACTTGCTTACCAATTGTGGTCGGTGAGGGCGACGATTGGAATCAAGGTCGAACCAAGGGAGGTGTCCTCGCCCTACCAAACCACCATGTTTTTGTTTTTTATTTTATGGTTACTTATCTTTAAAAAAAAAACAGTATTTTACGGTTATTATCAAACACCCTTTATTCCCTTGAGCAATTTAATGCTTTCATCTCCATTTTGGCTATTTGTTTTGTTTATTGCTTCTAATTACAAGCAATCTATAAACGAGCCTTGAATAGTCTAAATTGTTTTTTCTAATTTGATTTGAATTATCCAGGTCATGTCATTATGGTGTTTTTGTTTCTCCTATCGATTTGTGTATGGCGGCTGTCAGGGGCGGCTCAACATTTTTTAAGGCCCTATGGGAGGATGAAAAAGAGGTCCCAATAATAATAATAATCATAATAATCATAATAATCATAAATTAATAACAATTAACTTTTTACACCTTTTGAGATGCAAAATTGTTAAGGGCTCGAAAAATAAATTGCACCATTTGAGAAGGGTGTTGTGCAAATATCAATAGTTTAGTAATGTAAGTTTAAAAGGCATCATTTAACGTAAAGAGATAAGAATACTCCGACAAAATTGAAAAAGATAGAAAGTTATCGTTTTGTGAGTTTGAGAAAAGCAACAGTGAGAAAGAAACCGACGACAACGAATCGACGGTGAGAAAATCGACAGGTTATTGACCGGAACGGGAATACAGTACATTTCACAGCGATTGATAGAGGTAAGTTCAGTTTGTTTTATTTATCGATTCGTTGTTGATAACTTATCATTGCATTTTAGAATTGTTCTATTGATTGAAATTGTAGATTAGGGTTTACAATGGTTGTGGTTTTGGTTTGGATTTTGGTTTGGGTTTGGGTTTGGGTTTGAAATGAGGTTGAATATGTTATGAGGAAGATGAAATTATGGTATCGAGCATTTTTTAAAAATAATAATAATAAATCGAGAATATTTCAAGCAAAATCAAGGAAATTTTAATGAAAGATTCGATGAAATTTTTCATACGATCGAGATAATTTCTCAAAGGATCGAGAACATTTTAAAAGCATTGAGAATATTTTTAAAGGATTGAG
Source organism: Dipteronia dyeriana (assembly GCA_032871835.1). NCBI lineage: Eukaryota > Viridiplantae > Streptophyta > Magnoliopsida > Sapindales > Sapindaceae > Dipteronia > Dipteronia dyeriana. Next base: position 18,808,671 of record CM065301.1, on the reverse strand, counting down.
AAATTGTTTTAAACGATTGAGAATATTTTTCTAACGATCGAGAATGTTTTTCAAAGTGATCGAGCTTTTCTTAAAGGATCGAGAAGATTTTTTAAAGAATCGAGAGGTTTTTTAAAGGATCGAGACTTTTGTCAATGGATCGAGAATTTTTTAAAACGATCGAGAATATTTTCATAACGATCGAAAATATTTTTCAAATGATCGAGAAGAGAAATTTTTTTATCTAATCGAGAAGATTTATCAAATAATCGAGAGGTTTTTAAAAGTATCGAGACTATTTTTAAACGATTGATAATGTTTATAAACGATCGAGAATGTTTTTGAAAGGGTCCAGATTTTATAAAATGATCGAGAAGATGTTTCAAATAATCGAGAGGTTTTTCAAAGGATCGAGACTATTTTCAAAGGCTCTAGAATTTTTTCTAACGATCGAGACTAATTTGAAAGGATCGAGACTATTTGCAAGGGATCGATAACTTTTTCAAAGGATCGAGAACCTTTGCAAAGGATCAAGAACTTTTTTAAATATCGAGAACTTCTTAAAAGGATCGAGAACTTTTGCAAAGGATCGAGAATATTTTCAAAGTATCGAGATTTTGTTTCAAACGATCGACAATATTTTAGAATTTTTTTACAGTTTACAGATGTATTGTTTCTGTGACATTGCAGATGACGAGCAGTTTGAAGGAATTGTTTAAAACTCCAGAGGGAGATTGGTTGAAGGGAAAATTGACCTGACACGATCATTTTGAAGCCCTCGCCCGTATAGACGATGCACTTAATCGGGTCCATGAAGAGTTTGTGGTTGAGGATCGGTGTCGGTTCATGGCCTCCTGTTTTGGGCATTTCATGTCGATGCACCGGGAGCTGAAGTTTTTGGGTGGTGTTATTCATCAGCTACTGTTGCAGGAGTTGAACCATGATGAGCCGACATATGAGATGTGGTTCTTTTTAGGGAACCATGTGGTAAGTTTTTCAAATTTGGAATTTAGTCTCATCACCGGATTACGTTTTGGAGTCGTACCGGACACGAGTATGTATGTTGCAGTTGAGAATGTCATACATCAATGGTACTTTCCTACACATGATGAGGTATCGTTGGATGACTTGAGGGTTGTTCTTACCCGCGGAGAGTTTGAACAAGTGTACGATGCTGTGAAATTGTGCCTCATTTACATGTTGAACTGGATATTGATGGGGGTGGACGAGAGATTGAAAATTCCAGTTTGGCAGTTTCGGTTGGTAGAGGACCTCAATGCCTTCGATGTGTTCCCGTGGGGTGCCCACGTCTATAGGCATTCTATATTTTCATTCAAGCAGTCACATGGCGATGTTGGACATTCCGTGGAGGGGTACAACATCTACGGTCTATCACACGCCCTTTTGGTAAGAAATTTTATTTCCCACATGTACATTACATTTCTAATCCAATTTTTTTATTATTATAAATGTACTTATCTTTGATACAGATATTTGCTTTCGAGGTGATCCCCCAACTGGGCGTCGCTTTCGGGACTCGAAGGGTTACAGACCTTTGTCCTCGTATGTTGAAATGGGAGTTGACGAAACAACCCAGAGGGAAGAAGCTTGACAAGATTTTTAGTGCTAGGGTAATTAATTTATTTGTTAATCGTATGTTATATTACTTACTATAAGTAACAATGACATTCATCTAACTACGCTTTCAGATGTTTGCGAGGACGGAAATCGTGCCCACAGCAGCTGAGGCGGTGGCACTGTACTTCGCAGGCCTAAGCGAGGGGGGGAGCCTGTATGTGCAGGATGACAGGGTTCACCTTTCTGTCCCTGATCCGACTACAAGTGCAATTCGTCCCGATGAGGAGGATAGGGGTCCAACTACAAGTGCAAGTCTAGATTTCAGCGGCATGGACACTGGCGCATCTTCGCCGTCTCCTCGGCGAGTGAGGCGTAGAAAGGTTCTATTTACCACGTCATGAAATGGTGCCGATACAGGGGATTCCCGTGCAGGCGTTGCACTTGATGGGGAGGTAAGTTGAGATGGTATTTTTTTTTACCGGATGACGCATGATTGTTTTAGTATTAACAATGTTGCATGATTTCAAGCCCGTTTAGAACAGCAGTTGAACGAGTTGCGTGAAGCCCTCCAAAAGAGTGAGGATGATCGACAACAACAACACTGGGAGTTGTTGGAGTTGATCCGAAAGAGCGAAAAGGATCGACAGCAACAACATAGGGAGTTGCTTGTATTGATCGGGGGCTTTCAGGGCTTCAGGCCTCATATGTATGAGCATACACAGGATCCACTTACCAGAGAGGCAGATATGGAGAGTAGGGCTCAGTCTCCCCCTCCAAGCGAGCAGTCAGCCCCCCTCCCGCTCATAGCGATTTGCAGGCTCCCCCTCCACCACCTAGCTAGCAGCCGGCCCCCATCCCGCTATGAGCGATTCGCAGGCTCCCCCTCCACCGATGATCCAGAAGCAGGCTCCCCCTCCCTCATCCCCCCTCCATCGACGAGCGAGCAGCATGCTCCCCCTCCCTCCCTCCCCCCCTCCCCCTCCCCCTCCACCTCCGAGCGAGGAGCCGGCCCCTCATTCCCCTCGAAGCGAAGAGCAGACACCCCCTCCACCACCTCCCCTCGAGCAGCAGGCTCCCCCTCCCCTGTCATCATCTCAGCATACCCCGACGGGGGGAGTTCGATAGCAGAGGCGTGTACTGAAGCGTGATTGGCAGTTGTTTAGCCCGTACACAAATCTGTGCCGACCTAAGAGGGCGAGGGTAATACTAGAGGGACCTGAGCACGTATTTAATCCCCAGGGATTGGTGGACGATGACCAATTGAAGGCTTACCGAGCCTTCAAGAAAAACGTTAACGGGGAACTGTAAGTAAATTTCTTTGTTATTTATGTGGCATATTTTCTTTTGATGCATTATATAAATGTGTAGCTGATGGAACATTAATGCAGACGTGATGTTGATTTGCTTATGCCGGTTGATGCTGCATGGCTCCATCGGTTACAGACCAACTTCATGGATGTTGATGATGAGGTACGTGGGACCGTAACATAAATTCTGTTTATAGTATTTATTTTAGATGTGTAAGCCTCATAACATATTTTACGTGTTTATATTCCCAGCATATGGACGTGTACCTCCATATTCTTCGGAAGCGTCAACGGGATTTCCCGAATGTGTACAGTCAGATGGTCAACATATTGGACTCGCAATTTTTTGTAAGTATTGAAATTAGTAATGATTACGCATTGTTGTACATTTGTATGGCAAACAGTAATAACTTTGAGTTTTGTTTCTACAGTCCTTTCTGGAGCACTAGTACAGGAAAATGTTGCCTCGTGATTCTCGTGGGCAGATTACCCCAAGGCGTTGGAATCTTTTGAGGTCGTGGTGGAAGGATGACGACCTTACGACGGTGCTTGGGGGTGCCCCGAATGGATGTCGTCCGTGGCACGAGGTTGATATGGTAAGTGATAATTGACATGGTTTGCAATTGTGTATATAGTTGTCTTTGTACATCCTAAAACATGTTGTTACTTTTTCATGTCCTAATACCATGCAACATTGGGTGACAACATTGGCTACTGGTGACTGTGGACCTCACGTGCGAGAAGATATTCATAGTCAACCCCTGGAGACAGGAGGTCCTAACTCATATCCGGAAGCAGGAGGTAGCCCCGTTGCGCTACTTTGTGCCCTCGATGTTGAATCAAACTGGGTTTCATACTGCACGACCGGCTGGACTTAAGAAATTTGAGAAGATAAGTAAGCCGTTTGAAGTCAGCCTGGTGTCCGAAAAATATGTCCCCCAACAGAAGAAATCATAAGACGTTTCGTAATAGTAACTTTAAGATTATATTATTATAAACCTAATGTTTTATTAACGCTTTTTAATGTGTCCAACTGCAGGGGTAACTGTGGTCCCCACACGTTGAGATTGATCGAGTACTTACTGGCTGACATAAAGGATTTCGATTGGTCGGAAGACAATATGGGGATCATTCAGGAGAAAATGACCGTTGAAATATTTGCAAACTCCCGGCCCGTTTAAATTTATGTAGTTATTCATTTGTATACGTACCAATTATTTTGTATATTTACAAATTCTTTTGTATATGTACCAATTCTTTTGTATATTTACCGATTATTTTGTATATGTCTCAATTATTTTGTATATGTCCCAATTCTTTTGTATATTTACCAATTATTTTGTATAAAATTGTTTACATATGTATATATACAAATCATATTTAAATACAATTGCATTTCAGTCGGCCATCAAATTGAAATACAATTACATTTTAGTTAATGAATAAGTCATACGAGTTTAAACTATCACAATGTCATCATGATAACGCCTCAAATCATTCTACGGTAGAGTCTCTATTAGGGCACTTCTGTCTGTTGTGACCAATTGTATGACAGATACTACACTTGCGTCTATATTCCTCGGGAATAACTGTGCTCAGACCTTCATTACTCAATGCAGGGTTAGAACATCTCCTCGAATTATGCCCTGGTTGTCGACAGCGTCTACAATTCTGTGTAGTTGTTCTCTTCGAATACGAGATACGGCGTGAAGCCCTCGGTCGGCCAGCTTGTCTCCTTGAGCTTGGATTCAAAATGACTCTCTCAGCGATATCAGATGGCACAATCCAAGTGGAAGGATGTCCAACCGGCATAATAGGAACCGAGTAGGCATCAATAAGTGTTTGTCGCTTGTAGTAGTCCGCACAGAGAGATATGGAATCCATGTTTCGGTCCCTGTAAAAATATTGAAAACGAACGGATTCACGTTTAAGTAATATTAACCGTACACAAAAGAAATTAATGTACCTTGCGGCATCAAGAGCGTGAGAACATGGAAGAAGGTCCATTTGAAATTTGTTCTATGTGCAGGTCTTCCGGGCTAAGTCAACGGTCCACTGTTTGCCAGCCCGCTTCATCGAGAATATGTTCCAGTCAACTGGATTAACGGTCATAAAATTGCACTTATCAACACGTTTGAGGATCACAAGATGTGTTGCGTCAGTTAATTGATGATGCATGGATTGTGCAGCTCTATACCGATCGTTAAACCAACGTTGTAGCATATTCCTAATGAACTCTGCCAAAGTCAACATAGGCAGTTGTCATGCAAATTTAAGGCATGAATTTATGCATTCTGCAGCATTTGTTGTTATGACCCTATACCTTCTGTTGGGGCAGTGTACACGGGACCACTTATATGAACCGGCATCAATTACATATTCATATACATTCGGGCGCAAGTTTCGTAACTTTTCCATGCGCCGGTTAAATTGCAACTCGGTGTACGCTCTGGCTGCTTTGTCCATTATTGCGGCAACATCCTTTATATGATATCGCTTCATAATATTTTCATAAAAGTGCCAGCAACATATGTTATGGTTGGCATAAGGGAACACTTTATAAATCCCTGATTCAATGCTTGCATGTTGATCAGAAATGAAAACCAAATCATCTATATAGCCGAGGGCACCTTTCAAGCAATCCAAAAACCAATCCCATGATATATTGTTTTTCGAGTCACCGTACCCAAAAGCAATTGGATAAACTTGTTCATTCCCATCTTGTGCAGTTACAACAAACATTGTGCCCCTGAATCTACCATTTTAATGGGTACCATCAACGGTAATAACTGGACGCATACACCTCTGGAATCCTCTGATTGAGGCACCCAACGACATGAAAAAGTATAGGAATTTATCATTTTCATCGCACTGTAAGTCAGTAATCGTTCCGGGATTTTATTGTTCCAACACGTAACCGAATGATGGCAGCAGTTGGAAGCTTTCCTCATGCGTTCCATAGGTCAGTGACAATTCATAATCAAGGGCTTGATGTGCCTTACTGTACATTATTTGGATGCCATACATTGTTTTCATGTCGGCGATTATGTCCTTCTGACGCATTAGTCGACCATCTTGTTGCTGCAATCTAGGTGCAACCACTTCTCCAATTATGACTGCACTAGCCTGTCGATGGCGATGGTGAATCTCCTCCAACGAACAAGTGTGTTCGTTGATAAAACTTCTTACTTGAAAGTATATCGCTTCATATCTCCTAAACGCTCTTAACTTCCACGTACAGTTGTCCTTCAAACAAACCAGATGTAATGTTGTCTTATTCGACCTTTTGACCTTCCACTCGAAGTTGTGCCGCATTGTAAAATGCCCAACCAATCTCTTCAAATCCCTTTTAATGGGAAAAATTGACCTTTATATATCATGCTCGTAGGTTCATCTTCTACCAAGTTCCTGCTTCCACCCATACCAAACGAGTATGATTCTGCTCCTGGAATAACCCACGTTCTGGCATTCTCAGAATCAACTGGAGTTACATCAGGCCGGACCTCAGATATCCCAGCTATATGTACTGCAGTGGAACTACATATGTGTACACGTCTTACACGTCTTTCCCTTTCGAACGGTTCTTCATCTTCCTCATTGTCCGGTACATTATGTACCGGATTCAAATTTGGCTCATTAGCCACCTCATGGATTGGTAAGTTATGAGGTTCATTGTTCCGCTCATTGTTCATGTCATTGTACATCTCATTGTATTGGTGGTTGTACTGCCCAGCATTCATTTCAATATGACAACCGAAATCATCGTCCAATTGAGCTCCAACTATATCACCATGGTCGGCTACTTCCGGCGGGACACCACATAGGTTTTCCCTACCATCAATCCCACTTATTTCTGTGAACAACTGATTGCTTCCGCCTGAAGATTGAAAATGTTGAGTGTTATCATGAGGAGGGATTTCTTCACCTATGACGCCTCCTGCAGCCCTCTCAATTAAACTGACACATACTTGAGGGATCACACTATCTTCCCCTAGCATAAACAAAACATCATCTTCATTTCTTGTAAATGTGCGACATGTTGTCCCGGGAACGATTGATAGATTGTAGATCAGCAATGTATTTGTTCACATCGTACTTCACAACGGTTTGTACGATCGACACCAGCTCTTCGTAAGTCATATTTCTGGACACATAAATTCTTTGGTTATCGGAACCAAGAAACCTCTGACTTCCATCAGGTAATTGCTCTCATCGACCGTTGTAAGATATTACTAATCTAACCCGATCCATTGTCCTGTGAAAATCATCATCACAAACAATTATTAACAAATAAAAAAAAAACTTTTACAAGTACTAAGAATTCTGAAAATTTCTTAACTGTAACGGATCGACCACATGTTCTTCAAAATCGAGCTTCTTTAGTAATGGATCGACAACATTTGCAAACGGATCGAACTTTTTGGAAAGGGATCGAGAACATTTTCTAAGTGATCGAGCTTTTTTCAAATGGATCGAGTACTTTTTATAAGGGATCGAGTACTTTTTATAAGGGATCGAGAACTTTTTCAAGGATTCGAGAATAATTAACAACGGATTGAGAACTTGTATAACGGTTCGATTCGAGAACTTTTATCGAGAATATTTATCAAATTATCGAGAACTTTTATCAAGGGATCGAGAACTTTTAACAAGGGAACGAAAACTTTTTCTAAGGGATCGAGAACATTTCTAACGGTTCGATAACTTTTTTAAGGGATCGAGAATATTTGTCAAATGATCGAGAACTTTTATCAAGGGATCGAGAACATTTTCTAAGAGACCGGGAACTTTTTCTAAGAGACCGAGAACTTTTTCTAAGGGATCGAGAAATTTTTTAAGGGATCGAGAAATTTTTTAAGGGATCGAGAACGTTTTTAAGGGATCGAGATTATTTGTCAAATTATCGAGAACTTTTATAACGATTCGAGAACTTTTGTCCAGGGATCGAGAACTTTTCCTAAGGGATCGAGCATTTTTTTGTCTAGCATTTTGTTCAAATAATCGAGCTTTTTTCAAACTAAACAAAAGCTCGTTCCAATATAAAATAAGCTCGATTCATCTTTAAATATTCTTGGTCACACAAGAAAAAAGCACGGATGTTTTCTATTTTCTGAAATAGATACATTGATATCGAGGCACGTATACATTGTTAACCCACACAGAAATGAATGCAAAATATCTAAAATGCATAAAAGAAATTTAAGTGAAGATCATAAATATTTGTTACCTTCTACTGCAGAATCTGTAGAGAAAGTCAAGTTTTTCAAACAAGTTTTTTGGGGAAATACCAACGAGTTCAAAAAGTTGTTTTTAAAAAATTAAAGTTTAGGGGCAATTTGGGTAGTTCACCATAATAGGTGTCTTTTAAACTTAAGTTATTAAAAGGGTGACATCATCACAACACACTTTCAAAAATATGACATATCTCACAATTTCCACAATTTTTAATCAAACTTTTGCATTCAAGATTTTCTAACATTTCTTTTTCAATAGATAAAAGAGCTAATCCATTTAATCTTTCATGTGACATAGTTGATCTTAAATAATTTTTTATCAATTTAAATTTTGAAAAACTTCTTTCAACCGAAACAATTGTCACATGTATTGTTAATAATATTCTATAGGCTATACATGTATTTGGGAAAGAATTAATTTTCTTTAAAAAAATTAATGTTTCAACTGCAGTTTATATTTTACTATTCAAAATATGTCTTAATATTTTTAACTCATAAAATAAATCAATGTCATCTATATCAGAAAAACTATCATGTTTTAAAATACATTCAAGATTAAGACAATACTTTTTTAAATTATCGTCATCTAATGATTTTAACTTATTAATATCAAATGGAAAACCAAAAATCTCTTTAAATTGTTGAAATTGCTCAAATCTACTATGGATAGAGGAATTTGTCTGATCTATAAATCTAATAAATAATTAACTTTAAAAGAATATGCAGGTGATTGAAAGCTCATAGACTCATTGTTAGTATTTTCATCAAATTGTTTTTTTTACGAGGTATACGTTTTTGTTCAAATACAGGTTGAATTCTCATTTCACATGAATCTCTTTAGCTGAAACTAATGTTGATTTAAACTCTTCTTCTCTGTAATCTTCAAAAAAAAATCATCAATTCGCTAAATTGATCTAACACAATATCAATAGACATATCCTTTTTTTGTAAACTTTTACTAATTAAATTAACAGCAAACAAAATATCATACCAAATAACAATACCCAACAAAAATTCATAGTTTCCTACATCATGTTTTGTTAAACTCTCCGCATCACTTTTTGCTTTTGGATCATTAATAGTTTCGGCTAATTCATATAAAGCGTCTCGTATTTATGAAGTTTGGTATCTTATGGCTTTAACGCTTTCTACACGACTCTCCCATCAAGTTTCTAACAATGGCTTAATAGTTAATGAGGGAATAGTTCTAATAAAAAAATTCACTGTTTTGTTGAATAAGAAAATAAAGAATATATACGTTGTACAACCCCATAAAATGAACTAGCTTTATTACAAAACATTGTCATATCACTAAGTACTATATTAAGACTATGATATCCCCATGGTGTATAAAATGCTCTAGGATTTATATCTAATATTTTTTTTTACACCTTGTCACTTACCTTTCATATTCGATCCATTGTCATATCCTTGTCCTCTAATATCATCGATACTAAGATCAAGTTTTTCAATTATGTTCATAAGTTCATTAAAAAGTCCTTTTCATGATGTATCTTCTACTTGAATAAATTCTTAAAAGTATTCTTCTACATTTACCGGAAGCAAGGAAACATTAACACATCGAATTACAAGGGTCGTTTGCTCCTGATGGCTTACATCCGAAGTGCAATCAAGTATAACCGAAAAATACTTTGCTTCTTTTACTTTTTTAATTACTGTGTTTTTTATTTTAGATGCTAACAAAGTTATCAATTCATTTTGTATATTATGTCTAAGGTAATGATTCACAATCTCACAATCTTTGATACGACGAACATGCTCTTGTATAAATTGATCAAATTCAGCTATCATTTCAATGAAGCTTAAAAATTTCCATTATTTTCTTGATATATTTTCTTCTTTTTTTTACCCCGAAATGCCATATTATTTTTGGCAAGTCTTTTTACAGGAGCAATTATCCTAACCAACACATTTACCCAATGTTCTTTTTCCCTATCAATTTGCTCTTGGACTTTAGAGTCAATCGTTTTGTTCATTGCTAGTCTTGTTTCCAAATCAATCCAAAGACCCATATTTGTGATATGTTCATTCGATGTTTCATGACTTTTAAGTTTTACACCAATGTTATTCCAATCACTAGTCCCCTCGTTACTTAACTGATGTTTGTTGGAATAAGAACTAAATAATTTACAACATAAACAAAATACCTTATCCAAATCTTTTGAATAAACCAACCATTTTCTATCATATTTTTCTCCATTTGATAGCACTCGGTTATAACATGTACTATAAAATTTTCTACCATTCTCATCCCTAGAAAATTCTAAAATATTTTCTCTAATTGGACCCTTTTCTACCAATAAATCTCGTAATTTCATATCTATTTCATTATATCGTCCTAAATCATATATATCTTGAATAACTAAGTCAGGGGTTTCTATTCTAATAGTATCTTCTTCCAAATCTTTGTCACACACATCTTCAATCTCAACTTTATCATGTTGTCATGTTGCATTATGTACTAACTCTTTATCAGAAGAATTATTCTCTAAATTATTATTTATTTTTTTATTAACAACAAACCTATCCATTGCTCTCTTTTAAGATTCAATCAATTCCTTTGTTTTTCTTTTCTTTTGATGAAAACCAGACTCAAATTTTCTTACAAACATTTTTATACAAAATATAATTAAAGCTAATAAATATTTAAAGATAAAACAATTTATAATTAAAAAAAATGAACGATAGAACCAGACTCCAACTAAATTGCAATTAAAAATTTTCTTCTTGCAATATAATCCGTAATAGATAAACAACACAATTAGTAAGTAGTAACCACTAACCAAATAAAAATTAACCATGATTTATCAGACAATTAAAAAAATTAAAACAAAACTAAATTTTTAAATTTAAATTTTACCTGTTGGAATCTCTTCAGCTCTTTTTTAAAAATAAATAGATAATATATTCTTCTCGTAAACAATATCTGCTTTAAATCATTTAACTTGTAAGCTGTAAGAACAAAAACTTTTCGACAAAAAGAGTTATAGTTGTAGTGATGTATTGTTGTGCTGTACTTGATTGTTATAGATAAACAGAATTTTTTTTTAAATATATATATATATATATAATTTTAAAACTGTAAAAAAAATGAATGGGGAGAAGTTTAAGGGTTTTTTTAATAATCAAAATGCTTGAAAATTAGATTATGATACTCTAATGATCAATGATGATTTTCAACGGTTATTTTTTTTAATAAATAATTTATAATATTATTAATATTATCCTATTTAATAGGCTTAAAAAATCATATTTTATAGGTAGTAATAATAACAAAAAGATCAGAACCTTCAGTATCTTTTGAACGGTTATTAATTTTTTTTTTAATAATATTACTAGAATTATCATAAATGAGGCCCCCTAAATTTTTGTCTTTTTTTTAATGCCCTAAGTTGTTGCTTTGGTTGCTTTGGCCCATAGCAGGCACTAGCGGTTGTGTATCTTAATAAAGAGGAGAAATGATATCAAACTTGTAAAGAAGTACTTCAAGAAAAACGATGGTTTACTTCTGCAACAACGGTTCAATTCATTAGACAGAGATGTTGAAAGAAACAAATTGTTCAGTAAAAAAAAAGTTATACAAGACCACAAATATTTTCAATTTGAGCAATTTATCAGGTAAAGGAAGTTAAGGAACTGTATACAAAGGAATCTTAGAAGATGGAAAGATCAGTGAAGTGAAGGTACCCCATACACTTGATCATACAACGATAGAACAATTTATAAATGAGATAGCAATTATTTCACAAATTAACCTTAAGAATATGGTTAAATTTACGGGGTGTTGTTTAGAGACAAATGTTCCTTTAATGGTTTTTGAGTTTATCTCTGGTGGCGGTGGAACCCATTTCCATTGACTTCATGATCAAGCTGGAGAGTTTCCTATCACGTGGAATATACATTTCCAGGTCTGCTATCTCTCTCTCTCTCAAAAGAAATTATGATAGAAGAATGAGTACTCATATGTTGCTGATACTACTATCATTGAGGACTAATGCAATGGGAAAATCATCTACTATAGCCAAACCTGGTTGCGGAGGTGCGAAAATGTTTTGATTCTGTATCCATTCAGCATCGGAGTAGCTTGCTTCTTGAATCCTTGGTATGCCTTTAACTGCAACTTCAATAAGACATTCTTCATCAGCTTCAATCTTGAAGTAATAGATACTTCAACAGAAGATTGTAAGATGATTGTAGACCATCCAATCTTGGACCGTTGTTTACGAGATATTCCTGAAATGGAAATTATTCATCTTGAACAAAATCCGTTCATTTTTTTTTGCAACAGAAAACATATTCATTATTATAGATTGTGGCATTGAGGCCAGACTTTCCTATAATATTGTTAATTCAGTTTGTCGTTGCGAAACTAGTTGTATGGCAACCGGTGATACTGCTCCCAGTTGTAGCCAGGGCATTAATTGTTGTCAGAGTAAAATCTCATATCCTCTCTAGTTATTTAATATATTTATGTTAAGCCTTCAAGGCGGATATAATTGGCCAAACTCACACTGCCATAAAGCCTTTATAGCACAAGAAAACTGTGTCGATAAACAGTTTTGGACTAACAATTATGCATTTCGAAATTCTAGTATACAAACAGTTCATGTGGTATTGGATTGGGGACCACTCGGTTCTTCACCAGTGATCGGTTCCCTCAACTTTGATTGTGAGTTTTTTGTGAATTCTATCATACATATGAATCCGATCGTTTATGATCACAAGATAGGGGTTGGAAGAGTGTTTACTCCAGTTCCGAAATGTATGTGCAAGCGGGGCTTTGAAGGAAATCCTTTCCCTTTCGGAGGGTGTAAATGTAAAATTTTCATCACTAATCCAATAATTCAATTTTGTTATCTGGACTACTGAATATATGTATGTCGAGCTTCCTTTGTTAGAACATGCTTTTCAGAGTTATCAATACATGACCATCAAGATCTATTCTTTTTTTATTTTTATGTTATAAAAAGCACACGATATTAAATTTTAATTTTTGACAATGAAATGACTTATCCTACCAAACAAATCTAACAATATTATTGGAGACTTAATATTCCTTATAATTAAATCTAGCACATATTTAAATATTGGCATAAAAAGAGGAAATTGTGTTCGAAATTGAAAACGATATACATGTTATTATAGTATCTACATATATAGTGGACTTTAGGTTACCGATGAATTAAGATTATGAAGATCGACAAGGTTTTGTTTGGGATCTTATAAAGCACTCTTATAATTCTCATATTGTATGTCTCATAAAGAGACTATAAAGCACAAAATCAAATTACGATTCAATAAAAATGTAATTTGTGAATTATACATCATTTGTAAAGTTCTGAACAAACCCTAATAGACTTCATAAATCTATTGTGATCAAGCACAGTAAGTCTATCCAATGGGAACATATACCAAATAGGCTTGGAGTACAACATCTCCATATGTGACATATATCTCTTGATTGATAGGAATATGAATAGCTAAACAGTCTCTATTAGACACCTATAGTGTCGAATTTTTATTTGGAAACATTTTCCTTACAACAAGAGAACAATATGTAATAATTAATACATTTGTACTATTTTGTTTTTTTATGTCATGTGTTGATTCTATCTGTCTGTTGTGCTTGTACATATATCGACGAATGCATGGATAAAAAGAACGTTTGTGGGCCAAATATAAGTTGCATAAGCCATATAGGAACCCTTGAGTGCCACTCGCGATGGATTATTATTTTCCTGCTCCCATGTATGTATGGTCTCTTTACCTTTCGTAATGATATCAATAGGGCAGGCTCCAGGCTTGGTTGCCAATTATGGTCGGTGAGGGCGGCGATCGGGGTCAAGGTCGGACCAAGGGAGGTGTCCTCACCCGGCCAAACCACCATGTTTTTGTTTTTGTTTTTTATTTTGTGGTTATCATCAAACACCCCTTATTCCCTTAAGCAATTTAATGCTTTCATCTCCATTTTGGTTATTTATTTTGTATATTGCCTCTAATTACTTACAATCTATAAATTAGCCTTAAAGTCGGTCTAAATTGTTTCTTATAATTCGATTTGAATTATCCAGGTCTTTCCATTGCGGTATTTTGTTTCTCCTATGATTGGTGCATGGTGGTTGTATATCTTAATAAAGAAGAGAAATGATATCAAACTTGTAAATAAGTACTTCAAGAAAAATGGTGGTTTTCTTCTGTAACAACAATTTAATTCATTAGATAGAGTTGTTGACACTACAACAAATATTGTTGACACTACAACAAATATGGTCTTCTTTGAGGGCCAAAAACCGTCGAAAAAAGTTAAAATATCGTCAGAAATAAACAATTTCGACAGGAAATGGTCGTCAGTCTCCGTCAGAAATAATATCATGGGAAATAATTCTTTTTTGACCATCCCTCAGAAATAAATTATTTGTGAAGGAAAAAGGATGTTGAAAATGAAGGGAAAAAGTTGTTAGAAATGTTATTAAAACTAGATTAAGATAATATTTTCAACAGTCTTTGTCCTCATAAATAATGCATTATCATGGTGGGAAATGAGATATTATTGATGAATGTCATGGTCGAAAATAAAATGTATTTTTTATGGAAATTTTCAATATTTTTTTAGTTTATTTTAAATAATTTTGTTTCTTGTTTTTTAAAATAAATTATTTTTTTTGTTGAATAATACTAAAAATATTAACTAAAATATAACAAATGTATAAAATAAAAAAAGAAATAGTCATCAAATATAATTTATTGATAAAGTACAAATGTAATTTAAAAGTTAAATACATGGCCTTCAAACTTTAACCTAAGAATACAAATATGATTATATTATCTAATAATTTGTCGATTTCTCTCATTCTCCTGTATGCCCTTGAATTTTTAGTTGTTGAAGTAGGTAGGAGTCCAATTTTTAGTGCAAGGAAATAAAACACACATAAATAAATATTTATATATATATATATATGCATTATCATATAATTAATAAATAGAATATTTAAATCAACAATTATAAGAAAACTTACATGAATTTCCCTTGTGCTTTTACGTTTTTCACTAGACCAAACTTCATCTTTATAGACATGAAAGTTCTAGAAACTTTACCACAATACTACAAATAAATCACCTATTAGTCCAACCAAAAAAATAATAATTAAAACTTAAAATACATATAAGACATTTATAATTGTCCAATAACAAAAAATCAACAATAGTATGAAAAAAAAAATTAAAGAATTACAGACAAATCTATTTAATTCTACTTCACCATCAAACTATATTCCATCATAAGATTTGTGACAATTCAATCATTATATTATACAATAAAAATGAGTCATTCTTTTTTTATAACAGAAATTGCAAGTGATTTGTAACATACTTTTAATATAATTTGAACATGATATAAAATTCATATAAAAAATCCCTTTTGCAATTAAAAAATAAAAAAATTGTCTCCATTGAAAATATTAAAAATTTTAAACATCCAAAATTCAAGTTCTTCATTGTCATTTTCTTGAACATGTTATATGCAGTAAATAATATAAGAAAACATATATTAAGACAATGAATCCAGATAATGAAAATTAAACAAAAAATATTAACAACATAATAAATTCCCCTTAAAAAAACATATTTTTTTCTTGTAAATTTCTTGCAATTGTTTCAAGAAAGTAATCTAATGGATCTAACACAATATTTCAAATAAGAATGAGAAAAACACATCCAACTGTAAAAGACTTACCAACGAAGGATGATGTGAACCTTAAAACGATCTTCAATATAAAGATTATGGCTTCTACCAAGATGTTTAGTTGTAGGTTTTAGAGAAACTAAAAAAGAGTGGAAGAATGAGGAGTCAATATTTATGGTTGGAGTGAAAGGAGAGTAAGAAGCTTATGAAAGATTAAAGAAAATGAATTGAAAATTAAAAATCGGTAGGAGTATAATTAGGGTTAGTGGAAAAAAATGACTAAAAAAGTGGAGAAAGAATAAAAAAACTAGAAAATAAATAATTAGTAGGAGGCGGCTTGACAATTAGGGTTTGTGAAAAAAGAAGAAGGAAATGAGTAAGAGTAGGAAATAAAAAATTTTGGAAAAAAATTATAATAGCTATAAAAAGTAATTATATATATATATATATATATATATATATATATATATATATAATATCATGTTGAGTAAAGACAATTAAAACTAAAAAGAATAAGCGCATATAACCTACAAATTTAAGATGATATTAATCTAGTTTATTTTATTTTATTTTTTATATTAATTTATAAATTAATTAATTAAAACATTATGTTTTAACAATAATCATTTTGATTTTTTAAAGATACTATTTTCGACGGTGAGGTACTTTGATCGAAAAAAACTACGAATTTCCAAGGGGTAGGTACTTTTGGTAAGAAATTTTATTGTATTTCTGAGGAGTAGGCACCCGCGGATGGAAATAATATTGGCGCCATTTTCACAATATTTCCGATGAATTTTGACATTATTTGTGAGGGTATTTTTGTCTTCATAAATCATATAAAATATTTTTATCGTTTCTAACAACATGATTTTTGTGGTCAGAAAAACTACTATTTTTTACTAAATTTTGATTCCATCAGAAATATTTGCTCAGAAAATACCATATTTCTTGTGTGAAAGGAACAAATTGTTCAGTAAAAAAAGAGTTGTACAAGGCCACAGATGATATTTCAATGTGAGCAATTTAGTGGGTAAGGGAAGTCAATGAACTGTATACAAAGGAACCCTTTTTCACCGTTTTCATGATCAAGCTGAAGAGTTTCCACTCACATGGAAAATACGTTTACAAATTGCCACAAAAGCAGGAGGTGCAATTTCTTTCTTACACTTTACATCTCTCTCACAAATTTATCTTTTAGACCTTAAATCTACAAATATACTTTTAGATAAGATTTACAATGATAAAATTTATGATTTTGGATTATCAAGAATAATTCCCATTGATCACACACATTTAAGCACTGATGTTAAAGGGACATGTGGCTACATCGACCCAGATTTCCACCATTTTCTTCAATTCACTGATAAGAGTGATGATTTTAGCTTCGGAGTAGTCCTTGCGGAGTTTTTAACTAGGCTAAAACCAATTTTGTCCATGTAAGGAGACGATTGTATTGCTTTAGCATATTTATTTCCGTTATCTGTTGGAGAATAATTCTATTAACATACTAGATAAGGAAGCAAGAAAGGGAAAGCACGAAGAGATCATGATTGTCGTCGACTTGGCAAAACGGTGCTTAAACAGGTTTGGCAAGAATAGGCATGTAATGAAGGTGGTAGCATCTGTGTTGGAGGGCATTTAGAAAGGTCATCTTGCTCAGCAAAATTGTGAAGAGGTTGAATATTGAAATATATATGACCTATTATGAATATTAAATTGTTATCTGCAGTTTTAATTGTGGTAAAAAATAAATGATTTCCCGAGTAAACAAACTACTAGTTGTTTCCGTGCCGTAGCGTGCCAACCCAATGGACTGGCCATCTAGGGCCAGGCACCCGGCACTCCAGTGTGTTGGACTTTTACCGGTACGCGTTCTACATGGACCGGACTTGGTCCGACCCTTTATTATTAGCAAGCCAGACGGATCGGCCTCTTTGGGCCTGGTCTACTTTTACACCACTAAACCAAATAGACCAATCAAAAACAATAGTCATACTATTGTTTTTTTGGCCATTACTCCTAAACACGTTTTTCCTTATCCACAAAGATCTGTCTTCTTGAGATTTCATTTATGTGTATTTGCATTAAAAAATATGTAAACTCTATTGTTACTTTAAATTATTTATAAACTCTATGATTTTAGTACTTCATGTTTGTGCATTTGTGAAAAAATAAATCAATCAAACTTTAGTCATAAAAGGAGAATATGAAAATGAATTCAACTATATATGGAAATAATCTAACTAAATATATAATTATATCAAACATAAACATGGGAATATGTATAATTGTGTAAATTAATACATGTCTCAAATTTTAAAAAAAAATCTAAATATGAGATACAGTCATAAAAGTCATTAATAATAAGGTTCTAATTGTAAGCGTTCATGTTTTATATGTACTATACAATCCAACAATTCATTGAGCCAAACGAACCAAGGAAACATTATATATTTTTTTTGTCATTTTTAATTTATTTTATTTAAAGACAGTTTGAATCAACATATCTTGTGTTAGCCTTAGTAACGAATTGTCTTTTATCACCCTATCACATGCTTAAAATTAATTCTTAATTTAGTAATATCATTGTTTTTTAAGTTTTGGTGAAGCATCTGATATGCATAGTAAGTTTTATTGAAGCATCCGGTCACGACTGCTTGTTCCAACTATGTAAGACAACGTGTAACCTGGAGAACAATCCATTCCATTTTTTTTTCTAAATTTTAAAATTTATTTTGATGCTATAGTTGTAATATTGAAGTCTATATGACCTATTATGACAAGCAAATTGACGTCTGCAGTTCTAACTATATATATATATATGATATTCCTGTTAAAAAAACTACTGGTTGCTATAGTCTCAACTATTGCCAGTCCAAAATACCTTATTTTGTCCAACTGTTTAATATAACTGCATATTGGTCAAAATTGTATATTAATTTTGTGGTTTATTTTGTGGTTTATTTTGTGGTTTATGCACACTTCAGTCTATAACACTAAAAGTGATAAGAACATCAGATTAAGTTATGGTGAAGCATCCGGTCATGTCTGCATATTAAGTTTCGGTGAAGCATCCGGTCTGCATATTAAGTTTCGGTGAAGCATCCGGTCTGCATATTAAGTTTTGGTGAAGCATCCGGTCACGACTGTTTGTTCCAACTATGTAAGACAAAGGGCTAACCTGGAGAACAATCCATTTTTTTCTTCTAAAACTCAAAATGTATTGGTTGGCTATAGTTGTAATATTGAAGTCTATATGACCTATTATTAAGATCAAATTGCTATATGCAGTTCTAAATGTGGCAAAATAAATTTGATATTCATGCCAAACAAACTACTAATTGCTATGGTCTCAATTGTTGCCAGTCCAAAATCCCTTATTCGGTCTAACTGTTTAATATAACTGCATATTGGTTAGAATTGTTTCCACATGAATATTACTTTACTAACCTTCTCCCTAATTTCCAAATCCATCTCTAATTCCCAAATCTTCTCCTTCATTCTTTCATAAATCTTGGGATCCTGACAGTATTACTCATCCTTTTCTCCCACGCGACTACTTCTCTCTCTTTGATTTTTGGCGAATAACTAGGAAGCCAGAGAAACTCCTCCTCTCTATCTCCGCTGAATTCATCTTCATCTTCTAGGTTTGATCTCTCTCTCTCTCTCTCAAAATAAATTAATAAATAAGAGTACTTCTCTTTTGTTGTTGTTGTTGTTGGTCCTACTTTCATTGGGGACTAATGAAGTGAGAAAATCACCTACTATAGCCAAACTTGGTTGTACGTGGATGTGCGGAAATGTTTCGCTTCCGTATCCAATCGGCATCGGAGCAGTCTGCTACCTGAATCCTTGATACGCACTCAACTGTAGCTTCAATAAGGCATTCCTCATCACCTTCAATCTTGAAGTAATATACATTTCCATTTAAGAAAACACGGTTTTGGTGAAGCATTCGGTCACGACTACTTGTTCCAACTATGTTAGACAAAATGCAACCTAGAAAGCGGTCCATTCTTTTTTCCTAAATTTAAAAATTTATTGGTTGACTGCAGTTATAATATTGAAGTCTATATTACCTATTATGAAGAGCAAATTGCTATATGCAATTCTAACTGTGGTAAAAAAAATGATTTTTCAGGTAAACAAACTACTGTTTGTTTCCGTGCCGTGGCATGCTGTGGCTGACCAGCCACCTCGAGCCCGGTACCCGGCACGCCAGTGTGCCAGACTTTTATCGGCACAAGCTTTACGCGGACCGGACTTGGTCTGACCCTTTATTGTTGGCAGGCCAGATGGATCAGCCTCCTTGGGTCTGTTCCATTTTTACACCACTAAGCCATTTGGACCAATCAAACACTATATTGTATATTAATTTTGTGGTTTCAATAGACTGCAGTCTACAGTACCGAAAATTGTTGGGATTATGCTCGATAGCAAAAGTATAATAATGTATTTGACAATCTTTTCATATTAATAATGTGATTTCTAGTTTAACAAATCTTATAGGATTTACAGTTTAATTATTATAATTGTCAAAAGTAAATAATCATAAAGTCAAAAGACTATGAGAAAAGAAGAATTGTTCATACATCTAGATATGTATGAGGTAGACACAATTCATTAGTTAGTCTTGAATAATATTCACAACTTAGGATAAAGGTTAGGCACATTTATCTTGTTAAAGTTGTAGATTCTTTTGCTAGCATTTGAGTGGGATCAAATGTGTTATGATGAGTCTAAAATCATCAAAGTGTGGTGTCTTTAGGTAAAAGAATCCAGTGCACTGGGTGCATTGGATTGGGTCACAATGAAATACTTTATCTAGAACCGTTAATGGATAAAAGTTTTCATTTGAAGACAATTAGAGAGTTTATCTCAATCATGAGATAAATGATGGACTTATGGTTGCAAGTGTTATCATTTGAGTTATCAATGAGTACAATTATATATCATAGTCTATCATCGAAAGTTTGGTGGTATTCATTTGTTAATCGATAGAGGACGTCATTTATAGATATGGACATCGTGGCTCTATTTATTAAATAAGAGTAAAATATCATCATATGGATGTTTTGAGGTATTGGATATTAAATCTTAACGTTAAGTTTTCAATAGTGTCTATTGAAACATGACTTCTGGACAAGTTAGAATATCCAAGTTCAAAATGTGGTCATATGAGTAAATATGGTAACATGGAGAGCTATAGGCGGTCTATGAGCTCTTGGCTATTACTGGTATTCTGCACGATGATACACTTTCTCCATTAAGATTGTCTAGGGTATGAATGAGAAATGTTAACTTATTCTATCTTTATTTAAGAGTTCAATTTTAGTTCTCTAGTGGAATAAACTAAAATTAATAGATTGGACCTAAGTAAATCATTTGTTGATTGTGATTAGGTTATGCCTATTGAAGCTTAAATTTAGATAGCCCGCCAAGATCCTCAATCCACACGAACTTGCATGAATCACTTGATATATTCTACCGGACCAGTTTAGGGGTCCATCTAGAATTGTATTAAAGCATGCCGACTTGTTTCTTTTTATAAGAATGAGTCTAGTTCACATGTTGATTTTTTATTAAGGTCCAATGAATTTAATAAAATAAGAAAAATAATATATATGTCTATATAATGTCATGGGCGACAAGGCTAACATATAAAAGCCTAATATATTATTTTTTTATTTTTTTATTTAATTAAATGGAAATTAATTAATTTGTTGATTAATTAATTATTTAATTAAAAGTCAAAATCTTTTTTCTAATAGGAGAAGGTCTCCTAGTATTATACTATTGTTGGTAGTAAAATTAATATTAAAGACTATATTTGATAAGTAGATAAATAAAATGCATTATTAATCTAGTCAAATTAGGAAGTCTTTAATATGGTCACAAATACACTAATGAGTTGGATTAGGAGTCTTGGTGTAGGAAAGAAATCTTTTTGGAAAATGATTTTTAGTCACTAAGTAAATCCACATAAGAATAGGATTATTGTCTACCAAGCAAATCCTCTTTAGGAGAGGATTTGTGAACCTATAAATATAGGCTGTAAATTTGATCCAAGCCTTAGTTTTTTGTGTGAGAAGTTTTTTTTTTTTTGTTATAAAAAAAAACTTCATCCAACTCATTGTGTGAAGAATTCAGCCAAGCATAGAGAACAGAGGGAACATTTTTATTTTCAATAGTACACTAGTATCCTTTGTATCAAAAAGGTTTTGTGTACAGCATAAAATAAAGGTTCACGCGAGTTACAATCAAATTGATTGATAATTCACAAATGACCGGACGTTCTTGGTTTTTCTCTTGGAGAATTATTATGACTAACAAAGAAAAAGATTATGTTTGTTTCCATCCTCGGGGTATACAATTTAAAGAAAGTGTGTCGATCTTGGGCCGACACGAGCTCTATGCGGACTGGACTTGGTCCGGGTTTTTATTGTTGGCAGGCCAGACGGACCGGCCACCTTAGTCTGGTCAATTTTTACACCATTAAGTCAAATGGATCAATCAAACACTATACTGTTGTTTTTTTTACCATTACTCATAAACACGTTTTTCCTTATCCATAAATATATGTCTTCTTGAGATTTCATTTCTGTGTATTTACGTTATAGAATAAAAATATATAAACTCTACTGTTACTTTAAATTATTTATAAACTATATGATTTTAGTTTTTCATGTTTGTGCATTTACGAAAAAATAATAATCAAACTTTAGTTATAAAAGGAAAACATGAAAATGAATCCAATTATATATGGAAATAATCTAACTAAATATATAATTATATCAAACATAGTTATAGAAATATATATAACTGTGTAAATTAATACACATGTCTCATATTTGAAAAATCTAAACATGAGATACAGTCATAAAAGTCATTAATAATAAGATTCTAATTATATGCGTTAATGATTTATATGTACTATACAATCCAACAATTCATTGAGCCAAACGAACCAATGAAACACTATACTATTTTTTTTTTGCCATTTTTAATTTATTTTATTTAAAGAAGGTTTGAATCAACATATTTTGTGTGAGGTATAGTAACGATTTGTTTTTTATCATCCCATCACATGCTTAAAATTAATTCTTAATTCAGTAATTTTAAAAATAGATTGAGAAAAAAAATATCTATTATAAAGTTTTTTTTAGGATGTTAAATTATTAATTTACATAGTTATTAAGTTAATCTAAAAATGTTCTCAATAATTTGCATGGGGCTGAGTTTGGGAGATAGGGATGGGGATGGGTCTGTAATTTTTTTTTTAATTCGTAACTCTTCAGTATAGAATGTGATGATGGATTCGAACATCATCGCTTACTATATACATCGTTTACTATTTTTTATTTTGGGTTATGTAGATTTGCTCTCTCTTTCTCTCTCAAAAGAAATTAAGTCTGCTCTTTCTCTTAAAAGAAAGAGTACTCCTCTGCTGTTGTTGCTTTTATTGTTCCTGCTATCATTGAGGACTACTGCAGTGGGGAAATCACCTACTATAGCCAAACCTGGTTGTACGCAGAGGTGCCAAAATGTTTCGATTTCATATCCATTTGGCATCGGAGCAGCCTAGTACTGAGGGATGCACGTTTGGAGAATGAGGATGGATATAGGTCCCCTCATCCTCATCTCCATTTGGGAAAAATGGGGATGAGGATGTTTGGGGGGAGGTCCCCCAATTCCTTAATTTCCTCGTTTTTTCCTATTTTCTCGTATCCCCCATTCCCATATTTTCCCATTTCCTTATTTAACTAAAAATTATAAATTAAATTAAATAAAAATAAACCTTTCATTACAAATAAAAAATATCAATGCATTATAAATTCAACATAAAATGTTTTAAATAATTCAAATATATATTATAATTATATTTATATACTTTTGGGGAAAATGGGGAAATGGGGATCTCCATCCCCATGCCCCCCCTCATTTCCCTTTTTTCCTCAAAAAAAAAAAACCCAAAATGAGGATGGGGGTGCGGGGATTTGAAGCCCTCGGAAAAAATGTGCATCCCTGCTAGTAGTACCTGAATCCTTGGTACACACTGAACTGCAGCTTCAATAAGGCATTCCTCACGCTACCGTACCAGTCTTGAGCTGGCACGCGCTCTCCGTTGACCGGACTTGATCCGACCTATTATTGTTGACAGGCTAGACAGACCGCCTCCTTTGGGCCTGGTCAGTTTTTACTCCATTAAGCCAAATGGACCAATCAAACACTATACTATTGTTTTTTTTTACCATTACTCATAAATTTTTCCTTATCCACAAAGATCTGTCTTTTTAAGATTTCATTTATGTGTATTTACATTAGCAATAAAAATATTTAAACTCTATTGTTACTTTAAATTATTTATAAGCTCTATAATTTTAGTACTTCATGTTTGTACATTTGTGGGAAAAAAAAATCAAACGTTAGTCATAAAAGGAAAATATAAAAATGAATCCAACTATATATGGAAATAATCTAACTAAATATATAATTAAATCTAACATTAACATGGACATATATATTGTGTAAATTAATACATGTCTCGTATCTAAAATATTTAAATATGAGATACAGTCATAAAAGTTATTAATAATAAGGTTCTAATTGTATGCGTTCATGTTTTATATGTACTATACAATCTAAAAATTCATTGGGCCAAATGAACCGAAGAAATATTTCAGATACCGTTTCGAAAGTCCCAACCAAATAAAGAAATCAGTTTTCCATTTATTTCCTTTCTAATTTCTATTCATATTCTATTTCACCGTAGTAACCAAACGTCACCTAATTCGTTGGATGACAGTATCGGCACCCTAATGTTTTAAATGTCCTAGTTTGAATCCCATCTTATTTGAATCCCAACACAATGTCACCTCATTTGGTAAAGGGTGTCGATATTAATACTCATAAAACTTATTAGTATACCCATATTTTATTAAAAAAAATAATTACAAAAAATATCTAAATAGGAATTTACCAATAAGGACAACTTACTTTAATTAAAAATAAACCAAACGCTATATACACTCATTAATTACATTAAAAAAAAACTTACCTTTCGAACAAAAAAAACTTCTGATAAACCCTAATTTTTATGATAAAACCTAATTAAACTCTAATTTTATTTTAAATATCAAACTTTATCATCATCACATGATTATCATATTGTTGTTATCTTTCTTTTATGTATAGTTATAAATTCTATCAATAAACAATATATATATATATATATATATATATATATTAACGAGAGCTGTAGATATCAACAGTTTTTTTTTAATATAGCTGTATAAATAAGAGAATTCAAGATTGGTAAGATAACCAGAGATATTAGCTTTGCCGTTTAACATCATTTGCTATGTTTCTTCGTATTAAAGAAAAAGGGAAAAGCTTAACTGTAATGAACTGGATTTGGTACAGTTCCTGGGTCTTCGCTTGTCTGAAGGGAATCGAAAACGCAGACATTCTTTTTTCGTGTTGATAATTGTTTGTAATTGAAGTGTTTACTGTAGCCTAAGTGTGGGAAATGAAATTATAATATGGAGAAAAGGAGATGATTGATGAAACCGCAAGTATGGTTGATGTGTTGGGATATTGTAGTAGTGTTAGAATGGATCGATGGATCTCCATCAAATATGGGGTGCAAATCTGGGTAGTTGTTTGATTTTGTGAACAATATAAGGATAATTTATTATTATTAATATCAAGCTTTTAAAGTTGTTTTTTATCTTTATTTATTTTTTAATTTCTATATAAGGATATTTTTGGAACAATTTTTTTTTCAACAATTCGTGACATGTGTTACATACTTACTTTCTTATTGGATTAAAATTTAAGGTGAAATTATTAAATTTTAAATGTTAAAGGGTAAAATAGTCATTTCAGTCAATAATATATATTTTCTGTCATGTTTGATCGTAAAAAAAAAAAGTCAGATGGATCTATTTGATATGTTTTTCAAAAGTTAGGAAAAACTTTATTAAAAAATCAAACTCTTTTAAATAATTAATCTTTCCGTAAAATATTAACCCTTAAAATAGTAATATACTAATATTTAACTGTTTCCCCTTATTTAATAAAGTGAAAGTTACAGTTAGAAGCAACGAATGACAGACCAAATACAGATGGCGTTGGTCCATTAACGGCCCATGAAGAGCGCTAGAAGTGGACCATCAATATTTTGACAGGTCACAGGTGTGATCCGCGTTACTTGAAACCACTTCAAATGTGCTCTGTTTCTAACCCAAGTTGACAAAAATACAGGACATCATCTGACAGGTTACCGCTATTGTGGTAACTGTAACTCCTTCACGCGTCCACAGTCGCGGTCCCTCGTCGTGTTTTCAACGTCATAATCAAATACAACACTGTTTAACTTTAATGCAGGAGGGATAGTTTATAAATCTTATTATTTTATCATGTCTATGTTGTCTTAAATACCGTCAATTTGTGGATGAATGAGAGTCGATTTGTGGATGAATTTGAATCTCTTATCCTTCTTAAATCTCGAATTATTATATTATTTTGAAAATAAAGAAAGAAAAACTGTCAATTTGAATACTTACTTGTTACTATTAATTGAATCATGTTTATTTTTATTTATGAATGTAAATATTTGATCATACATGTATTATTTTATATTATCAATTAGAAAAGAATTATGTAATTGGTTATATTAAAACATATAAATCTAATTAGTCGTATGATTTAATTGTGTTTGTAACCGTAGTTTGTCGGATTACAATCATTATGGGTCGGATCGAATTCGGATTAGATCCAAACAACTAGGACTAGCATGTCGAATCAAATGAGTCGTACCTGCAAAAAAGTTGAAAACAACATAAAAAGATGGATAAAAACATATTAGAAACGACAAGGTTGATGATTGTTTATTAGCCTTAGTTGAACTTGGGCTGAGCTTTGATAGAGTGGAGGACCAGATTGAGAATTTAACGACTAAGTTCCGATGATCGGAGTTGCTGTTTTGGTAGAATTTCGGCTAGCAATAACGTCGGTTTTTGGAGTGAAAAATCATAATATCTTTCCTTTGAGTAGAGGGTCTTATTTATAGGCTACCCTGTTCAATTTATATGCTGAAGAACTGTTGAGAAATATTCCTGAAATCCTGACTAGACATAATTGCGTAATCCACGACTCTCATGGTTGAGTTGGAGTAAATGAGTGGTCAAGTTAAATGACAATCGTGATACAGTGATTCGAATCGACTCAGATCGTTGGTCCCGAGATAAAATTCATATCGACTCAGATCGTTGGTCCCGAGATAAAATTCATTTATAATCATTAACTGTTTACGCTTTGAGCCTTAAAACCTTTTTTGGCTACTGCTGTCACGACAATTTTTTTTAATAATAACCTTTGGAGGACGAGACTTGAATTAGTATCACATGAAAGATGAAATATAATTCATTTTACCGATGATAATTATAAATTTTTAGAATCCGTTTTATATTTATATCAAGTTTATATGATTAAGTACCAATGTCCCATTAACTCGCGAAAGTAGCGCGTGGTGTTAGGTATTTGGGGCAAGTGAGGTTCGTTTGAAAGTTTGGAAAACTCACTCCGATGGGGTTGTGATAGGCTGCAGGCGAACTTATTATAGTGTAATAGTATAATAGTATGGTAAACCAACCAATGCAACAATTAACTCCAATTTAAATATTCTAGCCCCGGGTCCATAAATTTTATTAGGTACACCTTATCATAATTTAATTTCATTAAACAATTAATGTTTTTAAATAATATCATAACTACCTTTCAAAAAAAAAAACAACGAAAACAATATTATTTTTTATTTTAAAAAAACACAATATTATTCTAGATTGATTTCTATATTCCAAAAGAAACGATAATTAATTCTATAATATTATAAATTTATAATAGTTACCGTATTATTAATTCTCAATACACATTTTCTATATACTAAATGAGTCAAATTCAATCAATATTTTCGTATAAAAAAATCAAACAATATTTAACTTACAGTTATATAGAAATTGTAGTAACTTTTTTTTTAAATAATACAATAATTCGGGATTTTATTTGAAAGAAAGAAGAGACTGGAACCTAGAGACGTACCTATGTGGCGGCTAACCGATAAAAAAAATAGTAAGCAAACGAAATTAAACAATTAATTTTATTTTCTATTAAAAATAGAAGGATTTGTTTTTCTTATCTTTTTCTTCTTTTTATAATAATAATCATTTCTCCCCAATCCCTATATTTGTCTGATTTTTTTTATCAACGTCAACCATTAGTATTCAAATTATATATGTTTAGGTGAATATATATTATGGCTTTAAATATTTTATTTTGTTTTGAAATTGTAGGGTTATTGTTGATTATAGTTAATAAGATTTTAGGGATAATCCAATTTTAAATTTACAAACTAACGATATTGTTAAATAGAATTCCCGTAACATATTATTAGTATATTTCAAATGAATCAAACTAATATAATAATTTAATTAGTATTCATATTTACATTTTACGTTTATCTTATTATTTGTTTTGACTTTTTTAAAAATGTAATAAAATTTGATAATATATTTATTTAGAATATATATTTTACATGGACGTCTCATTATGCCCTTATAACTAGGTGATGTCGATATTCAGTAAAAAAAAAAATTATAATCCATTCGGGTTACGTTACTATCGAAACCCACATCCTTGTGATTTTGGTGTGAAGAACTTTACCAACGGCCAACATCATATTGTCATTAACTTTTATATTAATAGTATCATTCTTACATCAATAGTATTCTATATATTTCAATGATCTCTTTTAAAATTCAAATACATTTAATCACTTAAAAATTCATTATCAATTCCCTTTATAGATAATGTTATTTCATAAAATTCAAAAGATTTGTATACATATTAATATTTACTTATAATAAAATGTAGATCATTATGGAAATTTTATAAAAAAACTTTCAAATTTATTAAGTTAGTGCGTAATTATATTATTTGACAAAAAAAAAATAACAAATTTAATTTTTTACTATTTTCAATAACATCTAATTAAATGGGTAGATTTTAAATATGACCGCGGTAATTAAATTTTCAATTAAATTGAAAACTTGTTGAACAGTTTGAAATCAAGTCATTGCGCAAAAATCAATTACACTCGTTTATTTTTGGATTAGTCAACAAAAACCGAATTCAGTCGTTTGGAAAATTGCTTACAGCTGGCGACGTGGCGCATTGTTAGTGGAGAGATGAGAAGACCTTGATTAGAATTGACTGTAGTCGAACCTACCACTCCGTCTATTATCACCGATCTATCTCAGATACACAGCAGTAGTCGTAGGTGAATTTTTTTTTTTTTTTTGCATTAACTCTCTCTCTCTCCCTCTCCGTTAGAGACAACCACTGTTGTTGTCTACCTAATCCATTTCGCCGAGAAAGCGAAAGAAAATGAGGGAAAATTAGATACAAAGCCAGAGAGAAACCTTTTACTTTCCATTTAATCTATTATTATTATTATTATTATTTTATTATGTACAGAGATTGATAGATGGTAGCTTAGGTTGGTGCTGTATCTTTATTATTATTATTATTATTATTTATTAAAAACTCAAAATCATTTCAAATCAAACCAAAAAACCCTAACCTTGTTTTCCAAGTCTTTCTCTTATCTCTCACTCACTCAACTTCAGATCTTAAGATACCGATTCTTCGTCTTAATTAACACTCACCGATCTGTCGAATTGGAAGCCGTGTTGTCGAGTTAACTCAATTGGAGTGCTCAGGGGATTTAGTGAAGTCGATAATGATAAGGGTTTTGTGGTGGTTTTGGTTTTGTCGGAGGAGAGTAGAAGATTTCGATGTTAGTCTCTGAAAATGTCGGCATCTTTAGCGCCTTTCGAGCGGCCCCGACCTGGAGCCTCCAATACGGTATCAAAATTTTCGGAGTTTGGATTTATTCTGTTAACAATGAACAATGGATCTTATGCTTTATCATATTATCTGGTTTTAATTTGGGAAGTCGATTAGATGTTTGAAGTTAAATGGGTTTTTTTTTTCTTCTTATGTGTATTATTATTATTTTTTAATTTTCTATTTGTTTAGTTTGTTTTTTCGTCCATAGGAAGTGACAAAATTTAAATTTGGAAATTCTGATCATTATAATGATACTTTTGAAAGTACATTGCTTAATTTCTTACCATACCTGTGTGGTTTGTTAGAAATTGGAGGAAAAGAGAGGAATGCCATCGAGATTTTGGCTCTCGGCTATATGGGTATTGTGGCATTGGCAAAGAGTTATTCAGCTTAAGCAGAATAATCGTCTTTGACTCAATTGACAATGGGTTGTGGGTTTTCCAAATGCCTGGCGACGAAAAGTTTGAAATTCTGAAACTGGCTGTCATCAGCATTGTTATTCTGAGTCTGAATGCTTGAATTGCATTACTAATTTGCAACCATTTTTATCTATGATTTTATTTTTAAAAATAATTGCATCCATTTATGCTTGGTTGCTGAGAAATTGGACGAAAATGAAAGGGATACTTCATACTTGAAGTGTGGATGTTGTTTTATTGGTTGGACAATAGGAGGATGAATTTAAACTATGTTTTCCGATACTAGGCCATTATTAGAAATTACCGAGAATAGTTGTTTCTTGCTTGTCAATTAAAAAGATTCTTTATATTCATGTTTCTGGTTGTTTTCAAGAATTGTAATACAATTCATAGTAAATTGTGTATATATAATTAGAGGAAATTGTCAAAATTAGCCCTTTAAAGTTCTTGCATTTTGTTTTTAACTACATGCATTGTTTCTTATGTTTTTAACCACATGAAAATTTCATTTCTCCCCATAACCAAGCAATTACATTAATACCCCTATTTCACTAAACAAGACCTGTTTGACGTTGGAGACTCACCAATTGGAGGTGAGACAAGTGACTTGTTTTAGGTCGGCGAGTCTTCAATGTGAAACAAGTCAAAAACATTCCCATAAACAACTCAAAATAAAAAACGGAGACCCACCAATTGGAGGTGAGACAAGTGACTTGTTTCACTTTGGTGAGTCTCCAACGTGAAACAAATCAAAAAATTCCCATAAACAACTCTAAACCAAAAAATCACCCCGAACAACAATGCAACACATTAAACTCCAATTTTTCATCACCAAAACATCAACAATCAAAGTCCAACCCTAATTTCAACCCAAAATAAAAATTTCATGGAAAATTCTCTTGAAATCGAAACCTGGTCGAAAGTGGGAAACGAGTAGCAAATCGGGTCAAAAGTGAAGCAATGCTGTTCAAAGTGTGTTTCTTCTTCGTTGGCGTCTCTTGTAGACTTGTCTGTGTTGGAACCAGCCCAATCGGCATCAAAATTGCTAACGCTGTCTAATTTAGTCCACTTTCTTATAAAGAACTCCCATTTTGATTGATTGTTTTAGGTATCCTACTATCCTAGTACTTGCCAATGGTTTTGCATATATTGACTTACTGCAGAAGTGATGTTAGGTCTTGTTACACTCAAATAAATTAATTTGCCCACAAGTCTTCTATATCTTTTTTTTTTTTTAATCTTCAAATTCGGGACTCCCTTCATCAATTCAGTTCCATAGGTGTTGTTGCTGGTTTAGAACCTAGCATACATGTTTCAAACAACTAATCTGGAGTATATTTCTTTTGAGATAATACCAAGCCATATCTCTCCTTTGCTACTCCAATACCCAAGGAAGTTTCTCAATTTCCCCAAATCTTTAGTATGAAAATGCTTCTTCTTCAATTGCCGCTTCACCTCTTCAACACCACAAATATAATTGTTTGATGATACACCAATGTTTTCAAGAAAAACAGCTAAATATGTTATTAAAATAATCATATTGAATGACAATGGATTGAATATAACCAAACCTTGTTAATTAAATATTACGATTGGCTAATATGGCTTTTGATGATAACAATGCTGGTGTTCTTTACTCAGATTACTGAACAATTCTTTATTTTTGGTAGAATATGTTTTGTATATATCGCTTGGGTACTTTTATTTTGTTTTGTTTGACCCTTTTCATTTTGCTGATTAATTTGCAAATTAGTTTCGCTTGAAAGTTGAAACCAGACAGATAGTGTTTGTTTGAGTTTTCTGACGTGAGGTGATTTGACAGGTTTTCAAGAGTGGTCCACTTTTCATATCTTCAAAAGGTTGGTAAACATTTTATTATTCATGTTTGCTTTTTCTCCCCTAAGTTAGGGTTCTTGAACTTTTGTTTTTAAATAATATGTTACTTTGGTAATCGTAATATTTACGGGTGGATGCAGTCTTTATATTTATTGTCCGATTAAGTAAATAAATTTGTTGTCTTTATATAACGATTTTGTCAATTAACATCTTGATTATCTTATTATGAATGTAGTCATCTTCTACTTTGTTTTGAATGTCTGTACGAATTTGTCAAATATCTCTGCTATGGGATTCTTGTAGAAGAGTACCACACTTTTTCATATAGCTGTTAGGCTTAAATCTTAAGTACTTGCTAATTAACCCTGCTAATTCTTGAAGTAAATGTGTTGAACACTTGAACATAGTTAATTTGGGAACTTTTTATGATTGGGTTAATGAATAGTTGAAAAATATTGATTTTTTGAGAGAAATGCAAAATATTGCAACAAATCATTAAAACCCGTTGGGCATACCCTGATTGTATTGAAATTCAGTTACTTATTTTTCCGATTTTTAATTTCCCAATTTTCTAAAACAATCCATTTATTTAATAATAAATCCAGTAAGATGATAATGAATCTTTATTAGAACTCAGTAACCAATTATCTAAATTATGAGTATGAAAATTTTGTTTGATTTTTAGAAGGTGGCAGAATCTTCCTACTTTTACCGCTGTTTACTGTCCTTATATTCTTTTTAGGGAGATTCCCTAAAACCTCCTAGAGGTTTGACCTTTTTTTTTGACAAAAAAAAATTACTCTAGTTTTAAATTTAGATGAAAATCCTTTTATTGTATACCAAATCACCTTATAGTTTCATATTTAGTTTTAAAACCCCCCTGAATGTTTACCAAAACCACCCGCTAATCTAAATTTAAAATTAGAGGGTCTTTTTTGAAAAAGGATCAAACCTCAAGGTTTTTTTTTTTTTGGGTGCAGTTCTCCCATCTATTTAATTATTCTGTACTGGATGATAAGCTTGGTGTTACCTTTATTTTGGAACCACATATTATTAGTATTACATAGTTGAACTAAGAATCGGCAGTTCTGAAATTCTTACTTCAGAATGCATGTTATGTTTAAAAATTTCTTTTGTTTAAATTATCATCAATTTTATTTAAGATGTTTTTACGCCATCCTCATGTGTACATTATTGTTGATTTCTGCAGGAATAGGCTGGAAATCTTGGAAGAAGCGTTGGTTTATCTTGACTCGCACCTCTTTGGTTTTCTTTAAAAATGACCCTGTTAGTATCAATTTGTTGCATTTCCATTTTTCGACTTGTTATATTATGATGTCTTTATTTTCATTGTTTTTTGGTGGAGAAATGCAAATTAGATGGTTTATTGAGTGTGTTTCCAAAATTGAAGTTAGTTGTATATAAATGAAAGGGGTTTGGGGGGATGGTCTTTGTATTGGCTTCCGACACAACAGTAGTTCAACTAGAATTTTGGCTCTGCCTGCCAGCTTCAAATAGTAGCTTTCACAATGGCGATATTATAATGATTGATAACTTCCTCTCTTGAATTTAATATTTTAATATTTTCCATCTTTTTTTTTGTTTCCTTGTTTACTTCTTCTCCCTCCTCTCTTTTCATGTCTATGTATAATTCTTACAACTACAACCTACCCTTCACTCTCCTAATACTAAATCCTCCCATCTCCCCTTCCTTTTTCTATCCAGTTACTTTGTATTAAATTCTGAACATAAAATAAAATTTATAAATTAACTTAAATCAGTATTTTTATTCATTCATTATATTGATACTATCAATTCTATTTGGTGTGTCATAACTGATGCAAAGGTACTGGATGATAAAAGAAAGAGAATAAATGATTTAATATCAGGAGAGTGAATGGATGGTTGAAGTTGTTGGATTGATAGCATTGACTAGAAGAGAGCAGAGATGAAAAGAGAGGGAAAATTTAAGATGAGTGAAGAGAGAGAATATAGGAGAGAGGAAATACAAAAAAAATTAAAATTATTGTTTCTTAAAATACATGCCATCATGGGAAATTTCAAGGCCTGGTTTTTGTGTCAAATGGAGTTCTTGCATGAATATTGTTATATGGATTTTTTGGTAGGTCACTCTGTTAAGTGTTACCAAACCAATTTCTACTTGTCCTGAGCAGAATCCTACCTAGCAAATGCAACATATGCATATTCCTATGGGTCACATATAATGTGATGTGTTTAAAAAAGAAACAACATACACAACAATCGTATCCAAATGTTCTCCACTTTCTAATGTACTGCACTACTGCATGAAGGGAAAGGAATTCTTCTTTCTGATGGATCTCTCTCTCTTTCTCTCCCCTACCTGTTTCTTTCTTCTTAAAAGATATGGCTGTGTTATGGTCACATTTCTCATGTACTTGAATGGGATTTCTGATGTTTTTAGTATAATAATTACAAGTCAGTAAATTTTATTCTCATTACAAGTCAGTAAATTTTATTCTCAATCTGTAGTTCCACATGATACATAAAATTCTTATGTGTTAGTATTAATTGAAACAAATGGTCATTACTTTGATTGTTGTGCAGAGTGCACTGCCACAACGAGGTGGTGAAGTAAATCTGACTTTGGGGGGAATCGACCTGAATAATTCTGGAAGGTATGAATTGTGTATATACCTTGTCTGTAGTGGTATCCTCAGTAATATATCTTATAGTTGCACCTGTTTATCTTGCAGCGTCGTTGTCAGAGAAGATAAAAAATTGTTGACTGTGTTGTTTCCTGATGGACGTGATGGCCGAGCTTTTACCCTAAAGGTGCCTCATTTACTAGTTGAATTGTTTAATGCTAATATCTTTTTGTGAACAGGGAGCTGGGGTGGGAAGAATTTTGGGAGGGCTGAAAACTTGCATTTTCTTTGCTATTAATGTTGCTGTATGAAATGTTCAAACTCTTTAAGTTAATTTGTTTTTTCGCTTTTAACTTTAGGCCGAGACGTCAGAGGATTTGTATGAATGGAAAACGGCCCTAGAACTTGCCCTTGCACAAGCACCAAGTGCTGCTCTTGTTATGGGACATAATGGGATTTTTCGAAATGACACAAATGATGCAATTGAAGGGTCTTTCCATCAATGTACTTCTCCAGCATACATCTTACTAGTTTGTTTAATTATGTTCATTGTACTATCATCCATTCCTTTGCTCTATTTCATACTTAATTTAACCAGATGTTAAATATACCCTGTAGGGAGGGATAAGCGTCCTGTGAAATCTTTGGTTGTTGGAAGACCAATTTTGCTTGCTCTTGAAGATATAGATGGAGGTCCATCATTTCTTGAGAAAGCTCTTCGATTTCTTGAGAAGTTTGGTGAGTTGTGATCTCAAATTGTGTTTTGATTCATTGTCAAATTCCCTACATATGTTTTCAGTTTAATCTCTACATATTCCTTTTTGTTTTCTTCTGGTATTTAAAAGTCTTACTTTTCACTTTTTGTATTTTATTATTTGTAATTATGAAAGCAAAAAGACTGGCACTTTTTTTTTGTTATTATTATTATTATTATTATTTTGCATTTTTTTTACTTACTAGAAAGGTAATATATAAATAAAGCAGTGGTATTATTATGGAAGTGTTTTAGAATTGCTTTCAGGCACTAAAAAGATTGTCCCTGTTTTCCTGGTTGTCTATAATAAGCATGCAACGACTGGCAGAGGAGGTTCAATTATTAGTGCTAGTGATGGCTCGATTAGTCTTCTTTATAGTGTAAAAGACTTACATTCTGGGTTAGACGTTTCTCCACCATTAAATCCTTTAAATTGTTGATGACCACTTTAAGGACGAGGATGGAAAAGGCACTTGCTGTCGTATGCCCTCGTTATAGTGCATTTGGAATCTTGTGCATTTTCGAGTTAGTTTTCTTGTGCATTTTCGAGTTGGTTTTAGATTCGGACATGTTTCATCAATGTTGTATATCCCACAAAGAATGCGTCCTAGGACAGGAGGAAAGTAGGAAAATGATTCATGTGGTTGACCTTTAGTTCCCTACTAATTTGGCAATTAGTCTTGGTTGAGTTTAGTTTTTGAATAGACAACATTGTCTAGATCAGATAGACATTATATCTATGCAATTTGTTAATTTTCTCATTTGTCTTATTAGATCTTGCTTTGGGTGGATTCTAGGTCTAGGTGGGTTCAACATGAGTTGGTTTGCTGTCCCAAGGTCATTGTGCTGTATTTGACACCGTTTAGCAACCATATATCTAGGGATGTCAATGGGTCAAATCGGGGTTGGGGGCAGCTCACCCACTCCCACCTCAGTCCCCAACCCAAGCTCACAAGTGTTAACAGGCGGGGGGAGCTTAAAGCCTTATCTGAGGGTGGTACCCCACCGTCACCACCCCTAACCTCACTCGAAATCCAAATATATTTGTACTAATTATCCATAAATATACATTAATAAATAATTTCATCAAAATAAAATGTTCTACTAATCCCACCAAAATAAATACAAAAATATCGACATTTGTCATCCATAATCATAATAAAGAATTAAGTGAGAAAAATAACTAGGGCTCGGGAGTTGAGGTTTAAACAAAGCAAAATATTAAATATGAAAAAATAAAAAAAAAATATCAATTTATTAAATAGGTTGTGGTTTGGGATATCAGATGGGGGAAACCACTTATTCGTTAGGCCCAGTGGGTCACTTGACCCGCCAGGGTTTCCGATTTGGTAGCAAACACTGGTTTATGGTAGAGTTTGATATGGTAATTCATGGTTGGTGGATCTCTAGACTCTAGTTCACCTGATTATGTATCTCTTGATTTCTGATTTATAAAAGTCGTGTTTTATATATATATATATATATATGTGTGTGTGTGTGTGTGTGAGTTTGATTTGGTAATTCATGGTTGGTGGATCTCTAGACTCTAGTTCACCTGATTATGTATCTCGTGATTTCTGATTTATAAAAGTTGTTTTTTATATGTGTGTGTGTGTGTGTGTGAAAGAGAGTTTGCATAATTTTGCGATCCCAATTTTTTCCCCTACACAATTCCTAGATGGTCTACTGTTTCTCATTTAAAAAATTGGGAGAGGGGTGCTATGAAATGGTTGTATTTTAATTTTTGTTCTTCATAAATTGGATGCAATATTCTGTAGATTGCTGGTCCACTCTTTGTATCTTTGATATAAACCAAAATATTGTTTCTCATAAAGGAAAAAAAAAATTGCCTCTAATTGTGAATATTGTCGAAGATTTTTAGTGGACGTTCTACTGATGATGCAAATTTTGTGGACTTAATAAAGATAGTAGTGTGGCCTAAACAAAATAAAAATAAAAAGAAAATAGTTGAGTTAAAATCCAGGAAGTTAATTGAAAACTGAAAGAAAAATATTTCTCTTCTAATAGTATGAAATTTTCCCGACAGGAACTAAAGTTGAGGGAATTTTACGACAGGCAGCTGATGTTGAGGAGGTAGACCAGAGGGTTCAAGAATATGAACAGGGTATTGTGTCTAAACAAATCTGTTGTACTTCTTTTGGGTCTGTTGAATAGTTCGCTTGGATAAATTAAAAACTGTTGTGGCTGGATTAACGTGTCATCTGCCAATAAGTGGTCCCTATTCCTCACCCTATATCTCCTTTACTATTTCTAGGAAAGATTGAATTTGGTCCTGATGAGGATGCTCATGTTGTTGGTGATTGTGTTAAGGTAATTTTGTCAATGTCTGATGCCATTTTTGACCTTTACATTAATGCTTTAGTTTAACATTCGATATTGTTTGATCTGCAGCATGTCCTCCGGGAGCTTCCTTCCTCTCCAGTTCCAGCATCCTGCTGCACTGCTTTGCTGGAGGCTTATAGTAAGTCCAATATTATTTGTTTCTTTCTAGTCTCTTTGAGTCCCTATTTACTTGGGTTATTGTAGTTTTGCTTCATAAATATATTTAAAGATCTTTTTTATTGTATTTGTTTGAAATATCAAATATCTTCTTTGGCACCTCTTCTGGAGGTAGAGGTGGTTACACTGTGAGCTGGGCTAGGGGTTTGGCCCTTTTGGGAAGATGGTTGTGGTGGTCTAGTGCCAAATTCCCTTTGGCATAAAATCATTGCTAGTAAATATGGTCTCACACGAATGGGTGGTATTTTAAAGAGGTTTTAAAAGGATCCAGTTTGCACTTGGACTTGGACTTGGACCCTTATTTCTCAAGCTTTTAGTACGGTTCTTCCTCATGTGAACTTGCAGATTGGGGATGACTGGAGTGTGAGTGATGTAGGACCAACAATAGAAATAAGGGTATATATAAAAGAAACTACAAAAGAAATAGGACAAAAGGAGATTGGAAATTATGTTAATCTTTTATTCATTCAAGTCTGCCAAACAAAAGACTTTGAATGGGCCTCTTATGGCAAAAAATAAAGGGATAAACAAAAGAAACTCCTTAAAAAAAACTACTAATAATGATAAGCTAACCTAACTGATCTCTTAAAGGAGATAATTATTCTGATGATAAAACAAAATAAAACAAATAATAATATCCAGATAATTATTTCAATAATAACGTTTTTCATTATTCATAATTGGAAAGCAATGTTGGTGTAAATTCTCCGCTTAGGTCTTCTTTTTGCATCTTTGATGCTTTGTAGAGATTTTTTTATGCCCTCCTCATTTTGTTTTGAGTTGTTTTTCCCTTTTTCACCCATGTACATCAGTATATGTTTACTTGTCGTTTTTCACTATTCATAATTGGAAAGCAATGTTGGTGTAAAGTCTTGGCTTAGGTCTACTTTTTGCATCTTTGATTCTTTGTAGAGATTTTTTTATGCCCTCTGGATTTTATTCTCCGAGTTGTTTTTCCCTTTTTCACCCGTGTACATCGGTATATGTTTTCATTATATTCATAAAATTTTGATTCCTATATAAAAAATAAAAAATAAAAAATAGTATTTAGCCACTCTTACAAAAACATATCAAAATATATTATCTTTTGTACAACTAAGATATCTGTTACTTAGGGAAAATATAATATATCACTTGTTAACTAGTATTGACATTTTGAAATAGGCATGGGGGCAATGAAAAGGAGGGAAAATGAAAAATGTAACGTAAAACAATCCTGTTCTAGTAATTCTTTATAGCATTGCTTAAGATGGCACATTAACAATTTGGGTAACCTAGAGCTTCACCATCTTTGCCTTGGTTTGTAAATTTCATATGCAGTCAGTAACTTATCAGAGCTGGTGCATATAATGGGTGGAAACCGGATTCTTCATTATGTTAACTTCTTGTTTGATAATTTATTTATACCCTAAAATATTTTTATCAACTTAATTTACTATTGTTGCTTTTATTTTATTTTTTTGTAAAAGTAGAAGTACATGAGTTTCACCTAATCGATTTTAGCATTATTTTTTTATTTTTTATTTTATTTACTTTTGCAATGATTAAATGTTGATATTGTAGTTCTTCTGTTTTATTTGGATAAGGAAATGATCGAAAGGAAGCTCGGATAAGTGCAATGCGCTCTGCTATATTGGAGACATTTCCCGAACCAAATCGGCGTTTATTACAGAGGTGTCCTTACCATATTCCACACGATATAATTCCCCTTCTTTTCCTCTTTGGAGTTTTGTGTTGTCACGTTTTTCTGTTTTTAATGTTCTATGATCTGATTTTGATGTTGAACTTTTTTACTTGCTCCAGAATCTTTAGTTTATGCATGCTGTTGGAGGTCTTTAGCCACACCTTTTTATTTGGTTGTGCGAGTGCATACTTAATACTGTTGTGCATATTACAGCTGTATTTTGTGTTTATTAACATGTGAAAAAAAGGGGAAGGAGCATATGATGTAGTGTCCAAACACTGTTGGACTAATTTACAGTGCTTATCTTGTTCGGTTTGGTGTGGCATACATACTTTTAAAAATATTGTCGGAAGACTCAATATGCATATAAACATATGGTATGAATCAAATGCCTCTGTTGTTATGTACTATAGTTAATGAGTTGAATGTGGAAAATGCTTAAACTCATGGGCTTTGGGCATGTTTAAGCATGTCATACTATATTAAGTCAGATTGGATTGATTGTACTTTATTGGAAGTGCTGGATTAAATGTAATATAATACAATGTTTGGTATTGTGCAAGGCAAAGAGTTTGGATTATCTAACTATAATGCTTAACTAAAATAAATATAATTTAATAAATATCTCATTGAAAATAAAAAAAAATAAAAATAAAAGTTTCTTAAAAGACCTTGCCTTCTCCATCATCTCTATGGTTAGAGGTGCTTGGAGGCTGAGTCTCCTCAAACGATGGCCACCAGTTCCTCCATGAACAGAGGTTGGCAGCTTCTAGGTAGGTCCGGAAGCTGCCAGCCTCCTCTACGATGGAGGAGGTTGGCATTGCATCCAGATTTTTTTCCGAAGTATTTAATTTATTGATCAGTACTGTATGATTGAACCAGATAACTTGATGTGATGTGAACTGTATCAGAATACCACCATGTATAACTTAATACGGTGTGTAACATGTTGCCAAACACCATATTGATCTAATTTACTGCTGTATGATTGTATTGTGTAATACATCTACCAAACATCTCTTTAGGCATATTGCCTCCTTATATAACCATTTATGGAAGCTTTTGTTGAATAACATATGTGTACTTGGTAGCAGTAGCATACATGCTTTCTGGTGTTGGTAGCTTAATCATGTTCCAAATCTCCTTATCTCTGAGCGGAAATGCTTAAAATTTTTACAGCTGTCCTTTACAGCTTTGACAGATCTATCATATTCTTCCTCAAATATAATATTTAGCACTTTGTCATGCCTACAGAATATTGAAGATGATGCATACAATCTCTTCTCATTCCCATGAAAACCGAATGACTCCATCTGCTGTGGCTGCCTGCATGGCTCCTTTGCTTTTACGCCCTCTGTTAGCCGGTGAATGTGAGTTGGAGGATGACTTTGATATTAATGGTGATAGTTCTGCTCAGCTTCTTGCTGCTGCTAATGCTGCTAATAATGCTCAAGCCATCATTACAACTCTTTTGGAGGAGTATGAAAACATTTTTGATGTAAGTTACACACGGCGCCTTTTCGTTTATTTTCGTTTTGTAGTGTATTCGACAGTATCATGGGGTAAACCATGAGTTGATGATTTTATATTTTGTATAGTTATTAAATTTATTTGTATGCTTTGTGGTGTCGATTTAGGTGGTAAATTACTAGAATTGATATTGGAATTGTTTTCTCTAAAAGTCTCTAAATTCTCTCAAGTTTTACATGATAACTGAAAGCTAGGAAAAAAATGAAGCTGGACTTTTGAAGTTTGATGAGTGATAATGTACCAACCTGATGCCTTATTATTCCATTGAGAGAAATAGGAAGGATTAGTAACATTTGCAGATATAGTTGTTTAGGCTCTGCATATGAATCTGGCTTTTCTTATGGCTCTTTGTTCAGTTTTATAGGCACTAGTGTAAAAATGACTAGCATCTTCATAATTCAATCAAATTCTTGAACATGCTGATTCTCATTAATGTCTGGAAAACATTGCTGTAAGAATTCACAAAGTATTTGAAAAGTTGGCCTCGTTGCTTTTAAAATTTTGAATTGAACCACTCTTTTAAAATGTTTTAGCATTCAAAAATACATTCCTGATTAGTCTAGGGTAGAGTGTGTTAATTGTTACAGATGTTTCATTCTCTATAATTATCTGTTAACCCTTAATAGTAGAATAGACCATGGAAATAAAAATATGTATATCTGTGGTCTTGAATGAGAATTTTGGTGATACTGATTTTATACCACGTGATGGTGTTATTACTTTATGTTTTAATGAATTGATGCTTAAAAACATGTCACTATGGATTTGAGATTTTACAATCTTTCTAAAACCTGTCATTAGAGTCTCAAGCATGAGCTTTAGCTACCATTGTTTTAATGGCTGTGGTCAACTATTGTGAGTGGTGTTTCAGGATGAAAATCTGCACAGATGCTCTATTTCTGCTGATTCTCGGATAGAAAACAGTGGTAGCGAGGATTCAACTGATGAAGAAAATCTAGATATAAAAAATAATGGTTACCATGATGCAGAAAATGAAGTTGATCCAGAAACAGATGATGATCATGAACGTGCACTCAGTGGAAAATTAAGTGAAAGCAGCGGTTATGCCGGCAGTGATCTTTATGACTATAAGGTCCTTAATCCTCCCCATATTTTTTAACATTTGCTTTACCTCTGATAACTGTATGACTAGATTGAACTAGAAAATGCTTATAGTTATATTTTTTTCCTATAAATTATCAGTTACCTTGTTTCTGAGTTATTGCTGATTGGGTATCATTTTAATGGTAATGGTTGTGTTAGGAAATCTCACAATTGACAAATTCATGGCTTTATGT
Source organism: Dipteronia dyeriana (assembly GCA_032871835.1). Lineage (NCBI taxonomy): Eukaryota > Viridiplantae > Streptophyta > Magnoliopsida > Sapindales > Sapindaceae > Dipteronia > Dipteronia dyeriana. The sequence goes on along the minus strand of CM065301.1, from coordinate 18,766,289 downwards.
ACCTATTAGGTTCTTCATTTTATAGCTTAAGTTTTGCATTGAGTTCTCCCTCATGGTATCTAAGTTTTATATATACTAGGCTGTTTCATGGACCACTGCTTACCCGTCTTATATTGCACATGTTAGACCTGTTCTTCTGTTTGGCTTGCCTTAGTGTCAGAAATCTGAAATCAGTTAACTTTGGGTTTCATATGCGTATACCTGTTGGTATCTTCAATTTAATGGTTTAAACTTTTGGATTGGTTAGTCCATTAGATTGTACAACAACCATTTTTTCATGGCCAACCTACCTCATTTGAAAGAGTACTGATCATAGAAGCAAAGGCCTTTATAATTTCCTTCAATAATAAAAAAGATTAACCTTTTACTTTCAGATACACAGCTTGGAGCATGAGATTTGTTTCAAGTGTCAATTTTTTTGTAGGGATTCCTATGCATGGTCATCCTCAATTGATCTCAATGTGGAGTTTAATAGTCTTTCAACTAGAAATCTAAGTGTTGTCTTGTCGTATACAATATTTTTGTGTGTTGGAAAGAGAGTCCTTGACATGTTAAAGTTGGACTAGAATATCTATAAGTTGGACTAGAAATGGTAATAGGACAATAAAAATCAAGTAGAATACAAATTACATGCCTGTCAGCTTGCTAATCTTTTTCTCACATCACATGGACTTCCCAACAATCCATAGTGACATACTAGTATACTACAATGTTGAATGAGATTAAGAGAAAGAGTTACTGAACTTATAAACTAGTTATGCTATAAACTCTGTTATTCTGTTTCTGTTTATTTAAGCATTCATGGAGGTTTTACATTTGCTGTTTTAGTTAATCTCTTGACTCATTTTGTGCCTATACAGACGTTTGGGGGTAATGATTCAGATGTTGGATCCCCCACAGACAATAATGCTCCAGCTGAGAGTTTAGACATACCTGTTGATCCTACGCAGAGTTCGGATTCTAATGTTCAGCTGGTGGAGCAACAAGGTAAACCAAAGAGAGGAAATGGGAACTTGGTTACTGAGACGGAGGTGTCAAGCGTTTTACCTGCTGGTGAATCCTACCGTTCAATGGGTGAGATTCTGTCGTCTATGGATCCTGGTCATCCTCTATCTGTATCTGGACTTGAATCATCTGTTGAGAAGCCAGTTGTTAAAGTTGCTAGCTCCAATCTCAGTGCAAAGCGATCTGCATTCTGGGGAAGAAACAATGTGAGTCTTCATACATTGTTTATCTCACAAAGTCACACTTGAGCTTGAATTTATGATATTCTTGTAAAATATAAAATAAAGAGTAATATTATTATATTCTTTTATGTTTTGGGTGGCTATTTATTGGCTTAGGACGTAACTCATATAGAAATATGAATATGAAATATTTAATATTTTATCAGATAGGATATTGTCTTTTCTTACTACTCTCTTTTGGCAGGAATACCAATACGATATTGTTGTTCCATTCCTGTCTTTTTGGTTCTTGAATGTGTAACTTTTGGCATTTGATAATCTTTATTGATTTTTATACAGGCCAGAAAGACACCGTCAGTTGAATCTGTTGATTCTTCTGGGGAAGAGGAGTAAGATATTCCTTATATGCATCAGCTATAATTTTTCTTTTTGTTAATTGCATTAATGTATCTACTCTGCCCTAGAAAATAATCCATGTTGATACCTTCATGATTCTTCAACTATACCGTCATACAAGTTAAAAGTATCCATCTTGAAGTAATTTCTTTTGATATTTATCTGGATAAAATAGCAAGTCTCTTATGTAAAGCAGTTTGCAGTTCTATTTCTATAGGTTTTCTGTTTAATTGTAGAATGATATAGTGGATAGTTATGGTGCATACTTGCAGGCACTATATTTTATTGGGAGTAAGTGGATTGGTGGGCATTATTGTTGTTACCGATATAAAGTAGATGAAGTAATTCAATGGATTACTAGATTTTTACAATGAAAATTGACAGTAAATTATCAAACTATTGGGGTTCTTATATTAAAAGGTTTCAGGACATGTGAACTCTTCAAAGCTGTTCCAGTTTTTTTTTGGATCTAACTTTAATGACATCTGAAGAAGAGTTGCATGTATAAGAGTCAGATTTGAAACAAAAGTGTGGCCTATTCCCTGTCTGAATGTGTTCTTTAGATGAGCAGGTGAAGGTTTTGGTTGTGATGATTATCTCCGTCTTGACTACTGCAGTATCACACTGCTTTATGCTCGTGATGATTTAAGGTTTCAAATGGATTTAACATGTTGAATTGTTAGCATTGTGGAACAATCACTGTCAAATCTTATTGGTATTTCTATAGCTTACCGGTAATCCCAATCATGAGTAATAATCTGCCATATGAGGATCTATATTCCTTGCTCTTCGTGCAAAATTCTCTGACATAATTAAACTAAGTTAATAATTTTATCCTTTCTAAGCAGCCAACACCTTAGTGAATGGATAAAACCTTATTGATCCAGTTAGTGTATTTCTTGATCCGTATCCAATTTGGCAAGATGACCTTGTAATGGGAAAAGATTCTGAATATGAACTTGTTTTAGCACAAGTTTCATTGTCTTTCATTTATTGATTTCTTCCCTTCAACGAGCAACCAACTTTTTATTTTTATTTTTATTTTTAGATTACTTAGAAGTGTTATGGTCTTCTGTTGGAAGTCATTTTTAACACAGTTCCTCTCTATGTTTAGTTTCGGCTTTTCCTTTTTTTCATTTTGTTCTTTCCCATTTTACTGGTAGATTCACTACTGAACACAGAAGGAAGGGAGACAACCTGAGTATGCAAGGAGTATGACAATCTAGGCTAGAAAATAATACTGTTGTCACAATCCCAAAAATGCAAAGATGAGCATGGTGGGTGGTGAAGAAAACAACACATCAATCAAGCCTCAAGCCCTGAAAGATATATAGGTTGGATAATTTTGAAATCTGATGGAACAGCACAACTGCCTGTCCAGACTACCATATAATGAAACTTTATTCTTTTGTTCTTTTTTTTTTCCCCTTAAAGAATTTTTTTATTCTGCATCAAATCCCTATATTCAATAACTTATAGAAAGAGATCAGAAAGTATATTGACAGGCATATAATTATAACATCAAAAAAACTGAAAAACTTCAGCTTAATGTCTGTTCACTTGTTGTAAATTCTCGTTTCATATGATTCCTTAGAAGTATGAATTTTTTGAAAAATTTCTTACTAATTAGCTCTCGAAATTGATATGGAACGGAGTTCTTTATATCTATTGTTGCTGTAACGGCAAAATGCTTTGGCTACTATTGTTTCATTCCAATAAAAATTATATTTCTGAGAAGTTTCTCAGATGAACTTCTCAGAATTACTAGCAACTGTTTGTTATCTGCTTTTGCTTCATATTGTTAATCTTATCTATTTAATAAAATTCCATTGTTTTTTTTTGTAGGCTTGCCATTCAGAGGCTTGAGATTACTAAGAATGATTTGCGACATAGGATTGCCAAGGAGGTAGCATCATCTTTACCGAAACTGTTTCTGCTTAATTGTAGGATGTTGGTATTATTAATGACAGATCTGGTGATCATCGTAGGCTAGAGGAAATGCGATTTTACAAGCTAGCTTGGAGAGAAGGAAGCAAGCTCTGCATGAGCGTCGCTTGGCACTTGAGCAAGATGTATTTCTTCCTTACTCATTAAATACCTCCTCTCTTTCACTCTTTTTTACTTGCTTTCATCTGCTTGCAAAAATTTCATTTAAGGGCATTCTCACTTTGGGTTGCTTTCTTACCTTTTTGTAAATAAGGTCTACAAAAAGGTTACCAGTTTATGTGCATTGTTTGAAGCTGGGTTTTAATAGTTCTCTTTAATCTGTAATCAACATCTAGTTGTGCTTACTTTTTTGAAGAAAAATAAATACAACCTATAAAATCATTTCTTATGCAAAAAGCATTTTATCCTGAACTATAGAAGACTTTATTCAGTCATGCTTGATGAGTATTTTGAATCAGGAAAGCTTTTAAAATGTATATTGCTCACGGTTTTGAAGAAAAATAAATACATCTGAGAAAATCATTTCTTATGCAAAAAACATTTTATCCTGAACTATAGAAGACTTTATTCTGTCATGCTTGATGAGTATTTTGAATCAGGAAAGCTTTGAAAATGTATATTGTTGTTGGTATTGCCCTCTTGCTTTGTATCTATTGACTTGTGAATGATTGACAGGTATCAAGATTGCAAGAGCAGCTGCAAGCTGAAAGAGATCTTAGAGCTGCATTAGAAGTTGGTTTGAGCATGTCTTCTGGACAGATTTCTAGTTCACGCGGCATGGATTCTAAAGTAACAGATCTTAATGGACACCCTTTTTTTTCTGTTTTTTTTTTTAAAAAAAAATCTGAATCTTGAGTAGCACGTATACTAATGACTTGAAACTGATGTGCAGACGAGGGCTGAACTGGAGGAGATCGCTCTTGCTGAAGCAGATGTTGCCAGGTTGAAGCAGAAAGTTGCAGAACTTCATCATCAACTTAATCAGCAACGCCAACATCACTATGGTTCTCTCTCCGATGCATGTGACCGTTACCAAAATGTCCAAAACCATAATTCTCAACAGTGAGTATACAAAATCTTTTAACCATTTTGATTTCTTAGCTAATTGCGTCAAAAGTTTTAGGTAGTTGCTTGCATAATTTTCTCGACATCACAAAAGGGTGGTTTTCATTAGTATTAGTTAGTTAACTCTCTGTTGAAACTGATTATCTTTCTAATAACTTTCTTCTCATACCTTGGTACTTTAATCTCCTTGCTGCGAATACTATGTTAAATTAATTTTAGTTCTCCTTAAAATTTCTGTTGGCATGCTTGTCATCAATTGAGCAAAGTGTTCAGCATATCAAGTTTATTTATGAACTTGATTACACTTTTTCTTTTCATTTTAGTTGCATTATAATGTAACATAGTGGGTTAGCAAAGATTATGATTTTTATTATCACTCATGGTAGAAAGTGGAAATGACTTCATGAGTTCATAACTTATATTGTATTCTGCTTACATGATGCTCTTTTACTAATAAAAGATGAGTGATATGTACAGGAGGTTTCTTCCGCAAGATTTTGATACTACCCTTGCTTTCTGTAACCATGAAAGGAAACAACGAACAGAGGTATGTCTTTAGCCATCAGTCTTACTCATTTAATTGCAATGTATTTCCAAAACGTCAAATGGGGATATGCTAATTGCTGTCATTGTCTGTTCATCATCCTTTTATCTGTTTCCTTTGCCTCTTATTGCTTTTTGTTTTCTTTTTTCAATCCTATTTTTACTCTGATTTTCTTATCCTTCAATTTTCTTTTGCATTTCACCGGATGCTCCAAATTTATTGCTGAGGAGGCGTGAAACTATTTTATTTTTTAATTTTTGGGTTGGGTATGCTGGTGCCAGAATATATATATATATATATATATATATATATATATATATATAGAGAGAGAGAGAGAGAGAGAGAGAGCTTCTCAGGTGCATAATATATATATATATATAGAGAGAGAGAGAGAGCTTCTCAGGTGCATACCCCCTGATATAAGCATATATACAAACCTGAATTTATAGCCATTAGATCAATCTTGTGGCTGTAATAAAAACAATATTAAATTATTATTTCTCTCTCCTCTCTCCTATCTGCTCCATATCCTATGTAGAATCAATTTATTTAACTTGACACACTTCTCTCTTCTCTCCTCTTCTCACCCGACACATTCTCTCAAGAAAAACAATGTTAATTCCTAAAACATGTTCAAGGAAAAGAAGACAATGTGCTGTTTCTTCTCTGTCCGTAGAACCAGAATCAACAATCTAAAAAAACTGAGTCGTATAAATAAATCTTTCCGAAAAATAGCCAGAAAATTTTAACAAAAAAAAAACATATCGGAATTAGAAATTAAAAGTAATAACATACATAAATAAGGTATGTACTGTAAAAAACAAAGAAAAATAAATTATATGAGACAATGATTTTACTAACATACCGGAAGAAACAAAATTAAATGTTTTGATTCATACTAAATAAATCTTTCCTAAAAATACCTAGAAAAGTTTTAACAAAAAAAAAACATACTTAATTATGGTACCATAAAAAAAAACATTTCAAAATAAAATTTGACAAAAAAAACAGCATACCTGAAAATGATGAAATCAGGGAGAGTTGAGAACCCGAGTTTGTTAGAAAATAGTACAGAACCAGAGTTGAAAACTGGTGAAAAATGTAATGTCTTGTATAAGTGGGAAATGAATCAAGTGAGAGAGAAGAGAAAAGAGAAGGTGTGTCATGTGAAATAAATTGATTTTGCATAGAATATGGAGCAGATGGGAGAGAGAGAGAGAGAAAAACAATTTAATATTGTTTTGATTAGAGCCACAAGATTTGATCTAATGGCTGTAAATCAGGTTTGTATATATGCTTATATCAGGGGGTATGCACCTGAGAAGATCTCTCTCTCTCTCTCTCTCTCTCTCTCTCTCTCTCTCTCTCTATATATATATATATATATATATATATATATATATTTATTTATTCTAATTGTTTTGGAGATGTATAGGGGAAGCATGTGCAATGTTTGAGATATTTTTTTAAACCAGAATCAGATTTTGGTTTTACATAAGGGAGATGGATATCTGGTTTTCTATTAATTACCCAGTTTTAATAACTTTAGCTTCCATAGTTTGCTGTTAGTACCAAAAGAAAAATTATCTGTCCTACTTATCCACTCTAAATTTAATTTTATACTGCTGTACTGCAGGAAAATTTGTTGGGGGCAGATTGGAGGAATATTAAAGGACAAGGATTAGCAACTGGCAGCAGTAGCAGGCTACCTTCTCGGAAGCAATATATAGATTCAAACAGCTTGAGTGACTCAAAAAGTACTGAGGCATCCACAAATATGTCTGTGGATGAACTTAATGGTGTTGATTCTGCATCTGTTGCTTCCACTTCAAGAGCAGTAGAGGTAAGAGTTGCATTTGCTGACAGTTTGTGCAACATTTAGTTCATAATTATTAATATATTTTGTTGACTTGTCACAAAATTTCAAACCCACACACTTTGATTATATTGAAACCCATTTCCTTATGTGTATTGGACAATTGCTGGATTTTATTGCTCTTTATTTTCATAACTGATTCTGGTTGCAGGCAATGGATTTTGCAAGGCATCCATCCGCAGCATCTTCTGCTTTGGTAGAATTAACTTCTCGTCTTGATTTCTTCAAGGAAAGACGTTCTCAGCTAATGGAACAGCTCCACAACCTTGATTTGAATTATGGTACGACATCTTCGCAAGATTTCATTTATAGACCATCGTCTCCACCATGGAACTAATGGAAGATGATGATGCTCTTCAATGAGATCCGAAGAAGAATGCCTTTGTTGTACATCCTTCCGTATTTGCATATAGTTGTATCTCCATGTAGTCCTGTTGTTTCCATTATTCTTCTTTTTTTTTTATTCGATTTCTTTTGTTCTTTCTTTTTCATTATTTTTGTTAGTGAGAATGTGATTGGATTACTAACAATAACTTGTGTTTCAGAGCCCCCTCTGTTGCTGTAATTTTTGCCCAAAACGTTGTAAACAAAGCAAGTTCTCCGTATTGTGTCAATAGTAGAGGTTGAGACATGTATCAATCCAGCTTCCTTAAAGTTATAGAAACCGGTATGATTAATTTGTACACCACATTTTATATTATCACATCGGCGTTTTTTTTGGGTTCATGTATATGCATGTTTATGAAGTGATGAAATTTAAAATATCCGAAGCTGATTTGGGGGTAGCTTATGCTTAACTTCTTCCGCTCTGGATTATACACCACTGTTACCTTATTTGTAATAAATTTCTGATTGTAAATTGTGTTGTTTGGAAATGCAGTTCTTGGATGTATACTGGTTTATTCTAGGTCTGTTTTGGCTTAACAAGCTAGTACAATTATTTTATCCAAATTTAGTGTTCAAATGATATAACAGTACCGTAATTCATTCATTTAAATCATATAAATCTAATATAATTTAAATAAATGGATTACCATAATTTAGATAAAGTAATATTATTGTATTTGTAAAGCCGGTGTTCCAGTCTAGTTTCTTGGCCAAAAATTAACATCTCAACTGATTTTTAATCCTTATAAGGAATTGAAAACTTAATTTCCTATTTGTACGAGGGGATCCTCGGGAATAATACTTTCTTAAAAAAATATGTTACAGATTTGTTTCAAAATTTATTCCTAAATGATCTTTTAGGCAAGCTATTCCTAAAAAATATGGTATTTGCATTAATGAAGAGAGATATCAGTCACAAAATATGGCATAATAATCAAATATTTATTTTGTCAATCATCAGAAAAGGAAGAAACCTCCAATTTTACTAAATTGCTGAAATATAAAATTCATTCTTTTTTAAACTTTTTGAATATTTAAATTAAAAAAACTTTTTAGTTTGATTTAAGAAATAATTTATTAAAAAGATTGGCTAAAATTAGATAATAGTTAGAGGGAGGGTTGATTCGGTTGAATCAAAAACCCACACCACACCCATCGAAAATATTATCTAAAACAATGTGATTAATATTCGTCAAATGAAAACTAAATAATAATATAATAATAAAAAAAAAGTGGTCTTCGATTTTTCGTCTCAAAATAGAAAAAGAAAAAAGTAATATTGGAATTCAATAGCCAATAGCTTGATGCCAGGTCATCGACTCTCACTGTCCACCTTAAATACGTTGGTTAGCAATCCAGTGGCACACTTCACAAAAACTGAAATTCCTCAAGAATCTTTTTTTTTCCTCGGTTTCTTTGCTTTTTTCAAGTTTGCCAGTTCCTTCGATTCTGATAAATGAATCAGCGCATGTATGCCCTCCAATTCTTTAATTATTTCCTGCAATTCTGCTTTTTACGCCCTTTAATTCTCGTATCTTCATGGATTATACCATATGTGATGTGTGAATTCGTTTGTGTTTTTACCTTGTTTGGTTTCTAAGAAAACGGATCGAAACCATTTTTTTTTTTTTTAAAGTATTTAGGTTTCTGTTCAATTGAAGTGATTCGTCTTATATTTTTCATGTTATTGCCCTTCCATTTTTATTTTTTTTTGTTTCTTTTTTGCCTTTTTACTTATTATGTGTGTTGCTGCTTGTAGAATTGTAGGGTTTTGCTGCTGAGTCATTTTTATTTTCTTTGATTTTTTTCTTTAGGTTTTTTACGTCCTCAATGTGAAAATTTATAAAATTTTGATTTTTTTTAATTTTTTCTCTTCTTTGTATATATATGTACAGCCAACTTTTTAAATATTTAGTTTATGTTCATCTCATATAATGCACCTTTGGAATGAATGCTTCTTTCTGTTGTAGGTTATATTTTATTTATTTCTTTTAAATCTTTACCTTACTGGAATGTTGAAATTGTCAATTCTTGGAAAATTTATTTATTAGTTATGATTAATTGTGACATACTCAAGCCTGTTAATTTATTGGTTTTGTGGGTATGACTAGAGAAAGAAACATGAGATGACTGAAATTTATTTGTTAACTTGTTACACTTACCTTTGTGCTTGTTCAATTATTCTGCTTTGTGTTATTAATGATGTCGGTTGTTATATCTGTGATAGATTTGATGAACTAGTGATTTCCCGGTTGCTAAAGTGTGTAATGCGTTGACATCTTACCTATATTGAAGATGAACTCCGGGTTTCTTGATATGCCTTGGCCCTGGTTCAATCCTAAAAAAGATATTGGACCGACCTTTAATTCTATGAGTGTTACCATGGAACAGTCAAAACAAAAGGCACATTTCGACTTCAAGTTGTGGGGTTGGTCCCTTCTTTCTGTTGTTCCTTGGGCTATCAACAAGGGAGGAGATAAACTTAGAGCTCCAACAACTATAAACAAAAAATTGAAGAAGCATGCACAGGATCGTCGATCTGTTGAGCCTAATCGTGGGGGAAACCAAGTGCGATTTAGACCCTATGTGTCCAAGGTTCCATGGCATAGAGGTGCAAGAGCATTCCTTTCTCAGATGTTTCCTCGATACGGGCACTATTGTGGGCCCAATTGGTCGAGTGGGAAAGACAGTGGCTCTCCTGTTTGGGACATGAGGCCAATTGATTGGTTGGACTATTGTTGTTATTGTCATGATATTGGCTATGACAGTCATGAACAGGCTGAGCTGCTGAAAGCTGACTTTGCTTTTCTTGAATGCTTGGAGAGGCCGCATATGAGCACTCGAGGAAATGCCTATATTGCTCATATTTATAAGACAATGTGCATCACGGGTATGTCTACCTACTACCTGTTACTGGTTGTGATATTCGTTTTCAGTAATTTAATGTGGGACGGGGTTGGGTTGTGAGTTTCGTTGCTTGGTTTTTGTTCATTTGTCCTAATTGTCATGCCTTGATGATTGGCAGGTCTCAAGAATATACTAATACCATATAGATCATACCTTGTAAAGCTTCGGTCAAGGCAACCTTTGATTGATTTTGGATGGCTAAGCAACGTGAAATGGAGGATTAATTTGCAGAAAACCTGATAATGGTTACGAATTTCAAGAATTAGCTAGCAACAATGTGTTGCAAGATCCCGTTATGCAATTGGAGCGGATATAAGTGTACTGTTCTTTTGTTCTCCTTTATTTTATTTCTGTTGCCTGCTATTAGGTTTGGAGTAAATTCTATTGGGGATATAGACTTGTGAATCTAGTCCAGCCTTCTTTTTTTCTCTCATTGTCCCAGCCAGCTTAGATATGAATATATGATGTAAATAACTAGCTTAATAACACTTTGATTCACTCGGCATTGCCATTTTATGAATGTTAGGTATTGGTTTCTGTAATTTTTACATGATTGATCTGCCCTATTGATGCATGTTTATAGTATCTGACACCTATATAATTGTCAGTTAAGTTTTTGTTTACTCATTCATATATGCTATTTGTGGGATTAGGATGTTGCATTGTCATTTCAATAAGGTTCCCAATTCTAGTTGTGTGGATAAATCTGATTAGTTTTTGGTTTTGGCTTTCATCTTCTTGTAGGAGTTTTTTTTATAGTCATCCTTTTTTTTTTCTTTTTGATATATCATTGTTTAGCGAATACTCGTGTGAAATGTTTGCTCCTATTATTTGTTCCATTTACGAATTTAGTTTTCTTGTGCTTGCTCTGCTCTGAGTTAAAATCTTCTTGTTGTCAATTATACGTTATTCTTTGATGCATTTCTTATGGAAATGTATTCCTATTTTCTGCATACAATGCTCTGAGTTTTAACTTTTAACATCTATGTTGCTGTGGCTCATTTTGAAGAGTTGTAAGCTCATTACTAATTAATTTACAATCAAATTTCATCTCCAGATTGTCATAAAAATTATGTGACTTGAATTCGATGCATTTTACTTTGGTTAAAGCTAGTTGTCCATTAGCTATAGATTGATTCATAAGCTATCAATAGTTTATGATTGATTCATTTAGATTGGTGATTGAGTATTTATTGTAAATTGATCTTACTTTTTTCCTTCTCTGGGTCTAGGTTTAGGTCTTGTACTATAAATTATGAATAATGCTATATACTATATATCTCACCTTTTTATCCCCACCTATGATGTGACAATTGAACATAGATGACATAGTGCATATGACTAGTGAATTAAAACATTATTAATATGTAATGGCTTATCGATTGTCATATTATAAGTTGGGATCAAAGTTTGGGTATAAAAGGTCGGATGTCTAGTATTATAGATAAATTATATTGTTGGAATTAATGAAACACAACTCGGTTCTCTCTTCCTGCTCCTATCTTCTAAATGTATGTTTCTTATGCTCTCGGTTAACAACTTAAATATACAGATGGAGTTTGATTATCATAATGTTGAACACTATTAATCGAGATTGTCGAGATATGAGCAAATTAACATGGTTTATGATAGCTCTAATTTGAAGCTAGTCTAGGAATGAGAATATGTACATCACTAGTTATATTCATATGAAAAAGGATCACTCTTAGGGCACGAACAGTGTAGACATGATGTTTCTTACTAAGGTTCAAATATTGTTGTGTGTTACCTGAAGTGTATACATGTTAGTTGTGCAATGAATAATCGATAATCGATTAAAAACAAGTCATACAAGACTAAACAAATTGGAAGGGCGTACGGTCACCAAGTCATACAAGACCTTGATGGAACTGCGACCGTCAAGATGAAAAATCAAAGGTTTTCGACGGCTTTGATGTATCAAAGACTTCCCCGGTGGAGCCCACAGGAAAGGAGAGATTGTTGAGTAGGCTCTACGGTATTTACCGATGAAAGTCTTAATCAAAACCATGGACCGACTCACTGTATTCCACAACCCACTCACACTCAGATCTCTGCCACCAGCGCGTGTATTCAATCACGATTTAATACTTTTATTATTAGGCTAATAGGCTAATTGTACAAACATGCCCTGGGTTTTAATAAAATTACACAGATACGGTAGTTTTGGATTTATGAACCTTTGAGAAACGTTGCACAAACATCCATTGCCGTTAACTCCAGTTGGTCAACGGTCAACAGTCAAAAGGTCTAAAAGTTTTAAAATACTCTTATTTTCATTTTTTAAATTAAATAATTAACAATAAAATATTTTAAAAATTCTCTTCTTTTTTTTCACCTTCCTCAATCCTTACCAATTCATCTGGAACAAAAATCAGAGAAAGATATCATGGTCTGACCTTCTCCTTGTACCATCAAGTTTCTCTGCCGTTACAACAGCAAGATTCTCCCCCGTCACTCTAACGACAAGCTTAGAAAAAAATAAACTCCATCACAAGTAATTTTTTTTTAACAAACACAAGTAATGTTACTAAGGGTGCATTCGATAATGTTTTTTGTTTTATTAAATTTCAACTGAAAATGAGTAATTGAATTTTATATTTTTAGAATTCAAAAACACGTCTAGCATCTTCTTAAATTAGTATTTAGAAAATAAAATTTTGAAAACTTATCCGGTAAACAATTGAAGATTTTTCTTTTTTCTTTTTTTTTTCAATTATCAAAATATAAATTATATATTATATTGTTTAATTTAACAATATTTAATTTAACAATAATGTTACACACAATCCAAAAATCAACACAAATAATATGTTAAGTATTTTGTCATTACCATGTGATTACCAGCATCACTCATGAATTATACGTTAAAGGTAAATTGTGAGCCTCATCATTAAGATTGTTTCGTATTTAATTTTTCAAATTGTATAAGGATACTCTTGATTTAAATTGTTATGTAACTTAAGTGTTTTCTCATGAAAGGAACCTTGTAAAAAGTAATGCCAATTATTAATACTATAATAAACTTAAGATAAAAATAAATACCTTTTTAATAAAATAATTAAATATTTTTAATAGTTTTTAATAATGTAATTATACATTACTATTTTTTAAAAATATAATCTATTCTACATTTTTTTTATATAGTTAAACCGATATTCATAATTTAATAAACATAGGAATTGGAAAAGAAAGTAGAGATAAAATGGAAAATGATTGGACATAAATGAGAAAAGGAAACAAAATCATAGAAAACGTAATTTGGTGTTTTCAACGTTTTATCTTAAAGCATATGTTGCTTATATTGTATCGTGTTGGAGTTTAAAATGTATTAGAATAATATAATACAATATTTGGTTTATTTTGAATTATGCATTGCATTATATTAGCTAATACAAATGGGAGAGAAATATTATTATTATTATTATTATTATTATTATTATGATAAATTTTAATATTCATAATAATAATAATAATGTGACAATAATATACATTATTCATAATAATACTAATACTAATACTAATAATGATATTAATAACAATATTGATAATAAAATTTAATAATATTAATGATTTTAAATATACTATAATTTTATTATAATATTTAATTTAAAATAAAATAAAAATTTATTCTAACCGTATAAATATTAAAATTTATAAGTTAAATAAAATATTAAAAACAATTGTTAAGTATTATTGAAATTTGTTACACGAATAATAATTTATGTAATAAAAATATTAATTATTATTTTTAAAAATATAATAGAACAAATATATTTTTTATATTATGTTCTTGTATTCTAAAAATATTTAGAAAAAACAATCACATTTTAACATTACATAACTTGATATAGTCTAATACAGAATATCATTAAGCATAAGATTGTATAATAATAATATCATCTAATACAATTCAATCTATCGATACAATACAGTGTGTCAAATGAACCGTAAGATGTGAGTTAAGATTTTTATTTGCGAATATTTCTTTTTTTTTTTGTTGGAGAGACAGAAAATAAAGCAAAAGAATTCGTAGAGAAAAACTTGATTCCATAATAGTCTGGGTTTTCCTTATAAGGAGGGAACGAACTCGAGTAAGAATTAATTAACCTTGGTTGAGAAAGCAACCTCGTTTAAACTTTAACGATTACATCGATTTATTGTTGGGGAACAGTAACCTGTCTGGTTGGTGGATCTTGTCTTCATATGCTGACAGTAGGTGGCACAAAAGTTGATATGAATTTGTCGAAGATGGCCCACGTAAGGGCATTTGGTGGTGAGAGAGGTCACAACCACAACAGTCATCTTCATTTGTCTAGAAGGTCATCTTGATTCTTTGAGCTTGAGTCTTTTGGTGGAGAAGCTTGTCATGGATTCTATCATGATTTTCATCATTTCTTCAGGAGTCTTGGCAGCAACCATTCAAGCTTGAGTCAGAGACTTGACCAGTAGAAAGTTTGATTGGTTAGTATTTTTACAAAATTAGGGTTTTCAGATGAACCATTTGATCTTGATTTGTTTGTCAAAATAAGGGATCTGAATATTCTTAACCAGGTTGTCTTGAATTTTGTATTCAAGTATTAGGATCCAAGTGAGATCAAAATACTTGACAAATAAGAACAGGTCTGAGAAGAAATCACAATCAGAAGGTTTGTCTAAGTTCTGAGTCTAATGATGAAAACTTTATTTGATTACATGAGGAAAAAGATCAATAGTTGGACCGAATGCTTCTCACCAATCAAGAAACCAGAATGGTAAATGCAGAGGAAAGTCTTTATCAAAGTAAACAAACCATGATAAATAATTTCCTGGTTTTTGTCTATAAAACGTTTTTGTCCAGTCATCTTTATAATCCCAGAATGAAAAATCAGAAAAAGAAAAAAGCCAGAAGAGTCTTAATTTTTTGCTTGGGTTCCCACCTATTTTGGAGGGATCATGTTTGTAAAAATTTTTTGATATTGATACAGAGTTTGTATCAACCATAATGTAATCATAAAAGACCTGTTGTTTTATTTCGTATTATGGCATCCTATGACACATGCGGTTAATGATCTCATTAGCTAATTTTTTGGGCTCTTTGATGTATTTGTCAAGTAAAAATGGTGGTTCTAAAGGGAAGAATCTGTCAATGAACGGTTTGTCTTGATAGAGAAAATTCTACAGAGGTTTTCGAACGATGAAGGAACATTTGTCTTTTCTAGAACCTTGTCTGGTCTTTTTGAGTGTGAGCTATTATGAGAAAAGGTCACACTCTTAGAGGATTCTGTTTTGAGAGGGGATTATCTATCGGCAACAGATATTGTATTTTGTTTCGTCAGAGTACCCGGAGAGGGTGGGAATATTGGGTTTGGGCATGGTCTAGGGCTGGGAGAGGTAGGCCTAGGCTGGTTTATTAGGAAGGGTGATAATGCTGCTCATTTTGTTGGTCTTTGCTATTGGGTTTTGGGCTTTGTTGGGCTTTTTGTTTGCCTGATGTTGCATTATCAATTTTAAGGGAGTATTTGTCTTTTGCACTGCGCCTTAGGCCTTGGTGAGTATTTGGTTTGTCACACATTGAATTTTATCCTAACACTTCAAAATAAAAATAAACAAAGACGTCATTATCCGAGTAATTTAATTTGACATCAACTCTATACATTTTGGCAAGACAACTCACTGTACTTGTCAACATCTTTTACATTTTTCCTAGGATATTGTTTTCTCACACATATATATATATATATATATAGAGAGAGAGAGAGAGTTGTGTTTCTTTATTTATCCTGAAATTATATATTATTAATTAACATTAACATTAATAATAAATGGATCCTGAAAAATGAAAATACTTGAGCTCTATAAACGTTGATGTCTGAGAGACATCATGCAACAAGCCAATAACCCTATTCAAGGGGGGTGGATTTGTTTCAAGGAGATTAACCCAAAAATCTCCATATAATTTAAAAGAATCATTAGACAAGTCTAAGCAATGAACCAATATACTTATAATGTTTCCCTGACTTTACGGTAGTATTATAAATGGATTAACACAAAGAAAAATGCCTTACAATTGATATTCAACTCACAAATACCAATTCTTAAGGGATATAGTCCCCTATACGTTAATTTGTGGTATCCATTATAGATTATTGACCATCGAGTTAATCCCTAACTTTAAAACTCCGACGATCTCTCCTGGACAAACCATTTGTTATATTACATCCCATGCAGTCAATGTAATGGTTCATGAACCATAACATTGAGAAGATATCAATCTCCTAGAAACTTGGATAAAAGAAATGGTTGCGCCTATTCTCACTAGACCTCCCATGAGAAATCTTAGAAACAACGTTACTTATAACAATGGTAATCTAGGTATAAACGTTGGAAGCAGACTAACCCTCAATGACATAAGATTTGAAGTCTCGGAAGAAGACTTCCAGTCTGCCAGACAATCTCTAGCATAAAGCCTTACGCATACTAGATCGCATAATGGCCTTAGGGGACGAATGAACAATTTTGTTAAATCTATACATTCCACCTCAACCCATCCTACATCTCAACACATCCCAAGAATATCTATTTGCAACAGATATTGCATTTGTCACAAGGATCAGAGACCTAGTTGTTCCTAAGATTGTTAAACTACCCGGAGAGGGTTTAGACTTGGATTGGAGCTAGGGGAGCTAGGCTCAAGTTGATTTATTAGGAAGCGTGGTAATCCTGCTAATTTTGTCACTATAGAGTATTTGTCTTTACTATTAGGTTTTGGGTTTTGTTGGGCTTTTTGTTTGCTTGATGTTGCATAGGGGTGGACCCACGTAGAGCCTAGGTAGGGCCGGTGTCCTACCTCAATTTAAAAAAAATGATTTTATATATACCTTATATATATACATATTAATTAACATAGATACAATATATTCTTATTAGCATAGTTGGTTAAAGAGTTGTCTTTTTACGCTTGATGTGCTGGGTTCAATTCCCCTCTCAAGCAAATGCTGTTTTTTTTAATTCATTTTTATACAATAATTTGTTTCAGTCTTCTTTATTTTGTCATATTTTTCAATTATTTTCTCAAATTTTCATTTCTTCTAAAACAAAACAATTCATTTTCTTATTTATATTAAATAATCTATTATTATTATTTCTGATAGTTTTAGTTTGACTTACTTAACACATTCAATCAATAAACCATAACATCTTAAATTTTACTTTATTGGATTAAAATAGTCAATATACTATTATGACTCATTTTATTTTATCTTTTAGTAATTTTCTTTATTTATAGTTTTAATTTATTTAAAAACAACAATTTACCAATAACTTGAAGAATAACAAATTTAAAAAAGTTTAATAATATTTATTAATAAATTATCTGTGTGTAAATTTAAATTGAATTCATTATAATGCAAAAAAAAAATCTTATTATAAAATTATATTGTAATTTATTCTTTTATTTTTTTCAGTATTTATGTTGTTTTTCTTTTTATTATTTATTTTTTAACATTTTTTCTTGTTTTTATTTCTTTTTTAATGTAAATTTTTTACATTCACTTTGAGTAAGTGTTCTATTTTTTTTATTTTATCTAAAAAAAAATCATTTTTGTTTTAAAAACACAAATTTTACTATGATTTTAATTTTTTAGTATATATATTCAAGTGCTCTACCTGATTAAAATTTTTGGATCCACCACTGATGTTGCATCGTCAACTGTACAATAGTATTTGTCTTTTGCATTGGGCCTAAGGTCGTTGCGAGTGTTTGGTTAGTCACACATTCTACTCTCACATTGAATTTTATTATAACACTTCAAAAATAAAAGTTCCATTTGATGGTTCATTTTCTCCTTCTATCAATTCTATACATTTCGACAAGATTGCCTATTATTGTACTTGCCAACATCTTTTACACTTTTACTGGGATATTACTCATACATACATATATATATATATATTCTGAAATTATATATTATTAATTAACATTAACATTAATAATAAATTGATCCTGAAAAATGAAAATACTTAAGCTCTGTAAGCGTTGATGTTGGAGAGGCAACATGCAACAAGCAACATGCAACAAGCAACAAGCCAGCAACCCTAGTAAAGGGGAGTTTATTTTTTTAAAAGAGATTAACCCAAAAATCTCCATATAATTTAAAATAATCAATAGACAAGTCTAATCATTGGACCAATCTACTTTCAATGCTACCCTGACTTCACCGTAGTACTAAAAACATACGAATACAAAGAAAAATGCATTGTAGTTGATATTCAAACTCACAACTACCGATTTTTTTAGGGATCTAGTCCTTACAAGTTAATCTATAGTATCCAGTAAAGATTATTGGCCAGTGGGTTAATCACTAACTTCAAATTTTCGACAATTCCTCATAGACAAACCATTTGTTATGAAGCATCCTAAGTAGTCAATATAATGGTTCCTGAACCGTTACACTACGAAGATATCAATTTTCCATAAAGTTGGATAAAAGAATAGGTTATGCCTGTTATCACTAGACCTCCCACCAAATGTCTTAGAAACAATGTTACATATAACATGGGTAATCTAGGTATAAACTTTGGAAGAAGATTAACTCTGATTGACTTAGGATCTAAAGTTTTGGATGAAGAATTTCAGTCTGCCAAACAATCTTTAGCATAAAGCTTTACGCGTACTAGATCCCATAATAGCTTAATGGGACGAATGATCAATTTTGTTGAATGTAGACATTTTACCTCAACCCAACCTACATCTCAGCACATCTCAAGAATACCAGGAGAGGGTGGCAATGTTGGGTTTGGGCTTGGTCAGGGGCTAGAAGAGCTAGGCCTATGTTGGTTTATTAGGAAGAGTAGTAATACTGGTAATTTTGTCGCTATAGAGTATTTGTTTTTACTACTAGGTTTTGGATTTTGTTGGTCTTTTTGTTTGCATGATGTGGCATTGTCAACTGTATGGGATTATTTATCTTCTGCACAGGGCCTGGAGCTGTGGTGAGTTGGTTTGTCACACGTTCTACACTCACATTGAATTTTATTATAACACTTTAAAATATCTGAGTGATTCCATTTGACGGGTTCACTTTCTTCCCCTGTCAACTCTATACATTTTGACAAGACAACTCACTATTGTACTTGTCAACATCTTTTACACTTTTCCTAAGATATTGCTCTCACACACACATACCTTGTGTGTGTTTCTTTATTTATCTTGAAATTATGTATCATTAATTAACATTAACATTAATAATAAAATGGATCTTGAAAATGAAAATACTTGAGCTCTGTAAGTGTTGATGTTGGAGAGGCAGCATGCAACAAGACAGTAGCCCTATTAAGGGGGAGTAGATTTGTTTCAAAGAGATTAACCCAAAAATCTCCATATACTTTAAAAGAATCATTAGATAAGTCTAAACAATGGACCAATCTACATTCAATGTTACCCTGACTTCATAGAAGTATTAAAAACAGACGAACACAAAGAAAAATACCTTGTAGTTGATATTCAACTCACATCTACCAATTTCTTATGGGATATAGTCCATACAAGTTAATCTATGGTATCCACTATAGATTATTGACCACTGGGTTAATCCCGAACTTCAAACCTCTGACAATTCCTTTTGGACAAACCATTTGTTATATTACATCCCATGCAGTCAATGTAATGGTTTATGAACCATTACATTGAGAAGATATCAATCTTTCATAAACTTGGATTAATGAAATGGTTGCGCATGTTATCACTAGACCGTCCATGAGAAGTCATAGAAACAACGTTATTTATAACAATTGTAATCTAGGTATAAACTGGAAGCAGAATAACCCTAAATAACAGAGGATCTGAAGTCTCGGATGAAGACTTCTAGTCTACCAGACAACTCTTAGCCCAAAGCCTTACGCATACTTGATCGCATAATAGCCTATGGAGACAGATATGTGGCCAAATACTCTTATAAAAATTAACACGATTTTTATACAAAATGGATGTATTACGTTGAGAAACTAAACAAATAAATTATCTTTTTTGTTTGGTATGACATAATGCGACAATTAGAAGACCAATGTCTTGTTATTGACAAAAAGAAAGAAAGAACTTGTAAGACAAAATTAGATGCTGAAATCTCATTTCACCATCTTAACAGAAGCTTTACCTTAGAATTAAGTGGAGAAACTACCGAATATATTCCATTTGCTGGAGGTATAAACAATCTTAGGCTGATATTCCTTTGTCACAATAACAATTAGGGATAGTTGTCAAACAAAACAATTATATAGATGAACATCTCACCACGGTTGTATATCAATTAGACAAACTAGAACTCCAAATAACCCAGAACAATGTAGGTGTTGCCTCTAGTTGACCAACTACCTCCAAACCCGATAAGGGAAAAACAAAGATATCCTACACAATCTTATTCCCATATGCCTTTTCTATTGGCAAATGTTTTTATAATGACAAAGATCTCCTAAAAAAACATGAAGAAAGAGTTGCTAACCTTCCCCAATCAAACATCCAAATTATAGATGAAAATGTTAGTTAAACCTATGGCACAAACAATGAACAAGAAGAATTAGAATTAATGTTCTAAGCTCTTAAGGGAGAAATTAGACTCATACACAAAACATATGCATATAACAAAACCTTATTATCCACAACCAACACCTCCTAATCTTCAATGTGAAGAATCACTCCCTTATAAAGTCTATTTTGGTAATGCTTGCTATCGACATGATGTTGACGGGTTAGCAGAATACAAGATATTGACATATTTATGTCATTAAACAACACATGGCTTATTCTGAAGCAGTAAATGCACTTGCCATAGGATTCGAAGGAAAATTACTTGGCTGGTGGAACTATACCTTAGGAAGCCTTCAAAGGAACAATATAATAAATGCGTTAAAAGTTGTGGGTATATCATAAACCTCTGCTCCTACAAATTCTAGTACCCAGATCACTACAACCACTAGTGAACATGTCAGTATTAATACCTTATGTGTCACAATAGCCTTGCATTTCATAGGCAACCTTAATAATCTAGTAGATAGACAATTTGATAATATTTAGAACCTTAAGTGTAAAAATCTTGGTGAATTCAAATGGTACAAAGATATATTCATAACCAGAGTCCTCAAAAGACCTGACAATGCCAACGCTTATTGAAAGAAAAAGTTCATTTCAGAACTGCATATCCTCTTTGCTAATAACATAATAGATAAAAAGGTGGAGCAAATACAAGAAGTTGATTGGTCATAAATTGATCTTGAAAGTTGTATTTATGGAGAAATTACCCATACAATCAACATAAATACTTTACAGTTATGTAATGATCTAAGATTAAAAAGCTAACTAAAGAAACAAAAATTAACCATAAAGAAAGAACTCGTCTCTTGGTGCGAACAATTTGATTTTGACAAACTTCCTTCAACCTTCAGAAGAAAACATAGAGATAGAGATTATATAACTCGTAGCAAATACAAGACGAGAAAAAGTAATTCTAGATATATAAAATATTCTAAACCTTGCTACACAAATGATAGATTAAGACCTGAAAATAATCATGGGAAGAAATTTGAAAGAAAATCCTCTCCAAAATCTTCCGGACAATAAATGTGGCAAAAATGGACGTTTTGCCAATAGATGTCCTAAACTCAAGGATAAAATTAAAACTTTAGAGATTAATGATGTCATTAAAGACAAATTAACATTGGCCCTTTATAATTATGAATCAAGTTCAAGTTATGAAGGATCTAGCTCTGACAATGAATTACTAGCTATGAGGAGTTATTTTGGCTATGATACCTTATCTGGTAATACTACCGAGGATAACAAAGAACATTGCTTATATAAATAAGTTTGTGTTATTGACCAACATAACTATACCTTCATGTTAGAAATGATAAATGGTTATTACCTAGACAATTGCAGTAAAAGATCCTAACAGACAAGCAACCCAATAAAATCGATAGTTCTTCTCACCCAAGTGACAAATTCAAAGCCCCCTTTGATCCGTTGAATTTTGAAAAGAATGTTTTATTGCGTTTCAAAGGAAAATAAAGAAAAATCATCATTCTTGACTTTCAAAAAGAAATTTGAAAAGGTCAAATTAGAAGTCAAAAAACTCAGGTCTTTGACTGACAAACGTTAGAGACAATTCCTATAAATAGAAACCATTTATAAACAAACTCTTACACCAAATAGACATAGCCTTGATCTCAATAGTTCAGATGATGAACACGCTAACAAAAATCTTGACCAAGAAATTCCCAATGGTGACGATGCTTATATTAGTATAATTAGCCAGACCACAATCCAAAAATGACATTATGATAATAATCTTAGAATCTCTAGAGACTACAGTGTTAGAGTCCCTTAATAGATTTTGGTACCGACTTAAACCGTATAAGAGAAGGCCTTGTACCAATAAAGTACTTAGAAAAAACCACTGAATCGTGTATGATACTAACAAATAAAAGTTAGACATACAATACAAACTCCCAGTTGCAAGGAGCTGCAATGATGGTATTTGTGTCAAGACTAGCTTCTTAATGGTTAAAACCTTATCACGAAATGGGATTTTAGGCTTACCATTCCTCAACCTTCTTTCACCCCTCGAAGTCATCAAAGAATGAATTTTTTCTGAATATACAGAAAAAGAAATTCTTTTTAGATTCACTTTGAAAGACAAAATAAACATCTTCTCGACCTAAAATTGCAGGAGAAAATTCAATATTTTATACAACACATAGAAAAGGAAGTAGATTCCTCATTTATTAATGTCTTTTGGAATAAGAAAAAACACGTTGTTAGTCTTCATTATAAGCAAGAATTTTCAGAAAACGGTATCCCTACCAAAGCCAAACCAATACAAATGTCTTATGAACTCTTAGAATATTGTAAAAAATAAATCCAAGACTTATCAGATAAAAACCATAACCGACCATCCAAATCTCATTGGAGTTGCCCTACTTTCTATGTTCAAAAGAATGCTGAAATTGAAAATGGGGTCCATAAGCTTGTCATCAATATCAAGTAATTAAACAGTGCTCTCCAGTGGATTAGATACTCAATTTCCAGTAAATCAGACTTATTGAAAACGCTTTATGATGCTAAAATCTTTTCCAAATTTGACATGAAGTCTGGATTATGGTAAATCCATATTGCTGAGAAAGATTGTTATAAAATGACTTTTACAGTACCTTTTAGAAAATTCGAAGGAATGTCATGCCATTCGATTTAAAAAATACGTCTAGGGAATTCCAGTATATAATGAATGAAATTTTCAATCTTTAAACTGATTTCGTTGTTGTTTATATTGATGACGTCTTAATTTTTTCATAAAATAATGACCATCATTGGAAACATTTAGGCATATTCCACAATATAGTTAAGCAAAATGGCTTATTTGTTTATGCATCTAAGATAGTTTTGTTCCATGAAAAAAAATAGATTCTTAAGCCACAATATTGAGTACGGGAAGAAGTTTAATGGTTTTTTAATAATAAAAATGTTTGAAAAGTGGATTATGGATACTCTCATATTGAATTATGATTTCTAATTGTTACCTATTTAATAAATAATTTATTATATTATTAATATTATCCTATTTTCTAAACTTCAAAAAAACATCGTCTATTCTAGACAATAATAATAACAATAAAAAAGCCCTTTTATATATTTTAATAAGGATTTTTTTTAATAATATCATCAAAATTTATGATAAACGAGGACCCTATTTATTTATTTATTTTTGCCTTTTCTGTGTCCCTAAGCTCATGCTTTAGTTGCTTTGCCCAATAGTGGGCATTATAGGTATGTATGTCTATTCACTAGTATTTAATTGATAATTT
The DNA here is from genome assembly GCA_032871835.1 of Dipteronia dyeriana. Lineage (NCBI taxonomy): Eukaryota > Viridiplantae > Streptophyta > Magnoliopsida > Sapindales > Sapindaceae > Dipteronia > Dipteronia dyeriana. Next base: position 18,742,129 of record CM065301.1, on the reverse strand, counting down.
TATTGAACATACAATGTCTAGAACTTCACCAAACTTAATAAAAAACTATGGTAGCTTAATCCTTCCATTTACATTTGATTTCAGAGTTTCACCTTTCATGTGGCTTTATTATAACATGTTGGTGTACAAACTGTGCATGTTTGCCTTATACATGTTTTCCTTTTAATTGTTTATTACCATCGTCAAACATTGTCAAATGTTATAGCACGAGAAAATTAGGATAATTGGTTGAGGAACATATTCGAAGGTATATGAATATTTTGACATCGCCGATAACAAAATAGTTACAGCAAAGAAGATTAGGAAGAATGTTCACGAGATTGTAAACAAAACAAGAGAAATGAATCTCCTGCAAAAAATGAATAATAATAATATCGTTCGGTATGAAAACCAACTTTTTTTTTAAAATGCCATCTATCTTAGATATACTGAATTTTGGTTATTCGATTGTTAGTTTGTGAGAGGTGCAACAAACAGACATGCATTGGTATTTGATTTTAGACCATGTGGACACCAACCTAAAGAATTGCATGGAATCAAATCCTATTTTGGGACATGATCAAAATCAAATAAGAGTGGGTGTTTTATCTCATGTTTTTCTTTTCAGTTTGTTGTCTCTTCCTTTCCTCATATATGACTCTCTAGAGCCCATATATTTATCAGCTTATTATGATATTCGCAGACATTACTTTTTGACATTCTTATGACAATGGTTTTTGTTTTTAAACGTATATAACCATACAATCAAATTAATATTCATAGCCTACATGGAAACTAAGAATCAGAAATACAAAACTCTCTTTTATTTTGAGTGGATCATTTGTAATATAGGATTTCATAAATTTTTTTAAATCTTGTTCATGCTTAAAAATCAAATACAAATCCATTTTCATTATCATATCAATTTCATATACAACTCTTATCCTAAATGATTGGATAGCCATATTGTTCACTTAGTAACCTCATACAAATTATTCACAAACATTAAATCTAGGTGTTAGTTGCATGCATACACATACTGAAACATCCTTATGTATCTTTTTAATAGTTACGATATTATTATTGATGAGTCCTAACCTTTATAAACCTCACCATATGATCATTGACTAATAGTCTCATGACTCTTGTACTTGAATATTTATCATAAATGTACTTTTTTGGAAAGGATATATTTTATATCTTGGTTTTTTTTTATTCATCAAACGCATCCATAATGTTTACTCCCCTATTTGATGCACGAAAGGCACGAACCTTAGTAAAATGAACTGCACTTTGTATTTGATGTTCAATGCGGTAACTTTTAGTTCTTTATTGTTTGGATTTGTAGTTTTGGATTATGAGAGAGTTATTTGCTCGATATATCTATGAACAGTAAATAAAACCCTAATAAAGAACTATTTTTCTTGAAAATTATTTGTAATACTCTGCTTTACATTAGACATTGAATATGAGAAGAAATAAATACGAACATCTGAAAGCATAAATATACCACTCACTTTTATTATAAGCAATCCTTTTCAAAACTTGGGATGGACTCCATGTGCTTTTCTAAATTCGAGTCGAAACACTCAAAAACCAACCATAAATCTGTCTCCATCTACATGTACTTTATATCCAGCAGCCTAAAAATTGGATGACCATTGAACAAATCCGTGTATTTTTTTTTTAAAGCTTTCGTCATTGGTAGAGTTCGAGTCACTGACATAGAAGTCATTTGTCCAATCTCCAAACTCGTCAATCTACCAGCTAAGCTACAATCTTGTTGGCAAACTCTAACATAATAAACCTTAATCAATTATCTTAGAAAACCAAATTGTGCTAAAATCAATTATCTTAAATGTAAATGCTTAATATGTTCTCTGGTACTTGTGTCTAAAATCTATTCTTAAAACTCGTGTTTTTTTTGAATGAATTTTATTCCGATGTATAGGTTTTTAATTGCCTTCTAGCAATTAAAGTCACAACTTTACACAACTTATGGGTTGTTCCAAAAAAAAATTATGTATGACATTTGAGTTACTAATAGTGATGATAAAATTATCCTTGGATATGGATATCCATAAGAATCCGTTCCATTTAAAATGATGATGAATACTATTATTTCGGGTACGAAGTAGGGATGAATGCCATCATAATATCCATTTTATTTTTAGGGATGAGGAGGTCTATGGATATACATCCTCATCCAGATCCATTATAGATTTTAATAATTTTAAATATAAAAATTTATTATGTAATTATTAATTCTAATTATGTAAATTATTATTTTTTATTTGAACTTTATTTGATGTATTTGTTTTCCCCTTAAATAAGACAAAATGTACAATTACACATGTTAGTTACATTTTTCTCTTGTAAATTATATATTTTTTTCATCGGATACTAATATAGACGGAGCGGAGATGGATATCTCAACCTATATTTAGGGATTATTTGAATCCATCTCGCTCACTTAGAAATGAGGATAGATACGAGAATGAGGATATATATGTGAAACAGATACGAGGATGGATATTGAGGTATCCATCCCCAGTCTGACCCAATGCCATCCCTATATGCGAGTGAATGTAATGCAAGCGTTTTTAAAAAAAGGAAAGAGAGAAAAGAAAATCTAAAAATTAAATAAGGGATACATGGTTTAAACTAAACCATCGAAATTTTATTGATCTGAAGGCCGTAAAATCATGTTAAAAATCATGTTATTAAATCCTTCCTGATTTATGCAACTTTAAAGACGGGTTTCAAAAAAGCAAACACAGTTAAAAAAAATCATAAATAGAAATAAAAAACATAAAAACTAAATCGATTGTGAATCAAATTGATAAAAAAACTATATTTGGCAATAATGAATATGTACAATATGAGACCTATTTTATAGTTTATACAAGGGAATAAGGTCAGGAAACTAAGGTTGAGTTTGATTTTTTATTTGAAAACTGAACCTTACTAAATTTTACTGAATAATGAATAGTGATTGAAAATTGAAAACTAAATGCTATGTTTATTTTTTTTCACTGAAAACTCAATATAAGTGATAAGTTGTTTATTTTTATTTTTTAAGTTACAAACATCTGAAAATAATTACTTGTACATATATACACTTTTAATTATTATTTGTTATATATGCATATTTTATTATATTAAAGACAACTTTAATAGTTCTAAAAAGATTATTTGGTTATTAATAATATTTTTAAATGTTTATAAATTATTGCATCCAATGAAATTAAATACAAGTAAAATCATTCAAACCTGTTATAATTGCATTGCCAATAAATTCGTAAAACAAATAATGTAATTTATAAATAGATATATTGGATTTTCGAGTTCGAAGTTAACTGGTATTCGTGAAAAAAATAATGTAATCTATAAGCAGTCCTTAAATCTTTCCTGATTTATGAAACTTTAAAGACAGGTTTCAAAAAAGCAAACACGGTTAAAAAAAATCATAAATAGAAAAAAAAAACATAAAGACTAAATTGATTGTGAATCAAATTGATAAAAAACTATATTTGGCGATAATGAATATGTACAATATGAGACCTATCTTATAGTTTATGCAAGGGAATAAAGTTAGGAAACTAAGGTTGCGTTTGTTTTTTTATCTGAAAACTGAACCTTGCTAAATCTTACTGAAGACTGAATAGTGATTGAAAATTGAAAATTGAAAACTAAATTCTATGTTTTTTTTTTCCACTGAAAACTCAATATAAGTGATAAGTTGTTTATTTTTTTTAAAGTTACAAACATATGAAAATAAATACTTGTACATATATACACTTTTAACTATTACTTGTTATATATGTATATTTTAATATATTAAAGACAAATTTAATAATTCTAAAAAAATTATTTGGTTATTAATAATATTTTTAAATGTTTATAAATTATTGCATCCAATGAAATTAAATACAAGTAAAATCATTCAAACCTGTTATAATTGCATTGCCAATAAATTCATAAAACAAATAATGTAATTTATAAATAGATATATTGGATTTTCGAATTCGAAGTTAGATGGTATTAGTGAAAAAATAATGTAATTTATAAGCAGATAATATAGTTTATAAACGTATATATTAGAGAATTGAATCTGAGTTAACAGGGCACACCTTCATGTGTATTGCATTTATAAAATATCTAGTGTAATATATATATATATATATATATATATATATTATATATATATATATATAATGGAGATTTGAATTTGAAGTTCATCGGAAATATTACTATGGTTAGGTTGTAGTGTAAAAAAAATGGTTAGATTTATGAGAGAAGACAAAATAAGAAATAAGTTAGGTTTGGAGATTTGAATTTAAAGTTCATCGGAAATATTACTATGGTTAGGTTGTAGTGTAAAAAAAAATGGTTAGATTTATGAGAGAAGACAAAATAAGAAATAAGTTAGGTTTGTAACGATAGTTTTGAAGGTAATTAATTGATATAAAGTCCAGCGGTTTTTTATTGAGTGAAAAGTGAAAAAAAAATTAACTTTATGAACAAGTGATTTTTGGAGATGTTTAACTGATTTTATCACTTAAAAAATCAAACAAAATAACTTAATGAAGCATATTAATTGTCATGAAGTATTAAGTAGAAAAATCAAACAGACCCTCTACCACATAAGAAATAAACTATAAAGGAAATACACCATAGCTGATATGGTAACACCACGCAAACTCAAGATAGCTATTAACGAAATAAAAGCAAGTTTGAGTTTAAAAACCAATTTGCAAAAACAACAAGAATATTGAGCTTTGGTGGAATATTTGCATGCTGATCAACAAAGGACATCGGAGAGCCGAAGACACCAGGGTTCGACCAAATGATGGTGGCCAGATGGCTAGCTAGATGAAGGGAACCAATAATGAGATATAACTAACCGGTGGTGAGCAATAGTATAAGCAATTTAAAAACTGTGGAAGTATTGCACGCGAGACCTACATAGAACACTAGTTGGATCGCGGTTGATGACATTGGAACGATCAGAAGCCTCAGTAAGATGGTGAAGGTGGCGGTGCAGTGTAACACCTAACCAGAGGTCACACTTATTACACATTGGATCTCTACAAAACACCGATTGCAACACAAATGACGACATTGGAATAACCAAAAGCCATTGAAAATGACAAAGATGGCGATGCGGTGCAACACCCAACCGTGACAAGATTGCCAACAAACAGCTTTGATAAAGTGCCGAGAAAACAGCTTGATAAAGTGCTGACGAAACGAATTTATAGAGTTGACAAGAGTGCCGATGAAATGGCTTGACAAAGTGGCCAACGAGACTTTGAAGGTGGTCCAAATTGAAATCGATTTTGGAGGTGATTCGACATGATGATTGAGTCTGGAGAAGGTTCAAATGATGATTTATTTGCGGCACCTATTAGGAAATGAAAGATAGCAGATGACGCTTCAAATGGTTTATCAATAGATGGTTTGTTTGCGAGATCAACCCTGACTCTGATACCATGTGAGTAAAATAGAAGAAACAATAATGTACAATGACCTATTTATAATACATGCAACATAATCAAATTAGGAACTAAATCTACTATATATGAAGTTGACTATAAAGGAAATACACCATATCGAATCATATCATAGCATATCAGGTATGTAACATCGATAATCTTTCAAAATTAACTGTACAAAACAATGAGAAAAAAATAGTAAAAATAAATAAATATATTTTTTGGTAGTGAAATGAAAAAGAAAAAGAGAACAGTACGAGGACAATTCAATATGTATCTATTTTATTTCATAAAAATAATAAATGAATGTATTTCTTTTTTATTGTTGTCTCATACTCTCGTATGAACAAAATAATTACATAAAATAGGCAAGAAACCCTAACTTAGTTACATTTGAACGTTATAATAATAATAATAAAACATGAGTTATGCAATGACATGTTGTCGGTTCTGGTTCCAATTCTGGCCATTTGAATTTTTTTTTCATTTTTCGTTGCCGACCGTTGGGCCCAACGGACTGCTAACGTTAGCAGACCGTTGGGCCTCCAAAGGTTAAGCCCCGTTTAAAAAAAAATGTTTTGGTGGAACCACTCGGTTCGACCAGAACCGGAGTTCGAACCGGAACCCTCAGTTCCATTCCAGTTCGAAGGGCAGTTCCACCACAACAGAAACCGGAATCGGAACCGTACACTGTAGGGGTTTCGGTTCAGAACCGAGTGTTCGGTTCGGTTCGGTTCCGTTCTCGTTCCCTTTTTTTTTTGTACCGGATCCAGTTCGGTTCACAGGTTCGAACCGAATCGCCGCCATGTCTATTATGCAATGCTGCTACATTCAATTTTAATTTAAAGATTAAAAAAAATTATTAAATTTTTAAAAATCTAAACGGAAATCCCTTACCTTGAATCGGCAATGAGTCATGTTATTACGAATTCATATCATTTTGTAGTTGTGTCATGTTAAAATTGTCCCACTCAAATATGACCCGTTAGTTTAATGGGTTTAAGTATAAAAACCCGAAACCATTTGTTAAATTAACAGGTAACCCAAGCCATAGTAAAATGTTATATTTGAGATTTATTAAAAATTGAAAATAAATAGTATCGAATCATGATCAAATGCCAACTCTAATGTAATCACGTCCACCTTAAGTATTAATATTCTATCGAAAACATTTTATTTTATTTTAAAAAAAGTCCAAAATAAACAATTTGAAAAGGAAATCTTCCATGATTTTCATAAAATGTCCTCATGAGTCTACATTATATTGTAATTGGGAATCTCAATTCTCACTTAGGCATAAAATTTTAAATTGCTTTTGTTAGATGTTAAGGAAAGAATAATTAATGGATATTAATAAATTCAATACCTTTGTGATTTTTTTTTACTCGTACACATTAAAATTTAGTTGTAATTGGCGGTGATTCGGTGACTAATTAGAAAAGAGTAGTAGAAGATGACTACTTTTATGACAAGGATTAGAATGTGGTGAATAGTGATGTCATATCAATTGGATTTACCTTGATCCAATATCCGATTCGATCTGATTGGATCGAATAAATAACAGATCCGATCTTAAAGTGGAATCTAATCTGATCTGATCTAATAACAATTAGATCTAATCCATCCGATCCAATTGTAAAATACTTAAATCCGATATGATCCAAATCGATGGATCATATTCATATGAAACGATTCTTAATATATAATAGTTAAAACATTCCTAAATTAACTTTGAAGTTAAAATAATCCGATCTAATCATGTCCTAAAATAAAATCCAATCCAATCCAATGGATCGGTTTGGATTAGATCCTATCGGATTGGATTAGATCATGAACATCATTAGTTTTTAATTTAGAATTTATTTTAAAATAATTATTAAAATATATCCTAACCTTAATTATGGAGATATATTTTTTAGAATTTTATTTACCTATTGAGTCGGTAAATACAAAGAGTTTAATAAATTCCATAAACATATTTTTTTAAAATATATATATATTAACGAGTTATATCAAATTAATGGTTTTTTAAAATTGAACAAAAAACGATCCATTATATAACGAGTTATAATGAATACCGATTTTTTAAAAGTAAACCAAAAACCGATCCATTATCCGATCTTAAAGTGGAATCTAATCTGATCTGATCTAATAACAATTAGATCTAATCCATCCGATCCAATTGTAAAATACTTAAATCCGATATGATCCAAATCGATGGATCATATTCATATGAAACGATTCTTAATATATAATAGTTAAAACATTCCTAAATTAACTTTGAAGTTAAAATAATCCGATCTAATCATGTCCTAAAATAAAATCCAATCCAATCCAATGGATCGGTTTGGATTAGATCCTATCGGATTGGATTAGATCATGAACATCATTAGTTTTTAATTTAGAATTTATTTTAAAATAATTATTAAAATATATCCTAACCTTAATTATGGAGATATATTTTTTAGAATTTTATTTACCTATTGAGTCGGTAAATACAAAGAGTTTAATAAATTCCATAAACATTTTTTTTTTAAAATATATATATTAACGAGTTATATCAAATTAATGGTTTTTTAAAATTGAACAAAAAACGATCCATTATGTAATGAGTTATAATGAATACCGATTTTTTAAAAGTGAACCAAAAACCGATCCATTATATTACGGATTATAATGGATTAATGATTTTTTAAAAGTAAACCCAAAACTTACCGATCATTATATTACGAATTAACTATTTTTTACAAATAAACCCAAAATCGACCCGTTTTAATTTACCTATTAGCTATACAAATCGTGGATGACTAAACCTCTTAAACATTAGTATTTGTTTAAGAAAAGTAAATTGTTATTTGATTGTAAATAATATTATACAAATCAAATAATAAATTTTAATTTTAATTCAAACGACGTGGCAAACGATTGCTATCAATGCAATCAACCTGCTAAGTTTTTGGATTGTTAGCATTATTGTAATTTTATACCCATTTTAAAATTATTTTCCAAATGTTATTCTTTTCGTTCAAGGAATAGGAAGGAACTAGGAAGTTTGTGGGTCTTCGGATGGCGAGTTAAACGCACTCCACTTCCCGTCGCGTGACCCAACAAAAATATATTTATAAACTACGAAAAAACGAGTTTAATAATAAAACATAGAAGAGTTAGAGTCGGAGACTGCTAATTTATAATTCTTTTTTAAAAAAAGAAATAAAAAAGAAATAAAAAAGATTTATTACAGCACAAAAACGGTGGCGTTTAGTTTTGCAATCGCCGCCTGAAAGAAATTAAAAGGAAAAAAAGAAGAAAAGACGTTGAATTAGTAGCCTCATCCCAATTGGACACAAAACCACCAACACCTCTTTCGCTCTCTCTGTTTTTTCCTTCTTCTCGTCTTTCTCTCTCCAAACAAACCCTAACTTTCTCTGTAATTCAAAAAACGCGATGCTGTGATCCGAGGAGATTCAATCTATCTGGATCTGGTTAGCTAGGTCAGTTTCTTTATCCTCTCCTTTTTTTTTTGTATCTTTTAATTGATCTTAAATTATAAATATGGTGGATTTTTTGTTGTTGATGTTTTTCAATTTTTTGATATTTGATTGATCTAGTGATTACATACACAATTATTTGGATTCTATAGATCGGGATTTTTTTCGTTTTTTTTATTGAATGAAATACTTTTTTTTTTGTTATTTAATTTTATTCGGTTTTTTTTTGTTCATATATGTCTCTGTGATTGCTGAGAACATGGGTGGAACGAACAGGAAAGGAAATCTTTTATTTTTGTTTTAATTTTGGTAGTCAAACAGTTATCTAATTGGAATTTAGTTTTCTTTTTCTTTTTCTTTTTCTTTTTCTTTTTTATGAGATATGTATTTTAGGGTTTTGAGAATTATGAATCTGGCTGGTGAATCCTCCTAATCACAACATTTGTTGGGGCTTTTTGTTTAGTTTCCTAGGTTTTTCTAGGAAGCCAAACGGAAGTTCACGTTAAATGAGGAAGGGTGTTAGATTTTGATTAATTTGACAATTATATATGCCATCATAAAGTAATTTGGATTTTTGAAAATTAATAACCAGTGTTTGAAAAATCGGTGTAGGTGGCACCCTAAGGCGTCCCTGGCCACACTGATTATGGCCTAATCAGCCAGCCTAGGTGGCCATGCGCTTAATATGGGCCAGGCACGTCGTTGACTCTGCCTAGGAGTTTTTTTTATTAAAAAAAACCCTTAGACCAAAACAATGATGTTTTGGCGTCATTTTTTAAATGTTATTGAAGCCCAAAACGATGTCATTTTGAACGTCATTAAACAGAAGTCAAAATAGCCCCTCCTCCCTCACTCTTCGATCAAACCCGATTCAAAGCACAAAGCAGCCCCTCTCCCGCACTCGTCCAAGTTGCTGTTGCCAGCCCCTTGTCTGGTTGTCATTGTCCGATTGGTTTTTGTGGATTTAGACTGAATTTTGATTGGATTTGGTCATATCGATTGGTTTTTTATTTAGGAAAAATAAATTCAAGGGCTGCCACGGCTCCCCCTAGGCACCAAGCCACCGCCTGACTAGCGTCCAGTGCCTACACTGTTAACTACTCAAAAAATCATACCAATGAAACCTGGTAAATGTTTTGGATGTTTATTGGAGTTATTTCTATGTATTGTTTTAGTTTTCCGGTTAATGAACAGGAGTTCTGTGCAAACTCATGAGCAATAGTTTTTTTAATTTATTTCCTAAGTTTGAAATCTGTATATGTTGTTTTGAAGTTTTTAAAATGATATTAGGATCCTCTTTGATGTTTATATTGTTTAATTTTATTACAGTGGAATGTATTACAATTTGTCTGGCAATTTAGATTCTCTTGTTATGATTGTTAGAAATAGCTTCTGTCTGCTTTGTACAAGTTATTTTGGTGCTTAATCTTAATTGTTTAGGAGCATGATGTTAAAATTTATTTTGTCACAAAAGTAAGAGGTTTAGTGATTGCTAGTTCTACTTTTATTTTTATTTTTTATATTCTGGAGTTTCAAAAGAGGAATTAGGAATTCCTCATGTGAATGCCATTTAAAATGCTTTGAAATGAAGGTTTCATTCTCATTCATATGAAGTGTTTGTACCCTCACAACTTGAAATATTTGTGTTGATGATGATCCATAATGATTTTCTGTAGATTTAATGCGATTGGAAGTTGGTCAAAATATTTGATGGATGATGATTGTGCAGATGGATAAAATGTCTGCTCCTTCATCATGGGAGCGTGCACAACGCCTCTATGAGAAGGTATCTCCTTTATTTCCTCGTATTCCTTGAGTTCTTCCTAGATGTTAGTAAAATGTCAATGTAAAATTTTGTTCTTACACTTTGGATATTTCCTATCTCTCCCCCCATTCCCTTTCTCCCATGCTCGCTTCATTTGTATGTATGAAACTTGCTTTTTTTACAATTATGCTTACAGCCTTATATGTTGGCTCTTATACAGAATATTGAGTTGGAAAATAAGCGTCGAAGGTCGGCCCAGGCAAGAATTCCATCTGATCCAAATACCTGGCAACAGATGCGTGAGAATTATGAAGTGATAATTCTTGAAGATCATGCTTTTTCTGAACAGAACAATATAGAATATGCTTTGTGGCAGCTCCATTACAGACGAATTGAGGAATTGAGAGCACATTTCAGTGCAGCTATATCTTCTACGGGATCAAACCCATCTCAGGGTTTGAAAGTACCTCCACGAACTGACCGTGTGACAAAAATTAGACTGCAGTTCAAAACCTTCCTTTCAGAAGCAACTGGGTTTTATCATGAACTGATCTTGAAGATCCGGGCCAATTATGGGCTTCCTCTGGGAAATTTCTCTGAGGATTCTGAGAATCGAGTCATGGACAAAGATGGGAAGAAATCTGCTGAGGTGAAGAAAGGTTTGGTATCTTGTCACCGTTGTTTGATATACTTGGGAGACCTTGCACGGTACAAAGGATTGTATGGGGAGGGCGATTCAAAATCTCGTGAGTATGCAGCAGCTTCAAGTTACTATCTGCAAGCTGCTGCACTTTGGCCCTCAAGTGGGAACCCCCATCATCAGGTTCTTCTTAATTCCTGTTATTATATGATCATTCAAGTTTTACTTGCTTGATTTTTATTAGATGATTTGGAATTGTTATATTTATCAATTCTGATTCTCTTAAATGTGATAAATTTATGCCTTCATTTCAGCTTGCTATACTGGCATCTTATTCGGGTGATGAGCTGGCGGCTGTTTATCGTTATTTTCGGAGTTTGGCAGTGGATAGCCCCTTTTCAACTGCTAGAGATAACTTAATTGTTGCATTTGAGAAGGTAATTTTAATATTTAGAATTACATAGATTAGCCTACTAATGTCTACTTTTGGAGTTATTTTGTTTAATCTTTTGGGTAGAGATATATTTCAAAAGTCAAGGTGTGGTTGTCCTGCCTGATGTCAGACTGAATCTGTCACTTGAGGATTAAAATTTTATGTAATGTGAAATAATTTTCAGATAAATCTGCTATGTGAACATGTACTGCCTTTAGGGCAAATTGATTGATTAATATGTGTACCAGTGAAAAGTTTAGAAATTTAAAATGTTGGAAACTATTTCCTGTAACCTTGTTTTATCTTTTTTGGTCAATTTTCATGTCTTGCTCATTATGATCTCTGAAATATACTGAGTTGGTTATATCTGAAATATCTGTAGCTACAGTAGTGAACATTAATTGATAGATATGTGCCGTGATTGCATATCTGTGAAGTTTGAGTTGATTGTAGGTTATGTACAAATACACAATAGATCAGGGTGGAAGAAATTAAACTACTTTGACGTGCAGTTTTCTGTAGTTTCTGGAAAAAATTAACAAAATAAAATAATAACTACCTCAGGAAGCATGTTTCTGTCATGATACTGATCAATTGTTGATTTCTTGAATGGTGGAAATTTTTGATTTAGTCGGAGTGTCTTGACATCTTATCATGTCCTTACATTTTATATGCAAAGAGAAGCATAATGACTATACAGAGGGTTTCCCATAATAGTAGATTGTAGGAATAGTAGTTAGATGAGATGTTTCTATAAATGTAAGTTACTTGTTGGTAAAGTATTGTAGATACTGTATATGTAAGTTAACGTACTGTTAAGAGTATTGCAGATTCTGTAAATGTAAGTTAATCTAGTGGTAGAGTATTGTAGATATTTATGTACATGGTTAGTTAAGCTATATAATACATGCAAATGTCTTGCATTCTCTTAATTTGTAATGATCTTTATTTTATCAATTATTTTATGCATGCTACTTACATATTTGCTTATTTCTATGGCAGAACCGTCAGAGTTACTCGCAGATGTCTGGGGATGTTAAAGCTTCTGTTCCTAAGGAGTCTACTCGGTTGACTGGCAAAGGAAGAGCGAAGGGAGAAGTAAAACTTGCATCTAAAGATGCTGACAGTGAGGCCAGTCCTTTGAAGGAAAGTGCATCTAGTGTCCATGAAAAGTTGAAATCTTTTTGCACTAGGTTTGTCCGTTTGAATGGAATTCTTTTCACACGCACAAGGTATTCACTCTTAAACATTTAGTTTTCTGGTACATTTCAGCCATTTTAGAACAAGTTATATGAGATGATGTTCTTACTGTGACTTCTATTGTTCAGTCTGGAGACATTTGCAGAAATTCTTGCTTTGGTTAGCAGTGGATTATATGAGCTTCTTTCTTCTGGACCAGAGGAGGAGTTGAACTTTGGATCAGATGGCATTGAGAATGCAGTTTTTATTGTTAGGCTAATGGCGATTCTTATTTTCACCATACATAATTTGAAGAAGGAAACTGAAAATCAAACCTATGCAGAGATTGTACAGCGTGCTGCATTACTTCAGAATGCATTTACTGCTGTATTTGAGTTAACAGGGCATATAATAGAGAGGTGTACACAGCTGACTGATCCTTCTTCAAGTTATCTCTTACCTGGCATTCTGGTGTTTGTAGAATGGTTGGCATGCTGTCCTGATATTGCTGCAAGCAATGATGTGGATGAAAGGCAGGCGATAGTCAGATCCCAATTTTGGATCTACTGCATATCCTTCCTGAATAAGATCTTGACGCTTGGTCCAATGTCCATAGATGATGACGAAGATGTGACTTGCTTTTTCAATATGAGCAGATATGATGAAGGGGAAACTGAAAACCGGCTAGCATTGTGGGAGGACTCTGAATTAAGGGGGTTCTTGCCTCTTCTTCCTGCACAGACTATCTTGGATTTTTCAAGGATGCATACCCTTGGAGGAGATGGCATTAAGGAGAGGAAAGCTCGTGTCAAAAGAATTCTAGCAGCTGGCAAGGCTTTGTCAAACATTGTTACTGTTGATAAAAAAACAGTTTCCTTTGATTCAAAGGTGAAGAAATTTGTTATTGGTGTTGAACCTGTAGATAATGATGTCACATTCACCTCCTACGACATGCCCAAAACAAATGATATAATGAAAGAAATTCAAGCTGAAAAAACTATGGATTTGGGGGTTGCACAGCCAAACCAACAACTGTACATAGATGAGGAAGAGGAGGATGAGGTGATTGTGTTTAAGCCTGTAGTGACTGAGAAGAAATCTGATGTGATTGGTTCCAATTGGATGTCCAGTGATGTCCTGAAGCCTGAACATAGTGCTCCTGCAAGTGATCTAAAATTTTATGGTGGTTTCAAATTAGCCCCTCAAGACAATCTTCGCCAGCAGTGTACTTTTGATGCCAGTTCGCAGGTACATGTATCTGTCGGCAATATGCTTCCCCATCAGGTGCAGCCGATTCACTCACATGTTTCAAAGCAGTTGATGGATGAAGCTTCTATTGCTAATAGCATGAAAGGTTTGAGGGTTTCAGAAAACGGACATTTCATGCAACATGAGATGCAAGAAAATATGAATATTTCCCTTCCCACAGCACGACCAATTCCCTTTCAACAGTCTGTCAATATTAGTACTAGCGGGATGTTTTATAATCATACAAAAGCATCAGAAGCTGTGATACCATCCAAGATTGACAGTATTGCTTCTTCTGGAATTGCCATTGACAGTATGGCTGTAAAGGCTTCATCAGCTTTGCCTCCAGTCGCAAGGAAAAATCCAGTTAGCCGACCTGTTAGGCATCTTGGACCTCCACCTGGCTTCAGCCCTGTTCCTTCTAAGCAAGTGACTGCTCCAATTTCTGGTTCGGACATGAATACTGAGAATCCATTGATGGATGACTACAGCTGGTTGGATGGATATCAGTTGCCCTCCTCAACCAAAGGCTCAGGCCTTGGTAGTTCCATCAATTATCCTTCTCATGCAAATCCCCAGTATGTGAGCAACAATAATGGCTTGAATGGGACGGTTAGCTTTCCTTTTCCTGGGAAACAAGTTCCAGCACCACAGTTTCCAGTGGAAAAGCAGAATGGCTGGCAGGATTACCAGACTGTTGAGCATCTTAAACTACAGCATGAACAGCAGATGCAACAACAGCAGCTGATAAATGGGAACCAACCATTTACTCCACTGCCTGAGCAATATCAAGGACAGTCTATCTGGACGGGCCGTTATTTCGTGTGAGATCAGTTGAAAGTATATCTGGTAAGATGTGTATATATGTTGGTTCCATGCTGCATCTATTTTATTTGGTTTGTTCTTTTTATATAACATCTGACCTGATCTGTAATTTGATAAGTGTAACTTGTATTCTTGAAAGTTGATCCGATCTAACAATGTTTTGTTGCTTAGGTTTTTGAGAATGATTCCGGTGAATGTACTG
This sequence comes from Dipteronia dyeriana, assembly GCA_032871835.1. Classification (NCBI taxonomy): domain Eukaryota; kingdom Viridiplantae; phylum Streptophyta; class Magnoliopsida; order Sapindales; family Sapindaceae; genus Dipteronia; species Dipteronia dyeriana. The sequence goes on along the minus strand of CM065301.1, from coordinate 18,726,872 downwards.
CCTCCTTTTGCTACCAAATTTGAACTCCAACTTAGAAGCCTTGTCATTGTTGAGTGTTTTTTGTTGGAGAATGGTTGGCCTTGGCATCTTGCTGGCACTTGCTACTACACAAGTGAGTATCTGTCTATCTTTAAGTTCTATATATCGTAGCCGTAGGTGAGACACATTGAATGCTGTGTTTTTTTCCATAGCTGTTCCTCTGTAATTGTGTATCCATTATAACATGCCTAAATTAAGTATTTAAGCATCGTTATCGATAAGAAACTTTGTTATTTAGAAGGAAACCTTTTTTTTGTATAAAACAATCTCATCTAGCTAACATTTCAGGAACATCTGATTAATATCTGCTAACATGAGATGGCTTTGAATGAATTAGGGGCTATTGGTCATCTTTTTATTTGGTTATTAATTTTCTTCAAATTGACGGAAATGAGGTTTTTTCAAAATTATATGATAATTCATCTATTTTAGCAATGATATTGACTTGTAGTCTCAAGTTCGGGTGTTGAATCACGATCTAAATGAAAATATGAAAGATAAATATATAATGTATTTTCTTTTTAATCTTAGCCTGCTAGCTTTAGCTTTTTGGGTAGGGGTGGGCATGGTTTTATGATCTGAGATAAACCGAATTGAGCCAAACCAAAAATACGTGTTTGAGTTGAGTCACCCTGTTGAGACGAGTCAATTCATTCAAAAAAATGAAAACCAAGTTTAAGTGTGTCATGGATGCTTTTGCCTCGACAAAAACCGAATATACCGAGTAAATATTAAATATATAAATATATTATAAAACTAAATATAAATAAATATAAGGTTTATTTTAAGTAGCTATACATATTTATATATTATGATTTAAGTTGATAAATATTGTTTTATTTAATATTATATACATATATTAACAATAAATAGTATAATACTAATTCGACTAAACCTTCGAATCAAAACATCTCTTGCCCTCACCACAATCTCACGTCGCTAAACTAGTTATTGTTTATCATCTCTCTGAGGCTCATACAATCTCACATTGTAGTGTCACACAATCAAAATCTCTCTTTCACGGTCTCGTTGAACACACCCTGTCAAGCCATCACCATCGTTGCATTTCATTTGATCATGATTGTTGTTATTATTACGGACTATAAGAACAACTATGATCGAATGTATTATGGATTTATGGATTATTTGGACTTCCATTTATATTATTAAGTTAAATATTTTTTTAATACTTAGAGTTGTTGAATATAGATAAACAAGTTATAATATGTGAATATTTTCTCAAATTTAGATGTTGAGTTATGGTCCAAAATGCCCCGTACAATTAAAAAAGTAGATATAATTTTCATTAGACTCGAAGTGGCCATCTGGCCCGAAACAGTATTAAACCAAACAGGTAGTCACCATGTTGAGACGAGTCAATCCGATTCAAAAAAATGAAAGCCGAGTTAACGCAAGTCATGAACGGTTTCCGCCAAAAACTGAACCGATCTGACTCGTGCCCACCCCTACTTGTAGGTGAATTCTTGTTTGGTTTTGAACTGTTTTTGTTATTGTTTAGCGGTTCTGAGCCTATTTTCTACTTAGAATGAAATTGTTGAATAATTTGTGTATGGTTCAACCCATCTGATTCCGTATATTTTTGGTTTGGATTTCCCAGTTTATCAGTAAGCTAAATATATGTTGACATCAAAACTTAGGTTTCTTGAGTATATAATTTGGAAGAGGGTTACTTTTTCTTCTTCTGTTAATGACCTTTCGTGCTCATATTTTGTTTACCTACCTGCAGTTTTGGGTTATTAACAAACTCGTGGGAGGGATATGATGTAATGCTTGTGCAGTTGTGTGCTATATATATCTATGTACTATACATATGATTGAATGGATTGAAAATGGATGAATGCCATGTACATGCATGATTTTTGATTTGCTTGCATCCATTGTGTTTAATTAGCGTAATATAACATGATTGGTTTTTTTTTTTTTTCCACTTGTTTGTTCTAGAGTGAAGGTTGTTCATATGTACTTGTTGTCCTGGCTTATGCAGAAAAGGTGGAGCTCTTTTGCCGGAGGAAGAGGAATATTGAAAGATCTTTATGGTGGGGAATTCGTAAGAAGTAAATGCCTAATCGGGTTACTTGGGTGGGAGATAGAACATGTTAATAAGATCACCTGCTGGTTTTGAAGCTCATCTCCAGGAGTTGGAATAAAAGTTGTACTCACTATGCTTATGCTGCTTAACTTTTTCTTATGGTCTAGCTGTCGGAATTACTGCTACCATCATCAGCTGGCAGCTGATAATATATAATGCACTCGACCAGTTCTTTGCCAGGTAGGTATGATCTGGGGGTATCAGAAGTGGACGGTTGGATAATTAATAATATCTGAAGTGTTGGAATTATAGCTGAGTACTAGTGTCGGTGTGGTCGTTTGAGTCTGGATAAAAGAAAAGAAACACTTATTATGGTTTTTATGCATTTTATTGAGTCAGATGTGTGTGATATAAAACACAAACCTAGCATCTTCAGTTGTGTTGAAGTTGAGGTCGACTTGACTTGAAAAGGAAACACTTGTTATGGTTTTTATGCATTTTATTGAGTCGGATGTGTGTGATATAAAACACAAACCTAGCATCTTCAGTTGTGTTGAAGTTGAGGTCGACTTGACTTGAACCACAGCCAGTGAATAAATTTGTGGAGTTTATTTAATTGATGTCAAACTATATATGTTCAAGGTCTGATTTCGTTTCTGTTTGTGATTTTTTATGCATATTATCTGCATTTGTTTCGAATTATCGAGGTTTGAGTGCCCTATTTTATATATATTTTGTCACATTTATATGTATGATGATTCTAAGTTGAGAGTCATGATTAAGTCAATTCTTTAGATGATTGCTGCAGTAAGGAGTTAGAAAATCTTCAGTCCATGACATGAATAATGAATTGATTACCGGCAGCAAGGCAATTGAAACAGATATGTTTATATATAAAAACGTTTTTTTTTTTTTTGAAGTAAATAAAAAAACACGAATTAAAATTTTGAAAAATGTGGTTTTGGATTATAATAAAATTCCTTGATGTTGGTTTAGCATACTTGGTCATGTCGGTTATTATGCAACTGATCTCCCGATCAAATATTGCTGGTGGGTGTGAGTAGTGGTGACACGGTTTGGTCTGGTTCTAACGGTTCAAACCTTTTATTAAAAAATGAAAAATAAAAATTCAAATAGAAACATTATTTATCATTTAAAATTTCAAGATACAGGCAGCCGCTGGCCCTCTTCTCGACTCACTCGCTATTAAATCAATTCAAAATCATCATAAAAAAAAACATCAACACAAAGCTCAAACTCATCCGCAATCTCCCAACGCTACCGTTGCTGCCACCAGCCATAGCATCTGCCTCCTTATCATATCACCCTCTTCTCTTTACACCACCACTCTCCTCTTCTTCCACCTACTCCTATGCCGTCTCCACTCTCCTTTCTTTCATCACCACCGCTTTTCTCCACTACACTTCCACCTCCAATGCCACAATGACCTCCGTCGAACTCTTTTCTACCGCTAACACTCTCCCTTACGGTTCTTCCTCATCTTGAGGGTTGTTCTTACCCGCGGAGAGTTTCAACAGGCGTACGATGCTGTGAAGTTGTGCCTCGTTTACATGTTGAACTGGATATTGATGGAGGTGGATGAGAGATTGAAGATTCCAGTTTGGCAGTTTCGGTTGGTAGAGGACCTTAAAGCCTTCGATGCGTTCATGTAGGGTGCCCATGTCTATAGGCATTCTATATTTTCATTCAAGCATGCGTTACCTGAAAATACAATCACGGTTAAATGCTCAAGGCTAACCTGGGGGGGGGGGGGGGGGGGGGGGGGGGGGGGTAAACAAACAAAAATTTGTCCCTCTAGATTGCTTGTATCACAATATATATATTAATTAAAGACAATTAATCAATATATAAACACAAGTAAAGTGTGATACAAACAAGTAATTGTAACACATACACAATCTATATTATAAAGAGGAAGTCAACATACATAAAGAGTTCTATCCACAATACAAATATTAGAGAGATAGTGATAGAGAAAAGTTGACACAAGATATAACGTGGTAAACCTCCGAAGAGGAAACATCCACGGGCTAGCAGCCACCGACAAACAAAATCCACTAGTAGATAAGACAAGTACAATCTCTCAAGTGACCTCTTCACCTAGAAACTACCCTCCTATCCTACTCTAGAAGTTGTCGCCTTATACTAAACAATCCGAGGCTTCACACCTCTTGTCAAGACTTCCTTGCTCACCTTATCCGGATCTTCACAACCCAATGCGAGACTTCTTGCTCAACTATCTGAGTCTTCCCGATTCTAGTCAAGACTTCCTTGCTCACCTATCTGAGTTCTCCCAACTCTAGGCAAGACTTCTTGCTCGACTATCCAAGGCTTCACACCTCTAGCCAAGACTTCCTTGCTCGACAATCCGAGGCTTCACACCTCTTGCCAAGACTTCTTGCTCAACACCATAGGTCTCACACCTATTGTCAAGACTTCCTTCTCACAAGGCATCTAGGTGATCATGAATGCAAAACGCAAATAAGCATACAACATAGAATGTTATGATCAAAACATCCTATGGAAAATACTAGACATGAGCATGAATGCACAAATCACATATAGTCTAGTTAATCATGCATGAGTAGTCAATCTAGATTATGTAAGATATGATCAACATTAATCACAAACTAGATTCATGCATATATCTAAACTTGAATCACAAGATATGATCAACGAATCACAAGATATGATCAACAAATCACAAGATCAAGTTTAAATCACAAAAACATAAAACATGCTAAAATCATATGACAATGTCAAATAGATCTAAGCATAAGTTCTAGAGCATATTCCTAATCATAGATTTAACAAATCACATGAATAGCTCAAAAGAACATAAGCACATGTATTATGTGAGAATTTCGGCCAAGAGAGCCTAATACATGTGATGAACTATTTTTCACAAAATCAATCAATCAAAGATCACAATATAGTCCTAGAATCAAAGCTAGCACAATACAATCCCAAACATGTGATAACATAGACAAAATCAAAACCTAACTCAACATGTATGATTTCAATTGAAATTCAATCTAGCTTTGAAAGTGTTCAAAACACAAATCAAAACACTCACAAGTCACAATATACAAATATATGTAGAAGAAGAAAACCCAAGGCAATTGACCAAGTTTTAAAAGAAAACTTAGAGAGAAAATCAATACCTTAGTTGATCTAGGTGCAGTCCCGTTTTTGTATGATTAGACACCAAAAACAACAGCAAAATTAAGATGGAGGATGAATAGATGAACACTCTCAACTTCGAATCACTCAAATCGGAGTTCAAATGAAGAAGTTATGGTGTTTGGAATGTGAGAAAATTTAGAGAGAAAATTTTGCACACTTGATTTGAATTTCTTCTTAGAATGAAATGTGAGAGGGAAAGAGTTTATAAAGGAGTAGGAGACTTGGACATGTGAAATGACCAAGAGGGGAAAAATGAAGCCAAGCAAGCTTGCTGCCCGAGATGGTGCGTGGGCATCTCGGGGCAGCAAGCCTTCTGCCCCGAGATGGCTTCTTTCTCCTTCGACCCTCATTCACGTTCTTCGACCGTTCTCCGGCTTCCGAACTTGGAACTCGAATCTGTTTACGGATTACAAACCGTAACTCTCACATGGACATGGACATATAAGATACTCAACCCAGAATATAATAATTCGACTCGATATCAAAGACGAAGACAATGTATGAAACATGAGTTGAAAATGTAGTATCTTTCGACTTTGAACTTGAAATCAATAGTATGAGTAACGGAAATGACCGGAACTTAATCAAAAATGATTTAAGACTAAATCCAAGTTCAATATCCATGTTATACAAACATATACACACACAATCACAATTCACACTAGAATGCAAACTACATAGAGATAGTTTCCAATCATGCATATTCCAAAACATGTTATTTCCAAACCAATGCATGAGCATTCATCTTAAAGTGTGTGAATGTGTTATACATGATGCACAACAATGCAGGGACACATATGAATGAATTGTATGTGTGGGCCTATAAAAGTGCACAACGATGCAGGGACATAGTATGATATGTGTGTGTGTGCCTAAGCCTTGTAAGAGACAGATAAGGTCTTAGTATACCTTTGTAGAAACAAATTGCATCCTTTCTCTTTAAAGACTTATAAATTGCTTTGACTTGTTGTTTATTCTTCTTTGAAGCTTGAATCATCATGAACCTAAACAACGAAGTCATTACAAGTAAACATCATTTTGATATGGAATTCATGCCAACACAAACTAAAACCTAACATTACCGCGACGTCGTGAGCAGAGACGCCAGTAGTCACAGGGCGATGTTGGACATTCCGTTGAGGAGTACAATATCTACGGTCTATCACACGCCTTTTTGGTAAGAAATTTGATTTCTAACATGTACATTAAATTTCTAATCCAAAATTGTTTTTGATTATAACTGTACTTATCTTTGATGTAGATATTTGCTTTCGAGGTGATCTCCCAACTGGGCGTCGATTTCGGGACTCAAAGGGTTACAGACCTTTCTCCTCGAATGTTGAAGTGGGAGTTGACCAAACAACCTAGAGGGAAGAAGCTGGACAAGATTTTTAGTACTAGGGTAATTATTTTATTTGTTAATCGTATCATTATATTACTTACTATAAGTAACAATGACATTCATTTAACTACGCTTTCAAATGTCTTCGAGGACAGAAATCGTGCCCACAACAGTTGAGGCGGTGACACAATACTTCGCAAGCCTAAGTGAGAGGGGAAGCCCGTAAGTGCAAGACGACATGGTTTACCTTCCTACTGTCCCTGATCCGACTACAAGTGCAGTTCGTCCCAAGGAGAAGGGTGAGGGTCCGACTATAAATACAGGTCCAGATTTCAATGGCATGGACACTGGCGGATCTGAGCCATCTCCTCGGCGAGTAAGGCGTAGAAAGGTTCAGTTTACCACCCCAGGAACTGGTGCCGATATAGGAGATTCCTGTGCAGACGTTGGACTTGATGGGGAGGTAAGTTGAGATGGTAATTTTGTTTTTATTAACAAGATCTGTTGATTGTTTTAGTATTAACAATGTTGTATGATTTCAGGCCCGTTTAGAACAGCATTTGAACGAGTTGCGTGAAGCCCTCCGAAAGAGTGAAGATGATCGACAACAACAGCACCGAAAGTTGCTGGATTTGACCTGGAAGAGCGATGATGATCGACAACAACAACAACATAGGGAGTTGTTTGCATTGATCAGGGGCTTTCAGGGCTTGAAACCGCATATGTATGAGCATACAGAGGATCCACATAACGGAGGGGCAGTTATGGAGAGTGGGGCTCAGTCTCACCCTCCCCCTCCCCCTCCCCCTCCCCCTCCCCTCTCCCTCTTCCCCTCCCTCTCCAAGCGAGCAGCCGCCCCCGCCCCCTCCCCCTCTACCTCCACCTCCACCTCCACCTCCACCTCCACCTCCACCTCCACCTCCACCTTCACCTTGGAGAGAGCAGCCGGTCCCGCCTCCCCCTAAGAGTGACCAGCAGGCTCTCCCTCCACCTCTGAGCAAGCAGCCGACCCCCCTCCTGCTCAGAGCGATTCGCAAGCTCCCCCTCCACCTCAGAGCAAGCAACAGGCTCCCCCTCCACCTCCACCTCCAAGCGAGCTGCAGGCCCTCCATCCCTCTAGGAGGGAGGAGCAGGCTCCCCCTCCACCTCCCCTTGAGCAGTAAGCTCCCCCATCCTCATTTCAGCACACCCCGACGGGGGAAGTTTGACAGCAGAGATGTGTACTGAAGCGCGGTTGGCTGTTGCTTAGCCCGTACAAAAATCTGTGCCGACCTAAGAGGGCGAGGGTAATACTAGAGGGACCTGACCACGTATTTAATCCCCCAGGAACTGGTGGACGGTGACCAGTTGAAGGCTTACCGAGCCTTCAAGAATAACGTAAACGGGGAACTGTAAGTAAATTTCTTTGTTATTTAGGTGACGGTTTTTCTTCTACTGCATTATATAAATGTGTAGTTGATGGAACATTAATGCAGACGTGATGTTGATTTGCTGGATCCGGTTGATGATGCATGGTTCCATCGGTTGCAGACCAACTATATGGATGTTGATGTAAGTGGGACCGTAAATTATGTTTATAGTATTTGTTTTAAAAGTGTAAGCCTCCTAACATATCTTTACGTGTTTATAGTCCTAGCATATGGACGCGTACCTCTATATTCTTCGAAAGCGTCAACGGGCTTTCCCAAATGTGTACAGTCAGACGGTCAACATATTGGACTCGTAATTTTTTGTAAGTACTAAAATTAGTAATGATTACGCATGCTTGTAGATTTGTATGGAAAATATTAATAACTTTGAGTTTGTGTTTCTACAGTTCTTTCTGGAGCACCAGTACAGGAAAATGATGTCTCGTGATTCTCGGGGGCAAATCACCCCGAGGCGTTGGAATGTTTTGAGGTCTTGGTGGAAGGATGACGACCTTATGACGGTGCTTAGGGGTGCCCCGTTTGGATGCTGTTCGTGGCACGAAGTTGACATGGTAAGTGTTACTTGACATGATTTGCAATTGTATATATAAATGTCTTTGTACATCCTAACACCTGCTGTTTACGTTTACAGGTCCTAATACTGTGTAACATTGGGCGGCAACATTGGCTACTAGTAACTGTGGACCTCACATGTAGGAAGATGTTCATAGTCAACCCTTGAAGACAAGAGGTCCTAACTCATATCCGGAAGCAGCAGGTAGCCCCGTTGCGCTACTTTGTGCCCTCGATGTTGCATCAGGCAGGGTTTCATACTGCACGACCGGTTGGACTTCAGAAATTTGAGAAGACAAGTAAGCCCTTTGATGTCAGCGTGGTGTCGGAAAAACATGTCCCCCAGCAGAAGAAATCGAAAGACATTTCGTAATAGTAACTTTAAGATTGTATTATTACAAACCTAATATTTTATTAACACTTGTTAATGTGTCCAACTGCAGGGGTAACTGTGGTCCCCACACGTTGAGATTGATCGAGTACTTATTGGCGGACAGAAAGGATTTCGATTGGTCAGAAGACGATATGGGGATCATTCGGGAGAAGATGGCCGTTGAAATATTTGCAAACTCCCGACCCGTTTAGATTTATGTAGTTATTCATTTGTATACGTATCAATTCTTTTGTATATGTACCAATTATTTTGTATATTTACAAATTCTTTTGTATATGTCCCAATTGTTTTGTATATTTACCAATTCTTTTGTATAAAAATGTTTACATTTGTATATATACAAATCATATTTAAATACAATTGCATTTCAGTTAATGAACAAGTCATACGAGTTCAAATTATCACAATGTCATCATGATAACGCCTCAAATCATTCCACGGTGGAGTCTCTAGTAGGGCACGTCTGTCTGTTGTGACCAACTGTATGACAAATACTCACTTGCATCTGTATTCCTCAGGAATAACTGTGTTCGGACCTTCATTACTCAAAGCTGGGTTAGAACATCTCCTCGAATTATGCCCTGGTTGTCGACATCGTCTACAATTCTGTGTAGTTGTTCTCTCCGGAGAAGAGATACGGCGTGAAGCCCTCGGGGCGACCTGTTTGCTCCTGGAGCTTGGATTCAAAACGACTCTCTCAGGGATGTCAGATGGCACAATCCAAGTGGAAGGATGTCCAACCGGCATAATAGGAATCGAGTACGCATCAATAAGTGTTTGTCGCTTGTAGTAGTCCGCACAGAGGGATGTGAAATCCATGTTTCGGTCCCTGTAAAAACATTGTACTTCACAACGGTTTGTACGATCGACACCAGCTCTTCGTAATTCATATTTCTGGACACATACATTCCTTGTTTATCGGAACCAAGAAACCTCTGACTTCCATCAGGTAATTGCTCCCATCGACCGGTGTAAGATATTACTAATCTAACATGATCCATTGTCCTGTGAAAATCATCATCACAAACAATTATTAACAAATAAAAAAAATTACTTTTACAATTACTAAGAATTATAAAAATTTCTCAACTGTAATGGATCGAGAACATGTTCTTCGGATTCGAACTTTTTTTGTAATTGATCGAGAACATTTGCAAACGGAATGAACTTTTTGGAAAGGGATCAAGAACATTTTCTAAGTGATCGAGCTTTTTTCAAATGGATCGAGAATAATTTACAACGGATCGAGAACTTTTATAACGGTTCGATTCAAGAACTTTTATCGAGAATATTTGTCAAATTATCAAGAACTTTTATCAAGGGATCGGGAACTTTTAACAAAGGAACGAGAACTTTTTCTAAGGGATCGAGAACATTTCTAATGGTTCGAGAACTTTTTTAAGGGATCGACAATATTTGTCAAATTATCGAGAACTTTTATCAAGGGATCGGGAACTTTTATCAAGGGATCGGGAACTTTTATAAGGGACCGAGAACTTTTTCTAAGGGACCGATAATTTTTTTAAAGGATAGAGAATTTTTTTAAGGGATCAAGATTGTTTGTCAAATTATCGAGAACTTTTATAACGGTTCGAGAACTTTTCCTAAGAGATCGAGGAATTTTCCTAAGGGATCGAACATTTTTTTTCAAATAATCGAGTTTTTTTGAAACTAAACAAAACCTCGTTCCAATACAAAATAAGCTCGATTCATCTTTAAATATTACCGGTCACACAAGAAAAAAGCACGGATGTTTTCCATTTTCATACATTCTAATGCATAATCTGGAATGGATACATTGTTATCGAGATCTGGAATGGATACATTGTTATCGAGAAATGGATACATTGTTATCGATGAATGGATACATTGTTAACCCACACAGAAATGAATGCAAAATATTTGAAATGCATAAAAGAAATTTAATTGAAGATCATAAATATTTGTTACCTTCTAGTGCAAAATCTGGAGAGAGACAACTTTTTTAGAGACAGTCAAGTTTTTCAGACAAGTTTTTTGGGGATATACCAACGAGTTCAGAAAGTTGCTTTTTAAAAATTAAAGTTTAGGGACAATTTCGGTAATTCACTATAATAGATGTCTTTTAAATTTAAGTTATTAAAAGGATGACATCATCACAACACACTTTAAACTAGTGTGTATATATATAAACATAATAATTCTGAAAACAAAAAATTATCAGGGATTACCACCCTAAAATATTTGTATTAGGTGGGCCGTGTAAGCCCACCGCACCAGGCTATTTCCAAGACAGGCCCAAAACACGACCCGATCACATACACTGAAACTAGGTTTTATCAAATCAAACTATTAAAAACGAAAAACCTCCAAAATTTTCATTATTGTAACATCTTCTCAACCCAACTTCAATCTCCACACCATTGACAATAACCTATAACGGCCGACATGGGAAAGGAAGAGCTGAGGAGGAAGAGAAAGCGGAACCGCAACGGGACCAAAGCCACCGCCACAGTCTCGGAGGAGCAACGAGCTTCTGATATCTGCAATGAAGAAGAAACTCAAGTGGAGGAGATGATTGAAGAAGGCGAGGAGAGGAAAGTGGAGGAGTCTCTAGAAAAGAAGAATAAGAAGAAGAAGAAGAAGATTGAAGAAGAACACACAGGTGAAGAAGAAGAAGAGGAGGATGAGGAGAAGAAGGAGAAAGTAAAAGTGAAGAGTGGGGCTGGTGGAATAATGAGTACGACGTCGTTTGAGTCCTTGGGACTGTCTCACCACACTTTTACATCTATTCAGGAGATGGGTTTTCAATACATGACTCAGGTTTTTTTTCTTTAAAAATTTAAGCTTCTTCCAATACGAAAATTTGTTTAATTTTCTATAGATTCAATGGCATCTTTAGTGTTTAACAATGGTAAATGAAAGCTTTCAACATAATAATTGTACTTCAATCGGGTAGGATATCGTGTATGTACCAGAATTTTTTTGCATCTTACTGTGCATACAGTATAAATGTAGGATTTTTGTGGTAATTTAACGCAGATTAATAGTGTGGGGAGTTTATATGCAAATTTCTTTCACTAATGCAGATTCAAGCCAGATCAATTCCACCACTTCTAATTGGAAAAGATGTGCTTGGAGCAGCGAGGACAGGTTCTGGGAAAACCCTTGCTTTTCTGATACCAGCAGTCGAGTTGTTGTATAATGTCCAGTTCACTCCTCGGAATGGGACCGGTGTTATTGTCATCTGCCCCACTAGGGAGCTTGCCATTCAGGTCAAAATCTCTTTAAACCTTTTCTACAGCTTAAAGTATTAAGCTGGGATATCTGATTCCAGCTTTAAAATTCCTGTTTATCAATGTTTTATTATTATTGTTGTTGTTCTGAATTTCAACTATCCCATCTATGACTGATTCAATTGTTCAAATATTTCAGACTCATGCTGTGGCGAAGGACCTTCTCAAGTTTCACTCACAGACTGTTGGTTTGGTCATCGGTGGTTCAGCCAGAAGAGGAGAAGCAGAGCGTATTGTGAAAGGAGTAAATTTGTTAGTAGCAACCCCTGGTCGACTTCTTGACCATCTTCAAAATACCAAAGGGTTCATATACAAGAACTTAAAGGTACATGAACGGATTCATTTTCCTTTTCCCTGGAATTTGAATTAGTGACTTTAGCATAAATAATGAACGGATTCATTTTCCTTTTCCCAGATTCATTATTTACAAAGTTTTTCAAAGTACTTCTTTTTTGCCTTGTAGTGCCTCATAATTGATGAAGCTGACAGGATATTGGAAGCAAATTTTGAGGAAGAGATGAAGCAAATAATGAAGCTTCTACCAAAGAAGGTAAATTACGTGGTGGTTATTGTATTGACAAATAGAGACTAAAGTTTAGATAGTTATATTTATTTGTCACATGTTCACTGTAACAAGTTTTTGGTATTAATCGAGAAATGAAAATGATATGTTTAGGTTAAATACATGGTTGAACTTATTTTTCCAGAAGAATGGTATATGAATAGGTTGACCCGGCAGATTTATGTAAATGACACTGTTAACAGTAGGTGAAGTAATTTAGTTTAGAATCCTTTCATTAACTTGCTTTAAGTTGTGATTTATGTGCTTCTTTCTATTAATTATATTTTATTGGAAGCAATACTTTCTTTAGCTATAGTGGTTCAAAAAGGTTAAATCAGGTGAACCCTTTGTTCTACCTTTCTTAACCAACATTTTTTGATAGAGGGTATTGTTGTTCTCAGCATAGCTTTGATTTTTTGATTATTCGTGTGCCTAGCTTGAAGTTTATTCTGTTTAATCAGCAGAATATTTGGGTTTGGTTGATAAGTGTTTCTTAAATTTAGTAATGTGCTTTTGTTTCTTTTCTGTTATAGTTGCATTTGTACATTAGTTTTATGTTCTGTAATGGCAGAGATATTTGAACTTATTGAACCTATTTAATATGCAGGATCGACAAACAGCTTTGTTCTCAGCTACCCAAACTAAGAAGGTTTGTATTGAAACCAAATAATAATCCGTTGTCTTCTCCAGGATTTCAAGTTTTAATTCTATTTCTGAACCTTTTTTTTAATCTTAAAACCGTTGAGTATGTTTTTTTCTGCCTATATATTCAAATAACGTTTTCTTTCCTTTTGGTTTGAAATTTAGAAGTGTGTTGTTTGATTCAGTGTTGACTGAGATTGTGATACATATACTATTTTCTGTGAAACCTGCAGGTTGAGGATCTTGCTCGCTTGTCATTTCAGACAACTCCCATTTATATTGATGTGGATGACGGTAGAAATAAGGTAAATGTGCAGCATACAGTCATAATACTGTTTATATACAGACCATTTAAACCTAACAGGATTTTTGGTTTTTGTAGGTCACCAATGAAGGTCTGCAGCAAGGCTATTGTGTTGTGCCAAGTGCTAAGAGATTTGTACTTCTCTATTCCTTTTTGAAGAGGAATCTGTCAAAGAAAGTGATGGTCTTCTTCTCGTCATGTAATTCAGTCAAATTCCATTCAGAGCTTCTCAGATACATTCAAGTGGATTGCTTCGATATCCATGGAAAGCAAAAACAGCAGAAAAGAACCACTACCTTCTTTGATTTCTGTAAAGCAGAGAAGGGGATCTTGCTGTGCACTGATGTAGCAGCTCGTGGACTTGATATTCCATCCGTGGTATGTTTGTGGCATAGTTATTAAAGGCAGTAGGCGCATAGTTCTTACTCTCTTTTCCTTAAAAAAAAAATTCTATTTGTTTGGGGTGAGTGTATTGAGGATAAGGTGTGCTGCAAAATACTGGATTTTTTATTATTATTTTATTTTAATCCCATTTGCGGTTTGCCACACACCTTATCATCCATACACTCACCCCAAACAAATGGAAACCCTAAAAAAAATCCATTGCTTTGCAGCACAGTAGCATACCCTATCTTCCATACACTCAGCCCCAAACAAAAAGAAATCCTATACCAGCTACCATACACTCAGGCCCAAAACAATTAATAACCCTAATCTTCACCAGCCACCATCCCAAAAAAATAAAAACCCTAATCTTTATGGGCCACCAATCCAAACAAACAAAAACCCTAATAAAGGTTATTAGTGTTTCTATTTGTTTGGGATGGTGACCGCTAAAGATTTAGGTTTTTATTTGTTATGGGACTAAGTGTAAGGTGGTTGTTAACAAAATTAGGGTATCAAGTTTGGGGGAGGGTGTATAGAAGATAGGGTGTGCGACAAAGCATTGATTTTTTTTATTTTTTTTTTAAAGAGTTAGAAATCCTATTATGGATCTCTATGCTCTCATAAGTCATACCATGTTAAGAGAGAATTTGAAGAAAATGGGAAATTCATAAAAATCTATTAGGTTGTGCCTCGCTTTAATTAGGCATGCGCCTTGGGCTCCAAGAGTCGAGGGGATCTTCGCATTGATGCACCAAACATCTTTAAGGCTTTAATAACTATGGTTCAAGAAGTTGAAACATTATCTATTTTAAGTTGCTCCATTTAAAAGCTACTTTATTTGTCAGAATAATATGGTTTATGTAAGATTACAATAAATAGTGGCAATGATTAACATTGTCATTGTAGTAATTTGTATCCAACTTTCGGGTTGACGTATACTTGTACAAGTGAGATGGAAGGATGTTTTTGCTTACTTTTTTCTCTCTGTCTGTAGGACTGGATTGTGCAATACGATCCTCCTGACGAACCCAAGGTGTGCACAATTATTTGTTGATAATGTTCTTGTTGATCTTGGTTTCTCTTTATTTTGTTCATACACATTGAGTAACACCTAGCTTTGTGTTCCTGCTTTCAGGAATATATTCATAGGGTTGGTCGAACTGCCCGTGGAGAAGGTGCCAAAGGAAATGCTCTGCTTTTCTTGATTCCAGAAGAGTTGCAATTTCTTCGTTATCTTAAGGTCAAGGATTTTATTATTTATTTATTTTATTGAAATATAAAGGTCAATTATTTGGTTGGAGATGGAAACACAAAACTTAAAGATATGGTTAACTTCCATCAGTCTAAATGCTGCCTTGAAGCCAATGAATTACTTTTCCTGCTCTGCATAATGCATTTGAAGCAGAGGTCCCATGAATAATAAGCGGTGTCCTATAAATGAAACTGAACAAGCTTGAAATCAACAAGTTAGAAGGCAAATTGAGCAATTATGATATACAACTTGTTTACGTAAATTTAAAGTGTACAATGAACAAATTGTTTGTTAACTTCACATCCCATTTTCTTTTCAGGCAGCAAAAGTTCCTGTGAAAGAGTATGAATTTGATCAAAAGAAGTTGGCAAATGTGCAGTCACATTTGGTATCTCTTGCTTCCCATCACTATCCATTAATTTTTCTTGCCATAACCGATTGCAGGAAAACTTAGATTGTACTACTTGGATTGATGCAGGAGAAGTTGGTTGCCAACAACTATTATTTGAACAAGTCGGCTAAAGATGCATATAGATCATACATTCTAGCATATAATTCGCACTCTATGAAAGATATCTTTAATGTTCACCGCCTCGATCTACAGGTACCTTCTTTCTCCTGACCTTTTGAGGGGAAACTATTTTATTCATTATGTTAACCGATGTCTTGGGATATGGATTTAAGATTGAATGGTGTTATGACAGTTTGCAATAAGAGATATTAATGCGGAAATTATCATGTAATTAACATTTTTGTGACAACAAACTAAGGTGTTAGCAATAAATTTTTTCCCTCAATGGGAAATATTTTAGGCCCTATCAAGCAAAGCAAACTATCCTACAATAACAAATACAAACTAAAAGATCTTGACAAACAAACTCTTTCCTGCAAATTCAAATCAAGGTAATTCTAGAGAATGAGGAAGTAAGAAGGCACTGATGATGGGTGCACGAGAAAGAGAGGTGAATAGTATTGTCTGTGGGGAAGAAAGAAATTATAGAAGTTAGATGAATATTAAGCTTCATTGGTATTGAGACAAGTGTCAGATGGTTATTTTGTTTGGGTGATTTTATGTATAGTGTATTTTTTTTTACATTATAATTAGTTTAATTTAATTTGATTTTCTTAGTAAAAAAATGTATAGTTTAACTGGATTGAAGTTAAGTTTTTAAAATTAGGTTGGATTGGATCACATTTGAAATGCAGATTAAGTTTTGATCGGAGCCTGGAAAATCCAATGCATCCGATCCCACACACCCTCAAGGTGTTGTATCATTGTTGGCCAAGTTGTTAGTAGTACTTCTTAAACATTTTACGCTAAGCAATCGGGAAATGTCTCGGATTTTTTGAATGGTAAAGGATAAGATTGTTGATATAACAACCTAAACAATATAATCTTATGGTATTTTGTTGTATCCGTTATAATAACTTGTTTTTCTTGTATATTGAGCAGGCAGTTGCGGCCTCGTTTTGCTTTTCTAGTCCTCCAAAAGTGAATCTGTCCATAGACAGCAGTGCCTCTAAGTTTAGGCAGAAGATACGGAAAGTCGATGGAAAAGGAAGCCGAAATGGATTCAGTGAAAACAACCCTTACGGGAGGCAGGGAGGTGAAGACGATAAGCGTCAAATTGTAAGGTATTAGCAGCATCTGTGCCCAAATCACGGATAGGACTGCAGAAATTTTGCATTTGAGTTGTATTTTGTTTTTGTTTCTTCTGGCTTCATACAAAATCAATATTTTGTTCATTAGCTGATAAAGTCTGTAACTTATTGACATCATGATAGTGCGAAACAGATACAAGTTGATAGTGGGCTTGAAAATGGGCCAGCTCTTGTAATTTAAATCTCTATTGGTCTTCTTTATTCCATTACTATTGACAATATCCTTGAGTTGAGAACCAATCATATAGATTAATATAAGGGGTGGCCACTTCTGTTGCACATCTTGCCTTAGTGTATACGGTAATATGTTGTCATTCTCATACAGATGTACAGCCAATACCCAACAGAGTAATGTAATTCAATTCAAAAATTTACCAACTCAAATCATATATGGCAAATGATTTATTCTTATAATATAAATCAATTATGAGGTGATATAGTGAATGAAATGACTAAGGTTCAGTTTGTATAGTTGTGTTGCGGGGATAAATGCTTTTGGAATTGATGTGGGAAGAATCAGTTAAAAAGTGTTGTGAATGTATAAAATTACTAAAGGATATAGACATCTAAATGATATTAATGTGTTATATTTTGTATTTTTCTTATTTATTAGTGTTTAATATTAAGTGTTATATAATTATGGTGTTTTATTTAATTAATTACTTCTATTTTTTAATTTAATCTATTGAATTAATTAGTTCAATTTCTTTATTTCTTTATTTCTTTTTTTATTCTACTTTATTTCTCTATTTCTTTATTTTTTTTATTATACTTTATTGAATTAATTAATCTTATTTTTTTTATACAACATAAACCCAATTTTTTTTAGTAAATTTCGTTAAAGACAAAAATAAAGTTGGAAAGTTGATAAAATTTCATTTAATATCACTGTAGTACGTTTTTTAAAAGTAGAAGCTAAAATCTAAAAGTATGTATTTATAGCTTTTCAAAAACGCAGCTGAGAGAAGCTAAAAGTGATCAAAAGCACTTTTCTACAATTTTACCAAACATCCAGTTTTTGGTTCGGAATCACTTTTAGCCCCAAAAACAGTTGGTGAAGCAATACCAAACTGGGTCTAAATCATTATCCTGTAGCATTTTAGATCCACAATGGGAGGCAACCACTCAACGGTATGCTAACCGTTTTATCTGAGTACCATAGCCAGACGGCCTAGACCTGTAGCATTGTTGTAATTTATAGTTCTAAAGTCTAAACTTATTTGAGGGTGGATTAAACTGATTTTAATGCTATATGACATTTGGTATTAAAAGTAAATTTTGTGTTAGAATAACGAATCACAATGGTATGACTTATGAGAGAATTTTTATTAATAATATATATTTATATACATCTGATCCCGTCTTGGGAGAATTTTTATTTGAAAATAATTTTAAAAAAACTAAAAAATAATTGATACAATAGAATGATAGAGATAAAATAAAAAAATACAAAAAGAATGAGATACTTGATTGAGGAAACAGTGAGATATGACACCTTTTGTTACGTGTGTTGCAGTGATGTCACTAATTTAATAACTTAAGTTTAAAAGGCACCAATTATGGTGAACTACCCAAATTGCCCTTAAATAATCTATTTTTTTTAATCCCATTGTGTTTCCATCTACACTTTGAAAACGATAGCTCACCTCCCTCTCCAAAAAAACTTGTCTCTCTTCAGATTCTACAGAAGAAGATAACTTATATTTGTGATCTTCGTTCATATATTTTTATATATTTCTGTGTGGTTTAACATGTATCCATTCGTTATGATTTGTTGTCCAGTCTTTGTATGAACAATTTATTTTTCAAAGGATTGAACATTTTATTTTTCAAAGGATTGAACATTTTATTTTTCAAAGGATTGAACATTTTATTTTTAAAAATAATGTTTAGTTAAATCGAACATATTTGTAGCCAAATCGAGCATTTTTTTTAATAAGATTGAGCTTATTTGTGAAAGAATCGAGCATTTGTCAAATGATCAAGAAATTTTCAAAGGATCGAGAATATTTTTCAAAGGATCGAGAATATTTTTCAAAGGATCGAATCGATAATATTTTTCAAAGGATTGAGATTTTTTTTCAAAGGATCGAGAATATTTTTTAAAGGATCGAGATTTTTTCAAAGGATCGAGATTTTTTCAAAGGATCGAGATTTTTTCAAAGGATCGAGAATATTTTTCAAGGGATCGAGATTTTTTCAATGGATCGACAATATTTTTCAAAGGATCAAGAATATTTTTCAAAAGATCGAGTTTTTTTCAAAGGATCGAGTTTTTTTCAAAGGATCGAGAATATTTTTTCAAAGATCGAGAATTGTTTTCAAAGGATCGAGATTTTTTCCAATGGATCGAATCGAGAATATTTTTCAAAGGATTAAGATTTTTTTTCAAAGGATCGAGAATATTTTTTAAAGGATCGAGAATTTTTATCAAATGATCGAGAAGGTTTTTCAAAGGCTTGAGATTTTTTGAAAGGATCGAGAATATTTTTCAAAGGATCGAGAATATTTTTCAAAGGATCGAGATTTTTTCAAAAGGATCGAGAATATTTTTCAAAGTATCGAGAATATTTTTCAAAGGATCGAAAATATTTTTCAAAGTATCGAGAATATTTTTCAAATGATCGAGATTTTTTTCAAAGGATCGAGGTTTTTTTCAAATGATCGAGAATATTTTTCAAGTGATCGAGATTTTTTTTTTCCAAAGAATCAAGCATATTTTTCAAAGGATCGAGAATATTTTTTTTGAAGTACTGATCAGAAAAAAAAAGCTCTGGGGGTGCTGCCCTCTGCCCCCTGCCCCCCCGCGAGTTGACCGGGTAGCTCGACCACCGCAAGCTCGGCGGGGAGCTCGACCCTTGAATGCGTCTGCGTAGCCCCTAAGTTTCAACGAAACTTTCTCTTTCTATTTCATAACTCTCACTGTAAAAAAATGAACGAAAGATTCTGATGAAACAACTATTGAGAGCATTTTTGTCCGTTCACCATATTTGGTGCATTTTAAACATAAGTTATTAAAACAGTGACAGTGTTGAAACTTCACCTTCAAAAAATGCTATTTATTTTTTGAGCCCATACTTGATTCATAGAATAATAAGAATGATAATAGATTAAAATGGGCATCTCTAATATCAATGAAAAAATTATCTCCACAACTTGTTTTTAATAATATATATATTGTTAAATAAAATGTGCATATCTTTTAGTTTAATTATGATGTGTTTGAATTTGGGAAAAAGAAGAAGAATAGAGTTGAGCAGAGAAGAAGGGTAGTAATTTGGCAATATATTCGTTATCTTTTTATTGAATTCAATTGGAGCCTTATATAGGGTTACAATCAACAACTAATCTTGGAACAGCTAACCCACCGGCAATAATGTCCAAAACAAACAACTAATTAGTGTTAGTGGTTACTTACTAGCACTAATGCTTTGAATTCAAATTTATTCAAACATAATAACCTAACTACCGATTTGATTAGGACACTTCCACTTATATAATTATTTCAATATTTTTTTGAAAAGATTATTTTAATATTTATAATACTTGATTTGAAAAAAAAAAAACCTCACTTCCTAATATAACAAAAACTCACCCCCTATTTATGCATTAACTGGTGATGTGCTCGTTGTACATCACTGTCCAAATCAAGTATTATATAATACACTTATATTAAATTAGATAATACATTTTAAATCTCTAATGCAGCGCAATACGTGCAACAAACATGCCCTAATTTATCTTGGCTATCTATAATCTTATCCTCTACAACTAACCAACTAGGGATTACAATTTTTCGACAGAACTAGTGAATACAATGCGAATACAAAACAAGTTTATACAGGGTTATCGGCTGGCAAACCAAATCACGTAAGTACATTCAAGTAAGTCTAAAAGGCAGTGACATTCCTAGGTCAAAACTGTTGAGAAAAAAAGCTACATACGATCCTCTTAGTGACTTTGCTGCTAGTTACCGAATCCATATATTAGAGGCTGGGAGCTGATTCAGCATTTCAACTATGTAAATGGATTCAAATATACTTAATACTGTAAGTGGCTGGATGATAACGACGAAATGAGGTTGATATAGCGGTATACCCCTTACACCTGTATACAATGTTGTTCAATTGTTTGACCGTTTATATAATATAAAAAAAATGGTCAAATGATAGGCAATCACTAGCACAATAAAAAAAGAATGAGGCAGCATCAATGCCCACATAACTCATAACTACCCGACTCCGACTTTAATGTTCATTCTCAATTGTCAAATAACTCATGGACAAGGTTATTAATTCATTTTATTTGTCAATAATTAACTTTCGAGCTATTAATGAGAAGGCCGGTTATGATTGGAATAGTCAGTCACCTCCAAGTCTCCAACTAGATAAGTACACATTCTTTACTTTAAGAAGAAATTCTGTTAAAATCACTGCAGATAATTTTATTTCTTTTCTATAACATGCAGTTTTGAGAGACAAATCACTAGATCAGAGAGGAAACTAGTTGTCAACTTGCCATGAAACATTTTAGTCACTACTCACTAAAGTGTTATTTTCCTTTAAACAAATTATTGACTAATTGATTATTGTCCATCCTGCATGAACCGTTAAACATCTTATCAGCTCACGTGGATCTACAAGAATTTACCCGCAATAAATATGATTAGTTAATAAGTTTGTATTGGGGTGGGGTTGACCCAATCACCTAAATACAACTTGTACGTGCAAATTTCATGATTTGTAAACACATCAAAAATTAAATAAAATTAGTAGACTAAATTTTCATATTTTTATACGGTTACATCAACAAAAAAATTAACTTATAAAATAACTATGGTTAGCTGTATTGAAGCCTGAAGGTGTTATTAAAAGGGGTAAAAAAAATTATTGGTACTATTTAAGGGGTGTGTTGTGCAAATATCACCACTTTACTGATGTATGTTTAAAAGACACCATTTCAGTCGTTGAGACAAAAATACCCCGAAATATTAAAACAGTGAGGAAGTTGTCGTTTTCAAAGTCAAAGAGAAGCAACAGTTAAACCGACGGGAAACTAATCGACGGTGAAGTGACCGGAAGAGCTGCGATTGACAAAGGTAAGATTGATTATTTTTCCTTGTTTTTGTTGTTGTTAACTTGCATTACATGTTAGAATTGAGTTTTGTTGATAGAAATTGTAGAAACCGGTTAAAATAGAGATGTGAGAATGGTTGTGGTTTATGTTAGGGTTTGTAATTTAGTTGAATATCAGTTGAGGAAGATGAAATCTGGGTTATCGAGACTTTTTTCAAGAGAATCGAGCTTATTTGTTTAGTCTAGCTTTTATTTTCGTGAAAATTAGGTTTTGGTAAATCGAGCTTTTTCGAAAAGGAATCGAGTTTTTTCAAAAAGGAATCTAGCTTTTTCGAAAAGGAATCGAGTTTTTTCGAAAAGGAATTGAGCTTTTTTGAAAACGAATAGAGCTTTTTTTGAATTGGATCGAGCCATTTTTGAATTGGATCGAGTCATTTTGAAAAGGATCGAGCTTTTTTGAATAGGTTTCGAGCTTTTTCGAATAGGTTTCGAGCTGTTTTTGAATTGGATCAAGCGTATTTGAAAGGGATCGACCTTTTTTGAAAAGGGATCGAGCCTTTTTTAAAAAGGATCGAGCTTTTTTGAAAGAGATCGAGCTTTTTTGAAAAGGAATCGAGCTTTTTTTGAATTGGATCGAGCTATTTTGAAAAGGATTGAGCTTTTTTGAATATGTTCGAGCTGTTTTTGAATTGGATCGAGCCTATTTGAAAGGGATCGAGCCTTTTTTAAAAGGGATCGAGCCTATTTTAAAAGGGGTCGAGCTTTTTTGAAAGGGACAGAGCTTTTTTGAAAGGGATCGAGCTTTTTTGAAAAGGAATATACTTAACCATCATAATACCAGAAATCTCTATTTCGGTTAACACACTTAGCCAGTTTATGTAGGAGCCTTGACGATGTCATCTTGATGCAGTGCACCACTTGCTTCAGTACTTGAAAGGTTCACCAAGTCAAGGGTTATTTTTTCTACTAAAAGGCGATTTGAATTTAGTTGGGTTTTGTGAGGCAGATTGGCTTGGAGACATTATAACACAACGATCAGTAACGAGTTACTGTGTTTTTATTGGAAAAGTTCTAATTTCCTGGGAAATCAAGAAACAGACTACATTGACCAGATCATCAGTTGAAGCAGAGTATAGGTCTATGACATCCATCACTTGTGAATTAACTTGACTGAGATATTTATTACGAGATTTACGCATCGACCATTCATAACAAGTGACTTTATACTATGACAACCAAGCAGCCATGCACATTGGTTCTAATCCGATTTTTCATGAAAGGACGAAGCACATTGAGATTGACTGTCATATTATCCGGGAGTGCATTGATCAGGAGAAATCAAAACGGCTTACGTGTCTAGTTAGAATCATATTGCAGATAAATTTGCTAAGGCATTAGGTCAAGCATCATTTCACGCAGTTCTTCGCAAGCTGAATGTTCTTGACATTTACGCTCCAACTTGAGGGGGAGTATTAAAGTAAATAATCTCGTTGATTATTGGCAAGTATCACGGGTATTCGTTGGTGTTATCAATCAATATTAATTATGATAGTTGACTAGAATCAATCAATATTAATTAGTATAGTTGAGTAGAATCAATTGTAATTAATTGTAATCAATTGTAATCGAGTTAGTTTCCTTTTTCTCACATTTGTATTAGTTGTATAAATATTTATAATTCTCTATTCAAGAAATACACAGAAAATTCACAAATTCTCTCATTCTCTTTTCTTAAAAATACCAAATTTTACAATATATATGTTTAATTTGCTTGCTTAATAAAATTATGTTTTCAGTTTCAAACATACATCAACTAAGCATCTACATACAAACAAGAAGAGAGGGCTTAGGACTAAACAAAAATGGTCTTAGCAAAAATTCCTTCAAACCAAAACCTCACAATTTTCTTAGATTTGTTTTCTACTTTTATCAATTTAAATTTTAGACCAAATAAAATTTGAAAATCATATATAAAAAAGACAAATAAATTACAAGAAAAAATTTATTAACAACAGTATCATAAGTGCAATCGACGGCAAAGCAACGATCGAAAATGTACATGACCATAATAATTGATGGCTTATATTGTCAAAGTAGACAGTTAGTGTTGAATGTGCTTATAATAAAAGTGATTTACATGAAATTAACCTTGAGATAGAATTGATTTTATGTTAAATAAAAAAGAATAATACAACAAATTATTCATAATCATTTTGTCAAATCAAACCAGATTATTAAATAATCAATTTTATTTTTTTTATCAAACATCAATTTTACACTAATTAAAAAAACATATATTAAAATTATTAAATAATCAATTTTTTAACTTTTTAAAAACAACCTTAATTTGAGAGGATTAATTAAACTAATATGATTCGAATTGGCCTAGACATTATAATAAAAGTTGCTACTGGCACTATGGGTGAAACTAGACATTTTTTTATAGGTGGACTGTGGATGAATTCATTTAGATAAAATACTTATATTATACGATAAAATAAAATTATTTTGATGATAGATCTCGAAAGTATGAGAGAATTTTCAATAATTAAAATAAAAAAGTATATCTAGTCAGGAGACATAATAAGCTTGATCCTCAAATACATATTCTAACCAAGATTAAATACAAAAAAATAAAATTGAAATACGCATGCAATGTAAATACAATACGAACCTACTTAAATTTTAACTTCCAAGGATTCAAAGAAACAAAAACATCTATTACGGAATCTGAATCAATTGTATCAACAAGTCTTCTTTCAATATAAACAATCATACAATTATTGAGAAAGTCATCATCCTTTTGTTGTGCAAAGATGTTTAAACAAGTTTCATAGACGAAAATAAAAATTAATTTAACTAAATAAATTTAAAAATAAAAATAAAAATAAAAATAAAACTTACAGTTTTCTCCTGTCGACTTCTGTATACCTCCATAAACCCAAATGCTATGAAAGCTCATAAAATTGAAATTCTTATAGATTTAGAGATTAATTTATACGTTAAATCTACTACTTTTGGTTGTTGTTTAGGTTGATTTTTGAGTTATTAAAGAATTAAAAATTTTCAATTTGATCTTTCACTTGGTTAAAGAAATATAATGGGCTTTAATAAATTTGATGTATATTTTAAAATTATTTGACTATTATAAAGATAAAGAACGGTAAGTTAAGTTAGAATCAAAATTGGGTTGAGATATACTTATAATTAAATGGGTGTATTTAAAACTAATTATGTTTTTAATTAAAAAAAAAAAGAAGTTAAAGGGCCACTAGTAGATCTTTTTTATATTTATGGTTGAGGTGAGTGTTTCATTTGGTATTTTACCGGAGACTGTCAGGATAATTTTCAAGAATCTAAAAGGAGATTTGGATGAGTTAAAAAAAGAAAGAAAAGTTTACACCTTTCTAATCAATTAACACTCGTTTAATATAGTCAATTAACTGAATTATTTCTATTAAATTTTTATATATTATTCTATTAAAAAATAGAATTAATTTAAACCATTAATCTATTAATTTAGATTAATATAAAGTTATATAAAAAGAGTATTGAAATTCATAAATTAAACATAAATTGTCAATGTAATATAACTTTCCATATATTCTTTTCAATATTTACATTCTAAATAAATGAACATGCATTGTTATCATAATATCACTTACCGTATAACCTTTGCATTATTCCGTATTAAGTATGAATTTTGATAAATTTTTAAAAAAACTTACCATACTTGATTTTATAATCTCAAAAGGAAGACACAGCTCATTGTCACGAGGCAACTGGATAAGAAAAAGACTAAAAACACCCTGGTTTAAAAAAATTATATATATATATATATAGAAGGTAGCTCACGGGCTCACTAAAAAAATCAAAATCTAATCAACTTAGAAAATCGTCATAACCACCCAAAAATGTTCACCAAAAAACCAGCCACCACCTTCATTTTCATTTTCATTTTCACTCTCACTCTCACTCTCCTCCACAGCCAAATCCATGCGAATCCAATCAAGACCATCGTCGTCCTGGTGATGGAGAACCGTTCCTTCGATCACATGATCGGATGGATGAATAAGATCAACCCGGAAATCAACGGCGTTGATGGGTCTCAATCCAACCCATTGTCCACAACTGATCCAAACTCAGAGAAATTCTTCTTCAACAACACGTCTCATTATGTAGACCCTGATCCTGGACACTCCTTTCAAGCAATCAGAGAGCAGATATTCGGGTCCAACGACACATCTGCAAATCCTCCACCCATGAATGGCTTCGCTCAGCAAGCTTTTTCCATGGACCCTTCCAAGAACATGTCTCAGTTTGTCATGAATGGCTTCGATCCGGATAAGGTTTCTGTCTACAAGACTCTTGTTTCAGAGTTCGCAGTTTTCGACCGGTGGTTTGCCTCCGTGCCCTCTTCGACGCAACCAAACAGGTAGGGACGAAGCTATGAGGAGGTCTGGAGGAACCCTTCTAGCGTTTTGGAAAATTTCATTTTAGTCCTTATATGTTCTTTAAACTTTCTATATTTGCATTTTTATAAAAAGAAGATTTTACTAATTGTCCCCCACAAACTTGATTAAATTTAAAATTCTGGCTTCTCCTGTCGGGAATGGAACAGACTGTACGTCCACTCCGGCACATCCGCTGGAGCCACCAGCAACATTCCGGCAAAGCTAATACAAGGGTACCCTCAACAAACCATATTCGACAACCTGTGGGACACCGGATTGTCGTTCGGGATATACTTCCAGAACATTCCGGCCACCTTGTTCTACCGGAACCTACGGAAGCTGAAATACGTCCTGAAGTTCCACCCGTACGGGTTGTCGTTCAAGAAGGACGCGAAGGAGGGGAAGCTGCCGAACTACGTGGTGGTGGAGCAGCGGTACATGGACAGTAAGAAGGAGCCGGCGAACGACGACCATCCGTCGCACGATGTGTACGAGGGACAGATGTTTGTGAAGGAGGTGTACGAGACTCTGAGGGCTAGTCCGCAGTGGAACGAAACTCTGTTGGTGATCACGTATGATGAGCATGGTGGCTTTTATGATCATGTGGCTACGCCCGTGAGTGGGGTCCCCAGCCCGGATGGTATTGTGGGGCCCGACCCGTTTCTTTTCAAGTTTGACCGATTGGGGGTTAGAGTTCCTACAATTATGGTCTCACCTTGGATTCAGAAATCTACAGGTATGTACGCGATTTAATTACACGCTTCTTTTTTTTTTTTTTTTTTTTTTTTTTTAGATTTCTTGCTCGTAAAATAATATTTTTTGTTGATTATTATAGTTAGGATAGTAATCATGTTTAAGTTGATAGGGAAGTTTTGTTGCTTAGAGATTCTAGTGAGAGTGACCTTTGAAAGAAAAAATAATATAGTCTTAATAGTGATTGATTTTAGTAGGTTCAATTAGACAATTGTTTTTTTTTAAAAAAAATAGTATGGTATTGAATTTGATTCAATAATTCTTATGCGTCACAAAAATTATAATATGATACTGCATCAACAAATGCCCACTCGGGCCCGTGATGGGCAAGTGTGGATACTGAAGTGCAAACCTAATCGATGCAAGTTCGGGTGTGGGTTTGAAAAAATAATTCACACCTGAACATGCAAATTTGTTTTACTTTATAAATAATATAATATATATTTTATTAATAAAAAATACAGTAAAGCATATTTTAGTTACTAATGATGTTATTAGATGCATAATTTGTGTATAAAATTGTTGATTTTATTGTGGTTTCTTCATTTCTCTAAAGTTAATGAAAGCTTCGTAAGCCGATTGAGGATTTTTTTTTTCTTAAAGTTTGATTAATTAAATGATTCCATTAGTCAGTTTTTTTTTTTTGTAGATTAACTTAATTATAGAACGACTTCTTCAAATAAATTTAAAAAAATGTCAAGATATATTTATGATAAATTTTTATTAGAGTGGTTTATATTTGAATGAAAATAAATCTATTTTTACTCAAAATTTAAAATAATTTATAATTAATAAACCGAAATTTAAGATTATATTGAAAAAACTTGACCAACAGGGAACAACTATCATAATACAAGGCTTTGTTTTCTGGATGGAGATTATATGTTGAGCTAATCTTTATCATAATCTCAACAGAATTGTTGACATCTATAACTACTGGCTGAGATTAATTAATTTAGAATTGAGATTCTCTAACGAACTAATTATTTTTTCTTGACCTTAAAAAATCCGTTGACAACAATAATGTGTGGGTGAGATTAATTTAGGATTTTGAGGTTCTCTGTTGAGTTAATTTTTTTCATAATCTCGACAGATACTGATATGCTAATTTTTATCTTGATCTCAATAGATCTACCACATCTATAATGTGGCTGATTTTTTTTTTTTATATAGTTATTTTTCATTTCCAATATCTTACACTGCAATGTAGTATCTTTAATATTTGAGTTCAAGACAAAGATCAGCTATCTGAATCCAATAGCTAACATTTATTCTGTAAAAGTCAAAAAGATGTGCTGCTGTCTCTGCTATTTCACACTTCACAGTCACTACATTTTTTTAAAGGAAGACGGTGTTGAGTTCCTCCCCACCTTAAAATGTGAAAAGAAGACATTGAAATTTTGTTTTGTTTTGCAATTGTCAAAACAACTTGACGGTATTGGACAGACTAAGAAGCTAAAACCAAGTAGCCAAGCCAGCTCACTGCAAAAGTAAAGTTGTGGTGTTGTGGTGTTGTGCCTCATCCATGTGTTGGTTGGGTGTCGTTGATTTTATCTTTTTAGCTTCAATTTGTCAAAAAGATGCATATATAGGTGCAACAGTAAAGCAACTCTTTTAGCTTCTAGTTGAAGGAATAGAAACTTCTAATTAGAAGCTATCGAGGTTTCTTGTAGTATCAGGCTGTGTGCTGTGATGTTGATGATAGATTGATAGTGTCACACAGAGGATCATATGAACACTTTCACAAATACAATGCATTTGTAAGGTCCCGTACTGTTGCGTATGGGTTTGTACCCACATGAATTATTAGCTTAACATAAGTTAGATAATGCCAGAATATTAAACAAATTATGTGATGATGACGCAGTTGTTCATGGGCCCAATGGAAAACCTTTTCCAACATCAGAATATGAGCACTCTTCCATTCCAGCAACGGTTAAGAAGATCTTCAATATGTCCTCACCATTTCTTACTAAGAGGGATGAATGGGCTGGTACCTTTGAAGGCATTGTTTCAACCAGGACAGAGCCCAGAACTGATTGCCCAGGTCAGTAACCTAGATACACCTCTAATTCAAATAAATGTTTTCTTGTGACATATAAATATAAGTTCTATTCAATGGTAATATATACTAAATTTGATTCATTTGAACAGAGACTCTCCCGACGCCGGTCAAGATCAGGCAGAGTGGGCCCAATGAAAATGCCAAACTAAGTGAATTCCAGCAGGAGATGCTACAGCTTGCAGCTGTGCTCAAAGGAGACCATATCCTTTCCAGTTTTCCAGAAACTATAGGGAAGGAAATGACCGTAAAACAAGGGAAGGAGTACATGGAAGATGCAGTGAAGCGCTTCTTGGAGGCCGGACTTCTTGCTAAAAAAATGGGAGTTGATGGAGAACAAGTTGTCCAAATGAAGCCTTCCCTCACTACAAGATCAACCAAAAACCCATAAAAGATACAACTATATTGCTTATTTAGCCACATAATTGTACAAAGAATATGTCATGGCACTGGTTTAATGGTACACAAGTTCACTTGTGCAAAGTTGGCAAAATATTATGAGAAAAGCTATTTGTAGTCGAGCAAAAATAAGGGCAATCCAACATATATACATTTTTTTTTCCAACAATACTAATATAGTAATATTCCCAATAGATGTTCAAAACAGTCCACTCACTATCTCAACTAAAGAAGAAAGCTTTCTCCAAAAATTGTTTACGAACCAACGGAATACTGCAATTCCTAAAGTGCAAGGATTTTTCAGTTTACAGGACTACAACTTCCAACCAGCAATAATTTTACTATATACTCTGAATGTGTTAAGTGCAAAAGAATTTGGTGTTCTTCACACTTGCATGAACAAATCAATAACGAAGGATCCTTTATTTTACTCTAGTTTTCTCTTCTTGATCTATACCACTATTTTCTTTACCTGGGATTAGTATGAAACAAAATTTCACTAAATTCAATCTTCATTTCTATATCAGCCACTCGTTAATGCATCCCACCCAGGAATATTAGCTGTAGCTTCATTCACCATCTTCACAAGCCTCACCTGTAGACAATAACAGAGGACGATAATCAACAAGAAAGAGGAGGGGGAGAGAGATAATGAAGTTTGTTAGTTTTCAACATCTGAATAAGAGAGTTTTTACTGAATTTTGGTTTCTCAAGGAAATTTTCATTCTGATTTAAAATGAGACTGGTATGGATTGAATTAGAAAACCAACAAAATATTCGTAGTTTTGCAGCATTTTCTTATTATTTTTGGAGTAAAAATCTGTTCATGGCTTCTTTGAGCTAGTACATGCTGCAAAGCTCACACTTAATGGAAAATCCTCAGCTAATTAGCTTAACCTGAAAAGGCCCCTGATATTTGGTTAAGAAACACAGAATGCCCCGGTGCTACTATTGGTCTTGTGGCAAAGTTATGACTTTTTTCCAGTGATTGATTATTGACAAAAGAAAAGAACTACACAAATAGAAAGATCTTTTAGCCAACTAGACCAGTAATTGTCTTCTTTTGTCAACCTCAGTAACCAATACATATGGGAGACTAAACCAATGGAGCGAAATCTTCATTTGACGCATCACAAGTTGATTCGAGTCTCTTACAAAGTGCTGAACAGAAAATCAGGTTTATTAGCAGTAGCTTCTTCATTTCCGTCAAATATGACATGAGTGTTCATGCGTTATTCCAATGGTACAGACTATAAACCAACAGACTTCTCTTCAAGAGGTTCAAACTTCAATTTTCTTAAACATGTTAATGAAATTTGACAAGGTGGTAACAGTCACCACTCATGGGATTTGGTTATCTTAGCTTCTACAATTAGAAATTTCATTATACTTATTTTTTAAGTACAAACAGGATGATGGGAAGGATATTTATAACACTGCTTTAGCATCAATTAAAATGTGTAAGGTTTTGAGGTCCATAGCAATAGTCAAATTGTTCTTTTTTTTCATATTTATTTTGAACCATAACCTAACCTTATTATTACATTCCATTATAATAATAATTCATGATTAGTTATATGATTTATCAGTATAACAAAACGTCCTAAGTTTTCCAATCACTTTATAATGTACGTCAAAGATTTATAACATGATATAGAAAGCAGCATCAACTTTAAAAGGCTATTTAAGAAACATAAATATGGCCTCAAGCATGCAATCAAATTCAATTTAGCACCAGCTGATTCCAGTTTATGGTTTCTCAAATAGCCGTTAAACAAATGAAGATTACTGAAGGGCATACCACAGTTTCAGGAACTCCAGGAGGGGGTAAGGACAGGTTTCTTGGCGGAGGACCACTAAGATAAGATCTCTTGTCAAAACGCCATTCTCCAATCTTTCCATACGTCAACTCTCCCTGGATTACAACCAAATCACAGAAGAATTGTTGATGTCTATGGAAGCAAAAATGTGTCTTTAAAGATCCTACCCAAAAAAAAAAAATACTAATAGATAACAAAAAGAGAAGAACAAAAAGAGAAGAAAATCTAGCACACCACCCACACTAGAAATACATGCAAAACAATCAAGTTAAGTCGGTGAATATGTAACGGTTAAAGCATCAGATTCTGAGGCCACACAAAGAAAGAGCTTCTTACCTTTAAATTGTAATCACATCCATAAGTATAATGAATTATGAAATTCTTTCCGACTTCTAAATCCCATGGAGGCTAGAAAACAAGCAAAAACGTTAATTGTACATTCTCAACTTAGGCAGAGTAATTTACAGAAAAAATAAAAGCACAATTCATTAGCTAATGGAAAACCTGTAGCATGAAGTCTTTACGAAGAATATGCCGCACGCCATGCAATGCAGATGCTACAGCATACGCATACCTAAGTTCAACAAGACATGTTAGTAACATTGAAAGTCATCTATAACTATCAATTAAATCTTCTAAAGAATTCTACTCACATTTCTAGCACCCATCCAAATGCCTTATCCGTTTGTGGATCGTCTTTCATTCTCAAAGATATATTCAGCCAAGTGGGAGAAATATCCTCTAGCAAAGACTGAAAAAAGTAATTTAGGTTATTTGCTTTAATAAGACAACACTGATGAAAGTACAAAAGGCTGCCAACAACAATGATGATACTGACTATATCGATATGTATTATGTAGTATGTATTAACCATATTAATAATTGTTACAATCTTATTGAATTGCAACTTAGATACTCTATTTTATTTCTTAAGCTCTCAAATAGATTACAAAAGAATTTATAAAATTTACAGCAGTTGAAAAGTCAGTCATCCATGATTAGTGCAATTAGTTTACACATGCTGTGATACAATAAGAGTTCTACCTTTTTTATTATTACAGGAGAATTGCCAATTGGATCAATTTTGTTCACTGGACCCTTCTCCTCAGGATAGAACTTCCTAATAATTTTCTCATGTTCAGCCGGCTTAATGTAAAAAAAGGGAAAACCTGCCGGATGGCTTCTACGAGCCAAGTTAGGCAAAGGATTTACGAATAGGTGGTCAGGCTCTGCCATTAGGATGTATCTGCATCAGTTTTAAAATCCACTTGCTTTAAGATTTGACTTACATAAAGAAAAGGCATGGATAGAAGTTGACTCACTCATCGTCAACTGCATCTATCACAGAGGAGAAGAAGAAAAGCAAGAATAAATAATTAGTTAAGATACTCACTCTTCCTCGATTGTTGCCTTCTCTAGCCATTGCACAAAAGCCCAGGGTCTATTTAAGACGATATAACCCTGGTAGTACAATAAAATATAATAAAATTATGAGAAAAGAAAAATCAATGATAGGTTATTGTAGACTATAGACAATAGATAAGGGAAAAAAAAAAATTCTGTGAAACTAATACGAGTATTCATCAGCTATCTATCATCAACTATAATGCAGAGCAACTAAAATAAGACAATGCAAGCGCAGAAGTATCTAATCTTATTTGAAAGTTATGTTATTGGATGATACTTTAGTTCGCATAAACTATACCATTCTTTTATTACAGTAACTTTTTAATGCAGAGATTAGGAAATGCATAAACACAGTTCATAAATTTGAAACTACATATGCAAAATAGGTATACACAAACACATGGATAAAGCAATATTAGCAGACATACAAACACCTGTATAAAGCTCACACCCAAAATTCAGAATGGAATCAATTAAATTTCTCCTGTGAAACTGCAGACATTTGAGTCTTAAACTCTCTGCCTTGATCGGCCTTGGCACTACAAAGATGAGCACTCATGCAATATTTATCTTTTCCACAGGACGAAACCTCCCAACACACTGAATTCCATGACTAAGAAAGACAACTGAAATATCAAATAATCAATAGTCCACCAACTCTACCAACTTTCTCAATGCTCCAACCCTCTGATCATGATAAGAACAGAACCTAAGGAAGAGCATTCTTTACACTAGAAGAACGGAGAAGAAAATGGTGTTTTAACTGTATAACAGCAATCAGCAATCATTGCACTCACATTACAAGAATAAGGATAAATTGACCTAAGTTCTAAAACAGAAGTACAAGGACAAAGGTTTATGGCATATTGGCATTATATATCTTGTTTTTCTTAAAGGGATGAGACTTTCAAGAATCAGACTGAACTTAAAAACATACAAATTCTTCGATCAAAAAGCTTATCAACTTGCAACCATCATGGCAAATGAAAAATTAACTAAAATAGGATCAGCTCTTTCCTAAAGTATTAACTTATTTACTCTATTCGAGATTAATTGAGCTTTACATGCCTTGCCTTCTAACGTGCAATAAATCATCTTCCTTTTGACTCATGACCTCTTTCTCTATTGAATTTTCTAAATATTATACTTGTTGGAGATTGGCAGAACCATTTCGAGGATCTAGCATTTTACAAAACAAAATATATAGTAACGATTTAAATTAACAATATGATCAGTTCCCAAATGAAACTTAACGAAGAAGACGAAATATAAATTGCACTTATAACAGTGCAGTCCAATTGACAAGGGTGTAGCATTACCTTAAGAAAAACAGCAGTTTATACCTATTGAAACGCAAAATGAAAATAATTTAAGAGCAACTGAAAGAGGAGATAAGAAGAGTTTCTCACCCGATCTAGACCCTCTGGAAGGGGATCGACAACAAACGTTGGAATCTCCTCCATCAAATTGTCAGGCTTTCCCGAATGCAAAACTCGGGTAAATTTTCCCATGTCCGATCCAGGCATGTCTTTCACCTTCTTATACCAGTAGTACATAATCCGAGACTGCCATTGGCTATAAGGTGCATCAGTTGCTGTGAGGGCAACATGATATCTAAAATCGGAATTCTCTCCCGTGTTAGGATCAGAAATCTCAGATGCCCAATTCTCCAAACTGGATGACTTGTTGTGTATTAGCATAGTCAACATGTTATAAGTTGCAAAGAAAAACCCCAGTAACAGAAGCACTAAAAGCAATGGCGACGCATTACCCGAATTCTTTCTCCCAATCATTTTCAAGTCCTCACTGCTAACTAAGCTAAACCCAATTCAACTATCTAAAACAAAACTAAAATGCAAACATTAATAGTTCTATTCCATTCCTTGAAATCCTCCCATTCACAATTCAAATACACAACTGTAGCAAGTAATCTCCACCCATGTTGAAATTCTTAACGAGTCAACTACAGAACCAGATACAAAAAAGGACATAAACCTGCATTAGAATTGAAAAAACCAATAGTAAGCCAATGTAATAAAAATATATCCCCTGTTTCACAAGCAAAGAATAAACAATAATATAGAAGAAAAAAAAAAGTCTACAGCGTCAATAACTTCCAATCAAATAAGTTTCCAGAAATTGACAAAAACACAAGAGTGGGGTTGTGGAATTTGAATTTATTTTCACATTATATTGAATACAAGATCTAATACTACTGAAACGAAGAGAGAACAAAAATCATAGGCCTAACATAAAACTGCATTAGATATTGCAAGAACAAGAGAAGTGCATTACCTGAAAAAGTCAAAAGAGTTTCAGAGAGAGACAGTGAAGTGCATTAACTTTGTTGGAAGCTGATCTGGTGCAACTATGAACGAGTTGTTTGATTGACTCATTGTTTCCATGGAAAAGAATAATTTATTGGGTATTATCGTTATAGTCCCTAAGTATAGGTAAAAGCTTAAATTTTTAATCGTGTTTAATTTTTTACAACCTGTAGTCCTTTATTTTTAAAAAATACATTAAATTAGTTCATTTGACCACAATTTTAAAGGTCAAATATTACAAAAAAAATAAAATGACATTTTTGCCCCTGACCATTTATTTTCTTTTAAAATGTAAAATAAAATAATAAATTTTTTCTTATGAGAAAAAAATAAAAAAAAATGTTAAAAATTAAAATATATCATAAAAAATTAAATAAAAATGAAAAAAAAAAGATTTTTTCTTAAAAGAAAATGAAAAAAAAAATGATTGAATCTTCAAATTACATCCAAAGCTAGAAAACAAAATAATAATAAGAAAATCATCCCTAGTTTAAATTTCCTTTTTTTCCAATTTCCTTAAAAGTTCATCACTATTTCCTTTTTTTTTTTTACTATTTCATTTTTTTTTTACTATCTCCTTTTCCTTTTTCATTTGTTTTACTATTTCCTTTTTTAATTAGAATTTTAAATTTTAATTAAATGATTTAAAAAAAAACTCATTCATCTCCTCAACCACCACTACCATCATCATCATCATTCACCATATATGTTTGAGTTCTTGAACAAGTGAATTACAAGATTATTCAAGAATTACAAATCAACTTCATCAAAGATTTTACACCTTGTAAGGAGATACCATTTCTTCAACTCATCAACCAGACTCTCAGTTATGCGAGAGAGTTGGAACGGATCGTGTAATTAGAGTTGCTGCACAATCGCATGTGCCTCTCCTATTTTCGATACTCCAGGCTCTTGATAGAACTGTTGTCATCAACAATTGTTTACTTTCCCCATTTGATGTAGACCTTAAAATTGTGGTTCTTTTTTTGTATTCCTATTCGGTCACTTTGATTTCTTCTGATTCACATGACCCCATTTAAACAAGCTTCTCTATCGGTATCTACCACCCAAAAAGAAAAACCTCATCAAAATTCTAGAGTCATCATCCAAATCAATTTCTTCTAAACCTAAATCTTCAAATTCGTCAGTAAGTGGTAACTTCAGAACAATGAACCAATCAACTAAAATAAATCCAAATTTCAAACAAAATCCAAGAAAATAATAAATAAAAACCAATGTCCTCTATTTGATTTAGAAGACTGGAGATAAGATGAACAAGAAAGCAAATCTGAAAAACTTTTTTTAAAAAATTGAACAAATCTGAAAACTAAAAAGAAAAATTAGCAGATCTGGAAAATTTATTTGAACAAAACTAAAAATTGTTAAGAGAGTGTTTTAAGCAAATAAATTCAACAATAGTCTTCATCAACACCAAACACAAAGCCAAACACAGAATACACCATCATCAATATCAAACTCAAACCTAGAACACAATCATCAACATAAAACCCAAACCCAAACCCAAACTTGCCAAATCCCACCACCATCTATCTTAATCACCCAACCCTAGCTTCATATCCAACCACCCCAAACCAAAATCCAGATTCGAAATTAAAGCTTTAAAATCTATCAAACACAACTAGATTCGAAGCTTTAAAACCCAAACCCATATTCAAACTCATCGAAAATCACCATCACTAGTCTGATTCCTCTTCATAGATGAGATTGACGCTTGATCACACAGGTGAATGGGAGAGATAAGAAGGAACGTGAGAAAAATTCGAAGAGAGAGACGACGGGATGGAAAGAAAGAAAGAGAAGATACATCGATCGGGATCTCCTCGGTGGTTGTGGCAGTGACGGTGGCTAGGGTTTTGGTGTTGAAGAAGATGATGATGACGAGAATTTTTTAGGAAGAAGATATTTAGGTTTATGGATTTTACGATGATGATGGTGATGAGTTTTTTAAAATCAATTTAAATTTATTTATTATTTAATTCTTTTATAAAACTATTTTTAAAATTTTAATAATACTTAAATAATATTTGTTTATTTTTGAAAAATAAATATATGTATTTGTTCTTTAATTCTTTATTAATATTTTTTTTGGACACATGGCTATTTCATAGTTTAAAGATTAAAATACCCCTAGAACCGTTAAATTGGATTAACAGTTGATTAATAGAAGGACCTATTTGATGTATTTTTAAAAAGTAAGGACCACGGATCGTAAAAAAACAAATACACTTAAAATGTTGAGTTTTTACTATACTTAGGACCTAAAACGATAATATCCCTGATGTATCACATATTTTATTATGAAAAAAAAAAAAACTTTTGTCGACTGTCGAGCATTAATTATTCATTGCATGCTTTCCATTAGGATGAAATTCCCCTTTTAGAGTTTTAGCCATCAAATTAATGAAATTGAATTTTATTTACGTCGAGCGTCGAGCTATATGTTTTTTTGTCAGCTTTAGTCATTGCCTTGACCAAAATACCCTATACGTATATTTTACCTTTAGTCTCTTCACCACTAGGTCCTTTTTCCACTCTTTTCCTTTTCTTCAAGCTCCAACATAGTGTAAAAACGACATACTACGAGCACAAACTGATTTTTTTTTTAAATTTTACTTTTATTATTATTAAAATTCGAACCGATTTGATAATCATTTATCTAAATTTTAATCTTATCCATCCACTAACTGAACTACACTTCTGAAGATCGATGTCATTTGCTTAAGAATACTAAGAATAAATCAAATATTACAAGCTAATAACAAACTAAACTTTACATGCTATTACGCACTAACATATGAAAGTTACAGTGTAATTTTGTTAAAAACACGAAACTAACTGAATCAATAGATTAAACATGTGAATACAACATGTTAAACACATATTACCACATGAAGCAAAAAATTCGTAAGTTACGACCTAAGTTAATTTTTGGTTTATTTTTAGTTTCTCCTTTTACTTTCTCTCTCATTTGAAAATGAAATGTTACGAACTAAATTAATTTTGTCTACACGATGAAATGATCTGAGTTACAAAAGCTTGGCGGCATTTATTATTTTTTCCACACCATATTTTAATAAATAATTAAATCACTAATATACCTATCAAGTAAATTACTTGAAAGAGAAAATAGCTTAAACAGAAAAAAAAAAAAAACTATGTTGACACCCACACGTTTAATATACATCCCTTTTTCATCATCCACCACCTATCATATGCTAGAATTACTTTGAAAATCTTCCATACAATTATACAAACAATTGTTGGCGAATAAATCGTCACTACGTGAGAGCGTTGCCGTATAGAATACAAACAAACAATATCAAAAGAAATAATTAAGAGGGAAGAGAATAAATCCAATCACACATCACAACGATTTTACGTGGAAACCTAAATCAAACCACGGCCGTCAGAACGACATGAAAAAATTCCACTATGTTGTAAATTGTTACAACGACACACTCAAAATTCTCTTTCTAGAATATCTCAAACCCAATTACACCCAATGCTCTCTTGAGATCTCTCCAGATTTGTTAATTTTGCTTCACCCCCTACAATATCCTAGCTATTATGGTCTATTTATATGAATTACAAGGAGTTTAAGATAAAAGGAAATCATACTCATAAACGTACAAGAATTACTTGTTCCACATAAATATTATTTCCTATTTATGACAAGTCTTATTGTTTAAGAGAAATCCCTTTATTTTAAGTACAATATTTTTCTATTCTTCATGAAGACAAACTCTTTCCTGTCCGATTATCACAAGAACTTCACGAAGAAAACACATTTCCTATTTTCACGCAACATTTCTGATTTGGGAAAAATCCACTATTACCGGGGTTTAGGCCGCGGTTGGCCACCCACGCCTAACACCTCGGATCGTCACTGTTATCCACCGCTCAGAATACCGAGGTTGGTGCATTTACCTTCACCGCGGTCTACACCACGTGATCCCACTAAAGTCGGCCGCTCCCTATGCCATAGTCTGTGTGCGTTTGTCTGCACCGCGGTCTACGTTGCGATTACTACCAGGTTTCGTTCCTTCAGTTCTTTCAGTTTTTAAGCCTCTCTCAAACACTATCACCTACTTCCAAACACATCCCACGTTTCTAGAAAATCTTTGTATTGGTTGAATCTCGTTTAGTAACCATTGGAAATTCGACTCATATCCCACAATCCTCCCTTATGGCGAGAATTCCCAACACTTTGTCCATAGCTTTGACTCTTATCACCGAGAATCAACATACCCACCATAAGATATAATCACATAGGAACACCCTTCCCAAGATTTCACCGGCATATGTCAAAATTTATCTTGCTGAAAAATGTGGTGCAACTCCTTATGTTAGGTTTCTAGGGAGTTCGTTCAGTCATCGACATCCTTATTCACCACACACCTTGCATCACCTCATAACCAATGCCCGTGCGTAAATTGTGGACCCGCTATCAGTAACACATCCTCTTTCATGACAACTAGCGGTAATGCCATACGGATGTTTATGCCCCTTTAGAGGGCATCACTGTAGTCGTTATACTCAAGAGAGGTGACTGTCGGATCCCCCTCTTTGAAGCCTTTAGCCGCACTTTTCTTCTTATTTTGACAATCCATCGTTATGTGTCCAGAATGTCCACATCCCCAACAAATGCCTTTCTTCTTGGAGTCTCCCTTCTTCCTAACAACCAAAAGGGCAGAGTTATCAGAAGATTTACCTTCACTCTTTAGCCTTCGTTCCTCAGAGATTAGTTTGTTTACTACATCTCCAAAACATATGGTTGAACTCCCATGCATCAAGATTGGTTTCATGTGCGCATAGGACGGTGGAAGGGACCAGATTAGTCTTAATCCCTTGTTTTTTTCATCGATCTTCACTCCAATCGACTCTAGTTCGGAAACTATCCCATTGAGAACTCCTAGATGATCAAAAATCTTCATACCTTCAGTCATCTGCAGCGTGTAAAACTGCTCATTCAGGTAGAATCGGTTGCAGACAGTCTTTGGTTGATATAATTCTTTAAGCTTCTCCCAAAGTTCTTTCGCTGAATATGTTCCTTGAATATTTACAAGAACATTCTTGGCTAATCTCAATCGTATCGCACTTGCAGCCCTCTCATTTAGAACCTCTCATTCATCATCGCTTATCACAACTTTTCCAGAACTAGTACCATTCGTTTCTTTTCTAGAATCTCCAAAGCCTTTAAGGTTCGTAGGGGT
The DNA here is from genome assembly GCA_032871835.1 of Dipteronia dyeriana. Classification (NCBI taxonomy): domain Eukaryota; kingdom Viridiplantae; phylum Streptophyta; class Magnoliopsida; order Sapindales; family Sapindaceae; genus Dipteronia; species Dipteronia dyeriana. The sequence continues at coordinate 18,686,243 of CM065301.1, read as the reverse complement.
TGCTTGCCCTTCAACGCCTTGTGTAAATCGTATTGAATTAGCATATCTTTGACTTGAACTTGCCACAAGCCAAAAGTTAAATTTTCCATTGAACTTCTCGATCTCGAATCTCATCAACTTTGCCATATCAGTTTGTTAAGATCACTATCAAGCAACCAGGCTCTGATACCAGTTGTTGGCGGATAAATCGTCACAACGCGGAAGCGTTGGCAGATAGAACACAAACAAGCAATAGTAAAAGAAATAATTAAGAGGGAAGAGAATAAATCCAATCACACAACACAACAATTTTACGTGAAAACTCAAATCGAAAAAAACAACCACATTCGTTAGGATGACAAGAGAAAGTTTCACTCTGTAGTAAATTGTTACAACCACACACTCAAGATTCTCTCTCTAGAATACCCCAAACCCAATTACATTCAATGCTATTTTGAGATCTCTCTAGATTTGCTAATTTTGCTCCACCATCTACAATAGCTTGGCTATTACGGTATATTTATATGAATTACAAGGAGTTTAAGATAAAAGAAAATCATACACCTAAACGTACAAGAATTACTTGTTCCACATAAATATTATTTTCTATTTATGACAAGTTTTATTGTTTAAGATAAATCATTTTCTTTTAAGTACAAAACTTTCCAATTCTTCATGAAGACAAACTCTTTCATTTTCTGATTAGCACAAGAACTTCCAGAATAAAACACATTTTCTATTTCCACGCAACATTCAAAATCCGTCATTACCGCGGTTTGGGTCGCGGTTGACCACCCACACCCCACACCCCAGATCGTCACTGTCATCCACCGCTCAGAATAGCGTGGTTGGTGTATTTGTCTCCGCCGCTGTCTACACCGCGTGATCCCACTGGAGTCGACCGCTCCCTATGTTGCGGTCTGTGCGCTTATCCGCACCGCAGTCTACGCTGCGATTACTACCAGGTTTCATTCCTTCAATTCTTTCAGTCTTCAAGCCTCCCTCAAACACAATCTCTTACTTCCAAACGTATCCCATATCTCCAGACAGTCTCCGCATTGGTTAAATCCCATTTGGTAACCATTAGAAATTTGAGCCATATCCAACAACAATAAAGTGTGTGACCATTTCAAATCAAGTACCCAATATTTAGTATAAATATTTATTTGTTGAAATTAGGTGAGGACGGAGATTTCAAATGAGGAAATGAGTTTTCCATTAGAAACAAAAAATGTGAAAAAAAAGAGGAATTTGCGTAAATGAGAATCTCAAACTAAAAGAGTCAAGTTTGGAAATGAAGCTGCAAATATATATATATATATATATATATATATATATATATATATATATATATATATATATATATATAGCAAACAAAAATTTCAATTCGAGAACACTTCAAATTTTAACATACGTGCAATTCTCTCACTATGACAATATTTACAAGGTGATTATTAATTATTATGTGAATGTCACTAAGCACCAAACAATTGTAAGGTCTTGGGATAAATGAAGAATGAAGCATACTAAATTTATTGGTGTTTTCTAATTGCTCAAAGCAGTAAAAAGAAATGGAAAAGAGTTTTTTCTTAAAAAAAGAAAAGAAAAAGAGTTAGAAATAAATGCTAAAGGTTATTTTTAAGAAATTTTTTTTAACCAAATGAAATTCAATTTTAACCGGACGGTTGTAAAATTTCACTTTTAGCTAACCTTGCTAGTAAAAATACTATGTTTCCCTTAATGAATTACATGTTACATGACAAATTGAAAACATATTACATAACAAACTATCATGTAATGTTCAACAGAAACCCACAAATTGAAGAAATATGTTACATGATGAATTACGAAATATTACAAGGTTGACCATCATGCAACGTTCATTAGAAACATTTTTTTTTTTGGAAAACTTCAAAATTGATTTTGAAAACCACGACATAATCTAAAATAGTATCAAAACCCATGAAATATTACACTAATACAAACAATTGTTAGATATTTAAAGTGTTTAAAAACTCATCGTATGGTGACCGGAAGGAAGAAAAAAAGATTTTGGAGAGATGAAGTGAAGAACTCTAGAGATAAAGAGAAGGAAGAAAGAGAAGAAGAAAAGAACTCTACAGGTATTTTCTTCACTTTCAGGTTAATTTTGAATAGTTTTTAAAAGATTTTGTTGAATACAGTTTTATTTTAAAAACAAGATAAAAAATATCAACGCATGTTGGTTTTAGTGGTTCGGCACTCCTTCCCCTTAAGCAAGGTCTCAGGTTCAAGTCTTGTGAATGGAGAAAATTTGTGTTAGGAGAGTTTTACCCCTTAGTGGGCCGACCCGGCTTGAAACCAGATTAGTCGGGCCATTGGACCTCCGAATACCGGTGTGTTAAGTAAAAAAATAAAACAAGATAAAAAATGGATTTTGACTAAAAAAATAAGTTAGATTTGTCTATTTCACCACCTTTAAAAGCAAAAAAGATATTAATTTAAAAGTTTATTAGGGCCCGTCCTGTAAGCGTTTTTCAGTTGTTGTTTTTCGAAAATGAAAATGAAAACATTGTTTTTTATTTCAATTTCGAATTCTAAAAGTTGTATTTTGAAAATGAAAACGGAAAAAACACGTCTAGTAGGTTAACCGAAAACTATCAAAAATTGAAATATAAATTTTGGCATTTTGTTTAATATTATTACAACTATAAACAAATTGATTACAAAATTTATAATTTTTGTATTGTAATTTTTAAATTAAACAAAAGTAACACATCAAAATTTAATTCAAAAAAACATATAAAAAATGAATTAATCAAAACTAAACTATTAAATTATAAATAAATAATTAAAAAATATATATTATTATATAATAAAAATATAACTGTATATATTATATAATATATATATATATATAATATTATAATATATCTACATATATTATTACATATATTAATACTATATATATTATGATATATATATATATATATATTATTACATATATATTGTATGAATATTATATATATATATATAATATTTTATTATTATATATAATAATAGAATTATGTATTACATATTATACTATAAAATAATAATTAATATATATATATATATATATATATATATATATTATTGCATGAATGCTTTTAGTTCTAGTTAGAAATAAATTATTCTGAAATATATATTTAAGAGGGGCACTTTGGTTATTTAAAAATCTTATCCCGTCTTGTTCTAACCATATCAAACACATAACAGTACAAAATGATTTTGTTTAATATAAAAAAAGTGAAAAACAAAATAAAAAACAAAAACAAAAACAAAAAATAAGTATTTTGTGTTTTTCAAATTTTTCATTTTTAACACTATTTTTTTTTTTGTTGAAAATAAAATGAAAAACGGTTAACAAACGCGTTTTTGAAAAATAAAAACGAAAACGGACTGAAAAACAATTGCAGGACAGGGCCTTAGTGGCTGCTACGAGTAAATAAATGGGAATCACCCTACAGAATGGGATATTCTTTCTTCCCATTTTTTAAATATTTTTTTATAAAAAAGATATTAAAAATGAAAAAGGAAAAAAAATTTGGATATCCATCATATTCTATTATTTTTTTTTATTTTTTTTTTATGTTTACTTTTCATTTAAATTGTACGTCATTTGAACACCGCATCTAGATATCAAATTTGGGTAAAGTAACGTTATTTTTTTTATGGATCTCCAATATCCATCACAGAGATGACTACTGGGAATTCAATTTATTTTTCGTCATTTTGATTTTTTTTTTTCAATTTTTTCAATTTATGATTTATTAAGGGTGATTACCAAATTGGTCCTGGACTTTTTTTAAAATTCGAATTAGTTTGCGACATTTATAAAAATGAACAAATTGGTCCATAACTTTTTAAATTGGGTCATTTTAGTCCCTAAACTTTTTAAAACTAACCAATTTAGTATTATGCTATTAGTTTTTGTTAGGTCAACCGTTAGTTTGACCATATCTAAAGTAAAAGACAAAAATGACCTTAAAATCAGTCATTTAGATAAAAAAAAAATATAATAAGAATAATATAGTTGAAAAAAAGAATAATATAGTTGAAAAAAAGAAGTCGAGATCCTCCACCGTGGGAGGAGATCGACGATGTGTCGGAGCTTCTGGTCGTTGACGTACCAAATTCCTCCGACAAGTCGTCGATCTCTTTCCACAATGGTCTCTCTTGCAGTTTTAAATCTCCACAGAAGATCATAGTTAAAGCTGTTTGGTTTGGTAAGTGGGAGATGCTCTTCAACATTTTTTAGTCTCTACTCTGTTCACATCTGGTAACAGTTTTCCACCCATTTTACATCGACTCTTATGTCTTATTACATTATTTTACATTTGATTTTGGTTTTATGGATTTGTTTACTTTAGCTCATTTATTTTTCTACATTGATTATTTTTCATTGACATTTATTGGAAATAAAATCAACAACTTAGCTTAATCGAATAATTGTGATAGAATCGACCTAATAAAATCTCCAAATCTTCTAAAGTCTACCAGACGCGGATGACCTCTGCGATATGGGTCTTCCAGATTGTAGAGGGTGGATATTTTTTCTATTTTTTAATAATAATAATAATAATAATAATAATAATAATAATAATAATAATAGAATTTCATAATGTTTCTTTATTATATAAAATGAATTTAGCTATTAGTTTTGATTTTATTTTCTCAAAAGACTAAAATATCCTTTGACTGTTAAGTTTGACTAACAGAATATTAACGGAAGGACTTATTCTGTACTTGTAAAAATGTTATGGACCAATTTGGTCAATTTTGTAAAAGTTGCAAACTAATTGAAATTTTTAAAAAAGTTTAGAATGAATTTGGTAATTGCCCTTTTATTAAATTAGGGTATTAATGGTTTTTAAATACTCTTACCTGTATGATAAAATCAAGTTAACGGTCGACCACTCATGACAAAAGAGGTCTTAGTCAATTTTTCGAAAGTTGATTCCGAGAGTAAATAAACAAACCTTAAGCACATTGAATGTAATTTGTTTTAAATATATATATATATATATATATATATATATATATATATATATATATTAACAGATTTTACAATCGTACGAATCAGACAAATATTTTAGAAGTAAGTAGAGTATCGTTCCCATAAAGAGTGATTAATTTATTAACTACTGATTATAATCAACCCAAACTTTATTTGAACAATAGAATGTTGAGACTTGGGAATAAGATTAACTAAAGAAAATACAGAGAAATTCAATAGATTGAAGTACTATAGTTTTTGATTTCTTTATAGCTGATTCCACTCAATTCATTTAGCATGTTAATCCTAATTATTCTGCATGTTGACAGTCGATTTCCCTAATTCATTCAATACTTCATTCCTGACCACGTTGAAAGTATTCCTAGTTACCAACCAACTATATTCCTAGCAATGAAATTAAGATAATAAGAGCCCATTAAATTCTTTGGAAAACCTTCAAGAAACTACACAATTCATGCTCATACATTCCTGTAAAGTCATGTAAATTATGGCATCTATTACAATAAGCAATAATCTAAATTCCACATTCCTGTCAAAATCTAGCATCAAATCAATTAAATGTTGGCCAAACATTCAAAAGCATTAAGCACATTAATAGACACTCCATATGGAAAAAATATGAATTAACATTAACTAAAACAATTGAGCCTGCATGGCTAGGCTACATAGCCCTAGCAAAGAAAGTTAGTTCCTCATAGTCATTGTTACAATCCTATGAGAAATTTGCTGAAAACATTGGTGTAAATTGCTATATAAATAAATTTTAAAAGAAAATAATAATAATAATAAACAAAGAACAAAATTATGAACTTAGTAGTTTTAGTTTATAGATAAACCTTAACACGCAGTATCTTTATTAGTACACTTTGAAGTTGAGAATAGTGTTTAACACTATGTCTTTAAGACGATTTACTCCCGCCCACCGGTGTTGTAGGTCAATCAACACTTGCCTTCTAGGATACAACAACTTCTATGTCTTGTGATAGTAGCACTTCAAATCCATAAGCACACAACGAACTGAATATACAGAACTCTCTCTCACTGACCAAATGACTCAATACTCAACACAGTAATTTTATGAAATTTGCTGGATGTCTAAAATTAATGAATGACTTCTAATTTATAGATACAAAGTGCCTTTTGGAAAGGTCATGATTCTTTAAAGAAAAGTTGCATCTTTTCATTATTGTGTATTTCCATTTTAAAAGAAAAACAAACAATAGTTGTATATGTTTATAGTTGTGTCTTTTCATTTCAAAAGACATTTCCATCTGCAACTTGGTGTCTGTTAGATTAAACAACAACATTTTATGCACCTTTCCATATCTATTTCATTTTCCATATGAGTTTGATTACTTGAAACAATTTATCATTCATACAAACTATGATTTTCCAGTTAATCCAACAATCCCCCACATGAATAAAAATTGACACAACACTATGCATATGACAATGTAGACACTTGAGAGAGTTTCTTAAAGAAACTTTACTGCATCAAGATAGGTAGCTTTTGGCCTTAAACCTTTTATAGTGAAGTAATATCGGATTTACTTGGCTAATTAGTAAACGTAATGTCTTGAACTGTTCAGCCGTTGGTGTAAACCAAGATAATAGTACTCACGCAATAACATTTCAAACACATTCTAATTCATACAGTTGTGTTCATTTTAACCCTGAACAAATTCTAGTATTCATGAGTGCTTTAGAGAATTCAGCCCCAAGTAAAATTCTCATAGAAACGGCCACATTTTACACTCATAGAGGTGACCGCCCATAAAGAGTACCCTACCATACTCCACTTGAATAAATCAAATTATGGGATCATTGAAAGCATAGCTTAGCCTAAATCCATCGTAGGCAGCACTACTTCGTATCACAAGAGTAGGAAGGAGATTTTATCTCTATAGTTCTTGGTTAATGTATACCATAATTTTGTTGTCCCTTTAGAACTTAGATCTTGCGATCTCCGGTCAACCAAGTTAGGTTTCCATTATGGCTTCTCTTTTACAAGGGCTTCAATTCCATTCCTTTAGTTAATCGGTAAAGTTGCTCTCTACCCAAACGTTTGGTAAACGGAACCACTAAATTATCTTTTGACTTCACATAGTCAATGGTAATAATACCAGTAGATAGAAGTTGTTTCACGGTGTTGTGTCTTTGACGTATATGTCTAGACTTACCATTATACATATTACTATGCGCCCTTCCAATTGCAGATTGGCTATCACAATGTATACATACAACAGGCACATGTTTGGGCTAACATGGAATATCTTCTAAATTTTTTTAAAGCCACTCTGCTTCTTTTCCAGCCTTATCTAAGGCTATAAATTCAGATTCCACAGTGGATCTAGCAATACATGTTTGTATAGTAGATCTCCAAGATATTGCTGCGCCGCCAAATGTAAAGACATCCACTAATAGATTTCGAGTCTTTAGTATCAGATACCCAATTAGCATCACTATAGCCCTCAAGTACGACAAGATATCTTGTGTAATGTAGTCCAAAATCTTTTGTGTATCTTAAATACTTAAGTACTCTAATTATATCCTTTCTATGATCCTTTCCAGGATTACTTGTGTATCTACTCAATTTGTTAACTGAGTACGCTATATCAGGTCTCGTACAATTCATGAAATACATTAGACTACTAATGATTCGAGCATATTCTACTTGTGAAATTCCTTGTCCATGATTTTTTATGAGATGAAGATTTGAATCATAAGGTGTTCTTATTGGACTAGTGTCATATTCACTGAACTTATTCAATATTTTCTCAATGTATTGTGACTGAGATAAGACTAATCCATCAGATGTTCTAGAAATTTTAATTCCCAGTTTCACATCAGCAGCACCTAAATCTTTCATGTCAAAATTACTGGTCAGCTTCTTTTTGGTTGATTCAATCATATCAATATTGCGACCCATAAACAACATTTCTTCCACATAAAGGCAAACAATGACAAATCTATCTTGAGTGCTTTTATGGTACGTTTGGTACGCGGGACAAGACAGAACAACGTGAGATAGTTTGTTCTTATCCCATATTTGACGCGTCCTTAACATGGGACAGAACATGACAATGTATGAAAAAAATCATAAAAAATTGTCTCACTGAAGACCTTAGGACAACTTGTCCCATGACATGGGACAAGTGTCAAAACGACCAATTTACCCTTTAAATTTTCAAACAGTTACAATAATATCCAATAAATTATATATTATATTATTAAATATAATAATATATAATATATATGATATATTAAATAATAATATATATAAATATATATTTATAATATATATATTATATTATATACATATGATATATTTATATTAATAAGTATTATTAATATATATATATATATATATTATAATAATATGTATATATTATATAAAATATATATTATTATGTAAATAATAATATTATTACCATATATTTATATATTTATATTATTTATTGTACATGTAGTGATCTTTAATATAATATATATATCTTTTATAATAATAATAATAAATATTATATTTTCTATATATACTAATATTTAATATTATATATCATATATATATATATATATATAATATAATATATTAACATATAATAATATCAAATAATATATATATATATATATAATATTATTTAATATTACTACATATTATTATATAATATTATAGTCGGAATGGTGAGATATGTCACCTTTTTTATTGTGTGTTGCGATGATGTCACCGTTTTAATAACTTAAGTTTAAAAGACACCTATTATAGTGAACTACCCAAGTTACCCTTAAACTTTAATTTTTAAAAGGCAACTTGCTGAACTTGTGTGTATGTCCGCAAAAAATTTGTCTGAAAAACTTCTCTCTCTCTCTCCAAAAAAGTTGTCTTTCTCCAGATTCTCCACAAGAAGGTAACAAATATTTCTGATCTGGTGTATTCTCTTTTCTGTTTTCATGCATTTCATATATTTTGCATGCATTTCTGTGTGGGTTAATAGTGTATCCATTCCTCGATAATATGTTGTTCCAGTCTTTGTAAGAACATTGAATAGATCCGAGCTTTTTTCATGTGTGAACGAGAATATTTAAAGATGAATCGAGCTTATTTTATATTGAATCGAGCTTTCATAAATTTTGAAAAAAACTAGATTATTCGAAAAAAATCCTCGATAATATGACAAATATTATCGATCCCTTGAAAAAGTTATCGTTTTATTGAAAAAAGTTCTCGAACCCTTATAAAAGTTCTCGAGAAAAAGTTCTCGATCCCTTACAAAAGTTCTCAAACCCTTGTAAAGTTCTCGAACCCTTGAAAAAGTTCTCGATCCCTTGTAAAAGTTCTCGAACCCTTAGAAAAAGGTCTTGATGCCTTATAAAAAGTTCCCGATCCCTTTGAAAAAAGCTAAATCCCTTTCGAAAAGGCTCGATCCGTTTGTAAATGTTCTCGATCCCTTACAAAAAAACTCGATCCTTAAGAAAATGTTCTCAATCCCTTACACTTAAGAAATATTTTTAATTCTTAATAATTGTAAAAGTAATTTATTTTTTTAATTTGTTAATAATTGTTTGTGATGATGATTTTCACAGGACAATGGATCGGGTTAGAATAGCCATATCTTACAACGGTCGATGAGAGCAATTACCTGATGGAAGTCAGAGGTTTTTTGGTTCCGATAACCAATGAATGTATATGTCAAAAAATATGACTTACGAAGAGCTGATGTTGATCGTGCAAACCGTTGTGAAGTACAATGTGAACAAATACATTGCTGATCTACAATCTATATCAATCGTTCCCGGGTCAACGTGTCGCACATTTATAAGAAACGACGATGATGTTTTATTTATGCTAGGGGAAGATAGGGTGATCCCTCAAGTATGTGTTAGTCTAATTGAGAGGGCAACATGAGATGTGATAGTTAAAGATATCCCTGCTTGTGAAAACACCTAACAATTTCGATCTTTTAGCGGAAGCAATCAGTTGTTCACTGAAAGAAGTGGAATCGAAGGGCAGCAAAACATGTGTGGTGTCCCACCGGAAGTAGCCGACCATGGTGATATAGTTGTACCTCAATTAGACGAAGACTTCGGTTGTCAAATTGAGATGAATGATGGGCCGTACAACCACCAATACAATGACATGAACCGAATGTTGGGCCAATTCATGAGGTGGCTAATGAGGCAAATTTGCATCCGGTAGATAATGTAGCGAACAATGAGAAAGATGAAGAATCGTTCCAAACGGAAGACGTGCAAGACGTGTACACAGATGTAGTTCCATTACAGTAGATATAGCTGGGACATCTGAGGTCTGGCCTAATGTAACTCCAGTTGATTCTGAGAATGCTACAACGTGGGTTATTCCAGGAGCAGAATCATACTCGTTTGGTATGGGTGGAAGCAGAAACTTGGTAGAAGATGAAGCTACAAGCATGATATATAAAGGACAATTTTTTCATACTAAAAAGGATTTGAAGAGATTGGTTGGGCATTTTGCAATGCGACACAACTTCGAGTGGAAGGTGAAAATGTCGAATAAGACAACGTTATATCTGGTTTGTTTGATGGACAACTGTACGTGGAAGTTAAGAGCGATGAGGAGAGATGAATTGACATACTTCCAAGTAAGAAGTTTTGTCAACGAATACACTTGTCCGTTGGAGGAGATTGACCGCCGCCATCGACAAGCTAGAAAAGTATTCTAGATCTTTTGAAAAACATTCTCAATCGTTTGAAAAATATTCTCGATTGTTAGAAAAGTATTCTCGATAGTTTGAAACAATTTCTCGATCCTTTGATAAAATTCTTGATCCTTTGATAAAATTCTTGATCCTTTGAAAATTTTCCCGGTCCTTTGAAAAATATTCTCGATCCTTTTAAAAAATCTCGACCCTTTGAAAAATATTCTCGATCATTTGAAAAATATTCTCGATTGTTAGAAAAGTATTCTCGATCGTTTGAAACAAATTCTCGATCCTTTGATAAAATTCTCGATCCTTTGAAAAGTTTCTTTATCCTTTGAAAAATATTCTCGATCCTTTTAAAAAATCTCGACCCTTTCAAAAACATTATCGATCGTTTGAAAAATATTCTCAATTGTTAGAAAAGTATTCTCGATCATTTGAAACAATTTCTCGATCATTTGAAAAAATTTCTCGATCCTTTTAAAAAATCTCGACCATTTGAAAAAAATTCTCGATCGTTTGAATAATATTCTCTATCGTATGAAACAATTTCTCGATCCTTTAAAAATATTCTGGATCCTTTTACAAAATCTCGACCCTTTGAAAAAAATTCTCTATCATTTGAAAAAAAAAACTTCATCTCTGAAAAATATTCTCGATTCTTTGAAAAAAATTAGACACATTGATAAAATTCTTGATCATTTGAAAAATTTCCTCGATTCTTTCTAAAAAAACCTCGATCCTGTTCCAAAAAACATCGATTTCGCTTTAAAATTTCTCGATTTAATTTAATTTTTTAAATATTAATCCTCGATACTCAGAATTTCATCTTCCTCATCACATATTCAACCTCATTTCAAACCTTAACCTAAACCACAACCATTCTCACACCTATTTTTCAACCCTAATCTACAATTCCAATCAACAAAACACGAGTCTAACATGCAATGACAATTTATCAACAGCAAATCGAGAAAAAAAAAATAAACTGAACTTACCTCTGCCAATCGCAAAAATCTAGTGTATTCTCGTTTCGGTCATTTCGCCGTCGATTTCGTTGTCGTCGATTAGCTTTCCGTCGGTTTCTTTCTCACTTTTGCTTTTCTCAGACTAAAAAAACGACAATTTTATCTCTTTTTCAATATTTCGGGGTACTTTTGTCTCTTTACGTTAAATTGTGCATTTTAAACTTACATTAGTAAACTGGTGACATTTGCACAATCCCCCCCGGAAATAGTGCCATTAATTTTTCGAGCCCTGTTATAGTGTATGTTGTCATATATATAAAAAGAGTACTCTAGTCATTTGAACCTCTTGTTCCGTCCTGTCCCGTCCCAGCCATACCGAACGTATAATAATACAATTTATATTTTTATACAGGCATTCTAAACACAATATAGAACAACATGTCCAGTCCAGTCCCACATTGTCCTGTCCCATCTCCGTACCAAACACATCCTTAGTGTATACACATTTATCACAATCATTTATCTTGAACCCATTTGAAATCATAGCTTTGTCAAATTTCAAATGTCATTGTTTCGGTGCTTGCTTTAAGCCATACAGAGACTTAACTAGTTTACACACTTTGTGTTTTAGTCCAGGAACTACAAACCCGTCAGGTTGTTCCATATAGATTTCCTTATCTAAATCGTCATTTAGAAATGTCGTTTTAACATCCATTTGATGTATCTCTAGATTATACAATGCTGTTATCAACATTCTAATGAATGTTATTCTCGTAACCGGTGAATATGTGTCAAAGTAATCTAAGACTTCTATTTGCTTATATCCTTTGACAACTAATCTTGCTTTATACTTATCAATCGTTATATTAGCCTTCATCTTCCTTTTGAAAATCCATTTATAGCCCAAAGACTTATTTCCAGAAGGAAGATCCACTAGTTCCCGTGTATGATTCTGCATGATGGAATCAATTTCAGCATTAATAGCCTCTTTCCAAAATAATGCTTCGGTAGAAGACATTCCTTCCTTGAAAGTGGGAGGCTCATTTTCTAAAAAATATGTTAGAAAATCAGGACCAAAAGACTTAGATGATTTAGACCACTTGCTTCATCTTGGTTCAATGTTGTGTTTTTGTCCACTAAATTCGTGGTTAGTACTTTATTGATGATTGTCTTGGTTATTACTAACAGCATCATAGGTTCTTTTCAAAGAACGTCTTTGTTGTGCCTCCTTATAAGGAAATATATTTTCAAAGAAAGATGCATTCCTTGATTCAATAATCATGTTCACATGTACACCGAAAATATTAGATTTATGTACAAGGAACCGATATGCACTACTGTTAATTGCATAACTAATAAATATACAGTCAATGGTCTTGAGTCATATTTTAACTGTTTTAGGGTTAAGGACCTCTACCTTTGTCAAACATCCCCACACTTCGAAATATTTATATGAAGGTTGATGATCTTTCCATAATTCTTATGGAGTTTTTTCTAACCTTTTATAGGGCTACTTGTTGAGAATATATTTTGCAGAGAGCAATGCTTCCACCCATAAATTCTTGGATGCCCTAAACTTATTAACATAGCGTTCATCATCTCTTTTAAAGCACGGTTTTTACGCCCAACAATATCATTTTGTTGATTTGTATAAGGGCAGTAGTTTGGTGAATTGTCCCATGTTCGGCACAAAACTCACTAAAACGGGATACATATTCACTACCCCTATCACTTCTTAACACTTTAATTTTCCTGCTAAGTTGATTCTCAACTTCCTTTTTATAAAATTTAAACATTTCAATTGCCTCATCCTTGCTTCTTAGTAAGTACACATGACACTATCTTATACAATCATCAATGAAGGTAATAATATATGTTTTCCCTTCTCTGATTTCTATAAACTTTAAGTCACATATATCACTATGAATTAAATCTAGAGGTTCTGTACTTCTCTCAATAAAATGGAATGATGTTCTTGTTAGTCCTGCTTCAACACATGTTTCACATTTAACATTTGGATCGATGTGAAATTTAGGAATTAATTCCATGTTAATTAATTTTCGTATTGAATCATAATTAACATCACCTAATCTGCCATGCCATATATCAGATGACTCAAGCATATAAGCAGAACTATTATTATTATTATTATTAATTGTTGGTACAATGGCTAATACATTCTTCTTTAACAAACCATCACTCAGGTACCCTCTCCCCACATACATACCATTCTTACTGAGTACAAATTTGTCTGACTTAAACACTAATTTAAAATCATTCCTGCTCAAGAGAGATCCAGAAACTAAATTCTTTCGGATGTCAGAAACATGGAGCATATTGTTGAGGGTGAGTTCCATGCTAGACGTCATCTTCAGGACAACCTTCCCTTGACCTTCAACCTTAGAGGTAGAAGAATTCCCCATGAACAATTGTTCTCCATCCAATTCTTGATAAGTAACAGACATTTTTTGATCAACACAAACGTGACGAGTAGCCACAGTGTCCACCCACCATTCTTTGGTATTTCCAACCAAATTTATCTCAGAGACAATTGCAGATAGATTTATATCAAATAAATCATTAGAGATCATATCTTCCTCTGTCATGTTTGTCTCATTTTCCTTGCTTTTCTTCTTTGAGTTACTTTTACCCTTGCTACTCTTACGGTCCTTAGCAAGGTGTCCTGTGTTGTTGCAATTGAAACACTTGCCTTTGAACTCCTTGACTTTTTTAGATTTCCTTGACTTGAGCCTTCCCTAGTGTTTCCTCTTTTTGTTTGGCCTTTTTTCCGCTATGTGTGCCTTGGCTTCCATGGAAGATCCTCTTTTTTTAAACCGACGATTGTCCTCCTCAATCCTCAATCGCACAATCATATCTTCAAGTCCCATCTCTTTGCGTTTGTGCTTAGATAATCTTGAATTCTTTCCAGGATGGTGGTAATTTCTCAATTACTGTAGCCACTTGGAATGATTCACTCAACACCATATTTTCAACATGAATCTCATGAAGAATAAGTTGCAACTCTTGGACTTGACTAATAACAGTTTTGTTATCTACCATGTTGTAGTCAAGAAATCGACCAATAATGAATTTCTTCATCCCCGCATCCTCAATCTTGTATATGTAGTCTGCATGGTGCTAGGCATCAACAACGCCTTGGAAGTTCTTGGTCTAGAGTGTCTTCCTTCAAGAATTTAGCCAAATTTAATGATTTCAAATAAAACAACATTTTCTATTGCCACCTTTTGAAATCATTTCCTATTAACTTTCACCATGGTGGGTAGTAGTTGCAGCAGACAAAGAAGTAACAGGGACAACGGGGCTATAGTGCCAATCACTGTGTTCTCGTTTTCGTTATTTGAGGAACTCATTTTCCTTCACACGTATTGATAAAAAATTTCAAATAAAAAAAAATTATATACTGTCTATAGCAAAATAAATATCTGAGAAGAATATCTTGGGTACTGATATTATATAATATAAACAAATTAAACAACAATATAATAAGGCAATGGTCTAGATTGCTTAGTGCTCGTTTGGTTGGGCTTTCTACTGGCTCAAAAGGTTTACGAACTTCTATTTAGATTTTTTCGAGTTGTTTGATTGATTTTTTAAGAATGTCTATTTTTAATTGAGTAGAGGGTAACAGAGTTTAAACCTCACAAAAGCCCATGGGGAGATACTTCTCCAAATAGATATTTTTTTTAAAATAAGTCTACCAACCAAACAATTATATATATTTTAAAAAAACTCTATTTCTAATAAATCTAATGTTCGTAGATCTTTTACTAATTGAGGTTTTTCAAATGTCCAACCAAATAAGCTCTTAGTAAAAAAAAAAAAAAAGTTAACCAAGCATTTCAAGAATTAATTAAAATATATATATCCGGTTACAGACAGATAAATTTGCAATACTATTTTAACGAATAGAATAATAGACAACAGATAAACTTACAATACTATTTTTAATAGAATACAAATTCAAGGCATTTTTTTTAATAATTTTAAAATAAATACTATAATTTGACTTGCAGTAAACAAAATAAACGCAGTAAGTGAACTTTGTCAATAAGAAGCAGACAACAATAACAATACTATAATTCAGTAAATACAGTAAAACAACAATAATCTAAATACTTCATTTTTTTAAAAAATATATATATAACAATAAACACAATGAATAAATCGTCTTAAAATTGTTGAAAAAAAAGGATGTAAATTGCTATATAAATAAATTTAAAATAATAATAATAATAATAATAATAAACAAAGAATAAAATTATGAACCCAGTAGTTTTAGTTTATAGACAAACCTTAACACGCAATATCTTTATTAGTAGTACTCTTTAAAGTCGAGACTAGTGTTTAACATTATGTCTTTAAGACGATTTACTCCAGTCCACTGGTGCTATAGGTCAATCGGTGATATTTCCACTCAATTTCTTTAGTATGTTAATCCTAATTAATCTGCATGTTGACAGTCGATTTTCCTTAATTTATTCGATTCTCCATTCCTGGCAATGTTGAAAGTATTCATAGTTACCAACCCACTATATTTCTAGCAATGGAATTAAGATAATAAGAACCATTAAATTCTTTGGAAAACCTTCAAGAAACCACACAATTCATGCTCATACATTCATGTAAAGTTATGTAAATTATGGTAATCTATTACAAGAAGCAATAATCTAAATTCCACATTCCTGTCAAAATCTAGCATCAAATCAATTAAATATTGGCCAAACATTCAAAAGCATTAAGCGCAGGAGTAGACACTCAACATAGAAAATATATGAATTAACATTAATTAAAACAATCGAGCAATCATGACTAGGATACATCATAGCCATAGCAAAGAAAGTTAATTCCTCGTAGTCATGGTTACAATTCTATGACAAAAAATAAAAGAAAAAAGAATGATAAAACCCGAAAAGTGCTACTCAAGAAAATCTTCACCTCTGCTCTCTATTCTCAATGATCTCAATGAAAAATTTATGCTGGAGTTTTTTTTCTTCTCTTAATTAGACATAAGTTAGGTCTCCTTGAGGTGTCATAATCCGCCTCCAATATCTCCAAGTTAAAGCGATCTCGAATAGGAAAAACAATGCTACTAGTTTTAGGAATATTAACCCATGTACAACTAATCCGTAAATGATTAGGGTCAACTATTCAATTGAATTAAAATACAAATTTAGATATTCATTATCAGTTAAAACACAAAGAATTCGTCCAAAGCCTTCTCTGCAAGATTGGTAGCACGTAACCGATGGTTTCTCAAATTCGCACGTAGAATTTCTAAACTGACGTTCGGGTGGTAAAATCGTCAAAACTCACTCTAGAAAACTCAAAATTGCGAGCTGTAAAATTCCTTAGAAAGCTAACATCGGAGCTTTCCAACCATATAGGCTCGACACCCAATTCACCCTGAGCTGATTCAATTTATCCTTCAAACTTGACTCATCTGTGGAGGTAGATTTTTCGGGATTGATCAGAAATCTTGTATTTAACTCTTAAGACTCGATTAAATGAAAACTAACAAAAAACACGTAAAAATCACAAGTTTAACTCAAAACAAAACAAGAAACTATGAAACTACGAAAGAAAGGGTATAAAATATATGCAGCTTTAACGTTATCAATACACTACACGTAATTGTTACCAATAATTGATAAACAAGATATCAATGATAACTTGATTGCTGTTGTGTACATGGTTTCTATGAACAATATCCAACATTATATAATGGTTTTTGAAGCCCTCCGAGCAAGAATGAACCAACAAAGAACACGATACAACACAAAGAAACCAAACATGATTCCAACATTCATCCATCTTGTGTCTTTCTCAAGTCCTCTGCTAATCAACACTTCATTTCCAGTCATCAAGCACTTGTATTGATGTTGTTGAAGATCATGATCAGCATTCCATGAAAAACACTCTCCTCTCACGCTCCAGTACTCGTTCGTCAGCAGCGAATCCAACGGGTACCTGTAAAGCGAAACGTAGTACATGAACATCCAATATTTGGGGATGTTCTCTTTTGGAATGAAGTAGCCTGAGAACAAGAAGAAAGCTCCAAGAACTGTGCAAATGAGAGAATTCCCGGATATGAAATCGGGCGAGACTGCGCTGAGGAAGAGAACTAGAGAGCTAGCCATCAGGAGAATAAGCCAGACCACGAATGTGAAAAAGGCAAAAGAAGCCATTGAAGGGTTGAGTCCTACAATCCAATACACTGGAACCGCGAAAAGAACAGCTACAGCGAATAAGAAGGGCAAGAAGATAACTGTGTTAGCGATCATGTATGATGATATCTTGTAGGCTTGTCTTGAGGCTTCTTTCATCAGAACGCGCCGCTCTTGCAGGTAAATTGGAAGTGCTTCCACGGTGGAGGAAAGCAGAAAGCTGAGACTGAATGCAAACAGACCCAATCTTTCCGCGATTCCAGCCTCGTCTTTCCTCACATTTATGTACACACTTGCTAATCCGAATCCACCCACTAGAGCCTGCATTGTTCTTGCCAACAACAACTGTTTTGTTCTGTATATAATCTTCCAAAATCTTGAACAGAGAAACATGATTTCATAAAAGTCTATCAAGTTATAATAACAACAAGCTACCTTCCGGTCATTGGTATCATTGTTGTTGTTGTGTCGTTGATCAGCTCTGCTAATTATATCTTCCTCTGGAGTAATTGGGTAAGAAAATTGCTCCTTATCTTCAATATGAGACGTGTAATCTTCAAGAGTGTGTATGATTTCCATGGCGAATTCGAGTGCATTCAACTGGATTGGAATTTGGAATCCAAGTTTGTCAATTGTTTCTTCAAGCAATTCCAGGCTGCCAGTATGGACAACAGTGCCATGAGAAAGGATCAAGAAGTTGGAAATGTATTGAAGAATTCTATAGCTTGGTTGGTGGATAGTGAGCACAACTGTTCTCTGCTTTGTTTGAGCCATAGAAGCAAGTAACTCAATCACTTGAAGAGCTGAAGAGCTGTCCAAGCCTGAAGTTGGCTCATCAAGAAGCAAAATTGAAGGATTGTGCATCAAATCAACCCCAATTGAAACTCTTTTTCTTTCTCCACCAGAAATCCCTCTATTTTCTTCATCTCCAACAAAGCTATCCGCGACATGTTTAAGTCCAAGCTCGTATATCAAGCTCACAACCCTCTCTTCCCTTTCTTTTCTGCTTACCCTTTTGAGCCTGAACGCTGCGCTGAACATCAGGGTTTCTTTCACTGTCAGCAGAGGAAGTAGATTGTCTTCTTGTGCTACATAACCACATATTTTTCTCAATTGAGCAGGACTCGTCATTCGAAGATCATTGATCACTATACTCTTAGGATCAAACTCTTCCTCTCTAATCCTTCCCGATATTATTCGAAGAAGGCTAGATTTCCCAGTACCACTTGGACCTACAACGGCAAGAATTTGAGAGTCTCTGGCTTCGAAAGAGACTGATTTGAGTATGTGAATAGGCTTAGGTCTCTGCACCAAGTGACAAAATGAAGTGTTTGCTGGTTGAATAGTATAAGAAAGGTTTCTTATGGAGAGTTTGTGGGTTGTTCCGGATTCGTGAGGTCGCGGAGTAGGTGGCGGTGGTGAAGGGTGGTAGTAAGAAGAGGAAGGGCTGATGGTGGATTCATCAGGGGAATTAGAAGTTGAGAAGAGAATGACAGAGTCATCTTCATTATTGATGCTTGGTCTTGGTTGCTGGAAACATAATGCCATTGCAGTTCCTTTGTTTGTTTTTGAGATTGAATTGATTTTGTGAAATTGTGGAGGAGGTTTAAGAAGTGGAATGGATTGGAAATGGAGGTTGGAACAACCCATTTTGATTGTGGAAAAAGGTTCTTCAATGCTGGTGAAAGGTGGTGAAATGTTTGGCGGTGTTTGTTCATCTAATTAAGCATTTTGACTATCTTAATATTGATTTTTTTTTTTGGATATTTATTCTAGTATATTTCCTTCCAAGATTTTCAATAGCATTAGCCTATCAAATCTTACAGGATTGCTCTAAATTTTTAAGGAATTCATAGATAATATTTGGGAATGTTTTGATTTCATTGAAAACACTTTTAAAATTGTTATAAATTCCTATTTAGTTTTATTTTTAAAGTATGATCGAGCTTAACATAACTGTATTTAAGATAAAAATGAATTCAAACTATTTGATAAATAAATACTTTTTATTTGTATAAGGGATAATTACCGATGTCCATCAATTTAGGTGCATACTATCAAAATAGTTATTAGATGATGAATTGGTTTTAAAATAGTTATATTTGATAAATACTGTGACACTAACAGTCATTCCGTTAAATGAACGATATTTTAGTAAATAAGAGGATGTCATCTTATTTTACATTTTTTTTAGCTACTAGATTTTTTTTTTCAAATTTTGAAAACTTACCTCTAGAATCATTTGTCTCTTAATTATTTGACAAAAAATATATTGTACCCAACACATTCAAATTTCATTGGTTTAAATTTTTACGACACAATCCAAACTATTTATAAGGATTAACCAAACCAAACCGAACCGATAAAAATAGGTTTTGTTCGGTTTGGTTTAATAGTTTAAGAAAATATTACATTATTTTTTTATTTAAATAAATATAATAATATCACATTATCAATATAAGTAATTAACCCCATTGTCAATATTATAAGAAAAATATTTGGGTACTGACCATTCAATACCCAAGGTACTGACCCCTCCAATGGGGTGTTGCCACATGACCTTCTTTCTTTAACTTTTTACGATTATCTAATAAAATAACTCACGTGGTACAACTCTATTGGTGGGGTCAGCATATTGGGCACTGATCAATCAGTACCCAAGTATTATTCATATTGTAATACTAAAAAATACTCATGTGTAGAGCAATAATCATTAAAATAAAAAAATACTCAAGTGTAGAAAGCCTAAAACTTATAAAATAAAAACTAAGCAGTCACTTTAAAGTTTTAAAGTTCACTTATTGTTGTATTAACGTCGTCACATCAATCCAGGTAAACTTTAGTTTTTTTTTTTTTCAAAGAATATAATTAATTAGTTATATATATAATTAAATCTTGTGATGAAATGTCATCATCTTATTTATTAAAATATCACTCATTTAACGGAAAGTTAACAGAATATGATAGAATAGTTATAAGTGTCATAATGTTCGTTAAAAATAATCATTTTAAACTAATTCCCGTAACCATTTTAATAACGTGCCTCCAAATTGATAACTAATAGGATAATTATCTCTTTTTATTAAAATAAAATATCAGAGCTTTTACTTAAAGTGTCGTTTATAACTGATATTCCTGATGCTTATTCAACCTATGTTTATAGGGACTTCTTGTAGTATTAAGATTGCCAACGCAAGATTCTAGTGCTGGCTCGCGCAAGTGCGCAAGCTATGCGTCACACTCGCAAAGCGCATGCCTCGGGCTCTACACTCGCAGCATTTGCATTTGTTATTTGGAGGCTGGTCGCCAACATACTACATAGTGGCAGCATACCCTAGTGTGCCACTACTATGGACTTATGGAGCTACGTCTAAAATTTCTTAAGATTTGTTCGGTAACGTTCTTGATTTTATCAATTTTAATTTGAATCGATTTTCATTTTTTTTTTAAGATTTAAAAACGTTTCTGGTAATAAAAATTGAAAATAGTAATTCATGGCCCCATTTTTTATATAATTTTTTTACACAATTTTGTGTCCTTTAGATTAACAATATTTGAACGGTCTGAATCAATAATCCACTAACTTTCTACTCTTTTTTTTTCTCAAGTGTGTTAATTTATTTTCACACCATCTCTCATCAATTAATGCTTTTTAATTTATTTTCTACATTTCTCCTTAATTTATTTTCTACTCTTCTTTCCGTCTGGTTGCATTTACTGGCTTTGTTTTTTGTAGTCACTTTTTTCTCCTCTCATTTATTTATTTATTTCTGATTGATTTAGTTTTTATAAACAGCGTAAATAAAATATTTTCAATAAAATATTTTTTGTGTGTGATTACTAGAATCTAATTACAAGTACCTTATTTTTTTTAAAAGAATAATTACCTTAATATTTGATAGCCTTTACTAAATAATTTGGGGATGCACAAGTTTGAGACATTGATTTAGGGCACGGGTTAACATTACTTTTGATAAAATTACCCAAATAATTTTAGATTTCTGTAAACTGCAGACTTTTGTGAACTTGAGGTTTAGGGTCTCCATGGAATCAATGATAAAATTGTGGCCCCATATATTATATATCATACATTCATACTTGATTTGTTTTTTTTTTATATATATATATATACTTTATTTGTTACCGAATAAAGAGAGAGAATTAGGTGACTAGGGATGACAAAATTACCTGTGGGAATCCGTATTTTTGGGGTGGGGATGAGTTTCAATTTAGTTAAGATAGGATGATGATGGAGATAGATACTCTAATCCATAATGGGTATGGGGTGGGGATGAGTTTTATACTCCCTACCCTGTCCCGTCCCGCTCCAAATAATATTTAGTTAAATTACGTAGTTTTAAGGAAAATAAATAAATTTTAAAAAAAGAAATATACATATAAAAACATTAACCCTAACTTTACATATATTTGCCGTTATTTAACATAAAGTAACAATACAAAATACTATTAAAAAAACCCTAACCGTTAACTGCAACTCTAAGTCTTTATTCCTCAAACAACTCAAAGTTCACCATTCAAGCTTTAACCTCAAATACAGTAAGTTTTTTAATCTTATGATTAGCTTCATGCTCTTCTACTACAACTGAGCGTTCCACATGACTTGAAGAACCAGATTTTAATGAGGTAAAAAAAATCATGCATATTAAATCAAATTAAGTTATTGATATGCAAATCAAATTGAATACATTTTTTTTTGTTGGTTCGGAATGTTACGGGAACCATGTGAGTAAATGTCAACATCTTGAGGATATGCCAGATGAAGTTGATATTACGAAGAGAGAACAAGATTAGATGATAATCGTTACGAATTTTGAACATTTTGACTTCATACTTTATGTTTATGTTTGAGAATGATTGAATTTACTTGTGAGAATTATGTTTACGAGATGTTTTTTTAATAGTTTCATCGAATTATTTACTACTTTATATATTTTATCATATTCAGTGGTTATATATTTGTAATGTTAAGAAATAAATAAATTATAAATGAGGTAAATTGATGGGGATGGAGAAAGCACTCCCCGTTGTACCCCGCCCCAATCCGCTCTATCTAAGGTGGGGGTTTATGAGGGGAAGAGTTTTCAAAAAATAAATGGGGTGGGGTGGGGTGGGGTGGGGTGTGGGGAAGGCCACCCTATCCCATTGTCATCCCTATAGGTGACAAATGGTGGAGAGAGGAGATGGAATTTAAATTAAAAGAAGTGGGAATATCATATGGGTCTTTATGTCAATTATTTAAACGAGTTTGCTTTATTAGTAAAGTTTTCCCAGACTTTTGAAAAGTATATCAAATAGGTTTATCGGTCTGTCAAATTTTAGTCCATATTAACGACTTGAAGGTCATTTATGTCATTTCATTTATAATGTATTAAGTTGCTCATGTGTTAACATCAACCAATATATGTATTTTTATTATATTTATATAATTATCAAAAAAATCCAAAATATACATTTAAAAAAATATATATTTATATAATTCAAAAATAAAATGTTTTAAATCTCCATCATCCAAATCTTAGATAAATGGTGGTGATTTATTTATTTAAAAAATCTATTAAAAATGGAATTTCCAAAAAATAAATAAATATTATTAATTTAAATAAAAAATAGTTTTAAAAGTTATATAATAATTAAATTAAAATTAATTTTAAAATGGTAAAACAAAAATGAAAATCTATATTTCATTATAAAGAAAATGAAAAAAATATATAGAGAAAATAAAAAATATATCATAAAAAACTTTAAAATAAATCATATTAATTACAGTTAGATATAAATTAATTAATTAAAGAATTTTTTGGGGAAATTTGGAACCCCATCACCATCATCATCATGAATTGAAGAAAAAAGAAAGAATAAGAAATAAAGATTTCTATTTTTACGGCGGGAGGTAATATCTAGGTTTCTTATATATCATCATCAAATCAATTAAAGACTAAAAAAATTTAAAATATAAAAAAAAAAATAGAAAAATCTCCTTCGATCTAAACACTTGCCATGTTCTTGCTTCAATTCCACCACAACAACCAAATTATCAACTCACACCACCAAATGAATTCACAACAACAACCCATTTCAACAACAATTTTTATTTTTTATCAGTTGCACTCGTATTGTTTTCGCGAGATTTTTTTTTTTGGTTGAAAAATTAAAAAACAAAACAATCATCGTCATAACATCAGTTCCATTCAGATATGAACCCAAAATGAAACCCACCCAACCAAACCATCATTGTCATCGGTAAACCCAAGCCAATCATCATGCAATCAAACCCACACCAGAAATCAACCCATCATCCACAACAGCGTGGATCTCATCGGTCACTATTGACGCACATGGGTCTGATTTTGTGAATGGTTTTTTTTTGCTAGATGTTGTGTTTTTGATGCTTCGATTTGCTTTAGGTGGGCGTGGGTTCGTTTCCACTTTGGTGGTTAAAGGTTCAATTCGGTTTGGGTGGTGACGGTTTGGTTCAATTTGTGGTGGTTGAAGGTTCGATTCGATTCGATTTGTTTGGGGATGTTGAAGCTTTGGTTTGGTGTGAGTGTTCTGGGTTTGATTTCTGGTGAGGTTTTTGTAAGAAATGAAGTCACGGTGAATTAAATGAAGTTTGAAAATGAAGATTTGATGGATGGAAATTCAATTTTCAAATCAGTCACATTTATTGTGAAGAGACTTTGGTTGCATAGCATTAATGAGGTGGGTGAATTATTTGGCTACCCCGCCAATATTTCTCCACAAATCATCCAAAGCTAACAAGTTCTTTTCTTGTTTCTCCCTAAATTGTTCTTTCCTTTTATTTGAGAGAAATGTTGTAGTTCTCTCCTAAAACATTAGAGAGGGGTTGTAATCGTTTTTGGTCTAATAAAATCCTGTTGGTCTTTGTCCGTGGATGTTTCCTTCACATTGAGGGTTTTACCACGTAAATCTTGTGTCCCTTATTTTTTATCTCATATTTTATTCTCAATTTGAATTTACGTTGGGAATCGAAACATGTCAGTTTCATAATAGCGGTATCAGAGCCATTTGGTTGGCAATGTGTCATACTCTCTTGAAAAATCTTTGTATGCTATGTGGTTGCAGCATTGTCTGATCTTTCACATCAGAAAATATTTGGTCTTAAGTTATCACAGCTAAGGATTGTACAGGTGCTGAAAATAAGTGTGGTGGTGTGGAAAGTGCATGTCTAAAAAAGGTTCTGGATAAGGAAATACTTGGTACTGAAGAGGTCCATTGTGACCCACCTTTCTTACCTAGGAACCTATCTGGCATATTGTTCACAACTACGGCCACTATTCTAGTATACGGTACTGTTCACGGGCACTATTTATCAAATGTCTTGTGTGAATTTCACAAAGATGGGAGCGAAATTCGAATTCGAGAAATTCAACAGAAGTAATTTCACGTTGTGGAAAATCAAGATAAGGGTAATCTTGATGAAGGATAATTGCTTGGTAGCAATTAGTGCAAGGCCAACAGAGATCACTGATGATGGCGAGTGGGACAAGATTGATGGCAATGCAGTTGCTAATCTACATCTAGCACTAGCCGATGGAGTATTATCAAGTGTGGCGGAGAAGAAAAAGGAAAAAGAGATATGTGATACTTTGACAAAGTTATACGAGGCCAAATCACTATACCACTAGATTTTCTTGAAAAGAAGACTTTACACTCTTCGAATGGTGGAATCCTCGTCGGTGACCGACCATTGTAACACCCTAAATACATTATTTTCTTAGCTCATGTGTTGGGCCATAAAATAAATGAAAATGAACGCGCGAAACTTCTACTTCAAAGTCTACCTGACTCATATGATCAACTTGTTATCAACTTGACCAACAATATCATTTCAGACTATCTACTATTCAATGGCATTGCAGCTGCTATTTTAGAAGAAGAAAGTAGACATAAGAATAGGGAAGACGAGTTGGTAAATTCACAACAAGCAGAAGCTTTATCGATGACAAGAGGGAGATCAATGGAACGTGGACCTAGTGGGAGTCACAATCATGGTAGATTAAAATCAAGAAGTAAGAAGGACATTAAATGCTACTATTGTGGCAAGAGAGGGCATGTCAAAAGTGAGTGTTGGCTAAACAAGAAGAATGGAGGCAACAAATCTCCTGAGTTATCAAATTCTCAGGAATGTGTAGCAAGTACTTCAAACGATGGCAAAAATCTATACAGCGAGGCAACAACTGTTGTCGAAGGCTAAAAGCAGTTTGCTGACTTCTGGCTTTTAGACTCAGCAGCAACCTGGCACATGACCTTTAGAAGAGAATGGTTTTACAAATATGAATATATCTTAGGGGGATCTGTATGTATGGGTAATGATCATGCCTTGGAGATCGCTGGTATTGGTACTATCAAGATAAAGATGCATGATGGTACCGTTCGTACTATTCATGAAGTATGACATGTGAAGGGCCTGAAGAAGAATCTGTTATCTTTGGGACAATTAGATGATCTCGAATGCAAATCCCATATAGAAAATTGGATCATGAATATTGTTAGAGGTGTGCTTGTAGTTATGAGGGTAAAGAAGATCGCTACAAATCTATACATGTTTAAGGGAGAAACACTACAGAAAACTGATGCATGTGTTGCATCATCCAACGACGGAGAAGAGTCAACGATGATGTGACATAAAAAACTAGGCCATATATCAGAACGAGGTTTAAAGATTCTCTCCGATCGGAATCTGCTTCCCGGGCTCAAATCCGTAAATCTACAGTTCTGTGAGTATTGTGTTACAAGTAAGCAACATAGATTGAAGTTTAGCAGTTCTATTGCTAGGACCAAATGCATTCTAGACTTAATTCATTCTGATGGGAATCACCGGATATATCACTAGGAGGAGCAAAGTACATGGTGACTTTTATTGATGTGTACTCCAAGAGATGTTGGGTATACCCGATCAAGAAAAAGTCAGATGTATTTGAAGTATTTAAAGCTTTCAAAGCACATGTGGAACTTGATTCTGGAAAGAAGATCAAGTGTTTGAGGACAGATAATGGAAGAGAATATACAGATGACGAGTTTCTTGCACTTTGTAAGCAATAAGGTATTGAAAGACAATTCACTGTCACATACACTCCTCATCAAAATGGAGTAGCAGAGTGGATGAATAAAACTCTTGCTGAAAGAATAAGAGCTATGTTAAGGACTGCAGGCCTATTTAATTCATTTTAGGCAGAAACAGCCAAAACCGTCTGCTATGTTTTAAATCTATCCCCATCGATAGCAATTGGGTTGAAAACACCAATGGAGATATGGACCGATAAGCCAGTTGACTACTCTAATCTACATTCATTTGGATGTCCTGTGTACGTGATATACAATGCCCAAGAAAGAGCAAAGCTGGATCCGAAATGCAGGAGATGTATATTCTTGGGGTATGTTGACGGTGTGAAGGGGTATCACCTATGGGAACCCACTATCCATAAGGTTATAGTTAGTAGAGACGTTATCTTTGTAGAGAATCAATTACAAAGAGAAATAGACGATAGCACTTTAAAAGAAAATTAAAAGACTATTGAAGTTCAGGTGGAAGATAATCCAGAACAAGAAGGTTTAGATTCTTCTGAAGCAGCACCGGAACACGAGGTGCAAGAACCAGTCGAGTCTGAGGTTCTAGAAGTTCGACGATCAACTCGTGAGAGTAAACCTCTAGTTTGGCACTCGGAGTATGTTACAGAGAGCAACGTAGCATACTGTCTTCTAACAGAGGATGAAGATGTTGGGGTTTATGCCCTAAAGATGTAATTTGTAAATGGATTTATTAAATAAATAAATGGAAAAGTTCAATACATTCTTGTTGTGTTGTTTATTATATAACTTGTGCATAAATTTAACATCCAAGATTGCCGGATGTAATCTCAAACTGTGTATATGAGTGTCATATACCAATGGATACAGTAAGAGACGTGCAATCTAAAGAGTCCATAGATAGCAAATAAAGCTGGGTACTTTATTTGTGGTTAATCTATAGTTGCGGTCTATTCCGTAATGTACGATGATTCTATCCTGAATAATTCATATGGAGATATGAGAATAGAGGCACCTTGTATGATGTGATCATATAGGACTGGGCGATGATCTATATGAATCTCTCACTAAGATCCGTTTACCGATGAGATTCATATATATCAACTAATGATGGCTATATGTGGGTGACCTTAATCCTGAGTGTCTTATCGACTCCTTCAGGTTAGATCGTGGTCTTTGATATATCATGGGTGAGGTCAGATGCATTTCCTGATCAATATACTCTGCATGTTGGAATTGCGGTTTGGTTTGTGGCTGGGAAAGTTTGTACACAATAGTGGAATCCATTCCTTATTTTGTTATGTAGATGGTAGTTCCCTTAAGGGTTGATTCGAGGCTTGGACAATATGAGCGCTCTCCTAATTCCGTGAGGAAATATGATTTATTGTCCATTAGAGAATCGATGGTACTTAAAGGATACATGTAATTAGAGGGGTATAACAGACATTATGACCAAGCTCTAATTATGAAATTGTGGAGGATAACACCATATGAAATAGCTATATTGATGGACACTGAGTTGTATCGGTCTGTGTAAAAGCGACTACAGTTGAGAGAGTACAGCTTCGGGTTTTTAGTGGAATAACACCGGAGTTAATAATAAAGGAATATTAATTAAAGGAATATTAATTAAAGAGTTTAATTAATGATTCCGAGGATTATTGGAGCTCAAAATACTGTGGGTCCATTAGGTCCCCTTACTAGCCCAATTGATTTAGGTAGGTCACGGTTAATTAATTGGATTGTCCAATTAATTGTGTTACAAAAGTGACACGTATATATTCGGGAATTAATTGAATAATGAGATTATTTAATTAATGAATGTTAATAGTTAAATTAATTAAATAATTAGATTATTTAATTATATTGATAATTATGAATTATTAGTTAACTATTAATTGGAGGATGTTAGTTGATATATGAATTAGATGAAGATAAAATAATAGGATTATTTTATTTTTACTAAATCATTTATCTAAGTATTTGAAATTAAGTTTAAATTTAAAATACTTATTATCACTTTTAATATATTAGATATATTTGAAAAGGATAATTAAAAGATATATATCAATTAATAATACAAAAGATTGCATTGGATGCAAATTGGTGTGTACACATGAAACAATAGTCAAAAGAAGAATTTGCATAGGATGCAAATACTTGATACATGCACATAAGTAATATATATATATATATATATATATATATATATATATGTGTGTGTGTGATAAAAACAAGCAGTGGCGTGATAGAGTTATATTGGTTATATAACAAGCAGAGGCGTTATATATAAAGATATATAAAAATTAGAAAAAAGGGGTTGATATAACAGGTAGAGATACACGTTACAATAAAATAAAAATAAAAAAGACAAAAAGTTGTTTTTGATCTGGGAAATGAAATTGCTTAAGATGCAATTGCTATGTGCATAAGAAAGAAATATTATCAACGCGTACAATATAGATTTCAGTGTATGTGTGCGTCTAAAAATATCAAAGCAAGTGTGTACTGTGCAAGTGTTGCATATTGAATGAGAAGAAAGAGTTTCTTCAAGACTATTCTCTACATCCTCTACTTAAGTTCCTGAGGTCGTGACGCGCCCACACGTAGTTACCAGTTCTGAAAGATAGCAAGGAAGATCAAGTGGTTCAGACAGGAGCACATCGTAAAGTGAAAGAGTTTTCAAACGTTGGTAAGATTGGTTCAGACAGGAGCATATCGAAAAGTGAAGGAGCCTCCAAACGTTGGTAAGATTTTCTTCTTCTGATTATATCGATTTCAATTTCCTGTGATTAGATATTGTATGTATTAGTTCTGAAAAATAATTACGATCCCAAGTTCACTGGTCATAGATATAGATTATGATATGTATTAAAAATTTTAAAACCTAGTTCCGCTGCATAACCGGTGAATGGGGTTCCAATAATTGGTATCAGAGCCAATTTATTTTTTGGAACAGGAAATTGTTTTCGATGCCCCTGTATGTATGAATGTGTAGGCATCATCTTTATGATTGTATGAATGTTTATAATTAAATTGTTTAATTTAAACATGGTTGATCGTAAATTTTTATGGTACTGTGAATTTAGGGTTTATGGGTTGTATAATTTTTATTTTATTTTTTAACTATTATTGTATTGTAAATAAAAAAAAATGGTAACCTGTAAACGAAGAACTGGAAATGCGCGCGAGGGCGGTACTGTTCACGGAGGGTACTGTTCATCGCACTGTTTATGGGGGTACTGTTCCCCCAACACTGTTCACCGTACTGTTCACACGGTACTGTTCACGCACGGTTCCGTTGGCAAGTGTTGCCTAGTGCGTCCCGTGCAGTTTCCCATTTCGAATTCATGAGATGAATCAGAGTGACCTGAAGAGACTGGAAGACTCAGAAATTACAAGAAGACCAAGGAATGCCTTGGGATTTTTTTTGTAATTTTAGATTCCAATTTTTTAGATTAAATAATCCACAGTACTCATTCAATTCATGTATGCTTTATATTATGTGATGATAAAAGCATTGTCATGCATACGTATGTCATTTAGATTAAATGTGCCTACACAAATATATTTGATATGTCATACATGAATTATAGCTTGATATTTTATGTATATATATATATATATATATATATATTAATGTGATTAAAATGGGTCATATACATAATTGGCTATGAATAATGAGATTAGTTTTTAATGGTTAGAAAACTTGGTAATTCTCATTAATATTAATCTAGTTATTAAAGAGTTTAATAAGTTAGATTAATAGGGTCATTTATTGTAATTAGGATTAATATGATTAATTACCTAATAATAAATGAACCGAATAAAGTGTTAGAGTTTTAATAGTTAAAATTTGGTAAACACAAACATAATAATCTGACCTTAGTAAATAGTTTACACAAGCTTAGATTATTCACTAATAGATTAGATTTTTAATTGTTAAAAATCATTAATAATTTATTAGTTATAGAATTTGTTTCTAATTAGTTAATGCGCTAGATAACTTGATTAAAGTTAGTTGTTTAATCCTGTAGAATCTAGGTGCATTAACGGTTAATAGAAAACCCTAATTTTAAAATAGTTAGTGGGAGAGGGATATATGACATATATATCTCGCGGTCTCCATCATTAGTTCAACACCGTGATATCCGAGTGGGGCCTCGTGACGACTTTACTTTCGTCCTCCCTAAGGAGGGTTTCCACAAAGGTCAATACCAAGGTTGACTTCCTAATGGATAGGATTTCTGAGGCTATTTTGGGATTGATCGACCCTAAGGCGACAATTCTCAAGTTAAGCTCATGAGATCTGAAATGGTGGGTTACACTCACGAAGGTTTTGATTAAGTTTGTTAATTAAAAACCTGACTGAATGAATGATGGTTGAATGATATGGAATAAGAGTTATTCTAGAATATCATTTGATTGAGAATGTCTCGGTCTAACATGCAACGACTTGACCGACCCTAAGGCGGCACTTCTTTGTGGTATGTTGGATTGTCGTGGTATTGTAACTAGTTTTAGGGTAGTTCTAGTTCGTTAAACATGTGCATGCATTATGTTTAAATTTATGCCAAAGCATTCGCACTTGTTTTAAATAAATGACTGAATGAATGTTTTATTTATTTTAGCAATAATGTCTTCTGCATTACTTCAAATTCTCGTAAACGACATATTAATTGGTGATAACTACACTTAGTGGAAACTTAACAATAATGCAATATTGGTCACCAAATACCTCAAGTTTGTGCTTACGGAGGAATGTCCTCCAGCATCTGTTGCCAATGCCACACGAACTGTTCGAGAGGCATACAAGCGAAGGGTAAGCCCAAACCTAAGAAAGCTCAAAGCAAGAAGAAGTCCAAGAAAAGTAAATATGATTTACTTGTTCTTGAGTAGTGTTTAGTAGAAGATTATTCTTCACCCTGGATAGTTGATTCGGGGGCCACTAACCATGTTTGTTCATCTTTACAATGGATTGATTCTTGGACACAGCTAAAGAAGCAAGCCTTCTCAATGCGTGTGGGGTCAGGGGATGTCGTGTCGGCATAAGCAGTGGGCGTAATTAGATTACATTTTTGTAATAATTATATATTGTTGGATAATGTATTTTATATTCCTGGATTTACATGGAATTTGATTTCTGTTTCTAAGTTGTTACAACAAAAACATATATATTTTTTAATAATAAGTCTGTTATTATTCGAAAGAATAGTCTGAATATTTGTTCAGAAATTAATGAAAACAATTTGTATGTGTTAAGACCGTTAATACATACTACTCTGCTCAACACCGAAATGTTTAAGGTTGAAAAACCAAAAACTAAACGACATAATATTTCTCCAGATAATGACACGTATCTCTGTCTTCTAAGACTTAGTCATATCAACCTTGACCGGATAGTCAGACTAGTAAAAAACGTACCTTTAAGTGAGTTAAAGGTTGACACCTTACCTGTCTGTGAATCTTGTCTGGAAGGTAAGATGACTAAGAGACATTTTACTGGAAAAGGGCTTAGAGTTAAGGAACCGCTAGAGCTTATACATACAGACGTCTGCGGACCGATGAATGTTAAAGCTAGAGGTGGTTATGAGTATTATGTCACCTTTATAGATGACTACTCAAGATACAGATATGTCTACCTAATGCAATGGAACTCGAAAACATTTGAAATGTTCAAAGAATTTCGAGCTGAAGTTGAGAATCAATTAGGTAGAATTATCAAGTCATTGTGATCGGATCGTAGAGGTGAGTACTTTGACCAAGAGTTTGAAGACTTTATGGTCTAGCATGGGATAGTTTCCTAACTCACAGCTCCCGGTACACCTCAGCAAAATGGTGTAGCGGAAAGGAGAAATAGAACCCTAATGAAAATGGTGAGATCTATGATAAGTTTCTCATCATTACCAAATTCCTTCTAGGGATATGCGTTACAAACAGCGGCATACATTTTGAATGTGGTGTCCTCCAAACCTGTTCCTAAGACTCCCCTAGAGTTGTGGAATGGTCGTAAAACTAGTTTACTATATTTCCGTATATGGGGGTGTCTAGCACACGTGCTGAAGAACAGAACTGGAAAGCTAGACTCCAAGTCTGTGCTCTACCTGTTTGTAGGATAATCTAAGGAGACCAGACGTGGACACTTCTATAGTCCCAAACATAACAAAGTATTTGTATCGAAAAATGTAACGTTTCTTAAGGACAGTTATATTAGTGACCATAAACCTCGTTCTAAGATTGTATTGAATGAGTTGGAGCCTGGTGAGACTAGTGCTTCATCAACAAGAGTTGTTGATCCATAAACATCTGAGAGTCAGATGGTTTCTGATCAGGATACACTACCACCTAGGCGTAGTGAGAGGGTTATGAGACAACCTGAACGCTATTTAGGTATAGGTGAGGGACAAGATGTTGTCTTTGCTGATAGTGTTGATGATCCATTGACATTTAAGAATGCAATGGAAGATCCTGATAAAGAGGAATGGCTTAAATCCATGAATCTCAAAATTGAGTCCATGTACTCTAACTCAGTCTGGGATCTTATAGACTTACCGGATGGGGTAAAACCCATAGGGTGTAAGTGGATCTACAAGAGAAAGAGAAGAGTAAACGGGAAGGTAGAGACCTTCAAGGCAAGGCTAGTGGCCAAGGGTTATACCCAGAAAGAGTGGGTCGATTATGAAGAGACCTTCTCACCAGTAGCCATGTTTAAGTCTATTAGGATTCTCTTATCCATTGATGCCTATTTCGATTATAAAATTTGGTAAATGGACATCAAGACTGCATTCTTGAATGGCAATCTTGATAAAAGCATTTATATGGTGCAACCAGAGGGATTCGTGTCTCCAGATCAAGAGCAAAAGGTTTGCAAGCTGTAAATGCCCATCTATGGACTTAAGCAAGCATCTAGATCTTGGAACATTAGGTTTGATGATGTGATCAAAACCTATGGCTTCGAGCAGAACGTCGATGAGCCTTGTGTCTACAAGCGTATCATTGATAAGAAAGTAGTTTTCTTGGTCCTATACGTAGATGATATCCTACTCATTAGGAATGATGTGGGAGTGTTGACTGATGTAGAGACCTGGCTGGCTAGCCAATTCCAAATGAAAGATTTGGTAGAGGCGAGTTATGTTCTAGGGATCCAACTTATAAGGGATCATAAGAACAAACTCATAGCACTGTCTCAAGCATCATATATCGATAAGATTCTTGTACGATTTTCGATGCCAAACTCCAAGAAAGGTAATTTACCTTCTAGACATGGAATTCACTTATCTAAGGAACAGTGTCCTAAGACACCTCAAGAAGTTGAGGATATGAGACGTGTACCCTATGCATCAGCAGTAGGTAGTCTCATGTATGCTATGTTATGCAAGAGACCGGACATCTGCTATGCAATGGGAGTAGTCCGTAGATAATAGTCCAACCTAGGATTGGATCACCAGGTTGCTGTCAAGACAATTCTCAAGTATCTTCGGAGAATGAGAGACTACATGCTAGTGTATTCTTGACAGGATTTGATCCCGTTAGGATACACGGATTCTGATTTTCAGTAAGACAGGGATTCTAGAAAATCCACGTCTAGATCAGTATTCACCCTGGGTGGTGGAGCCGTTGTGTGGAGAAGTATCAAGCAATCTTGCATTGCTGACTCCACTATGGAAGCTAAATATGTAGCCATTTGTGAAGCTGCTAAAGAGGCTGTTTGGCTCCGTAAATTCTTAAGCGATCTGGAAGTTGTTCCAGATCTGGATAGGCCTATCACACTCTATTGTGATAACAGTGGTGTTGTGGCTAATTCCAAAGAACCAAGAAGCCACAATAGAGGGAAGCAAATAGAGAGAAAGTATCATCTTATTAGAGAGATAATGTAGAGAGGAGATGTGATCGTCACAAAAATAGCCTCACAAGACAATCTTGTTAACCCATTTACAAAGACCTTACCGGATAAAGTGTTTTTAGGTCACCTAGATGGTCTAGGGTTACGAGACATGCCTCACATGCTTTAGTGCAAGTGGGAGATTGTGGGGGTTTATGCCCTAAAGTTGTAATTTGTAAATGAATTTATTAAATAAATAAATGGAAAAGTTCAATACATTCTTGTTGTGTTGTTTATTATATAACTTATGCATAAATTTAACATCTAAGATTGCCGGATGTAATCTCGAACTGTGTATATGAGTGTCATATACGGATGGATACAGTAAGAGACGTGCAATCTATAGCAAATAAAGCTGGGTACTTTATTTGTGGTTAATCTATAGTTGCAGTCCATTCCGTAATGTACGGTGATTCTATTCTGAATCATTCATATGGAGATATGAGAATGGAGGCACCTTGTATGATGTGATCATATAGGACTGAGCCATGATCTATATGAATCTCTCACCAAGATCCGTTTACCGAAGAGATTCATATATATCAACTAATGATGGCTATATGTGGGTGATCTTAATCCTGAGTGTCTTATTGACTCCTTCAGGTTAGATCGTGGTCTTTGATATACCACGGGTGAGGTCAGATGCATTTTCTGATCAATATACTCCGTATGTTGGGATTGCGGTTTGGCTTGTGGCTGGGAATATTTGTACACAATAGTGGAATCCACTCATTCTTGTGAGAAGTAGATGGTAGTTCCCTTAAGGGTTGATTCGGGGCTTGGACAATATGAGCGCTCTCCTAATTCCGTGAGGAAATAGGATTTATTGTCCATTAGAGAATCAATTGAATTTCCATGAAGCTACAAATAGCTCAGATGCATCTATATGGATGACATCAATGCAGGAAGAAATTGAAGCTCTATACAAGAACAAGACATGAGAGCTTGTTCCACTACCATATGGAAGAAAAGCCATCGAAAACAAATGGGTCTATAAGATCACACGGGATGACAATGACCAAACGAAGCTATATCGTGCAAGACTAGTGGTGAAAGGATATGCTCAGAAAGTAAGCATTGACTTGAATGAGATATTTTTCCCGGTGGTTCGACTTACAACAGTCAGAGTAGTTCTTGCCATGTGTGCTATGTTTGACCTACACCTAGAACAGTTGGATATGAAAACTGCATTTCTTCATAGAGAACTTGAAGAAGAAATTTATATGCTTCACCCAGAAGGTTTTGCCAAAGGAGGCAAAGAGAACTTGGTTTGTAGGTTAACTAAATCTCTGTACGGTTTAAAACAGGCGCCGATTTGTTGGTACAAGAGATTTGATTCTTTCATTATAAGCCTTGGGTATAATAGACTCAGTTCAGATCATTGTACTTACTACAAGAGGTTTAAAGATGATGATGACTTCATTATCTTGTTGTTGTATGTGAGAGACATGTTGGTAGCAGGCCCCAACAAAGATCGAGTCAAAGAATTAAAGGCACAATTGGCTAGGGAGTTTGATATGAAGGATCTGGGACCAGCAAACAAGATTCTAGGAATGCAAATTTACCGAGACAGAAAAAATAGGAAGTTTTGGCTCTCTTAGAAGAACTATTTGAGGAAAATTTTACGACGCTTCAACATGTAAGATTGTAAGCCAATTTCTACCCCACTTCCTGTGAATTTCAAATTATCCTCAAGTATGAGTCCTAGCAATGAAGTGGAGAGGATTGAAATGTCTAGAGTGCCATTTGCATCAGCAGTGGGAAGTTTGATGTTTGCTATGATATGTACAAGACCAAACATTGCACAAGCAGTGGGAGCAGTTGGAGCAGTTAGTTGATACATGGCAAATCCTGGTATAGAGCATTGGAATGTTGTGAAGAGGATTCTGAGATAGATCAGAGGAACCTCAGATACTGCATTATGTTATGGAGGATTAGAATTTACTGTCAGGGGTTATATGGATTCGGATTTTGCTGGAGATCTCGATAAAAGAAAACCTACTACTGGCTATGTGTTTACAATTACAGGAGGAGTTCTGAGCTGGATTTTCAAGTTACAAACAGTTGTGGCTTTATCAACAACCGAGGTAGAGTACATTGCAGCTACACAGGCTTGTAAGGAAGCAGTTTGGATTAAAAGGCTAATGGAGGAACTTGGGCACAAACAAGAGAAGATCATTTTGTTTTGTGACAGTCAGAGTGCCTTTCACATAGGGCTGGCAATTAGGGTTCAAGGTCGGGTTGACCTCAACCCGATACGACCGAATAGTATTAATCTTAACCCCGACATAACCCGTTTAATTAAACGGGTTAATCTTTTGAAACCCGACACGATCCGTTTAACTAAACAGTTTATACCGGTTGACCCGTAACACGTTTAATAATCTGATCGAGTCATGATGGGTCGGGTTTTACCCCGTGTGACCCGTTTAACCCAAACCCGTTTGCCTAACATTTTTTAGAAATATCATATTAAATTTATAATTTTCAAACCTGCCACAAATACATCCAACCTAATAGAGTAATAGTTTTTAATAATCCAATCCAATCCAATCTAATCTAATACCATTAAATAATGAAACAAATATATAATTAAATACAATCAACCCGAAAGGCAAAAACAATCATCTATCGTCCAAACAAAATTAGTGATTACTGCTGAAACTGTGAAACCTAAAGAATGGTTACCAAAAGAATGATTATATAGTATGTAAA
Organism: Dipteronia dyeriana; assembly: GCA_032871835.1. NCBI lineage: Eukaryota > Viridiplantae > Streptophyta > Magnoliopsida > Sapindales > Sapindaceae > Dipteronia > Dipteronia dyeriana. The sequence goes on along the minus strand of CM065301.1, from coordinate 18,648,729 downwards.
AATTCATTTGTAACCCTTGTAATAATGATAATTATAAATATATCTATATGACTAAACGAGTTAAACGGTCACCCGCGAACCCGTTTAACCAAACCTGGCACGACCCATATAATAATCGGGTTACACGGATCGATCCGATTATGACTCGAACTCGTTAAGAAACCAACCCAACCCGTTTATTGACCTTGGGTTTGTGTCGGGTTGGCGAGTTATGGGTCAATTTTGCCGGCTCTACTTGCACATCACAAGGAATCCAGTTTTTCATTCCAGAACCAAGCACATAGGAGTACAATATCACTTTGTTCAGGAGGTAGTTAAAGATGGTAGTATGGATATGCAAAAGATACACACCAAAGAGAATCTACAGATGTAATGACCATATCTATCAATACTGACAAATTCATATGGTGTAGATCCTCTTAAGGTATAGCAGAAATGTAAGTAGCATGAATTAGAGCAAGGATTAGAAGGATAAACAGACCATGAAAAGATGATTTCAAGTGAGAGAATGTAAGAAATGAAGTCATGGTGAATTAAATGAAGTTTGAAAATGAAGATTTGATGGATGAAAATTCAATTTCCAAACCAGTCACATTTATTGTGAGGAGACTTTGGTTGCATATCACTAATGAGGTGGGTGAGTTATTTGGTTATAAATAGCCCCCCTCCCCCCCTCCCCCCCCCCCCCCCCCCCCCCCCCCCCCCCCCCCCCCCATATTTCTCCACAAATCATCCCAAGCTAACAAGTTCTTATATTCTTTCTCCCTAAATTGTTCTTTCCTTTTATTTGAGAGAAAGGTTGCAGTTCCCTCCTAAACTATTAGAGGGGGGTTGTAATCGTTTTTGATCTAATAAAATTCTTTCGGTCTTTGTCAGTGGATTTTTCCCTCACATTGAGGGTTTTACCACATAAATCTTGTGTCCATTATTTTTTATCACATATTTTATTCTCAATTCGAATTTACGTTAGGAATCGAAACACCTCAGTTTCATAACAGTTTTTGATTGTGAGGTGTTTTGGATTTGATTTCTAGTGAGTTTTTGGATCGATGGATCTGGTTTGTTGATGTTGTGTTGTGTAATTGGGGCTTAAGATTTCTTATTTTTTGGATGATTGATAATGATGGATGAATGGTGTTGAATTTGATAATGATTCAAATTTGCTAGATGAATCAAATGTTTTTTTGTTGTTGCAATTGTTGTTAAATGCGATGAATTTCATCGTTCAACATTCTAGTTGAACCAGGTTCGATGGAAGGGGGTATTTTTTTTTCAAATTTTTTTGGTTTTCTTAAATTTTTAATTGTATATGTAAATATTTAATTCTCTTTTACTTTTCTTTTTTTTTTCTATTTATTTTTTTTATAATTATATATTTATTTTATTTTGTGATAAATAAAATTTTAAAATGTTAAAAAATAAAATTGTGTTTTTAAACTCTTTAATTAAAGCGGAGGGTAAGATGGTCAATTTATATATTCTGTCACGTTTGACCGTTAAAAAAAGTTAGAGGGATCTATTTGATATACTTTTCAAAAGTCAGGAAAAACTTTACTAAAAATGCAAACTCGTTTAAATAATTGATATTTTAAAAAAACATATGGACCCAAATGATATTCCCCCTTACAAGAATTTGTGAAGAGAGACGGGGAGAGAATAAATAAATCATTGAGTAAATGGTAGTATTGCCCCCTAAATTGTTCGTGAATTACTAATATACCCTGTAAATTTTTAAAATGGTCATTAAACCACCTTAACTCTTTTTATGGCAAATTGCACTTATATACCTTAACTATATGTATAATTACATTAAAACTGAAAAATATAATAATAATACCATACACCCTTTGACAAGTTAAATAAAGTAAAAAAAATCTATAATAATAATAAATAAAATAATAATAATAATAATTATATAATAATAAAATAAATAATAATAATATTATTACATTAATATAATAATAAACAATATTAATTAATTAATTAATTAATTAATAAACAATAATAGTAAAATAATAATAAATATAATAGTAATAAAATAAATAATAAAAATAAAAATAAAATAATGATAATTATAATAGTAGTAGTAGTAGTAGTAGTAATAAAATAGTAATAACAAATAAATAAATAAATATTGTAATTATAGTGTATGGTGGAGATCTGATCTAAAAATTATGAAATAAAATTTTAATTCTTTTTTTTAATTTTTTTTTTTCCAAATCTCTTCGAATCTGGAAATTTTCATATTTCAAAAAATTGGTTATTAATATATGTCATGAGCCTTCGCCATATGTGTTACATTATAAATTACAACCCTAAAATAGACATACTAACTTATGGGATGGAATTGGAATAGTTATAACTAAATAACTATGATTGTCAAATATTTATTGTTATTATTTATTATTATTTTTGTTGTTGTTGTTGTTGTTAGTATTATTATTATTATTATTATTATTATTATTATTATTTATTTAACATTAGTTAACTGGTCAAAGGGTACATAGTGTTATTATTATATTTTTCTATTTTTAATGTTATTATGTATATAATCAGGTTATGTAAGTGTAATTTGCCTTAGACATCCGTCTTCCCTTCCGTTACTTGTTTCCAATTTCAGAGAGTTCAAAGGGTTTAGTGACCATTTGAAGAATTCAGGGGCCACATTAGTAATTCACGGACAATTCAATGGGCAACAATATCATTTACTCTAAATCATGTAAGAAGAGTTACATATGGATTAATCAGGCTTTTCAAAGAATATTAATCCAAAGGACACAAAGTTGTATCAAAACTTGTATAAAATAAATGGGACTATGGATCCTGCCCTATATATATAATATTATAATATGTATTCATTATATTTAATATTCTAGTGTGTAGTTAAATTAATTTAAATCCATTTTATTAATTATTATTTATTTCTTATATTTGGTCATAAATAAAATCAATTTAAATTAATTTAAAATCGATTGGTGTCTAGTTATGTTTTTTTTTTAAATATGGGAAAAAATTGTATTTTCTTTTGTTATCTTAAGAAAAGTATATTTATCAATAATAAAAAAGAATAAATACAAATCCATATATGTAATTTTAATCTCAAAAGCTTTAATAATGTTTTTTTTAATAAATATAGCATATTAATTTAATAGGTTTCACCTGCTACTCACCAACTAGTAAAACATAAAACTGAAGTGCAAAACAATGAAAACGTCAACGTTTCTGATCTTTGCTCGATAAAACGCATTTGTATTGTTTTTTCGTATTCAAAAAACAGAAACGTATATTTAAAACCATAACAAATAGACCTTTAAAATTCCCAAAAACTCGTTTCAATGATATCCAAAGAGGAGCAATGCTCTTTAATGCTACATTCTAGATAGATTCCAAGAACATTATGAAAATGACAACAAATTATAAAATGAAATGCATGAACATGTATGTTTGTGTGTGCATTCTTGAATTCTTGTACTTGTTCAAAGCGGGTGCTTCACACTTAACTTGAGATCCATCCTCTTGAAGGACTTCAGCAAGCTTGTAGAGTTACTTGTTTTCATGATATGACCATAGATTAAACAACCTATATATATATAGAATTAAACCAATCAAAATAATTGATCTTACATGCAAATATTAATTTTAAAAATACAAACTTGTTTAGTTTTTAATTCTAAAGGAAATTTTTCATTAGGGTCTTTTAACATTTTACACAATATCAAATTTGTACCGGTCTTTTTCATATTTGCTTATTTGGTCTTTAAGTTTTGAGTTTTATTGGAAACTAACCCATTTGGGAGGTCTAAATCAATAATTAACATCTTTTTGAAAAAATTACAAAACTAACTATTTTATGACTTTTTTACCCTTTGTTCCTTTAAAAATTACATTCCAATAGAATTGCAGTGTAAAACACTCCAAATCCCTAAAATTCATTCACATCGAGCAAAACCCCTCTCCTGTTGAAATTGTCCAAAAACCTTCTCCTCTCTCAAAATCCCTCTCCTGTTTCAAATCGACCAAAAGCTGACCTAATCCCTAATCTCTCCTTTTTCATATCAACCTAATCTCAGAAAAAGGTGACTTCAAAAGGTTAAAGACGATGAAAGGAGATATTTTTCCAGAAGGTTGAAGACGACGACTAGCTTCAGTTTGAAGACGACGACGATGACATCTCCAAAAGGTTGAAGACGACAACGACTTCTGAATGTTCAAGACGACGACGGTTGGCTTCAGTTTGAAGAAGACGACGACGACGACGGTTGACTTCAGTTTAAAGACGACGATGACGATGGCTTTGGAAGGTTGAAGACGACAACGACGCCGACCCCTAAAGGTTGAAGACGACGACGGCGGCGGAAGGTTGCAGTTGACGATTGAAGGTAATGTTTGTTGTTTGGATTTGGATTTTTTTATACTGATCTGTGCTGTTTGGATTTGGATTTCCAAGTTGTTGTTATGAGAAAACAAGAATTATTGTTTTAGTTTTGTTTTTGGTTTGCTCTGTTGAAAATTGAAATAACAAAACGGAGAGGGTGAAGTCACTGGAGGCAGAGGTTTCATCGATCTTTTCCTGGGAGATTTTGTTGTGAAAATGAATATTGGGTTCTCTCTCATTAATTATTGATTTGGCCCAATTGATTCTTTAGTGTTGTTTCTGGGACTTTTAGTGGTAATAATTGTGGTTTTAGTTAATTAATTAATTACCAATAGCAGGATAAATAAATTAGAAGAAATAGAATTATACATTTGTTTCTATATTCAATTGTAATGCATGCCATGTGTTTGGTTTTTTGATTCTGTTTGTCTATTCTCTGTTTGTCTTTCTACTGCCCGGTGTTGTTTTGAGTGGGTGTTTTTGTTTTGTTTTGTGGGGTGTTTTTTTGTCTGTTGTGTGCTGGTTTTGAATATGATTTTGAACTCTTGTTTGTTTGAACTCTTTTTTTAAACTCTTTACTGCATAATGAGATGATAGAGGCTGGCTTTACACTTATATATTGAGCAGTTGTATGCTTCAATAGCAGGGAGCATTGATACACTTATATGCTTCAATAGCTTTTAGCCTTAATACAGACATCTTAGTGATTGGATTGTATTAGTTTTTAAAACATTCTTCTTCAATTTGTTGGGTTTCAGACATAATTTTAAATAATAAAAAAAAAGATCAGGATGGCAAGTCATTTTTAGATATGGTGAGTGATGATTTCATTACTTTAATTCCTTTCAAAAATTTATCTACGAATATGTGACAGCTAATTGAGTCTATGTTTTCACCTTAATGGTGCTTCAAATTTTGAATTTTTGTTTATGAAGGTGAAATGTGGTTCTTCAGTTTCTATTTTTTTTTTAATTAGAACCGTAAAAGGTTTGTTTAATGTTTAATGTTTGAATTTTTGTTTACTATTTATACGAATAGTAAATTTGTGTTGCATCGTCAAGGAGTGAAAGTGATATACAGAACAAACGAGGTGGAGGAGCAACAAGCTAAAAGGTTTGTTGATTTTTCCTCTTCGATGTTATGTTTTGTGGTGTTTGGAGCCTTTTTGCTCCTGTGGCTGTGTTGTTGCTTGTTTTCGTGACACTATTTTGGCATTTTTTTTAATATCTTGCCTATTAAAAAAAACGTTTCATCTCTCTCAAAGTTAAAATGTTTTTGAAGTAGAACCCTAATTTTTATAGTTTGAAAAATCCCTAAATTCTAAAAATCCTTCATTGTATTAGTTTTTCCTTCAATTTAGACAATGTCTTCAGCAGTTGTTCACTTAATTAATAATTTACATGTGAGTTGTTTATTGCAGTAGTGTGGTAACTGGACAAATTTATTGTTTGGAAGAGTTATAACTGAAAACACACCATAAGAAATTTGATATTTTACGATATTGATTTTGGGATGGCGTAAACATCCTTTATCTATTCATTATTGGTGTCAAGTAAATTAAATTGAAAGATTTTATGTTTTTACCGGGTGTTATTTTGCATATTAGAACATTAGTGTATATAGCCACTAAACACACAAATTCAGGACATCTGCCTCTCCATTCGTACTATGTTTGGTGTTTTGGGTGTTGTGTTAGCTTTAGCTTTATGTGTGTCTTTCTTTTGACATTTGCTTACTGTAAGCATATATTGTTTTTGGATATTGTTGGGTTCATAGTAGGTGTAAATGAATTTATATGCAGTTGATTTTGGTTGGTGTTTTCGCAATCTGAATGTTATTGTAATAAAAACATGAAATCGAGTAAATGTAGTTTGGAATTATTCTGGTTGGTGTAATCAAGCAAATGTAGACATGAAATTTTCCCATGAATTATTCTGGTTGGTGGAATTATTCTGAATGTTGTTGTACTTGTTGGTGTAATCAAGCAAATGTAGACATGAAATCTAAATGGTTGGTAGTTTGGAATTATTCTCAATTGTAGTTAGGAATTAGGGTTCTCAATTACAATTTGGAATGCTTAACTATATTTAGAGTGCCTAATATCGTTTGGAACTCCTAACATAGTTTGGAACTCCAAACAAGGTTAGGAAATCCAAACGCTGTTAGAAATTCCTAACAGCGTAAAATTTCCAACACTGTTAGGAAAAATGTTTGGAATTACAAACAAGGTTAGGAAATCCAAACGTTGTTAGAAATTCCTAACAGCGTTGGAAAATTCCCAACGCTGTTAGGAACAAAGTTTGGAATTCCAAACTACGTTAGAAAATCCAAACGTTGTTGGGAATTTTCCCAACAACTTCCCAACGTTGTTAGGAATTCTTAACAGCGTTTGGATTTCCTAACCTCGTTAGAAATTCCTAACAGCGTTGAGAAATTCCCAACGCTGTTAGGAACAGAGTTTGGAATTCCAAACTAGGTTAGAAAATCCAAACAAGTGTAATAAAAAAGTTGTACTATAATCAAACAAGGTTAGGAATTTTCTTGCAAATTCAGTTAGATGATTTGAATTTTGTTTTAATGGTTTTATGTTATATTTCAGGAAAATTGAATGGGAGAAGAGGTTGATTTGTTAGTAAAGTTTTTAAAACATTTGATACATGGTGAATCTATCGACTCGGTCCAAGCCGATAAAGTCAAGTATTTCAAAACCTACTTATGTTTAAATCTTTGACAATCTAGAATAGTCTTGTGAAAAAATATTGTAGTGTAGGTTTTAGAACAATATTATCTGTCTTGATATCTATTATTTTTGTATTTTGTTGGACCATGTGGTGAATTTTGTATGTATATGACATGTGATGAATGTAACAAACTGTTGCAGGAATATTTCAATGTAAATGGCTAATTGGATTAAAGTGTTATCAATATAGTATTGGCAATGGTTGCAGAATTTAGTATATTTCATGTCAAAATGTAGTTGTGGTAGGAATATTTCATTGTAAGTGGCAAGAATATATTCAATCCAATGGTAATAAATATATGCAAATAACTATGGTGGAAGGTCCGGGTGATGAAAAAATTTACATTTCAGTAATAGAAAATCAAGCTTATCATTTTTTTTTTATGTTTACAACATTTATATAATTGCAGTTTTTGTGTTACCTTGATTTCTCCAACCAACTGCTCTCTCCTTTTGTTAACAAAAGCTTAGCTGGAAAATGCTAAGCAATTTGTTGGTTGTCGGCTTTTGGTTCATGGTGTTTTTGTCATGATATTATGTAATTACCTGTACTAAATAGATAATTTAGTTGCTTTTGATGTCTAGAAAGTGTCATAGATGACCCAATATTGCATTAAAATATTTCAATAGTCTAATGAATATGGAATTTACTAAAACTAGTCTAATATTGCCACAAATATATGTAGAAGAAGAAAACCCAAGACAATTAACCAAGTTTTAAGAGAAAACTTAGAGAGAAAATCAATACCTTAGTTGATCTAAGTGCAGTCCCGTTTTTGTATGATATGTGTGTGTGTGCTTATAAAGTTGCACAACGATGTAGGGACACAAATATATGATATGTATGTGTGTACCTAGGCCTTGTAAGAGAAAGATAAGGTCTTAGTATACCTTTGTAGAAACAAATTGCATCATTTCTCTTTGAAGACTTAGAACTTGCTTTGACTTGTTGTTTCTTCTTCCTTGAAGCTTCAATCATCATGAACCTAAACAACTAATTCATTACAAGTAAACATCATTTTGATATGGAATTCATGCCAACACAAACTAAAATCTAACAATCTCCCCCTTTGGCAGATTCTATGTCAAAACACCTATACATTTACTACAAATATAAAAATGAAGATAGGTCACAAAATCACTCCCTCACATTACAATGAGTAAGATTCATATAACTAATCTTCACCAACTCTTGAACTTCATCTTGATCTTCTCTTGAAGCAACCTACAAATCATCTCAAAGCACAGTGCATATACAAGAGAAAAACAACAAATGGCAACATATAATATGGATAAGAATATACAATTAAGTCCACAAATACATGTATATCCCTCTCAATACATGCCAATACAAGAATTCTTAACTAAATCTTAAGACTAATTATTACAAGTCATTGAAAGTCCAAAAGTTCACAAAAACAACATAAAAATGAAACTAAGTAACTAGCAATTCATAACAACTCTTTCTCCCCCTTTTTGACATGAAATGATGCCAAAAGGTAAGAAACATACCATGAGACTCAAATACTAGCTACTAGATCCACCAAAGAAAGATGTGCGTGTAATTGACCTAACATAATGCTTGAGAGGTGGTATTGAACTTGATGCAATACACTCCTCTCTTTTATTCTAGCATCTTGTTTTTCAACTATAACACTAAGCTTATCAACCTTCTTCTTCAAATGCAAATCCCAATCCGGAAGAATGTTTATGCTAGTCTCTTGACAATCAACTTGTGAACTAAAAATTCCAAAAGTATCGCATGTCTTACCCTTATCCTTATATGACATGTATGACACACGTTTATCACTATACTTTTCCAAGGGTTGTACCAACATATCATCTCCACTGCTTTGAACACCACGAGCTAAACACAAAGAAGTTATAAACCCCGGTAATGTAAGCTTCTTATCTCCTCTAGTTGAGAAAGCCGCATTATCCAAATAAAACATAAGCAAATCCCCAAGGTTTATAGGTTGATTAGTCACTAAGGCATATACTATTTTGATCTTGTCTTTATTCAACTCGGTTGAATTCGAAGATCCAATAATATTGGTGCAAATGAAAAGATGCCAAAATGCACCTGCCTTAGTTAACTCATGTTGACTAATATATGCTCTACCTTTCCACTCAAAAGAAGCATTGTCACATAGAGTTCTACCCATGATATTAAGATTCTCAATGATATCAACATCTAGAAAGTTTGAATCAATATCACTAGATAGCCCAAGAAACTTGTTAATGTTTACCGAGTTAACTCTAAACACAACACCCCTAACATCCATCAAAGCATCCAATAAGGTGTCACTCTCTCTATATTCATGATAAAATTCTCTAACAATAGTGTCATTCACTATTCCTAGCATGCTCACCAAAGATTCCCAATTTCTATCCTTAATGCATTTAAGAACATAAGAATTTTTACATTTACCTAAGTCAATGCCTCTCTCTTGAAATATCTTCTTAGTTGCAAAGATCCCTAAATCCTTTGACCTTGAAGCTTTGGATCTCTTTGAGGTTGACTTGGCTTTCACAATGGGATTCAATTGATTTCCACTTCCGGTAACTTCAGTTTTTCCCATTTGTTCTTGTGAAATAAAATGCTATAAACATACAAAAGTGAGTGAAAGACAAAACAAGCTTATTAGTCACAAATATATAAAACAATGACATATGACTTAAGAATGAATCATCATGCAAGACAAAGATAGTGAGTAATATCTTACAAGTATCATTAAGTCAAAATATGACAAAATGTAACAAAATGAAGCATCTGAACATATCATAAAAGAGAACAATATCTAGCATACAATGCTTCCCCTTGATAAATGCCATGACTAAGATTCATGATAGCATAAGGTTCACAAGGAAGTTCACACAATCACACATTCAAGCAATTTGAAGAAATATCAACAAAATAATCTTCATATGCTAAGAGAGATACACAAAGATTTTTCAAGTTCTCTCATAATTCTTCAACAATTGCAAAGATATCATCATACTCATAAACAAAGTGTGTGAGTGAGAGATATACTTCAAATATATATCAAGAAGTAGTTTGATAATCAACATGCAAACAATTTCCAACAACTATTCATTTTAATCTTTTTCCATAAAAAGTCAAACCGATTATCATCCGGAATTTTTAGCTTTTAAGAGAATAGATTTTAAACATATAAGCGTGTGTGTGCATATGGCTCATCATCCCATTTCTGTTTTTCAACCCGAGCTCATTTGATTTTCAACTAAACTCCTTTTTAAGCCTTCCTCCTTTTCTTTGTAGACTTTGAATCAAAGATTTTTTTTTTATTGATTTCATTTCAACACTTCTTTGATTTTTCCATTTTTTTTTACATAAACAAAAATTCACTTCATGACGGCTTTCACTCATCACAATGGTGTAGCTCTTTCCAACATTGGGTAGCTTGCACAACCAAGGTGTGTAGCCCTTTTCATGAAGGTGCTTGTTGAGTTCTATGTAATTGCTGAAGCAAAATGGATACTAACCATAGGTCATTTTAAATGTACTTAAGCACAAAAACTTCAAGATGTATCCAATGTTTACATATTAGTAAACTCAACCTACTAGCAAAACATATAAGAGAAGCAAGGTGCAATTTTTAGAAAATCAAGATTTTATGGCTCATAAGCACATGATCTAAAAGCAATAAGTAGAGACTTATTCAAGATCATTACTTCTCTAATGAGTAGCTTTCAAAGAATATGAAGCTCATATTTTCAAAAGTAATGCCACTCAATATACCAAACACAAACAATCATCAAAGTTAAGATCAATGTGAACAATATCACTATTAGATCCTAAAATAGCAAATGTCAATGAGAACCATATGTATACTATACAAAATTATATAATATGACATGCTATGAGATGTATGTCAAAAATTGAGTCAAAAGATAAATATCTAAGAGAATATGCATTAGAGTACAGAGATACCTTTTTTGCACATTATATTCACCAAATATCATACTTTCGCCCTTTTTATGAGCACTATTGCCTTGCATGTTCTCATGATACCAAGTTGATGATGTTTCACAACAAGAGTATAAAAAGCATAATATCTCAACTCAATCAACACATATAACAAGAGAACTTCTTCAAAGTTAATCAACAAATTTTGACCATCATAACAATTATGATGTGAGATAACCAAGTTCATATCAATACATGGAGTATTCAAAGCTAGCAAGCAAGAATTCTCAACACATTTGATATATAGCCTCAAAGCTATCTCACATGTGCTTCTTATATTAGTGATAAGAGCACTCACCCTTGAACCACTTGTTCTTGAGTGTACCTACCTAAACATTTCCAATATCATCATTGGCAACAATGTTAAATCTAGAGTAAAGTCCTTCAATGACTTGATTAACAAGAATATCATTAACACACTCTTCCTTAACATTTTCAACACAAGCTTTGTCAAGTTGAACAATATTAGAATTCTTTATACTCCACAACTTCTTCTCATGCTTAGCAAAATTATCATGTTTCTCAACTTTCAAGGCCTTAGCATGTTCAAGTTGAAGTTTAATCTCCTTATCTCTAGATTCATTTCCTAATTTGCATCTTTCAATATATTTATAACACCTAGGCTTAATGTGACCTATTGTGTTGCAATAATGGCAAATTGGAATAAAAGATGAGATTGTATCTTTTGGAGTTGAACTAGCTTCACTAGGAATTTGCAAAGATACCTTGTTCGCCAACTTCTTCTTGGCTTTTGATCTTCTCTTCTTGTATGGTTTTTTATCAATCACGACTTCATCAAAGTGTGTAGGAAGTGGTGCTTCCAAGAGCTCCTCTTCAACTACCAAGTCGTTTTCACCACTATGAGAGTTAACAAGATTCCTAACACTAGACACACTAACCAAATCATTCACTAAATCCTTGATAGCCTTCTTAGCCGTGTCTATCTCTTCCATCAATTCTTGTTCTTTCTTCTTCAAAGAAGATATCACATTATCCTTCTCAAGGTTAATCATTTCAAGTTCTCTAAACTTCTTCATAATATCACATTTTTCACTAAAAAGTCTACGAGTAACAACCACAAACTCATCTAGTTGCTTCTTGATCAAATCATCATTCTCAACTACTTCTCTTTGAGCATTGTCTCTAGCTTCTTCAAGCTTTTCTATCTTTTTCAACAACTCAAGATTAGTAGGAATGGAACTAGAGCATCCATCATGATTTGCATCAAGGTTCTTGTTCAAAGATATTGTACTACCAACATCTAGTGAAGAATGAGAAGCCGTCAGAGCTACAAAGTTGCTCACCAACTCTTCATCACTTGAAGACTCACTACTAGAGCTCTCATTGTCACTAGAATTATCATCACTCCAAGTAACCACCAACACTTTGCCTTTCTTGTCTTTCTTAGATGGCTTCTTGGTGCACTCACTAGCAAAGTGACCAAAACCTTGACAATTATAGCATTGAACCTCTTTCTTGTTCATGGCTTGACTATTCTTCACAATCCTTAGAGATGATATTCTCTTGACTCCTTTTTCCTTAGAAGACTTGCCTTTAGTTTTGGCATTCTTCTTTAGAAACTTCTTGAACCTTCTAACCAAGAGTGCCATTTCTTCATTTTCATCATCACTCTCCTCCTCAATAGCATTGAGAGCAATTCCCTTACTCTTGATCTTTGGCTTCAAGCACATCTCATAAGTTTGGAGAGACTCAAGCAACTCATCGATGTTCATACTATCCACATCATTGCTTTCCTCAATGGCCTTCACCTTTGATTTAAATATCTTAGGAAGAGACCTAAGGATTTTCCAATTTAAACGCTCTTTTGAGATAGGTACTCCAAGTGCTTGACATTGGTTAGCTATGTTAAGAAGCCGTAATTGGAAGTCTTCGAACTTTTCTTCCTCACCCATACTTAAACCTTCAAATTGTGATGCCAACATTTGAAGCCTCGATTTCTTCACCGCTAAGGTTCCTTCATTAGTAACTTGGAGAGTATCCCAAGCTTCCTTTACGGATTCAAGATTTTGGATGTAGGAGAATTGATGCCCATCAACTCCTCTAAAGATGGCATTCATAGCACGATGGTGCCATTTTGCAACCTCAAACTCATTTGTTGTCCATTCACTCCTTGGCTTGTGTATCATGGTTCCATCCTATAAAACCTTGGTAGGAGGACTATAACTTTCTTCCACTACCATCCAAGCCCTTTCATCAATAGAGCGGATATAGGCTTTCATCCTCAACTTCCAATACCCATAGTTAGTGCCACGAAGTAATGGTGGCCTAGTATTTGAGGCTCCTTCCTCCATTACATCATCTTGTAAACCCATGACTTCAAACGTCTTACAAAAACCGTGAAAGTATCACCCCGGACTCACACTAAGTGCAATCTAGTGTCCTGCTTTGATACCAATTGAAAATACAATCATGGTTAAATGCTCAATGCTAACCTAGAGGGGGGTGAATAGGTAGGCATCTTTTTCGACTCCCTTAGAAACAAACAAAAGTTTGTCCCTCTAGATTGCTTGTATCACAATATATATATATTAATTAAAGACAATTAATCAATATATAAACACAAGTAAAGTGTGATACAAACAAGTAATTGTAACACATACATAATCTATATTATAAAGAGAAAGTCAACATACATAAAGAGTTCTATCCACAATACAAATATTAGAGAGACAGGGATAGAGAAAAGTTGACACAAGATATAACGTGGTAAACCTCCGAAGAGGAAACATCAACGGGCTAGCAGCCACCGGCAAACAAAATCCATTAGTAGATAAGATAAGTACAATCTCTCAAGTGACCTCTTCACCTAGAAACTACCCTCCTATCCTACTCTAGAAATTTTCGCCCTATGCTCAACAATCCGAGGCTTCACACCTCTTGTCAAGACTTCCTTGCTCACCTTATCCGGATCTTCACAACCCAAGGTAAGACTTCTTGCTCAACTATCCGAGTCTTCCCAACTCTAGTCAAGACTTCCTTGCTCACCTATTCGAGTTCTCCCAACTCTAGGTAAGACTTTTTGCTCGACTATCCAAGGCTTCACACCTCTAGCCAAGACTTCTTTGCTCGACAATCCAAGGCTTCACACCTCTTACCAAGACTTCTTGCTCAACACCATAGGTCTTACACCTATTGTCAAGACTTCCTTCTCACAAGGCATCTAGGTGATCATGAATGCAAAATGTAAACAAGCACGCAACATAGAATACTATGATCAAAACATCCTATGGAAAATACTAGACATGAGCATGAATGCACAAATCACATATAGTCTAGTTCATCATGCATCAGTAGTCAATCTAGATTATGTAAGATATGATCAACATTAATCACAAACTGGATTCATGCATATATCTAAACTTGAATCACAAGATATGATCAACAAATCACAAGATCAAGTTTAAAACACAAAAACCTAAAACATGCTAAAATCATATGACAATGTCTAATAGATCTAAGCATAAGTTCTAGAGCATATTCCTAATTATAGATTCAACAAATCACATGAATAACTCAAAAGAACATAAGCACATGTATTATGTGAGAATTTCGGCCAAGAGAGCCTAATACATGTGATGAACTATTTTTCACAAAATCAATCAATCAAAGATCACAAAATAGTCCTAGAATCAAAGCTAGCATAATACAATCCCAAACATGTGATAACATAGGCAAAATCAAAACCTAACTCAACTTGAATGATTTCAATTGATATTCAATCTAGCTTTGAAAGTGTTCAAAACACAAATCAAAACACTCATAATATACAAATATATGTAGAAGAAGAAAACTCAAGGCAATTGACCAAGTTTTAAAAGAAAACTTAGAGAGAAAATCAATACCTTAGTTGATCTAGGTGCAGTCCCGTTTTTGTATGATATGTGTGTGTGCTTATAAAGGTGCACAACGATGCAGGGACACAAATGTATGATATGTGTGTGTGTGCCTAAGCCTTGTAAGAGAAAGATAAGGTCTTAGTATACCTTTGTAGAAACAAATTGCATCCTTTCTCTTTGAAGACTTAAAACTTGCTTTGACTTGTTTTTTCTTCTTCCTTGAAGCTTGAATCATCATGAACCTAAAAAACTAAGTCATTACAAGTAAACATCATTTTGATATGGAATTCATGCCAACACAAACTAAAACCTAACAAATGAGACTTTCTCTCTCTAATTCAAAACTTTGTCACTGTAAAATGAATGAAAAAAATCTGATATGGAACAATTATTGAGGGTATTTTTATCCATTTACCATAATTGATGTCTTTTAAACATAAGCTATTAAAACAACTATTGAGGGTATTTTTGTCCATTTACCATAATTGACGTCTTTTAAACATAAGCTATTAAAGCAGTGACCGTATTGAAATGTTACCTCCTAAAAGTGCCATTTAATTTTTCAACTCATAGTTTATTTATGAGGCAATTGTTAAAAATAACCATTTTGGTCATTTATAGTCGATCTCTTAAAAAAGATTTTTATTTATAACGAAACTACTTTT
Source organism: Dipteronia dyeriana (assembly GCA_032871835.1). Classification (NCBI taxonomy): domain Eukaryota; kingdom Viridiplantae; phylum Streptophyta; class Magnoliopsida; order Sapindales; family Sapindaceae; genus Dipteronia; species Dipteronia dyeriana. The sequence continues at coordinate 18,633,101 of CM065301.1, read as the reverse complement.
ACATAATACATATAGTCAAATACCCCTAAGATCTTCTCTATCATATTCACCTTCTTCTCAATTCTATCCCTCACATGTTTTAAACTTTTCTCATTTTAAAAAAAAATACAATTACTGTCGCGACCTGTCGAGTTTAATTAAAATTTACAAGCACGGTCCGGAATACTACTCCCACTATCAGGGAAAGGTTACATATGGACTACAACTCTCACAATCGGAGAGATGACTGCTCTCACAAACTGGGAGAAAACTCTCCACACATGTAGACAAGTCACCGGTTCCGAGGGAACCTGAACCTGAACCTGAATCGGAACCAGCCTTTACCTGTTTTGAAACCGGCGGTTCCGGTTCCGACGGTCCAGTTTTTGTTTTCATTCATTTTTCGTTCACTAAAAAATATTACATATGTAAAAGTAAAATTGTAAATACATGTTATTGGGTCGCCTATAAAAAAAATTAACTAAAATAAATAACAAATTAAAAATTTAAATAAAACTAGTTTTTTTTTTTAAAAAAATAATTGGTGGAACCGCTCAGTTCGAATCGAACCGGAACCGTCGGTTCCAGTACGGTTCGAACCGGGTAGTTTCATCAAAACAAAAATCGGAACTGGAACCGTGCACTGTAGTGGTTCCGGTTCGGAACCGATATCCCCAGTTTGGTTCCGATTTTTTCGTGCTGATTCCGGTTCGGTTCACCGGTTCAAACCAAACCGCCGCCATATCTATACACATACTTGTAAAATACGTATGGTGGGACTCGAACCCCTGACCACTGGGTGTGGAAGGGAGGTGTACAATCATCTCTACTAAGAGGTGATGTGCACTTTTCTCATATATACTTGGGTTGCTTTTGCTTTTGTCTAAAGGTTGAACAGCACTAAACTAAATGACATGATGTTTTAAAAAAAAAAAATTAAAAATGAATATAAGTGATATGTTGGGTAAATAACTAAAAACAAATAATTTTACGTACATATTTTTTCAATTATTATTTATAATATATTTAGATTTTACTGGATAAGGTTTGTGAAGATTGTTTAGGAATTATTAAACTGATGAGTAATACTACACATCCCACTTACAATTTCACATTTACCATTTCAACCAATGTGGTAGTTAAGGTATCACTTGGTAGGTGGAATTAATGTATATCCACTTACCAAGTGATACCTCAGTAGTCATATGAGTTAGGATGAAATATAAAGATCGTAGGTGGGATACCTAGCATTATTTTAAGCTAATATGTAATCCAGGTTCTTTTTTCATTAAATGAAATTTGGAAAAGTAAAGTGAAGATCAAGCATGTCATTATACTCAATCCCTAAATCTAGCTAAAAACAAGTGACTATTTATAAGTTAATCCTTGAAAAATACTACATTATCAACTCATGATTCAAATTTTGTTTACGGGTAGATTTCATTAAATCTATTATTCATAAAAAATTCAGATCAAATTTTGTTAAAATCAATAAATTTCATTGATATCCATACTTTGTGTTAAAATAAGGGATCATATATATATAAAAAATTCCTTATCAAATGTGTTTGTACTTTGATATAAACTCTATTTTTTTATTTTAAAAAAAAAGATGACCTGGTTTAAAAATTTATTACAATTTCACCCATGTAGGTTACCATTCGGGGATTGATTCCCAAACATTGTGGAAGCAACCAGTCTGCTAACCTTACAAGGTCCATAAGCAAAATATTGATCTCTATTAAAAATAGGGAAAATATCATTTTATCCCTGAGTTTTATCCTATTGTTAAGACGATGACAGGGTTTAGACATATTGACCGTTTTCCCCCCTAAAATCAAATAAACGTTAAATGATCCCATTCTGTTAATATTTCCATCCGTATTTGGTTTGACTGTTAAAACCAAGAGGGTAAAATGGTAAATTAATATTATTAAATAAGTTAAATATTAAATATTAAAAAAAAAACCTCTCTCATCACCGTCTTCAATTCTTCTACTTCTCCACGACAACCATGCCACCTTCATCTTCAATTCTTCTTCTTCTTCATATGACCACCATTCATTTTTATTTTTTTAAAAAATAATTAAACAAATAAAACTCAACCATCATCACATAAATTAAACCCAGATCCCCAACCCAAAAAACTCAAATTAAACACAGATCACCATCAACTCACCAGAATACCAGATACACCTTTTATCTCCTCCAACATCAACACTACCACCACCATAGCCAAACCTATCATCATCACCACCACCACCATTCAGCCAAACCCATCATCATCATCAAAACTACTATTACCACCAGATCGAAACCCAGAAAATCAATCAAACACAGATCATAATTCAAGCCCAGAAACCCAGAAAATCAATCAAACCCAGAAAATCTAGATTCATCAAGCAAACCCAGAAAATCCAGATTCATCAAGCCTTCTTCATGATCACCATCTTCATTAAATAAAAATATATTTAAAACAAAATCAAATCAAAATCCATCTCATATAAAAAAAAAGGAAAACGAAATGAAAAAAAGAAAAAAAGATGATAGTGGAGATCCACAAACCAAATTACGAATCTTCAAAACCCAAACACACTCACTCACGCGACCACCGCCATCCCATCAGAAATCACCATCACCGGTGTCGATCACCTCTAAACAGAGGATATCGGCGCTCGATCTCGTCGATGAATGGGGGAGAAGAGGGAACAAGATGGAAAGATAGAGAAAGATGGAAAGATAGAGAGAGCGGATGTGGTAAGAGAGAAGTTGTGGTGATTGATGACAGAGAGGGAGAGAGAGAGAAGCGGTGGTGAGAGAGGCAAAGATGAGAGAGAAAGAGATGAGAGAAACTGATGAGAACGATCGTAAGGGGAGAGAGAAGTGAGATTAGATTAATTTTTAAATTTAATTTTTAATTTTTAATTTTTAATATTTAATGATTTTGTTTTTTTTTTTGTTTTTTTTATTTATTTATTTTTATTTAATGATCTATTGGTGGTAGAGATCCACCCGAAATTGTTTTAATTTTGTTTTTTTTTTTTGTTATAAATTCTTTTTTTTATTATTAAATATAATTAAAAAAAATCTCCACCGTTCATCCCAAAGATGGACGGTGGAGATCCATCTTTTTTATAAAAAAAAATAGTTAATGAATATTTTATGGGTAAAACGGTAATTATATAGAGTAAAGTTAACATAAGGGGTAAATAATACATTTAACAGAAGAGGCATATAATACATTCTTTCTATTCGATGGGAAAGACTGGTCAATATCACCAAACCCTATCCTCGTCTTGATAATAGGTCAAAAGTGAATGGGGAAAATGATACTTTCCCTTAAAAATATTGTTTGTTATCTCATCATCATCATCATCATCAAAGTTTTCAGTTAAATGATTTGTTAAGGGGCGCATGCATGTGATTAATGATCAGTGATATCAAAAAAACTGGATTAGATTTTTCGAATTTCTGGATCCGAATTGGATTAAGTCCAAAAATTTTGGATAACATTTGTTCGATTTTTTTTTAAAAAAAAAATTGTCTTCGAATCCGAAATTCAGATCGGATTGGACTCATAATTGATGATTAAAATTTCCGATTCACATTGGAATTAGATTGGTTTTGGATTCAATTCATATTGGTTTCGGAGATTTGGATTGGATTTTTTTTTTCCGGATCAGACTCGAATATTTTCCGGATCGAAATCAAATTTTTTCTGATTGAATTTCGAACATTATAAAAATAAATGTAAAAAATGTAACTGTGTTTTTGTAAAAAAATAAAATAAATTAACTTCATTTTTATTTTTCGAATTTAAGATTTACTTATATATCTTATAAAATATTAGATAAAAGAAACAAATAGATCCTTACCGCTTAGTCAACCTATGAAACTTCAAACTCTAACGCTTTGATAAATTTTTATATATATTTAAACAGTCTTTTCGATGTCCCTTTCCCCTTAATTTTTTTTTATTACCCTATTAATTTAGGATGCGAGCGAGGTTAATAGGTTCTTTGTATATGTACCATGTTTATTGGAAAAAAAAAAAAAAAAAAAAAAAAACCAAAACAGCCACGTGAACAAAGAGGCCCTGATTTTTGGAACATTTAGTTTGCTTTAATAATTTTGTCAGAGGACATGTATGATCAGGATGTGGACAACGGACACTGATATTTTGGTTCTATTAGTGAGAACACATGTCATAAATCTATGGATCAAAATGTCCCATCATTTAGTCTTTATATATAAGGACAAATAAATGATAACATGTTAGTCCGATTTACCAAACTTTCTCAATATTATCAGGATTTAAAACTGTCAGATTTATGTGGGGTTATATATTTTCTTGTCCACAATCGTATTTGCTCATTTGTGGATGTCTTTAATTTAAATTACATTGGATTCACAAGATGGTAAATCCAATATCCAGATGGATCCAGATTCGGGAATCCAATCTGGATCCGATCCGATCCTAAGTTTGAATAAAAAATAAAACCTTAATCCGAAAATACTTGAATCCAGTTTTTAGATATGTATAAAACATCATGTCTATAGGAGTTTTTTTTTTCTTAAAAAAAATATAACTCCAAATGGTCAGAGATCCGTCGTGCACAGGTCCATCGGGAACGTTAAGAATGAGATTAAGAACTACTCACATGGCTCCACATTAGTCAATGATGGGCCCACTTCTTTTTTAAAAAATAAAATAATTTATTTATATTTTACCTTGATTTTTTTTTTGTTATTTACTTTTTTAAATTGATTCCTCTGAACTAAATCTCTCGTACATATTTAAAAATATTAATTATAGGTTTTTCAACTTTTTTTTAAATTCCATTTTAAATTATGTTTATATGTGAGGTGTTACTATCACAATATTTATAATATTATTTCAAAATTTATAAGATATTAACAATCCACGTACCAATACGATTTGAAAAGAAAATTGAGAAAAAATAAAAAGTTTTCAAAAAGGAAAATTCTTGAACCTATAATCTTACGTCATCGTAGAATAAATATGTTTTAACATTATATTATAAGACTAATCTTATTTCGTCCGCCGCTCAAAGAAATTGAAAAAGTAATTGTTTCAATGTTTCGGTTTGGTTAGGCAACCAAGAAATATTAAAATGTGACGAAGAGAGAAAAACATGGTGTGGTCCACAACCTCTTCCTCTTGACACGATACCAAGCATCTGTGTTGTTTTGTTGTGCCAATCCACGTGACATCAAGGAATGGGCATATGCACGGATGCACCTACACACTTCTTGTTGTGCACGCGCTTACCACTTACCACTTGTCACTTGTGTGTAAAAATGGGAGGAGATCTCCTTGACATTACTTCTAAATTTTCATTCAACGTCCGTTTTAACCTACATGTTCTTTTTTTTTTTTTACGTATGAAATTATTAAAATAAGTTTTTGAAATTCTTAATGTGTTATAATTGCACGAGTTAATATTCTTAACAAATTACACTCAATCACCCTTAGGTGCAACTTTTTACAAACGAAAATAAAGTTGCCATAATCTAATATTGACCTCACATACCGTTAATCAAATTTACTCAAAATTAATGGTCATTAGGGCATTTTCATCTTTTTAAAAAATATATTTAAAAATAAAAATTCAAAAACATAAACCGAACAATAACAAAAAAAAACGAATCTCCACTATCAATCTTTGAGATTTGATGTTGGAGATCCATTAGAAAATACAAGTTTTTAAAAAATGATTGGTGAAGAATTTGGATGTAAATATTAGTAATCGAATCTGTATCTATATTGTTAGAGATCCCTCAATCGAGATCTCCATTGAGATGAAGATCCAAACATTAGAGTTCCAAACTAGATCCCCGACTCTCCATAGATTGATGTATGATGGAGATTTAATGTGGATCTCACTGTATTTTTCTTTTTTTTTATAAATAAAATAAAATTGATTGAGTTAATTTTTTTTTTGTTGGTTTTTTTGACTCGAGTATTTTTGTAATATCAATGTTATGTCAAGGGATTTTTATCTTTTAAGACGATCAAACTTGGTTAACGGTTAACTTTAAACAACTATGACTAATGGTAGAGAATATCAATATTAGTTTTTAATAACATCTTTCCATTTGCTTTTGGAGGGAAATGACAATAATATCCTCTAATTTTTTATAACCCTTTAATTTATATAAAGGTAATATAGTAAATTTATAAATTATATAGCAATCTATCCATTCAACAATCTTTTCAATACCAACAACATGAAGGATATATGTTATCATCTCCATCCCTCTTACTTTCTCTCTCCCTTAATTCATCATTCCCTTCTACTCTCTCTTCCTCTTACCAAACATAGCCTTAATATTGAAAAGATGATTGAATTGATGAATTGATATATAATTTATAAATTTACTATATTACCCTTATATAAACTAATGGGTTATAAAAAATTAGAGGATATTATTATCATTTCCCTCCAATTTCTCCACACCTTTCTCATTTGCCCATCATTGGATGGATTGTTTTTTATGCGTCCAAAAGGAGGAGAGCTCCCTCATCTTCTCCTATTCTCCTCTTCCCTCTCAAGCCTCTCCAACCAAACAAGGGATTGGAGCTCATCCCTCTCCTTTTAACCCTCTTCCTCTCTCCATCTCTCACTCCTACCGAACAAAGCATTAATGTTCATCCATGATTCCCTATTTTATATGAAAGGGTAATTCCGGGAGAATACTAGCTTGAAGCCTTGAACCACGCGCCTAAGATTCGCGTGGCACTCCACCAACCCCACATCCCATAGATTCATAAATAGAACACTCCCTAAAATCACTTAACTAAAAAAACGCCAACTACACATACTCTCTCTCTCAAATGTCTCGCCACAGACGGCAAGGCTCGCTAGTCCTTCCGGCGGACATATTCGGAGGCGAAGACCCACCACCGCCACCGCCAGCTGAGTCCGTCGAAGCAACAGCTGCCCATCAGCATGGTCCCACTGGTCCAGTCTCGAATGCGCCTGCAACTGATCGGCATCATCAGCATCAATCCTCTGCCTCCAATCATGGAGCTACTCCGAAAAAGCCCTCATCCAACAAACCTTCCTCGTGATGCTGAAACAGTGAAACTTCGTCTCAAATCTCAATGCTTCTAAAAGCATTTTCTCGCTCTTTTCTTTTTCTTTTTCTTTTGTAGTCTCATGTGTTGTTTAAGTTAGGTCTCTCTCTGGTTTATGGTTTCAGTGAATTTCAGTTGATGTTTTTTTTTGGAGTAATATATAAGAAACTGTGTCAGGTTTTGTTGAACTCTAACCTCTTAAGCTTTTTTTTTTCTTGTTCAGTTTGAAGAAAATTACGGGGACATAATTAATGATCAAGACTAATGCTTTGTTTTCTTTCGAGAATCGGACAAAATGGTATTTAAAATTCTAAAATCATCTCATAAGTCTCTAAATTTGAAGAAACGATATTCTATATATATTAATTTACGGAGAATGATTTTGATAAATGGCAATATTATTTTACTTTCACAATAAGAAATAAAAACTAAAATAATTAATAACAAAAAGTGATGTTAGTTATAATATATAAATGTAAAAACAATTATTTATCATACAAGTATTGGACCGTATTATAATATAGGATTGTATTGGACAATACTAATCACATTTTGTACCGAATGACGTTTTGCTAGTGAATATTACAAAATTTTAGGATTCACTTTATTTAAATTTAACACCTTTATAGATATTAGTTTAATAAAAAAAAATGAACACATTTTAAAAATCCACCGCACTCTGATCGATCTCCGGTCTCCTTTGACCGGAGGCTTTAGATTGATCGAAAGGGGCCACACCTCCTTTACAATGTATGAGGTGTGGCTTATGGACGATGCAGGAGGTGTGGCTCCTTTATGGCAAAGGAGGCGCAACCTCTTCTAAAAGTGATTGCCAACAATATCCTGAACGATAGACAACGTTGAAAGACACAAGTGATGAGGTTTGCTTCCTCATCAACGGAGGAGGCGCTGTGCATCGTCGTTTTTTTTTTTCGGGAGTTTGCTGACCTCCGCACGAGGAGGAGACCGACCAATGTCCTGGATAGTGGCCATTAATATCTTCCTCGAACGAAGATGGTGACATCCTTGAAGGAGGAGGCCAGCCACCTCTCAAATGTTTATTTATTGATTATTATTATGTTTTTTCAATTATAAAAGTTTTGTTAAGTCCAATAGAGTTATGGAACACCTCTTCCGATCATATAAATAAATACAGTTTACTTGGTATAAACTTAATACAAATATAAAAGAGGAAATACACCCTTTTAGTCATTTAAAAAAAAACACCTTTTTTAGTTTAAAAAATAAATAAAGAGGTTTACTGTTGTCATCCAACAATACTATTTTTATTGTTTTTATTCTATAATTGGTTGTGAAGACCCAAATACCCTCATTATTTTCTTTACTTCTTCTCTCCCCTTTACATTTTTTTTTCAACCAGATCTCCTCTCTCACGCTTCTCTCCTCTTTAATCCATGCATTTTTTTTGTTCATTTTCTCTCTCGTTTGGTTTACAGATCTGGGTTGTGAAGACCCAATTCGGATTTGAGAGTTAGTTATTGATTTTAAGAGTGGTTCATGATTGTGGTTGTGTAAGTTGGTGTATTGTTTGTTTTAAAAAAATCAGATTTCGTTTTGTTTAAATTTGTTTTCCAGATTTTAAAAATTTTCAAAATTTTTTTTATTTTGAAAATTTTCCCGATTTTTTTTTTCAGATTATGTTTGTTAGTTTTTTTTTTCTAGATTTGATTAGATTTAAGGAAAATTTCTATATTTTTTTATTTTGAAAATTTTCCAGATTATGATTATTAAATTTTTTCCAGATTTTTTTTTATTTCGAATTTTTTTCTATATTATGTTTGTTTATTATTTTTCCAGATTATGTCTTTTAAAAAATAAATAAAATATTTTTCCAGATTTTGTTCTATTGAAACAGACATTCATTGTTAAGGAAATAACATTTACTAGAGATCCATTGTTTCAAAGATTTTTTTAATTTTTGTTTGGTATGAGGAAATCTGAAAAATTTCTAAATCCATTCAAATCTAGATTTTTTTTTAAGATTTATTTAAACACACTAGACCACCAATTAAACACACAAAGACTGACTGACTAAACACACTAAACGTAAATCAATTAAAAACATAAGGACAACTAAATTAAACACATCAGAACATTTCAATTAAACACATAAGAGCAACTCAATTAAACACATCAGGGCAAACCAATTAAACATACCAGATAAAATCAATTAAAACACCATGGAAAATCAATTAAACACATTAGGCAACACCAAATTAAACACATCAAATCTAACACAATTAAACACATCCAGAAAGAAGAAGAAGAACACTAGAGGTATGGGAAGAAGAAGACAAAAAATAGGGAAAAAAAGTTGTTTTTTTTTCCCGAGATGAAGAAAAAAAATTTGAGAACTTTTTTTTTATATAAAGAGGGGTAATTTTATCCAAATAGTGCATATTTTGATAGAAACAATTAAAATACTAATATTGGGTATAAACAATAAACCCATAAAATAGTTTTAAAGTTCTCTGGTACGATGCCATTAGAGACAGGCCCTTAAATGCAAATGTATGAAACTTGTAGGCTATAGCCAGCCAGGTAGAGTAGTAGAAAAAATTGAACAAGCAAAATTAAATGTGATTGATTATCTACGGTAGGTGGCGTGATATAAATGTAAGAATATATCCACCACCGACCTCCACCACGTGAGTGTCAGTCAATTTCAAATTTCACAAAAAGAAAAAAAGAAAAAAAACATATATAACCGATTTATTGGAAACCTTTGAATCATTTTGTCTAAAATTCAATTAATAAAATCATGCACAACTTCACAGTATGGTACCTAAAAGTCTAAAACAATAAATTACCTTAGTTTCAACTTTCAATTAACTTTGATTCAAAGACTTTTGGTAGAGGGACTTTTCCGATTTATAGGAAATTTTTGAATCATTTTACCTAAAATTGGAAAAAGTGTTGAAAATTTAGGGGTTGAAAGAGAGAATAATTGTAATAAAACACGATAAGAATAGAGAAAAATGCTTATAAGACTTCAAGGTTCGGAATTCGATTCTTACATACAATAATTCTCCCATTTCCCGTAAAAAGTGAGTACATAATGGGTTTGAGAATTTTACCGTCAGAATTCAATGAAGTCTAATAATCTTATTGTTGATTTCAAGTTATGTACAATAAGAATCAATCACTTAGAATACCCTTAATTATAATCTAGATGATGTCTGAGAGAATAAAAGAAGAGAAAGAGAGTTTGAAATGGTAAAGAATTGTATGTTGTTGTGATTCAAAGACAAACTATACCTGTGTATTTATATAATGTTTTCATAACCGGTTGTATCTCTTCATAAAAGTTATGTCTTTACACGGTAAAGATTATGTCTTTTCATATTAAAAGTTGTGTATTTACACGATAAAAATTATGTCTTTATAAATAAGAGTTGTGTCTTTTGTATTCAGTTGCATCTTTTTTTTTATTAAATTTAATGAAAATTCCAACAACCCTTACCAATTTTCAAAAGATTAAAAAAATATTATTAAGTTTAAGAGAAGATATTTGGCATCATCTACAAGTCAAGTACATAAATGATAAGTGTCTTTTGGATTTGAACTTACACTTAGTACAAATAATACAAAGCATGATCAAGACGCAGAGGTGAACATATCTTGAACCTAGAACCCTTAAAGATCCGCCGGAATCATCGCACATACTGACTTTAAAGAGTAGAGTATTCTGATTGCTCTACACGTTAATGGCCATGTGCATAACATCTTGATTTCGTGAGTGCTTTTAGAAACAGTTTTGTTTTCCTAGGTAGTAGCATGACTTCCATTATTCACAAGGTAAATTTACTGAGTAATTCTATGAGTTACTCATTTCAAATTATTAAGGACTTAATCCAACCTTTAATCATGCAGAAAACACCACTAGATCAAGAAATAGGGTAATTAAAATTATCTAGTGTACCATGATCACATATTTGACTTATTTGTACTACATTGAACTTTGTCTATCCATTTCAAGACATAAGTTGGGTTCCCATCAAGCGCGATCGACGTCATTCACAGAACTTAGCCTCATTATTTTAGATGTCTTATAGATCATCTCATTACCGACTCCTTTTGTTAAAGGATCAACCAATTTTTTGTTTGACTTAACATAGTCTACTGTAATTACTCCAAATTTGAGTAATTGTCTTAAAGATTGATGTCTTAGACTCACATGTCTAGATTTGCCATTGTAGGTCTTATTCTCAACCCTGTAAATTGTTGCTTTATTATCACAATTTATCATGACTGTTGATAAACTCGTTTTTATGCTTTACGTACCTATAATTTTGTATAATTCTACACTCGTTTTCTTTACAATTCCATCTTTTGATGTTCCTAATTGCTTAAACATGTCCCCTATATTTAGGAGTTGTCCTCATGCGAAACCTGGAGAATTCGGGGTAAAAACGAAGATTCATGCTTGAAAAAGAGTGAGACATACGGTACGCCGTGTTGATGCGAACCGCATCCCGTACCGCATCATAGGGTAGTAGGTGCAAAAAGCTCCTCATGCGGTACGCGTATCGTATCAGAAGAACATGTGAACCGCACGACGAGCCGTATCTCTTGGTAGTAGTTCAAATCGTACTGTCGTGCGGTAAGCCGTGTCAAAGCGAACCACACAACAAACCGCGTTCCAAGACAGATTATGAATACTCTGTTTAGTGAACAGAGGAGGTGTTTCATTGTGGGCCCCCCTCTCTTGTCTCTGATTGGGTATGGTGAGGGGATGTTCCTAAAAGCTAAAGGGATGTCTTTGGGACCCTCCTACACATCTGGGGAGCTTCTTGAAAGTCTATAAAAGAAAGAGATAAAGGAGAGAGAAAGGGGATCTGAAAATCATCAACACACCAGACCAACTTCTCTTCACCACGTTTTTGGAGGTTCTCTCTTCGTTTTGGACTGAGTTCTTTAAGGTTTGGAGCAGCTAGGGCAAGGTTTGGTTGATCCAAGGAAGCTATTGAAGCTCATGCTTCAAGAGATGAAGTCTACAACTTAGTTTTATCTCTTTAACTTTTCTTCTCTTTTGTTTCTTTGTATTGTTCATGGTGATCTATGGTCTTTCTGTATAATATGAGCTAAATATTATAGTGTTAGAACAAGATGATGCTTAACCATTGATTTATTTGTGGATGTCTCTTTGATTCATTTATTTGTGCTTGTGAAGCTATATGGAAGTCCTGAACTCTTAAGGCTTTTGCTTAATTGATCACTTTGTATTTGATCCATGGTTAGATGCTATGTATTGAGAGGAGAAGCATTTGACAATGCTTAGATAAACTCTCACTATGCTTCACTAGAAAGTGCTAGAACCACTAGGCTAGCGTATAGGGTTCAATTTGTATTCCATATGCTTAATGGATCTATATATATTGTCCGGACAGCTTTAGAAAGATTTCGGGTATATATGGATACCATCTCTAAATACATCGAGAGTGGTTAGAGATTTATTTAGGGAATATGAACCTATAGCATTTACATGCACGTATTATAAGTCATAAGAGCCAAGTGTGTTATTGGGAAGGATGGAGCGGATTCGAGTTCTAACATGTTTTCATTACATATCTTTAAGTGTTGTGTTAGATAATATAGTTTGTGTTTGTGATAATTTACTTTTATTATAACTATTGGAAACTCATGTTTTTTGATTGTTTAAATAGTTTGCAAGCCTTTGAATTCCAGTAATCATAACCTTTATCCCTGTGGGAACAATCATTACATTGCCATTATATTACCACTCCGACCTCATGCTATTGTGAGAGTCAACAAGTGTAGTTTGACACAATCAATTTTTAGCACCGCTGCCGGGGATTTTATCTGTTTTTTATATTGGAAATATTTGGTTATAACTAGTTTGAACGTGTTACTTTTAAATTTCTTGTTGTATCATTTCAGACAGATTGCTCTTGTATGCACCAACGTACAAGGAGTAATAGTCCACAAGATTTGTACTTCGATCCAAATATCGAAGGAACTGTAAGGAGAAATCGCTGAAATCGATGAAGAACTAGAGCGATGGAAAATCCTATTCAAAACCCTCATATAGTTCAGAACCCTCATATAGTTGTGAATCCTCTAGAAGTGGCACAAGGACCAGTTGACATCATGAGAGTAGTTGAAAGGAGTCTCCACGATAGTATCATGCCAATGGTGGACTAGAATGTATCGTCCATTAGAAGACCAACTGTTGCGGCTAACAACTTTGAGATCAAGCCAACTCTTATTTAAATGATATCAAACACGATTCAGTTCTATGGCCATCCACATGAAGACCCGAACCAGCATCTCCAGAACTTCAACGAGATATGTGACACCATCCGGTACAATGGAGTAACAGAAAACTTCATCAAGATGAAATTGTTTCCGTTCTCTCTGAAGGACCGAGCAAAAGCATGGATATAATCACTACCTCTGGATTCCATTGATTTATTCAAGCAGTTGGCCCAACAGGTTTTGAACAAGTATTTCCCTCCGGGAAAATCTGCTCGCCTTTGGAATGATATAACTTCCTTTGTAGCATTCGACAAAGAGAATCTCTATGAATCTTGGGAGAGATTCAAGGAGCTGATTAGGAATTGTCCACACAATAGATTGGCAAAATGACAGATTTTGCAATCCTTCTACAATGGAATTTCGAAACCAACTAGGAACTTTGTAGATGCAGCGTCAGGAGGGTCGCTTATGAGCAAGACGACGGATGTGGCCTATGATTTCATAGAAGGAATGACCAGTAATAATAGCCATCGGGGTGACGAAAAGTAACTTTTGAAAAAGGGTTCCGGTGTCCTCGAGGTTGACGAATTAACAAGTGTGAAGGCTCAACTTGAAACACTTACTAAGCAAATGAATAGGATGAGTGTAAGGAGTAGCCATGCCATAGTTGCTTGATGTGAACTATGTTCAGGACCACATATAAGTTCCGAATGCCAAGATGGAAATCCCTTTGCTTTAGATTCTTCAAATCAAGTGGCTTTCGTTGGGTATAACAGAAACTTCAGTAACCAACAAGCGACCCAGAACCCTTAGAATAATCCCTATTCAAACACCTATAACCCGGGATTGAGGAATCATCCTAACTTTTCATGGAAAGACACTCAATAACAACAACCACAACAGAATTTGATCCAGAGACAACCTCCCGGTTTTGAAAACCAACATCAACCTCAAGCTTATAACCGACAGAATCCTAGTTTTCAGAACCAGAATTATGGCTTTGAGGCGGAAAGGAAGCAGACAATTGAAGATTTTCTCTCAAAGTACTGAGTAAAGATAGACAACCGGATGGACACCCAAGATGCCACACTTAAGAAGCTAGATGCTAAGATGGATCAGTTAACGCAACACAAACAAGCCTCCATTAACAATTTAGAGGTACAAGTTGGTCAGTTAGCCAGGGGAGCCCAAGTGAGACATCAAGGGACCTTTCCTAGCGATACGATCACCAATCCGAAGAAGCAATGTCAAGCAATCACCATAAGGAGCGGAAAGAATGTTGGGTTGTCGAAGGATTTTAGAGTAAGAGAGGAGGTTGTGAATGAAAATAGAGAGGAAATTGAGGTTGATAAGAATGAGAAGTTGAGAGACGAGGAAATGATCTTGGAAAAGGATTAAGAAAATGAGCTACCAACACCTCCACAAGTCAAAACATATGTATGTTCTATCTATCCCATATCCACAAAGGTTGAGGAAGTATAAGGCTGCCCAGAGCTTTGCAAAGTTCTTGGAAATGTTCAAGAAACTGCACATCTACACATCAACATCTCGTTTGCTAAAGCTCTAGCACGGATGCCGGCCTACGTGAAGTTCTTGAAGGAGCTTCTATCTAACAAAAGGAAGCTAGAGGAGTTCGAAACGGTGACATTGACGGAGGAATGTAATGCTATACTACAGAACAAGTTCCCACCTAAGTTGAAGGATCCGAGGAAATTCACTATCCCTTGTACCATAGGTACGTCAGATTTCAGTAAGGCCTTAATTGACTCTAGGGCTAGAATTAATCTAATGCCATTCTCGATTTTTCAAATGTTGGGAGTAGGTGAAGTGATGCTGACCAATGTCACCTTGCAACTAGTAGATCAATCAATCAAGTATCGAAGAAGAGTGATGGAAGATGTGTTGGTTAAGGTAGACAAATTGTACTTCCTAGTAGACTTTGTGATTTTAGACATGGAGGAAGATGTAGAAGTGCCTTTACTTTTGGGAAGGCAATTTTTAAAGATTGTTGAAGCTATGATAGACCTAAGGGATGATAAGATGACTTTAAGAGTCAGTGAGGAAAATATTGTTTTTGATATGGTTAAAATGGTGAAGAAGCCGGATCCAGTTGATGATTGTTTGAGAGTAGAGAGTGTGGATACATATGTGGAAGAACTTCTAGGAATAAAAGAATCGGATGCACATTTGCTAGCTTACATCAGTAAAAGTGCAACAAATGAAGACAATGATGAGGAAATAACGGAGTATGCGGTGAGTTCAGATGTAATACCGGTGTGGCGAACCAAGAACAGATGGAGATTCGAAGGCCTTGGCTAGAGTAAGCCAAGAATCCCTCCCTCCATAGAAAAGCCTCAATTACTTGAGCTAAAGAAATTACATTCTCACTTAAGGTATGCCTTCCTAGAAGAACCAACAAGATTGCTGGTGATTTTGTTGTCTCTGTTGAACAAAGTGGAAAAAGGAAAGCTATTGAGAGTTCTTAGAGAGCATAATAAAGCAATAGGGTGGTCTATTTCAGACATTAAGGGAATTAGCCCATCCTTGTGTATGCACAAGATCTTGATGGAAGACCAGTTCAAGCCATCAGTGGAGCACCAAAGGAGGTTGAACCCAAACATGAAGGAGGTTGTAAAGGCAGAGATTTTGAAGCTTTTAGATGTAGGAATCATATATCTGATTTCGGATAGTCCGTGGGAAGCCAGGTTCAGATGGTGCTGAAGAAGGGTGAGATCACGGTAGTACAAAATGCCAACAATGAGTTTATTCCCACCCGGAAGATTTTAGGATGGAGGAGACTACCGGAAGCTGAATAGTGATACTAGAAAAGATCATTTCTCGCTACATTTTCTAGATCAGATGCTAGAGAGATTGACGAGACATGAATACTACTGTTTCCTTGATGGTTATTCAGGATATAACCAAATCCTTATAGACCCCGAAGACCAGGAGAAGACCACATTCACATGTCCTCATAGGACATTTGCCTACAGAAGAATGCCGTTTGGGTTATGTAATACTCCGGCTACGTTTCAGAAGTGTATGCCGGTAATATTCTCAGACGTGGTGGAGAAGTTTATAGAAGTCTTTATGGATGACTTCTCGGTTTTTAGGACATCCTTTGACAACTGTTTAAAGAACTTGACATTGGTGTTGGAGAGATGTGAAGAAACTAATCTTGTTCTCAATTGGAAGAAGTGTCTATTTATGGTGCAAGAAGGGATAATGCTTGGTCATCGAATTTCAAGCCAAGGAATAGAAGTGGATATAATGACAATTGAAGTTATAGAGAAATTGCCTCCGCCGTTGTCAGTTAAAGGCATTAGGAATTTTTTGGGGTTAGCTGGGTTTTATAGGCGCTTCATCAAAGACTTATCGAAAATTTTGAAGCCCTTGTGTACTTTATTGGTGAAAGATTCACCATTCATATTTGATGCAGGTTTTCATACGGCTTTTGGCATATTGAAGAAAGAGCTTACGTCGACTCCAATCATTTCAACCCTAGATTGAAGTTTGTCGTTCGAATTAATGTGTAATGCCAGTGATTTTACGGTGGGAGCAGTTTTGGGGTAAAGGAGAGAGAAAAGGCCTCATTGTGATCTACTATACGAGCCAGACCTTGAATGATGCCCAGGTCAACTTTGCAACAACAGAGAAGGAGCTTTTGGCCATAGTGTTTGCCTTCGACAAATTTAGATCGTACTTTGTGGGATCAAAGGTCATCGTATACACAGATCATACAGCCATAAAGTGTCGTGTTAGATAATATAGTTTGTGTTTGAGATAATTTACTTTATTATAACTCTTGTAAACTCATGTTTTTAGATTGTTCAAATAGTTTGCAAGCCTTTGAATTCTAGTAATCATAATTTTTATCCCTGTGGGAAAAATTCTTACATTGTCATTATACTACCACTCCGACCTCTTGCTATTGAGAGAGTCAACAAGTATAGTTTGACATGATCAACTGCGGGAGATGGCTTTTTCCAAAGAGGAATATCTACTACAAGATTCTTAAGCCACTCTGCTTCTTTAGCTGCTTCCGCCAATCATAAATTTTGATAACATAGATGAATCTGAAGCCATTGATTGCTTCTTTGATCTCCATGACACTACAACACCTCCCAAAGTGAAGATCCACCCAGTAGTAGACTTTGATTTTATCTTTAAATTGTTCCAGATCGCATCACTAAATCCTTCTAAAATAGAAGGGGACCCTTGATAATGTAATCTGTAGTCCATTGTTCCCTTCAAGTATCTGATAATTCTAGAAGTTGCTTTCCAATGTTCATTTACTTGTGAATCGACATAGCATACCTACCGCATATGCTATAACAGGTATTGTGCAATGCATAACATACATAAGCCTCCCAATATTACTGGAATATTCCAATTGTGAAATAGTGCGACCAATATTCTTCACTAATTTGATACTTGGATTTATTGGTGTCGGGGCCGGCTAATGACAAAAATGTCCATATCTTTTTAAGATCTTTTCAACATAATGAGATTGTGTAAATAACAACTCATTGTTCCTTCTTATGATTTTAATTCCCAAAATTACATCGGCCTCGCCTAGATCTTTCATATCAAAATTAGAGGATAAATTTTTTTGAGTTTCTTCAACACATGCCAAACTATTGCCAAATATAAGCATGTCATCAACATACAAACAAATAACAGTGCATCCTATATAATCATATTTGCAATAAATATATTTATTAGCATAATTAATAATAAAACCATGCGATAATAGTATTTTATCAAATTTTTCATGTCACTGTTTAGGCGCTTTCTTTAGGCCATAAAGAGATTTAATCAACTTACACATTTTCTTTTCTTGGCCTAGAATCGCAAACCCTTCTGGTTACTACATTTAAATTTCCTCTTCTAAATCACCATTTAAAAATGCAATTTTAATATCCATTTGATAAATAACTAAATTATGAATTGATGCAAGAGAAATTAATACTCTAAAAGATGCAATGCGAGCAACAAGTGCATATGTATCAAAATAATCAATGCCATGTCTTTGTTTAAAACCTTTTGCTACCAGTCTAGCTTTAAACTTGTTAATGTAACCATCAACATTCAATTTCTTCTTAAAAATCCATGTAGAACCATTAGGTTTAGCACTTGGTGGCAAATCAATTAAAACCCATGTTTGATTCGTAAGAATTGAGTCCATCTCATCTTTGATGGCTTTTTTTCAAAAACGAGCAAGCTAAAATCTTGAACCGTGAGCTCAAGAGTATTCTAGAGAAGAGTTTGGGGTCGGAGAAAAGATTGGGCAAAACAGATCGATGATGCGTTATGGGCCTATAGAACCGCTTTCAAGATGCTAATTGGCATGTCTCATTTCAAGTTGGTGTTCGGAAAGGCATGTCACCTCCCAGTCGAGTTAAAGCACAAGGCCTTTTGGGCGGTAAAGGCACCGAACTTCGATATGAGAGTTGCGGGTGTAAAGAGGCTCCTCCAGTTGAATGAGCTAGACGAAATGCGTCTATATGCTTATGAGAATGCCCAGATTTACGAAGAGAAAAGTAAGAAATGACATGATAGTCGGTTGGTGAAGAAGGACATTCAGATGGGAAACGAAGTCTTATTCTACAATTCAAGACTTCGTCTCTTCCCCGAAAAATTGAGGAGCAAATGGATAGAGCCATATACTGTGAAGTGTGTCTTTCCGTACGGAACGGTTAGGATAAAAAATGACGTAAGGGAAAGCTTCAAGGTAAATGGAAAAAGACTGAAAATATACCAGGAGCATAAGGCGAAACAAATCATAGAGGTAATCAACCCCTGAGACCCCACCTGAGAACGAAGGAAAGGTACACCAGCTGTAAATAGTAGTTTAGCATTTAGTTTAATTTATGTTGTATAATGATTTTTGGTGTCATCGCATATTGAATCCCCCATTTTCACCCTTGCATTTGATGTGATTTTGTGAGTTTTGAAAGAATACAAGAGTGTAAACAGGAAGGATTGAATTCAGGGAAGGAATTCATGTGAATGGAACACTGACATCAGACCAGTACTATTGAGCCACGCGGTACGCATACCGCACCAGAAGAAAATGCAAACCGCACGACGTACCACGTTGGCGGGCAATGGAAATAAAATGTATAGGATGTGGTATGCTGTGTTGATGCGAACTGCATCCCGTACCTCGTTGTCGGGCAATAGTGCTTTCTGGCCTGAGATGCGACTCCAGTTGCGGTACGCGTACCGCAACCTGGGTCATGAAGCACAAAGCTTAGAAAAGTAAAAACACAGGTAAGTGCGGTACGCCGTGTCGAGGTGAAATGCACGACGTACAGCGTCCCCTGTGAATTTTCATTGTTACAAAGGTAAAACGAGACCCACTCTCTCATTCTCTCTCTCTCTCTTCTTTTTAAAAAACATTCTCTCAAGCAAGGAGTCCTCTATCAAGCTCAACCGGTATGTATTTTCTCCCCTCTTTGTTTATATTTTCTTCATTGAATCAAGCCCTAGGTTTAGCATCTTCCAAGCAAAACAAAATAGGGCATAGTTTCATGAGAAAAAAAATTGACGGGTTAGTGTTTTGAATTTAGGGTTTTTTTGTCTAAACTTGCTATTCTTGAGATTTTTATGGTTTTGTTGACCATAATCACACACAAAATACCATAATATAGTATTTGTAGATTGTTTGAGCAATTTTTGTCTGTGGATTTATGGGTCTTTGAAGAAATTTCGAATTAGGGATTTTTTAGTGCATTCAACTACTTGTTCTTTAATGAATTTCGAAATTAGGGTGATTGTGGGTGTAAATGAGTTGTATTTTATGATTGCATGTGTTGTTTTTCTTTTATGACGGAATAATGGTTGATAAACTAGGCTTTATTTATGACTTTGCTTAATTTTGATTTTTGTGGAAGTTTGAAGAGAGATGGGTGCTTTTGGTTGTCAAGAAAAAACCAGTTTGGTAATTGTTGATTGCCTTGTTTGAAGTGTTAAAACTAAAATTGGTTGTGGGTTTGTGTTTTTCTTGGTTTGTTTATGTAGGATTCTCGTGCCAAAACTAAAAATGCCACCCAAGAAGAATACGAAGTCCACTCTCGCCGGAAATAGGGATGTCGACTTATCATCCAGAGTTCCACATCAATGTGTGTGAAATCGTTATTTCGGGAAAAGGATGGCCAAGCTCGACGAATCACATATTATGTTTGAGAGAGGTATTCACCTCATGGAACTTAAGGACACACCAGTCCCCACGACCGTAGCACAACGAGGGTGACAAAACTTTGTCAGTGTCCCGGCAGATGCCAATGTCACCTTGGTAAAAGAGTTCTACGCTAGTATGATCCCAGAGGTAGTGAAAGAAGGTAGAGCAGTTTTGGTAAGAGACATACCAGTCACGATCAACACCACTGAGATTAACTCCCACTTTGGCACGCTAAACTACCCATAACTTAGAAAATGGTATAAGATCAGGCATGACACTAAGGCAGGTTTGGCTATTGCGTTCAGAGGGACAATTAATGATGTGTGGGAGCCTGGCCACTTGCTAAAACAATCAGACCCTGGCCACTTGAACCTCTTTAACACCTTCTCCCTCCTGCCAACCACCTATTAGACTACAGTTTCAGAGCCCCGGGCTGATTTGTTCAGCTGCATTCAGGAGCAGACGAAGATTGATATAGGCAAAGTCATCCTGAAGGCCATTCTCGAAGTAGCCTCAATCAATGTGCATCCAAAGGCAAAGCCGAGGTCAATCATGTTTCTAAGCCTTATCACTGCATTCCCGAAGAAGGAAAGAGTTCCAGAGATCGTCACAAATGAGATAAAGATCAACCTCATGGGGGATCTAAATAAAAGATCATGGCATAACGTTACAATCAAAACCAAGGGCAAGAAGAGGCTGAGGATTACTGAGGGTTAATCCAGCACTCCGGGTGAAGATGAGCCTGATTTCGAATTTAGGGAGTCAGAAGAGGAGGACCAGGGCTACAAGGACCCTGCTTCATAGTTTATGCTAGCCAAGATTCTGAGCGCTGTAGAGGGCATCCATCTTGGTATGACCGACCTCAAGGATAACCTCCAACAAGTGAAGAACCATGCATATATGATCCATACTAGGATGGATTTCTTTAAAGAGGAGATGAGATACCAGAGAGATAATGTTGCAGATACCCGGAGGTAGGCTGACTTCCAAACCTATTAGAGGAGGAGGAGGCCTCGCCCGTCTACTGTCGACGTCTTGATTTCAGAGGACCAGACTGCCCAAATGGCTACAGTAGAGGTTGAGAGAGCTAGATCAGAAAGGCAGTTGCACGACAGAGCTAGGGAAAGGATCACATGTAGCCCCCGTGGTTTGATACCATCATTTCACTAACCAACTTTTACGTTTATGTTTTATGCATGTTATTATCGTCTTACTTTTGTAGCTAGTAGACTTAAATTTTTACTGAATGTTTGGATAATTAGTTTTGCTATTGTTTGACATATTTCAGATATTTTAAATTATTCTCTCTTGTAGATTTTGTGTGGTAGTATTGCCTTTTCTAGTTTCTGCTTTGTCCATTTTTCTGAATTTCATTTGGGACAATGTTAGATTTAGTTTGGGGGTACAAGCCATTCAACTTAGAAGTTTAGAGAACATTGTAGAATTTTTTTGATTTTCTTGTTAAGTAGAATTTCAGAGCACTAATTCTTCTCGAATGAGATGCTTTTGAGTCGTACCTTTTTCATGCAGTTTTTGCATGCTTTGCGCCACTGGGGTTGTGCTTACTAAAGCAGCACCACATGACTTGCACACATCCTGCCGGGCACTATAGTTTCCTAGAGGGTATCACGCTTGAAATGTTTAGACCATTAGTGGAGACCACCCTTGTGAGTTTACAGAATCCGTAAGTGCGTCACTTGAGCGATAATTTTGTTACCTATCTATACACTCTTCCGCTAGGCATTTAGGAGGCATCATTAGGAGTCAGACATGTTTGTTAATTCTTCATTGAGTTTTTGTCGTGGTTTAGTTTCCAATTGTTTTATACCTTAAGAGATGAAGTAGACAAATGCGTGCAACCTTAGCAAATGGCCTAAACACATCCCATAGCCGTGTATGCTTAAAAGAACCATAAGAGTTTACCCAGCCATATTACACACTACATCACAAAATCCTAAACACAATACCAACCCCTTGCTATGATCATGACTTGGTAGATTTAATGAAAGCTTGAATAAAGAAGCTCGGTAGGACGTGCATCTTGGAATTTATTTTTAAAAAGAGAAAAAGTTATAAATAAATTTATGGCAAACAACACATACATAGCAGGTTAAAGCTCTTATGGCGTAGTCAATTGGGCTAAGGAATGCGGTTACATGTCATGTGCTTCTTATATATCCAAGCTTGATCACTACCCTCACCTATATCTATACCAACCCAGTCTCGCCATAATCAATTTGACGCATACCCAGTGAAAAAAATAGAAGTCCTAGCTGATCTTTAGGAAGGATTTGTTTTCAGAAATGCTACCATGGTAAAATGATATTGTCTGATTCTTGTTTACATTTTTCACTTCTCCTAAAACACTAGCATTCAAAGGTTTTCATATGTGCAACTTTCTTAATCTTTTCATGCATACCTTCAGTTTTGAACATATGCTTGTTCAGTGAGCCTAGGATCTATGTGTAAAAATGAGAGTTGAATTCGGTGAGGCCTAGAGTCAAGGCGAAATACAGTCATGAGACTTTTGTGTTCGATACATCTGGATCTAAAGTCACAGTGTAGCCCGGAATTGCAATCCTTTGTGCTGAAGTACCTTGGTCTGCACTTCTCTAGCCCCTAATCAGTGGTCTTAGCATGCTTGTATTCTGATATTGATTCATCCAATTTCACATCTCGTTCTTCAATTGATTCAACAAAAAATAAAGTAAATATAGTTTAGTTTTCTTAAGATTTTTTGTCACAAGTTTTGCTCGAGGACGAGCAAAATTCTAGTTTGGGGTATTTGATAAGCTCATTTTTATGCTTTACGTATTTGTCATTTTGTATAATTTTACACTCATTTTATTTACAAATTCCATCTTTTGATGTTCCTAATTGCTTAAACAGGTCCCCTCTATTTAGGAGTTGTCCTTAAGCGGAACTGGGAGAATTCGAGGCTAAAACGAAGATGCATTCTTGAAAAAGAGTGAGACATGTGGTATGCCGTGTTGATGCCAACCGCATCCCATACCACATCATAGGGCAGTAGGTGCAAGAAGCTCTACATGCGGTACGCATACCATATCTGAAGAACATGTGAACCATACGACCATATCTCTTGGCAGTAGTTCAAATCATACTATCGTACGTACGCCGTGTCAAAGCGAACCACTTGACGAATCGTGTTCCAAGGCAGATTATGAATACTCGGTTTCACAAACAGATGAGATGTTTCATTGTGGGGACTCCTCTCTTGTCTCTGATTGGGTATGGTAAGGGGATGTTCCTAAAAGCTAAAGGGATATCTTTGGGACCCTCCTACACAACTAGAGAGCTTCTTGAAAGTCTATAAAGGAAAGAGATAGAGAAGAGAAAAAGGGATTTGAAAATCATCAACACACCAGACCAACTTCTCTTCTCCATGTTTTTAAAGGTTCTCTCTTAGTTTTAGACTGAGTTCTTCAAGGTTTAGAACAACTAGGGCAAGGTTTGGTTGATCCAGATGCATATGTATCAAAATAATCAATGTCATGTCTTTGTTTAAAACCTTTTCCTACCAGTCTAGCTTTAAACTTGTTAATGGAACCATCAACATTCAATTTCTTCTTAAAAATCCATGTAGAACCATTAGGTTTATCACTTGGTGGTAAATCAATTAAAACCCATGTTTGATTCGTAAGAATTGAGTCCATCTCATCTTTGATGGCTTTTTTCAAAAACAAGTGTCACGTGATTGTATAGCATCTGTATACATGACAAGATCATCTTCTACATGCATAACATATTTAATAGTATTCACGATATCTTTCTTATTTCCTTCTACAAGATAGACAAGGAAATCATGACCAAATGTGTGTTCTATTCTAGCCCTTTTACTTCTCCTGTATTCAATTTCTTCATATAAATTTGGACCAGAATTTTCATATGTATCATTCATATGAATATCGACAGGCAATGAATTTGATGGAATATTAGAATCTCCTAGCAATTTATTATGAGTGCTAGATTTATTTTGTTCTAAAAAAAATCAGCATCAATTGATTCAATGATATTAAAAGTATCTAGATTAAGAAATCTATATGTGAAACCATTTTTAGAATAATCGATAAATGCACATCTATAAGTTTTACAACCCAATTTTGGTCTTTTAGGGTCAGGTATTCTTACATAAGCAAGTCATCCCCAAACTTTTAAATGTTTAAGATTCGATTTTCGATTGAATCATAATTCATATGGTGATATGCCAACCCTTTTTAAAGAAACTCTGTTCAGCATATAACATGTAGATAGAAGGACCTCACCCCACCAAGAAAGAGATAATTATGTACTTATTAACATAGCACTAACCATTTCAGTCAAGGTTCTATTCTTCCTCTCAGCAATTCCATTTTGTTCAGATGTATATGGCGTCGTGAACTGATGGACAATACCATGATGACGCAGTTAAAACGTAACAAGAATTAGACCGACATCTAAATTCTATTGAAAACTGGAATCCACCAGAATAAAGTTAAAACTTCTAAAATTTTATTCAATAATAAGCTGTCTGAGTCTTTCGGCTTACAAAGCTATTTAAAGCGAAAGAACTCTAACCCGAATTCTTGTTGGACAAAAAACGGGATTACATATCAACAGCTGCCTAAAATAGCAAAAACTGCCAAAAATAACGAAATCACAAAAGTTACGGAAATAAAATATACTAACGACTACAATCAAGCCGAAATTAACGGTAGACGATTCTGGATTGTTAAAGTCAACTTATGAAAAAAAAAAGAAATTTCCCAAAAAGGAAATAATTGCAATTTCGGGGCCTAAATGATGGAATTTGACCTAAAAAGGACGTGCATCAACACCAAATGTGTTGATATCTGAAGATCTCACCGATTCCTTTCAATTAAGGTCATTTAATCTTGAATTTAGGATGGTCCCACCAAGTCATGTAGGACTCAGCCACTTGTTCTACATCACATGAACTTTACAAAATTTTATGAATTCATTTGCATAATATTCACCACCTCGATCAAACCGTAGAACTTTGATCTTACGGTTCAATTGTATTTCAACTTCCGCTTTGAAAGATACAAACTTTTTGAAAACCTCTTCTTTACATTTTATTAAATAAATAATATCTAGAGTAATCATCAATAAAAGTCGCAACATATTTATTTCCACCACAAGTAACATGACTTTTATAATCACACACATCTTTATGAATTAAACTAAGCAGTTCAGATGATCTTTCAATAAATTTATATGATTTTCGAGTAATCTTAGATTGACACATATATGAAATTTATTAGAATGATCAAAGTTGCATTTTGAAATCAAACCTAAATTATGCATAGTCTTAATAGTGCCATAATTAACATGTCTTAATCTACCATACCATAAAATAAGTGAGTCAACCATATAAGCAGAAGAAATGTTATTTAGTATATTTAGTATATTTAGTTTAATCATACCACTATAAGAATATCATTGTCCAATAAATGTACCGTTTATACAAATTTATCTGCCTCATACACTAATTTGAAACCTCTTTTGTTAAGAAGGTCTCCAGATACAAGACTTTTACGCATATCAGGTACATGTAAAACATTAACTAATGTAAGAGTTTTTCCGAAAGTAAAAGGAAATTCCATTGTGCCTTTACCAATGACTTAACTACTGAATCTATTTGCCACTTTTACTTTATTTCTGCCATCAGTTTTTTGTACGTCTTGAATAGATTGTGATCCTTGCAAATGTGTACAGTTGCTCTTGTGTTTAGCTACCATCCACTTTCAATATCAACAAAATTGGCTTCACACACAGTAACAACATATTTGTCATCAGTCATGCTTACTTGATTCCCGTGATTTTGAGTATTTTTCTTTCTTTTATGACAATCTCACTCCATATGACCGGGTTTTTTTTACAGTAGTAGCAATTTCCCTTAATCTTTTTTTGATTCTTCTTCTTGTTTTGATGATGATTCTTAAACTGATTATTATTCTTAGGCCAAAGATAATTATTATATTTTTCATCTTTAGCAACATTGACCTTAGATATAATATAAGTTTGCTCATCCTTCGATTCACGGATCCTAGAATCCTCCTCAATACGAAGATGACGTTGAATTGATTCCAAAGTATGCTTCTTTTCATAATGTTAGAGTTTTTTCTTGTAACCATTCTAAGATGATGGGATTTTAGAAATTATAACCTCACAAAAAATGATTCCTCAAGATTAACTTCAGCAACTTTAAGATCACTTACCAATTTTAATAATTCATGGACTTGTGTCGTTATTGACTTATTATCAGACATTTTATAATGCATAAAATTATCAATGAGACATTTTTGATTACTAACCTCTTCAATGTAGTACTTGTTGTCCAAATCGGTCTATACTTCTTTTACACTGCCAATATTTCGATATGCATTGTAAACTGTGTGTCCTGGAGCATTGAGAATGTCCATAATCTTCCTCCTTACTCTTCTTTTGCTTTTCCTTTTGTTCCTTCAAATCATCATCCTTTTCTTCTGGTATTGGTTCCAAGTCATCTTCGAGTATGTGAGCCAGATGAAATGTTGTTAAGAAGAATTTCACATTTTCTTGCCAACGAGTGACATTTTCTCAATGAATCGTTCAAGACGAACTAAGTCTTGAGTCATCACTTGAATAGATTGTGCAACAGTCAATCCCTCCATTACATATAAAGAATTATTTTCTAAAAATTGTTGAAATTTGGGATTTAAAAGAGGGAATAACTGCAAACAAACACGGTAAGAATGCGGAAAAATGATTATAAGACTTCAAGGCTCGTAATTCGATTCTTTCATGCAATAATTCTCACATTTCCCATAAACGGCGAGTACACAATGGGTTTGAGAATTTTACCGTCAGGATTCAATGAAATCTAATAATCTTATTGTTGATTTCAAGTTATGTACGATAAGAATCAACCATTTAGAACACTCTTAATAATAATCTAGATGATGTCTGAGAGAATAGAATAAGAGAAATAGAGTTTGAAATAGTAGAGAATTGTATATTGTTGTTGTTGTGATCCAAAGACAAACTATACCTGTGTATTTATAGTGTTCTCATAATTGGTTGTATTTTTTTTACAAAAGTTGTGTCTTTACACCGTAAAGGTTGTCTTTACATAATAAAGTTATGTCTTTTCATATTAAAAGTTTTGTCTTTACATTATAAAAATCGTGTTTTTACAAATAAGAGTTGTCTTTTATAATTAGTCACAACCTTTTTTTTTTTATTAAATTAAATGAAAATTCTAGCAAAAAGTAGTGACAAAATCGGATATTAAATCAACAAGATTGGAGAATTTAAATTTGTTGGACCCATCAACATTCCATATATATTTTTTATTAAATAAATTGAAAAAAAATTAAATTTATTTTAAAATAATATAGATTTATAATTTTAAATATTTTTAGATATCACTGTTTTAATATTATTATATTTAGTTCAATATTTTGTCTCACCAAACAAAACTTAATGTTAATTCAGTATAGTCTCATGTTTTATGTTTCTCCAATTATATTATAATTTCTTACCGTATTTCACCTAACCTCAATTTCATCTCAATCTTATTCAATCATATAAAATAATCAAATCCAATCTCGTACACCAAACATGGCTATAGTGATGTCATGACTGAATTTAAGTTGAAGAAAGTTAAAGAAATACTCTTCAATGTAAACTAGTCCAACTCAAAGCCCAACCTACATTCATGCTAATAGTCCAACGCAAAGCAAACACAATAGCCCAACCCATCAGAACAACCCAACCCAAGGCCAACAGAGCAACCTAATCCAACAAAATAGCCCAACCTAATGCCAAGTAGCTGCAGAACGAACACCAAACACAACAACCTAACTTAAGACAACAGACCAACCAAAGACGGTAGCCAACCCAACTCACACCAAGGACAACAACCAACCCATTGCCAACATAATCGACCTTACCACAACCCAACCCACACTACAAGAATTAGGGTATTTCCTGAGGGACATTCCTAATAGAAATATCAGAAAGCAGGGTGAATCTTGGAAATATTTACCGTTCGGATTAAATTATATATATAAATAGTCATTTTCCTCTGTACTCACTAATATTATAAAGCTAGCTCCTACTTTTATTTAATCAATATATTGTAATGCTTAATTAATGGTTAATAAATTTTCACATTAAATTTATTAAATTCCGTGTGCATGGTAGAGAAAACACTTGTAATTTTCTTCATCAATGCACATAGATATAATAAAATCAGTGCAAAACATGTGAGCAATTAATTAAGAATAAAATACTCGAATCATTTGATAGGATTAATTTGTTGAAATTGGAAACTCTTACCGCCTCATATCATTGTCTACATCACATCTTGCTTCGTTAGTAGTTTATAGTTAATTGTCTATTTGAATTTGCATTAGTTTAGTTAAGTTGTAGTTTAATTAAGTTTAGTTAAGTTGTCCAAATAGTAGTGAATTTAACCAATTTTGGTTCTCAACATTCAAATCCTGTACGCCCTAGAGTCGCACAACGGAAGGAATTTTAAAACTTTTTGAAAAATATTTAAGCGACTCTATGAACTATTCACGATATATAAGAATAAATAGGGTACGATTCGTAATCATACCTCAAGGCTAACTCCTTCATTCTTTAACTTCTGGATTTTGTTTTTGTTTACTTTCGATTTGTCACCACCAAATCTTCCTTGCTATGTCCCATGATTTGACAACTGTGTGTGGACGCGTCACGGACTTCAAGGAATGAGAAGGGGGCTACAGAGATTAGAAGACAAACCCCTTTGCCCTCTTGAGATTTTTGGCCAAGCTAGAGGAAGCAAAAAAAAAACATTTTTTTTTCTTTATTTCAAGCTGAATTCTTCACCCTCCAGACTAGGTCTGAATACTCTGAATTTTGTTACATGATTCACAATCAGTTAGTCTCCTTGTTTTAATATTATATATTTATATATTTCAAACAAGATACTAATCCTTTTCCAACTATATCTCTATGTATTTAAAATAAGATAATAATCCCTTTTCAAATATATCTCTATATATTTAAAATAGGGAAAGAATCATTTTCCATGTAGTTTGCCATATTAGATAGATTGTCTCCTCTAGTTTCATTAATGGCCAGTCTGCTAATTGGAAAGCAAAATATTAGACGATTTCCCCCTTCTGTTAGGCTTTCCGTTAAAAAAGGGCATTGACCGTTAATTATTAAGGGTAATATTGTAAAATTATAAAACTAAAAAAATTAAAAATAGATTTGATAATATATATATATATATAAAACATATTTTTAAAAAACAAGGGCAATTATCAATTAGGTCCTAGATTTTTTTAAAATTCCAAGTTGCTTGCGACTTTTACAAAAGTGACCAAATTGGTCCTTACATTTTTTCCAAATGCCAAATTAGTCTTTCTAACTAAGTTCCATCAGTCAATTTTAACTGCGTAGAAGTAAAATTGTATTTTATTCTTAAACAATATAATAATGACACATGCATATTTTTTTTTTCAATACATGTATATTTTGGTTTATTTTATTTTTGGGTTTTGATTTTTAAATACTTTTGAAAACAATGCTTGTATAATACTAACAAAAAAACCAATTATATAAAAATTGTAAAAGACTAAATTGAAAATGAATGGTAACTTTGTTTATAAAATAAGGGTATAATTGACATTGTCTTACTAAAATATTTTTAGATTCTTTTAGATAATTTTAATTAAAAAAGATACAAATAGTGTTTCACTAATAATATTTTTGGATTTTGTTGTAATTGTAATGATGAATTTAATGCATAAAAAATAAAATAATTTTACTATAGTATGATAAATAAACGGTATTTAAGTACTTTAACTAAAATGGTTAAAGTCAACTATTATATTTGACACCGTTAAATCGTTAGAGAGATTAATTTGGTTAGTTCTAAAAAGAGAGTGATTAATTTGACACTTGAAAAAAAATGTGAGAATCAATTTGGTCACTTTGTAAAAGTCATAAAATACTTAGAATTAAAAAAAAAAGTCTAGGACCTAATTGGCAATTGCCCAAAAAACAAATAAATAAATAAATAAATAAATAAAAAATATCACCACTCCCACTCATCATCATCATCATCGTTGTTGCCACCACCATCCCCTACAAACCTAATCCATCACAACTCAAACACTCAAACCCTAGCTGCCGTTAGAGCTGGCAAAACGGGTCGGGAACTGGCGTGCTGCTCGACCTAGCTTGGTGCGGTAACGGACCAGACCCAAGCCCGTTAAGCATGCGGTCCGAGCTGGGCCCAAGTGGCACTGCCTATGGGTAGGCCCGGCCTGGTCGCTAGGCTTGTGGGCCCAAAACGTTTTTCAAAAGTTGATTTATGACGGGACAGCCCGTTAGGGCCCACCAGAATTCAATTTTTTTTATTTGAAATTTAAATTTTAAAATTTGAATTGAGGGGTGACTTTTGTAATTATCCAGGAATCGTTGGTGACTGTTGGGGGTTAAAAAAATGCCCAAAATTAAATCTTTTATAATTTTTTCCAATTATACCCTAACCTAACATTTTCACCACAAATTTAATAAGAAATTATAAAAATATTATTCATCAAAAAATAATTAACTGTTGTATGAAATGAAAAATGCATTTCATATTAAAATCATTACATTAATATGTACAAAAAAAATATTAGAATGTATAAAAAAATAATATTGTTTAAATAAAAGGTTAAAATTTAAAAATAAATAAATTCAAAGCATGTTTGGCCGACCCGGCCAATCTCGACACAGGCCGGGCCCACCCTCTCTACAAATAGGTCGGGCTGGGCCGAGCCGCTTTGCCACCCCTAGCCGCTGCCACCACCGCAACTGAACATCAATACCATAGCCACCCACCTCTCACGAATCCACACACCTTCTCCCTCTGTCACGAATCCCTTTCTCTCTATCTCTATCTCTCTCTTTTGTGAATCCCTCTTACTTTTTATAAGCCTTGAGTTTGATTTGGTGGTGCTAATTTGGGATTTTTGATTTTTGGGGTTTTTGATTTAGGTTTCATTTAGAGTTAGCGGTCGATTTTGGGTCGAATCCAGTTTTGGTTCAAACCCATAGGTTTGATGTTCGAACCCAGTTAAACCCAATTCTGATTCAAACATAGATGGATCGAACACAAATCCGATTGGAACACATTTCTAGATCGAACCCAGTTGTATGTGTCTGAGAGAGAGAGAGAGAGAGAGAGAGAGAGAGAGAGAGAGAGAGATAATGGTTTGGTGGTGGTGGTGTGTGCGTGAGAGCGACAGAGATGGAGGTGGTGATGATAATGATAATGGTTTGATTCTGGGTTTTGAGATGGCTGTCGATCTTAGGCTGGTGTTTGTGATGATGATGTTTTTGGGTTGTGGTGATTGTGGTGGATGATTTTGGTTTGGGGTTGATGGTAATGATAATGTTTGGGTGTGGTTCAGGTTGGGGTGCCATCAATGGAGATAAGAATATCGTCGAGATCCAATATTTTTATTTTGAATTTAAAATTGTAATTACAATTCTTATGGCAATTAGATTCAGTTTTAATTTGATTTTAAAATAAAAAGGAAACTTAAATCTTGAATTTAAAATATTCAACTAGCAAATTAATAGAGAATAACTCTCTAATAAAGTGGCCATTATTTTAGGTTGATTTTCAACTTTCCTCGTTTATTTTGCAATTTGATAAATGATCTTCGATCTCCACCACGTTTTTTTAATCATTTCCTTTTTATTTTATTTTTTAATTTTTTGATATGTAAATTATCTTTTAATCCCCACCATCCGTCTTTGAGATGAATGGTGGAGATCCATTTAAATTAAAATATTTTTTGATTAAGTGTTTCTTTTCAAACTCATTTATTCACAATAAAATAAAAATAAAAATAGATGGATCACAACTAACCATCTCTGAGATGGAGATGGACGATTGAGATCTATCTTTTTTTTTCATTAGCCTTTACTATTTAAGGGTAAAGATGTCTTTTTAGTGTTAGAATTTGTTTTTTTTAACAGTCAAAGTGTTATTTAATGGAAAATATGACAGTAAGGGGGAAATTGTCTAATATTTTGTATTCTAAGGGGTAGACTGACCATTAATGAAATTAGAGAGGACAATCTATCTAATATGGAAAACTACATGGGGGAAAATGATTCTTTCCCTTTAAAATAATATAATTAGTATTTTAGTAACCAAGTTAATATAAGATTATAAATCCCACATAACCCTAGTTCACTAAGACTTGAATACTTGACCTTGATAGGAAACAAAATAATCTTATTATTTTATCTTTTGTCTCAGTCATGGTTCGAACCTGTAACCTTCAATTAATAATTCTCAATTATTAATTTATTAATTAAATAATCTAATTATTTTATTAATATAATTAATTAAATAATCTCATCATTTAATTAATTTACTGAATAAATATGTGTCACTTTCGTAACACAATTAATTAGACAACCTATTAATTAACCGTGACCCTTGACACCTTTAATCATTCGGGCTAGTAAGGGGACCTAGTGGACCCGCAGTTTTGAACTCCAATAATACTTAGAAATAATTAATTAAACACTTTAATTAATATTTTATAATTATTAATTTAGGAGTTATTCCATTAAAACCCGAAGTTGCACTCTCGCAACTGTAGATATATTACACAAACCAAAATGTCAGTGTCCATCGATATAACTATTACATATGGAATGATCATCCACAAGTAGTTCATAATTAGAGCTATGTTATAAAGTGTGTTATACCCCTCTAATCATATATTTTTCTTTAAGTACCATTGATTCTCTAATGAATAATTAAATCCCTCATTCCTTTACGGAAGAAGGAGAGCGCTCTTAATTGTCCAAGTTCCGAATCAACCCTTAAGGGAACTACTTCTTTACTTCTCGTAAGAAGAAGTAGATTCTAATATTGTGTACAGACCTTCCCAGCCACAATCCAAACCGCGATTTCAAGATACGGAGATATTGATCTAGAATGCTACACCGATCTCACCCATGGTAAATCAAAAATCACAATCTAACATGAAGGTGTCAGGAGACAGTCACAATTAAGATCACCCATACACAACCATCATTTGACGATTTATATGAATCTTCTCATGTAAAGGATATTGGTGAGAGATTCATATAGATCGTGACCTAGTCCTATATGATCACAACATATAAGGTGCCTCCTTTTTCATATCACCATATAAGTAGTCTAGGATAAGACCACCGTACATTACAGAATGAACCGCATATGTAGATTAACCACAAATAAAGTACCTAATTTTATTTGCTCTCTACAGACTCTCTAGATTGCATGTCTCAAACTGAATTCCTCTGTATATGACACTCATACACTCAATTTGAGATTTGACGTGTACGTTTTTATAGTTAGAAAACACTCGTCAAACAAAATTTATAAACCTCAACTATGCACCTATAATGTATGAAACAAGTATATGCGGCAAGCCAGGGTATCACCCACAGAGATCGACACAAGCTATGATTAAATTGAAACTCTAGTGATTAACAAAGCGATAAAACTAAAATGCTACAAGAGTAAAATGATATGATTGTTGAGATGAGATAAACTAAATGCAAACTAACTATAAATAAACTGAAATGCAACTAAGAAATGATAGGTGTGTGAATGTATGATATGTGGATTAGGGAGTCGATGGATTCCATAGGTAAATGATGGGCTAGGATGAACTCAACCATTAATGAACATTAAACTAATGTACCAACCTGGATGTATAGTGTTGGTTGTATATCTCTCATGGGTTTCTAATCTAGATGTATAGAATGGCCACCCACAATTGATTGTCCGTGAATGTACATCTATCAAATTATGTATAAATCTTTTTATAAAATCATCAAGCTAGATGTGCAGAACTGATGCTTAATCTTTCACAAGCAATCAACCTAGACGTATAAAATTGATTACCTATTTAGATTAGATAAGAACTAAGATTATTAAATCCGAGTTTCACTTAAGGATGTGCTCTTGCTTAATCCTTTCATCCAATTGAGCTAGAGGAGATTAAGTAGATGTACACCTAATGACCACTCATAGTTCCTCAAATAATTTTGCAAATAAAGGAATGTACAATCTTAAACAAATCATCTTTGAAATCAAATTAAACCATTGAATTAAACAAAATTGATAGATTGATTTGTAAAATAAAGAGTTCATTACAAAGTCCACTATTCACAAATGAATCACATTTACCCCCTAGTGGGGTGATTAGCTACTCATGACAATCATAAGAGAATAACAAGTAGGAAAGGTATAAAAAGGACCCATGTGTGACCTTTTTCTTTTTCAAGCTTCAATCTCCTCTCCAATGTCCTTGTTGAGTAGCAATTGATTGAGATGGATGGTTGATTTGGATCGGTTTTTGGGAGAAATGTAATTCCTAGATCTAGAGAGAGAAAAATGAGTGTTGGATGTGTGTATGGACGACTGTGTGATATCACTAACGACTCCTTAAATATGATTTCAAAAAATAGGCATGCCATGCTGATGTGGACAAACAGATCGCACGAAATACGTAGGTATAACACGAGTATATACCCTCGCAATCCCCTGAAACCAATTTTTTCATCTTCGATACGCTGACAAATGTGCTGGTATAGCGCTGGTGATACCCACACAATGACCTGATGCCAGATAAATCACCTTCGGTGCGCGGGCAAATGCGCTGGTGCTACCCTCTCAATGACCCTTCCTTCAATTTCTTCTTCATGTGCGCGGGTAAGTTAAACATAGTAATGTGATTCTTGAAAATCTGTATACTTGTGTTTGGTTATGTATAAGAATATTGTGTCAGATTCCTAGGAATGCCAGATAACTGTGTTTGGTTGCACATGAGATTTTTTTTTCTTTTAAATGAATTTTATTTGTTAATAATCATTTTTTTCATAATTGCATAAAAAAAATAGATCTCTCATACATAAATTAATTTTTAAATTGAAGACAAAAACAAAAACAAATTCAAATTACAAATTACATTAGATCATTATGATACAAACCAATAATAATAATAATAATAATAATAAAAATAAGTTACAAATCAAACATCCAATGAAACATAATCAAACATTAAAATAAAACATAATCATATTATGTCCAAGAGTTTTTTCACCATTAAAAAAGGATACCAAATTTTCTAAAGTTGTGCCCAAAGTTTCTAAGCTTTACATAATAATAGCAATTCAAAATTATATCTCAATTCAAAAAAGATGTCAAATACCAAAATTCAAATATAATTCATTCCAACAACGACAAAAGGAAATCAAGTTTGAATTCTTCATCCAAAGTGAAGAAATAGTCGATGTTAGCTTGATCATGGACAAGAAGTTGACCAACTTTTACTCGTTGTGCATTTGTCATTCTATCGATTTTCTTGAGTTCATCAAATACCTTCATCCTTACTGTAACTGCATCAACCTTAAATTGAAAGCAATCAACAAGTCGTCTAATAGAATCACTTGCAGCAGTTTGCATATTACCAAATTCTTTAACTGAGTTATTGAGAAAATCAACTACTGGATCTTCGTTTGTAGATCTGTTTTAACTTTTCTTACTTGATTGTGTTAATGGTGTGTTTGTGCTACTCATGTTCACATTACCATTCAACTCATCTAATGGATAGAAAGGGTCAAAGTCTTTATGTTAATCATCCTCATCGCCAATCTCCTCAATTGTTTTATATAATCCAATTGCACCTTGTCCATTAGCCCGATCATTTTCAAACACTGTTCCCAATTCTTCATAATAGGGAAAATGTTTTTTCTTGTTTGGGTGACTCTGTAATGAATAGATAACATTAGTAACAAAAAATTTATTGAAAAAGTTAAATAAAAAGATGATTAATAAATTAAATTTCTTTAAAAATGGAGAAATTAACCTTAACACATTTGTTGATAGGAAATTTGCTCGGGATGAGAAATTCCTGTTAACACCCTCGAGACCACTACCACAAAAGTGATGGCCGGGGTCGGTACCGTTGGTTCCCGACCTGTTAAGAGATAGACGAGAGGCTGGATCGTAATAACAGTAAATATGAGCTTTTATTATTGATATATTGCTTTAAAATACAAATCGCTCTCTTATATGGTCGTAGTCTCTCTAAGGTGTAGAGTGGTGGCAACTCTGTGCCTATCGAATAGTGGAAACGAAGGTGGCCGTGTTATGAATACAGAATTTAGGCCTTCCCCTATTCTTTTCTTTCTCTCTTCTCTCTGTTGCTATCTTTCTCTGGGTATGTACTCTCTATATATTTTTCTCTATATCCCCCTGTGTTTATCGTGCTTGGC
Source organism: Dipteronia dyeriana (assembly GCA_032871835.1). Lineage (NCBI taxonomy): Eukaryota > Viridiplantae > Streptophyta > Magnoliopsida > Sapindales > Sapindaceae > Dipteronia > Dipteronia dyeriana. The sequence goes on along the minus strand of CM065301.1, from coordinate 18,596,250 downwards.
TCTATTTATACATGGTCCAGGTTGGTTTGAATTTGCTGATATCCCGCCATGATCCTTTGAATCCGTTTCCTCCTTATTGGGCGGGATCTTACATTTAAAAGTGGTTGACCCAGAATAAATAGCGGAAACAATTAACGTGAATGAGTTTGTTTCCTTTTTGGAATCAAACTCTTGGTACACACGTATACGGGATTAATGATGGTTATCTTCTAGAAATGATCTTGTATGTTATCGCGACATGGTTTTTCATAGAGGTCACTCAGCCAGCTGCCTGTTGCCCCATAGAGCGAGGTAGATCCATGCTCCGACTCTGTTCTTAGAAGCTTGAGATGGATTTTCACTGACCCTTGGGGGCTTGAGGTGTTCTTGTAGACATTCTTGGGAGGTAGCCGGGGTAGTGTAGATTTAGGCGTGATTCTTCCCTTATGTCCAGCAAGAACAACGGGGCTTCTGGAGTGGTTGGTGGGCTTCTCTCGAATGTCTCTTGAGCTTGGAGACATCCCCTGGCATTCACGGGGCGGTTGTGGAGCTTGACCTCAGAGCCGAGGTTTCCCAATAGATGGCCTGAAAAAGCCCGGGTTTCATTACTCTTGTGGGGGCTCGTCCTGGTCGTGGCTGGCTTATGTTCTGGTAGTTTTGAAGCCGAGCCGGCCTTTCCTGCTCCTGCAGGGTGGCTTTATGGTCTTTTCGGGCTTCATGATTGTCGATTATGGGTTTCGACTTGTGGCGAGAAAGTGGAAAATTCCGCTTTGACCCCTGGCCAAATTTCACTATTAACAGAAGTCCCTTCTGACTTGAACACCGGTGGTAGAGTTGGGGTTGGAGTTAGATTTCTTGATTAATTGAGAAAGTTTTCCGCCATAAAGATAATTAATGAGAGCGAAATCTTCTCGTTAATTACCCAATATTTGAATTTGAAACAGTGTGTTATTCGAAGAAAGACGGTTGCAATACGGCTCTAGGTGATCTTCCCGAGGATATCGCAGATAATCCTCTATTTAAACCCGGCCTTACCGTTACTTTCTTCATACTTTCTCAAATCTCAAATTTTCAAATTTCTTCTTTCCTGCTTTCTCTACCGATTTCCCTCTATCTTTCGCTTGCTTTCAAATCTTTTTTACCCATTAATGTCGACTTTCTCAGATAGTATTGACGCCTTGGTTGAGGACACCAGAGGTTCTAACCTAGCTCCTCTTAAATGGGTGAGAGGAATTTCAAGCGATGAGTAATCTTTCCCGCTCCGCTAGGACCGTCGTTCTAGCAGGAAAGTCTCTATCGGCTCTGCCTTCTCGAACCAGCCGGACAATCCTCTAAACCTAGTCGACGAAGATTCTGATGTTGGGGAGAGAGTCAACGTAGTCGGGAGGGCTCAAGTCACAGTGGCGGAGCTTCCTTCAGCTGTGACCCTTCCCTTCGAACCTAGGGTCATCCCTGACTCCACCGTCGACCCTCAGTCGATTAGCCATCTTCGGGTCAAATACGATATTTCTGACACCATTTTCCTCACTGTCCCCATAGGAATTATGAATTTTTTAGCCCGCCCCAAGGCGTACTCCCTATCCACATCACAACTTTTTAGAGCGGGGTGAGGCTCTCTCTTCACCCTACCCTTCATCGGGCTCTCAATGCCCTTCAGTTGGCTCCGCTTCATCTGATGCCTGGCTTCTGAAGGCATCTAGTCGGCTTTCTTGTATTATGGAGGGAGAAATATGAGATGAGCAACGTAACCAGGGAGCCCGGGGCTGAGGAGCTCGCCTTCCTTTTCCAGATAGATAGCCTGACTGGGGTTCCACGAGGCCAATTCTTTGCCAAGGCCAAAAATAGGCTCAACTTTATCATCCTCTGGGATTCAAAGAAGGACCCCGCTTGGACAGAGGAGTGGGTACTGGCAGGGGGAGACTAGGAAGCTCTGTATTCATAGGTGGGCATGAGGTCGAGGTTTCCATCGATTTTAGCGACAAACCCTCTTGGGGTCGGGATTTCTTACCCGCTGAGTCTAAAGCCGTACTGAAGACCATCATGGCTCGAAATTACTTAAATTTGAAGTTTCCAACCGCTGACCCCTTCGATCCCCGTAGGGTGAACAAGTACCTGCGGGTCTTCGATGCTACTCCTCGTAAGTATCTCGCTCTATCCTGTCATTAAATTGTTGGATGGTTCAGTTCTGATGTTCTTGATCCTTTTTTTTAATAGTGTTTGTTTTTGCTCCAGCTTCTCACGAAGCCCGGCAAGCTGGGATCCCCCTTTCTCCTTCCAGATCGTCCCCAGGAGCTCTCTCGGCTGTTCCAAAGAAAGGGGGGTCAACCACTAAGGTAGCTGCCCTTCTCGTTCCTTCGCCCTCACCTTCCCAGGTGAAGTCCAAGATGGCTCTTCTTACATCTCTGGTGGCAAAGGCTCTAAGCCGAAGAGGGTCTGCCTCTCAAGTCGCCAATAAATCCACTCCTGCCTCCTCACCAGTAGTCTTTGCTTCAACCGATGCTTCCCGAGTCACATTATCCCTCTCTACTAATCCGGTTGTATCCCGGGCAGTCGAGGTTCCTAGAGAGCCAAATATCGATATTCCTGAGGTCGCCCCTTCTCGCCCCTACCAGCAATCTAGCTCGGTGGGTTAGGATGAGGTCCTGAAGCAATTCGTTGCATCCTGTCCAGGCGGCGGGGTTTCTAGGATGACCTTGATGCCCATGGACATCATGATTACCAAAGGGTCTGCCATTCTAGCTGAGGTAATCGTCACTTTTACTTCCTCATTCAACAGCTTGATTTATCATTTTCTAACATGAATTTTCTTTGTAGGCTTTCAAGTTTCAGGTGGCCATGGGGAATCGAGTGGCCTTCCTCCGCGATCGGGCAGCTGAGGCTGAGGCTGAGGCTGAGGCTGAGGCTGAGGCTGAGCGAGCCATGGGGTTGCTTGTTCAGGCTCAAACCCTGGTCCAGGAGATGACCTCAGTCAACAGGGAATGGAGACATAGCTAGCTGAGCTTCAGTGCGACCATGAGAGGTTGAAGAGGGCTTTTGATCAGGAAACTCTCCGGTCGAAGCAACGGGCTAGCCAGCGGGATGACTGGAAGGGAGAGGCGAATGCTCTGGATGTCGAGAACCAAACTTTGCAGGCTCAAATTACCCAGCTCCAGGCCGATATGGAAGCCTCTTTTAACGAGGGGTACTTCTAATCCTCTAATTAGGTTGTAGAGGCCCTTCCTCCCCCATTCGATCTCTCAAGCATCGTCGGCTTGGATAGAGAAGAGGTCATGTCACGGGCTGCGGAAATGTCTCGCCCTGAAAATGATGGAGATGGGAAGTAGTTGGAGGTGCCAGATCTGTCTCCTTCTGTTTCAGCCATCCCAGCATCTGGTTCTGGCGAATCATCGAAGGGGGTCCAAACCGAGGAGCTAGAATGAGGCCTTACTGAAGCCCGAGACCCCTCCCACAGTGATCTCAAGAGTGGAGTCAACAGAAGGCGGGAACATGCCTGAGTCTGTGGCCAGCCTTCTTGAGGAGGTAGAGGCGGTAGACGTAGCTGATCAAGATGAGCTAGGACAAGAGAGGGGAGCAAGAGGCGAGGTTCATTCCGTGGAGGAGGAGGCTGAAAGCCATCATAAAGATGAAGAAGTTTGAATTATCTCTTTTGTGATTCATTTTGAATGCCCGGAAAGGGGGGTGGGCATCCCATCTTTAAACGTGTTTGGCCTTTTATTATTTTTATTTTTGTAGCCCAGAATCAGGGGTTGGGATCCCTACCTGATGTAGCCTTATTAAGGAATAGGCTCCCCCGTACATTAATAAATTCCAACTTTAGATCCAGCTCATTCCCCGACTTACATGTATTTCCTTGATCTCCCTCTAGGTCCGGCGCTCACAGCATATTGACTTATATCGGGGGAAATAACAAGATAAGAAAAACATTTAAGCTTGAAAACGGACATTTAGCGTCGGCCTTTCTGACCATCAAACCTCGCAGCTCAACTTCCTTAGTCGATAGTCCTCTTGTTTGATTGTAGACCTATTGCAGTGAGTGACCACGTATCAAGGGGGGCTAGTAACCAGAACTAACTGGTATATTTAGAGTAAATTGAGCCCTCTATCCCTGATCTCTTTTTGGGAGTTGTAGCCCGACCAAGGCATCATGAGGGCTATATAGCTATTTCATGGTCTTGAGATCTGGATGACAACTATGCTTTTGTACTCAGATCCTTCTTGGCGGTGGTAGCCCGACTAAGGCATCATGAGGGCTATCTATCTATTTCCTAGTCTTGAGATCTGGATGGCAACTATGCCCTTACATTCAGATCCTTCTTGGGGGTGGTAGCCCGACCAAGGCATCAGGAGGGCTATTTAGCTATTTCATGGTCTTGTGATCTGGATGGCGACTATGCTCTTACACTCAGATCCTTCTTGGGGGTAGTAGCCCGACCAAGGCATCATGAGGGCTATCTAGCTATTTCCTGGTCTTGAGATCTTGATGGCAACTATGCTCTTACACTCAGACCCTTCTTGGCGAGAGGTAGTGCCCGACCAAGGAATCAGGAGTGGCGGGGGGCTTCCCCGGCTTACCCCTGGTCTTGAGGCGATAATGTTGATTTTTCCATGTAGACCCAAATCATTGTAGGACATAGCTGAAGAAGGAGTAAACAAGAAAAGCAAGCTTTATTGATATGGAGGATGGAGTACACTATTGTCGAAAAAAAAAACTTGTCGGAGGTTGCCTGCTTCTGAGTCCCTTGTTCAAGGGTAGAATTTCCTTAGGTGATTTGTATTCCAAGTATTGTCGATGAGTTGGCCATTCATATCCTCGAGCTTGCACGCCCCATTACGGATCACCATCTTTATTAGGTATGGTCCTTCCCAGTTGGTCCCTAGGACCCCGTCTGACCTCTTCCTGGTGTTCAACATTACTTTCCTGAGGACTAAATCCCCTTCTTTGAAGCTTCGGGCTTTAACCCTCCTGTTGAAGTACCTGGCAATCCTTCTTTGGTAGATTGCTACCTTCTCAGCTATTTGATCTTGTTTTTCCTCTAGGAGGTCCAAGCTAGCTCGGAGCTTACCTTCGTTGCCCCCTGGTTCGAAATGTTAGACTCTAAAGAAGGTCAACTTGTGCTCTATATGTAGGACTGCTTCAACCCCTAAGGCCAGCTAGTATGGTGTTTCCCCGGTAGCTGTTCTCATTGTAGTGCGGTAAGCCCAGAGGACATTAGGAAGCTCTTCTACCCATCTGCCTTTCTTCTGCTGTAGCTTTTTCTTTAACAATTTCTTAATGGTTTTGTTCATGGATTCTACCAGACCATTGATCTGAGGGTAGTCTACCGAAGCAAACCGAAGGTCGATTCCTAAGCCTTCGTAGAAATCTCTAAATCGACCATTATTGAACTGTTTTCTAAGGTCGATTATGATGGCAAAGGGGGTTCCGAACCTGCAAACTACATTGGTCTTGATGAACCTTGTTGTGTTTTCTTCTGATATCTGAGAGAGTGGTTCGGCTTCAACCCATCTTGTGAAATAGTCAATCGCTACGATAACGTGCTTGGCCTGTCCCGGAGCTGTAGAAAGCGGTCCAATCAAATCGACTCCCCTCATAGCAAATGGGTATGGCGAGCTAAGGAACGACAAGCGTTCCGGAGGGAGATGACTCAAGTTTGAGGCCTTCTGGCATGCCTCGCAGGTTTTTACCAAGTTCTTTGCATCTTGATGGATGGATGGTCGGTCAATAATACCCCATGCGGAGAACCTGATATGCCAAGGCCTCTCCACCAATATGGTTTCCGCATTCCCCGGAATGAACCTCTCTCAAAGCCCACTTGGCATCTTCAGGGTGTAGACATCGGAGCAAGGGAAGGAATTTTCCCATTCGGTATAAATGCCCATCCACCATACAATACCGGACCGAGAGCCTTTTAACCCTCCTAGCTTGGTCGGGCTCCCTGGGGAGTTTCCCATCCTGCAGATACTTCACTATTGGATCCATCCAGCATGGCTGTCGGTCCAAGGTATAAGCTTCCTTACCTGTCATAATGTTAGGTAGGGGGATTACTTGAAGAGGGACTCCGTGAGGTAGGGTCTGGCCACCATATGCAGCTATCTTGGCAAAGACGTCAGCCCGATGATATAACTGTCGAGGTATCTGCTCGATTTTGAATCCCTTAAATCTTCTTTTGAGTTGTTGAACCAATCTTAGGTATACGATCATATTATCCCCTTTTACCTGATAATCCCTGGAGACTTGGTTAACTACGAGTGAAGAGACGCTCTTGATATTCAGGTAATCAACCTTGAGTTCTATGGCAACCTTTATTCCAGCTAGTAGAGGTTCGTACTTTGCCTTATTGTTCGTGGCTTTAAATTCAAACCTAAAACAGTGGCAGCACTCAGTTCCTTCTGTGTCGATGAGGACTATGCCCGCTCCTCCCCTAGATTGCCCAGAAGCTTCTTCAGTGTAGAGAGTCCACGACTCGTAGCCCTCCGGCCAGTTGTCAGATTCTGGAGTCCTCTCAAGGGGTACATATGTTACCATGGGGGTTGCCTGATCTGAAGGTATTAAGAGCTCGACTATAAAGTCTGCTAGTGCCTGAGCTTTTATCGCGGTCCTAGGCTTATACTTTAAATCAAACTGGGTAAGCTGTAGAGCCCATAGAATCGGCCTTCCAAAAACATCCGGCTTTTGTTAGAATTGGCGGAGGGGTTGGTCGTCACCACTACTATTGAATGACATGGAAGTAGGGATAAAGTTTCCTTGCTGAGGTCACCAAGGCGTAAGCGAGCTTCTCCAATAGAGTTTAGTTCTTTTCGGGCTTGGTTAGAGCGTGACTCACATAGTAGATAGGTCGTTGGATCCTATCCCCACATTCCTTGACCAAGGCCCCGCTCATGGCGGTTTATGAAATGACCAAGTATATTTGGAGCTCTTCTCCAGGATTTGGCTTAACCAGCAGTGGAGGGCTTCTTAGGTATCTTTTCAAAGCTTGGAAAGCTTGTTGGCTCTCCTGATCCCATTTCATGTTTCTTCCCTGCTTGGTAGCCTTGAAGAATGGTAGACACTTATCGGTAGACCGAGAGATGAACCTATTGAGCGCTGCTACCTGTCCGGTCAAGGCTTGAACCTGTTTAAGAGATGTGGGGGATTCTAGATCTAGGATAGCCATGATTTTTTCGTGGTTAGCCTCTATGCCTCTCTCATGGACAATGAAGCCCAGAAACTTCCCACAGTTATCCCAAAGGCCCACTTGGAATGGTTCAACCTCATCTGGTTTTCCCTTAGGATCATGAAGGTCCTATGAAGGTCGTCCAGGTGGCCTCCCGAGGTTAAAGATTTGGTGATCATGTCGTCGATGTACACCTCCTTCGACTTTTCAATTTCGAGTTTGAACAACCGATTGACTAACCGCTGGTAAGTAGCTCCAGCATTTTTGAGCCCGATAGGCATCACCTTGTAGCAGTATAGGCCTTACGCGGTGATGAAACTGGTCTTTTCTTGGTCCGCGGGATGCATCATAATCTGATTGTAGCCAAAAAATGCATCCATGAAGCTCAGAATCTTGTTCTCAAAAGTGGAATCGACCAACTGATCAATTTTTGGTAGAGGGAAACTGTCCTTCGGGCATGCCCGGTTGAGGTCGGTATAGTCTACACACATGCGCCACTTCCTATTTACCTTTGTGACCATGACCAAGTTGGCGATCCATTTGGGGTAACGGGCTTCTCGAATAAAGCTTGCCTGGGTTAGTTTATCCACCTCGTCCTGAACCGCCACGTTTCTTTCAGTGTTGAAGTGGCACCTTTTATTTAACAGTTTTGAAGGTCTGATCCACCGCCTGTAGATGTGCGGCTAATGCCATCGGAATCCCCGACATCTCAACATGACTCTAAGCGAAAATGTCATTGAACTCTGTGAGAAGGCTAATCAAACCCTCTTTCATTCCTGGCTCGGGTAGCTCCGATCTTGACGAACTTCGAGGGATCGCTTAGTCGTACATGAATCTCTTCTAACCTATCCACTGGATGGCCGCTGGCCCATTCTCTTCTATGTTCTTCCATGTCGGGCACCAAGAGGCCTTCTTCAGGGCAATCGGTTGATCCCGCGTCTTTCAGGTTTAGTGTAAGGGCTATCCTACCTTGGATAGTCGTCACCTGGGTGAGTCGCTTTGCTAGAGCTGCTGGATTAGTTGACACTGCGTAGCATTTCCTAGCTGCTTGTTGATCACCCCAAACTTCTCCCACCTTGTCTCCTACCGGGTACTTCAGGACATTATGGTAAATAGAAAGGACCCCTTTTAAGGATGATAGAAATGGCCTCCTTAATGTTGCATTGTAGGCAGATTGGGTGTCTACCACCACAAAGTCGATCATGATATTTTGTTGGAGAGGATCACTGGTAGGATTTTTGATCTTACGGGTGTGATGGAGTCCCTAGTGAACCCATATAATGGAGAAGTGCAACTATTGTAACACCACTGCTTCAGGTTTAGCTTTTCCAAGGTATCTTTGAACAGGACGTCGACGCTGCTACCTGTGTCGAAAAGCACACGGTGCACCATGAAGTTGGCAATTTATACCGTGATAACCATGGGGTAATCATGAGGCTGCACAGTGTTATAGACATCTGCTTCGGTGGAGATGATCTGTGACAGCTGTGAGGGATTGGTCGGTCTCTGGTATCCCGCCCCTCGTCCCTACGAGGGACCTACCTCGCATGGTTTTTCCTAAAACTTTTGGAGGTGCCAGCCAGAGTGGGCCCCCTGCTGATAGTATGTATTATCTGAATCTGTTGCATCAGGTCCTCCTGCTCTCTCTTCCTTTTCTCAGCATGTTCTCGGATCTCGACTTGCACCTTCCTTCCTGTCTGAATGTTTTCCCTGACTTGTTGTAAGAGTTCTATCAAGCATCCTCCCCTTATCAAAGCCTCAATCTGGTTCCGCAGGTTGTAGCATTCTGAAGTGTTGTGCCCAATGTCCTCGTGAAAGTAGCAATATTTATAACGATTTCTCTTATCGACCGGGGCTTTCATTGGAGCGGACTTCTGTAACAAACCCTTGTTCCGAATGGTGAGGTAGACTTTTTCTTGGGATGCATTTAAGGGAGTGTAATAGTCGTACCCCTTCTCATCGTGAGCTATAGAGGCCACTGTCCTGGGAAGTGGTAATGCTTGAGGAGGAGCTCGTTTATCTGGATACCTTTTCGATATGGGTTGAGGAAGGGGGAAGCCGTATGTCGATTTATTAGGAGGTTTGTTCTTGTTTTTCTGAGTTTGCTCGGGTCTGAAAGCTTCATTCTTTTATCGCTTTACGGCTCTCATGTCGTTATGTTCCATCTTGACCTTGAGCTGTTCGTCGACCTCAATCTGTTCTAGAGCCCGATCATAGGCTTCTTGGTAGGTTTCCGGAGGTCTCTTGGCAAAAGATTGGAAAATCCCCCCCCCCCCCCCACAAGTTCCTTCTGAAGTTTACGAGGGTTTCTTTCTCGGTGAAAACCCCTATCTGGATGACTTCCTTATGGAAACGCTCGACATAAGCCCGGAGGGTTTCCCCTCTCTCCTGGATCACGTACTGTAGATGGATCGGGTCCTTCAATCGAGGCTTAACTTTCTAGAATTGTGAGCGGAAATCGGTTTATAACTTGGTGAAGGAATCCACGCTACCAGCAGGTAGTTTCCTAAAAAAGGTTTTGGCATAATCCGTGAGTGTAGTGGGGAACGAAGCTCTTTAAGTGGCTCAGGGGATCTTCAGTCCCAGAGAATCTGTCAGCTGGCATTTTAAACTTAGGCGGGAGCTCTGTTACTAGTTGATTTTCGAGGGGCAGGTTCCAAGCGATCGAAGGCAGGTTGCCTAGCCCCAAGCCTGCTTGATTCCCCTTGATTGCAAAGACCCGCTTGTTAGATAGTGATACCTTCAGCGAGTAGTCGAAGGCGGACGTTTTCTACGAAGGCTGCCGCTTGTTGGTCAAGCTAGACCTGACTTTCCAGAGGGGGATCCAGAGCCCGCATAGTGGCTGGCCAGGTAAGAACCTGGCAATAGAGCCCAGATTTTCTCCCTTTCCTCAGGGATCTTTCATGTCGATGTAGTAGAAGGTTGTTCCGATATGCCCTGCCGCCTCTGTAAAGAGCGAAGCCTCATGGTTACTATGAAATAACAAACTTTTCTAATGTAAAGGTGGTGGTGTGAGAGTTTCCCACAGATGGCGCCAGAAAGTGTTGACGGGAAATTTACTCTGGATGAGAAATTCTTGTTAACACCCTCGAGACCACTACCACGAAAGTTGTGGCCAGGGTCGGTACCGTTGGTTCCCGACCTGTTAAGAGATAGACGAGAGGCAGGATCGTAATAACAGTAAATATGAGCTTTTATTATTGATATATTGCTTTAAAATACAAATCGCTCTTTTATATGCTCGTAGTCTCTCTCAGGTGTAAGGTGGTGGCAACTCTGTGCCTGTCGAATAGTGGAAACGAAGGTGTTTGTGTTTTGTATACAGAATTTAGGCCTTCCCCTCTTCTTTTCATTCTCTCTTCTCTCTGTTGCTATCTTTCTCTGTGTATGTCCTCTATATATATTTTCTTTATATCCCCATGTGGTTATCGTGCTTGGCTCTATTTATACATGGTCAAGGTCAGTATGAAATTGCTGATAATCTGCCACGATCCTTTGAATCCGTTTCCTCCTTATCAGGCGGGATCTTACATTTAAAATTTGTTGACCCCGAATAAATAGCGGAAACAATTAACGTGAATGAGTTTGTTTCCTTTTTGGAATCAAACTCTTGGTACGCACGTATACAGGATTAATGATGGTTATCTTCTAGAAATGATCTTGTATGTTATCGCGGCATGGTTTTTCTTGGAGGTCACCCAACCAGATGCCTGTTGCCCTGTAGAGCGAGGTAGATCCCTGCTCCGACTCTGTTCTTAAAAGCTTGAGATGGATTTTCCCTTTCCCTTGGGGGCTTGACGTGTTCTTGTAGACATTCTTAGGAGATAGCCGGGGTAGTGTAGATTTAGGCGTGATTCTTCCTTTATATCCAGCAAGGACAACAGGCTTCTGGAGTGGTTGGCGGGCTTCTCTCGAATGTCTTTTGAGCTTGAAGACATCCCTTGGCATTCACGGGGCGGTTGTAGAGCTCGACCTTAGTGCTGATGTTCCCCGATAGATGACCTGAAGAAGCCCGAGTTCCAGTACTCTTGTGGGGGCTTGTCTTGGTCACCCCTAGCTTGTTTGCTGGTAGTTTTGAAGCCGAGACGACCTTCCCTTCTCATGTAGTGTGGCTTTATGGTCTTTCCGGGCTTCTTGATTGTCGATTATGGGTTTCGACTTGTGGCGAGAAAGTGAAAAATTTCTCTTTGACCCCTGGCCAAATTTCACTATTAACAACTGTTGACGGGAAATTTACTCGAGATGAGAAATTCCAGTTAACACCCTTAAGACCATTACCACGAAAGCGGTGGTCGGGGTCGGTACCGTTGGTTCCCGACCTGTTTAAGAGGGAGAGACGGGTGGCAATAACAGTAAATGGGAGCTGTATTATTGATATATTGCTTTAAGATATAAATAACTCTCTTGTTTGCTCACAATCTATCGGAGGAGTAGGGTGGTGGCAACTCGGTGCCTATCGAATAGTGGAGACGAAGGTGACCGTGTTCTGAAATCAGAATTTAGGCCTTCTTTCTAGGTGTATATCTGTTGTTTATGATTTTCTGTATGTCGCTAGATCTATCTCAGTTGTTCTTTCTCTTTTTCTCTGTCTGTGTTCATCTATAAATATCGTCCAAGTAGGTTTCAATTTCGTAAATACTTTGCCGTGATCCCATGAATCAGTTCTCTTCTTATCGGGCGAGATTTGTCATTTGAATTTGAATTATTTTCGGATTCGATGATATGGTTGACAAAGATAAGTTTGTCGCCCTATTTGAATTATACTCTTGATGTGCATGTGAACATTTCGTAGACACGATCTCGTGTGCACTCGTGCCATGAATCTTCATGGAGGTCATCCTGCCAGCCGCCTATTGCCCCGTAGAGCGAGGTAGGCCCGTGCTCTGGCTCTGTTACTGGAAGCATAAGATGGATTTTCCTTGACCCGTAGGGGCCTGAGGTGTTCTTGTAGACCCTCATGGAAGGTAGCTGGGGTAATGCAGACTTAGGCGTGATTCCTCCTTTTTGCCCAGCAAAGACAATGTCCTTCTTTCAAATGTCTCTTGAGCTGGGAGACCTCCCCTAGCATTTACGGGGTGGATGTGGAGCTCGACCTTAGAGACGAGGTTTTCCGATAGATGGCCTGGAGAAGCCTGGGTTCCAGTGCTCTTGTGGGGGCTCGTCCCTGTCGCGCTTGGCTTGTCTTCTGGTAACTTTGAATCCAAACCGGCCTTCCCTGCTCCTACGGGGTGGCTTTACGGTTTTTTTGGGCTTCATGAGTGTTAATTGTAGGTGGAAAATTCCTCTCTGATCCCTGGACAAATTTCCCTATTAACAGAAGTCCCCTCTGACTTGAACACCTGTGGTAGAGTTGGGGTTGGAGTAAGATTCCTTGTTTAATTGAGAAAGTTTTTCGCCATAAAGATAATTAATGAGAGTGAAATTTTCACATTAATTACCCAACATTTTGAATTTGAAACTGAGTGTTATTCGAAGAAAAACGACTGCAATACGATGGTGATCTTCCCGAGGATATTGCCTATAGACCTCTATTTAAGCCCGGCCTGTTCGTCACTTTCTTCATACTTCCTCAAATCTCAGACTTTTAAATTTCTTCTTCATTGTTTTCTCTGCCGAAATCTTCCACTTGCTTTCTCATCTGTTTTTCCCATCAATGTCGACTTCCACAGATAGTGTTGATTCCTTGGTGGAGGGCTCCGGGGGCCCTAACCTAGCTCCTCTTAAGCGGGTGCGAGGGATTTCAAGTGACGAGGAATCCTCCTAGATCTGCCAGGGCCGCCGCTCTAACAGGATTGCTTCTATCGGTTCTGGCTTTTTAAACCGGCCTGACAATCTTCTGAACCTAGTCGACGAAGACTCTGACGTCAGGGAGAGGTTAGATACGGTTGTGAGGGCTCAAGTCATAGTGGCAGAGCTTCCTCCAGCGATAACCCTTCCTTTTGAACCCAGGATCATCTCTGACTCTATTGTAGACCCTCATTCGATCGGCCATCTACGGGATATGTATGGTATTTCTGATACCGTTTCTCTGACTGTCCCCCACCGAAACTACGCTGTTTTTAGCCCACCCAAAGGCGTGCTCCCTGTCCACGTCGCAGCTTTTGAGAGCGGGGTGAGACTCCCTCTTCACCCCACCATTCGGCGAGCTCTCAATGCTCTCCAGCTGGCTCTGCTTCAACTGACGCCTGGCTTTTATAGGCATCTAATCTGCTTCCTGGTATTGTAGAGGGAGCAATGCGAGCTTAGCGGCGTAACTAGGGAGCCCGGGGCTGAGGAGATCGCCTTCCTTTTGCAGATTGGTAGCTTGGCAGGAGTTCCACGATGCCAATTCTATGCCAAGGCTAAGAATAGGCTCAATTTTATCGTCTCTGGGGCTTCAAAGAAAGACCCCGCTTGGAAGGAAGAGTGGGTACTGGCAGGAGGAGACTGGGAAAGCTCCGTCTTTGTCGGCGGGCATGTGCTCGAGGTTCCTACGGCTTATAGTGACAAATCCACTTAGGGTCAGGATTCCTTGCCCGATGAGTCTGAAGCCATACTGAAGACCATCCTAGCTCGGAACTATTTGAATCTAATTTTACGACCGCCGACCCCTTCGATCCCTGCTGGGTCAACAGGTACCTGCGGATATCCGGTGCTACCCCTCGTAAGTATCTCGATCTATTCTTGTTTTTTCTTCTTTTTTTATTGTTGGGGGGATCAGTTCTGATGATCTTGACTCTTTTCTCTAACAGTGTCTGTTGTTGCTCCAACTTCTTGCGAAGCCCGACAAGCTGGGATACCTCATTTTCCTTCCAGATCGTGTCCCCAGGAGCTCTTCCGACTGTTTCGAAGAAGGGGGGGGGGGGGGGGGGTCAACCACTAAGGTAGCTGCCCCGTTCGTTCCTTCCCCCTCTCCTTCCTAAGTGAAGTCCAAGATGGCTCTTCTGGCATCTTGGGCTGTGAAGGCTCTAAACCGAGGAGGGTCTGCTTCCCAAGTCGTCAATAAGTCTATTCCTGTCCCTCCTCCAGAAGTTATTGCTCCACATGATGCCCCCCGAGTCCCGCTACCCCTTTCTGTAGATCCGGTTGTATCCCGGGTAGTCGAGGTTCCCAGGAAGCCCGATGCCGATTTTTCAAAGGTTGCCCTTTCTTGTCCGTACCAGTAATCGAGCTCGGCGGGTCAGGACGAGGTTCTAAAGCAATTTGTGGCATCTTGACTAGGCGACGGGCATTCTAAGATGACCGCGATGCCCGTGGATATCTTGAGCACCAAATGGTCTGCTCTTTTAGCTGAGGTAATTATCTCTTTTACTTCTTCTTTGATCCTCTTGACTTGTCATTTTCTAACCTGATTTTCCTTTGCAGGCTTTCAAGTTTTAGGTGGCCATGGGGTATCAGGTAGCCTTCCTCCTTGATCGGGCAGCCAAGGCTGAGACTGAAGCTGAATGAGCCATTAGGTTGCTTGAGCGGGCTCAGACTCTGGTCCAAAAGATGACCTCCAGCCAACAGGGAATGGAGACGCAGCTAGCTGAGCTTCAATGTGATAATGAGAGGCTGAAGCGGGCTTTTGATCAGGAGACTCTCCAGTCTAAGCGGCGGGCCAGCTATCGGGATGACTAGAGGGGAGAGGCGAAGACCCTAAATGCTAAGAACCAAACCTTGCAAGCTCGAATTACCCAGCTCCAAGTCGAAGTGGAAGCTTCTTTTAGCGAGGAGTACTTTTATGCCTCCAATCAGGTTGCAGGGGCTCTTCCCCCTCCATTCGATCTCTCTAGTTTTACCGGTTACGATAGAGCGGAGGTCATGTTGAGGGCTGATGGAGCAGGTCCTTCCGGAGAAGAAGCTGAGAAGCAGTTTGAGGTGCCAAATCCGCCCCCTTATGTTCCAGCCTTTCCAGCATCTGGTCCAGGTGAATCCTCGGATAAGGTTCATAACGAGGAACTAGACAGTGGCCTCGCAGAAGCCAGAGATCTTCCCACAGTGCTCTCAGAAATGGGGTCAACAGAAGGCGGGACCGTGCCTGAGTCTCAACCAGCCTTCTTGATACAACTATTCCTCCTGAAGTTATGGCGGTGATTAATGAAATTGTAGCGGAAGATCCTGTTGACCTGGAGGCGGCCGGGGCTGATCCCCAGGAAGAAGTGGCGGAAATGATGGATGCAGCAGATAAGGATGAGTCACGACTGGAGAAAGGAGCAGGGTGAAAGGTCCATTCTATGGAGGAGGAAGCTGAAGGCCCTCAGGAAGATGAAGAAGCTTGAGTTCTCTTCTATGTGATTTATATTGAATGACCGGACAAAGGGGTCGGCATCCAATCTTCAACTGTGTTTGATCTCTTATTATTTTTCCTTTGTAGCCTGGAACTAAGGATTGGGCCCCCTTTGCTTGTAGTAGCCTTATTCGGGGATAGGCTGCCTTACTTGATAATAAAAGTTTAATCTCAGATCTAAATCTTGCTTCCATGTACTTGTTTGATCATCCAGCTTCTATATCGAAGCGAGCTATCTTTGGGAAAAATTAAGATAAGAAAAACAAGTTATTGGCATTGAGCCCCTATACCAATGGAACCCTAGCTCCACTTCTTCAGTTGATAGTCCCCTTGTTTGATTGTGGGTTGGCTGTAGTAAGTAACCCTTATCAAGGAGAGCTAGTAAAATAACAGGAGCATTTATAGTTTAAGTAAGTCGAGCCCTCCATCCCCGATCCCTTTTGGGAGGTTGTAGCCCGAGTAGAACATTAAGTGGAGAATTTTTTAGTCAATTCTTAGGCTCGGGATCAGGATGGCTTCCGGGCTTTCAAGCTCGATTCTTTCTTGGAGTGGTAGACCGACCGAGGCATCATGAGAGCTATCTAGCTATTTCCTTGTCTGGATGGCAACTATGCTCTTTCACTCAGATTCTTCTTAGGGGTGGTAGCCCGACCAAGGCATCAGGAGGGCTATCTAGCTATTTCCTGGTCTCGAGATCCGGATGGCAACTATGCTCTTACACTCAGATCCTTCTTGGGGGTGGTAGCTCGACCAAGGCATCAGGAGCGCTATCTAGCTATTTCCTAGTCTTGAGATCTGGATGGCAACTATGCTCTTACACTCAGACCCTTCTTGGGGGTGGTATCCTGACCAAGGCATCAGGAGCTCTATCTAGCTATTTCCTGGTCTCGAGATCTGGATGGCAACTATGCTCTTACACTCAGACCCTTTTTGGCAGGGGTGGGGCCATGGCGAGGTATCAGAAGCAGCGAGGGGGCTTCCCCGCTTACCCCTGGTCTTGAGGCGATAATGTCGAAACTTTCCATGTAGACCCAAATCATTGTAGAACATAGTCAAAGATGGAGTAAACAAGAAAACATGAGAGCTTTATTGATATGGAAGATGGAGTACAATACTGTCAAAAAATAAAAAGAAGCGAGTCGGAGGTTGCCTGCTCCTAAGTCCCCTGTTCAAGGGTAGAATTTCCTTAGGTGATCCGTATTCCAAGTATGGTCGATGAGGACTATGCCTGCTCCACCCCCGGACTACCCAGAAGCTCCGTCAGTGTAGAGAGTCCATGACTCGCAGCCATCCAGACAGTTGTCAGATTCTGGAATCCTCTCAAGGGTGACATCTGTTATCGCTGGGGTTGCCTAATCTGAAGGTACTGAAAGCTCGGCTACAAAGTCCGCTAGTGCTTGAGATTTTATCGTGGTCTTAGGCTTATACTTTAAATCGAACTGGGTAAGCTCTAGGGCCCATAGAACCAGCCTTCTAAAAACATCCGGCCTTTGCAAGAACTGACGGAGGGTTGGTCTGTCACCACTGCTATTGAATGAGCATGAAAGTAAGGACGGCGTTTCCTTACCGAAGTCACTTATGCATAAGCGCGCTTTTCCAGCAAAGTATAGTTTTTTTCGAGCTTGGTTAGAGCGTGGCTCACATAGTAGATAGGTCGCTGGATCCTATCCCTGCATTCCTTGACCAAAGGCCCCACTTACAGCAGTTTCTGAAACGGCCAAGTATATTTGGGGTTATTCTCCAAGATTTGGCTTGACCAGCAGTGAAGGGCTTGTTAGGTATCTTTTCAATGCTTGGAAAGCTTGTTCACTCTCTTGATCCCACTTCATGTTTCTTCCCTGCTTGATAGCTTTGAAGAATGGTAGACACTTATCGGTAGACCGGGAGATGAACCTGTTGAGCGCCGCTACCTGACCGGCCAAGGATTGAACCTGCTTAAGAGATGCGGGGGATTCTAGATCCAGGATAGCCATGATTTTTTCTGGGTTAGCCTCTATGCCTCTCTCATGGACCATGAAGCCTAGAAACTTCCCTGCAGTTTTACCAAAGACGCTTTTAGAAGGATTCAATCTCATCTGATTTTCCCTTTGAATCACGAAGGTCCTAAGAAGGTGGTCCAAGTGGCCTTCCGAGGTCAAAGATTTAGTGATCATATCGTCAATATATACCTCCATCGACCTTCCAATTTCGGGCTTGAACAAATGGTTGACTAACCGCTGGTAAGTAGCTCCAGCGTTTTTTAGCCCGAAAGGCATCACCTTGTAGCAGTACAGGCCTTGAGCAGTGATGAAGCTAGTCTTTTCTTGGTCCGCGGGATGTATCATAATCTGATTATAGCCAGAAAATGTGTCCATGAAACTCAGGAGCTTGTTCCCGGAGGTAGAATCGACCAACTGATCAATTTTTGGCAGAGAAAAACTATCCTCCGGGCATGCCCGGTTGAGGTCGGTGTAGTCCACACACATGCGCCATTTCCCATTTGCCTTCGTGACCATGACCATATTGGCGAGCCATTCGGGTTAGCAGGCTTCTCGGATGAATCCC
Organism: Dipteronia dyeriana; assembly: GCA_032871835.1. Taxonomy (NCBI): domain Eukaryota; kingdom Viridiplantae; phylum Streptophyta; class Magnoliopsida; order Sapindales; family Sapindaceae; genus Dipteronia; species Dipteronia dyeriana. The sequence goes on along the minus strand of CM065301.1, from coordinate 18,578,325 downwards.
GCCTGGGTGAGTTTATCCAACTCTTCTTGAACCGCCATATTTCTTTCATTTTTGAAGTGGCACCTTTTCTGTTTGACGAGCTTGAAGGTCGGATCCACCGCCAGTCGATGTGCAGCTAATATCATTGGGATCCCCGGCATCTCCGCATGACTCCAGGCGAAAATATCATTGAACTCTATGAGAAGCCTAATTAAGCCCTCTTTCATTCCTGGCTCAAGGGTAGTACCGATGTTAACGACCTTCGAGGGATCTGTTAGTCTAACAGGAATCTCCTCTAACTTGTCGACCGGGTGACCGCTGGCCCATTCCTTTCTTTGTTCTTCCATGTTGGGCACCACAAGGCCTTCTTCTAGACAATTGGTGGAGCCCGCGTCTTTCAGGTTCAGTGCGGGGGTTATCCCGCCTTGGATAGTCGTTACTTGGGCGAGTTGTTTAGCTAGAGCTGCTGGGTTAGCCGGCACTGCGTAGCATTTCCTAGCTGCTTGCTGATCACCCCTAACCTCTCCCACATTGTCTCCTACCGGGAACTTCAGGACATTATGGTAAATAGACAGGACACCCTTCAGGGATAATAGGAATGGCCTCCCTAATATTGCATTGTAAGCCGACGGGGTATCCACCACCACGAAGTCGGTCATGATGTTTTGTTGGAGAGGTGCGGCTCCGATGATCACTGGTAGGATTTTTGATCCTACAGGTGTGATGGAGTCCCTAATGAACCCGTATAATGGAGTAGAGCAACTATTGTAGCACCATTACTTCAAGTTTAGTTTTTCCAAAGTGTCTTTGAACAGAATGCCGACGCTGCTACCTGTGTCGACGAGCACGCGGTGCACCATGAAGTTGGCAATTTGTAATGTGATGACCATGGGGTCATCATGTGGCTGCACGATGTTAAAGACATTTTCTTCTGTGAAGATGATTTGAGACAGCTGGGAGGGGTTGGTCGGTCTCTGGTCGACCTTGAAGATATCCCGCCTTCCATCCATACGAGGGACCTTCCTCGCATGGTTTTTTCTGGAATTGTTGAAGGTGCCGGCTAGATTGAGACCTCTGCTGATAGTGTGAATTACCTGAATCTGTTGCATCAGGTCCGCCTGATCTCCCTTCCTTTTCTCAGCGTGTCCCCGAATCTCGGCTTGGACCTCCCTTCCAGTTTGAATGTTCTCCTTAACTTGTTGTAAGAACTCTATCAAGCATCCTCCCCTTATCAAAGCCTCAATCCGGTTCCGCAGGTTGTAGCATTCTGAGGTGTTGTGCCCTATGTCCTCATGAAAGTCACAATATTTGTAACGATTTCTTTTGTCGACCAAGATTTTTATGGAAGCGGGCTTTTGTAACAAACTCATGTCCCGAATAGCGATGTAGATTGTTTCTCGGGATGTATTTAAGGGAGTGTAATGGTCGTACCCTCTCGTATAGCGGGCTATAGAGGTTACTGTCTTGGGAAGTGGTAAAGCCTAAGGAGGAGTTCGCTTATCCGGATTCCTTTCCGATCTGGGTTGAGGTAGAGGGAAATCGTATGTTGACTTATTAGGGGGTTTGTTCCGGCTTTTATGATCTTGCTTAAGTCCGAAAGCTTCCTTCTTTTGTCACTTTTCAGCTCTCATGTCGTCATGCTCTATCTTGACTATGAGCTACTCGTCGACCTCGATCTCCTCCAGAGCCCGGTTATAGGCTTCCTGGTAGGTTTCCGGAGGTATCTTGGCAAAAGAATGGAATAGCTTTCCTACCCACAAGTTTCTCCTAAAGTTTGTGAGGGTTTCTCTCTCGGTGAAGACCCCCATCTGGATGACCTCTTTATGGAACAGCTCGACATAAGCCCGAAGAGTTTCTCCTCTCTCCTGGATCACGTACTGTAGATGAATAGGGTCCTTCAGTCGGGGCTTAACCCTCTGGAACTATAAGCAGAAATCAGTTGATAATTTGGTAAAGGAATCTACGCTCCCAACGGGTAGTTTCCTAAACCAACTCTTAGCATAATCCGTGAGTGTGGTGGGTAACATCCGACACATAACGGCTTTGGTTATGTTCTGGACCTCCTTTTGTTGAACGAAACTCTCTAAGTGGCTCATCGGATCTTCAGTTCCGGAGAACCAGTCAGTTGGCATTTTGAACTTAGATGGGAGCTCTACCTCCCTGATCCTTCTGGTGAAGGGGGCGTTCATCTCACTTAAAGGATCTTTCTTGTCCTCCTTGTACTTGCCCTTCTTCATCAATTGGACCTCTTTCTGTAGCTCTGCCAACTGGTCCCTTAGTTGCTTGCTTTCAAACTTCCTTGAGTCGATTTCGGATTCCTCACCATCAGATCCTTCTGATGAACTGGTGACCTCTACCCGGTTCCTTCTTCAGAGGAGGCTTGCTTGGGGGCTTTGCTGACTTTCTTCATTTCTACCCCGGGCTTCCCTCCTAGAAGTCGTTGGGTAAAGGAGCTCTTCCTGTCCCCGGGGAAGAACATCTACCACAGATTTGACTTGTCGTGGTTGGTAGCGTGGCAGCGCTTCGGGAACGTGGGGCATAGGCCCTAGCCTATCCCAGATAAAGGTCGAGAGCCCCGCTCTGTTACGAGTTGATTCCCGAGGGGCTAGCCCCAGGCGATCAAAGACGGGTTGCCTAGCCCCAGGCTTGCTTGTTTCCCCTTGATTGTAGAGACCCATTTGTTGGATAACTATACCCTTTGCGAGTAATCAAAGGCGGACAATCTCTACATAGGCCGCCGCCTGTTGGTCAAGCTTGACCTGGCTTCCCAGAGGAGGATCCAGAGCTCGCACAGTAGCTGGGTGGGTGGGAATTTGGCTATGAAGTCCGAATTTTTTCCTTTTCCTCGGAACCTTTCGTGTCGATGTAGCAGATGGTTATCCCGAGGTGCCCTGCTGCCCTTGCGAGGAGTGAAGCTTCATGATGACTTTGAAATAAATAATTTTTTTTATGAAAAAATGGTGGTGTGAGAGGTTTCCCACAGACGGTGCCAGAAAGTGTTGACGGAAAATTTACTCGAGATGAGAAATTCCAGTTAACACCCTCGAGACCACTACCTCGAAAGCGGTGGCCAGGATCGGTACCGTTTGTTCCCGACCTGTATAAGAATTAGAAACGAGTGTCAATAATAGTAAATGAGAGCTATATTATTGATATATTTCTTTAAGATACAAATAACTCTCTTGTTTGCTCACAATCTCTTGGAGGAGTAGGGTGGTGGCAACTCGGTGCCTGTCGAATAGTGGAGACGAAGGTGACCGTGTTCTGTAATCAAAATTTAGGCCTTCTTTCTATGTGTATATCTGTTGTTTATGATTTTCTATATGTCGCTCGATCTATCTCAGTTGTTCTCTCTCTTTTTCTCTGTCTGTGTTCATCTATAAATATTGTCCAAGTAGGTTTCAATTTCGTAAATACATTACCGTGATCCTATGAATCCGTTACCCCCTTATCGGGCAGAATTTGTCATTTGAATTTGAATTGTTTCCGGATTCGATGATATGGTTGACGAAAATAAGTTTGTTACCTTATTTGAATTATACTCTTGACTTGCATGTGAACATTTCGTAGACACGATCCCGTGTGCACTCGTGCCATGAATCTTCATGGAGGTCATCCTGCCCGCGGCCTATTACCCCGTAGAGTGAGGTAGGCCCCTGCTCTGGCTCTGTTCCTGGAAGCTTAAGATGGATTTTTCTTGACCCGTGGGGGCTCAAGGTGTTTTTGTAGACCCTCCTAGAAGGTAGCTGGGGTAATGCAGACTTAGGCGTGATTCTTCTTTAATGCCCAGCAAGGACAACGGGATTCTGGAGAGGTAGGCGGGCTTCTTTTAAATGTCTCTTGAGCTGGGAGACTTCCTCTGGCATTTACGGGGCGGTTGTGGAGCTCGACCTCAGAGCTGAGGTTCCCCGATAGATGGCCTGGAGAAGCCCGAGTTCCAATGCTCTTGTAGGGGCTCGTACCTGTCGCGCTTGGCTTGTCTTCTGGTAACTTTGAAGCCAAACCAGCCTTCCCTGCTCTTACGGGGTGGCGTTACGGTTTTTTCGATCTTCATGAGTGTCGATTGTAGATGGAAAATTTCTCTTTGACCCCTGGCCAAATTTCCCTATAAACAACAACATTCATTAAACACATTTTTCGCAACCATAACACACTTAAGATCATCATTCCACCCAAAACCACTAGCAGAAGGTCCCAATATTTTAGAAATCGTATGGTATTGTTTCTTTAATAACTTGATAAGAGAATCAATGTGTGGTTGTGCTCTAAGCCCACAACTTGTCACTCATCATTTTTTCTATTTGTTGCAAGAAGTCGGGTTTGAATGTACCATTGTCCGCTTTTCATTTTTTGTAATTGGTTAAATCAACCAAACACTCTAAACACTTTGAATCCTCAACTAAAGTCCATTTTTTTTTCCAATTATTGATGTTGTTTGAGAAATAACTTCCACAAATTATTCTTTAAAGGTTTAACCAAGCAAACAAAGATTTGATAAGCAAACACATATATTCAATTCTCTCTACTGTACTAAATCTACCAAAGATTTTCCATAATTCAAAAAGAAATAAATTGTGCATGCAAATGAATCCATATCAACATACAAAACTAAAACAAAAAGGTTTTGTTCTTTAACCTCATCAGTTTTTAAGAGGTGCCGCTATCACATTCGTTAAATTCTAAGCATACTCTATCGAAGCTAAAATCTAAGCATACAATATCAAAGCCAAATTCTAAGCTAGGAAAATAGAGGTAATTAAGCATATATGAATACAGAGCTAATTGAGCTCATTTGATCGGTTTTTAATCTATTTGTTTGGCCTATATTCATTATTCATATAATCATGGTACCTATCTCAGTTTTGTCTTAGACTACACATTAGACATTATAAATGTCGTGCCAAAGAAAGCTTTTATTACAAGTGTTAACGGGAAGTTTGTTTAGGATGAGAAATCCCTATTAACACCCTCAAAACCACTACCACGGAGGTGGTGGCTGGGGTTGGTATCGTTGATACCTGACCTGATTTTGTATGAATATAAAGGAGGATGAAACAGGAGGTAGGAGACAATCTATTTCGCCGATCGGGCTTCGTGCTTATAAAGTAGATCTGGGGAGCTTGAGGTTCTCTTGCTGGTGTGAAGGGGTTTATTTTGGTCCTGGTCCTGGTCCTGGTCCTCGTCCTCGTCCTCGGTCTAGGTCGGAGCCCGTCATGGTACCTAGAGCCCGGTTCTGGAGCCCGATTCCTTCCTGTAATTCCCCGACCTAGATAACAAGTAAGAAGGGGGCTTATCTAGCTCCAGTGTCGGAGAGCTCGATTTATGCCATTGAGATGATACATGAGAGCCCATCGACTTCCTTCAAGCTGGTCTGGGTGGTTTCTCCTCATCTTGATATGCGACTTTAGCATGTAGATGGGAAGATACGAGCGCTAGGTCCAGCGAGGTAGAAATCTAGCTCGCACTCATATACGCATGCATTACACATGACACAATAAGAGAAACACAAATCTTTTGTAGAGGGAGGTGGACTGACCAGGGGGGGAAAAACCATCACGAGTGATCACATGCTGAAAAACCCAAAGACAGTATCCGGAGGAAGGAGGAATACCCTTCCTTATGTATATATCAAAGAATGCTCCGGGGAGCTTACAATGATGGTGAAGTAATACAACGTAGTTGCTCCGGAGAGCTTATAATGGTATCTGAATGTAGACCGATATTTTCCCAGTCAGGGTACATATAAAATGATGATGTAGAGAAAACTTTTAACAAAGCATGTGTCTTCTGTCATTGATCGGAGACCATCGCAATATGCCTTTTACAGGCATATTTATACATGATGACCACCTTGGCGTGCAAGTCCGGGACTCTTCAATTAGTCTTTGTTTCCTTATAGTATACGATCCTTCCTTTAATGTAGTTGATCGGCTTGTAGCTATTATCTCGGAGAAGATATGATTGTGTTGAAGGGAAATTTGCTAGAGATGAGAAATTCCAGTTAACACCCTCGAGACCATTACCACGAAAGTGGTGGTCCGGGTAGGTACCGTTGGTTCCCGACCTGTTTAAGAGAAAGACGAGTGGTAAAAATGGAAAATGGGAGCTGTATTATTGCTATATTGCTTTAAAATAAAAAAAACTCTCTTGTTTGCTCACAATATCTTGGAGGAGTAGGGTGGTGGCAACTCGGTGCATGTCGAATAATGGAGATGAAGGTGACTGTGTTCAGAAATCAGAATTTAGGCCTTCCTTCTATGTGTATATCTGTTGTTTATGATTTTCTGTATATCGCTGATCTATCTATGTTGTCTCTGTCTGTGTTCATCTATAAAAATAGTCCAAGTAGGTTTAAATTTCGTAAATACTTTGCCGTGATCCCATGAATCTGTTCCCTCCTTATCATGTGGGATTTGTCATTTGAATTTGAATTGTTTCCGGATTCGATGATATGGCTGACGAAGATAAGTTTGTTGCCTTATTTGAATTATACTCTTAACGTGCATGTGAACATTTCGTAGAAACGATCTCATGTGCACTCGTGCCATGAATCTTCATGGAGGTCATCCTGCCAGCCGCCTATTACCACAAAGAGCGAGGTAGACCCCTGCTCTGGCTCTGTCCCTGAAAGCTTAAGATGGATTTTCCTTGACTTGTGGGGGCCTGAGGTTTTCTTGTAGACCTTCATGGAAGGTAGCTGGGTAATGCAGACTTATGCATGATTCTTCTTTTATTCCCAGCAAGAACAACGGGCTTCTGGAGAGGTTGGCGGGTTTCTTTCAAATGTCTCTTGAGCTGAGCGACTTCCCCAGGCATTTACGGGGCGGTTGTAGGGCTCGACCTTAGAGCTGAGGTTCCCTGATAGATGGCCTGGAGAAGCCCGGGTTCTAGTGCTCTTGAAGGGGCTCATCCTTGTCTCGCTTGGCTTGTCTTCTGGTAACTTTGAAGTCAAACCGGCATTCCCTGCTCTTGTAGGGTCTTTCCAGGCTTCATGAGTGTCGATTGTAGGTGGAAAATTTCTCTTTGACCCCTGACCAAATTTCCCTATTAACAGAAGTCCTCTCTGACTTGAACACTGTGGTAGAGTTGAGGTTGGAGTAAGATTCCTTGTTTAATTGAGAAAGTTTTTCGCCATAAAGATAATTAATGAGAGAGAAATTTTCTCATTAATTACCCAACATTTTGAATTTGAAACTGAGTGTTATTCGAAGAAAAACGAATGCAATACGACGGTGATCTTCCCGAGGATATCGCCCATAGACCTCTATTTAAGCTCGGCCTGTTTGTCACTTTCTTCATACTTCCTCAAATCTCAGACTTTCAAATTTCTTCTTCCCCGTTTTCTCTGCGGAAATATTCCACTTGCTTTGTCACCTCTCTTTCCCATCAATGTCGACTTCCACATATAGTGTTGATGCCTTGGTGGAGGGCTCGAGGGGCCCTAACCTAGCTCCTCTTAAGCGGGTGCGAGGGATTTCAAGTGACGAGGAATCCTCCCCGCTCCGCCAGCGCCACCATTCTAACAGGAATGCTTCTATTGGTTCTGGCTTTTCGATCCGGCCTGACGATCCTCTGAACCTAGTCGACTAAGACTCTGACGTCGGGGAGAGGTTAGATGCGATTGGGAGGGCTCAAGTCACAATGGCGGAGCTTCCTCCAATGATAACCCTTCCTTTTGAACCCAGGGTCATCCCTGACTCTACTGTCGACCCTCATTCGATCAGCCGTCTACGAGACAAGTATGGTATTCCTGATACCGTTTCTCTGACTGTACCCCACAGGAACTACGATGTTTTTAGCCCACCCAAAGGAGTGCTCCCTATCCACGTCGTAGCTTTTGAGAGCAGAGTGAGACTCCCTCTTCACCCCACCCTTCATCGGGCTCACAATGCTCTCTAGCTGGCCCCGCTTTAACTGACGCCTAGCTTCTGGGGGCATCTAATCGGCTACCTGGTATTGTAGAGAAGCAATACGAGCTGAGCGGCGTAACTAGGGAGCCCGGGTCTAAGGTGCTCGCCTTCCTTTAACAGATTGGTAGCCTGGCAGAAGTTCCACGAGGCTAATTCTATGCCAAGGCTAAGAATATGCTCAATTTTATCCTCCCTGAGGTTCAAAGAAGGACCCCACTTATAAGGAAGATTGGGTACTGGCGGGAAGAGACTGGGGGAGCTCTGTCTTCGTCGACAGGCATGAGCTCGAGGTTCCTACGGCTTTTAGTGACAAACCCACTTGGGGTCGAGATTCCTTGCCTGATGAGTCTGAAGACTATCCTAGCTCGGAACTATTTGAATCTGAAGTTTTCGACCGCCGACCCCTTCGATCCCCGCAGGGTAAACAGGTACCTGCGGATATCCGGTGCTACCCTTCTTAAGTATCTCTATCTATTCTTGTTTTTCCTTTTTTTTATTGTTGGAGGGTTCAGTTCTGATAATCTTGACTCTTTTCTCTAACAGTGTTTGTTGTTGCTCCAGCTTCTCGCGATGCCTGACAAGCTGGGATACCTCCTCCTCCTTCCAGATCGTCCCCCGGGGCTCTCTTGATTGTTCATAAGAAGGGGGGGGGGGGGGGTCAACCACTAAGGTAGCTGCCCCATTCGTTCCTCCCCCTCTCCTTGCTAAGTGAAGTCCAAGATGACTCTTCTGGCATTTAGGGCTACGAAGGCTCTAAACCGAGGAGGGTCTGCTTCTCAAGTCATCAATAAGTCAATTCCTTCCCCTCCTCCAGAAGTCACTGCTCAAAATGATGCCCCCCGAGTCCTGCTACCTCTTTGCAGATCCGGTTGTATCCTGGGTAGTTGAGGTTCCCGTGGAGCCCGATGCCGATTTTTATGAGGTCACCCCTTCTCGTCCCTACCAGCCATCGAGCTCGGCGGGTCAGGACAAGGTATTGAAGCAATTTGTGGCATCTTGTCTAGACGGCCGGCTTTCCAGGATGACCGCGATGCAAGTGGACATTTTGATCACCAAAGGGTCCGCCCTTTTAGCCAAGGTAAATGTCGCTTTTACTTCTTCATTGAGCTGCTTAACTTGTCATTTTCTAACATGATTTTCCTTTACAGGCTTTCAAGTTTCAGATGGCCATGGGGCATCAGGTAGCCTTTCTCCGTGATCAGGCAGCCTATGCTGAGGCTGAGGCTGAGGCTGAGGCTGAGGATGAAGCTAAGCGAGCCATGGGGTTTCTTGCTCGGGTTCAGATCCTGGTCCAAGAGATGACCTCCAGCCAATCGGGAATGGAGACGTAGCTACCTGAGCTTCAATGCGATCATGAGAGTCTGAAGCGGGCTTTTGATCAGGAGACTCTCTGATCGAAGCGGCGAGCTTGCCAGCGAGATGACTGGAGGGGAGTAGCTAAGGCCTTAAATGTTGAGAACCAAACCTTGCAGGCTCTAATTACCCAGCTCCAAGCCAAAGTGGAAGCCTCCTTTAGCGAGGGGTATTTCTATGCCTCCTATCAGGTTGCAGAGGCTCTCCCTCCTCCATTCGATGGCTCCAACATTACCGACTGGGATAGAACAGATGTCATGTTAAGGGCTGCGGAGATGTCTCACCCAAAAACTGATGGAGCTAGCCCTTCTGGGGAGGAAGCTGGGAAAAAGTTGGAGGTGCCAGATCTACCTTCTCCTGTTCTAGCCTTTCCAGTATCAGGTCCCGATGAATCCTCGAAGGGGGTTCACAACAAGGAGCTAGATGGAGGCCTTACTGAAGCCCGAGATCCTCCAGCAGTGCTCTCATGAATGAAGTCAACAGAAGGTGGAAACGTGCCTAAGTCTGTGACCCGCCTTTTTGATGCAGTTATACCGCCTGAAGTTATGGTGGTGATCGATGAAATAGTGGAGGAAGATCCTTTGATCCCAGAGGCAGCCGAGGCTGACCCCTAGGTGGGAGTGGCAAAAGCAGTAGATACAGCTGATTAGGATGAGCCGCGTCTGGAGATGGGAGCAGGGGGCGAGGTCCATTCTGTGGAGGAGGAAACTGAAGGCCCTCAGAAAGACGAAGGAGCTTGAGTTCTCTTCTATGTGATTTATTTTTAATGCCAGGAAAAGGGGGTGGGAATCCCATCTTCAAATGTGTTTGTCCATTTATTATTTTTCTTTTATAGCCCGGAACCAGGGGTTGGGCCCCCCTTGCTTGTAGTAGCCTTATTTAGGGATAGGCTCCCTTACTTGATAATAAAATTTTCAATCCCAGATCTAACTCTAGCTTACATGTATTTGCTTGATCGTCCAGCTTTCATATCGAAACGAGCTATCTTTGGGAAAAAAAAGATAAGAAAAAAGGCTATTTGCATTGAGCCCCCATACCAATGGAACTCCTAGCTCCACTTCTTTAGCTGACAGTCCCCTTGTTTGATTGTAGGTTTGCTGTAGTAAGTAACCATGTATCAAGGAGAGCTAGTAAAATAACAGGAGCATTAAGAGTTTAAGTAAGTCGAGCCCTTCATTCTAGTGGTCCTTTGTGGGGTTGTATCCCGAGTAGAACATTAAGTGGAGAATTGTTTAGTCCCTTATTAGGCTCGGGATTAGGAGGGCTTCCGGGCTTTCAAGCTCGAGTCCTTCTTGGGAGTGGTAGCCCAAACAAGGCACCATGAGCGCTATCTAGCTATATCCTGGTCTGGATGACAACTATGCTCTTACATTCAATTCCTTCTTGGGGGGGGGGGGGGGGGGGGCGTAGCCCGACCAAGGAATCATCCTGCTAGCCGCCTATTGCCCCGTAGTGCGAGGTAGACCCTTGCTCCGGTTCTGTACCTGGAAGCTCAAGATGGATTTTCCTTGACCCGTGGGGGCCTGAGGTGTTCTTGTAGACCTTTCTAGAAGGTAACTGGGGTAATGCAGACTTAGGCGTGATTCCTCATTTATGCCTAGCAAGGACAACGAGCTTCTGAAGAGGTTGGCGGGCTTCTTTCAAATGTCTCTTGAGCTGGGAGACTTCCCCTGGCATTTACGAAGAGGTTGTGGAGCTCGACCTCAGAGTTGAGGTTCCCCTATAGATAGAACGGAGAAGCCCGGGTTCCAGTGCTCTTGTGAGGGCTCGTCCCTGTCGCTCTTGGATTGTCTTCTGGTAACTTTGAAGTCAAACCGGCCTTCCCTGCTCCTGTAAGGTGGCTTTACGATCTTTTCAGGCTTCTAGAGTGTCGATTGTAGGTGGAAAATTTCTCTTTGACCCTTGTAGGAAGGCTGGAAAGTGTAAAATTCTTCTTTGGTCCCTAGCTAAATTTTGCTATTAATAGAAGTCCCATCTGACTTGAACACCGGTAAGTATTTGGGGTTGGAGTCTGAATCTTGTATTACATGAAGAAATTTGCTAAACCCTTTTTATTGGTAACCAGTATCGTTCCCAGTGATTGGCTTAGAGAACCTGGGTATTATTCATTCCTGCAAAACAAATGAGCGTATTGCTCGATCATGTCAGATGAAGCTTCTGTGGTTAATATGGGTACCTAGAGTTCCTTTTCCAGGAATCATGGTATTTAGATGAGCTGGTGAAATGATTATGGTAGGCATTAATGCCATTTAGATCCTTTCTAGCGGGGTTGGCCCGGTCAAGGGAGCAGGATGACCTTTTGGTTGTTCTGATCTCGCGATCTAGCATGTAACTATGCTCCTACGCTTAGATCCTTCTCGGAGGTCATAGCCCGACCAAGGCATCATGAGCGCTATCTAGCTATAACCTGGTATCGAGATCGGGATGGCAACAATGCTCTATACTCAGATCCTTCTTGGGGGTTGTAACCCGAACAAGGCATCAGGATCGCTATCTAGCTATATCCTGGTATCGAGATCTGGATGGCAACAATGCTTTTATACTCAGATCCTTCTTGGGGGTTGCAGCCCGACCAAGGCATCAGGAGCGCTATCTAGCTATATCCTGGTATATTGATCTGGATGGAACCTATGCTCTTACACTCGGATTCTTCTAGGGGGTCGTAGCCTGACCAAGGCATCATGAGCGCTATCTAGCTATATCCAGGTATCGAGATCTGGATGGCAACAATGCTCTTACACTCAGACCTTTCTTGGGGGTCTTAGCCCGACCAAGGCATCAGGAGCGCTATCTAGTTATGTCCTGGTATTTCCATCTGGATGGCAACTATGCTCTTACACTCAGACCCTTCTTGGGGGTCGTAGCCCGACCAAGGCACCAGGAGCGCTACCAAGCTATATCCTGGTATTTTGATTCGGATGGCAACTATGCTCTTACACACAGACCTTTCTTGGGGTTGTAGCCTGACCAAGGCATCATAAGAGCTATCTAGTTATGTCCTGGTATTTCGATATGGATGGCAACTATGCCCTTACGCTCAGATCCATATTGGGGGTCGTAGCCCGACCAAGGCATCAGGAGCGCTATCTAGCTATATCCTAGTATTTCAATTTGGATGGCAACTATGCTCTTACACTCAGACCCTTCTTGGGGTCGTAGCCCGACCAAGGCATCAGAAACGCTATCTAGCTATATCCTGGTATTTTGATCTAGATGGCAACTATGCTCTTACACTCAGACCCTTCTTGGGGGTCGTAGCCCAACCAAGGCATCAGAAACGCTATCTAGCTATATCCTGGTATTTTGATCTGGATGACAACTATGCTCTTACACTCGGATCCTTCTTGGGGGAGGTCACTCGACCAAGGCATAAGGAGCGCTATCTAGCTATATCCTGGTATTTTGATCCAGATGGAAACTATGCTCTTACAATCGGATCCTTCTTGGGGGAGGTCACCCAACCAAGGCATCAGGGGTGATGAGGGGGCTTCCCTGATCAATCCTTGGTCTCGAGATCTGGATGGAAACTTTGCTCTTACACTCAGACCCATCTTGGCAGGGGGTGGTGCCTAGTCGAGGCATCATGAGCACTATCAAGCTATTTCCTAGTCTCGAGGCGATCATTATCGAATTACTATGGCGATCCTCCTGGAAGGATTTATTACGGATACCGAAGTCGAAAGAGATGCAAACTCATGGCGAGCTGATACCAAGATGTATCGATGCATGGTGGTATCAGTTGATAACCAGTCTCGCTCTAGGAGTTTTTTAATGAGTAGAATCTCTTGAGATGATCTGCATTATGAGTGTAGATAGTAGAATGGCTCTTTGCAAAAGACGTTTTTTATTGAGAACTAGAGGAAATTGTCTCACGCTAGGGTCATCGGCCCTCTCCCTGGAGTACTGAGAAAATATTGAGCTTTTAGTCCCCAAGTTATGTAACCAATTTGGAAGTTCGCTTGAGGTAGATAAGGGTTTTCAACAACCGTAATGGAGCTCGAGACCCCACTGTGAACGAATCAGGACTTTTGGGAGCTCCCCGAACGGATCGAGACCTCGATGGCTCACTAGGGCATTGGAAGTCCCTGTACAAATGGAGAGGAGCAATCAGTATGATAATCTCTGAGAGCAAGCTGGTGTTTGCTAAGGTCAAGCTCGTGCCAGCCAAGGAGGATGGTTACTTCTTCAACCCACGACCATACGGTGGGAGTGGTTTAAACACTGCATGGCAGCGTGGCTACCTTGGGAGCCAAGGTGGGTGCTTCATTAGCTGAAGGACGCTTCTGTGTTGCTTGCAAGGCAGCTCGAGCTCTTCTTCCCTCTGACCTGATCATCATTGGAGGATGGATACCTTGAATAGATCACAGAGAAATATGAGAGTTACCTGGGTCCGCTCTGACTGAAGCCTGAAATTATTGAGATGATGGATGCGCAGATGATAAGAAGGACTTGGTTCCCATTTCTGCTTTCATGTCTAGTCGTGTTGAGGTAGGAACTACCTTGAAGTCCTCTGCTGTTGCAGATGCATAAGGGGCTTCAAGTCTGCCTACCTTTCTATCTGAATCTGTCAAAGTAGAGGTCAAGATTGGTGTTACCAAGGTAGGAGAGGTAAGAGAGGGAGGAGAGATCTCGATTGATCCAACTAATGAGATGGAGGTCAAGGCTGATTGAAGTTGATCCAACGAAGGTGGTGGAAGCTGGCTCTGAAGTAGCAGTGTTAAGGGATGATGACCTGTCCTTCAACCAAGCAAAGAGACTAAGGAGGAAGGAGCTGCTACTATTGAGGAGACTAACCAGAGAGGTAGATCGGGACCAAGGTAGCTCGCAAGGGCGATGAATGGAGACATGCTCGGCATTCTAGAAGTTTCCCCCGACAAAGAGAAGATTTTGGATCCTTCCGGGATGAGTGGTGACTCACTTGAGCATTGGATGACCCTATATGAATGGAGATGGGCTACATGTCTGGTACTGGTCCAGAAGCATACTTGGGACTTCAAGGAACCCTCAACAAATGAAAGAAAGCTCTAGACCATGCTGAAACAAATTAGAGGCTCAGTGGCTCAATTGGGCGTTGACCGGGCCTGTATAAGAAGTGAGGAGCCACTTGGCCTTACAGTGAGGCTGCTACTCCAAAGGTTAGCTTAGGCATGTAAGAGGCATTACCAAGAGTGGGAAATCTCTGGGATCTCCTCGATCAGATCGGGCTTCGGTGGTTTGCTGGGGCGATGAATGACCCGATACATATAGAGCGAAGCCACTGGTCTTGTAGCGGTGGTATTGCTCTAGAAGCTTACTTAGGCACGTGGATGGCCTTACCAAATGGGGGAAGCTTCTGAGACCTCCTTGATCGAATCGGGCTTCAGTGGCTTGCTAGGGCAGTGAATGGTCTGGTAAACATGAAGCCACCAGTCTGGTACTGGTCCAGAAGCATGCTTGGAATCTTTGGAGTCCCCTACAATATAAATGAAGCTCTGGACCATGCTTGAACAAAATATTAGTTCAGTGGCTCAATTGGGCGTTGACCGGCCCTGTATAAGAAGTGAGGAGCCACTTGGCCTTACAGTGAGGCTGTTGTTCCAGAGGTTAGCTTAGGCATGTAGGAGGACTGACCAAGAGTGGGAAACCTCTGGGCTCTCCTCGATCAGATCGGGCTTCGGTGGCTTGCTAGAGAGATGAACGACCCGGTACATATAGAGCGAAGCCATCTGTCTTGTAGCGGTGTTACTGCTCTAGAAGCTAGCTTAGGCACGTAGGTGGCCTTACAAAATGGGGGAAGCTTCTGAGACCACCTCGATCGGATCGGGCTTCGGTGGCTTGCTAGGGCAGTGAATGGCCTGGTAAACAAGAAGCCACCGGTCTGGTACTGGTCTAGTAGCATGCTTGGGGTCTTTGGAGTCCCATACAATTGAAATGAAGCTCTAGACCATGCTGGAACGAAATAGGAGCTCAGTGGCTCACTTGGGCATTGACCGGCCTGGTACACGAAGTGAGGAGCCACTAAGCCTCTATTGGTGATGTTGCTTTAAAGGCTACACAGCTGAATTGGCTTCTCGAAATCATGAGTTGATCTGCTACAGCTACCTAGGAGCTTACGAAGGGTGGACTCGGAGGCATGATGGGATCCGTATGAACAGGTCGAAGCCCAGTGGACCTGCTGGATAAGTGATACACTAGAGGCGGAGCGAATCTGCTGTAGAAGAGCAGGAGAGGTGCAGTTCTACTGTATAGAAGCTCTCGATGTATAAGAATGGTTCAGTTATATAGGAGATCTTCAAGCGAGGAGCTACTGTATTGGAGCTCCACGATTATCTGAGCAGGTTCGCTTCATAGGAGTATCATAATGAACTGGTTCCCCACGTACCATATTTGCTCCACAATGAACGAAACTCGTTAAATGATAAAATGAGCACCACATGCGATGCATAGGCGATATAGACAAGTTTGGAGAAAAGACATCGTATAGAGTAAATGATATTCCATGAATAATGATTCTGTTACCTCGATAGTATAATGATACTCATGTAGAGACATAGAGGCTTTCAAAAGGAATGTGGAAATTTCCAACAAACGGGGCCTTAAAGTGTTAACGGGAAATTTGTTTTGGATGTGAAATCCCCATTAACACCCTCAAGACCACTACCACGGAGGTGGTGGTCGAGGTTGGTATCGTTGATACCTGACCTGATCTTGTATGAATAAAAAGGAGGATGAAACAGGAGGTAGGAGACAAGCCATCCCGCCCATCGGGCTTCGTGCTTATGAAGTAGATCTGGGGAGCTTGAGGTTCTCTTGCTGGTGTGAAGGGGTTGATCTTGGTCCTGGTCCTGGTCCTGGTCCTGGTCCTGGTCTTGGTCCTGGTTCTCGGTCGGGGTCGGAGCCCGTCATGGTACCTAGAGCCCGGTTCTAGAGGCCGATTCCTTCTTGTAATTCCCCGACCTAGATAGTAAGTAAGCAGAGGGCTTATCTTTCTCCAGTGTCGGAGAGCTCGATTTATGCCATAGAGATGATGCAGGAGAGCCCATCGACTTCCTTCAAGATGGTCCGGGTGGTTTCTCCTCATCTTAATATGTGACTTTAGCATGTAGATGGGAAAATAAGAGCGCTAGGTCCAGCGAGGTAGAAATCTATCTCGCACTCATATACGCATGCATTACACAGGACAAAAGTAAGAGAAACACAAATCTTTTATAGAGGGAGGTAGACTGACCAAAGGGGGAAAAAGCATCACAAATGATCACATACTGAAAAACCCTCAGGCAGTATTTGAGGAAGGAGGAATACCCTTCCTTATGTATATATCAAAGAATGCTCCCGGGAGCTTACAAGGATGGTGAAGTAATACAACGTAGTTGCTCCGGAGAGCTTACAATGGTAGTCGAATGTAGACCGATATTTTCCCGGTCGGGGTACATATACAATGATGATGTAGAGAGAACTTTTAACGAAGCATGTGTCTTCTGTCATTGATCGGAGACCATTGCAATATGCCTTTCACAATCATATTTATACATGATGACCACCTTGGCGTGCAAGTCCGGGACTCTTCAATTAGTCTTTGTTTCCTTATCGTATACGATCCTTTCTTTAATGTAGTTGATCGGCTTGTAGCTATTATCTCGGAGAAGATATGATTGTTTCCTCTTTGGACTCTTCCTTCCTTGATAAGCGGGATTTTCTGTTTATAGTTGACCCCTAATAATCGGTTGTGGAGGATATCTTGGAGGAAAATGTATTTGTTTCCTCTTTGGGCTCTTTCACTAATGATGGCCATTAAAGAGTTGAATATTCTCTTATTAATGGTGTTGATCATGTCATTAACTAGGTTGACTGCCTCCTTTAATGCGGTTGACCTCGTTAATGGTACTTTAAATGTCATGAAAGTCAACCCTCTCTTCCTATGTTGCCGAGATGAGAACTCTAGTTCTGCATGTCACTTTGGAGAGTTACTTCATGGAGGTTACCTGAGGTGACATTTGATATTTCTTGAGGGCGAGGTACCCTAAGATCCAGTACACTGGCGGGGTCCTCCGGGGACCTCTCGATTGTCACGGAGCTAGATGCTGGTTTTCCCATGGAGCTTGTGCTAACCATTTTAGGGGTGAAATATCCCATAGGGTTCCAACCTTGTAGTTGGGAGCTTGGTTAAGCTACGCCAAGCTTTATCATGGAGCTTGACCTAATTATGCAGGCTTCCTAGCGGGGTAGCGGGCTTTGCTGGCAAGCCCTGGTAAGGTCTTTGCCATAAGCATGCGACCTTGGCTCGCTTCTGGAAAGGTGGATATGTACGCTCGAGTGCTGCTTTTGCTACTTGATTTAACCATACCAGGATCTACAGTTGATCTTGGCATTTTTGGTGACGACGGGGCTTTACGAGATTCTTCCTTTTATGCTCAGACAGGTCGAGTTTATACCTCGACGAGGCAGGAGTGCCTTTGCAAGACAAGTTCAGTACCTTGAAGGTCTATTAGTGAAAGTAGAGATAGTAGCAAGCTCTAGGAGAGTGTCACGAGATACCTTGATGTAGGGGGACCCAGGTCCTTTCACGTCGACCTAGCTTCGGGCTTTATCCTGGTATAAGGAGCTTGACGCGGTCTTGTCAGGCTTTATTTGGTAAGCCTGGACACGTGCGAGATGCTCAGATGGTATGGGCGGCCTCGCCTTGCTCCTGTAGGATCGCGTGGTAGCTCGACCTAGGGGACCTTGACACCCCATCATATAAGCCCGAATTTGGACCCTTGCAGGAAGGCTGGGAAGTGGAAAATTCTTTTTTGGTCCCTAGCCAAATTTTGCTATTAACAACAAGTATTCACATTTATATACAACACCATTGTCATTATTATCTTAACATGAAACAATTGTAAGCAACTACAATAAAAAACTAAACAGAAAACCAACTAAACTTTTTTCAACCTCATCAGTCTTCGATGAATAACTAACAAGGGATGTGATCATTCACAAAATTTTTATTCTCAAAATAACTGTAAGCGAAAAATCTACAAAAATATGCACACTTAACTCTCATCGATTAAAAACCCAGATGAGATCTGTGAATAAATGGTTGAACCCATAAACATACATAACAAAACAATCAACTCTAACAGTCAAGCTCAGTTCTTTAATTCAAAAAATCAAAAGATCAACAAAAACTCAGCACACCCATCAACAAAATTCATAACAAAAAAATCACATGCATACTTGAACTATATAAACACACACACACACACACACACACACACACACACACACACACACACACACACACACACACACACACACACACACACACACATATATATATATATATATATATATATATATATATATATATCGTTTAGTCGATCAGACAAAAACTAAGGCGGCCTTTGGTTACCGTAGTGGAATGGTAATGAGAATGAGAATTGAAATGAGAAGTGAAATGAGAAGGAATGGAAAGCCGATTTCTTTGTCTGGTTGGGATTTTAGAATCAATATCTAAATCAGTATTATTTTGTTTGGTTAACCACTAAATAGAATGGAATTAATTATATTTTGACCAAAATACCCCTAATTCCAAAATATTTATAATAACATGATACATTATGGATAATAATAATAATGAAATATGAAAGTATATATAATATTATGTTTATATATAATATTATATAATATATATAATTATATAATATAAATATATTACATAATAATATATATAATATAAATATTATTATATATATATTTAATAATAATAAAATATGAAAGTATGTATAATATTATATTTATATATGTTAATAGCAAAATTTGGCTAGGGACCAAAGGAGAATTTTCCACTTCCCAGCCTTCCTGCAAGGGTCCAAATTCGGGCTTATATGACGGGGTGTCAAGGTCCCCGAGGTCGAGCTACCACGCAATCCTACAGGAGAAAGGCGAGGCCGCCCATACCATCTGAGCATCTCGCACGTGTCCAGGCTTACCAAATAAATCCCGACGAGACCGCGTCAAGATCTTTATACCAGGATACAGCCCAAAGCTAGGTCGACGTGAAAGGACCTGGGTCCCCCGACATCAAGGTATCTTGTGACACTCTCCTAGAGCTTGCTACTATCTCAACTTTCACTAGGAGACCTTCAAGGTATCGAACTTGTCTTGCAAAGGCACTCCTTCCTCGTCGAGGTATAATCTTGACCTGCCCGAGCATAAAATGAAGAAGCCCATAAAGCCCCGTCGTCACCAAAAGCGCCACGATCCACTGTAGAACCTGGTATGGTTAAATCAAGTAGCAAGAGCAGTACTCGAGTGTACCTCTCCACCCTTCCAGAAACGAGCCAAGGTCGTTTGTTTATGGCAAACACCTTACCAGGGCCTGCTAGCCAAGCCCGCTACCCCGGTAGGAAGCATGCACAATTAGATCAAGCTCGATGATAAAGCTCGGCGTAGCTAAACCAAGCTCCTAACTACAAGGTTGGACCCCTATGGGATATTTCTCCTCTAAAATGGTTAGCACAAGCTCCATAGGAAAACTAGCATCTAGCTCCGTGATAATCGAGAGGTCCCCGGGGGACCTCGCCAGTGTACTAGATCATAGGGTACCTCACTTTCAAGGAATATCAAATGTCACCTCAGGTAACCTCCATGAAGTACCTCTCCAAAGTGACATGCGGAACTAGAGCTCCTCTCTCGGTAACGTAGGAAGAGAGGATTGACTTCCCTAACAATTAAAGTACCATTAATGAGGTCAACCGTATTAATAGAGCAGCCAACCCAGTTAATGACATGATCAACACCATTTGACATGATCGACACCATTAATAAGAGGATATTTAACTCTGTAATGGCCATCATTTGTAAAAGAGTCCAAAGAGGAAACAAATACCTTTTCCTCCAAGATATCCTCCACAACCGATTATTGGGGGTCAACTATAACAAAAAATCTAGCCTATCAAGGAATGAAGAGTCCAAAGAAGAAACAATCATATCTTCTCTGAGATAATAGCTAAAAGCCGATCAACTATATTAAAGTAAGGATCGTATTGGATAAGGAAACAAAGACTAATTGAAGAGTCCCTGACTTGCACGCCAAGGTGGTGATCATGTATAAGTATGCCTATAAAAGGCATATTGTATCGGGCTCCAATCAATGACAGAAGATACATGCTTTATTTAGAGATCTCTCGACATCATCAATGTATGTGTTACCTTTACCTAGAATATACCGGTATCGGTCAACATTCGACCATCATTGTAAGTTCTCTAGAGCGACTACGTTGTATTACTTCACCATTCTTGTAAGCTCCCCGAAGCATTCTTTGATATATATATAAGGAAGGGTATTCCCTCTTCCTCCAGATATTACCTTGGGGTTTTTCAGCATGTGATTATTCACAATGGTTTTTCCCCCATGGTCAGTCCACCTCCCTCTACAAAAGATTTGTGTTTCTCTTACTTGTGTTCTATGTAATGCATGTGTATATGAGTGCTAGCTAGATTCCTACCTCGCTGGACCTAGCGCTCTTATCTTCCCATCTACATGCTAAATTCGCATATAAAGATGAGAAGAAACCACCCAGACCAGCTTGAAGGAATTCGATGGGTTCTCATGTATCATCTCTATGGCAGAAATCGAGCTCTCCGACACTGGAGCTAGATAAGCCCCCATTTTACTTGTTATCTAGGTTAGGGAATTACAGGAAAGAATCGGGCTCTAGAACCGGGATCCAGGTACCATGACAGGCTCCGACCCCGATCGAGGACAAGGACCAGAACTAGGACCAAGATCAACCCCTTCACACCAGCAAGAGAACCTCAAGCTCTCCAGATCTACTTCAATAAGCACGAAGCCAGACGGGCAGGATGGCTTGTCTTCTACCTCCTGTTTCATCCTCCTTCATATTCATGCAAGATCAGGTCAGGTATTCAACGATACCAACCCCGGCCACCACCTCCGTGGTAATGGTCTCGAGGGTGTTAATGGGGATTTCTCATCCTTGATGGGGATTTCTCACCCTAAACAAATTTCCCATTAACAATATATAATATTATTGTTAATAGCAAAATTTGGCTAGGGACCAAAGAAGAATTTTCCACTTCCTAGCCTTCCCGCAAAGGTCCAAATTCGGACTTGTTTGAATGGGTATCAAGGTGCCCGAGGTCGAGCAACCACACGATCCTACAGGAGCAATGCAAGGCCACCCATACCATCCGAGTATCTCGCACGTTTCCGGGCTTACCAAATATAGCCCAACGAGACCGCGTCAAGCTCTTTATACCAGGATAAAGCCCGAAGCTAGGTCGACGTGAAAGGACCTGGGTCCCCCGACATCGAGGTATCTCGTGACACTCTCCTAGAGCTTGCTACTATCTCTACTTTCACTACGAAACCTTCAAGGTGCCGAACTTGTCTTGAAAAGGCCCTCATGAATCATCGAGGTATAATCTCGACCTGTCCGAGCATTAAAAGAAGGAGCCTGTAAAGCCTCATCGTCACCAAAAAGCACCAAGATCCACTGTAGATCTTGGCATGGTTAAATCAAGTAACAAGAGCAGTACTCAGGCGTACCTCTCCACTCTTCCAGAAGCGATCCAAGGTCATCTGTTTATGGCAAACACCTTACAAAGGTCTGCTAGCCAAGCTCGCTACCCAGCTAGGAAGCCTGCATAATTAGGTCAAGCTCCATAATAAGGCTCAGCATAGCTAAACCAAGCTCCCAGCTCAAGGTTGGAACCCTATGGGATATTTCACCCCAAAAATGGTTAGCACAAGCTCTATGAGAAGACCAACATCTAGCTCCGTTACAATCGAGAGGTCCTTGGGGCACCCCGCCAGTGTACTGGATCTTAGGGTACCTCGCCCTCAAGAAATATCAAATGTCACATTGGGTAACCTCCATGAAGTACCTCTCCAAAGTGACAAGCAGAACTAGAACTCTCATCTCGGCAACGTAGGAAGAGAGGATTGACTTCTATGACATTTAAAGTACCATTAATGAGGTCAACCGTATTTATGGAGGCAGTCAACCCAATTAATGACATGATCAACACACTTAATAAAGAGAATATTCAACTCTTTAATGGCCGTCATTATTGAAAGAGTCCAAAGAGGAAATAAATACCTTTTCCTCCAAGATATCCTCCACAACCCATTCTTTGGGGTCAACTACAACAGAGAATTCCGCTTATCAAGGAAAGAAGAGTCCGAAGAGGAAACAAACACATCCCCTCCGAGATATTAGCCACGATCTGATAAACTATATTAAGGAAGAATCGTACTCAATAAGAAAAGGAAGATTGAAGAATCCTGGACTTGCACGCCAAGGTAGTCACCATTTATGAATATGCCTGTAAAAGGCAAAGAAAAGAGGGTCTCTGATCAATGATAGAAGATAGACATGCTTCGTTTAAAGTTCTCTCGACATCATCAATGCATGTATTACCTTTACCTATAATATACCGGTATCGGTCTACATTCGACCACCATTGTATGCGCTCTGGAGCAACTACGTTGTATTACTTCACCATTCTTGTAAGCTCCCCGGAGCATTCTCTGATATATATATATAAGGAAGGGTATTCCTCCTTCCTCCGGATGCTGCCTTGGGGTTTTTCAGCATGTGATCATTCGTGATGCTTTTTCCCCCTTGGTCAGTTCATCCCTCTCTACAAAAGACCTGTGTATTTCCTATTTCTATTGTGTTACGCATATTTGTATGCGGGCTAGGAACCGACCTCATTGGTCCTAGCTCTTTAATCTTTCTTACATGAGATCGAGAAACAACAACGAAGACCTAAGGAAACGAGGCTAGATTCCCACCCCGCTGGACCTAGCACTCTTATCCTCTCATCTATATGCTAAAGTCACACGTCAAGATAAGGAGAAACCACCTAGACCAGCTTGAAGGAAGTCGATGAGCTCTCCCGTATCATCTCTATGTCGGAAATCGAGCTCTCCAACACTAGAGCTAGATAAGCCCCCCTCCTTACTTGCTATTTAGATCGGGGTATTACATGAAGGAATCTGAGTACCATGACGGGCTCCGACTCAGACCGAGGACCAGGACCAAGACCAAGATCAACCCTTTTATACTAGTAAAGAAACCTCGAGCTCCCTCATTTCCTACCTACCATAAAGCTCGACGGAAAGGATGACTCCTCTCCTACCTACTACGAAGCCCGACAGAAAGGATGACTCGTATCCTGCCTACTACGAAGCCCGGCAGGTGGGATGTCTCCTCGCCTACCTATCGCGAAACCCGACAAGTGGGATGCCTCCTCTCCTACCTACCTCTCCATACTCAATATTCATACAAGATCAGGTCAGGTATCAATGATACCAACCCCGGCCGCCACCACCTCCGTGGTAGTGGTCTTGAGGGTGTTAACAGTAATTTCTCACCTCGAGCAAATTTCTCGCAACAATTTCTGGTGTCGTATGTGGGAAATTTCCACACTTTTTTTGAAAGCCTCTATGTCTCTACATGAGTATCATTATACTATCGAGTTTCGTTCATTGTGGAGGAAATATGGTACGTGGGATTCCTGGTGGAACCAGTTCATTATTCTACTCCAATGAAGTGAACCTGCTTAGATAATCGTGGAGCTCCAATACAGTAGCTCCCCGCTTGAAGATCTTCTATATAGCTGAACTATTTTGATACATCGAGAGCTCCTATACAGTAAAATTGCACCTCTCATGCTCTTTTACAACAGATTCGCTCCGCCACCAGTGTATCACCTATCCAGCAGATCCACTGGGCTTTGATCTGTTCATACGGATCCCCTCATACCTCCAGGTCCACCCTTTGTAAGCTCCTAGGTAGAAGTAGAAGTAGAAGATCGACCAATGAATCTAAGAAGCCAACTCAGCTGTGTAGCTTCTAGATCAGCACGACCAGTAAAAGATTCGTGGTTCCACGCCTCATGCACCGGGCCATTCACTGCCCTAGCAAGCCATCGAAGCCCGATCAGATCGAGAAGCTCTCAGAAGTTTCCCACATTTCGTAAGGCCACCTACGTGCCTAAGCAAGCTTCTAGAGCGGTAGCGTCGCTACAACACCGGTGGCTTCGCTCTATATGTACCGGGTCATTCATCACCCTAGCAAGCCACCGAAGCCCGATCTGATCGAGAAGAGCCCAGAGGTTTCCCACTCTTGGTAAGGCTTCATACATGCCTAAGCTAACCTCTGGAGCAATAACCTCACTGTAAGGCCAAGTGGCTCCTAACTTCTTATACAGGGCCTGTCAACGCCCAATTGAGCCAATGAACTCTCGATTCCTTCCAGTAGAGTCCAAAGCCCTCTCTTAGTTGTTTGGGACATCTAGGATCCCGATCATGCATCTGGACCAGTACCTCCAGTGGATTCGCTCCATGTTTACCTGGCCATTCACAGCCCTAGCAAGCCACCGACGCCCAATCCGATCGAGGAGCTCTTAGAAGTTTCCCACATTTGGTAAGGCCACCTACGTGCCGAAGCAAGCTTCTAGAGCGGTAGCATCACTACAAAACCGATGGCTTCGCTCTATATGTACCGGGTCATTCATCGCCCTAGCAAGCCACCGATGCCTGATCTGATAGAGGAGAGCCCAGAGGTTTCCCACTCTTGGTAAGGCCTTCTACATGCCTAAGCTAACCTCTGGAGCAAGAACCTCACTGTAAGGCCAAGTGGCTCCTCACTTCTTATACATGGCAGGTCAACGCCCAATTGAGCCACTGAGCTCCTGTTTTGTTCCAGCATGGTCCAGAGCTTTCTCTCGGTTATTGGGGGCTCCTTGAAATCCAAAGTATGCCTCTAGACCGGTACCAGACAGGTAGCCCATCTCCATTCATATAAGGTCATCCAATGCTCCAGTGAGTCACCACTCATACCGGAGGAGTCTAAAGTCTTTTATCCTTGGCGGGAAACTTCTAAGGATCCTGAGCATGTCTCCATACAGTTACTAGGTCGATGTCTCCTCTCCACTTATATGGGGCCATTCATCGCCCTAGTGAGCTACCTTGGTCCCGATCTACCTCTCTAATTCAAAGGTTGGCAGACTTGAAGCCCCTCATGCATCTACAGCAGCAGAGGACTTCAAGGTAGTTCCTACTTCAACACTACTAGACATGAAAGCAGAAATGGGAACCATGTCCTCCTCATCATCTGCACATCCATAATCTCAATAATTTTTTGCTTAAGTCAGAGCGGACCCAGGTAACTCTCAACTTTCTCTGTGATCTATTCAAGGTATCCATCCTCCAATGATGATCAGGTCAGAGGGAAGAAGAGCTCGAGCTACCTAGCAAGCAAAACAGAAGGGTCCTTCAGCAAATGAAGCACCCACCTTGGCTCCCAAGGTAGCCACGCTGCCACGCAGAGTTTAAACCACTCCCACCATGTGGTCTTGGGTTGAAGAAGTAACCATCCTCCTTGGCTGGCATGAACTCGACCTTAGCAAGCACCAACTTGCTCTCCAAAATTATCATACTGATGGCTCCTCTCCATTTGTACGGGGCCTTCCAATGCCCTTGTGAGCCATCGAGGTCTCGATCCGTTCGGGGAGCACCCAAAGGTCCTGATTCTTTCACAGTGGGGTCTCGAACTCGATTATGATTGTTGAAGACTCTTATCTACCCCAAACGGACTTCCAAACCGGTTACATCACTTGGGGACTAGAAGCTCAATATTTTCTCAGTACTCCAGTGAGAGGGACGATGACCCTAGCGTGAGATAATTTCCTCTAGTGATCACTATAGCCATGAGAGCTACACCGCACTGCCGATGCCTTAGACTGGATAAATCCTTCCAGGAGGATTGCCATTACCAGGAGAGCTACACCGCACTCCTGATGCCCTGGACTGGATAAATCCCTCTAGGAGGAACGCCATGGTATTTCGACAATGATCGCCTAGAGACCAGGAAATAGCTAGATAGCGCTCCTGATGCCTCGGTCGGGCACCACCCCCCACCAAGAATGGTCTAAGTCTAAGAGCATAGCTGCCATCCAGATCTCGAGACCAGGGATTTACTAGGGAAGCCCCCTCAACATCCTTGATGCCATGGTCGGGTGACCTCCCCCAAGAAGGATCCAAGTATAAGTGTATAGTTGCCATCCGGATCAAAATACCAGGATATAGCTATATAGCGCTCATGATGCCTAAGTTAGGCTACGAAAGAAGGATCCGAGTGTAAGAGCATAGTTTCCAACCAGATCAAAATACCAAGATAAAGCTAGATAGCACTCCTGATGCCTTGGTCGAGCTAAGACCCCCAAGAAGGGTCTGAGTGTAAGAGCTTAGTTGCAATCCAGATCGAAATTCTAGGATATAGCTAGATACCGCTCCTGTTGCCTTGGTCGGGCTACGTCCCTCAAGAAGGATCCGAGTGTAAGAGCATAGTTACCATCCATATCAAAATACCAGGATATAGCTAGATAGCGCTCCTAATGCCTTAGTCGGGCTACGACCCCTAAGAAGGGTCTGAGTGTAAGAGCTTAGTTGCCATCAGGATCAAAATTCTAGGATATAGCTAGATAGCACTCCTGATGCCTTAGTCGGGCTACGACCCCTAAGAAGGATCCGAGTGTAAGAGCATAGTTGCCAACTGGATCGAAATACCATGAAATAGCTAGTTAGCGCTCCTAAAGCCTTGGTTGGGCCACAACCCCCAAGAAGGATCTGAGTATAAGAGCATTGTTGCCATCCAGATCTCGATACCAGGATATAGCTAGATAGCTCTCATGATGCCTTGGCGGGCTACAACTTCTAAGAAGGATCAAAGCGTAGGAGCATAGCTACCTGCTAGATCACGAGATCAAAACAACCAAAAGAAACGAATAATACCCCGGTTCTCTAAAGCCAATCCCTGAGAACGATACTGGTTACCAATAAAAAGGGTCAAGCAAAATTCTTCATATAAGTATAAGATCTAGACTCTAACCCCAAATACTTACCGGTGTTTAAGTCAGAAAGGACTTCTGTTAATAGCAAAATTTGGCAAGGGACCAAAGAAGAATTTTCCACTTCCCAACCTTCCCGTAAAGGTTAAAATTCGGGTTAGTTTGTCGGGGTATCAAGGTCCTCGAGGTCGAGCAACCACGCGATCCTACATGAGCAATGCGAGGCCGCCCATACCATCTAAGTATCTCGCACGTTTCCAGGCTTACCAAATAAAGCCCGATGAGACCGCGTCATGCTTCTTATACCAGGATAAAGCCCGAAGCTAGGTAGACGTGAAAGGACCTGGGTCCCCCAACATCGAGGTATCTCATGACACTCTCTTAGAGCTTGCTACCATCTCTACTTTCACTACAAAACCTTCAAGGTGCCGAACTTGTCATGAAAAGTCCCTCCTACCTCATCGAGGCATAATCTCAACCTGTCCGAGCATTAAAGGAATGAGCACGTAAAGCCTCATAGTCACCAAAAAGTGCCAAGATCCACTGTAGATCTTGGCATGATTAAATCAGGTAGTAAGAGCAGTACTCAAGCGTACCTCTCTACCCTTCCAGAAGCGAGCCAAGGTCGCCTGGTTATGGCAAACACCTTACCAGGGCCTGCTAGCCAAGCCCGCTACCCCGCTAGGAAGCCTGCATAATATGGTTAATCTCCATGATAAAGCTCGGCGTAGCTAAACCAAGCTCCCAGCTACAAGGTTGGAACCCTATAGGATATTTCGCCCCTAAAATGGTTAGCACAAGCTCCATGGGAAGACCAACATCTAGTTCCGTGACAATCGAGAGGTCTCCGGGGAACCTCGCCAGTGTACTGGATCCTAGGGTACCTCGTGCTCAAGAAATATCAAATGTCACCTCGGTTAACCTCCATGAAGTACCTCTCCAAAGTGACAAGCAGAACTAGAACTCTCATCTCGGTAACGTAGGAAGAGAGGATTGACTTCCATGACATTTAAAGTACCATTAATGAGGTCAATCGTATTAATGGAGGCAGTCAACCCAATTAATGTCATGATCAACACCATTAATAAAGAGAATATTCAACTCTTTAATGGCCGTCATTAGTGAAAGAGTCCAAAGAGGAAACAAATACCTTTTTTTCCAAGATATCCTCCACAACCTATTCTTTGGGGTCAACTATAATAGAGAATCCCGCTTATCAAGGAAAGAAGAGTCCGAAGAGGAAACAAACACATCCCCTCCGAGATATTAGCCACTATATGATCAACTACATTAAATAAAGAATCGTACTCAATAAGAAAAGGAAGATTGAAGAATCCTTGATTTTCACGCCAAGGTAGTCACCATTTATAAATATGCCTGTAAAAGGCATAGAAAAGAGGGTCTCCGATCAATGACAGAATATAGACATGCTTCGTTTAAAGATCTCTCGACATCATCAATGTATGTATTACCTTTACCTAGAATATATCGGTATCGGTCTACATTCGACCACCATTGTATGCTCTCCGGAGCAACTACGTTGTATTACTTCGCCATTCTTGTAAGCTCCCCGGAGCATTCTCTGATATATACATAAGGAAGGGTATTCCTCTTCCTCCGGATACTGCATTGGGGTTTTTCAGTATGTGATCATTCGTGATGCTTTTTCCCCTTTGGTCAGTTCATCTCCCTCTACAAAAGACTTGTTTATTTCCTATTCTCTACTGTGTTACGCATGTGTGTATGCGGGCTAAGAACCGACCTCATTGGTCCTAACTCTCTAATCTTTCTTACATGAGATCGGGAAAAACAATAACGAAAACATAAGGAAACGAGGCTAGATTCCTACCCCACTGGACCTAGCACTCTTATCCTCTCATCTATATGCTAAAGTTGCACATCAAGATAAGGAGAAACCACCCAGACCAGCTTGAAGGAAGTCGATGAGCTCTCCCGTATAATCTCTGTGGCAGAAATCGAGCTCTCAGACACTGGAGCTAGATAAGCCCCCCCTTACTTGCTATTTAGATTGGGGAATTACAGGAAGGAATCAGGCTCTAGAGCTGGGCTCTAGAACCGGGCTCTAGGTACCATGACGGGCTTCGACCCCGATCGTGGACCAGGAACAGGACCAAGATCAACCCCTTCATACCAGTAAAGAAACCTCGAGCTCCCTCATTTCCTACCTACCATAAAGTTCGACGGAAAGGATGACTCCTCTCCTACCTACTACGAAGCCCGACTGAAAGGATGACTCGTCTCCTACCTACTACAAAGCCCGGCAGGTGAGATAACTCCTTGCCTACCTATCGCGAAGCCTGACGAGTGGGATGACTCATCTCCTACCTACCACTCCATACTCAATATTCATACAAGATCAGGTCAGGTATCAATGATACCAACCCCGGCCACCACCTCCGTGATAGTGGTCTCGAGGGTGTTAACAGGGATTTCTCATCCTAAACAAATTTCCCGTTAACACTTTGGACTCCTCCGGGATGAGTGGTGACTTACTGGAGCATTGGATGACCTTATATGAATGGAGATGGGCTACCTGTCTGGTACCGGTCTACAAGCATACTTTGGATTTCAAAGAGCCGCCAACAACTGAGAGAAAGCTTTAGACCATGATGGAACGAAACAGGAGCTCAGTGGCTCAATTGGGCGTTGACCGGCCATGTATAAGAAGTGAGGAACCACTTGGCCTTACAGTGACGCTATTACTCAAGAGGTTAGCTTAGGCATGTAGGAGGCCTTACAAAGAGTGGGAAACCTCTGGGCTCTCCTCGATCAGAACGGGCTTCTGTAGCTTGCTAGGGCGATGAATGACCCGGTATATACAGAGCAAAGCCACCGATTTTGTTGAGATGCTACCTCTCTAAAAGCTTGCTTAGGCACGTAGGTGGCCTTACCAAATATGGGAAACTTCTGAGAGCTCCTCGATCGGATCGGGCTTTGATGGCTTGCTAGGGCGGTGAATGGCCTGGTGCATGAGGCGTGAAACCACTAATCTTCTACTTATAGTGCTGCTCTGGAAGCTACACAGCTGAGTTGGCTTCTTAGATTCATGGGATGACCTGCTACCTCTACCTAGGAGCTTACGAAGGGCGAACCTGGAGGCATTAGGGGATCCTTATGAACAGGTCGAAGCCTAGTGGATCTGCTGGATATGTGATACACTGGTGGCAGAGCGAATCTGCTGTAGAAGAGAAAGAGAGGTGCAGTTCTATTTTATAGGAGCTCTCGTTGCATCAGAATGGTTCAGCTATATAGAAGATCTTCAAGCAGGGAGCTACTGTATTGGATCTCCACTATTATCTGAGCAGGTTCACTTCATAGGAGTAGCATAATGAACTGGTTCCACATGAAATCCCACGTACCATATTTCCTCTACAATGAACGAAACTCGATAGTATAATGATACTCGTGTAGAGACATATAGGCTTTAAAAAAGGGTGTGGAAATTTCCCACAGACAGCGCCAGAAAGTGTTGACGGGAAATTTGCTCGATGTGAGAAATTCCTGTTAACACCCTCGAGACCTATACCATGAAAGCGGTGGCCGGGGTCTGTACCGTTGGTTCTCGACCTGTTTGAGAGAGAGACGAGTGACTATAACAACGAATGGGGGCACTGTTATTGATACATCGTTTTTAATGTAAAAATAACTCTCTTGTTTGCTCACAATCTCTAGGAGGTATATGGTGGTGGCAGCTCGGTGTTTGTCGAATAGTGGTGATGTAAGTGACCGTGTTTTGAATCCAGAATTTAGGCCTTCTTCCTGCCTCTATCCTCCATATCTCTGCTTGGCTTCACATATTTATATCGTCCAAGTATGTTTTATATTTGCAAATACTTTACCGTGATCCCATGAACCTGTTCCCTCCTTATCGGGCGGGATTCATTATTTGAATTTGAAATGTTACAGGATTTTATAATATCGTTGACGGAGATAAGTTTAATCCCTTATTTGAATCAAACTCTTGACGTGCATGTAAATATTACGTGGAAACGATCCTCTGTGTTCTCGTGCCATGAATCTTCATGGAGGTCACCCTGCCAGCTGCCTGTTGCCCCGCAGAGCGAGGTAGATCCCTGCTTTGGCTTTATTCTTAGAAGTTTAAGATGGATTTTCCCTGACCCTTGGGGGCTTGAGGTGCTCTTGTAGACCCTCTTGGGAGGTAGCTGGGGTAGTGTAGATTTAGGCGTGATTCTTCTTTTATGTCCAGCAAGGACAGCGGGCTTCTGAAGAGGTTGGCGGGCTTCTTTTGAATGTCTCTTAAGCTTGGAGACTTTCCCTGGCATTTACGGGGCGGTTGTGGAGCTCGACCTTAGAGCCGAGGTTCCCCGATAGATGGCCTGGAGAAGCACGGGTTCCAATACTCTTGTGGGGGCTCATACTGGTCGTGCCTAGCTTGTCTTCTGGTAGCTTCGAAGCCGAACCGGCCTTCCCTGCTCTTGCGGTGTGGCTTCACGGTCTTTCCGGGCATCATGATTGTCGATTATGGGTGGAAAATTTCTCTTTGATCCCTGACCAAATTTCACTATTAACAATTATATAATATATATATACTGGTAGCTTCGAAGCCGAACTGGCCTTCCCTGCTCCTGTGGGGTAGCTTTACGGTCTTTCAGGGCTTCATGATTATCGATTATGGGTGAAAAATTTCTCTTTGATCTCTGACAAAATATCCCTATTAACAATTATATAATATATATATATATATTATATTATTATAATATATCATATAAAATAATATATTAGTAATATAAATATTATTAATATTAATATTAATATCTATTATATACTATATATCATATACTTATATTACATAATAATATTATATTATATATTAAAAATAATAATATCAATATATATATATATATATATTCAATATATATATATATATTCAATATATATTTATATATAATATAATATTGTTGACGAAAAATTTGATCGTGATGAGAAATTCCTGTTAACACCCTTGAGACCACTACCACGAAAGTGGTGGCCGGGGTCGGTACCGCTGGTACCTGACCTGTTAAGAGATAGACGAGAGGCTGGATCGTAATAACAGTAAACGAAAGCTATTATTCTTGATACTTTCTTTAAAATACAAATCACTCTCTTATATGCTCGCAGTCTCTCTAAGATGTAGGGTGGTGGCAACTCTGTACCTGTCAAATAGTGGAAACGAAGGTGGCCGTGTTATGAATACAGAATTTAGGCTTTCCCCTTTTCTTTTCTTTCTCTCTTCTCTCTATTGCTATCTAACTTTTTCTGTGTATGTATGAGCGTATCTTCTATATCCTGCTTGGCCCTATTTATATATGGTCCAAGTTGGTTTGAATTTGTTGATATCCCGCTACAATCCTTTTAATCTGTTTCCTCTTTATCGGGCGAGATCCTTTATTCAAAAGTTGTTGACCCCGAGTAAATAGCGGAAACAATTAGCGGGAATGAGTTTGTTTCCTCTTTGGAATCAAACTCTTGGCTCGCACGTATACGAGATTTAATGATGGTTATCTCTTAGATATGATCTTGTATGTTATCGCGACATGGTTTTTCATGGAGGTCACCCTGCTAGCTGCCTGTTGCCCCGTAGAGCGAGGTAGATCCCTGCTCCGACTTTGTTCTTCGAAGCTTGAGATGGATTTTCCCTGACCCTTGGGGGCTTGAGGTGTTCTTGTAGACATTCCGTGGAGGTAGCCGGGGTAGTGTAGATTTAGGCGTGATTCTTCCATTATGACCAGCAAGGATAAGAGGCTTCTGGAGAGTTTGGCAGGCTGCTCTCAAATGTCTCTTGAGCTTGGAAACTTCTCTTGGCATTCACAGGGCAGTTGAGGAGCTCGACCTCAGAGCTGATGTTCCCCGATAGATGGCCTGGAAAAGCCAAGGTTCCAGTATTCTTGTGGGGGCTCGTCCTGGTCATGCCTGGCTTGTTATCTGGTAGTTTTGAAGCCGAGTCGGCCTTCCCTGCTCTTGCGGGATGGCTTTATGGTCTTTTCGGGCTTCATGATTGTTGATTATGGGTTTCGACTTGTGGCGGGAAAGTGGAAAAATTTTCTTTGACCCTTGGCCAAATTTCATTATTAACAAATATATATCATATATTAGAAATATTTATATTATTTATATTAGTAGTATTATTGTTAACGGGAAATTTGTTTAGAAATATTGAAGAGGGAGTCTCACCCCGCTCTCAAAATCCGCGATGTGGATAGGGAGCACACCTTTGGGCAGGCTAAAAACATCGTAGTTTCGGTAGAGGACAGTCAGAGAAACTGTATCAGGAATACCATACTTGTCCCGTAGACGGCCGATCTACTGAGGGTCGACAGTAGAGTCAGGGATGACCCTGGGTTCAAAAGGAAGGGTTATCAATGGAGGAAGCTCCGTCACTGTGACTTGAGCCCTCCAAACCTCATCTAACCTCTCCCCGAGGTCAGAGTCTTCGTCGACTAGGTTCAGAGGATTGTCAAGCCAGTTCGAAAAGAAAGAATCGATAGAAGCATTCATGTTAGAAAGGTGGCACTGGCAGAGCGGGGAGGATTCCTCGTCACTTGAAATACCTCGCACCCGCTTAAGAGGAGCTAGGTTAGGGCCCTCGGAGCCCTCCACCAAGGCATCAACACTATCTGTGAAAGTCGAATTTGATGGGAAATAGAGGTGAGAAAGCAAGTGGAAGATTTCGGCAGAGAAAACGGGGAAGAAGAAATTTGAAAGTCTAGGATTAGAGGAAGTATGAAGAAAGTGACGAGCAGGCCGGGCTTAAATAGAGGTCTATGGGCGATATCCACGGGAAGAGAAAACAGGGAAGAAGAAATTATCTTTTTGGCGAAAAACTTTCTCAATTAAACAAGAATCTGACTCCAACCCCAACTCTACCATCGGTGTTCAAGTCAGAGGGGACTTCTGTTAATAGGGAAATTTGGCCAGGGGTCAAAGAGAAATTTTCCACCTACAATCGACAGTCATAAAGCCCATAAAGACCGTAAAGCCACACCGCAGGAGCAGGGAAGTCCGGTTTGGCTTCAAAGTTACCAGAAGACAAGCCAAGCACAACAGGAAAGAGCCCCCACAAGAGCACTAGAGCCCAGGTTTCTCCAGGCAATTTATCAGGGAACATCGGCTCAGAGGTCGAGCTCCACAACCGTCTTGTAAATGCCAGGGGAAGTCTCCCAGCTCAATAGACATTTGAAAGAAGCCCGCCAACCTCTCCAGAAGCCCGCTGTCCTTTCTAGGCATAAATGAGGAATCATGCCTAAGTCTGCGTTACCCCAGCTACCTTCCAAGAGTGTCTACAAGAACACCTCAGGCCCCCACGGGTCAAGGTAAATCCATCTTAAGCTTCCAAGAACAGAGCAAATGGATTTTCCTTGACCCGTGGGGGCCTAAGGTGTTCTTGTAGACCCTCCTAGAAGGTAGCTGGGGTAATGCAGACATAGGCGTGATTCCTCCTTTATGCCCAGCAAAGACAGCAGGCTTTTGGAGAGGTTGGCGGGCTTCTTTCAAATGTCTCTTGAGCTGGGAGACTTCCCCTGGCATTTAAGGTGCGGTTGTGGGGCTCGACCTCAAAGCCGAGAAGCCCGGGTTCCAGTGCTCTTATGGAGGCTCGTCTCTGTCGTGCTTGGCTTGTCTTCTGGTAACTTTGAAGCCAAACCTGCCTTCCCTGCTCCTACGGGGTGGCTTTACGGTCTTTCTGGGCTTCATGAGTGTCGATTGTAGGTGGAAAATTTCTTTTTGACACAACAGACGACACCTTAAAGTCTTGACAAAAAGTTTGCTCGAGATGAGAAATTCCAGTTAACACCCTCAATACCACTACCATGAAAGCGGTGGCCGTGGTCGGTACCGTTGGTTCCCGACCCTGTTTAAAAAAGAGAAACGAGTGGTAATAACGGTAAATAGGAGCTGTATTATTGATATATTGTTTTAAGATTCAAATAACTCTCTTTTTTGCTCATAATCTTTTAGAGGAGTAGAGTGGTGGCAACTCGGTGCCTTTCGAATAGTGGAGATGAAGGTGATCGTGTTCTGAAATCAAAATTTAGGCCTTTCTTCTATGTGTATATCTGTTGTTTATGATTTTCTGTATGTCGCTCGATCTATCTCTGTTGTCTCTCTTTTTTCTCTATCTGTGTTGATCTATAAATATCGTCCAAGTAGGTTTCAATTTCGTAAATACTTTACCGTGATCCCATGAATCCGTTCCATTTTTATAGGGGGAGATTTGTTATTTGAATTTGATTTTTTTTTTGGATTCGATTATGTGGTTGACGTAGATAAGTTTGTTGCCTTATTTGAATTATACTCTTGACGTGCATGTAATAAATTTCGTAGACATGATCCTGTGTGCACTCGTACCATGAATCTTCATGGAGGTCATCCTGCCAGCCGCCTATTGCCCTGTAGAGCGAGGTAGACCCCTGCTCTGGCTCTGTTCCTGGAAGCTTATGATGGATTTTCCTTGACCCGTGGAGGGGCCTAAGGTGTTATTGTAAACCCTTCTGGAAGGTAGCTAGGGCAATACAGACTTAGGCGTGATTCCTCTTTTATGCCCAGCAAGGACCGCGGAATTCTATAGAGGTTGGCGGGGTTCTTTCAAATGTCTCTTGAGTTAAGAGACTTCCTCTGGCCTTTACGGGGCGATTGTAGAGCTCGACCTCAGAGTCGAGGTTCCCCGATAGATGGCCTGGAGAAGCCCGGGTTCCAGTGCTCTTATGGGGGCTCGTCCCTGTCGCGCTTGGCTTGTCTTCTGTTAATTTTGAAGCCAAACCGACCTTCCCTGCTTCTGCAGCGTGGCTTTACCATCTTTCTGGGCTTCATGAGTGTCGATTGTAGGTGGAAAATTTCTCTTTAACCCCTGGTCAAATTTTCCTATTAACAGAAGTCCCCTCTGACTTGAACACAGGTGATAGAGTTGGGGTTTGAGTCAGATTCCTTGTTTAATTGAGAAATTTTTTCGCCATAAACTTAATTAATGATAGCGAAATTTTCTCTTTAATTACCCAACATTTTGAATTTGAAACTGAGTGTTATTCGAAGAAAAACGACTGCAATACGGTGGTGATCTTCCCGAGGATATCGCCCATAGACCTCTATTTAAGCCCGGCCTGCCCGTCACTTTCTTTATACTTCCTAAAATCTCAGACTTTATAATTTTTTCTTCCCGTTTTCTCTGCCGAAATATTCCACTTGCTTTCTCACCTCTCTTTCCCATCAATGTCGACTTCCACAGATAGTGTTGATGCCTTGGTGGAGGGCTCCGGGGGTCCAAACCTTGCTCCTCTTAAGCGGATGCGAGGCATTTCAAGTGAAGAGGAATCCTCCCCGCTCTGCCAGTGCCACCTTTCTAACATGAATGCTTCTATCGATTCTTTCTTTTCGAACTGGCTTGAAAATCCTCTGAACCTAGTCGACGAAGACTCTGACCTCGGGGAGAGGTTAGATGAGGTTTGGAGGGCTCAAGTCACAGTGACGGAGCTTCCTCCAGTGATAACCCTTCCTTTTGAACCCTGGGTCATCCCTGACTCTATTGTCGACCCTCAGTCAATCGGCCATCTACGGGACAAGTATGGTATTCCTGATACCGTTTCTCTGACTGTCCTCTACCGAAACTACGATGTTTTTAGCCTGCCCAAAGGTGTGCTCCCTATCCACATCGCGGATTTTGAGAGCGGGGTGAGACTCCCTCTTCACCCCACCCTTCGGTTGGCTTTCAATGCTCTTCAGCTGGCTCCGTTTCAACTGATGTCTGGCTTCTTGAGGCATCTAATCGGCTTCCTAGTACTGTTGAGGGAGCAATGCAAGATGAACAGCATAACTAGGGAGCCCAGGGCTGAGGAGCTCACCTTCCTTTTCCAGATAAGTCGCCTTGTAGGAGTTCCATGAGGCCAATTCTATGCCAAAGCTAAGAATATAATCAATTTTATCTTCCCCGGGGCTTCAAAGAAGGACCCCGCTTGGAAGGAAGAATGGGTACTCGAGGTTCCCACGGCTTTTAGTGACAAACCCACTTGGGGTCGGGATTCATTACTGATGAGTCTAAAGCCGTGCTAATGACCATCCTAGCTCGGAACTATTTGAATCTGAAGTTTCTGATCGCCGACCCCTTCCATCCCCGCCGGGTAAACAGGTACCTACGGATATCCAGTGCTACCCCTCGTAAGTATCTCAATCTATTCTTTTTATTTTATTTTCTTTTTTATTGTTGGAGGGTTCAATTCTGATGATCTTGACTCTTTTATCTAACAGTGTTTGTTGTTGCTCTAGCTTCACGCGAAGCCCGACAAGCTAGGATACCTCCTCCTCCATTCAGATCGTCCCCAAGAGCTCTCCCGACTGTTTAGAAGAGGGGGGGTCAACCACTAAGGTAGCTGCCCCATTCGTTCCTTCTCCCTCTCACTCCCATGTGAAGTTCAAGATGGCTCTTCCAGCATCTCAGGCTACAAAGGCTCTAAACCGAGGAATGCCTGCTTCTCAAGTCGTTAATAAGTCAGTTCCTGCCCCTCTTCTAGAAGTTATTACTCCAAAATATGCCCCCCCGAGTCCTGCTACCCCTCTCTGTAGATCCGGTCATATCCCTGGTGGTCAAGATTCCCAGGGAGCCCGATGTAGATTTTTCTGTGGTTGCCCCTTCTCGCACCCATCGGCAATCGAGCTCGGAGGGTCAGGACTATGTCCTGAAGCAATTTGTCCCATCTTGTCCAGACGGCGGGCTTTCTAGGATGACCGCGATGCCAGTGGACATCTTGATCACCAAAGGGTCCGCCGTTTTAGCCGAGGTAATTGTCGTTTTTACTTCTTTATTGAGCTGCTTGGCTTGTCATTTTGTAACATGATTTTCCTTTCAGGCTTTTAAGTTTCAAGTGGCCATGGGGCATCAGGTAGCCTTCCTCCGTGATCGGGCAGCCAAGACTGAGGCTGAAACTGAGTGAGCCTTGGGGTTGCTTACGCGGGCTCAGACCCTGGTCCAAGAGATGACCTCCAGCCAACAGGGAATGGAGACGCAGCTAGCTGAGCTTTAATGCGATCATGAGAGGTTGAAGTGGGCTTTTGATCAGGAGACTCTCCGGAAGCGGCGGACTAGCCAGCGAGATGACTAGAGGGGAGAGGTGAAAGCCCTAAATGTTGAAAAGCAAAACTTACAGGCTCGAATTACCCAGCTCCATGCTGAAGTGGAAGCCTCTTTTAGCGAGGAGTATTTCTATGCCTCCTATCAGGTCGCAGAGTCTCTCTCTATAGCATTACCGGCTGGGATAGAGCGGAGGTCATGTCACGGCCTGCGGAGATGTCTCACCCAGAAATTGATAGAGCTGGCCCTTATGGGGAGAGAGTTGGGAAACAGTTGGAGGTGCCAGATCTGCCTCCTCCTGTCCCTGCCTTTCTAGTGTCTGGTCCCGGTGAATCCTCGGAGGGGGTTCATAATGAGGAGCTAGAAGGAGGCCTTATGGAAGCCCGAGATCCTCCTGCAGTGCTTTTAGGAATGGGGTCAACAGAAGGTGGGAACGCGCCTGAATCGGCGACTAGCCTTCTTGATGCAGTTGTTCCTCCTGAAGTTATGGCGGTGGTTAATGAAATTGTGGAGTAGGATCCTGTTGATCCTGAGGCAGCTGGGGTTGATCCCTAAGAGGAAGTGGCAGAAGCGGTAGATGCAGCTGCTCATGATGAGCCTAGACTGGAGAGAGGAGCAGGGGGCGAGGTCCATCCTATGGAAGAGGAAGCTAAAGGCCCTCAGGAAGATGAAGAAGCTTAAGTTCTCTTCCATGTGACCTATTTTGAATGCCCGGAAAAGGGGGTGGGCATCCCATCTTCAACTGAGTTTGATCTTTTATTAATTTTCTTTTGTAGCCCGGAACCAGGGATTGGGCCCCCTTGCATGTTGTAACCTTGTTGGGGGATAGGCTCTCTTACTTGATAATAAAATTTTAATCTCAAGTCTAACTCTGGCTTGCATGTACTTGCTTGATCGTCCAACTTTTATATCGAAGCAAGCTATCTTTAAGAAAAATTAAGATAAAAAAAACAAGTTATTGGCATTGAGCACCTATACTCCTAGCCCAACTTCTTCAGCTGACAGTCCCCTTGTTTGATTGTGGGTCTGCTGTAGTAAGTAACCTTGTATCAAGGAGAGCTAGTGGAATAAAAAAAGTATTTAGATTTTAAGTAAATCGAACCCTCCACCCCCGAGCCGCTTTGGGAGGTTGTTGCCCGAGTAGAACATTAAGTGGAGAATTGTTTAGTCCCTTCTTAGGCTCCGGATCAGGAGGGCTTTTGGGCTTTCAAGCTCGATCCTTCTTGGGGGTGGTAGCCCAACCAAAGCATCAGGAACGCTATCTAGCTATTTCCTAGTCTGGATGGTAACTATGCTCTTACAAAAAGATCCTTCTGGGGGGTGGTAGCCCAACCAAGGCACCAGGAGCGCTATCTAGCTATTTCCAGGTCTCAAGGTCTAGATGGCAACTATGTGCTTACACTCAGACCCTTCTTGGGGGTGGTAGCCCGACCAAGGCATCAGGAGCTCTATCTAGCTATTTCCTGGTCTCGAGATCTGGATGGCAACTATGCTCTTACACTTAAACCTTTCTTGGGGGTGATAGCCCGACCAAGGCATCATAAGTGCTATCTAGCTATTTCCTGGTCTCGAGATCTGGATGGCAACTATGATCTTACACTCAGATCCTTCTTGGGGGAGGTCACCCGACAAAGGCATCAGGGGTGATGAGGGAGCTTCCCCGATCAATCCCTGGTCTCGAGATCTGGATGGCAACTATGCTATTACACTCAGACCCTTCTTGGTAGAGGATGGTGCCTGGCCGAGGCATCAGAAGCAGAGAGAGGGCTTCCCCGGCTTACCCCTGATCTTGAGGTGATAATGTTGAAACTTTCTATATAGACCCAAATCATTGTAGGATATAGTCGATGATGGTGTAAACAAGAAAACAGGCGAGCTTTATTGATATGGAAGATGGAGTACAATACTATCAGAAAATAAAAAGAAGCTAGTCGGAGGTTGCCTGCTCCTGAGTCCCTTGTTCAAGGGTAGAATTACCTTGGGAGATCCGCTATCCAAGTATGGTCAATGAGTCGGCCATCCATATCCCCGAGCTTGTACTCCCCATTACGGATCACCATCTTTATTAGGTATGGTCATTCCCAGTTAGGCACTAGGACCCCGTCTGACCTCTTCTTGGTGTTCAACATCACTTTCTTGAGGACCAGATCCCTTTCTTTGAAGCTTCTGGTTTTAACCCTCTTGTTGAAGTACCTGGCAATCCTGCCTTGGTTGATTGCTACCTTTTCAGCTATTCGATCTTGCTTTTCCTCTAGGAGGTCTAAACTAGCCCGGAGCTTGCTTTCATTGCTTTCCGGTTCAAATCGTTGGACTCTAAATGAGGTCAACTTATGCTCTATTGGTAGGACTGCTTCAACCCTGAAGGCCAGTGAGTAGGGCGTTTCCCAGGTAGTTGTTCTCCTTGTAATGCGGTAAGCTCGGAGGACTTCGAGAAGCTCCTCTACCCATCTGTCTTTCTTTTGTTGTAGCTTTTTCTTCAACAACTTCTTTATGGCTTTGTTCGTGGATTCCACCAGACCATTAGCCTGAGGGTGGGATACCTAAGCAAACCGAAGGTTGATTCCCATACCTTGATAGAAGTCTCTGAATCGGGAATTGTTGAACTATTTTCTGAGGTCGATTATGATGACCAGAGGGGTTTCAAACTTGCATACTACATTGGTCTTGATGAACCTTGTTGTGTTTTCTTTCGATATCTTGGAGAGTGGTCCGACTTCAACCCATTTTGTGAAGTAGTCAATTGCTACGATAACATGCTTGGCCTGTCCCGGAGCTATAGTAAGTGGTCCAATCAAATCGACCCCCCACATAGCAAAATGGTATGGCGAGCTAAAGGACGACAAACGCTCTGGAGGGAGGTGACTCAAGTTTGCGGCTCTCTGGCACGCCTCGCAGATTTGCACAAAGTTCTTAGCATCCTGATGGATGGTCGACCTGTAATACCCCATGCGGAGAACCTGATATGCCAAGGCCTCTCCACCAATGTGGTTTCCACATTCCCCAGAATAAACCTTTCTCAAAGCCCACTTGGCATCTTCAGGGTATAGACATCGGAGCTGGGGGAGGGATTTCCCCCTTCGGTATAAATATCCATCCACCAGGCAATACCGGACCGAGAGCCTTTTAACCCTCCTAGCTTGGTAGGGCTCCCCGGGGAGTTTCTCATCATGTAGATATTATGCTATTGGATCCATCCAGCATGGCTGTCGGTCTAAGGTATAAGCTTCCTTACCAGTCATAATGCTAGGTAGGGAGAATACTTGAAGAAGGACTCCGTTAGGTAGGGTCTGGCCACCATAGGCAGCTATCTTGGCTAGGACGTCAGCCCGATGATTTAGCTGTCATGGTATCTGCTCGATTCTGAATCCCCTAAATCTGGACCTAAGTTGTTGCACCAGTTTCAGGTAAGCGATCATGTTTTCCCTTTTCGCTTGATAATTCCCAAAAATTTGATTGACCACGAGTGAAGAGTCACTCTTGATATTCAGGTAATCAACCCTGAGCTCTATGGCAGCTTTAATCCCAGCTAGCAGGGCTTCGTATTCCACTTCATTATCCGTAGCTTTAAATTCGAACATGAAACAATGGCAACACTCAGTTCTTTCTGGGTCGATGAAGTCTATGCCCGTTCTGCCCCTGAACTGCCCGGAAGCTCTGTCTGTGTAGAGAGTCCATGACTCACAGCCCCCCGGCAAGTTGTCAGCTTCTAGAATCCTCTCGAGGGTGACATCTGTTACCACAGGGGTTACCTGATCTGAAGGTCCTGAAAGTTCGGTTACAAAGTCCGTTAACACTTGAGCTTTTATCGTGGTCCTAGGCTTATACTTTAAATCGAACTGGGTAAGCTCTAGGCCCATAGAACCAACCTTCTAGAAACATCCGGCCTTTGTAAGAACTGACATAGGGGTTAGTCCGTCACCACTGCTATTGAATAAGCATGAAAGTAAGAATAGAGTTTTCTTAATGAGGTCACCAAGGCGTAAGCGATTTGTTAGAGTGTGACTCACATAGTAAATAGGTCACTGGATCATGTCCCCGTATTCTTAACTAAGGCCCCACTCACAACGGTTTCTAAAACGGCCAAGTATATTTGGAGCTCTTCTCCCGGATTTGGCTTAACCAGCAATGGAGGGCTTGTTAGGTATCTTTTCAAAGCTTGAAAATCCTGTTCGCTCTCCTGATCCCACTTCATGTTTCTTCACTGCTTGATAGCTTTGAAGAATGGTAACTACTTATCGGTAGACCGGGAGATAACCTGTTGAGCGCTGCTACCTGTCTGGCCAAGGATTGAACCTGTTTAAGAGATGTGGGGGATTCTAGATCCAGGATAGCCATGATTTTTTTCTGGGTTAGCCTCTGTGCCTCTCTCTTGGACCATGAAGCCTAGAAACTTTTCTGCAGTTACACCAAAGGCGCATTTAGAAGGGTTCAATCTCATCTGATTTTCCCTTAGAATCACGAAGGTCCTACGAAGGTCGTCCAGGTGGCCTTCCGAGGTCGAAGATTTAGTGATCATATCGTCAATAAATACCTCCATCGACCTTGCAATTTCGGCCTTGAACAAACGGTTGACTTACATTCAGCACTAGCCCAACTCTTATCCCAGTTAGACGTTAAGAACGCGGAGATCTCAAAGAATAGGTCGAAGGCCAACCTCCCGGTTATGAAGACTCTATTCAACCTCTACTGCCTCTACTAGTCCTTATGTGTTGAGCACGCCCATCCTTATGCTATGAAGAATCCCCTGCAGGCATTGCTTTGGTCTGCGAATGCTACCTCTTCTACAGCCTTCTCAACGGGTAAAGAACCAAACGCCTATTTCAAATGGTTTGAGCTTGGAAGCAACCTGCTATCTATCGATAGGCGAAAACAGACTGCTATTGGCTGCTTCGCCTATCTATTCAACCACTGGTAAGTAGCTCCTGCGTTTTTGAGTTTGAAAGGCATCACCTTATAGCCTTACAGTCCTTGCGCGATGATAAAGCTGGTCTTTTCTTGGTCCGCGGGATGCATCATAATCTGATTGTAGCTAGAAAATGCGTCCATGAAGCTCAGGAGCTTGTTCCCGGAGGTAGAATCGACCAACTGATCAATTTTTGGCATAGGAAAACTGTCATTCGGGGATGCTAGGTTGAGGTCGGTGTAGTCCACGCACATGCGCCACTTCCCATTTGCCTTAGTGACCATGACCATGTTGGCGAGCCATTCGGGATAGCGGGCTTCTCGAATGAAGCCTGCCTGGGTGAGTTTATCCACTTCTTCTTGAACCGCCACATTTCTTTCATTATTGAAGTGGTGCATTTTCTGTTCTACTGGCTTGAAGGTCTGATCCACCACCAGTCGATGTGCAGCTAATGTCATTGGGATCCCCGGCATCTCCATATGACTCTAGGTAAAAATATCGTTGAACTCCATGAGGAGCCTAATCAAGCCCTCTCTCATTCCTAGCTCAAGGGTAGCATCGATCTTGATTACCTTCGAGGGATTGGTTAGTCGAATAGGAATCTCCTCTAACTTGTCGATCGGGTGGCCGCTGGCCCATTCCCTTCTTTGTTCTTCCAT
This sequence comes from Dipteronia dyeriana, assembly GCA_032871835.1. Taxonomy (NCBI): domain Eukaryota; kingdom Viridiplantae; phylum Streptophyta; class Magnoliopsida; order Sapindales; family Sapindaceae; genus Dipteronia; species Dipteronia dyeriana. The sequence goes on along the minus strand of CM065301.1, from coordinate 18,534,600 downwards.
GTCTGGCACCTCAAGGCCTTCTTCGGGACAATCGGTGGTGCCCGCGTCTTTCAGGTTTAGTGCCGGGGTTATCCCGCCTTGGATAGTCATTACTTGGGCGAGCTGTTTAGCTAGAGCTGCTGGGTTAGTCGACACTGCATAGCATTTCCTAGCTGCTTGTTGATCACCCCGAACCTCTCCCACCTTGTCTCCTACCAGGAACTTCAGAACATTGTGGTAAATAGAAAAGACCCCCTTTATGGATGATAGGAATGGCCTTCCTAATATTGTGTTGCAAGCCAACGCGGTATCCACCACCACGAAGTCTGCCATGATGTTTTGTTGGAGAGGTGCGGCTTCGATGATCACTGGTAGGATTTTTTATCCTACGGGTGTGATGGAGTCCCCAGTGAAACCGTAATATGGAGTAGTACAACTATTGTAGCACCATTGCTTCAAGTTTAGTTTTTCCAAAGTGTCTTTGAACAAAATGTCGATGCTGCTACCTGTGTCGACGAGCACGCTGTGCACCATGAAGTTGGCAATTTGTAATGTAATGACCATGGAGTCATCATGTGGCTTCACGGTGTTAAAGACATCTGCTTCAGTGAAGATGATTTGAGACAGTTGGGAGGGGTTGGTCTGTCTCTGGTCCACCTTGAAGATATCCCTCCATTCGTCCGTATAAGGAACCTTCCTCGTATGGTTTTTTCTGGAATTGTTGGAGGTCCGCTGATAGTGTGAATTGCCTGAATCTGTTGCATCAGGTCCGCCTGATCTCCCTTCCTCTTCTCAGCGTGTTCCCGAATCTCGGCTTGGACCTCCCTTCTAGTTTGAATGTTCTCCCTAACTTGTTGTAAGAACTCTATCAAGCATCCTCCCCTTATCAAAGCCTTAATCTGGTTCCGTAAGTTGTAGCATTCTGAGGTGTTGTGCCCTACGTCCTTATAAAAGTTGCAATATTTATAACGATTTCTTTTGTCGACCGAGACTTTCATTGGAGGGGCTTTTGTAACAAACCCTTATCCCGAATAGCAAGGTAGATTGTTTCTCGGGATGCATTTAAGGGAGTGTAATAGCCATACTCCCTAGTATCGCGGGCTAAAGGGGCTACTGTCTTGAGAGGTGGTAAAGCCTGAGGAGGAGTTCGCTTATCAGGATACCTTTCCCATCTGGGCTGAGGAATAGGGAAACTGTATGTTGACTTATTATGGGGTTTGTTCTGGCTCTTCTGACCTTGCTCAGGTCTGGGAGCTTTCTTCTTTTATCGCTTTTCAGCTCTCATGTCGTCATGCTCCATCTTGACCTTGAGTTGTTCGTCGACCTCAATCTGTTCCAAAGCCTGATCATAGGCTTCGTGGTAGGTTTCCTGAGGTTTCTTGGTAAAAGACTGGAATAGTTTTCCCTCCCACAAGTTTCTCCTGAAGTTGGCGAGGGTTTCTCTCTCGGTGAAGACCCCCATCTGGATGAACTCCCTATGGAACCACTTGACATAAGCCCGGAGAGTTTCCCCTCTCTCATGGATCACGTACTGTAGATGAATCGGGTCCTTCAGTTGGGGCTTAACCCTTTGGAACTGTGAGCAGAAATCAGTTGATAATTTGGTGAAAAAATCTACGCTTCCAGCGGGTAGTTTCCTAAACCAAGTCTTAGCATAATCCGTAAGTGTGGTGGGGAACATCCGACACATAGCGGTCCTGGTTGTGTTCTGGACCTCCATTTGTTGAACGAACCTCACTAAGTGGCTCAACGGATCTTCAGTCTAGGAGAACCTGTCAGCTGGCATTTTGAACTTAAGTGGGAGCTCTGCCTCCTGAATCCTTCTGGTGAAAGGGGCGTTCATTTCACTTAGTGGATCTTTCTTGTCCTCCTTGTACTTCCCCTTCTTCATCAATTGGACCTCTTTCTGTAGCTCTGCCAACTGGTCCCTTATTCTCTTGCTTTCGGACTTCCTTGAGTCGATCTCGTATTCCTCACCATCAGATCCCTCTGATCAACTGGTGACCTCTACATGGTTCCTTCTTCGGAGGGGGCTTGCTCAGGGGCTTTGCTGACTTTCTTCATTTCTACCCTAGGCTTCCCTCCTTGAAGTCGTTGGGTAAAAGAGCTCTTCCTGTCCCCGGGGAAGAACATCTACCGTGGATTTGACTTGTCGTGGTTGGTAGCATGACAGCGCTTCGAAAACATGGGGCATAGGCCCTAGCCTATCCCGGATCGAGGTCTGGAGCCTCGCTCTGTTACGAGTTGATTCCCGAGGGGCTGGCCCTGGGCGATCAAAGGCAGGTTGCATAACCCCAGGTTTGCTTGATTTCCCCTAATTGCAGAGACCCATTTGTTGGATAGGTATACCCTCAGCGAGTAATCGAAGGCGGACGTTCTCTACAAAGGTCGCCGCTTGTTGGTCAAGCTCGACCTGGCTTCCCAAAGGAGGATCCAGAGCCCGCACAGTAGCTGGCTGGGTTGGAATTTGGCTATAGAGCCCGGATTTTTTCCTTTTTCTCGTTGCCTTTCGTGTCGATGTAGCAGAAGATTGTCCCGAGGTACCCTGCTGCCCTGGTGAGGAGTGGAGCTTCATAACGATTTTGAAAAAACAAACTTTTTGAATGTAAAGAGATGGTGGTGTGAGAGGTTTCCCACAAACGGCGCCAGAAAGTGTTGGCGGGAAATTTGCTCTAGATGAGAAATTCTAGTTAACACTCTCGAGACCACTACCACGAAAGCGGTGGCCAAGGTCGGTACCGTTGGTTCCTGACCCTGTTTAAAAGAGAGAGACGAGTGGTAATAACGGTAAATGTGAGCTGTATTATTGATATATTGCTTTAAGATACAAATAACTCTCTTGTTTGCTCACAATCTCTCGGAGGAGTAGGGTGGTGGCAACTCGGTGTCTGTCGAATAGTGGAGATGAAAGTGACTGTGTTCTGAAATCAGAATTTAGGCCTTCCTTCTATGTGTATATCTATTGTTTATGATTTTTCATATGTCGCTCGATCTATCTCTGTTGTCTCTCTTTTTTCTGTCTGTGTTCATATATAAATATCGTCCAAGTAGGTTTCAATTTCTTAAATACTTTGCCGTGATTCCATGAATCTGTTCCTTCCTTATCAGACGGGATTTGTCATTTGAATTTTAATTGTTTCCGAATTCGATGATATGGTTGACGAAGATAAGTTTCTTTCCTTATTTGAATTATACTCTTGACGTGCATGTGAACATTTCGTAGACACGATCCCGTGTGCACTCGTGCCATGAATCTTCATGGAGGTCATCCTGCCAGCAGCCTAATGCCCCATAGAGCTAGGTAGACCCCTGCTCTGGCTCTGTTCCTGAAAGCTTAAGATGGATTTTCCTTGACCAATGGGGGCCTGAGATGTTCTTGTAGACCCTCCTAGAAGGTAGCTGGGGTAATGCAGACTTAGGTGTGATTCCTCTCTTATGCCCAGCAAGGACAACGGGCTTCTTGAGAGGTTGGCAGGCTTCTTTCAAAAGTCTCTTGAGCTGAGAGACTTCCCCTGGCATTTACGGGGCGGTTATGGAGCTCGAACTTAGAGCCGAGGTTTCCCGATAGGTGGCCTGGAGAAGCCCAGATTCCAGTGCTCTTGTGGCGACTTGTCCCTGTCGCGCTTGGCTTGTTTTCTGGTAAATTTAAAGCCAAACCGGCCTTTCCTGCTCCTGCATGGTGGCTTTACGGTCTTTCGGGGCTTCATGAGTGTCGATTGTAGGTGAAAAATTTCTCTTTGACCCCTGGTTAAATTTCCCCACAGAAGCATGGAAGAATCGCCGGGCTTCGGAACTACCAGGGATAAAGCTAGGCACGACCCGGTCAAGTCCTCACAAGAACACTGGAATCCGGGCTTCTCGAGATCACCTATCCAAGAACCTCGATTCCTGGGGTCAGGCTTCAAAACCACCCCGCGAAAGTAAGGAAGGATCACCGAGCTTAAGAAGCACTTGAAGTAAAGCCCGACAAGCAAAGCAATCCCCCACCAGGTTAAGGCTCCTAGAGGTTGAGCTTAACTCGTAGTCTAAAACTGGAAGCCCATCAACCTCTCTAGCAGCCCGCTGTCCCCTCCACGATACTAGGAGAAAGAGGACCTCTAAATGAATCAGACCCGTGCTACCTCCCAGAAATGTCTACAGGGGCATCCATCTCAAGCTCATAAGGACAGAACCTAAGCGTAGATCTACCTCGCTCTACGAAACAACGAGCAGCTAACTCGATGACCTCCATGAAGAATCATGCCATGAATACATACAAGATTATATCTAAATTATAACAAACATTAAATTCTGCATACATGTAAGACAAGAGTTTATTTCCAAAGAGGAAACAAACTTATCTCCAAAAACGATAATCTTGAGTCCGTTACTTACTCGAAGTCAACGACTTTCAAATAGAGGGTCCCACCCGATAAGGAGGGAATAGGTTCAGAGAATCAAGGGGGGAGATACACCCGTTCAAATTGATTCGGCCATATATAAATATGCCTAAGCATTCCCACAAAAGAGGGAAGAAGAGAGTGAAGAGAGCCTAAATTTTGTTATCAGAACACAGCCACCATTGTATCTACTATTCGACAAGCAAAAGATTGCCACCTTCCAATGTCCTAGAGAGATTGTGAGTGTATATGAGAGATCTATCTATACCACGAGTAATTAATAATAAAGCTCTTATTACCACATTATCATTTAAATATTCATTTCTATCTTAAGAGGTCAGATATCTAAGGCACTGACCCCGGCCACCACCTCCGTGGTAGTGGTCTCGAGGGTGTTAACTGTAATTCCTCACCCCAAGCAAATTTTCCGTTAACATATATAATAAGAAAACATAATATATATTTTGGATAATAATAATTGTTAATAGTGAAATTTGGCCAGGGATCAAAGAGAAAATTTCCATCCATAATTGACAATCATGAAGCCCGGAAAGACCTCAAAGCCACCCCGCAGGAGCAGGGAAGGTCGGTTCGACTTCAAAGCTACCAGAAGAGAAGCCAGGTGCGACCTGGACAAACCCCCACAAGAGTACTGGAAGCTAGGCTTCTCCAGGCCATCTATCGGGGTTCCTCGGCTCCCAGGTCGAGCTCCATAACCGCCCCGTAAATGCCAGGGGAAGTCTACAAGCTCAAGAGAGCTTCGAAAGAAGCCCGCCAACCTCTCCAGAAGCTCACTGTCCTTGTTGGACATAAAGGAAGAATCATGCCTAAATCTACACTACCCCAGCTTCCTCCCAGGAGGGTCTACAAGAGCACCTCAAGCCTACAAGGGTCAGGAAAAATCCATCTTAAGCTTCTAAAAACATAGCCAGAGTAGGGATCTACCTCGCTCTACGGGGCAACAGCCAGCTGGCAGGGTGTCCTCCATAAAAATCCATGACACGAGTGCACATAGGATCATCTCCACATAATATTTACATGCATGTCAAGAGTTTAAATTCAAATAAGGGAACAAACTTATCTTCGTCAAAGATATAATCGAATCTGGAAACAATTCAAATTTAAATAATGAATCCCACCCGATAAGGAGAGAACGGATTCATTAGATTACAATAGGGTATTCACGAACTAAAAACCTACTTGGACGGTATATATATATGAAGCCAAGCATGGTAAAAGAGGAGAACGAACGACAGAGACAGAAAATCATAAACAACAGATATACACATAAAAGGAGGGCCTAAATTCTGATTACAAAACACAGTCACCTTCATCTCCACATTCATACAAGATCTCTCCAAGGTACAAGGTACCTACCCCAGCCGCCACCTCTGTGGTAGCAGTCTCAAGGTTGTTAGTTAAAATTCCTCATCCAGAGCGAATTTTTGGTTAACAAAAACCATTACATTCCCATTTCCATTGCATTTATATTCATACATCCATCTCTATTCAATCAGGTTAGGTCTCCAAGGTATCAACCCCGGCCACCGCCTACGTGGTAGTGGTCTCGAGGGTGTTAACCGAAATTTCTTATTTAGAGCAAATTCTCAGTTAACACTTTCTGACGCCGTCTGTGGGAAATCCCACACCGTAATCTCTACACTTACAACTTTGTTGTTTTGCTGTAACCATGAGGCTTCGTTCCTCAAAAGATAACCTAAAACCTCGAAACATCCGTCTGCCCCTTCAACCCAAAAAAGGTAGAAAAAAAGAAAGAAATCCAAGCACCATAAGCTAGCCTCTCATCAGCCAGGCGTGGAGCGGGCTCTCACTCCTCTGACGATGAACCAGCTGTGATCAATCAGCATGCAGCAACCATTATGGAAAATGTCCATATCCGTCTAGTTGCAGAAGAAATTGATCCTCAACTGGCAGATCTGAAAATCCGAGGAGAAGTAAGCTGGCCCTCTACTAGGCAGCCTGTTTTCGGTCGGTTGGGTCCCCCCTACCGATCCCCGCCTACCATAGCATAGGAACTAAAACTTCCATCCAGGAAAGGCTAGGGCCCATACCTCTAGTCCCTAACAGGCTGACCAACTACCGACCTAGACAAGTTAAGTCAACAGCTGACGTTCCGCCAAGAGCATCTCACATCCCTTCTCTACTAGTGACTTCCAGAGGGGAACCTCAAGCTGAAGCCTGGAGAGTCGGCAAACTGCGTGAATAGAGCCCGTCCCTAAGGATGACAAGGCAGAAATATCTAGCTCGTTAGGGGGATCTGATAGAAAGAGCTCCAAGGTATACTCTAAGAATCACGAGAATAAGAGCTTGAGGAATCAGCTGGCCAAGATGCAGAAGGAGATTCAACAGTTGAAAAGATGAAAGGGTAAGGAGGTAAAAAAGGACCCTCTGAGAGAGATAAAAGCCCCCTTTACTAGAAGAACCCGGGAGGCAGAGCTCCCACCAAAGTTTAAGATGCCATAACACAAGTTCTCCAGTAGGAGGGATCCTTTGAGCCACCTAAAGAGCTTTGTTCAACAGATGGAAATCCAGAACACAACCATGGTTGTTATGTGCTGAATGTTTGCAACTACACTAACCGACTATGCCAAGACCTAGTTCAGAAAGCTACCCACGGGCAGCGGTGACTCCTTCACAAAGTTGTCAACTGATTTCTGCTCACACTTCCAGGGAGTCAAACCTCGAACGAAGGATTCTATCCACTTACAGTACGTGATTCAGGAGAGGGGGGAAACCCTTCGAGCTTACTTGGAACAGTTCCACAAAGAAGTCATCCAAATGGGGGTCTTCACTGAAAGAGAGACCCTTAATATTTCAGGCGAAACCTATGGGCAGATAAGTTATTCAGATCCTTTGCCAAACGACCTCCGACTACCTACCAAGAGGCCTATGATCGGGCTCTAGAGCAAGTAGAAGTCAATGAACAACTCGAGGTTAAGATGAAACATGACGACAAGAGAACGACAAAATGACAAAAGAAGAAAACTCTCATACCTGAACCAGTTCAGAAAAGTTAGAACAAACCTCTCAACATGTCAACCTTCCATTTTCCCGTTTCTCAACTCAAGCAAGAAAGGTACCCATCAAGGTGAACCCCTCTGTGGGCTTTACCTCCTCCTAGGACAGTAGCCCCTATAACCCGAGATGAGAAATGATACGATCACTACACCTCCCATAAATGCATCCCATGAAATGATCTACCTCGCCATCCGAGATAAGGGGCTACTACAGAAGCCCACACCCATGAAAGCCCTTATCGATAGGAGGAACCAGTATAAGTACTGTGACTTTCATAAAGACGTGGGTCACAACACGTCAGAGTGCTATAACCTACACAACCAAATCAAGGCTCTGATAAGGGGAGGGTGCTTGATAGTGTTCTTACAGTAAGTTAGGGACAACATTCAGACTGGGAGGGAAGTACAAGCAGAGGTACGCGAGCACACGGAGAAGAGAAAATGGGAGCAGATGGATCTAATGCAACAAATCTAGGTAATTCATACCATCAACGGAGGTTCTACATTGGCTGGCACCTCCAATAATTCCAGGAAAAACCATACGAGGAAGGTCCCTCGTGTAGATGAAGGGCAAGATGGTCGACCAGATCCCAGCTGACCCCTTCCAGTCCGTACAGATTATCTTTACCGAAGCGGATGTCTACAACACCATGCAGCCTCATGACGATCCCATAGTGGTCACGGTATAAATTACCAAATGAATGGTCCATCTCGTGCTTGTTGACACATGCAGTAGCGTCGACATCCTCTTTAAAGATACCTTGGAAAAACTAAAACTAAAATAGTGGTGTTACAACAGTGGCACTACCTCGTTGTATGGATTCACTGGGGACTCGATCATACATGTGGGGTCAAAGATCCTTCCAGTAATCATCGGAACAGCCCCCTTCCAGTAAAATATCATGACAAATTTTGTGGTAGTAGATACCCTATCGGCCTACAATACTATATTAGGAAGACCTATCTTGTCATCCTTGAAAGAGGTCTTATCTTTTTACCACAACGTCCTAAAGCTTTCAGTAGGAGACAATGTGAGGGAAACACGTGTTGACCAATAAGCAGCTAGGAAGTGCTATGCAGTATCTACCAGCCCGACAGCTCTAGTGAAACATGTGACGACGAGACAGGATAGGGTAACCCCCGAGATGGCCCTGAAGGATGTAGAGTTTGTAAATCAGTCAGAAGATAATCCCGAGACTCTAGACGGAGAGGAGTAGAATAAGGAATGGGCTAGTGAGAATCCAGTGGATGAGCTAAAAGAGATATCCATCTGGCGGAACGACCCCTCGAAGGTCGTTAAGGTGAGAACCATCATCGATTCAGGAGTGAAAGAGGGTCTGATCGGGCTCCTTAAAGAATTTAACGACATCATCGCTTGGAGTCACGATGAGATGCCTGGGATCCCGATCTCATTGGCCGCTCACCGTTTGGCAGTAGATCCAACCTTCAAGTCTGTCAAGCAAAAAAGGCGTCACTTTAACGCCAAAAGAAATACCACGATTCAGGAAGAAGTGAACAAGTTGATCAGAGCATGCTTCATCAGAGAGGCACGCTACCCCGAATGGATCTCCAACGTGGTCATGGTCATGAAGACGAACGGAAAGTGGCAGATGTGTGTTGACTACACCGACCTAAATCGGGCATGTCCAAAAGACAGATTTCCTCTACCAAAGATTGATCGGTTGGTTGACTCCACGTCCAAGAAGCCATTTTTATTCACCAAGTTTTCTTTGAGAGAGAAATTGACTCCAAGTAAGAGAGAGCTTCCAAGAACTCATCTTGACTCAACCAAACTTCAATCCGTGAGCATCTAGCATCTTCTTGCATCTTCCAAGCATGGATTTTCTTATTTGTCTTTGACTAGGTAATCTCTACATGCCCTAAAATCTCTTATTTCATTTTTATGACATGTATGCCTAGGTTTAGCAATTATTGTTCATTAAATGTATGTCATTGAGTTTAATTGCATTTATAACATACTTGAGTTGTTGATTGTTGGTTGAGATTTTTTTTTTTTGATAGCTCGGGTTTGTGACCATTTTGCCCTTCTAGCTAAATCTTTATGCTTTGCATTTAGATATTATTTAGGACTCATTGATTGCATTTTGTGATTGCATTATAGTCTTTTCCATGCTTAATGACAACTTTTGTTGATATGGTTTTGTTTGATAACTAGGATATATTGTTGCATAACTATATCTAGTTAAGTCTTTATGAACATTCATTTAGACATTGATATCTAGGAATTGTACTTAGTGACATTCTTAAATTCCTAGATAAGCATTTAGTTTTGCCTAGCAGTACTTGCATGTTTGAATATTTTATCATATTCACTTAGGTTGTGTTTAACTCTTCATTGAGGTTAAGTCTTGTGACTAAGTGCTTAGTGCACAAGCAAATAGATCAAGAATACCTATTAAGGGTCATTGGGTAGAGTGAAAGGGTTAGTAACTGGAGGGTATGACGGGAGGTCAACCTAGGTTGTAAACTTTCATTCAATAGTGGATTTGAGGATCTAGTGTGGCGCACATATCAGCCCATTGTTTTTCCCATTTGGAGGGTTTCCACGTAAATATTGTGTGTTGTTATTGTTTAAAGCATAATTGATTTTATTGAATGCTTGTTTATTCGGGAAAATTTGTGTTAATATTGATTAATCGAAAAATCGGTGATTGATTTGATTAAAACCTATTCACCCTCTCCCCTCTAGGTTATAGACACACACGTTTATACTGAATTTTCAAGCTTCCTTCTTCTGTCGCTTTACAGCTCTCATATCGTCGTGTTCCATCTTGACCTTGAGTTGTTCGTCGAATTCAATTTGCTCCAGAGCCCGATCATAGGCTTCTGGGTAGGTCCCTTGGCAAAAGATCGAAAAAGCTTGCCTGCCCACAAGTTTCTTCTGAAGTTGGCGAGGGTTTCTTTCTCTGTGAAGACCTCCATATGGATGACATCCTTGTGGAAACGCTCGACATAAGCCTAGATGGTTTCCCCTCTCTCCTAGATAACATACTGTAAATTGATTGGGTCCTTCATTACGGGCTTAACTCCCTAAAATTTCAAGCAGAAATCGGTTGACAACTTCATAAAGGAATCCACACTGCCAGCATGTAGCTTTCTAAACAAGGTCTTAGCGTAATCCGTCAACGTGGAAACATTCGACACATAGCAACTCTGGTCGTGCTTTGGACCTCCATCTGTTGAATGAAGCTCTCTAACTGGCTCAAGAGATCCTCAGTCCTAGAGAATCTGTCAGTTGGCATTTTAAACTTTGGCAGGAGCTCCGATTCTCGGATCCTTCTGGTGAAGGGAGCATTCATTTCACTTAGAGGGTCCTTCTTATCCTCCTTATACTTCCCCTTCTTCATCTGCTGAACTTCTTTTCAAAGCTCTTCCAACTGGCCTTTCAGGCGCTTGCTCTCGGGTTTTCTTGAGTTGATCTCGATCTTCTCACTGTCAGACCCCTCTGACGAGCTGACGAGCTGGCGAGCTGGCGACCTCTACCTTATTCCTTCCCCGAAGGGGGTCTGACTGGGGGCTTTGCTGACTCTCCTCCTCTTTAGCTTGGGTTTCCCTCCTTGAAGTCGTTGGGGGAAGAAACTCTCGTCACTCTCGGGGAGGGACGTCCACCGCTGACTTGACTTGCCTGGGTTGACAAAGTGTCTTCAAAGTTTTCCCTAGATGATGGGACATAAGGCGCACAACCTTGTGGGTTTTAGAAATTCTGGTGTGTTTGTGGATGTGATGGACCTGGTGGTTGTAAAGACTGGGCTTGATTATTGTTTCTCCAACTAAAATTTGGATGATTTCTCCAACCAGGATTGTAGGTTTGTGAATATGAGTTAGAATTTTTCTTGTTCATGAAGGCAATCTTTTAAAGCTGGTAAAGTTGGGCAACTATGAGTGATATGATCATCAGAATCACATACATGGCATGCAATTTCTTGTACAGATTTTACATGTTCACTCTTTTTAGTTTCTAAAGCTTCAACTTTCCTAGCTAGAGATGCAAATCTAGCTTGAAGGTCATGGTCTTCCCTAAGATTGTAAATGCCTCCACTCGATGGAGATGGTTGTGGTTTGCTCATGGACTCATAGGAACCAATGGTATCCCAATTTTGAGCATTTTAAGATATGTGGTCAGGATAGTTAAGTGCTTCTTCAGAAGTTTTATCACTGAACTCCTCAATGAATTGTCTACTTTGGGGTGTGATTCCATCATAAAAATGTGACATTATCCTCCATGTTTCAAAACCGTGATGTGGACAGACATTTAACAACTCTTTGAACTTATCCCAACATTGGTAAAGTGTTTCCTCGGGTTTTTGGGCAAATGAAGTGATTTGCCTCTTAAGAGAGTTTGTTATATAAGGTGGGATAAATTTCTTTAAGAACTGTTGTTGCATATCATTCCAAGTTTGAATTGATCCTGACCTAAGGTTTTGTAACCAAGTTTTAGCTTTATCTTTTAAGGAAAAAAGGAAAAACTTAAGCCTGATTATATCCATGCTAAAATTTTGGTCAGTACAAGTGTTACATACTTCCTCAAACTCCCTAAGATGAAAATATGGGTTTTCAGATTCAAGACCGTAAAAATTGGGTAAAAGTTGAATGATTCCCGGTTTAAAATTAAAGTGTACTGCATTTGGTGGGAAAGCTATGTATGAAGGTGCTCCAGTACGTGTGGGATTCATGTAATCTCTAAGAGTTCTAGGTAGATTTGGGTTAATGTGCTGGTCAAGGTCAACATAAAGCGGATGGTTGCTGTGTTGAGATATGTTCTCAAGGTTGTCTAAAAGGTTCCCGGCTTGGTTTCCTGCTGGATGTCTAAGTGGGTTTTCAGCCATGTTGTTGATGAATGTGGGTGATTGTGATCTCCTAATTAATCTACCACTAGATGTTCGAGACCAACGTCTCATGCAAATTTAATGAGGGTTCATGGAGGTGAAATACAAAAAATGAAGAAAATAAAAGAAAAAAGAAAACAAAGTGATGAAAATAACAAGCAAAAAATCTAAGAGTGTAAATGCAAAATATGCACAAGTGTTTGGGGTAAAAGTGTAAATAATTATAAATATAGGGACTAAAATGAAAATGCGATAATTACAAGGACTGATATGCAAAAATACAAAATAAAATGACCTATATACAAATACAAACTAGATCTAAGCTAAAATGCAAATAAAAAGTTGAATGACTAAAATGCAAAAATGTGATTAATGATTACAAGTGCTTTTTTTTTTTAAGTGGATGAAGTTTTTGATTGAGATGAGTGATGCAAAACTGAATATAAAATAAGAACAAAAAAGATAGAAAAAAAAATAACCAAACTAAAATAAAATTAAAAATAAATTTCTTCTACAAAGAAAAGGCGGACTTACCTCCCCGGCAACGGCGCCAAAAACTTGACACGTCCGAAAGAAGTGTTCCTACTCCCAAGTATAAGAGTGTCAAAGTAATAAATTAACTGGTAAGACCGGGTCGAACCACAGGGAGGTTGTTCACTTGTCCTTGTAGAATTAATAATCTAGATTAATTACTAAGGTTGTTATAAAATGTAAATTAATTAAAATTAAAACTGGGGCTAAGGGATCCACTGTTGGTAATTCAAATATGATCCAATAATTAATATTTATGTCCAGATTAATGGGAAGGTATTCCATTCCACTGACCACTCTCTGATAGATATGGGTAAAAGTACTCACTGTGCTAGACAACATCTGTCTGTCTACAGTGAGTCAAAACTCCACAAAGATCATAGGGGATAAACCACTCTCTGATAGATATGGGTAAAAGTACTCACTGTGCTAGATAATATCTGTCTGTCTACAGTGAGTCAAAAACTCCACAAAGATCAGAGGGGAGAAACCACTCTCTGATAAATATGGGTAAAAGTACTCACTTTGCTAGACAATATCTGTCTGACTACAGTGAGTCAAAAACTCCACAAAGATCAAAGGGGAGAAAGCATAAAAATAAAAAACTTATCAAAATTGGATCATATTTTCCATACCAATAGTATCACCTTTGGCCATAGCTATATAAAATTAGCCAGACATAATCTAACTAGAAAATAGTTATTTTATTTAAACTGAGAATTTGAGAACAAAAGAGAGAGAATTTCACAAATCTAATATCATATTTGGATTCAGAATGTGTCAATTAAGGGGAAGAGGTCCCCTATTTATACAAAATACATATGAAAATTGACCATCGGATGAATTTAGAATTGAGCGTCCAGATTTCATCACGTCATCCGTGAATAGTGAACAGTGAACAGTAATCGCATCCATGAAAATCAATAGTGAATAGTGTACCGGCTTCTAGAATATGATTCTCTGTAGCACTTGTACGGTGCATTCACAATTTAGGCCAATATAAATGTGCCGCGTCATCGGTCAATAATCTTCTAGAAAGTCAACTATGAACAGTGCACTGACTTCTAGAATGTGATTCTCTGCAGTCGCGTGTATGGTGCACTCGCAGTTTGGGGCAAGAGGAATGTGCCACGTCATCAGGAACAGTGAATAGTCAAAATTATAAAAATCCCCTTCATGGCCTTCCTAAGGTTTTTGATGTTCTAAACTTAAAAACGATGTTTGTTTTGTCATCTGACTTCTCTATAATTCTGAATTGATCGAATTACCTCTGAAATACAAAGAAAAATACACTGATTACTACACAACACATTTATTTAAGCGAGCGAACGAAATTATTTCTAGATTGGGGAATTAATCATATTGAAAGTGTAAAGTGATGATATTATTCCTTAGTAAACATACACTTTTCAGTGTTAATCACCCTTGTAGACATTCCTGGGAGGTGCCACGGGTCTGATTCACTTAGAGGTCCTATTTCTCCTCGTACAGTGGAGGGGACAGCGGGCTCCTGGAGAGGTTGGTGGGTTTCCAGTTTTAGGCTACGAGTTAAGCTCGACCTCTAGAAGCTTTAACCTGATGGGAGCTTGCTTTGCTTGTCGGCCTTCTCTTCGAGCGTTTCTTAAGCTCAGCGATCCTTCCTTGCTTTCTCGGGATGGTTTTAGAGTCCAACCCCAGGAATCAAGGTTTCTGGATAGGTGGCCTCGAGAAACCCGGATTCCAGTGTTCGCGTGAGGACTTGACATGGTCGTGCCTAGCTTCATCCCTGATAGTTCCGAAGCCCGACAATCCTTCCATGCTTTATACGGGGTAATTTTATGGTCCGCCCGGGGTCTCATGAATGTCGACTTTGGGCTTCGATTCGGGCTAGAAGAGTGGAAAATTTCTCTTTGACCCTGGCTAAATTTTACTATTAACATGACTATTTCACTAGGTGGGTCAAAGCTGGACCACTCTCATAGATATCGGAGGAGAATATGAAAAAGTTCATCAAAAATAATGTAGTCTGCAGGTTCGGGACCCCTCTTATCATTATAGTTGACCTCGAAAAATAGTTTGATAACGGTCGATTCAGGGATTTTTGCAAAAGCTTGGGAATCGACCTTAGATTCGCCTCAGTAGCCTATCCTCAAACTAACGGGCTAGTGGAATCCACCAATAAAACTATCAAGAAACTATTGAAAATGAAGTCACAACAGATAAAGGGCAGATAGGCCGAAAAGCTTCCTGAGGTCCTCTAGGCTTACCGTACTACAAGGAGAACAGCCACCGGAGAAACACCCTATTCTTTAACTTTTAGAGTTGAAGCAGTTATTCCCATCAAGCAGAAACTAACCTCCTTCAGAGTTCAACATTTCGAGCTTGGAAGCAATGAGGATAAGCTCCGGGCTAACCTAGATCTCTTGGAAGAGAAGCAAGACCAGACAGCTGAGAAAGTAGCAATATACCATAAAAAGATTGCTAGATACTTTAATAAGAGAGTTAAAGCCCGAAACTTCAAGGAAAGGGGCTTAGTTCTTAGGAAGGTAACATTGAATACGAGGACGAAGTCAGATGGGGTCATAGGGCCTAATTTGGAAGGACCTTATTTGGTAAAGGCAGTGATTCGCAACAGGGCGTACAAGATCCAGGACATAGATGGCTGGTCCATCGACCACACCTGGAATGTAGATCACTTGAGGAAGTATTACCCTTAAACAGGGGACTCGTGAGCAGACAACTTCCATTTAAGATTCAATAATATTTTCAATAACAATATACTACCTTACTTATCAATAAAGTCTGTTTTCTCCATCTTTGATTGTGTTCTACCATAATTTCTCCATATCAAACTAGGATCTACGTGGGTAAGTCCAACAAAATCATCTCAAGACCAAGGATTAGCCGGGGAAGCCCCCTCCCTATCCTTGATGCCTCGGCCAGGCACCACCCCCCACCAAGAAGAATCTGAGTGTAAAGAGCATAGTTGCCATCCAAATCACAAGACCAGGAAATAGCTAGATAGCCCTCTTGATGCCTTGGTCGGGCTACCACCGTAAGAACGATCTGAGTGTAAGAGCATAGTTGCCATCTAGATCACAAGACCAGGAAATAGCTAGATAGCCCTTCTAATACCTTTGTCAGGCTACCACCCCTAAGAAAGGTCTGAGTGTAAGAGCCTAGTTTCCATCAAGACTACAAGTCGAGGATAAAGCTAGATAGCCCTCATGCTGCCTCGATCGGGCTACAGCCTCCTAATAGAGCCCTAGGAGTGGAAAGCTCTCCTGCTTTAACTCCAATGCTCCAGTTATTACTGGCTACTAATCTTCCATGTGTATATGGCTGCTTGTTGTGATAGGTACAAACTAGCTTATAATCACATAAGAGGGCTACCCACTAAAGTCATCAAACTACAAGTTTCCTCTGAGGGTTGGGAGATCGAGCGAGCTGTCTACTTCAACACTAAAACAAAATTTTACACCTCGCTAAAGTTTGAATAATTTGAGTTGTTTAAGAGGTCACATCTAGCTCGAGATCGGGAATGAAGCAAGAAGATGTCAATCAAATCAAAATTCAGTGAAGAAAGCATGAATAAGATCGAAAGTCATATTTCATTAATGAAATGGGAGACAATCCTCTGGAAAGGCTACAGTTAGCAAACAGGGAGCCCAACCCCCGGTTTCGGGCTATAAAAAAATGATGATGATGATAATGATCAAGCATGAGTCAAGTCGAGGTGCCCACCCCCCTTTCCAGGCTGTAAAGACAAGCTGTGAATAAAGTGTATCAGACTCCTACTTCTTTTTTATTCCCTTATGCTGCTCCCTCTTCCTGGTGGACCTCCCCTCCTGCTCTTCCTTCCGGTGGTTGCTCATTTTAGACGGCCATTTCTGCTACCCTTTCCACAGAAGGATTCCTGATTGCTTGCTGCTCAGCAGGGTCCTCCTCCAAGACATCATTAACCACCGCCATAACCTCATTAGGGATGGCTACGTCAAGAAGGTTTTCCAAAGATTCTACCCGGCTTTGTTCAACATCTAGTCCCTCTTTAGAGGTTTCATACGGGTTGTTGTGGGTCTCTCCCTGGGCTTCTGGAAGGTCCCCCTCTGGTTGTTCTGACCGAACCCCGCTAGAGGTCTCTCCGAGACCTGAGACGGGAAATACTGAAGGAGGAAGAAGAGGAACTGTTACAACTGCTTGCTTCTCAGCTCCAGCCCCGTCACTCTCAAGACAGGACATATTTGCAGCCTTCGTCATAATCTCTAACCTATCCCAGTTGGCAATAACAGATACGTCGAAAGGGGAAGAGAGAGCTTCAGTAACCAAGTAGAAATCATAGAAGTATCCATCGATGAAGGAGGCATCCGCCTCAGCCTAAAGCTTGGCAACTTGGGCTTACAAACCTTTGTTTTCAATGTCAAGCACTTTCGTATCTTATTTCCAAGAATCCCGCTGACTGGCTCGACATTGAGAACGAAGGGTTTCTTGATCAAAGGATCGCTTCAACCTTTCATGGTCAAACCGAAGCTCGGCTAACTCGGCTTTCATCCCCTTCTAGCAAGATGCCATCTCTTGTACCAAGCCTTGAGCCCATGCCAACAATTCCATGGCCCGCTCAGCTTCAGCTTCAGCTTCAACCCTGGTGGCCTATGGCCACTTGGAATTTAAAGGTCTGCAAAGAATTCAAGTTACGAAACGACAAATCAAACTATTGCATGAGGAAATAAAAAGCGATGACTACCTCGTCCAAGAGGGCAGAACACTTCGTAATCAAAATATCTATGGGTATTGAAGCCATCATAGAAAGACCGCCCCCGGGGCAGGAAGCAACGAATTGCCTTATGAGCTCATCTTGAAAGGCAGAGCCGGATTGATTTGGCTGGCAAAAAGGGGAAACCTTTTCAACACCAGCTTCGGGGTTCTTTAAAGTTTGGGATGCTAAGAATGTAGATGGAAGGGCGGAAGTGTCTAGCCAGCTTGTAGTAGGGGCAACAGGGGCAGAAACAGATATAGGGGTAACTAGAGCAGGAGTTGACGTTGCTGCATCAGCGGCTTAAGAAACGGAGACCCCTTTACCCCGCACATTGGCAGTCTGAGATGCGAGGAGTGAAAACTTGGACCTGTGCTGGGAAGAGGACGGAGCAATAGCAGACGAAGCCCCAGCTGGGACGGTAGGCCCCTTTTTCTCTGAGGAAGCCAGGGAGATTTCCCAATTAGATTTGACAGAAAAGGGAGGAGTGCGAGCTTGGTGGCTTCGTAGAAAGCCGGAGCAACAATAAAAACTATTAAAAAAAGAGGTAGAGTCGTCAGAACTGAACTATTCAACAACACAAAGCATGGTGGTTCAAAGTACTTACGAGGAATAGCATCGGATATTCGTAGATAGCGGTTTACCCGACGTGAATCGAAAGGATCAGCAGTTGGGAACTTCAGGTTCAAATAGTTCCTGGAAAGGATGGCTTACAATACCATCTCAGACTCGGCAGGCAAGGAATCACGACCCCATGAGGGTTTATCATTGAAAGCGGTGGGAACTTCTAACTCATGCCCGCCTATGACGATCGAGCTTCTTCAATCCTTGCCAGCTATGATCCACTCTTCATTCCAAGCAGGATCTTTCCTCGAAGCTCCAGGGATGATGAAATCGAGTTTGCTCTTTGCCTTGGCATAAAACTGACCTCGAGGATCCCTGGACAAGCTTCCAATCTTAAAAAGGTTTGCTAGCTCCTCAGCTCCTGGCTCCAGGGTAACCTTGCTTAGCTCACATTGTTCCCTCGACAACACAAGGAAGCCAATCAGATACCTCTAGAAGTCGGGTGTCAACTGAAAAGAAGCTAATTGTAGGGCGTTGACAGCCCGCCGAAGAGTAGGATGAAGAGGGAGCCTAACCACAGTCTTAAAGGCCGCAACGTGGATGGGAAGCTCGTCTTTGGGTGGACTGAAGACATCGTAGTCACAGTGGGGGACTGTGAGAGTGACGATGTCAGGGATGCCATATTTGGACCTCATACGACTGATTAACTGCGGTTCAACGGTGGAGTCTAGAATAACCTTGAAGTCATAGGGAAGACGCCTCTCAAGAGAAGGACCGACAACTGTGACTTGGTCCTTTCCAGCAATGTCGTCCCTGTTTTCCTTGTCGGAATCCTCATCAACTAAGCTCAGGGGATTATCTGGTCGATTAGAAAACCTAGTCCTGATAGCCAAGTTCTTGTTCGATCGACGACGTTATGGGGTCGGAGGTGAATCGTCCCTGTCTAGGTCTCGTCGAGCCCGCTTTCCTTGGGCAAGACTGGAATCCTCTATGCCATCAATGAGAGAATCAACATAGTCATGACTGATCTTCGACATGATAAAATAAGGTTTTGAGGAGAGAAATAACAGAGGAGTAGCTAAAGAAGTTTGCAAAGAGAGGGATTTTTTGAAAACTTGAAATTTAAAGAAAGCGTGAGGAAAATGATGAGGAAGTCGGGTTTAAATAGAGGTGGAAGAGCTAGTGTCGTCAATAAAATCTTTGGATTATTTTGAAAGTCGTACAGATCTGCGCACGCCATGTCACTCGTGCATTAAATGTGAGGATTTTCATTGAGATACTGATAACGGTAAAAGAGGAAAAAAATTCCAATTAAAACAAGGAATCTGACTCTAGCCCCAACTCAATCACCGGTGTCCAAGTCAGAGATGACTTCTGTCAATAGCAAAATTTGGCTAGGGGACCAAAGAGAAACTTTCCACTATTCTAACCCTAGTCAAAGCCCGAGCTTGCCAGTCAGTGGACCCCGAGCCCAAAGGGTTAGCCAAAGAACTGCCCCGCAGAAGTGAAGAAGAGTCATCGGGCTCTAGTGCTGTCAGGAATGAAGCTCGACATGACCAGGTTGGGCCCCTCATGTGAACACTAGAATTCGGGCAAAGCTTGAGGCGCGGTTATCTGGGCTTCTCGATATCACCTATCCTAGAACCTCAGTCTCTATGGCTTGGCTCTGGCATCGCCCCTTGAAAGCAAGGAAAGGTCACCGAGCTCAGAAAACATTTAGGGTGAAGCTCGACATAAAAAAATAGAGCTCCTTCCGAATCAAGGCTTCCCGATGTCGAAATTAACTCTTAGCCTAACCAAAAGCCCGTTATCCTCTCCTGACACAAAAAGAGGGCCTTAAAGGGGATCAGATTCACGTTATAGCTATGCTCCAATTCGCTAAAGGAAACTTGAATCTATCTAGACAAGAAAGAGGAAGATCGTAAAATCTATGCTATCACCCTCCACCCCTCACAAGGCCGTCTTAAGCTTTAAAGAACCAGGGAGGGTTAGGCCAAAGCTTCTGGGATAAGAACTAAGGTAAAGGTCTAACTCGCTCTACAAAAAATGATTTGTTAATAGTAAAATTTGGCCAGGGGTCAAAGAGAAATTTTCCACTATCCCGCCACAAGTCAAAGCCCATAATCGACGTTCATTAAACCCAGGTAGACCATAAAGCTACCCCACACGAGCAGGGAAGGCCGACTGGCTTCAAAACTATCAGAAAGCACGCTAGGCACGACCAGAACAAGCCCCGACATGAACACTGGAACCCAGGCTTCTCCAGGACACCTATGGGGGAACTTCAGTTCAGGAGGTCGAGCTCCTCAACCACCCCTTGAAAGCCAGGATGGGTCTCCAAGCTCAAGAAACATTCGAAAGAAGCCCGACAAGCAAAGTAGGCCCCTTCCGGGTTAAGACTTTTAGAGGACAAACTTAACAGTAGTCTTAGACAGAAGCCACCCAACCTCTCCAAAAGCCTGTTGTCCCTGTTGAGCATGAAAGAGGAATCACGCCTAAATCTACACTACCCCGGCTACCTCCCAAGAATGTCTACAAGGCCACCTCAAGCTCCCAAGGGTCAGGGAAAATCCATCCCAAGCTTCTAAGAACAGAGTCGAAGCATGGATCTACCTCGTTCTATGAGACGACAAGCAGGTAGCTCGGTGACCGCCATGAAATATCATGTCGCGATAACATACAAGATCATATCTATGTGATAACCAACATTAATTCCGTATACGTGTGAGTCAAAAGTTTGATTCCTAAAATGAAACAAACTTATTTTCGTTAACAATATCATCGTTTCCGCTATATACTCGGGGTCAACAACTTTTAAATAAAGGATCCCACCAGATAAGGAAGAAACGGATTAGTAGGATCGTGGCGGATATCAGCGAATTCAAACCTACTTTAACCAGATATAAATAGGGCCAAGCATGACACAGAAAAAGATATATGAAAAAAGTGAAATAGAAATAGACGAAAAACAGAAAAAGAACGACAGATAGAAGAAAAGAAAAGAAGAGATGAAGGCCTAAATTCTGTATTCAGAACACGGTCGCCGTTGTTTCCACTATTCGAGAAGCACAAAGTTACCACCTTCCTAGGTCCTAGAGAGACTGTGAGCATATGAGAGAGTGGTCTGTATATCGAAGCAAGTAATCAATAATAAAAGCTCCTATTTGTATTATTGCAATCCAGCCTCTCGTTTACCTCTAAACAGGTCAGGTATCAACGGTACCGACCCCTGCCACCACTTTCGTGGCAGTGGTCTCGAGGGTGTTAGCTGTAATTCCTCACCCTGAGCGAATTTCCCGTTAACACTTTCTGGCGCCGTCTATGGGAAAACTCTCACACCACTATCTTTATATTCAAAAGTTTATTGTTTTACAGGAATCATGAGGCTCCGCTCCTCACAAGGACAACCAGGTGCATCGGGACAACCTTTTGTTGCGTCGACACGAAAAGTCCAGAAAAAAGGGAGAAAATCTGGGCTCCATAGCCAAGTTCCATACCAGCCTGCCATTGTGCGGGCTCTGGATCCCCCAATGAGAAATCAGGTCGAGCTCGACCAACAAGTGGCGGCCTTTATGGAAAACGTCTGCATTCGACTACTAGCTGAGGGTATTACTATCCAGCAAGCAAACCTCTGCAATCAGGGGGAGTCAAGCAGACTCGGGACTAGGCAACCCGCCTTTGATCGCCTGAGACCTACCCCTCAAGAGTCAGCTCATAATAGAACTGGACTCCCAAACTCGATCCGGGATAGGTTAGGGCCCATGCCCCACGTTCCCGAAGCGCTGTCACGTTACCAACCCAGGCAAGTCAAATCTACGGTGGAAGTTCTTCCCCGAGAACGGGGAGAGTTTCTCCACCCAACGACTTCAAGGAGGGACAGAAAGGTCCGATGACGAGGAAACCGAGATCAACTAAAGGAAATCAGAAAGAAAACGCCTAAAGGGCCAGTAAACAGAGCTTCAGAAGGAGGTCCAATTGATGAAGAAGGGAAAGTACAAGGAGGAAAACAAAGATCCTCTAAGTGAAATGATTGCTCTCTTCACCAGAAGGATTCGGGAGGTGGAGCTCCCGCCTAAGTTCAAAATGCCAACTGATAGATTCTCCGGGACTGAGGATCCCCTAAGCCACTTAGAGAGCTTCGTTTAACAAATAGAGGTACAGAACACGACCAGGGCCGCTATATGTCGAATGTTCCCCACTACACTCACGGATTATGCTAAAACTTGGTTTAGGAAACTATCTGCCTGTAGTGTGGATTCCTTCACCAAGCTATCGACCAATTTCTGCTCACAATTCCAGGGAGTTAAGCCCCAATTGAAGAACCCAACTCATCTATAGTACGTGGTCGAGGAGAGAGGGGAAACCCTACGAGCTTATGTTGAGTGTTCAACATGGAAGTCATCCAGATAGAGGTCTTCACCGAGAAAGAAACCTTCACCAACTTCCGAAGAAACCTGTGGGTGGGAAAGCTTTTCCGATCTTTTACCAAAAGACCTCCGAAAACCTATCAAGAAGCCTATGATCGGGCTCTAGAGCAGATTGAGGTCGACGAACAGCTTAAGGTCAAGATGGAACACGACTACATGAGAACCGTAAAATGATAAAAGAAGGAAGCTCCCAGACCCGAGCAAGCTCAGAAAATCCAGAACAAACTCACCCAAAAAATCAACATACCGATTCCCTCTTTCTCAACCCAGATCGGAAAGGTATCCAGAAAAACGAACTCCGTTGCAAGCTTCACCACCTCCCAGGACAGTGGCCCCAATAGCTCGCGATAAGAGGGGGTACGATCATTACACTCCCTTAAATGTGTGCCGTGAAACAGTCTATCTCACTATTCGGGACAAAGGTTTATTACAGAAGCCCGCTCCCATGAAAGTCCTGGTCGGTAAAAGAAAACACTATAAATATTGTGACTTTCACGAGGACGTGGGGCACAACACCTCAGAGTGTTACAACCTGCGGAATCAAATCGAGGCTTTGATAAGAGGAGGATCTCTGGTGGAACTCTTCAAGCAAATCAAGGAGAACATTAAAACTGGAAGAGAAGTACAAGCCGAGATCCGAGAGCATACCAAGAAAAGAAAGGGGGAACAGGCGGATCTGATGCAACATATTCAGATAATAAATACTATCAGCGGAGGGACCTACTCTGGCTGGCACCTCCAACAGTTCCAGGAAAAACCATACGAGGAAAGTTTCATACGGACGGAGGGCGGGATATCTTCAAGGTCGACTAGAGACCGACCGACCCCTCCCAACTGTCACAGATCATTTTCACCGAAGCGGATGTCTACAACACCGTGCAACCTCATGATGACCCCATGGTGATCACGGTACAGATTGTCAACCGCATGGTCCACCGTGTGCTTGTCGACACAGGTAGCAGCGTTGAAGTCCTATTTAAAGATACCTTGGAAAAGCTAAACTTGAAACAGTGGTGTTACAATAGCTACACTACCCCGCTATATGGGTTCACTGGGGAATCAATCACACCCTTGGGATCAAAAATCCTACCAGTAATCATTAGAGCCACACCACTTTAGCAGAATATCATGACCGACTTCGTGGTGGTGGATACCCCATCGGCCTACAATACAATATTACGAAGGCCATTTTTATCATCCTTGAAAGGGGTCCTTTCCATTTACCACAATGTCCTGAAGATCCCAGTAGGAGACAAGGTGGGGGAAGTTCGGGGTGATCAACAAGCAGCCAGGAGATGTTATACAGTGTCGGCCAACCCAGCGGCTCTAGGAAAACAACTCGCCCAAGTGACAATGATCCAAGACAAGGCAACCCCTACATTAAACCTAGGATATGTAAGGTCCACCGATCACCCTAAAGACGACCTCATAATACCCGACATGGAGAAACAAATAAGGGAATGGGACAGCGGCCATCCAGTGGATAAGTTAGAAGAGATTTCTATCCGAGTGGGCGATCCCTAGAAGGTCGTCAAAATCGGTGCCACCCTTGAGCCAGGAGTGAAAGAGGGTTCCCCGATAGATTGCATGGAGAAGCCCAGGCTCCAGTACTCCTGTGGGGGCACATTCCGGTCACGTCTGGCTTGTCTTTTGGTTACTTTAAAGCCGAATCGGCCTTCCCTGCTCTTGTGGGGTGACTTTACCGGGCTTCTTGATTATCAATTGAAGGTGGAAAATTTCTCTTTACAGGGGCCAAATTTCCCTATTAACATAAGTCCCCTCTAACTTGAACACCGGTGGTAGAGTTGGAGTTGGAGTCAGATTCCTTGTTTAATTGAGAAAGTTTTTCGCCATAAAGATAATTAATGAAAGCGAAATTTTCTCATTAATTACCCAACATTTTGAATTTGAAATTATGTGTTATTCGAACAAAAACGGCTGTAATACGGTGATGATCTTCCCGAGGATATCGCCCATAGACCTCTATTTAAGCCCGGTCTGACCGTCACCTTCTTCATACTTCCTCAAATCTCAACCTTTCAAATTTATTCTTCCACGTTTTCTCTACCAAAATATTTCACTTGCTCTCTTACCTCTCTTTCCCATCGATGTCGACTTCCACAGATAGTGTTGATGCCTTGGCGGAGGGCTCTGGGGGCCCTAACCTAGCTTCTCTTAAGCGGGTGCGAGGGATTTCAAGCGATGAGCAATCCTCCCCCCTTCGCCATCGCCGTCGTTCAAACAGGAACGCTTCTATAGGCTCTGGCTTTTCGAACTGGCCTGACAACCCTCTGAACTTAGTCGACGAAGACTCTAAAGTCGGGGAGAGATTAGATACGGTCGAGAGGGCTCAAGTCACGGTGGTGGAGCTTCCTCCAGTGATAATCCTTCCTTTCAAACCCAGGGTCATCCCCGACTCTACTGTCGATCCTCAGTAGATCGGTCATCTACGGGACAAGTATGGTATTCCTGATACCGTTTCTCTAACCGTCACCTATCGAAACTACGATGCTTTTAGCCCGCCCAAAGGAGTGCTTCCTATCCATTTCGTGGCTTTAAAGAGCAGAGTGAGGCTTCCTCTCCACCCTACCCTACTGCGGGCTCTCAATGCCATTCAGTTGGCTCCGCTTCAACTGATGCCCGGCTTCTGGAGGCATCTAATCAGCTTCCTGGTATTGTAGAGGGAGCAATACGAGCTGAGCGGTGTAACCAGAGAGCCCGGTGCGGAGGAGCTCGCCTTTCTTTTCCAGATCAGTAGTCTGACAGGAGTTCCACGAGGCTAATTCTATGACAAGGCTAAGAATAGGCTCAATTTTATCATCCCCGAGGCTTTAAAGAAGGACCCCGCTTGGAAAGAAGACTGGGTATTGCTTGGGGGAGACTGGAGGAGCTCCATCTTCATCGGCGGGCATGAGCTAGAGGTTTTTACCGTCTTTAGTGACAAACCCACCTGGGGTCGGGATTCCTTGCCCGATGAATCTGAAGTCGTGTTAAAGACCATCCTAGCTATAAATTATTTGAATCTAAAGTTTTCGACCGCCGACCCCCTATATCCCCACAGGGTAAATAGGTACCTGCGGATATCTCGATCTATCTTGCTTTTCTTTTTCTTTTTTCTTATTTGAGGGTTCAGTTCTGATAATCTTGATTCTTTTCTCTAACAGTATTTGTTATTGCTCCAGCTTCTCGCGAAGCCTGACAAGCTGGGATACCTCCTCCTCCTTCCAGATCGTTTCCGGGAGCTTTCTCGACTATTTCGAAGAAGGGGGGGTTAACCACTAAGGTAGCTGCCCTATTCGTTCATTCCCCTTCTCCTTCCCAAGTGAAGTCCAAGATGGCTCTTCTGGCATCTCGGGCTGCGAAGGCTTTAAACCGAGGAGAGTATGCTTCCCAAGTCGTCAATAAGTCTGTCCCTGCCCCTCCTCCAGAAGTATTGCTCCAAACGATCCCTCCCGAGTCCCGCTACCCCTCTCTGCAGATCCGGTTGTATCTCGGGTAATAGAGGTTCCCTGGGAGCCTGATGCCAATTTTTCTGATGTCGCCCCTTCTCGCCCCCACCAGCAATCAAGGTCGGTGGGTCACGATGAGGTCCTTAAGCAATTTGTGGCATCTTGGCCAGGCGGCGAGCTTTCTAGAATGTCCGCGATGCCGTAGACATCTTGATCATCAAAGGGTCCGTCTTTTTAGCAGAGGTAAAATGTCGGTTTTACTTCTTCATTGAGCTACTTGACTTGTCATTTTCTAACATGATTTTCCTTTACAGGCTTTCAAGTTTTAGGTGGCCATGGGGCATCAGGTATCCTTTCTCCATGATCAGGCAGCCAAGGCTGAGGCTGAAGCTGAGCGAACCATGGGGTTGCTAGCGCGGGCTTAGACCCTGGTCCAAGAGATGACCTCTAGCCAACAGCGAATGGAGACACAGCTAGCTGAGCTTCAATGTGATCATGATAGGCTGAAGCTAGCTTTTGATCAAGAGACTCTCCAGTTGAAGTAGCCGGCTAGCCAGCGAGATGACTTGAGGGAAGAGGCAAAGGCCCTAGATGTTGAAAACCAAAACTTGCAGGCTCGAGTTACCTAGCTCCAAACAGAAATGGAAGCCTGTTATAGCGAGGAGTACTTCTATGCAAACTATCAGGTTACAGAGGCTCTCCCTCTTCCATTTGATCTCTCCAGCATTACTGGTTGGGATAGAGCGGAGATCATGTTACGGGCTACAGAGATGTCTCTCCCCAAAACTGATGGAGCTAGTCCTACCGGGGAAGAAGCTGGTCCTTCTAGGGAGGGATCTGAGAAGCAGTTTAAGGTGCCAAATCCCCCCCCCCCCTCTCATGTTCCATCATTTCCATCATTTGGTCCC
Organism: Dipteronia dyeriana; assembly: GCA_032871835.1. NCBI lineage: Eukaryota > Viridiplantae > Streptophyta > Magnoliopsida > Sapindales > Sapindaceae > Dipteronia > Dipteronia dyeriana. The sequence goes on along the minus strand of CM065301.1, from coordinate 18,507,749 downwards.
GGTGAATCCTCGGAGGGGGTTCATAACGAGGAGCTAGAAAAAGGCCTCACGGAAGCTTGAGATCCTCCTGCAGTGCTCTCAAGAATTGGGTCAACAGAAGGTGGGACCGTGCCTAAGTCGGTGACCATCCTTCTTGATGCAGCTATTCCTCCTAAAGTTATGGCTGTGATTAATCAAATCGTGGAGGAAGATCCTGTTTACCCCGAGGAGGCCGGGGCTGATCCACAGAAGGAAATGGCGGAAGTGGAGGAAACGGTAGATGCAGATGATCAGAATGAGCCGCGATTGGAGAGGAGAGCAGGGGGCGAGGTCCATTCTGTGGAGGAGGAAGTTGAAGGCCCTCAAGAAGATGAAGAAGCTTGAGTTCTCTTCCATGTAATTTATTTTGAATGCCCAGAAAAAGAGGTGTCATCCTATCTTCAACTGTGTTTGATCTCTTATTAGTTTTCCTTTATAACTCGGAACCAGGGATTGGGCCCCCCTTGTTTGTAGTAGCCTTGTTGGGGGATAGGCTCCCTTACTTGATAATAAAAGTTTAATCTCATATATAAATCTTGCTCCCATGTACTTGCTTGATCGTCTAGCTTTTATATCGAAGCGAGCTATCTTTGGGAAAAATTAAGATAAGAAAAACAAGTTATTGGCATTGAGCCCCTATACCAATGGAACTCCTAGCTCCACTTCTTCGGCTGACAGTCCTCTTGTTTGATTGTGGGTTTGCTGTAGTAAGTAACCCTGTATCAAGAAGAGCTAGTAAAATAACATGAGCATTTAGAGTTTAAGTAAGTCGAGCATTTAGAGTTTAATCTCATATCTAAATCTTGCTCCCATGTACTTGCTTGATCGTCCAGCTTTTATATCGAAGCGAGCTATCTTTGGGAAAAATTAAGATAAGAAAAACAAGTTATTGGCATTGAGCCCCTATACCAATGGAACTTCTAGCTCCACTTCTTCAACTGACAGTCCCCTTGTTTGATTGTGGGTTTGCTGTAGTAAGTAACCCTGTGTCAAGGAGAGCTAGTAAAATAACAGGAGCATTTAGAGTTTAAGTAAGTCGAGCCCTCCATCCCCGAGCCCATTTGGGAGGTTGTAGCCTGAGTAGAACATTAAGTGGAGAATTGTTTAGTCCCTTCTTAGGCTCGGGATCAGGAGGGCTTCCGGGCTTTCAAGCTCGATTCCTTCTTGGAGGTGGTAGCCCGACCAAGGCATCTGGAGCGCTATCTGGCTATTTCCTGGTCTGGATGGCAACTATGCTCTTAAACTCAGATCGTTCTTGGGGGTGGTAGTCCGACCAAGTCATCAAGAGGGTTATCTAGCTATTTCCTGGTCTCGAGATCTGGATGGCAACTATGCTCTTACACTCATATCCTTCTTGGGGGTGGTAGCCCGACCAAGGTATCAGGAACGCTATCTAGCTATTTCCTGGTCTCGAGATCTGGATGGAAACTATGCTCTTACACTCAGACCCTTCTTGGGGGTGGTAGCCCGACCAAGGCATCAGGAGAGCTATCTAGCTATTTCCTGGTCTCGAGATCTGGATGGCAACTATGCTCTTACACTCAGACCATTCTTGGGGGTGGTAGCCCGACCAAGGCATCAGGAGTGCTATCTACCTATTTCCTGGTCTCGATATCTGGATGGCAACTATGCTCTTACACTTAGATCCTTCTTGGGGGAGGTCACCCGACCAAGGCATCAAGGGTGATGAGGGGGCTTCCCCGATCAATCCCTAGTCTCGAGATCTAGATGAAAACTATGCTCTTACACTCAGACCCTTCTTGGCTGAGGGTGGTGCCCGACCGAGGCATCAAAAAAAGCGAGGGGGCTTCCCCGGCTTACCCCTGGTCTTGAGGCGATAATGTTGAAACTTTCCATGTATACCCAAATCATTATAGGACATAGCCGAAGATGGAGTAAACAAGAAAACAAATGAGCTCTATTGATATGGGAGATGGAGTACAATACTGTCAAAATAAAAAGAAACTAGTCGGAGGTTGCCTGCTCCTGAGTCCCCTGTTTAAGAGTAGAATTTCCTTAGGGGATCCCTCTTTGGTATCTCGCTACTTTCTCAGCTATTCTTGCTTTTCTTCCAGGAGGTCCAAGTTAGCTTGGATCTTGCTTTCGTTGCTCCCCGATTCGAATCGTTGGACTCTAAAGGAGGTCAACTTGTGCTCTACAGGTAGGACTGTTTCAACCTTGTAGGTCAGCGAGTAGGACATTCCACCGGTAGCTGTTCTCTTTATAGTGCGGTAAGCCCAGAGAACCTCGGGAAGCTACTCTACTCATATACCTTTCTTCGTACTTCTATATCAGGCATCACAAGTCCTTCTTCAGGGTAATCGATGGATCCCGCGTTTTCCAGGTGTAGTGTAAGGGCTATCACATCTTGGATAGTCGTCACCTGTGCGAGTTGCTTTGCTAGAATTGCTGGGTTAGCTGACACTGCGTAGCATTTCCTAGCTGATTGCTGATCACCCCGAACCTCTCCCACCTTGTCTCATACCGGGAACTTCAAGACATTGTGGTAAATAGAAAGGACCCCTTTCAAAGATGACAGAAATGGCATCCATAATATTGTATTGTATGCCGACGAGGTATCCACCACTATGAAGTCAGTCATGATATTCTGCTGGAGAGGTACGGCTCCAATGACCACTGTTAGGACTTTTGATCCTACGGGTGAGATGGAGTCCCCAATGAACCCGTATAATGGAGTAGAGCAATTGTTGTAGCACCAATGCTTCAAGTTCAGCTTCTCCAAGGTATCTTTGAACAAAATGTCGACGCTGCTAACTGTGTCGACCAGCACGCGGTGCACAATGAAGTTGGCAATTTGTAATGTAATAACCATGGGATCATCATATGGTTGCACGGTGTTAAAGACAACTGCCTCAGTGAAAATGATCTGAGACAGCTGTGAGGGGCTGGTCGGTCTCTGGTCGACCTTACGAGGGACCATCCTCGCATGGTTTTTCCTAAAATTGTTGGAGATGCAGGCCAGAATGGGACCTCTGCTGATAGTGTGAATTACCTGAATCTATTGCATCAGGTCTGCCTGATCTCCCTTCCTCTTCTCAGCGTGTTTCCATATCTCGGCTTAGACCTCCCATCCAGTTTGAATATTCTCTCTAACTTGTTGTAAGAACTCTATCAAGCATCCTCCCCTTATCAAAGCCTCAATCTAGTTCCGCAGGTTGTAGCATTCTGAGGTGTTGAGCCCTACGTCCTCATGAAAGTCGCAATATTTATAACGATTTCTATTGTCGACCGAGACTTTCATGGGAGCGGGCTTCTGTAACAAACCCTTGTCCCGAATAGTGAGGTAGATTGTTTCTCGAGATGCATTCAATGGAGTGTAATGGTCGCATCCCCTTTCATCGCGGGCTATAGGGGCCACTGTCCTGGGAGGTGGTAAAGCTTGAGGAGGAGTCCGTTTATCTGCATACCTTTCTGGTCGGGCCTGAGGAAGAGGGAAACCGTATGTTGATTTATTAGGTGGTTTGGTCCGGCTCTTTTAATCTTGTTGGGGTCTGGGAACTTCCTTCTTTTTTCATTTTTCAGCTCTCATGTCGTCATGCTCCATCTTGATCTTGAGCTGTTCGTCGACCTCGATTTGTTCCAGATCCCGATCATAGGCTTCCTAGTAGGTTTTCGAAGATCTCTTGCAAAAGACCGGAATAGTTTTCCCGCCCAAAGTTTCTCCTGAAGTTGGCGAGGGTTTCTCTCTCAGTAAAGACCATCATCAGGATGACTTCCTTGTGGAAACGCTCGACATAAGCCCGGAGAGTTTCCCCTCTTTTCTGGATCACATATTGTAGATGAATCGGGTTCTTCAGTTGGGGCTTAACCCCTTGGAACTGTGAGCAGAAGTCAGTTTATAAGTTGGTGAAGGAATCTACGCTCCCTGCGGGTAGTTTTCTAAACCAGGTCTTAGCATAATCCGTGAGTGTAGTAGGAAACATTCGACACATAGCGGCCCTGGTTGTGATATAGACCTCCATCTATTGAACGAAGCTCTCTAAGTGGCTCAGCGGATCTTCAGTTTTGGAGAACCTGTCAGCTGGCATTTTGAACTTAAGTAGGAGCTCTGCCTCCCGGATCCTTCTAGTGAAGGGGGCGTTCATTTCACTCAGAGGATCTTTCTTATCCTTCTTGTATTTCCCCTTCTTCATCAATAGGACCTCTTTTGTATAGCTCTGTCAACTGGTCCCTTAGTCGCTTGCTTTCGGACGTCCTTGAGTCGATCTCGGATTCCTCACCATCAGATCCCTCTGATGAAATGCTAATCCCTACCTGATTCCTTCTTTGGAAGGGGCTTGCTCGGGGACAATACTGACTTTCTTCTTCTCTGCCTCGGCCTTCCCTCCTTACAGTCGTTGGGTGGAGGAGCTCTTCCCGTCCCCGGGAAAGAACATCTACCGCGGATTTGACTTATCATGGTTGATAGTGTGGCAGCGCTTCGGGAACATGGGGTATAGGCCTAGCCTATCCCTGATCGAGGTCGGGAGCCCCACTCTGTTGCGAGTTGATTCCCGAGGGGCTGGCCCCAGGCGATCAAAGGAGGGTTGCCTAGCCCCAGGCCTGCTTGATTCCCCTTGATTGCAGAGACCCGTTTGTTGGATAGCTATACCCTCAGTGAGTAATCAAAGGCGGACATTCTCTATAAAGGCCGCCGCTTGTTGGTCAAGCTCGACCTGGCTTTACAGAGGAGGATCTAGAGCCCGCACAGTAGCTGGATGGATGGGAATCTGGCTATAGAGCCCAGATTTTTTCCTTTTCCTCGGAACCTTTCACATTGATGTAGTAGAAGGTTGTCCCGAGGTTCCCTGCTGCCCTTGAGAGGAGCAGAGCTTCATGGTGATTTTGAAATAAATAACTTTTTGAATGTAAAAAGATGGTGGTGTGAGAGGTTCCCCACAGACGGTGCCAGAAAGTGTTGACAGGAAATTTGCTCGAGATGAGAAATTCCAGTTAACACCCTCGAGACCACTACCACGAAAGTGGTGGCCGAGGTCGGTACCATTGGTTCTCGGCTTGTTTAAGAGAGATACGTGAGGTAATAACACTAAATGAGAGCTCTATATTTGATATATTGCTTTAAGATACAAATAACTCTCTTATCTGCTCACAATCTCTCGAAGGCGTATGGTGGTGGCACCTTGGTGCCTGTCGAATAGTGGGGATGAAGGTGACCGTGTTCTGTAATCAGAATTTAGGCCCTCCTTCTATGTGTATGTCTGTTGTTTATAATTTTCTGTCTCTGTCATTCGTTCTTTTTTGTCTATCTCTTTTCCCCTTGCTTGGCTTCACATATATATATCGTCCAAGTAGGTTTTTAGTTTACAAATACTCTAACGTAATCTCATGAATCTGTTCCATCCTTATCGGGCGGGATTTGTTATTTAAGTTTTAATTGTTTCCGGATTCGATGACATCGTTGACGAAGATAAGTTGGTTCCCTTATTTAAATTTAAACTCTTGACGTGCATGTGGATATCATATGGAGATGATCATGTGTGCATTCGTACCATCGATCTTCATGGAGGTCACCCTGCCAGCTGCCTGTTGCCCCGTAGTGCGAGGTGGATCCATGCTTTGGCTATATTCTTAAAAGCTTAAGATGGATTTTCCCTTACCTGTGGGGGCTTGAGGTGCTTTTGTAGACCTCTCTGGGAGGTAGCTGGGGTAGTGTAGATCCAGGCGTGATTCTTCCCTCATGCCCAGAAAGGACAGCGGGCTTCTAGAGAGGTTGGCGGGCTTCTTTCGAATGTCCCTTGAGCTTGGAGACTTCCCCTAGAATTTATGGGCAGTTGTGGAGCTCGACCTTTCAGCCGAGGTTCCCCGATAGATGGCTTGGAGAAGCCCGGGCTCCAGTACTCCTGTAGGGGCTCGTCCCGGTCGCGTCTGGCTTGTCTTCTGATAACTTTGAAGCCGAACCGACCTTCTCTGCTCTTGTAGGGTAGCTTTACCGATCTTCATGATTATCGATAGAATGTGGAAAATTTCTCTTTGACCCCTGGCCAAATTTCCATATTAACATTAATAAATGGGGGAGCCTATTCCCCAATAAGGCTACATCAGACAGGGAGCCCAACACTGATTCCGGACTACAAAAAAAAATGAAATGATAAATGATCAAGCACGTGTAAATATGGGATGCCCACCCCCTTTTTCGGGCATTCAAAATAAACTACAAGAAAGAGAATTCAAATTGATGCATCCTCGTGATACCCTCCAGCCTCCTCTTCCACCGGATGAACCTCGCCCCATGTTCCCTTTTCTGGTGGTCGCTCATTCTGGTTAGTTGCCTCTACCGCCTCCGCCACCTTCTCCTGAGGATGCTCCTTGATTGCATGATGATCAGCGGGATCCTCCTCTACTACCTTATTGACCACCACCATGACCTCAAGAGGTATGGTTGCATCAAGAAAGTTGGCCACTGACTCTGGCATAATCTCGCACACTGCTGTCTCCTCTCTTAAAAGTTCTGTGGAAGGATCTCATGTTTCGGTAAGGCCTCCTTCTAACTCCTTGGGTTGGACCCCCCTCAAGGGTTAGCCAGGACATGACACTGGGAAGGTCGAAAAAGGAGGAGGCAGATCTGGTACTTCAGACCTCTTCTCAGCTCCCTCCCCAGTAGAAGGACCTGTTTCATCAATTTTATGGAGAGACATCTCTGTAGCCCGAGACATAACCTCTTCCCTGTCCCAGCCGGTGATGCTGGAGAGATCAAATAGGATGGAGAGGGCTTCCGTAACTTGGAAGGAGGCATAGAAATACCCCTCACTTAAAGAGGCTTCCACCTCAGCCTGGAGGTTGGCAATTTGGCCCTCCAGAGCTTAGTTCTAGACATTCAGCGCCTGAGCCTCTCTCTTCCAGTCATTCCTCTGGTTGGCTCGTCGCTTTGACAGAAGAGTTTCCTAATCAAAAGACCGTTTCAATCTCTCGTGGTCACACTGGAGCTTAGCCAGTTGTGTTTCCATTCCCCTCTGGCTAGAGGTCATCTCTTAGACCAAGGCTTGAGCCCGCGCCAGCAATCTCTTGGCTCGCTCAGCCTCAGCCTCAACCTTAGCTGCCCAATCGCGAAGAGAAGCTACCTAATGTCCCATGGCCACTTGAAACTTGAAGGTCTACAAAGGGAATTCATGTTAGGAAATGATAAATCAAGCTACTGAATGAGGAAGTAAAAACGACGATTACCTCGGCTAGGAAGGCAGACCCTTTGGAAACCATGATGTCCACAAGCATTGAGGTCATCCTAGAAAGCCCACTACCCGGCCAGGATGCAACGAATTGCTTCAGGACCTTGTCCTGACCCGCCGAGCTTGACTACTAGTGATGGAGAGAGTGAGGATCTTAGGAGTACCGACCTCGGGATCCCTGGGAACATGAAACTACCTGGGTTGCAGCAGGATCAGTAGAAGGGGAAAATGTAATTGGGAAAGCTTTAGTTGAATTAGGAACCACTGGTGAGGGGGCAGAGGTGGACGTATCAGTGGCTTGGGAAGTGGGCCCTCCTCGATTTAGAGCCTTTGCTGTCTAAGATGCGAGAACAGCCATCTTGGACTTCATCTGGAAAGCCGATGGAGCAGGAATGAGCGCGGAAACAACCATAATGATTGGCCCACCTTTTTTTGAAGCAATCGAGAAAGCTCACGGGGATGAACTGGAAGGAGGAGGAGGGGTCTGAGCTTGAAGGGCTTCGCGAGAAGCTGGAGCAACAACAAACACTGTTAAGAAAAGGGTTAAGACCATCAGAACTTAACCATTCAACAACCCAAAAGCATGATGGTGCAAGATACTTACGAGGAGTAGTATCGGATATCCGAAGATAGCGGTTTACCCTAGGGGATCAAAAGTTTCAGCACTCAGGAACTTCAGATTCAAGTAGTTCTTGGCGAGGATGGCCTTCAGTACCACCTCAGATTCGGCGGGAAAGGAGTCTCGTTCTCATGAGGGATTATCATTAAAAGTGGTCGGAATAGTGAACTCATTCCCGCCTATAAAAATCGAGCTCCTCCAATCATTGCCAGCCAATACCCATTCCTCCTTCCTGGCCGAGTCCTTCCTTGAAGCCTCAGGGATGATGAAATTGAATTTGTTCTTGGCCTTGGCGTAAAACTGACCTCGAGAGACCCCATCCAAGCTCCCAATCTGGAAAAGGAAAGCAAGTTCCTCTACCCCAGGCTCTCCAGTTTTCTTGCTTAGCTCGCACTGCTCCATCCATAGCACCAAGAAGCCGACTAGGTGCCTCTAGAAGCCGGGCGTTAGAAGGACCGGAGCCAGTTGAAGGGTGTTGAATGCCCACCAACGGGTAGGATAAAGAGTGAGCCTTACCCCGCTCTCAAAGGTGGCAACATGAATAGGAAGTACGTCTTTGGGCGGGCTGAAGACATCATAATTTCTATAGGGAATTGTGAGAGAGACGGTGTCAGGGATGCCGTATTTGTCCCGAAGGTGATTAATCGACTGTGGGTCAAAGGTAGAATCAGGAATGACCCTAGATTCTAGAGAAAGAGGCATCACTGAAGGAAGCCCCGCCACCTTAACTTGAACCTCCCCGGCGGTGCTAACCTTCTCTCTTACGTCTGAGTCTTCATCAACCAACTTCAGAGGGTTGTCGTGCTGATTCAAGAAGTCGGAGCCGATGGAGACGTTCCTACTAGAACGGTGGTGCTGATGGGCCAGGGAAGTATCCTTGTCGCTCGACATTCCTCACACTCATTTTCGAGGAACCAGGTTAGAGCCTCTAGTGCCCTCGACCAAGGCTTCGATGATATCTTAGGAATTCGACATTGATGGGTGAAAATAACTTGAAAATAAGCGAAATATAAAGGGAAATCGACAGAGGGTAGCAAGAAAGAAGGAATCTGAAAATTTGGAAATTGAAAGAAAGCGTGAAGAAATGGATTGTGAGGCCGAGGTTAAATAGAGGTTAAGGGTAATGATGTCGGCGATATCCTCGGGAAGATCATCTAGAGCCACGGAGAGAGCCGTAGTACAGCCGTTTTTCCTTGAAAAACACACTAATTCAAATTCAATATTGGATAATTAATGATAAGATTTAGTTCAAAATTCTCATTAATTGTTTTATAATGGAAAATTTTCCCAATTAAACAAGGAATCTGACTCCAACCCCAACTCTACCTCCGGTGTTCAAGTCAGAGGGGACTTCTGTTAATAGTAAAATTTGGCCAGGGGTCAAAGAGAAATTTTCCACTTTCCCTTCACAAGTCAAAGCCCATAATCGACGTTCATGAAACCCGGGTAGACCATAAAGCTACCCCACATAAGCTGGGAAGGCCGGCCCCGCTTCAAAACTATCAGAAAGTAAGCTAGACAAAACCAGGACGAGCTCCCACACGAACACTGGAACCCGGGCTTTTCCAGGCCACCTATCGGGGAACCTCGGTTCCTGAGGTCGAGCTCCTTAACCACCCCTGAAAGCCAAGGTGGGTCTCCAAGCTCAAGAAACATTCGAAAGAAGCCCGCCAAGCAAAGTAGGCCCCCTCCGGCTTAAATCTTTCAGAGGACAAACTTAACAGTAGTCTTAGACAGAAGCCCACCAACCTCTCCAGAAGCCCGCTGTCCCTGCTGGGCATGAAAGAGAAATCATGCCTAAATCTAAACTACCCCGGCTACCTCCCAGGAATGTCTACAGGGACACCTCAAGTTCCATAGGGTCAGGGAAAATCCATCCCAAGCTTCTAAGAACAGAGTCGAAGCATGGATCTACCTCGCTCTATAAGACGACATGCAGCTAGCTCGATGACCTCCATAAAAAATCATGTCATGATAACATACAATATCATATATATGTGATAACCAACATTAATTCCGTATACGTGTAAGTCAAGAGTTTGGTTCCTAAAAGGAAACAAACTCATTTTCATTAACAATATCATCGTTTTCGCTAATTCCTCAGGGTCAACAACTTTTAAATAAAGGATCTCGCCCGATAGGGAAGAAACAGATTCGTAGGATCGTGGCAGGATATCAGCGAATTCAAACCTACTTGGACCAGATATAAATAGGGCCAAGCATGACACAGAAAAAGATATATGAAAAAGGTGAAATAGAAATAGACAAAAAACAGAAGAAGAACGACAGATAGAAGAAAAGAAAAGAAGAGATGAAGGCCTAAATTATGTATTCAGAACACGGCCGCCATTGTTTCCACTATTCGACAATCACAAAGTTGCCACCTTCCTAGGTCCTAGAGAGACTGTGGCATATGAGAGAGTGATCTGTATATCGAAGCAAGTAATCAATAATAAAAGCTCATATTTGTATTATTACAATCCAGCCTCTCGTTTACCTCTAAACAGGTCAGGTATCAAAGGTACCGACCCCGGCCACCACTTCCGTGGTAGTGGTCTCGAGGGTGTTAGCTGTAATTCCTCACTCTGAGCGAATTTCCTGTTAACACGATTGCCTAACTTGACGACCTCCATGAAGAATCATGCCATAGGTACACACAATATCATATTTACACTCCAACGAACATTAAAACTCTACGTACGCGTAAGGTAAGAGGTTGAGTCCAAAAGGGAAACGAATTGGTCTCCACCAAAGATATTCTCGAATCTGTTGTTAACCCAAAGTCAATGATTTTTAAATAAAAGATCTCGCCCGATAAGGAGGGAAGGGATTCAGAGAACCAGGGTGAGAGATCCACAAGTTTAAACCATTCGGGTAATGTATAAATATGCCCAAGCATGATCGACATAAAGGGGAAAAAGGAAAAATAAGGGGAAAGAGCGACATAGGAGAATCGACAATTGAAAGTACAAGAGGCAAAGAGAGTTTTAGAAATCGACAATTGAAATTATATTGTATAATATAATATAATATAATATATATAATGTATAATACATATGTTAACGGGAAATTTACTTAGGATGAGAAATCCCTATTAACACCCTCGAGACCACTACCACGGAGGTGGTGGCCAGGGTTGGTATCGTTGATACCTGACCTGATCTTGTATGAATATGAAGGAGGATGAAACAGGAGGTAGGAGACAAGCCATCCCGCCCGTCGGGCTTCGTGCTTATTAAGTAGATCTGGGGAGCTCGAGGTTCTCTTACTGGTGCGAAGGAGGTGATCTTGGACCTTGTTCCTCGGTCGGGGTCGGAGCCAGTCCTGGTACCCAGAGCCTGGTTCTGGAGCCCGATTGCTTCCTGTAATACCCCGACCTCGATAGCAACTAAGAAAGGAGGGTTATCTAACTCCAGTGTCGGAGAGCTCGATTTCTTCCCTAGAGAGGATACAAGAAGAGCTCATCGACTCCCTTCAAACTAGTTTGGGCGGTTTCTCTTCATCATGATGTGCGACTTTGGCGTGTAGATGAGAGGATAAGAGTGTTAGGTCCAGCGGGGTAGGAATATAGATTCGGTTCCTTAGGTCTTCATTGTTGTTTCCCGATCTCATGTAAGAAAAATAAGAGAACTATGACCAATGAGATCGGTACCTAGCCCGCATACACACATGCGTAATACAGTAGATAATAGGAAAAAGACAAGTATTATATAGATGGAGGTGGACTGACCAAAGGGGGAAAAAGCATCACGAGTAATCACATACTGAAAAACCCCTAGGCAGTATCCAAAGGAAGGAGGAATACCCTTCCTTGTATATATATATAAATATATATACATCATGCGATGCTCCGAGTAGGTTACAAAGATGTCAAAGTAGTATAACGTATATGCTCCAGGGAGCTTACAACAATGAGTGTTTACCGATACCAGTATTTTTCTGATCGGGGTACATATACAATGATGATGTAGAGAGAACTTTTAACGAAGCATGCGTCTTCTGTCAATAATCGGAGACCGCTCACTATGCCTTTTACAAGCATATTTATACATGGTGACTACCTTGGCGTGCAAGTCCAAGACTCTTCAATTAGTCTTTGTTTCCTTATCGAATACGATTCTTCCTTTCATGTAGTTGATCGGCCTGTAGCTATTATCTTGGAGAAGATATGATTGTTTCCTCTTCGGACTCTTCCTTCCTTGATAGGCGGGATTTTCTGTTATAGTTGACCTCAAAGAATCGGACATGAAGGATATCTTGGAGGTAAAGGTATTTGTTTCCTCTTAGGATTCTTTAACTAATTGTGGCCATTAAAGAGTTGAATATTCTCTTATTTATGGCGCTGATCATATCATTAATAGGGTTGACTACCTCTACTAATATGGTTGACCTCATTAATGGTACTATAAATGTCATAAAAGTCAACCCTCTCTTCCTGCGTTGTCGAGAGGAGAGCTCTAGTTCTACATGTCACTTTGGAGAGGTACTTCATGGAGGTTACCTGAAGTGACATTTGATATTCCTTGAGGGCGAGGTACCCTAGGATCCAGTATACTGGTGGGATCCCCCAGGAACCTCTCGATTGTCACGGAGCTAGATCGATCATGTTGGTTTTCTCATGGAGCTTGTGCTAACCATTTCAGAGGTGAAATATCCCATAGGGTTCCAACCTTGTAGTTGGGAGCTTGGTTTAGCTACGTCGAGCTTTATCATGGAGCTTGACCTAATTATACAGGCCTCATAGCGGGGTAACGGGCTTGGCTAGCAAGCCCCGGTAAGGTGTTCGCCAAAAACAGGCGACCTTGGCTTGCTTCTGGAAGGGTGGAGAGGTACGCTCGAGTACTGCTCTTGCTACTTCATTTAACCATGCCAGGATCTACAGTGGATCTTGGCACTTTTGGTGATAATGGGACTTTACGGGCTTCTTCCTTTTATGCTCGGATAGGTCAAGATTATACCTCGACGAGGTAGAATGGCCTTTGCAAGACAAGTTTGGCACCTTGAAGGTCTCCTAGTGAAAGTAGAGATAGTAGCAAGCTCTAGGAGAGTGTCACGAGATACCTTGATGTCGGAGGACCCAGGTCCTTTCACGTCGACCTAGCTTTGGGCTTTATCCCGGTATAAAGAGCTTGACGTGGTCTCGTCAGGCTTTATTTGGTAAGCCTAGACACGTGCGAGATGCTCAGATGGTATGTGGGGCCTCGTCTTGCTCCTACAGAATCGTGTGGTAGCTGGACCTCGGCGACCTTGATACCCCATCATATAAGCCGGATTTGGACCCTTGCATGAAGGTTGGGAAGTGGAAAATTCTTCTTTGGCCCCTAGCCAAATTTTGCTATTAACAGAAGTCCCCTCTGACTTGAACACCGGTAAGTATTTGGGGTTGGAGTCTGAATCTTGTACTACATAAAGATTTTTGCTTGTCGCTTCTTACTTGTAACCAGAATCGCTCACAGTGCTTGGCTTAGTGAACCAGGGTACTAGTCATTCCTGTTTTAGGAGTTTTGGTACATTTGGCGAAGAAGATCCTGGTAGGCAACTAAGGCCACTTTCTGACCAGGTCTTTATACATAGGCGAAACATAGGTGCATTCGGCGTACTTTTAAAATAAATGATCGATGGCGGACCACAGATGGGATATTCCCTTTGTGGAATTTCCGACGCTCTAGTCAGTGTAAAGTTTGGTAAGTGAGAAAGGTCACAAACCGTATTGCTCGATCATGTCAGATAAAGCTCTAGTTGCTAATCTGAAAGCCTAAAATTTCTGTTCCTAGAATTGATAGGCAACTATGCCACCCAGACCTTTCTTGACGGGGTTGGCCTAACCATGGCAACAGGATGACCTTTTGGTTGTTCAATTCTCATGATCTAGCAGGCAACCATGCTCTTACGCTTAGATCCTTCTTGGGAGAGGTCATCCGATCAAGGCATTCGGAACGCTAGCTACCCTGGTCTCAAGGTGATCATTGTCGAAGTACCATGGCGTTCCTCCCGGGGGGATTAATCCGGTCCAGGGCATCAGAAGAGCTATCTAGTTGTATCCAGGTATTTCGATCTGGATGGCAATAATGCATTTACATTCGGATCTTTCTTGGGGGTTGTAGCCCGACCAAGGCATCAGGAGCGCTTATCTAGCTATATCCTGGTATTTTGATCTGGATGGCAACTATGCTCTTACACTCAGATTCTTCTAGGGGGTCATAGCCCGACCAAGGCATCAGGAGCGCTATCTAGCTATATCCTGGTATTTTGATCCGGATGGCAATAATGCATTTACATTCTGATCCTTCTTGGGGGTCGTAGCCTGACCAAGGCATCAAGAGCGCTATCTAGCTATATCCCGGCATTTTGATCTGGATGGCAACTATGCTCTTACGCTCGGATCCTTCTTTGGGCTCGACCAAGGCATCAACAGCGCTATCTAGCTATATCCTGATATTTTGATCCGGATGGCAACTATGCTCTTACACTCGAATCCTTCTTGGGTGTCGTAGCCAGACCAAGGCATCAGGAGCGCTATCTAGCTATATCCTGGCATTTTGATCCGGATGGCAACTATGCTCTTACATTCGGATCCTTCTTGAGAGTCGTAGCCCGACTAAGGCATCAGGAGCGCTATCTAGCTATATCCTGGCATTTTGATCCGGATGGCAACTGTTCTTTTACACTCGGATCCTTCTTCGGGGAGGTCACTCGACCAAGGCATCAAGGGTGATGAGGGGGCTTCCCCGATCAATCCATGGTCTCGAGATCTGGATGGCAACTATGCTCTTACACTCAGACCCTTCTTGGCGGGGGGTGGTGCCCGGCCGAGGCATCAAAGGTAGTGAGAGGGATTCCCCGACTAGTCTCTGGTCATAATGAGATCACTGTCGAAATACTATGGTGATCCTCTTTAAAGGATTAATCCAGTCCAGGGCATTAGTATGGCTATCTAGCTCTCTTAGTCAAGGTGATCCTCTAAGAGGGATTCGATCCGATCTAGGGCATCAGTAGTGCGGTGTAGTTCTTCTGGTAATGGTGATCCTCTTGGAAGGATTTGATTCGGTCTAGGGCATCGGGAGTGCGGTGTAGCTCTCCTGGTGATGATGATCACATGAGATCTATTACGAATACCGAAATCGAAAGAGATGCAAACTCATGGCAGGCTAATACGAAGTTGTATCAATGCATGGTGGTATCGGTTGATAACTAGTCTCGCTCTAGGAGTTTTTTAACGAGTAGAATCTCTTGAGATGATCTGCATTATAAGTGTAGATAGTAGAATGGCTCTCCGCAAATGATGCTTTTTAAAGCAAACTAGAAGAAATTGTCTCACGCTAAGGTCATCGCCCCTCACACTTGGAGTACTGAGAAAATATTGAGCTTCTAGTCCCCAAGTGATGTAACCGGTTTGGAAGTTCGCTTGAGGTAGATGAGAGTCTTCAACAATCGTAATCGAGCTTGAGACCCCACTGTAAACGAATCAAGACCTTTGGGTGCTCCCTGAACGGATCGAGACATTGATGGCTCACTAGGGCATTGGAAGGCCCAGTATAAATGGGGAGGAGCCATCGGTATGATAACCTTCGAGAGCAAGCTGGTGTTTGCTAAGGTCGAGCCTGTGCCAGTCAAGGAGGATGGTTACTTCTTCACAACCTTCCAGGTAGAGCTGGCTCTACTTCACCCATTTGACTTAAGAGTCATTAATGGACGGAAAAGGGAGGGGATTAAGAAGAAAGCTGCTGAAATGGTTGCGTATGTTCCCATCGTAGTTGGCAAGTCTTAGGTTGTTGAAGCAAACCCGGCTCAAAATCCCCTGGTATAGTAGATGATCAATCCGAAAAGGGAGCTTCTCCTTCAAATAAAGGCCACAACTGAGATGGTTGTTTATATGGCAGGTAAGCCCCGGTTGATCCAGAAGTAGATGTTTCGGATGGAGAAAAATTCTCTCTCAGGGGACGTCAAACCAAAAGGAGAAGGAGTTGACCAAGGTAGTGAGGGGCGCAGTTGTTCTGAATGAAGACATGACAAGAATTGAGGCAACCATGGCTAATGTGCAGGTAACCCGGGAATGGATCCAACATGCATATGATGTGGAGAGACTAAGGTCCATGCGTCGTGCCATGCGAGGATTGCTCCAAATGAGGAGGTAAACTCGGAGGGAGTGGTTTAAACTCTGCATGGCAGTGCGGCTACCTTGGGAGCCAAGGTGGGTGCTTCATTTGCTGAAAGACGCTTCTGTGTTGCTTGCTAGGCAGCTCGAGCTCTTATTCCCTCTGACCTGATCATCATTAGAGGATGGATACCTAGAATAGATCATAGAGAAAGTTGAGAGTTACCTAGGTCCGCTCTGACTGAAGTCCGAAATTATTGAGAAGATGGATGCTCAGATGATGAGGAGGACTTGGTTCCCATTTCTGCTTTCATGTCTAGTCGTGTTGAGGTAGGAACTCCTTGAAGTCCTATGCTGCTGTAGATGCATGGGGGCTTCAAGTATGCCTACCTTTCTATCTGAATCTGTCAAAGTAGAAGTCTAGATTGGTGTTACCAAGGTAGGAGAGGTAAGAGAGGTCAAGGCTGATTGAAGTTGATCCAACCAAGGTGGTAGAAGCTAGCTCAGAGAAGTAGATCGAGACCAAGGTAGCTCGCTAGGGCGATGAATGGCCCCATACAAGTGGAGAGGAGAAATCGGCCTAGTAACTGTCTAGAGACATGCTCGGGATTCTAGAAGTTTCCCACGACGAAGAGAAGACTTTGGACCCCTCCGGGATGAGTGGTGACTCACTTCAGCATTGGATGACCCTTTATGAATGGAGATGGGCAACCTGTCTGGTACCGGTCCAGAGGTATACTTGGGATTTCAAGGAGCCCCCAACAACTGAGAGAAAGCTCTGGACCTTCCTGGAATGAACCAAGAATTTAGTGGCTCAATTGGGCGTTGACCGGCCCTGTATAAGAAGTAAGGAGCCACTTGGCCTTACAGTGAGGCTGTTGTTCCAGAGGTTAGCTTAGGTATATAGGAGTCCTTACCAATAGTGGGAAACCTCTGGGCTCTCTTCGATCAGATCGGGCATCGGTGGCTTGCTAGGGCGGTGAATGGCTAGGTAAACATGAAGCCACCGGTCTAGTACTGGTCTAGAAGCATGCTTGGGATCTTTGGAGTCCCCTGCAATTGAAATGAGGCTCTGGACCACGATGGAACGAAACAGGAGCTCAGTGGCTCAATTGGGCGTTGACCTATCCTGTATAAGAAGTGAGGAGCCACTTGGCCTTACAGTGAGGCTGCTGCTCCAGAGGTTAGCTTAGGCATGTAGGAGGCATTACCAAGAGTGGGAAACCTCTGGGCTCTCCTCGATCAGATCAGGATTCGGTGGCTTGATAGGGCGGTGAATGGCCCGGTAAATATGAAGCCACCGGTCTGGTATTGGTCCAGAAGCATGCTTGGGATCTTTGGAGTCCCCTACAATTGAGAGAAAGCTCTAGACCCTCCTAGAGTGAACCGAGAACTCAGTGGCTCACTTGGGCGTTGACTGGCCCGGTGCATGAGGCGTGAAACCACTAATCTTCTACTGGTCGTGCTGCTCTAGAAGCTACACAGCTGAGTTGGCTTCTTAGATTCATGAGTCGACCTGCTACCTCTACCTAGGAGCTTCTAAAGGATGGATACGGTGACATGAAAGGTCTCGTATGACCAGGTCCAAGTCCCACCGATCTACTGGATAAGAGGTCTACCTGTATCAAAGTAAATCTTCTGTAAATAAGCAGGAGAGGTGCAATTCTACTGTATAGGAGCTCTCGATGTATCAGAATGGTTCACCTATATAGGAGATCTTCAAGCGGGGAGCTACTATATTGGAGCTCCACGATTATCTGAGCAGGTTCACTTCATAGGAGTAGCATAATGAACTGGTTCCACCAGGAATCCCACATACCATATTTGCTCCACAATCAACAAAACTCGTTAAATGATAAAATGAGCACCACATGCGATGCATAGGCAATATAGACAAGTATGGAGAAAATACATCGTATATAGTAAATGATATTCCATGAATAATGAATCTGTTACCTCGAAAGTATAATTATACTCATGTAGAGACATAGAGGTTTTCAAAAGGGGTATGGAAACTTCCTACAGAAGGCGCCAGAAAGTGTTAACGAGAAATTTACTTAGGATGAGAAATCTCTATTAACACCCTCAAGACCACTACCACGGAGTTGGTGGCCAGGGTTGGCATCGTTGATACCTGACCTGATCTTGTATGAAAATGAAGGACAATGAAACAGGAGGTAAAAGACAAGCTATCCCGCCTATCGGGCTTCGTGCTTATTAAGTAGATCTGGGGAGCTCGAGGTTCTCTTGCTGGTGTGAAGGAGGTGATCCTAGACCTTGTTCCTCGGTCGGGGTCGGAGCCCGTCCTGGTACCCAAAGCCTGGTTCTGGAGCTCGATTGTTTCCTGTAATACCCCGACCTCGATAGCAAGTAAAAAGGGGGTGCTTATCTAGCTTCAATGTCGGAGAGCTCGATTTCTTCTCTAGAGAGGATACGGGAGAGCTCATCGACTCCCTTCGAACTGGTCTGGGTGGTTTCGTTTCATCTTGATGTGCGACTCTGGCGTGTAGATGAGAGGATAAGAGTGTTAGGTTCAGCGGGGTAGGAATCTAGATTCGGTTTCTTAGGTCTTCGTTGTTGTTTCCCGATCTCATGTAAGAAATTAGAGAGCTATGACCAATGGGGTCGGTACCTAGCCCTCATACACACATGCGTAATACAGTAGATAATAGAAAAAACACAAGTCTTATGTAGATGGAGGTGGACTGACCAAAGGGGGAAAAAGCATCACAAGTGATCACATGCTAAAAAACCCCTAGGCAGTATCCAAAGGAAGGAGGAATACCCTTCCTTGTATATATATATATATCATGTGATGCTCTGAGGAGGTTACAAAGATGTCAAAGTATTATAATGTATATGCTCCGGGGAGCTTACAACAATGAGTGTTTACCGATACCAGTATTTTTCTGATCGGGGTACATATACAATGATGATGTAGAGAGAACTTTTAACGAAGCATGCGTCTTCTGTCAATAATCGGAGACCGCTCACTATGCCTTTTACAAGCATATTTATACATGGTGACTACCTTGGCGTGCAAGTCCAGGACTCTTCAATTAGTCTTTGTTTCCTTATCGAATACGATTCTTCCTTTCATGTAGTTGATCGGCCTGTAGCTATTATCTTGGAGAATATATGATTGTTTCCTCTTCGGACTCTTCCTTCCTTGATAGGCGGGATTTTCTGTTATAGTTGACCCCAAAGAATCGGATATGAAGGATATCTTGGAGGTAAAGATATTTGTTTCCTCTTAGGATTCTTCAACTAATGGTGGCCATTAAAGAGTTGAATATTCTCTTATTTATGGCGCTGATCATATCATTAATAGGGTTGACTACCTCTACTAATATGGTTGACCTCATTAATGGTACTATAAATGTCATAAAAGTCAACCCTCTCTTCCTGCGTTGTCGAGAGGAGAGCTCTAGTTCTACATGTCACTTTGGAGAGGTACTTCATGGAGGTTACCTGAAGTGACATTTGATATTCCTTGAGGGCGAGGTACCCTAGGATCCAGTACACTGGTGGGATCCCCCGGGAACCTCTCGATTGTCACGGAGCTAGATCGATCATGTTGGTCTTCCCATGGAGCTTGTGCTAACCATTTCAGAGGTGAAATATCCCATAGGGTTCCAACCTTGTAGTTGAGAGCTTGGTTTAGCTACGTCGAGCTTTATCATGGAGCTTGACCTAATTATACAGGCCTCATAGCGGGGTAACGGGCTTGGCTAGCAAGCCCCGGTAAGGTGTTCGCCATAAACATGTGACCTTGGCTTGCTTCTGGAAGGGTGGAGAGGTACGCTCGAGTACTGCTCTTGCTACCTTATTTAACCATGCCAGGATATACATTGGAACTTGGCGCTTTTGGTGATGTTGGGGCTTTACGGGATTCTTCCTTTTATGCTTGGACATGTCGAGATTATACCTCGACGAGGTAGGAGGGCCTTTGCAAGACAAGTTAGGCACCTTGAAGGTCTCCTAGTTAAAGTAGAGATAGTAGCAAGCTCTAGGAGAGTGTCACGAGATACCTTGATGTCGGAGGACCCAGGTCCTTTCATGTCGACCTAGCTTTGGGCTTTATCCTGGTACAAAGAGGTTGACGTGGTCTCGTCAGGTTTTATTTGGTAAGCCTGGACACGTGCGAGATGCTCAAATGGTATGAAAGGCCTCGCCTTAGTCCTGCAGAATTGTGTGGTAGCTCGACCTCGGGGACCTTGATACCCAGTAATATAAGCTCGGATTTGGACCTTTGCAGGAAGGCTGGGAAGTGGAAAATTCTTCTTTGGTCCCTAGCCAAATTTGACTATTAACAACATATATATATATATATAATATAATAATAATAAAATATAATATATATTTTGGACAAAAATAATAAAATATAAAAGTATAAATTATAATATATATATATATATATATATATATATATATATATAGTCTATAGTATATAAATTGTTAACGGGAAATTTGCTCAAGATGAGAAATTCCAACTAACATCGTCGAGATCACTACCACGGAAGTGGTCGCCGGGGTCGGTACCTTTGATACTTGACCTGCTTAGATTGAAACGGATGTTTAAATGACCCTAGCAAATGAGAGCTTTATTATAGAACACTTGTGATACACAGGAATCTCTCATATACACTCACAATCTCTCTAGTACATAGGAAGGTGGCAATTTCGTGCTTGTCGAATAATGGATACCATGATGGTCGTGTTCTGATCATAGAATTTAGGCTCGATGCTATTCTTTCTTCCTCTTCTTTTTTATTTTGTGTCTTGTTCTTGGGAATACTTAGGCATATTTATACATGGCTGAATTAATTTTGATAGGTGTATCTCCCGCCTTGATTCTCTGAACCTGCTCCCTTCTTATAGGGCGGGATCCTCTATTTGAAAGTCATTGATTTCGAGTAAATAACGGACTCAAGATTCTCGTTGGTGGAGATAAGTTTGTTTCCTTTTTGGAAACAAACTCTTGTCTTACATGTATGCAGAATTTAATGTTCGTTCTAACGTAGGTATGATCTTGTATGTATTCATGGCATGATACTTCGTATAGGTCATCGCGTTAGCCGCTCGTTGTTTTGTAGAGCGAGGTAGATCTATGCTTTGGTTCTGTCTTCAAGAGCTTGGGATGGACGCCCCTGTAGACATTCCTGGGAGGTAGCTCGGGTCTAATTCACTTAGAGGTTCTCTTTTTCCTCGTATCGTGGAGGGGACAGCGGGCTCCTGGAGAGGTTGTTGGGTTTCCGACTTTTAGGCTACAAGTTAAGCTCGACCTCTGGGAGCCTTAACCTGGTAGGAGCTTGTTTTGCTTGTCAGGCTTCACTTCGAGTGTTTCTTGAGCTCGATGATCCTTCCTAGCTTTTGCGGGGTGGTTTTGGAATCCGATCCCAAGAATCGAGGTTCCTGGATAGGTGGCCTCAAGAAGCCTAGATTCTAGTGTTCTCGTGAGGACTCGACCAGTTCGTGCCTAGCTTAGTCCCTGATAATCCCAAAGCTCGGCGATCCTTCCATGTTTCTGTGGGGTAGCTTTATGGTCTGTCTGGGGTCTCATGAATATAGAATTTGGGTTTTGATTTGAGCTAGGAGAGTGAAAAAATTCTCTTTGAACCCTAGCAAAATTTTACTATTAACAGAAGTCCCCTCTAACTTGAACACTGGAGGTAGAGTTGGGTTTGGAGTCAGATTCTCTATTTATTTAGGAAATTTTCCGTTCCAAAGTAATTACTGGGAATCTCAAATGAAATATTCTCATTAATTGACCAGGTGACGTGTCGGGGGAGGATTGGTATGTTCCCCTAAATAGTCCAGCTACGTTACAGCAGCTCCGAGATTCGAGGCGATCTTACCGAAGATTTTACTGATGTCAATGGCTATTCTACCTATACTTAATCCAGGGATTATCATCCCTATCTTCACGCTTTCTTTCAATATTCAAAATTTCAAAAACCCTTCTCTCTTACTGTCATCTCTAACCATATCATTATCTTTCACCCACCTTCAAGCTCTTTTCATTCAAAAATGTTGAATTCCTCTGACAGCATTGAAGCCATGGTCGAGGGCGCTGGCGGCTCTAAACAGAAATTGGTGTGAGGAATCTCGAGGGACGAGGACTCTTCCCCGGTCCATCAGTGTTATTGACAAGTATGAATGTTTCGATAGGCTCAGGCTTCTTCAATCAACCCGGTAACCCTTTGAAATTAGTTGACGAGGATTCCGACATATGAGAGAGGGTCGGCACCGCTGGGGAGGTTCAAATTGCAGTGGTTGGGCTTCCTTCAGCGAAGTTTCTTCCTTCTGAATCTAGGGTTACCCCCGACTCTACTGTTGACCCACAATCAATCAACCGCAATCGAGATAAATATGGCATTCCTAAAGGTGTCACCCTCATAGTTCCCTATAGGAACTACAACATTTTTGACCCTTCCGCAGGTGTGCTCCCTATTTACTTGGCGGCCTTTGAGAACGGGGTCAGACTCCCCCTTCACCCTACTCTTTGGCAGGCTCTCAACGTTCTTCAACTAGCTCCCCTTCAGCTGACGCCAAGCTTCTAGAGGCATCTGATTGGCCTTCCTGTGCTGTTAAGGGAACAGTACGAGCTGGGCAAGGTCACCTGGGAACCCAAAGCAGAAGAGCTGGCCTACTTTTTTCAAATCAGAAGTTTATCTAGAGGTCCCCGGGGAAAGTTCTATGTGAAGGACAAGAACAAGCTCAACTTCATCATCCCCGGCGCTTAGAGAAAAGACCCAGCTTGGAAGGAATAGTGGATATTATCGGGAGAAGATTGAGGAAGCTCCATGTTTATCGGCGGGCATGAGTTCGCGGTTCCCATCGCCTTCAACGATAAACCCTCATAGAACCAGGATTCCCTGCTTACAGAATCTGAGGTTGTGCTGAAGACCATCCTCGCTAGGAATTATCTAAACCTGAGGTTTCCCACTGCTGATCCCTTCGATCCCCGCAGGGTGAAAAAGTATCTACGGATCTCCGATGCTTCCCCTCATGAGTAATATTAAGTTATTATACTTTGTTTTGCTAGCTGACTTGCCTCTGACATCCTTTTTTTCTTCTTTTTTTAACAGTTTTTGTTATTGTTCCAGCTTCTCGCGAAGCCCGGCATGCTCGAACCTCTCCCCCCTTCTACCAGACCGTCCCAATGAACCATTTTGGATACCTCTGAGAAAGGAGGGCAAACCCTTTTAGCCGCTGTTTCGCCTGCTTCTGCTCCATCACCTTCCCAGATAAGATCCAAGATGGCTATCCTCGCATCGGGGGCTACTAAAGCTTTAAATCGAGGAGGGCCAGCTCTCCAGGTTGCTGATACGACCACCTCTGCCCCCTCATCAGTGGCCCCCACTATAGCTACTGCTTCTTCAGTTACATTACCTACCTTTTCAGTTGATCCATCTACGTCTCAAGCAGTTCAGGCTTCAAGGGATCCCGAGGCTGTTATTCCTGAGATTCCCCCTACTCGCCCCCACCATCAACCGGGCTTGGTTGGTCAGTATGAAGTTTTAAAGCAGTTTGTTGCGTCTTGCCCAAGTGGCAGGCATTCTAGGATGGCTTCCATGCCTATGGACATTTTGGTTACCAAGGGGTCTGCCCTTCTGGCTGAGGTAGTCATTGCCTTTATTTTATGTGAACGCGAGCTTTGATCGCTTTCTAACCTTTGTTTCATACTTTGCAGGCTTTCAAGTTTATTGTAGCAATGGGTTACCAAGTATCCTTTCTCTCAGATCGGGTAGCTAGGGTTGAAGCTGAGGCTGAGCAAGCCATAGGATTGGTGGTACAGGCTCAATCCTTGGTCCAGGAAATGACTTCCAGCCAGAGGGGAATTGAAACACAACTGGCTAAGCTTCAGTGCGACCATGAGAGGCTGAAACGGTCTTTTGATCAAGAAATTCTTCGATCTAAGCGACGAGCCAGCCAGCGGGATGATTGGAAGGAATAGGCAAAGGAACTTGATGTTGAGAACCAAGCTCCGTAGGCCCAAGTTGCCAAGCTTCAGGCTGAAGTGGAAGCCTCTTTCAGTGAGGGTTATTTCTATGCCTCATTCTAGGTCGTGGAAGCCCTCCCCCTTCCCTTTGACCTCTCAAGTATCACCGGCTAGGAAAGGGAAGACATCATGTCTCGGGTTACAGATATGTCTCGCCCCAACAATGACGAAGCGGGTCCTTCTACTAGAGACGGAGTTGGGAAACAACCTGAAATACCAGATCTACCTCCTCATGTCCCAACCTTTTCTATGCCAGGTCCCAGAGAATCTTCAAGTGGGGGTTCAACCCATGGAGCCAGAAGGAGGGGAGATCATTCATAGTCAATGGCCTATCTTCTTGATGCTGCCATACCACCTGAGGTCATAGTGGTGGTTAATGAGGTCTTAGAGGAGGATCCAGCTGAGCAACCAACAATCGATGGGCATCCTTAGGGAGAGACGGCTAACCAGGATGAGCGACCACCAGAAAAAGGAGCAGGGGGCGAGGTTCATCCTGAGAAATGGGAAGCTGAAGGAAATCATAAGGATGCAGAAGTTTGAATCCATCTTCTTGTAACTTGTTCTGAATGCCCGGAAAGGGGGGTGGGCATCCCATCTTTACTCATGCTTGATCATCATCATCATTCATCATTTTTTTTGTAGCCCGAAACCAGGGGTTGGGCTCTCTATTCGATTGTTGTAGCCTTACCGAGGGATAGGCTCCCTAATTAATTAATGGAATTTAACTTTAGATCTGGTTTAAATTTTGATTTGCATGTACTTGCTTCATTTTTTATCTCCATCTAAGTTCAGCCTCTATAGTAACCTGACTTAGCTTGGGAAAAGTAACAAGATAGGAAAACTGCTTAAGTGTGAAAGTAGATAGCTAGCTCAAGCTTTTCGACTTTTGACAGAAACTTGTGGCTCGGTGACTTTAGTCGATAGTTCCTTTGTTTGGTCGTAGACCTGTCACAGTAAGCAAACACGTGTACCCGGAGAATTAGCAACCAATAATAACTATGGCATTAAAGTTTAAGTAAAATAGTCCTCCATCCTCGAGCCCCTCCAGGGGGTTACAACCCGAATGTGGTATCAATTAGAGAACTATCTAGCCCTCTCTTAGGCCAGGGATCGGGAGGGCTACCGCACTTTTTAAACTTGAGTCCTTCTTGAGGGTTGTAACCCGATCAAGGCATCAGGAGGAATATCTAGCTATTTCTTGGTCTCGAGATCTGGATGGCAACAATGCTCATACACTCAGATCCTTTTTGGGGGTGGTAGCCCGACCAAAGCATCAGGAGGGCTATCTAGCTATTTTCGATCTGGATGGCAACTATGCTCTTACACTCAGATCCTTTTTAGGGGCGGTAGCCCGACCAAGGCATCAGGAGGGTTATCTAGCTATTTCCTGGTCTCAAAATCTGGATGGCAACTATGCTCTTACACTCAGATCCCTCTTAGGGGTGGTAGCCGACCAAGGCATCAGGAGGGCTCTCTAGCTATTTCCTGGTCTTGAGATTTGGATGACAACTATGCTCTTACACGCAGATCCTTCTTGGAGGTGGTAGCCCGACCAAGGCATCAGGAGAGCTGTCTAGCTATTTCCTGGTCTCGAGATCTAGATGGCAACTATGCTCTTACACTCAGACCCTTCTTTGCAGGGGATAGTACCCGGCCGAGGCATCAGAGGTGGCGAGGGGGCTTCCCCAGCTAACCCTTGGTCTTGGGACGATAATGTCGAATCTTCCATGTAGACCCAAATCATTGTATAGCATAGTTGAAGATGGAGAAAAAACAGGCTTTATTGATAAAAGGAAAAGAGTACATTATTGCTGGAGATTAAAAACTAGGTAGAGGTAGCTTGCTCATGAGTCCCCTGTTCAGGGGTAGAATTTTCTCAAGTGATCTGCATTCCAAGTATGATCGATGAGTCGACCATTCATTTCCTCAAGCTTGTATGCCGTATTACGGATCATCACCTTTACTAAGTACGACCCTTCCTAGTTTGGCCCCAGGACCCCGTCTAACCTCTTCCTGGTATTCAACGTCACTTTTCTGATAACTAGGTCCCTCTCCTTAAAGTTTTGGTATTTAACCTTCCAGTTAAAGTATCTAGCAATCCTGCTCTGGTAAACTGCTACATTCTCAGCTACTCGAACTTATTTTTCTTTCAAGAGATCCAAGCTAACTCGGAGCTAGTCCTCATTGCTCCCTGGTTCAAAATGTTGGACTCTAAAAGAGGTCAATTTGTGCTCAATGGGAAGCACTACTTCAACCCCGAAGGCTAGGGAGTAGGGTGTTTCCTTGGTAGCTGTTCTCCTTGTAGTGCGATAAGCCCAGAGGACCTCAGGAAGCTCCTCAGCCTATCTCCCCTTTTTCTGTTGTAGTTTCTTCTTCAACAGCCTCTTAATGGTTTTATTAGTGGATTCCACCAGCCCGTTAGTCTGGGGGTGGGCTACTGAAGCGAATCTTAGGTCGATTCCTAAGCCCCCGCAAAAGTCTTTGAACAGACCATTATCAAACTGCTTACTGAGGTCAGCTATAATGACAAGAGGGGTCCCGAACCTGTAAACTATATTTATTTTGATGAATCTTGTTGTATTTTCTTCTGATATCTGGGAGAGTGGTCCAGCGTCAACCCATCTTGTGAAATAGTCGAATGTCACAATAGCATACTTGGCATGACCATGAGCAGCTGGAAGCGGTTCGATCAAGTCAACTCCCTACATAGCAAAGGGGTAGGGTAAGCTAAGGGATGATAATCGCTCAGGCGGTAGGTGACTCAATGCGATCTTCTGGTAAGCTTCGCATGATTGTGCCAAGATCTTTACATCTTGATGGATGGTTGGCCAGTAGTACCCCATGCGGAGTATCTGATATGCCAGAGCCTCCCCACCAATGTGGTTCCAGCATTCCCCGGAGTGAACCTCTCTCAATGCCCATTTGGCATCTTCATGATGCAAACATCGAACCAAATGAAGGGATTTGCCTCTCTTGTACAAGTACCCATCCACCAAGCAATATCGAACCAAGAGTCTCTTGATCCTCCTAGCTTGGTCAGGCTCCCAGAGGGAGCCTTCCTTCTTGGAGATAATCTACTATTGGGTCCATCCAACATAGTCGCCGATCCAGGGTATAAGTCTCATTACCTACTGTTATGCTTGGTAGGGAGATCACTTGGACGGGGAATCCTTGTGGTAAGGTCTAGCCGCCATTCGCAGCTATCTTGGCTAAGATGTTTGCTCGATGATTCTGTTGTCGAGGTATCTGCTCAATCCTGAAACCTTTGAATTTGCTCCTAAGTTGTTGAACTAGCTTCAGGTAGGCAATCATGTTATCCCATTTTGCCTGATAATCCCCAGAGATTTGGTTGACTATGAGCAACGAGTCACTCATGACTTGCAGTTAATCGACCCCGAGCTTTGCGGCTACCCTTATTTTGGCTAAGAGAGCTTCATACTCTGCCTCATTGTTAGTGGCTTTAAATTCAAATCTGAAGCAGTTGCAACACTCAGGCCCTTCTGAGTCGAATAGAACTATGTCTGCTCCACCCCCAGCTTGCCTGAAAGCTCCATCAGTGTAAAGGATCCAAGGCTTGCAACCTTCCGGCCAGCTGTCAGATTCTGGACTCTTCTCAGGGGCTACTTTTGTTGTTGCGGAGGTCGCTTGGCCTGGGGGCATTGAGAGCACTGCTACAAAGTCTGCTAAAGCCAGGGCTTTAATTGCGGTCCTAGGCTTATACCTTAAATAAAACTGAGTGAGCTCCAGGGCCCATAAAACTAGCCTTCCAAAAACATCCGGCCTTTGCAAGAATTGACGGAGAGGTTGGTTCGTCACTACTGCTATTGAATAAGCTTGGAAGCAAGGGCGGAGCTTCCTTGCCAAGGTTACCAAGGCTACCAAGGCATAAACGAGCTTCTTCAAAAAGGTATAGTTCTTCTCGAGCTCGGTTAGAGCATGGTTCACGTAGTAGATAGGTTGCTGGATCCTATCTCCACATTCCTTAACTAAGGCTCCACTTACCGCAGTTTCTGAGACGACCAAGAAGATTTACAGTTCTTCTCTAGGGTTTGGCTTAACCAGTAGCGGAGGGCTTGACAAGTATTTTTTTCAAGGCTTGAAAAGCTTGTTCACTCTCTTGGTCACATTTCAAGTTGTTAATAGCAAAATTTGGCTAGGGACCAAAGAAGAATTTTCCACTTCCCAGTCTTCCCGCAAGGATCAAAATTCGGGCTTATATGACGGGGTATCAAGATCCCCAAGGTCGAGCTACCACGCGATCCTACAGGAGCAAGGCGTGGCTGGCCAAACCATCTGAGCATCTCGCATGAGTCCAGGCTTACCAAATAAAGATCGACGAGACCGCATCAAGCTCTTTATGCCAGGATAAAGCCCGAAGCTAGGTCGACGTGAAAAGACCGGGGTCCGCCGATATCAAGGTATCTCGTGACACTCTCCTAGAGCTTGCTATTATCTCTACTTTCACTACGAAACCTTCAAGGTGCCGAACTTGTCTTGTAAAGGCCCTCCTGCCTCGTCGAGATATAATCTCGACCTATCCGAGCATTAAAGGAAGGAGCCCAATAAGGCCTCATCATCACCAAAAAGTGCCAAGATCCACTGTAGATCCCGGCATGGTTAAATCAAGTAGAAAAAGCAGTACTCGAGCGTACCTCATCACCCTTCCAGAAGCGAGCCAAGGTCGCCTGTTTATGGCAAACACCTTACCAAGGCCTGCTAGCCAAGCCCACTGCCCCGCTAGGAAGCCTGCATAATTAGGTTAAGCTACATGATGAAGCTCGATGTAGATAAACCAAGCTCCCAGCTACAAGGTTGGAACCCTATGGAAAATTTCGCCCCTAAAATGGTTAGCACAAGCTCTATGGGAAGACCAGCATCTAGCTCCATGACAATCGAGAGGTACCCGGGGGACCCCGCCAGTGTACTAGATCCTAGGGTACCTCGCCCTCAAGAAATATCAAATGTCACCTCGGGTAACCTCCATGGAGTACCTCTCCAAAGTGACAAGCAGAACTAGAGCTCTCATCTCGGCAACGTAGGAAGAGAGGATTGACTTCCATGACATTTAAAGTACCATTAATAAGGTCAACCGTATTAATAGAGGCAGTCAACCCAATTAATGACATGATCAACACCATTAATAAAGAGAATATTCAACTCTTTAATGGTCGTCATTTGTGAAAGAGTCCAAAGAGGAAACAAATATCTTTTCCTCTAAGATATCCTCCACAACCTATTCTTTAGGGTCAACTATAACAGAGAATCCCGCTTATCAAGGAAAGAAGAGTCCGAAGAAGAAATAAACACATCCCCTCCGAGATATTAGCCACGATCTGATCAACTACATTAAAGGAAAAATCATACTCAATAAGGAAAGGAACATTGAAGAATCATGGACTGGCACGCTAAGGTAGTCACTATTTATAAATATGCATGTGAAAGGCATAGCAAATGGGGGGCTCCAATGAATGAGAGAAGACAGACATGCTTCGTTTAAAGATCTCTCGACATCATCAATGTATGCATTACTTTTACCTAGAATATACCGGTATCGGTCTACATTCGACCACAATTGTAAGCTCTCCGGAGTAACTACGTTGTATTACTTCACCATTCTTGTAAGCTCCCCGGAGCATTCTCTGATATATACGAAAGGAAGGGTATTCCTCTTCCTCCGGATACTGCCTTGGGGTTTTTCAGCATGTGATCATTCGTGATGCTTTTTCCCCAATGGTCAGTCCATCTCCCTCTACAAAAGATTTGTGTTTCTCTTACTTGTGTCCTGTGTAATGCATGCGTATATGAGTGCGAGCTAGTTTCCTACCTCGCTGGACCTAGAGCTCTTATCTTCCCATCTACATGCTAAAGTCGCATATCAAGATGAGGAGAAACCACCCAGACCAACTTGAAGGAAGTCGATGGGCTCTCCTGTATCACCTCTATGGCAAAAATCGAGCTCTCTGACACTAGAGCTAGATAAGCCCCCTCTTTACTTGCTATCTAGGTAGGGGAATTACAGGAAGGAATCGGGCTCCAGAACCGGGCTCCAGGTACCATGATGGGCTCCGACCCTGACCAAGGACCAGGACCAGGACCAGGACCAGGACTAGGACCAGGACTAAGATCAACCCCTTCATACAAGCAAGAGAACCTCAAAGCTCCCCAGATCTACTTCATAAGCATAAAGCCCGATGGGCGGGATGACTTGTCTCCTCAAGCTCTTCAGATCTACTACATAAGCACAAAGCCCGACGGGCGAGATGGCTTGTTTCCTACCTACGATTTCATCCTCCTTCATATTCATACAAGATCAGGTCAGGTATCAACGGTACCGACCCCGGCCACCACTTTTACGGTAGTGGTCTCGAGGGCGTTAATAGGGATTTCTCATCCTAAACAAATTTCCTGTTAACACAAGTTTCTTCCTTGCTTAATGGCTTTGAAGAATGGGAGACACTTATCGGTAGACCGAGAAATGAACCTGTTGAGCAATGTTACCTGCCCGATTAAGACTTGAACCTGTTTAAGCGATGTTGGGGACTCTAGATCTAAGATAGCCTTAATCTTTTCTAGGTTAGCCTCTATGCCTCTCTCATAGACCATGAAGCCCAAAAACTACCCCGCAGTCACCCCAAAAGCGAATTTGGAAGGGTTCAATCTCATCTGGTTCTCTCTTAAGATCATGAAAGTCCGGTGAAGGTCGCCTAGATGTCCTTCAAGATGAGGAGAAACCACCCAGACCAACTTGAAGGAAATCGATGGGCTCTCATGCATCACCTCTATGGCAAAAATCGAGCTCTCCGACACTGGAGCTAGATAAGCCCCCTCCTTACTTGCTATCTAGGTCGGGGAATTACAGGAAGAATCGGGCTCCAGAACCGGGCTCCAGGTACCATGACAAGCTCCGACCCTGACCGAGGACCAGGACCAGGACTAAGATCAACCCCTTCATACCATCAAGAGAACCTTAAAGCTCCCCTGATCTACTTCATAAGCACGAAGCACGAAGCACGAAGCCCGATGGGTGGGATGACTTGTCTCCTCGAGCTCCTCAGATCTACTACATAAGCATAAAGCTCGACGGGCGGGATGGCTTGTTTCCTACCTACGATTTCATCCTCCTTAATATTCATACAAGATCAGGTCAGGTATTAACGATACCGACCCCGGCCACCACTTTTGCTGTAGTGGTCTCGAGGGTGTTAATTGGGATTTCTCATCATAAACAAATTTCCCATTAACACTTTTTGGCACCATTTGTGGGAAGTTTCCACACCCCTTTTGAAAGCCTCTATGTCGCTACATGAGTATCATTATACTATCGAGGTAACTGTTTCATTATTCATGGAATATCATTTTCTATATGCGATGTCTTTTCTCCATACTTGTCTATATCGCTTATGCATCGCATATGGTGCTCATTTTATCATTTAATGAGTTTCATTTATTGTGGAGCAAATATGGGACGTGGGATTCCTGGTGGAACCAATTCATTATGTTACTCCTATGAAATGAACCTGCTTAGATAATCATGTAGCTCCAATATAGTAGCTCCTCGCTTAAAGATCCCCTATATAGCTGAACCATTCTGATACATCGAGAGCTCCTATACAGTAGAACTGCACCTCTCCCGCTCTTCTACAGCAGATTCGCTCCTCCACCAGTGTATCACTTATTCAGCAGATCTATTGGGCTTCGACCTGTTCATATGGATCCACTCATGCCTCCAGGTCTGCCCTTCGTAAGCTCCTAGGTAGAGGTAGCAGGTCAACCCATGAATCTAAGAAGCCAACTCAGCTGTGTAGCTTCTGGAGCAGCAGCCTCACTGTAAGGCCAAGTGGCTCCTCACTTCTTATACAGGGCCTGTCAACGCCCAAGTGAGCCACTAAACTCTCGATTCATTCTAGCAGGGTCCAGAACCCTCTCTCAGTTGCTGGGGACTTCTAGGATCCCAAGCATGCATCTGGACCAGTACCTCCGGTGGTTTCGCTCCATGTTTACCGGGCAATTCACCGCCCTAGCAAGCCACTGAAGCCCGATCCGATCGAGGAGCTCTCAGAAGCTTCCCACATTTGGTAAGGCCACCTATGTGCCTACGTAAGCTTCTAGATCGATAGCGTCGCTACAAGACCGGTGGCTTCGCTCTATATGTACCGGGTCATTCATCGCCCTAGCAAGCCATCGAAGCTCGATCTGATCGAGGAGAGCCCAGAGGTTTCCAACTCTTGGTAAGGCCTCCTACATGCCTAAGCTAACCTCTAGAGCAGCAGCCTCACTATAAGGCCAAGTGGCTCCTCACTTCTTATACCGGGCCTGTCAATGCCCAAGTGAGCCACTTAACTCTCGATTCATTCTAGTAGGGTCCAGAGCCTTCTCTTAATTGCTGGGGACTTCTAGGATCGTGAGCATGCATCTGGACCAGTACCTCCGATGGTTCACTCCATGTTTACCTGGCCATTCACTGCCCTAGCAAGCCACCGAAGCTCGATCCGATCTAGGAGCTCTTAGAAGCTTCCCACATTTAGTAAGGCCACCTATGTGCCTAAGCAAGCTTCTAGAGTGGTAGCATCGCTACAAGACCGGTGGCTTTGCTCTATATGTACCAGGTCATTCATCACCCTAGCAAGCCACCGAAGCCCGATCTGATCGAGGAGAGCCTAGAGGTTTCCCACTCTTGGTAAGGCCTCCTACATGCCTAAGCTAACCTCTGGAGCAGCAGCCTCACTGTAAAGCCAAATGGCTCCAAACTTCTTATACAGGGCCTATCAACGACCAAGTGAGCCACTGAACTTTCGATTCATTCCAGCAAGGTCCATAGCCTTCTCTCAGTTGTTGGGGACTTCTAGGATCCCGAGCATGCATCTGGACAAGTACCTCTGATGGTTTAGCTCTATGTTTACGGAGCCCGATCCGATCGACGAGCTCTCAGAAGCTTCCCACATTTGGTAAGACCACCTATGTGCCTAACCAAGCTTCTAGAGCGGTAGCATCGCTACAAGACCGGTGGCTTCGCTCTATATGTACCGGATCATTCATCGCTCTAGCAAGCCACCGAAGCCCTATCTAATCGAGGAGAGCCCAGAGGTTTCCCACTTTTGGTAAGGCCTCCTACATGCCTAAGCTAACCTCTGGAGCAACAGCCTCACTGTAAGGCCAAGCGGCTCCTCACTTCTTATACGGGGTCGGTCAACGCCCAATTGAGCCACTTAGCTCTTGTTTCGTTCCAGCATGGTCCAGAGCTTTCTATCTGTTGTTAGAGGCTCCTTGAAATCCCAAGTATGCCTCTAGACTGATACCAGACAGGTAGCCTATCTCCACAGGGCCATCCAATGCTCAAGTGAGTCACCACTCATCCCAGAGGGGTCTAAAGTCTTCTCTCTGGTCAACTCCCAATTGAGCCACTGAGCTCCTGTTTCGTTCCAGCATGGTCCAGAGCTTTCTTTCAGTTGTTGGGGGCTCCTTGAAATCCCAAGTATGCCCCTAGACCGGTACCAGACAGGTAGTCTATCTCCTTAGGGTCATCCAATGCTCAAGTGAGTCACCACTCATCCCGGAGGGGTCCAAAGTCTTCTCTTCATCGCGGGAAACTTCTAAGAATCCCAAGCATGTCTCCAGACAGTTACTAAGCCGATGTCTCCTCTCCACTTATATGGGGTCATTCATCGCCCTAACGAGCAACCTTAGTCCTGATCTACCTCTCTGAGCCAGCTTTCACCACCTTGGTTGGATCAACTTCAATCAGCCTTGACCTCCATCTCCTCAGTTGGATCAATCAAGATCTCTCCTACCTCTCATACCTTGGTAACACTAATCTGGACCTCTACTTTGACAGATTCAGATAGAAAGGTAGGCAGACTTGGAACCCCCCATATATCTACAGCAGCAGAGGACTTCAAGTTAGTTCCTACCCCAACACGACTAGACATAAAAGCAGATATGGGAAAAAAGTCCTTCTCATCATCTGCGCATCCATCATTTCAATAATTTCAGGCTTCAGTCAGAGCGGACCCAGGTAACTCTTAACTTTCTCTGTGATCTACTCAAGGTATCCATCCTCCAATGATGATTAGGTTAGAAAGAAGAGGAGCTCAAGCTGCCTAGCAAGCAACACAGAAGCGTCTTTCAGCAAATGAAGCACCCACATTGGCTCCCAAGGTAGCCACGCTGCCATGCAGAGTTTAAATCACTCCCACCATGTGGTCGTGGGTTGAAGAAGTAACCATCTTCCTTGGCTGGCACGAGCTCGACCTTAGTGAACACCAGCTTGCTCACGGAGATTATCATACTAATGGCTCATCTCTATTTGTACTGGGCCTTCCAATGCCTTTGTGAGCCATCGAGGTCTCGATCCGTTCGGGGAGCACCCAAAGGTCCTGATTCAATCACAGTGGGGTCTCGAGCTCGATTACGATTGTCGAAGACTCTCATCTACCCCAAGCGGACTTCCAAACCATTTACATCACTTGGGGACTAGAAGCTCAATATTTCCTCAGTACTCCAGTGTGAAGAGCGATAACCTTAGCATCATCTCAAGAGATTCTACTCGTTAAAGAACTCCAAGAGCGAGACTGGTTATCAACTGATACCACCATGCATCGATACAACTTCGTATTAGCTCGCCATGAGTTTGCATCTCTTTCGATTTCGGTATCCGTAGTAGATCTCATGTGATCACCATCACCAGGAGAGCTACACCACACTCCTAATGCCCTGGACCGGATAAAATCCCTCTAGGAGGATCGCCATCACCAGGAGAGATCCATAGCCCTCATGATGCCCCGGACTGGATAAATCCCTCTAGGAGGAACGCCATGGTATTTCGACAATGATCGCCTCCAGACCAGGAAATAGCTAGATAGCGCTCATGATGCCTCAGTCGGGCACCACCCCCCGCCAAGAAGGTCTTAGTGTAAGAGCATAGTTGCCATCCAGATCTCGAGACCAGGGATTGATGGGGGAAGCCCCCTCATCACCCCTAATGCCTTGGTCGGGTGACCTCCCCCAAGAAGGATCTGAGTGTAAGAGCATAGTTGCCATCCAGATCAAAATACCAGGATATGGCTAGATAGCGCTCCTGATGCCTTGGTCGAGTTACGACCCCCAAGAAGGGTCTGAGTGTAAGAGCATAGTTTCCATCCGGATCAAAATACCAGGATATATCTAGATAGCGCTCCTGATGCATTGGTCGGGCTACAACCCCCAAGAAGGGTCTGAGTATAAGAGCATTGTTGCCATCCAGATCACGATACCAGGATATAGCTAGATAGCGCTCATGATGTCTTGGTCAGGCTACGACCCCCAAGAAGGATCCGAGTGTAATAGCATAGTTGCCATCCAGATCAATGTACCAAGATATAGTTAGATAGCGCTCATGATGCCTTGGTAGGGTTACGACCCCCAAGAAGGATCTGAGTGTAAGAGCATAGTTGCCATCCATATCAAAATACCAGGATATAGCTAGATAACGCTCTTTATGCCTTGGTCGGGCTACGCCGTTGCCATCCAGATCAATATACCAGGACATAGATAGATAGCGCTCATGATGCCTTGGTCAGGTTAAGACCCCTAAGAAGGATCCGACTGTTAAAGAATAATTGCCATCCAGAACAAAATACCATGATATAGCTATATAGCGCTCATGATTCCTTGGTCGGGCTACGACCTCCAAGAAGGGTCTGAGTGTAAGAGCATAGTTGCCATCCAGATCAAAATACCAGGATATAACTAGATAGCGCTCCTGATGCCTTGGTCGGGCCAACCCCGCTAGGAAGGATCTAGATGGCATAGATGCCTACTAGGATCATTTAGCCAGCTCATCTAAGTACCGTGATTCCTGGAAAATGAACTCTAGGTACCCATATTAATCGTAGAAGCTTCATCCGATATGATCGAGCAACACGCTCATTTATTTTATAGGAATGAATAGTACCCCGGTTCTCTAAGTCGAACACTGGGAGTAATTCTGGTTACAAGGAAGAAGAGACAAGTAAAATTCTTCATGTAGTAAGAGATCTAGACTTCAACCCCAAATACTTACTGGTGTTCAAGTCAGAGGGGACTTCTGTTTATAGCAAAATTTGGCTAGGGACCAAAGAAGAATTTTCCACTTCCCAGACTTCCCGCAAGGGTCCAAATTCGGGCTTATATGACGGGGTATCATGGTTCCCGAGGTCGAGCTATCACGCGATCCTATAAAAGCAAGACGATGCCGGCCATACCATCTGAGCATCTCGTACGAGTCCAGGCTTACCAAATAAAGCCCGACGAGACAGCATCAAGCTCTTTATGCTAGGATAGAGCCCAAAGCTAGGTCGACGTAAAAGGACATGGGTCCGCCGACCTCAAGGTATCTCGTGACACTCTCCTAGAGCTTGTTATTATCTCTATTTTCACTATAAAACCTTGAAGGTGCCGAACTTGTCTTGCAAAGGCCTTCCTGCCTCGTCTAAGTATAATCTCGACCTGTCTGAGCATTAAAGGAAGGAGCCCGTAAAGCCTCATCGTCACCAAAAAGCGCCAAGATCCACTGTAGATTCTGGCATGGTTAAAACAAGTAGCAAGAGCAGTACTTGAGCGTACCTCTCCACCCTTTCAGAAGCAAGCCAAGGTCGCATGTTTATAGCAAACACCTTACCAGGGCCTGCTAGTCAAGCACTCTAACCCGCTAGAAAGCCTGTATAATTAGGTCAAGCTCCATGATGAAGTTCGGCGTAGCTAAACCAAGCTCCCAACTATAAGGTTGGAACCTTATGGGATATTTTGCCCCTAAAATGGTTAGCACAAGCTCCATGGGAAGACCAGCATCTAGCTCCGTGACAATCTAGAGGTCCCTAGGGGACCCCGCCAGTGTACTAGATCCTAGGGTACCTCGCCCTCCAGAAATATCAAATGTCACCTCGGGTAACCTCTATGGAGTACCTATCCAAAGTGACAAGCAGAACTAGAGCTCTCATCTCGGCAACGTAGGAAGAAAGGATTTACTTCCATGACATTTAAAGTACCATTAATAAGGTCAACCGCATTAATGGAGGCAGTCAACCCAATTAATGACATGATCAACACCATTAATAAAGAGAATATTCAACTCTTTAATGGCCGTCATTAGTGAAAGAGTCCAAAGAGGAAACAAATACCTTTTCCTCCAAGATATCCTCCACGACCTATTCTTTGGGGTCAACTACAACAGAGAATCTCGTTTATCAAGGAAAGAAGAGTCTGAAGAAGAAACAAACACATTCCCTCCGAGATATTAGCCACGATCTGATCAACTACATTAAAGGAAAAATTGTACTCAATAAGGAAAGGAAGATTGAAGAATCCTGGACTTGCACGCCAAGGTAGTCACCATTTATAAATATGCCTATAAAAGGCATAGTAAAGGGGGGGCTCTGATGAATGAGAGAAGACAAACATGTTTCGTTTAAAGATCTCTCGACATCATCAATGTATGTATTACTTTTACCTAGAATATATCGATATCGGTCTACATTCGACCACCATTGTAAGCTCTCCGGAGCAACTACGTTGTATTACTTCACCATTCTTGTAAGCTCCTCGGAGCATTCTCTGATATATACATAAGGAATGGTATTCCTCCTTCCTCCGGATACTGCCTTGGGGTTTTTCAGCATGTGATCATTCGTGATGCTTTTTCCCCCTTGGTCAGTCCATCTTCCTCTATAAAAGATTTGTGTTTCTCTTACTTGTGTCCTGTGTAATGCATGCATATATGAGTGCGAGCTAGTTTCCTACCTTGCTGGACCTAGCGCTCTTATCTTCCCATCTACATGCTAAATTCGCTTATCAAGATGAGGAGAAACCACCCAGACCAACTTGAAGGAAGTCGATGGGCTCTCCTGCATCACCTCTATGGAAAAAATCGAGCTCTCCGACACTGGAGCGAGATAAGCCCCCTCCTTACTTGCTATCTAGGTCAGGGAATTACAAGAAGAAATCGGGCTCCAGAACCGAGCTCCAGGTACCATGAAGGCTCCGACACTGACCGAGGACCAGGACCAGGACCAGGACCAGGACTAAGATCTACCCCTTCATACCAGCAAGAGAACCTCAAAGCTCCCCAGATCTACTTCATAAGCATGAAGCCCGACTGGCGGGATGGCTTGTTTCCTACCTACGATTTCATCCTCCTTCATATTCATACAAGATCAGGTCAGGTATCAACGGTACCGACCCCGGCCACCACTTTTACGGTAGTGGTCTCGAGGGCGTTAATAGGGATTTCTCATCCTAAAAAAATTTCCCATTAACACAAGTTTCTTCCTTGCTTAATGGCTTTGAAGGATGGGAGACACTTATCGGTAGACCGAGAAATGAACGTGTTGAGCAATGATATCTGCCTGTTAAGACTTGAACCTGTTAAAGGGATGTTGGGGACTCTAGATCTAGGATAGCCTTAATCTTTTCTGGGTTAGCCTCTATGCCTCTCTCATAGACCATGAAGCCAAGAAACTTCCCGCAGTCACCCCAAAAATGAATTTGGAAGGGTTCAATCTCATCTGGTTCTCCCTTAAGATCATGAAGGTCCAGCGAAGGTCGCCTAGATGGCCTTCAGAGGTTAATGACTTGGTGATCATGTCATCGATGTACACCTCCATTAATCTTCCAATTTCGGGTTTGAACAGCTGATTAACTAACTGTTGGTATATGGCTCATACGTTCTTAAGCCCGAAAGGCATCACTTTGTAGTATTATAAACCTCACCTTGTGATGAAACTGGTCTTTTCCTGGTCGGTGGGGTGTATCTTAATTTGATTGTACCCTGAAAACGCATCCATGAAGCTCAGGAGCTTGTTTCCGGAGGTGGAGTCAACTAACTGATCAATTTTTGGCAGAGGGGAACTGTCTTTCGGGCATAACCGGTTGAGGTCGGGTATAATCAATACACATGCGCCACTTTCTATTTGCCTTTGTGACCATAACTACGTTGGCAATCCATTCAGGGTAGCGCACTTCCCTGATGAAGCCTGCTTGGGTCAGTTTGTCCACTTATTCCTGAACCATAGCATTTCTTTCGGTGTTGAAGTGACGCCTTTTTTATTTGATGGGCTTGAAGGTCGGATCCACTGCCAATCGGTGAGCAGCCAAAGTCATTGGGATCACATGCATCTTATCGTGACTCAAAGCAAAGATGTCGTTGAACTCTTTGAGGAGCCCAATCAAACCCTCTTTCACTCCGGCTCAAGGGTGGCTCCGACTTTAATGACCTTCAAGGGATCACCCATACGGATAGGAATCTCTTCTAGCTTATCCACTGGATTGCCGCTGGCTCATTCTCTTCTCTGCTTCTCCTGGTTTGGCACCACAGGGTCATCCTCGGGGTCATCCTCGGGGTGATTTGTGGATCCTACATCTTCTAGGGCCAATATAGGGGTTGCCCGATCTTGGATCGTTGTCACCTGGGCAAGTTGTTTTGCTAAAGTCGTTGGGTTGGCAGACATTGCATAGCATCTCCAAGCTGCTTGCTGGTCACCCCGAACTTCCCCCACCTTGTCGCCTACTAGAAACTTCAGGACGTTATGATAGATGGATATGACCTCTTTCAAGGATGATAATAACGGTCTTCCTAATATTGCATTGTAGGCCGAAAGGGTATCCACCACCACGAAGTCTGTCATGATATTCTGCTAGAAAGGTGTGGCTTCAATAATTACTGACAGGATTTTTGATCCCACGGGTATGATTGAGTCCCCAGTGAACCCATAAAGCAAGAAAGTGCAACTATTGTAACACCACTGTTTTAAGTTCAGTTTTTCCAGTGTGTCTTTAAATAGGACGTCGACGCTGCTGCCTGTGTCGATGAGCACACGGTGAACCATGCAATTGGCAATCTATACCGTGATCACCATGGGATAATCATGAGGCTGCACGTTATTGTAGACATCCGCTTCGGTGAAAATGATCTGTGACAACTGGGAGGGGTTTGTCGGGCTTTGGTCGACCTTGAAGATACCCCGCCCTTCGTCCATGCGAAGGACTTTCCTTACGTGGTTTTTCCTGTAATTATTGGAGGTCCTAGCCAGAGTAGGCCCTCCGCTGATGGTATGTATTATCTGGATTTGTTGTATCATATCTGTCTGCTCCCCTGTTCTTTTCTTAACAAGCTTACAGATCTCAGTTTGTACTTCCCTTCCAGTCTGAATATTATCCCTGATTTGCTGTAAGAATTCTACCAAACATTCTCCCCTTATCAAAGCCTCAATCTGATTCTGTAGGTTATAGCACTCTGAGGTGTTGTGCACCACGTCTTCATGAAAATCACAATACTTATAACGATTCCTCTTATCGATGGAGGATTTCATGGGTGCGAGCTTCTGTAGCAACCTCTTGTCTCGAATGGCGAGATAGATTGTTTCACGGGATGCATTTAAGGGGGTGTAATAATCATATCCTCTCTCATCTCGAGTTATTGAGGCTGTTATCCTGGGAGGATGTGAAGCCCGCGGAGGAGTTTGTTTTGCTGGATGTCTTTCTGATCTGGATTGAGAAATGGGGAAGCGAAACGTTGACCTGTTAGGGGGTTTGTTCTGGCTTTTCTGAGCTTGCTCGGGTTTGGTAGCTTCTTTTTTCTGTCGTCGTGTTCCATCTTGACCTTGAGTTGTTCGTCGACTTCAATTTGCTCCAGAGCCCGATCATAGGCTTCTTGCTAGGTCCATGCAGATCTCTTGGCAAAAGACCGGAAAAGCTTGCCTACCCACAGGTTCTTTCTGAAGTTGGTGAGGGTTTCTTTCTCGGTAAAGACCCTCATCTGGATGAATTTCTTGTGGAAACGTTCGACATAAGCCCTGAGGGTTTCCCCTCTCTCCTGGATCACGTACTTTAGATGGATCGGGTCATTCAATCAGGGCTTAACTCCCTGGAATTACGAGCAGAAATCAGTTAACATCTTCATAAAGGAATCCACGCTGCCAGCGGGTAGCTTTCTAAACCAGGTATTAGCTTAATCTGTCAGCGTAGTTGGGAACATTCGGCACATAGCGGTCATGGTCGTGTTCTGGACCTCCATCTGTTGAACAAAGCTCTCCAAATGACTCAAGAGATCCTCAGACTCGGAGAATCTGTCAGTCTGCATTTTGAATTTTGGGGGGAACTCCGTATCCCGAATCCTTCTAGTAAAAGGAGTGTTCATCTCACTTAAAGGGTCCTTCTTGTCCTCATTGTACTTCCCCGTATTCATCTGTTGAACCTCTTTCTGAAGCTCTGCCAACTGGTCTCTCAGGCGTTTACTCTCGGATTTCCTTGAGTTGACATCGGTCTCTTCACTGTCAGACCCCTCTGATGAGCTGGTGACCTCTACCCGATTTCTTCTTCGGAGGGAGTCTGCCTGAGGGCTTTGCTGGCTTTCATCCTCCCTTGCTCGAGCTCCTCTCCTTGAAGTCGTTGGGTGAAGAAACTCTCATCGCTCTCGGGGAGGGACGTCCACCTCGGACTTGACATGCATAGGTTGGTAGTGTGGCAGAGTTTCGGGAACGGGGGGTATGGGTCCTAACCTATCCCGGATCGAGGGTTGGAGTCTCGTTCTATTACGAGCTGGCTCTGGAGAGGTAGGTCCCAGGTGATCAAAAGCGGGTTGCCTAGTCCCGGGACTACTTGGTTCCCCTTGATCGCAGAGGTTTGCTTGCTGGACAGTAATACCCTCAGTGAGCAACCGTAAGCCGACATTATCCAAGAAGGACGCCGCTTGTTGGTCAAGGGCGACCTGGCTTCCCATAAGGGGATCCAAAACCTGCACAGTGGCTGGTTAGTCTGGGACATGGCAATGGAGCCCAGATTTTCTCCTTTGCTTGTCGGGCTTCACTTCGAGTGTTTCTTGAGCTCAGCGATCCTTCCTAGCTTTCGCGGGGTGGTTTTGGAGTCCGATCCTAGGAATCGAGGTTCCTGGATAGGTGGCCTCGAGAAGCCCGGATTCCAGTGTTCTTGTGAGGACTTGACCAGGTTGTGCTTAGCTTCATCCCTGATAGTCCCGAAGCCCGGCGATCCTTCCATGCTTCTGCGGGGTAGCTTTATGGTCTGTCCAGGGTACTCATGAATGTTGAATTTGGGTTTTGATTCGGGCTAGGAGAGTGAAAAAATTATCTTTGACCCCTAGCCAAATTTTACTATTAACATAAATATATATATATATATAATATTGTAAAGTCCTCATTTATTGATTGGCTTATTTCGTAAACAAACCACATATTGGGATTTTATGTAAGGGTAGCTTAGGCTCTCAAGACCTTTAGAGAAGAAGCACCAAAGGTATATTTCTTATGCTTACTTGCTTTGAAGAGATATAGTTGCACACACTCACAACTCATGCATATTTCTTATTCGTATATGTTGTGTGTTTATATGAGTGTGCATTCATGTTTTGATAACTCTTCTTGCATGTTTATATTGATCACATCTTTGCATTTGTATTGACATGCATTATGTGTTGCTCACACACACACACTTACTTGCATTTGATTTGTTATGCATGTGTGCTTCATTGTTGTCTATGTACATTCATAGTGTGGTTTTGTGTATTGTTCGAGCTTGCACGATGGTGTGCTTGTCTTAGCGCATTGAGTGACCATTTGAGAAGGTCGTATTCTTCTCTTGGTTTGGTTATGTGGAGTAAGGTGTCTAATTTCAAAATATGGATTTCAAAGATTTAAATGTTTTTCAAAACTGACCTTTACATGGTTTTGTGACCATAACTTTTTATACAATGCCTCAAAATATGTTTTAAAAAATTCTGTACAAACTAGACACCCATACCTTTCCAACGGTATATTATTCGTAATATTTCATGACAGTTTGTATTGGTTTTGAAATCTCCAAAGTGACCACAAAAACAGGGCATCTCTGTTGTTGTCCATTTTTGACCTTTGGTCACTTAAATGACCATAACTTTTTCTACAGATATCCAAATCATGTTTTGTTAATTGGAGTAGAAAGTAGACTTCCATACCTTTCCAACGGTATATTATAACAAAGGTTTGGATGTCGTTTGGTCATGTTTTGGGTCATTCGAATCTCAGGCTGTTGCGGCTGCGCCAGTCCACAAGCGCCCTCACCAGCGTCCCTTGGACAGTAGGTGTGCGCTTGTATGGCGCTTGTCGACCAGCGCAGCTCACCAGCACACTGAGTAAATTTTGGGCATTTTTTAAAACGATGTAGTTTTGTTCTAGGGCTCAGATTTATGTGTCATCTTCTTCCTCACTCGTTTTTCAGAGCTTCCAAACCATTTTTTAGAGTGAGAAAGTATTTGCTTTGAGAGAGAAGCTCCAAGAGTTATTCTTTAACTCTCCAAACCCAAAACCCATCATCCTTCATGCATTGTTGAGCATCTTTAGGCATGGGTCTTCATCTTTGATTGACTTGGTAAGTTGAACAAAAATCTCATCTTTGTCATTTGTTCATGTTTTCCAAGATGATGTTTTTATTGCATTTATTAGTTGATTAAATGCTAGGACTTCATTCATTGCATCTATTTATGAGTTCCTTTGCATGATTGGGTTTGTTTGTTGATAGCTTGAATTTAGGACATATTTGCCCTTCTTGTTAAGTCTTTATGCATTACATTTAGATATTGTTGATTAGGACTCATTAATTGCATTATAGTCCTTGCCATGCTTGATGACAACATGTGTTGATATGGCTTTTATGATTGCTTCATAGGATTGTTTGTTCTATGTTTAGCTAAGCTTTATGACATGTCATTTAGCTCTTGATATCTAGGATTGCATATATTGCCATCACATAATTCTAGATAAGCATATAAGGTACCCTAGCCTTGTTTGTTGTTTGAATATCATCATATATTCACATAGGGTGTTTATCTCTTCATTGAAGAGAAGTAAGTCTTGCGTTGCATCCGGAAGTAGGTTGCTTCAAGCGTAAGCAAATTGGACTAGGTCCACTTAATACCGGGATTAGGAAGTGGTAGTGGGTTATTTACCAGGAGTATGTTGTAACGCCTCTATCATCAGTGGATTCGTTGTTCGAGTGTGGCGCACTTAACAGCCTGTGGTTTTTCCCATTTGGAGGGTTTCCACGTTTATCTCATTTATTATTTTCGCACTTATTACACTTGTAATATTATTGTGACTAGTTATGGGTATTTTCGTCTAATTGACCATTAACGAAAATTGGGTAAAATTTGATTAAAATCTATCCCCCCCCCCTCTAGATTAATATTAAACACACCATAATATTTGTTTCAAATATAATACATATAAAGTGTATATTATAAATAATATAATATATATTATGTATAATATAATATAATTTATATGTAATCCCTATTCCATTGCATTTTAACAAACAAAATAAATGGAATGACTTTCTTTCCATTCCATCCGACCAAACATGACCTAAAAGCAATCGAAGAGATGGCATACCTCAACAAAGCGAGAGGGTATGACGAAGAGAGATGGCAACGAGTTTGGTGGACTCCGGTTGGTTTTACGGAGAGAGTGAGCGAGCGAGTTCGACTCAGGTAAAGAGATGAGAAAAGTGAATGATAATTTGGTGTCTACTAGGTTAGAATTTGTTTTTTGTTTTTAATTAAATATGGATCTCACGGTGGGAATCAGATGGAAGGTAATGTGAACCCCACCTATGGGGATGGGTTTTACATTACCCCCTTAGAGGGTGTATGATTCTCATAGGATTCACTTTCCCATATAAATAATAATCGTAGTGACCAATGAGAAGGATCGAGTAATAAAAAAGATCCAGTTTGAAAATATGGAATACGAATGGATGCGGCAAATCCGAAAAAAGGCTATGTGTACATAAAATGCGAGTATTGTAACAAGGTTATCACGGGATGTGTAAAGAGATTAAAAGACCATCTTGTATGACACATAAAAATTGTGCACCATGTCCTAGAATGCCTAAAGAGGTCAAAGAGGAGATGATTGTCTACATGAAGAAGTTCGAACAACAAAAGCATATAACACAATTTTTTTTAATGAGATGGTGGATGGTGGTTTTTAATTTGGTGC
This sequence comes from Dipteronia dyeriana, assembly GCA_032871835.1. Taxonomy (NCBI): domain Eukaryota; kingdom Viridiplantae; phylum Streptophyta; class Magnoliopsida; order Sapindales; family Sapindaceae; genus Dipteronia; species Dipteronia dyeriana. The sequence continues at coordinate 18,462,832 of CM065301.1, read as the reverse complement.
TCTTGTAAAGGATATGAATTCTTATCCAAATGTGGGTAGTAGTAGTGGCAGTGGGTTATAAGCCCGGGGACTAATGGATCAATTCCTTAGCCTTATTGGTGGATATGTGCCTAATGATAAAGGGAATGTATCTAAAACAATGACTCCAACTAGTTTGAAGGAGCAACGCAATATAGTTTGTCTAGATATTGGATGTTTTTTTTGTTTCTGAATGTCATTCCAGTTAATATAGCTAGGAGTCCATCCTACTTTAACATGCTACATTCCGTGGGAAACTATGGTCAAGGCCTAAAATACCCTATCATGCATGAGATCCGAACATGGATATTGAAGGATGAGTATAATTCAACTACAAAAATTGTTGATGATTTGAAGAAAATATAGGAGCATACATGAGTATCTATATTTTTGGATGGTTGGAGTGACACAAGAAATAGAGGTTTGATCAACATTCCATTCTTGTTAACAATCTACATCGGTCAGTTTTTTTTAATCTATTGATGCATTTGATAGTGTTAAAGATGCCGACTATTTGTTCACGTTGCTTGATGAAGTTGTTGAAGAAATTGGAGAAAAAATAGTTGCTTAAGTGGTAACCGATAATGCAAGTGCATATAAAGCTGAGGTAAAAATGCTAATGGAGAAGAGAAAGCATCTATATTGGACTCCATGTGCCACTTATTGTCTTCATCTACTGCTTGAGAAGCTTGGAGACTTGCCACAACATAAAAATGGTTTACAAAAAGTAAAAAAGTGAGTAATTTTATCTACAACCATGGATGAGTGTTGGAACTCATGAGAAAGTTTGTTAAGAGAGATATTGTTCGACCGACCGACCATAAGATATGTCACCACTTATGTGACTTTAGAAAGCTTGAGTGGTGTGAAAAAATCACTTCAAATGATGTTTATGTCGAAACAATGGAATTCATGTCGATGGGCAAACAAAAGTGATGACAAAGAGGTAAAGAAATGTATCATGGATGACATATTTTTGGCCAAGTGTTGCATATGCTCTTAAAACCACAAAGTTTTTTAGGGATGTGTTAATGTTGGTTGCTAGTGAGAAAGAACTGCCAATGAGATTTATCTATGGTGCTAAGGATACGGCAAAATAACAAATAGCAAAGAATTTAGATGGAGAAGAATCAGACTACAAAGAAATTTGGAAGATTATTGATGACAAGTGGGATTTCCAATTGTATTGAGATTTGCATGCGGCTGCAGACTATCTAATTCTTCAATTCAAGTGGAAGAGCAACTTCTCTGCTCATCCGAAAATTAAATCTGGTTTGCACAAAGGGGTCAAAAATTAAATAGAACTTTTTGGAGGTGGTATTTCAACATTGTCACTGCTTTAAGAACTTATGTTTAAAATGCACATATTATGGTGAACGGACAAAAATGCCCTCAATAGTTGTTCCATCAGAGTCTTTCATTCATTTTTTACGGTGAGAGTTTTGAAATAGAGAGAGAAAGTTTCTTTGAAACTCAAGCGCTACGCAGACGCATTCAAGGGTCGAGCTCCCCATCGAGCTCGCTGTGGTCGAGCTCCCCGTCGAGCTTTTTTTTTCTGGTCAGTACTTAAAAGGCTCGAAACCCTTACTAAAAAACTTACTCGATTTAACTAAACTAAATTTTGATCTGTTGTGTGTTGATAAAAGCTCGAAATCTTTCCAAAAAAGCTGGGAAATAGTCAAAAAAATAAAAGCTCGAACCAATAAAAAAAAAGTTCGAACTAATAGAAAAAAAGCTCGGATCAATACAAAAAAAGTCCGGACCAATACAAAAGAAGCTCGAACCAATACAAAAGAAGCTCGGAAATAGTCAAAAAAATAAAAGCTCGAACCAATAGAAAAAAAGCTCGAACCAATAGAAAAAAGCTCGGACCAATACAAAAAAAACTCGAAATCTTTCCAAAAAAGCTCGGAAATAGTCAAAAAAATAAAAGCTCGATCCAATAAAAAAAAACTCGAACTAATAGAACAAAAGCTCGGATCAATACAAAAAATGCCAGGATCAATACAAAAAAAGCCCGGACCAATACAAAAGAAGCTCGGAAATAGTCAAAAAAAATAAAAGCTCGAACCAATAGAAAAAAAACTCGAACTAATAGAAAAAAGCTCGGACCAATACAAAAAAATCTCGAAATCTTTCCAAAAAAGCTCGGAAATAGTCAAAAAAATAAAAGCTCGAACCAATACAAAAAAAACTCGAACCAATGCAAAAAAAAAAAACTTGGACCAATACAAAAAAAGCTCAGACCAATACAAAAAAACTCGGACTAATGGAAAAAAAGCTCGGACCAATACAAAATAGCTCGGACCAATATAAAAAAAACTCGAAATCTTTCCAAAAAAACTCGAAAATAGTCAAAAAAATAAAAGCTCGAACCAATACAAAAAAAAACTCGAACCAATGGAAAAAAAGTTCGGACCAATACAAAAAAAGCTCGAACTAATGGAAAAAAAGCTCGGACCAATACAAAAAACCTCAGACCAATACAAAAAAAGCTCGAACTAATAGAAAAAAGCTTGGACCAATACAAAAAACCTCAAAATCTTTCCAAAAAAGCTCGAAAATAGTCAAAAAAATAAAAACTCGAACCAATACAAAAAAAACTCGAACTAATGGAAAAAAAACTCTGACCAATACAAAAAAAAAAACTCGAATTCTTTCCAAAAAAAATCGCAAATAATCAAAAAAATAAAAGCTCGGAATAATAAAAAAAAAAACTCGAATTATTAGAAAAAAAAAACTTGAACCAATAGAAAAAAAAATCGGAAAAAAATGAAAAAAAATATCGGAAAAGAATAAAAATAAAATCATACAAATTCTGGAAACTACATGTTCATATATGGATTGATACATTGTTAAACCAGTCACAAATGCATGAAAGAAAATAAGGAAAATGATTTTCAGATAACGTTTTTAGAAAGAGAATATAACTTTTCTTTGTAAAAGTGCAGATGAAGCACAAAGACAAATTTTAAGGGCAATTTGGATAGTTCACCGTAATAGGTGCATTTTAAACATAAGTTATTAAACGGGTAACATCATTACAACACGACAAAAAAAAATGTGACATTCCTCACCATTTCCACTTTGCACAAATGTATGAAGAGACTCATACTAGATCCATCTTATTTCACAAAGGTTGATGAACAACTTGATAGGTACCGATATAAGTGAGGTTTTTTTTTTTGAATAAGAACAACTATAAGCTCATACAAAACACGTGCTCCAGGTAAATATAATTATTTAAATACATTTAACTTATACAATATTCTTATTAAATTGCGCATAATATTTACTTGATTATTTTCTTCGAAATTATGATGTAGTGGAATGGTGAGATCATTTTAAAGATCAAGTTATGGAGTTAAGGTTCTTTGCGATGAGAGTTCTGGGTCTAACATGTTCTTCATCAGCTTGTGGACCTAATTGGAGTACGTTCAACCAAGTTCATACAAAAAGAAGAAACCGCCCAACCACCACTAAATTGAACAACTTGGTTTACATCATGTATAACAAGAAATTGAAGTTAATATACTTAAGGAATCGTTCATCTAAGAAAGATAAAGATCTTTTGATCACAAAAAATATATCCTCTGATGATGAGTGGATAGCTAACCCAAATGATGAAGAAAGCACAAAAGTTGGTGATAAAGAACTTAATTTGGATGTTGATGAAATGGCTAATGAAATAAGAGGTTAGTATGCATTGTTACTTGTTCTCTTTTGTTTTTAATCTTTACTAAGTATAAATAATTATATTGATATTAATATATTATATTTCTAATTTCTTTATGTAGGGAATTTACAATTGATAGATGAAGGTGAAGATGACTTTGGAGATGAAGACAATGAGATTGGGTTCGATTATGGAGATAGAGATGGACTTAATAATTATGAATATGATCATCTTCCAAATGATCCCAATCACATTAGTCTTGATGAGAATAATGATTAGATAGATAGAGTCTAGTATGTGATATGAGGATTTATGGTTTTTAGTCTTTTATTTTATGACATTGCTTTGTCATTATTTTTCTCTATTATGAACTACATGATGATGTGTGTTTTTATTTGATGGTAATGTTATTGAGTCATTAACCTTATGGTATGAACTATGAACTGTGAATTATGAGTTTCTAGTTTTGTTTTATAGTTTTTATAAAAAAAATAATTAATTTTTCGTTACTATGTAATTAAGACTTACGCCTCGTGAGGCGAAGGACAATCGTCTCGTGAGACGAATGTCAACTTTCTTGAGACTCGATTTAGCTTTTCAAAACCTTAATTGGAACGATATTCTATTTACTCTATATTGCATATGTCGGTCCCGTACAGTTACGGGTAGCTTTAGCGCGTATCAAGTATTATAACATACCATTAACGACAGGGTTCATGATGATGATTAATTGTAATGGCAGTGTAGAGAATGACGGTAAATGAATATAATGACAATTAATTAGAACATCAGTGTGAAGAATGGCTATGAAAGAATGAAACTATAGGGTGAAACTAAATAATAAAAAAAATAGATAAAACTTAAATATGATTTCTTGTTCAAATTATTAGCATCCCATCATAATTTTTTTTTGGATATTATCAATTTAATCCGTATATTTTATGAAAAAAATTAAAATTTTAGATGTGTTTATTTTTTTACAACATGCGGTACAGTACTTTTTAAAAATTTATCAAATAGGTCCTTTGATCCAAAATTTGATGGTCATTGTGTTAAATTATTTAATTAGAATGACATTTTTTCCCTCGAGGACAAATTTTCTTATTTGACTTGTCCAGTAAAAATTTGACATATGTTACTAAAACTTTTTTTCTTGAAAGAAAACTTATTTTTTTATAAAGTATTTAAAAAAATTAAATAATAAAATACATTAAAAAAAATAAATGATAACATACAAATATTACAAATTGTTTTTGAACCAACCCTACAAAATAAAATATATAAAAAAAACTAATTATTAGAAAAAGTTAAATAATTTCTTCAAAAAAAGTTAAATAATAAAAAATAATAAAAATAGATTAGAAGAATATGTGGAGGTCGTTGCCTCCATCATCATTCGTTGTTCGTTGATGGTGTAGGCTCTGTCTCCATCATAATTTAAGGGAGAAGGCCCCTCTCTACGAAATCATAGGGAGGTTATGCGGCCTACTCCCTACAAAATTGTAGAGAGGATATGCGGCTTCCTCCCTTCAAATCGCAGGGACCAGACGCCTCCTCCCTGAAAATCATGAGAAGAGACACGACCTCCTCACCAGATCTGGGGATGAGGAAGTTGCAGCTTCCTCCTCGGCTTTTCGAATTGAGCAGAGCCTCCACCATGGCTCTGCCTCCATCAATCCATTTGAGAATGTTGAGTTTTTGGGTTTTGTTTGACGATTATGGTAGTGAATCTAGTGAGTCGTTGTGTTTGAGGATGGTAGTGTTGTTTGACATGGTCAGGGCAGACATTGAGGTTTGAGGTTTTGATATCCGTGGAGTTTTGGGGGTTTTGATATTCGTGGCGTACAACCGGTGTTTGTGTTTGGTCCGTAAATGATGGAGATCCAATCTTATCATATTTTCTCTTTTTTAAAAAAATATATATATAATTGTAAATATAGACGTGCTTTAAAAAAATTGTAAATATAAATATTAATTTTTTTTTCAAAATTTTTGGTTGACAGGTGGAGTGGGCCAATTTTTAAATTTATTTATTTTCTTTTAATATATTAATTATAATTTATAATATCAATTTTTATATTTTATTCTTATTTGGTTGATTTGTGATCTATTCTTGATTTAAAGATAAAAATACCACCGAAACCCTTAAATTGAATTAATTGTTGACTAATAGTAAGACCTCTTAGGTACATTTTAGAAAAATAAGACACTGAGTTATAAAAATGTAAACACTTTTAAATTATTGACGTTTCCTTAAAAATCTCGGATAAAATTTATGATACCCTTTTTCTTCAAAATAATATATAGTTTTCATAACAAACATAAATATATTTGATCAGAAATTAGAAATCGGTTTTATGATGTATATTTTTTCTTTTGAAAATATATTACAACATATGAATACTTCAAACAAATTTGAAGTTATAACATGTCGATCGGTTGAAATTCTAAAGACCTTATGAAAAAATTTAAGACCGATCTAGCTAAACATGTAGGTCATCTACATTGTTTGAATCACCTTATAATAGAGGTGTCCACGATTCAGTTAAACCGTTCGAAACCGAACCTAAACCGTTCGAAACCGAACCGAAACCGAATCGTAACCGTCGGTTACGAAACCAGTTGGAAACCGATTCCCCGACAGTTTTGGTTACGGTTATCTAATCCCAAAAACCGTCTCAAAACCGGTGGTTATAACCGGCGGTTTAACCGCCGATTTTGATATATTTTATTTATAAAAAAAAACTAACCAATAGAATTACGACACGTGGCAATTCATTTGTAAAAAAAAACCCAACCGAAATCGAAATTGAAACCGAACAGTAACCGTCAAACCGACGGTTACGTAACCGAACCGAACCGTCCCCCTCCGGTTACGGTTACGGTTACGGTTACGGTTAGACCATTTTACGGAATCAAAACCGAACCGTAGATACATCTACCTAATAAACATGATAATAAACAATCGTGGATACTTAAATGGTTATTTGTCTTGATGGTCGAATTCTTCAAAATAGATTCCGCCACCCTCCCGTCTCTGACTTCTGAGTTCTGACCCTCTCAAATAAAAAAAAATATCATATAAGATGCAAAACCCTTTTATAGTAATATGAAAATTTATAAGTACCCAAGTCAAAAAGTCGAAAACTGGCAGGTAACTGTAATAGCCGTTGACAAAACAACCGACCCCCTTATTAGTTATTACTTCTCAAAACCAATAAGACCCGGCCACTTCAAAACTAGCATGGCTATCTCGTCATTTGATTAAACATTTAGGGGCATTGAAGTCATTGCAACAATACTCCGCATGTATAAATTTACCATGGAACCCTCCAGGCTCCCACGTGGCAGACTTAAACATTACGTTCAAAAATCACAAACTGTACGGTTTCGTAGAAAACATCTATCTCATCTCATCTCTTTCCCGATTCTCACCTGGTTTGGTTTTCAATCTCAGAAACCCTAAAAAATCGTGTGATTCGATATTGAAATTGGAAAGGGCGGGCGGGCGGGCAGGCAGGCATATCGATCGATGAAGCAATGACGAACAGCCCGAGACTGCTAGTGTCGCCGTCGAGTTCCCGGTCGGTGACAGAAACGGTGAATGGGTCTCACAAATTCGTGATACAAGGTTATTCTTTAGCGAAAGGGATGGGAATCGGGAAGCACATTGCAAGTGACAATTTCACAGTTGGTGGTTACCAATGGGCCATCTATTTCTATCCAGACGGTAAAAATCCAGAGGATAATTCGACTTACGTTTCAGTTTTCATTGCTTTAGCAAGCGAAGGCACCGATGTGAGGGCCTTGTTCGAGCTCACTCTCGTCGACCAGAGTGGTAAAGGCAAACACAAAGTTCATAGCCATTTTGATCGCTCTCTTGAAAGCGGACCCTACACCCTCAAGTATCGCGGCAGCATGTGGTACCTTTTCTTTTCTTTTCTTTTCTTTTCTTTTCTTTTCTTTTTATTCATGTCAAATTCCAGTGATTTTTCAATTGGGTTCTATGCTAATTGTGGTTCTTGATTCTTGAATTTGGTGGCAGCATTGTGTATAATTTTGTTTATCATTTTCCATGAATCCAGTGAATTTGATGGTGGTAATTCTTTAATATTAGTTTAAATGGTGATACAGTGTGGTTTTCATTTCTTTTTTGTTTAAATGTCACAACCTTGTAGAATAAGATTTCTGTTTGTATTAAGAGTTTTGATTAACTCCCTGTGCTTTTTGTTGATGGTATTCCATGTGCCCTTCATATTCTGTCGTTTTTTCTGTGCAAGTAAAAGGCTAACAATGGTATTTTTGTGGCCTATGATTGAGTTCTGCCTTAACCAGGGTTTGGAATCTTAGGGATAGGGAAGACCCTTCCTGTTTATAACCTGTTGATTGGAGTAAAAGAAAATAGATTTGTTGGCCTTTTCCTCTTATTTTGGTTTGTTTGAAATTTCTTTTTGAGAGATGGTGGGCTATCTTCTTGTTCATTAACGTTTGATCCCCAATTTGCTGCTTTGGGTCTGCTACTATGTACTAGGTAGGGCCTCTTTTTATCTTGTTTTGCTTGAGATATGGTTGGTGTCTGATCAAAAGTAGTTGCAGATCAAGCAGTAGAATTGCTTTCTCTCAAAAACTCATTAGTTTCTGTTTAGCTAGTATCAACAATCCTCTTGCATATTTTACTTGTAATACCCTATCATGTGTCCTATCAAAAAAATACCCTATCATGTGAACAACATAGTTTTTTAAGGAGAAGACCTAGTAAACAAACTTCTTTGTAATAGTTTTGTCTGTTGTTGTAGGTGTTCTTGTCCCTTGCCTGTCCTCTTGAATTTATGTGGGATCGACAGATTTAAGTACATTAAACCATTATCATTTTGTTAACCTTTCATATTTATTTGTGTAGATAGCTCTAGGGAACATTCTATCTGATTTCTTGTTATCTAACTAATCTTATTCCATTCATCAATTATCAATATATCTTTCTCGTATACATTTGCAGAAAAAAAAAATTCCTCATGCAACATGCAAAGTGCTGATACAGTGGTTATCATGTTGTATAATCCAAAGGAATACTCTTAGTTCTACATTTTTATTTCTCTCTCCTGAATGTCATCTTTTTTTTTTCTTGGTTGATTTTTCTTTTTTAAATAAACATTTGATTACCCTATGCATCTTTATGGACCAGTTACAATATAAGTAATAACAATTTTCCTGCCTGCAAATCTTACTCTAACCTTGTCAGACAAAGTAAAAGTGAGTAAATTTGAGCTGGATTTTTGTTATCAGAGGATTGATTTACAGCTGTTGGGGGTTCATTTTTAAGACCATAATTGGTTCAATTTTCTTTAATGTAGGGGATACAAGCGTTTTTTCAGACGAGCTTTGCTCGAGACATCAGATTTCCTTAAGGATGATTGCTTGAAAATTAATTGTACTGTTGGAGTTGTGGTATCAGCGATAGATTGTTCACAATTGCACTCAATTCAAGTCCCAGAATCTGATATTGGAGCACAATTTGGCTTGCTTTTGGAAAACATGGAAGGTTCAGACGTCACCTTCTATGTAGCTGGGGAAAAGTTTCATGCTCACAAGCTGGTATTGGCTGCTCGATCTCCTACTTTCCGATCTAAGTTTTTTGAGGGTTCAGAGGAAGATAGGGAAGAGATTGTCATTAGCGATCTAGAGCCTAAGGTTTTTAAGGTAAAATTTATTATTGTCTACCCTACTGTGGTTTCAGATGAGATACTTGGTCAGTTGTGCTCCTATGACAGTATTACACTTCATCACTGTTTTACCTTTTTTATTTCCTACAGGCCATTCTGCACTTCATATATAGAGATACTCTTACAGAGGATGTGGATTCGGCGACATCTAGCTTGTCTTGTATGTCCTTGGTGTCAGACACATTGACTGCAAAATTGTTAGCAGCTTCGGACAAGTATGGGCTGGAGAGACTAAGATTGATGTGCGAGTCTCATCTATGCAAGGACATTTCTGTATACTCTGTTGCCAGAATTTTGGTCTTGGCTGATCAATATCATGCTTCAGAATTGAAATCTATTTGTCTGAGATTTGCTGTTGAAAATCTTGCAGGTTTGTTTTTATTTTTCTACCTTATATTTTCTTATTAATCTTCGGTTAGGAAAAATTGTGTAAACAAAAGCATGATGACTTATTTAGTGTCGGTTAAGAGAAAAAGAGCACCTACTTATTTGAGTATGAGAAGATGCATCTACATTGTACCAAGCCCTTTTTGTGTGTGTGTGTGTGTGTGTGTGTATGCATAGACCTGAATTTTGTTGCTTAATTAATACGTAGGATATGACCTTATATTTAGTATTATTTTATCCGCTTGAGGTTGAGGTGGATAAGGATTCTTTGAGTTTATAAATGAAAAAGATCTAGAACTAGATTTTATGATCATAGTATTAGCAAGTATTAATAAAGCTCCATGGTTTGGTGGCACAAAGTGGTTTTCTGTGAACATGACATTATTTCCAAAGATCGTAGGGTAAAAATAAATAAATTTCGAAAGGTTCAAAGTATGTGAGAGTATCAAGTAAGTTTGAGTGTTTGACAAAGAGTATTGTAGGAAAAAGGAGCTGCAAAAGGATTAGTATCCAGTATACAAAAAAAAAACAAGAAATTTTATTTTCGATATATTTATCTGCTATTTCTGTAATGGTTTAGTTCAATCCAAATATGCATCTACCCCTCTATGATTCAATACAATCCTTCATAAATCTTTATTCAAATGGTGATGTCGAGGTAGGAAATTTTTTCAATTAAATGTTTTTGATATTTCTTATGAGTTGGTACTTGAAGAAGTGTAAGATTGTTGAATCTATTTTATCAAATTATTTGAAGATGCAATGCGGATTTAAGCAGAACTTAATTTTTATTTGTGTGGGTAGGAAACAGTTCAGAGGGGGGGAAATTATTCGAAGTAAGGAATAAGACTGACTAAAATACAATTTTGCAAAGAAATGAATATAGTCTAACATGAAGTTCTGAAAGATGTAGGATAGAATGTTGTGGGTAAAAATTATTCAGGCTCTTAAAAGTACCATAGGCTGGATGATGGATACAGGTTGGACCTGTTGACAATGGGCCAAATTAGAATCTTATAAGGTAAGAATGTTGATCGTAGTTAAGCTGACAAGAAGTCTGAAACATCTGTAAGTCTAAAATATAGTCCAGGAAATCAAAAAGTTAGTCAAATACGTTTTAAATGTGAAGTCTATAATCTTAGGAGTTTTATTTTCCAAAGAGTCATAAGCATTCAGTCAAAAGTTTTGTTTTATGAGTCGTTAATGTTATTATTTCGTTCTGTAATTAAAAGAAAAAAGTAATCCCATCTAAAGTTTATTTATTGGTTAATAGGAGTCTGATTAGGTGTATTCTGGCCCTAGAAAATGATTGCAATGCTGGTATTTTGGTGTATGAATGAATGATTTATGAAATTTCAGTTTTATCTATGGGAGTAAATTTACCTAGGCATGACGTCTTGGTTTCAGAAGTGATTCTTGGAATTATTCCATGTTGTCTTTTGAAGGATTGTACACTTGAAATTTGAACGTGGGTTGAAGTGAATAAGCCACTTTGTGGTCCAACATTTATAATGAACTTTGTGCCTCAATTAGTGTGGTTTTCCTATTGCATAAAGCTTGTTTGGGTTTTCTATCTTTGAATGTTTTTCTTTTATCTTGGATGTTTGGAAAGCGGTTTCTATCACCATATTTTATAACTTGCAGTGGAGGCAGTTGATCAAAAGGAAACCATACTACCATTTGCTACATAACCATTCCTCGGATGTTGACTATTTGTAATATCTCGACTATGGAATTTGATAACTAGATTAAATCTAAGTTGATAAGCATTCCTCAGACAAGCTTGATATTGACTTCAATTTGTGAGAAAATGTGGCAGTGTCAAATATTTGAGTCAAGGGTTGAACTTCAAATGATGTATCAGATTATAGTTACTTAATATGATATAAACCTAGGTGTTTGTATTATAACACTTCCAGTTCTCTGGGCAACTTTGTATGTGTGCAGCTGTTATGCGGTCAGATGGGTTCGAATACCTGAAAGAGAACTTCCCAGCACTGCAATCGGAGCTTTTGAAGACAGTGGCTGGCTGTGAGGAGGATTGCAGCAGTGGTGGAAAATCACGGAGTGTATGGGCCCAACTATCAGATGGTGATACAAATAGCAGGAGGGTTAGGCAAAGAACGTGATATACTTGATTGGTGGGTGTTAATTGTAAAGTGAAGGTGATGATTTGGTGAAAAAAGAAGAAGAAAGAAAAATTGAAACAGAAAATGCAAACATTGCCTGCTGTGAAACATGGCAGGCAAATGGTCTTGCCATGATGTCTTCGGTGGCCTAAATGCAGAAATCTGAGTGTTTGTAAGATAGTAGGCTTTAACAGTGTGCTGTTACTAAGCCAAGCTGTGTTTAAATGTAGACTTAATATAGTGCTTAGTGAGCCTCATCTTTTTACTGACAAATTCTATAAATTGTCTGGAGTTTAGTGAATTGAATTTTTTGACCCCCACAGGCTCACTAACTCTTTTTCTTTGCAGTGCTATTGTTATTAGTTTTATAGTTTCAGGATACAAATCATGGACATTTAAGATTAATGCTCTTTAAACAGCTGAGATTATACTGAAATGAAACAAATGCTCATAATAGTTATAAAATATCAGGATATATGTAGGGATGCCCAAAATTCGAACCAGGTAAATTGTCCTCCAAAAATGGGGACGGGGGAACTTCACCACAAATAATCTAAATGGTGGCGGAGACAGGGATGGGTAATGGGTTCCCTATCCGCATTTCCTCCCGCCTACATTAGTTGTGTAATTGTACTTTTACTTGAGATTCAAAATTGTAAAAGATTAGAAGGCAATAAAATTTTAATAAGAGAGATCTTTTTTTATTTTCTTTTTAAATAGGAGGTTTTGTCACTCTTTTGAGTTGGTGTTTCAATTTAAGTTTTAAAAACACCAAAGTAAGTGAACTTCTAAAAATATCCTTACTTTACATATATATTTTATTTACTTTTCAGTATTTCAAGTTTTTTTTTCATCTTCTTTTTGGCTTCGTTGAACAGACCTCCATCGGAGGTTGAAGTCGTTCGACCTTTAATGGAGGTTCAAATCGACCTCCAAAAGAAGAAGATGAAAAAAAAAACAATTTTTTCAGGCAATTTCCGAGACTCTTCGTGTATTTTTGAGACTTTTTAGGTAATTTTTGACTTTTCATTTATTTTCGAGACTTTTCATGTAATCTTTTAGACTTTTCAAGCATTTTCAAGATTTTTTAAGTATTTTTAGACTTTTCAAGTAATTTTCAAAACTTTTTAGGAAAAAATGAATTTTTTTGAGACTTTAGGTCATTTCGTAAACTTCTTGGTAATTTCTGAGACGTTTGGTAAATTCCTAGACTTTTTGGACATTTTTTTTCAAAAAGTCTCGAAAATACTTCAGAAGTCTCAAAAATTACTTGAAAGACTCGGCAATTACCTAAAATGTCTCGAAAATATATGAAAAATTTCGGAATTACTTGAAAAGCCTTGGAAATTATTTAAAAAAGTTTCGAAAATTCATAAAAAGTCTCAAAAATACTTGAAAAGTCTCAGAAATTATTTAAAAAGTTTCAAAACTGCATGAAAAGTCTAAGAAATTACTTGAAAAGCCTCGAAAATACCTGAAAAGTCTTGGCAATTACCTGAAAAAATCTGCTATTTTTGTTTTCATCTTCTTAATTGACGACCTCCATTGATGGAGGACTTCGAAAGAAAAAAAAAACAAAATAGTGAAGAAGATTACTGTGGGAGGCTTTTTGGAAGTGTTGGAAATTGTTGTATTATTGAATGATAAAATTTTGTTAAGTATTGTGATTTTTCATAACAATTGAATCATTTCATAAGAGTTGCATCCTTTTATAAAAATGGTATCATTTCTTAAAGATATGTCTTTCTTTTAAAGACATGTTCATTCAAAAGGGTATATGTCATTTCAAATAGGTAAGAGGATGTCTATAAATATGGATACCCTATAACCATTTGTATTCATTTTTTTTTTCTCTGCATAAAATAAATAGTGTCAAAAAATTTCAAGTACGAAACACTGATTTGAGTTTGATGATTCTTTAAGTTTGAAGTGTTGCTACTTGAAGAACGAAATTCGTTCTATCCTATGAGACAGTTGTTTATAACCTTAAGCACCATTCATGGAGGGAGCATAATTGTCTTAAGAAAATTATGAGTTTCACAAAGCTCAGATTAATTTAATTCTTACGTTTCTACAAACCGTAAGTTTTTCTATGTTCAAATTTCCTTTTATTGTGTTATACTGTATGTGAGTTTATTGCACGCAACATATATTTATATGGCAGATAAAAGTATAAAACACATGTAATAACAGGAAGGAACTCATTTAAGGTGTCATTTAAATCTAATGTGTCATTTAAATTTAATTTATTACAGAAATGATAGTCTTAAAATACCATTTCAAAAGTGTGTTATATAATTTTCGAACCCGTCTTTTTTTTAGTGGAGAATGGAGGTTAGAATGGAAGGTTTTGTACCATGATTTAGCTTTCAAGGACCGTATCATACGATGGAAAAAGAGTAAATAACATTGTACAATATTTCTGCTAAAAAAATTTAGACTTCGTCAATATTAAAATCAAAAAATAATAGAAATAATAGTATAATAATCAGTCAATTTACACGTCTTATTGTCACTAAAGAGAAAATGATACAGTAATTAATTTGGTAATAGAAATTATAATAAGTACTTAAAATTTTAATTTACCTTGATTAGTCGCTAATGGTAAGGATTAGAACTGATTACACAATAGGGGTTTTGAATCCTAAATCTAATCAAATTAGGAATCAAGGCATTATTATATATATATTATGGATCAAACAGCAAAAAGAGTTAAAACATAAATAACGCGTATTCTTGCTCTCCAAGGAAATAAAAAATAAAAGAAAACTAGTTTAGTTATAAGTAGTGTTTTCAATTACACTAAATTAGATGTATTCTTAATACAACGTACAAAATATTCTCTATAGAGTCTAGACTGAAATTTTGGAGAGGAAGACGAAGATGAAGATGAAGATGGTCTGGTGTTCTCACTGTCTCAGAATTTGCCACCTCACCTGCGAACCTCCTGGATTCATGTAAGTTCATTCTTTCTTATATTTCTCTCAAAAGTCAAAACTTTTAAAACTAGAGGCGATTAGAGAATTATTCTATTTATAAATAAATAAATAATTAGTTATATGTATATGCATTAATTGCAGATCATGTCTTACTTGCGGGAAGGTGGTGGGCAGTCCGATGAAATTGAAAAGGCGTAGATTTACAGCCTCCAAATTGAAGCCTAGAAGATTCAAACGTGTTAGAAGACTCAAGGACAACAAAAAAACATCCTAAGATTATTTAGTTACTTCAAGTAGTAAGCTGTTTTCAAATCCAGTTATGACTTATCAATAATATATTAATATGTATATGACATTCTTATATTATTTATATGTGAGAATCACTCACCTCTGTTATATATACGGCGCGTTTACTAATCGAAAAACAGAAGAATCGGAAATAAATTCCTCTAGAAAAGGAATGTAAGAGAATTAGTATTAAGTTACTAAATTCCTTTCCTTTACTGTGTTTACTAACTTTTTTAAAATTAAAGATAGAATCAAATTTATACAAAATTGATTACAAAAATACCCTTACGTATTAATGTATTATATATATAATACCCTTTGGTTTTTGTACTTTATAAGTTAATAACAAAAAATTAAATTTCAAAGTAAAGAAACGTCTCTCTAGTTTGTGTTTATCTAGGTTTGGTCCACTAGTTTTTAAAATTACTAACTTTAGTTCTTCCGTTAGAAATTAAGTTAGAATACATGGATTGTCATTGTCATTGTCATTGTCATTGTGATAGGGTAAAATGACTAAAATACCCTTAATGAAAGATTCCGATGAAGGGTAGTAGGATAATTTTATATTTAATTAAATAAAAATTAAAATTAAAAATTAAAATAATAATAATAATAAATACCAAATTAAAAAAAATATATATATAAAAATAAGATCAAAATAAAAACAGACTAAAATCATTAAATCAGAAATATTTATCATCAACAACAATCAACCTTTTTTCTAGAAATCATTATCCTCAACAACAATCAACAATGAACAACTCAAATAATTATCATTAACCCTAATTTTTTTTTCCATTTAAAAAAATTATATCACCATCATCATCAACATTACACCACCAAAAATTACATCTATCATCATCAACAACATTACACCATCGTCATCAACAACAGGACTCACTGTCCCAGAACACAAACAAAAATATATCATCACCAAATACAAAACCAGAAAACCATCATCGATCATCATCGATTATCACCAAATACAAACCCAGAACACAAACAACAATAATTTTAAAATCCACAAATACAAACACCATCATCCCATCTCCAATCACCAAACCCTAACCCTCAAATCCAACCACCCAAACCCAAACACAAACCCAGACCCAATCAAAACAAAACCTAACGAAAATCAAACAAAAATCAAACAAAAATCCCCACCGATCTCATCAAACCAAAACCACCCCTGATCTGATCTTATCACACCAAAACCGACCGAGAAAGAAGAAGAAGAGAGAGAGAGAGATCGGGTCGTAGTCGTCTTCGCTTCTGTCAAAATTGATGCGAAAATTCATTTGAAGTTGGTGATGGGTTTCGATCTAGTGGTGGTGGTAGTTTTGATGATGGTGATAGATTTGGTTGAACGGTGGTGGTGGTTGAATGGGTTTTGGTTGAATGATGATGATGATCGAATAGTCTTTTCTATTTTTTTACTAATATATTTATAATAATAATCATTAATTAATTTAATAATACTTATTTGTTTTTTAAAATTAATTAAAAATTACTATTATACCCTTCTTCTAGACCGGTTTCTAGAAGCTTTTATTAAATTTCCCATAGTGTCCCTTTGACCTAACGGAAGTCAACGAAAAACAAACGGAATTGGACGGAAATGACTGGATTATGTATTGTCAAATAATTAGTGGACTGAATTAAGTAATTTTAAAAACTAGTGGGTTAAACCCAGATAAACGCAAACAACAGGGACTCAAATCATAATAACCCTATTTTTTATATCAATTAAAACTTGAGGTACAAGTATATCCCCATTTCACCATTAATTGTTTTCATGACATTCATGAATCATTGACGACTTTGACTTAATTGTTAAGGATGGCAAAAAAAAAACCCCGATCGAGTCCCATCTAGCTCCATACGCGATTAAATCAAAATAAATGGGTTCGGAACGGATTTGAAAGTGATTTAAAAACTTGTTTTAGATATGGGCATATTATTACAAAGACTAAACGAATATAAAGAATGTATTTTGTTTTTACAAAAAAATTATAAGTGGTTAAACAATTTAAAAATCCTAAAAAACAACTTAAAATAAAAAGTAAAAAGTCATGACTTTAACCTTAATTGTAAATCATTGAATTGCATTAAATGCAATCTAAATTTTTTCTTCCGATACTATCCCCCATATATAATATATTTCCAATTTCATCAAAATTACATATGGTATAAAAATCCTTATTTTAATAAATTGTTTATTTTAAATAAAAAAGAACTCTAATCAATGTTCATATTGATGTTTAATATCGATACTTTATTATGATATTATGGTGATGTATATATATATATATATATATATTAGAGTGTCTTGTACGAGTTTTCCTGATGTCCTTTTTATTTTTTGAAAAAAAAAAGTTTTCTTTTCTTAGAAAAATGAAGTTTGTTTGTAATCAAAGATGAAGACCATGATCATATGTATTCATATATAATTATTATTTTTGGATTGTTTTTATTTCATATTATATGTATAATTGTTTAACATATGTATAAATGTAAAATTACTTATATTCAGACAATTTTATTTTAAAAAAAACGTGTTGACAATACATTCAGATGTGAAAAAAAAAAAACATATCATTCAGGTTCAGATTTCAATCCCTATTCAGTTATTAGAAAAATTCAGGATTGTTCAGTATTTAGACACAAAAAAAAAACGACCCCTTAGTTTGAATATTATTACAAAGACTAAACAAATTAAAACTTAAACTTAATGAGTGATAATTATTTATTATTAATGTATAGTCGTTAAATATTGTTACAATAAAATGCATATATGCAGGATGTTTGAAAAATAAAAACATTTTAGATTGAACTTGAAATAACAATTTGGCAAGTGTGACTTGCATTGAACTATTGGAGTAACATTTTGTATTTATCAACGAGATGAGGTTGGTCCGATGGTAAACTCCTCACGTATGTATTACATGATTGTGGGTTTGAATCCTCACCCTTCCTAAAAAACCCAAATTTATGTAATAGTGTAATACTTAAAAAAAAAACATTTTCGATATATCTCTTAACTCATCTGTAATTAACAACTCTGTACATATTTAATTTTCTATAGTCAATTATGAATTCAAAGTAGAGTTTCTTTGTTTGTATATATTGAGTTTATTCAAAATATAAATATTGTGTAATAATCATATAAAAATAAAAAAAACATGATGGTGTGTTGGTGGGATGAATTCTGAGAACCAATGAATACGGGAATCATCGTGCCTAATATATACTCATAACTCATAGCAAATAATAACATAAAAATAGATGAGAGAAAGTAAACCAATCACAACACAAGATATATGTGGAAAACCCAAATCGGGTAAAAAACCACGGGCCGTCAAGACAACAGAGAAAATTTCACTATATGATAAATTGTTACAATCATATATTCCAGGATTCTCTCTCACACCTAAACCCCAAACCCCAAACCACGCTCATAAGATCCTTACTAAGAACCCCACAATATCCTATAGGTCTCTCCTGAATATCACCCACGAATCTCTCACTTGATCCACTGATATTCCATTTGATCCCTCTATGGATATTCTCACGGGTCTCTCACTCGGATCTCTCCACTCTCTCCACTATCTGATGTTACATGGTGTTTCTTGACTCCATACCGACAATAACCTAGCTACAATGTTCTATTTATACTAGTTACAGGTAGTTTAACATAAGAGGAAATCCTACTCTTAAACGTACAAGAATTACTTGTTCCACATAAATACTATTTCCTATTTATGACAAGTCTTCTTGTCAGGATGAAATCTTTTTCCTTCAAGTACGGGACTTTCCTATTCTTCATGAAGACAAACTCTTTCCTTTTCCGATCAGCACAAGACTTTCTAGAAATTGAACTCTTTTTCTTCTCGCGCAACATTTCTGATCTAGGCAAGATGCATCGTTTCCGCGGTCTAGGTCGCGGTGTGCACCCCGCTTCCTAAACCGTAGAAAGTCACTGGAGATGACCCCTCCGAATACCGCAGTATATGCCTTTGCCTCCACCGCGGTCTACACCGCACTTGATCTCTTGGAAACGATCGCTCTCTGTGACGAGGTCTGTGCGCTTGTCTACACCGCGGTCTACGTCGCGGAACCTACCACAATTGTTTCTTCAGTTCTTCTTCGTCTTCAAACCTCCCTCAAACACCATCTTCAACTTCCATACGTTTTCTCACGTCTCCAGGAAGTTCCACATCAATTGTGTCTTGTTTGGTTAACATTGGGTTCACTTGAGAATACGAGCCAAAACCTAACATGGTGGAGGTGGACTAGTGATGAGGTCTGGGCGTTGCCACATCTCCTCGCCTCCAAAATTCCTCGACCTGATCCCGGCTTTCAATTAATTATTAGTCAGTGGTGACTGGTGAGTTTGGAAGTAAATAATTTTGCGGGGTAAGAGTTGGGAATTTGGGATTCCTAATCCTACTCAAACGGACATTCTTATTTTTACGTACGGGTAAAAAAATCATAATTCCAAATCCCTTTTGCCATTTTGTTGCAATATCCATTAGTTTATCGAATAAATACACCCTTCCGTTGATTTCCCACCCTATTGGATTATTTTTCAAAGGACCTAAAACCGACAGAAGTTCAATTCTATTCGGTTTTCAATTGTGATAAACGAAAAGAGTGACAATATTTATACTTCATAAAAACTGTATGTACACCCTTAAATTAATGTATTTTTAAAATTCCAATATTGACCTTAATTATAATTATTAAAATAATTATAAATACTATTCATATATTATATTATTACAATTTATAATATTCTGAGTATTTTAACAAATATGTATGATATTTTTTTAATCAAATATTAACTATTTATTAATTAAAAACTTAAAAAGTAATTATTAAAAATATAAAATAATTGTTTTAATAATTAAAGGAACTGAAAAAAATCAACATATCTAAATGAAAATCTGTGCTAAAATAAAAATTAAATTAAATTAAACAAAATGAGTTTTGATTGAAAATCTGGAAGGTGCTACGCCCTCCTCCCAGATTTTAATATTTTATATTTGTTTTTATTTCAATAATTTTATCTAAATTAATGTTTTAATGACTATTTGAGAAAAATAAAAATTAAATAAAATTTAAAAAATAAGGTTATGTTAGAAATCTGAAAGAAACTTCGCCTCCATCCAGATTTTTTATTTGTTTTTATTACAATAATTTTATTTTATTTTTTGAAATTTTCATTTCAATTATTTTAGAATTTGTTAAAATATAGTATTTAATAATAAGAAGAAAAAAAACTATGTAAAAAGATATATTGGTAATACATGGGTGTGTTTACAGGTCATAGCATTTAAAAAGAATTTATTGAGGGTATAAATATAAAAAAACGTGTACAGGGATGCAAATATCTCTACTAAATTTGCTCGTTTGTTTGACAGAATTGGATAGGATATGCTTATTCTTTCCCATCATTTTTATTACATAAACACCCCTCCAATTCAGATGATACACACAAACACCCCTCCAAACCGGAGACCAGCAAGAGAAACAGAGTGGACGAAAGGAAGATATCTGCCTTGTTATTTTGTTTATGGATTGTGTTTTCCATTGAAAAAGAAAAACTCAAATCCTTTCACAAAAGAAAATAAAGATGAAAAGAGCAAAATGGAACATACCCCGATCTATTCAGAAAAGAAAAGAAAAAAAAAACAGATGAAGAAGACGAAGAAGAGAGCAGATCGTGGAATAAAACAGAGCAAGACAAACAGATTGAACCTTAAAAATCAAAAGAAAAACCATAAAAAACTCAAAGAAGAAGACGATGAGAGACAGTGAGATGGGCTCCATGAGAATAGATTTGGGTTTCTACTCTCTAAGTAACATCTTTTTTTTTAATTTCTTTTATAATTCTATTTTTAATAAAATATTAACTTGAGTGAAAATAACAAAAACAACCCTTCATTTAGTTAAATTTATCTAATTTTGACTAACACAATAACACAGTGACGTGTATGGAATTTTCTTTTCTATTTTTAATTTCATTCTGTGTTACACCAAATATGTGATTACTCAATTTTTTTTGTTTAATCACATGTTGCATCAAATATAGGGAATACCATAATTAATCAAATCCAATTCGATTCGATTTAATCTCTTAAAAATAATATAATTCTTTCGTGCACACGCACCCTAAATGTCTTGGTTATGTTCGGTTTGGGGTAAAAAACTGAACTAAGAATGCCCACACCCAGGTAAATCTATAATTTCTTTAAAAGAATTTTACAATTTAAGCTTAGAAAAATAAGATTTTGTTTGTTATCCACAACCACGATGACAATATCCTTGTCAAAGCATTAAATATT
Source organism: Dipteronia dyeriana (assembly GCA_032871835.1). Taxonomy (NCBI): domain Eukaryota; kingdom Viridiplantae; phylum Streptophyta; class Magnoliopsida; order Sapindales; family Sapindaceae; genus Dipteronia; species Dipteronia dyeriana. The sequence continues at coordinate 18,441,328 of CM065301.1, read as the reverse complement.
TGCCACATACTCTCCTGTCCAAACATGTGATCAAACTTTGAAGCTCTTTGTTTATCCACTCACTCACTCTCTCGCTCGTTGTTGCATAAATTTACTTTTGCTGATTTTCAGCAGATTTTTAAAACAAATGGAAATAATTTCACAGTCCCAAGCAAAGGCTCTAAGCTGCTCAACATCCATTATCCATTCAAAATCGTCTCATGTTGTTTCAAGTTCAATCCCTTTTCAACACTCCTCCAAGACCCTTTTCACTCAGTTGCAAGGCCTCAGAATTCAGCCTAAAAAGCACAAAAATATTGGACCAATACATGCTTCTGATATCACTTCAACTACTGATGTTTCAGATACATGGCTTCTTCAACCTGTTGGTAATTCACTTCATTTTTCTTCTTCACTTTATTAGCTTTCTTGTTTTCTTTTGGTTCAATTGAAGTGTGCACTAGTCTGAAATCTCATTATAATTATGTAGAACATGAGAAAGTATATATATATATTTCCATTAAAGTTTTCTTTACAGTTGAATGCAGCTCCCGTTGTCCTTACCAATGTTGCCATGTATTAAAACTTCAACAGCTTATATTACTAAAGTTGATCAAAGCATAATATTTGGGACCCAATTCAGAGAGTGTGCATCATCAATAATGTTTTCCTATATTCTTTTGGTTAGTTTTTGCAGTTAATTCAGAAAAAATAATTGTGGGGGTGGGGGCATATTTTAAATTCATGATGTAAGAACAAATTTATTCTTCCATTGGATTCATTTTTGTGTTTTTGATTATTCAGTAAAGTTATAGAGAACAACTGCTACAGTATCATTGCTGCTTGGATGGTTCTATATATCTGTTTCAGTCTGAAATTGTTTAATTATGTAAGAACTATATGAATATATAGGTGATGGAGACACAAAGCACATTGGTTTCAAAGTTAAAATGCCAGATGCATTTGAAATTGCTTCTGTAAGTAATTCTTGTGCCTACTTTACTTTTATATATATATATATATATATATATTCTGTAATGATTAATGAATGGTTGTTTGGTTTGAACATATATTATCCAGAGTGTGGTGACTGTTGGACGTCTTCCCGAAAAGGCAGACATGGTCATTCCAGTTGCAACGGGTACTTACTTTACTGCATAAGCTTACTGTGTATGTCTTAAATCACAGATTGGTTTCCATGAAAACTAAACTTTCCAAGTTTAACAGTATCTGGTGTTCATGCCCGTATTCAGAAGAAAGGGGAGAATCTGTTGGTGACAGATTTGGACAGTACAAATGGGACTTTTGTTGATAACAAGCGGATCAGACCTGGAGTTGTTGCCACTGTATCCTCTGGGAGTTATATTACATTTGGTACTATATATATATATATATCTCAACACATTTTAATCACTTTAACAAAACGACGTTAGCTGATTCAATTCCATATGCAGATAGATAGAAATGATAGACGTATAATCAATTTCATCAGAGTACTAAGATTAGATCATAGAACCAGAGACTTCTTTGTGGGATGTTTCCAATTTCTTTGTGAACTATGTGTACAATTATGTGGTGCATGGTTTCTCGCTAAGTTCTTTAGGCTAGCAAACAAGTGTTTTCTGACTAACAGGAATCGGTGAAAATGTAGGATATATATGTTCCAGTCAAACTGTAAAGCACATTAACAATACTTGATTGTTCACTCCGTTGAGCAATGGCTAACTGTGTTATCTTTTACTGTAGGGGATACCCATCTGGCCATGTTTCGAGTATCAAAGCTTGAGAAGGTGGAAGCTCCGAGCGAACCAGAAGAATCGGAAGATAAGATTGCCAGCCCTGCTGTGAGTACTGAAACAAGTTAAAATCCAAGATATATTTACAAGAAATATATAGATAATTTTGTAATGCGCAGCTTTTCTTCTGGTTTCTGTTCAAGAAATAAAATATATCCACTCGAATGAAATATGTGACCAGCAAAATGATGTGCAGTAGATCTCATGCTTTATTCCCCAAAAATTTCACAAACGTAAAATTGAGTGAGCATCTGAATTCACAAATCAGGAATTAAAAACAAAGCGACTCAAATCATAATACTCTTACAAACAAACTAACCATATATATCATTAGTGCAAAAGCAATAATTGTCTAGAATTTGAAGGTTTCCATCTCCTTCCTAAGAACATTAGACCTCATCAAAGTCCCAAAAGTTTTGAACAACAAGTTGACATGTTCAATAGCATTCCCTTGAGCCAAAGTTTTATAGAAATAGCTATCAAAAGTCATCCTTTGCACATACTCATCCCTACACAACTCCACCAAAGCCTCCCTTGAAGCATTGTTCTTATAGAACACACCTTGCAACATATCCAAAAATCTAAATGTGCTTTTGTATTTATCATCCCACTCTTTCAAATATTCCCTCTTCAAATCATCTTCTTTGATCATCCTCTCACCTCCCTCCGACGCTTTCACTATCGCCTCACCGCACATTCTTCCGGATTTCGCAGCGAAGTAGATCCCTTCGCCGGAACATTTCGTGACGTATCCGGCAGCGTCGCCCACTAAAGCCACCCGACCCGATACCCGAACCGGACGTGGGTGTTCGGGTATCGGGTGGGCCTCCACTTTGATCACTTTCCCGCCCTTGATTTTGTGCTTCACTCTCTCTCTCATTCCTCTCTGGTAGGCTTTGATCTCCTGCTTGCCGGACACCGTACCCGTACCCACCGCCACGTGGTCGCATTTCGGGAATACCCACCCGTAAAAATCGGGTGACACGTCATTTCCGACGTACATTTCGGCGATGTCTTTGTAGTATTCCATTTTGTGGTCTGGCAATTTGATTCTCTCTTGAAACGCGATTGCACACGTGTAGGTTCCGGCTCTTATCGATTTGGCTACCCGGCTGTTGGCTCCGTCGGCTCCGATTACGACGTCGACGGCTAGGGTTTTGCGGGAGTTGTTGACGGTGTGGTGGATGACGTATGGAGCGGTGGAGGTGGAAGAGGAGGGGACTTGTACGTCGGTGACGAGAGCGTGGATGAGTTGGGCGCCGGAGGATTCGGCGCGTGTTCGGAGGAACGAATCGAGCACTTCGCGGCGGAGCATGGGGATGGACTCGTGAGGCTTGAGGATTTTGGAGCCAAAATCGACGGTGAGATTAGAAGGAGAGATTATCTTCATTTGGGTGACGTGGCGATCGATGAGGTGAAGAGGGATCGAGAACTCTTCCAACATACATAGAGGGATGGCTCCGCCGCAGGGCTTGGCGGTGGATGGGCTGCGCTCTATTAGAAATGTTTCAATGCCACCGGCTGCTAGAGCTTCTGCTGCAGAGGATCCAGCTGGGCCTCCGCCTATCACGGCGGCGCGTAGCTTCCGTCCCGAGAGTGAGGGGTTGGTGATAGATGCTGTGGTGATGCAGCGAGGGGATTTATTATTATGTGTTTTGTTGGTTAAGAAAGGAGAGAAGGTGGTTTGAGATAGCAGTGAAGAAGAGGCCATTGAAGAAGCTTGACAACAGGGTCTATTTGATACTGACTAAGTGAGTGGGCAATGTGATTCCAGATTTGAACACTAGTTGATTTCTCTGTACATGTAATTGATTTCATATTTTATTCCCATAAGATTCCTTTTTCAATTTTCAAGTTTCAGGCCACTTTCGTGTATGGCTTTATTAATTTTCTAATGAAGATACCAAACAAGCAAATCAAGAGATAAAAATATAAATGGGAAGGATGAGAAATGTTATTTTTTTTTTTTGTGAGTTGCAATGATGTTATCGGTTTAATAAGTTGAGTTTTAAAGATATTTATTATGGTGAATTACCTATATTGTCCTTAAATAATCAATTTTTAATTTTATTTATACTTCTAGCTTCACATTTTGATCACCGAAAGTAGTAACTCCTCTTTCTCTCTTCGAAAAACTTGTCTGAAAATCGATCTATAATTTATCTGAACATGATCCGGGTTTTTTGATAAGTTTACGAGTTGTTGTATATGTGTCAGAGATTTTATTACATTAGTTCGAGTTTTTTTTTATATATTTATGAGCTATTTTGTAATTGGTCTGAGTATTTTTTAAATTTGTCTGAGCTTTTTTACATTGGTACAAATATTTTTAAACTGCTGCAAACAAGTTTATAATCTTGGACAAAAAAAATCAAACCCTTAAGAAAAAAGTTTAAGCCCTTAAGAAAAAAACTCGATACTTTATAAAAAAACTCGATCAATTACAAAAAAAAAATAGATTATGTAAAAAAAAAAATCGATCCTTAACAAAAAAAGTTTGATTCCTTAGAAAAAAAACTCGATCATGCACAAAAAAACTCGATCCTTTTTAAAAAAAGTTTGATTCCTCACAAAAAAAAACTCGATTCTTAACAAAAAAAGCTCGATCCCTTACAAAAAAGCTCGATCATGTACAAAAGAAACTCAATCATGTACAAAAAAACTCGATCCCTTTAAAAAAAAAAATCAATCTCTCACAAAAAAAGTTCGATCTCTTACAAAAAAAATTCGATCATGTAAAAAAAAAAATCGATCCTTAACAAAAAAAACTCGATCTCTTACAAAAAAAACTCGATCTATTACAAAAAAAACTCGATTCTTAACAAAAAAAACTTGATCTCTTACAAAAAAAAGTTCGATCATGTACAAAAAAAGCTCAATCATGTACAAAAAAGCTCGATCCCTTAAAAAAAAACTCGATCCTTTAAAAAAAAATCTCGATCCCTCACAAAAAAAAACTTGATCATGTAAAAAAAAAACAATTCTTAACAAAAAAAACTCAATCATGTACAAAAAAAAAAAAAAAAAACTCGATCATGTACAAAAAAACTTGAGCCCTTTAAAAAAAGCTCGATCTTTAACAAAAAAAAACTCGATTCCTTACAAAAAAAACTCGATTATATACAAAAAAAGTTCGATCATGTATAGTGGTGTAAAAATGGACTGGCCCGGCCTGGCCAGTCCATTTCTGGAAACAGGCCTAGCAGGGCCTGGCACGCGACGGTGTCGCGGGCCGGCCCGCCCCAGCCTGTTTCTAGAGAAGCAGGCCCGGCACGGCACACCGGCCTGCCTCACGGCCCGTGCAGTGCCAGGGCTGCCTGCCGGGGCCCTCTGGCGGGCCGGGCGAGCCAGGCCTAACGGGCCTAGTCCGGAGGGTTAGTTTTCTGGTCCAATTTTTTTTCCAAATTACGTTTTTTTTGGATTTAGGGTATAGGGTTTAGAATTTATAGTTTATGGTTAAGGGTTTAGAATTTAAAATGAATGAAGAGAACGAACAATTATTAGGATTTGAAATGAATAAAGAGAACGAACAATTTTTTAATTATTTATTTATTTTTCACTTATGGAATTCAGTAATACATATCTACATGATTGCCTCATTAAAAACCTTACCAAGAAAAACCCAGTGGGATAAAAACTTGGTAAGGGAAAAAGAGTGCAACCGTTTTACAACTTACAAGTAAATAATAAATACATATGTAAAAGTATAACCTAGTTCTGTCCCTGACCACTACCTGAAGGGTCATCAATATATAGATTGTCGAAATTTAGATTAAGTTCTTTATCTACAGTTAGATTTTGTAACCTTTTTTAGCATGCTCCCAATCCCGAAGGCATGTTAATACCTCCACCATCTCTGGAGACAAACAGCTTCTTCTTGATTCAATTATGCGTCCACTGGTGCTGAAAGCTTGTTTTGAAGACACCGTTGACACTGGAATAACCAGTACGTCACGTGCTAAGTGTGACATAACTGGATACCTGTACGTGTAGGTCTTCCACCATAACAACAAATCAAACTCTTCCTTGTCTTCAATAGCATCGAACTGTGCTTCGAGGTACCTAATAAGTTCGGTACAAGAAGATGGGCTAGATCTTTGCCCGGAAGAAGTAATTGCTGATTTGTCTTTTTTTCTTCATTTCAGAAGGCTCCAACTTGTTTGATTCGGCTCTGTCTCCGGTCGTGTTGATTGGGGGATGTCAATGTTGCCAAACCTGGTCTCATAAATATGAAAAATCTCGAACAACTTGGTTCGAATGTCAGTAATTTGTTCCGAATAATCTATTGACAAATTAATACCAATAAACTCAAGCAAAACTTCTAAACCAGATAATTTAACCCTGTGATCTATTATAGCACTTAAGGCATAAAGTAGGGGAATGTTAGCCTAATATTTTTCCAACTTTGTCTCCATGACAACAACTGCAGCGCCTAGATGTTCATCTTCTCTATAACTGTTTAACAGTTCAGACATTTCCACTATCTGATGGATTGCTGGGAAGATGTGGGGTAATATACCCCGGAAAGAGTTACAGTGGCATTGTAAAAAATCTTTAAAAATTAAACAAAAATCTTTGCAACATATCAATCGTCTGTGGAAAGTAATTTTGGACTAAGTTGTCCTGTTTCGGTCAATTTCATGTTATAAAAACATGTAATGGTTGTATCATATTCCAAACAATTTTGCAACATTAAATAAGTAGAGTTCCACCTTACCGGCATATCAGTTTGAAATCGTCGGGGTTTGAGACCGTTTAATTTACAATGTCTCTTGAATTCACTGAATCTAGGATTAGAACTGCAAATTCAAGAAATGGCATCTCTGATGCGATCTATTTGGTCGCTTACCTACTTAAACCAGACTGTACAACTAAATTTATAATATGGCATGCACACCGTTGATAGAAGAAATAACCTCCATCTTGCGGGATATTTCTTGCAACAAACAATGCAATAGAGCTAGTATTTGCAGATGCATTATCAAATGTGATTGAAAGAATGCGATGCGTGATTTCATAAGTTTCTAAAACTTCCATTATGACATTAAAAATGTTTTCTGCGGTATGTGCAAAATCCATAAGACGAAAACCAAAAATTCTTTTTGTTATCCTCCAATCAGAATCTAAATAGTGTCCCGTGACATATACATAGTCCTATTTGAAACATGCATTCCAAATATAAGAAGTGAATGCAACATAGACACTTAAATGTTGTATTTCAGTAACTAAGTCATCCCTTTGGGTTTCAAACAATCGTATCAAATCATTTTTAGTGGTGGTTCTAGAAACAGGTTCATATTGGGGGTTATATGCAGATGTGATTAATTCTTTATAAAATGGACTCTCACCAATAATGATCGGTTGATCAGTTTGTGCAATGTATCGTGCCAAGCACTCTCTAGCGTGCATGGCGTCGAACTGCCACGTCGTAACGGACCCGTATGGGTGCCGTTGAAGCTGTGTCTGGGTTGTAGTATCTACCTGTCCATGTGCAGGCATACATTTGTGCATATGCCGTCTCAAATGTCCGGTTCCCCCCGTACTTGTAGCATAATTCTTATGGCAAAACTTACATTTAGCTCTGAGGCCAGGCTCCCCGTTTGGGAGTGTCATTTGGACTATGTTGAAACATTGCCACACATCTGACGTTAATTTTCTGGGACGTGATGTTGGTGTAACGCCGGAACCAGAAGGTCCCGCTTGAGTATGGGTCGGTTCTGAAATATCAAATTCATCGTTGAGCATATTCAAACCGTCCGGAAAATAAGGCTGCTGGTTAGGATCCATTATCTGAATAAAAATATGAACACTATAGTAGTTAATAGTCAAATTAAAAATCAATATTTACTAACAGTAATCTTAATTTACTAACAATAATTACTATAACTAATACGACACTTACAATAATTTATTTACTTAAAAAACAAATTAAATAAACAAAAAAAATCATAATCTACTAACATAAAATTTTAAATTCACTAGTTCACTACTACAAATAAAATTGATAAATTTACTAACATAATATACTAACATAAAATTGATGATTTGAACCACTACTCTTAAATTTACTATCATAATCTACAAATGAAAAGTTTTAATTTATGAAAAAAACAATATCAAACGTAATTACTACACTTAACATTCATCATTTACTTATTGCAAAAAGTAATTTCAGTAATACAAATTAACTTTCTAAATTTATTAATAACAAATATTAAAATTACTACTAAACTTAAAAATCTTAATAAACTAAACAAATAATATTAACATTAAAGCCCAAAAATTGATAAACTAACTAACTAAATAGATAATGTTTTCATTAAGTAACTCAAATCTAAACATAAACATATAAATTTACTATGAGAATATGTTAGACCAAAAGTAATAACAAAATTGTACCTTTAAAATTTGGTGTGTTGGTGGAAAACGTAGAGAATTTTGTAGAGAGAGTAATAACAAAAATGAATGAAAAAAGTTTAGAGAATTGGAGAATATATTAGAGATTGAGATTTGAGAGAATGAGAGATTGAAAGAATAATAGAGAGAGTTAATGGAAAATGAAATGGATGGAAGTATTTATAGAAAAATTTGATTTGTGGGTCAAAATGTAATTTAAAAGATTGTAGGGGAGTTTTGGTAATTTTAATTTCCTCCAACGTCTAGAAATCAATTCCAGCCGTTAGAAATTTTTTGAAAAAAAAAATAAAAAAAAAAATTAGGCCTAACGGACCAGCTGATCGGTCCCCGGGCCGGGCCTCCTCCCAGCGGCTAGGCACGCGGCCTGGCCCTCTTCCTTCACGGGTCGTTCCCAAAACGGCCCGTGAACTTCCTGGGACTGCCGGACCAGCCTGTCACGGGCCGGCCCATTTTTACACCACCAATCATGTACAAAAAATCTCGATCCTTATAAAAAAAGCTCGGACGTGTTTTAAAAAAGCTAAGAAATGTTTCAAAAAGTCTTAAAAATCAAGATATTCATCTTCGTCAACACACAACAGATCAAATTAAAAAAAACTCCGGGGGCAATGCACCCCCCCCCCCCCCCCCCCCCCGCGAGCTGACCGGACAACTCGGCCACCGAATGCGTCTGCGTAGTGCAACTCCGTCGCCGTTCAAATGATTGTTTGAGTTTCAACAAGACTTTCTCTCTCTACATCACAACTCTATCACTGTAAAATGAATGAAAGAAATCTAATGTGAAACTGCTATTGGGGGTATTTTTATTCGTTCACCATAATTGGTGCCAAATGTCACCACCAAAAAGTGCATTTATTTTTTGAACCCAAAGTATAAAACGACACTCTTGTTTTTTAGGGCAATTATTTGTTGGGTCTTTAAGGGTCATCCTGTAAACGTTTTTCAGTTGCTGTTTTTTGAAATTAAAAATGAAAATAAAAATAAAAACAATGCTTTTTGTTTCAGTTTTGAATTCTAAAAACGCGTCTGGTAGCATATACTGAAAGCTGTATTTTGAAAATGAAAACGGAAAAAACGCATATGATAGGTTAACTAAAAAGTGAAAACTATCAAAAATTGAAATATCAATTTTTGCATTTCGTTTAATATTATTACAATTATAAACAAATTGATTAAATAATTATCCAATATAATTTTTGTATTGTAATTTTTAAATTAAACAAAAGTAACACATCACAAATTATTAAAAAAAATCAATTAATCAATTAATCAAAGTTAAACTCTTAAATTATAAATAAGTATTATTTTAATAAATATAAATAACAATAATATATATATAATTAAAAAAGAAGAAAGAGAAAGGAAACTAAATCGGTCAAAAAAAAGAAAAGAATAAAAAGAAAGGAAGGAGATCGGAGAAGAAGAGAAGGAAGATGATCGAAAAAGGAGAAGGAGAAGGAGAAGAAGCATTGGAGAAGGAAAAGGAGAAGAAGAGGTTCGGAGAAGGAAAAGGTCCGGAGAAGGAGAAGAAGAGGATTGGAGAAGAACTAGAAAAAAAAAATTAATAAAAAAGTGAAAAACAAAAAATAAAAACAAAGAAAACATGTATTTTATGTTTTTTAAAATTTTCATTGTTAACACTGATTTTGTTTTTTGTTTTTTGTTTTTTGTTTTTTATATTCTGAAAATAAAATGAAAAATAGCTAACGAACGCGAATTCAAAATCGTTTATGGAAAACAAAAACAAAAACGGATTGAAAAACAGCTACAGGACAGTACCTAATCTATCTTATATTTTTTCGACTTATTGGTTATTTTACTAATATTTGTATTTTTGAATAGTGTGTTCTCTATTTTATTTTTAAATGATAATATCATGTGGTCATCAATTTGAGTCGTCCAGAATAAAATTTTAAGTAATCTTCATATTCTCCTAGTTACGAAGACATATTTAGCTTTATCCTCTCAAAACATTTAAAATGAGGATAAAAACAATATTTATGTTGTAATGCTAGACGGTTTAATTTTTGTTTTCTTCTAAATTATATTCTAAATGATGTGGTACATTAAGTGTCAATATCACATCAATCAACTCATAATTTTATAAATCATAAGACGTTGACTCGTTCATATACCATATCATTTGAGACATAATTTTAAAAAAATATTTAAATCGTCTAGCATTAATCTTTTGAAATATAACATACAAATGAAATGAAAATTTTAGTAAGAGAACTAAAAATAAAATAAGTGGTTGAACTTCAGAAAATAAAGTAAAGAACTCAAATTTTGTGCCTTTGATTTTTCGGAATGAATTGAGATCAAAGGGAAAAAGGGTAATATAACATGGTTGAATGTCAACAAAAATATCAATAATAATAATAAAATTTGTGTGTATCTTACTGTTATAATTATATTGAGATTATCTTGACAATGTTATAAAATAGATATATTTTGAATGATAAGTAAAACATTGGCACTATTACTACTGAACTATTTATGTTCTATTTTTTTAAATTTTGATTTAATTATATAAAATTATATAAAAAAAAATATTTCCATAACTACCCTTTTACTTATTTTTAAAACTTAATACACCTCATATCTTAAAAAAAAAATAGAAATACACTTTATCTCTAATCATTATATATAGTTTTCTCACATCCATTTGAAGGACTTTTTTTTTCTTCTTATTTCATGATAAACCCACCTTTATTAGATGTAAAAAATAAAAATAAAAATTATAGTCAGTTGGATTGTTGGTGGTAGATTGTGAATGTGTTATCAATCGTCAGATGGTTTTTTTTTAGCGATTGAGTTAGAGTTTTTGTGTGATTTCGTTTGTCGGAGATTATGTTTTCTTGGTTGCATTTTTTTTTTGTAAATAACATTAAATTAATTTTGGAAGATCCGGAATAAATCCAATAAAAAAAATATACAAATTATAGTATACTTATAAGATCTGAAATAAAATAAACCGAAAGAAAAAAGAAGCAGCAAACATGGATCTGGAATTGGAGAAAAAAAATAAAACAAACATGTGATACAATAAAATCAATAAATAATAATTAAACATGGTAAATATGAGATCGATATCTAAAAGAAAATATTTAAAAAAATAGTAATAAATCAATAAATATTAAACATGGGAAATATGATATCGATATCAGAAATAAAATATAGATAAAAATAGTAAATATTTAATGATTTGAAATAATCTATGTCATTAAAGCTTTTGTCATTATGGTTTTGAAACAAATAAAGTGAGGTTTTATTAGTTTTAGTTTGTACAAGATTTTTTAATAAAAAATGTATGTCTATTTAAGTCATTTAATAAAAGAAAAAAAGAATATTAAAATAATTTAAAAAGCGGGACATAAATAGTTTAGTGGTGAGTGTGTCAATAGCACTACTCTAAGTAAAAGCTATTTTGTGGTTTTTAATTTTATTTTGGAAAAATCGGCTTATTTTCTTTTCCTTAATTATTTTCTTTTAGAAAATAGGGTCGGTCTTCAAGTACCTCTGTATATGGTTACTACTATCAAAATAGTCATTAAATGGAAAATTAGTTTCAAAATGATCATTTTTTTACGAACATTGTTAAACTAATGATCATTTTTTTATAACACTGTTAAGTTTTTATATAACTACTCTGATCATCAATTTGTTCAGTTGGAAATAAAATGGTCATTATAGTATTTTTTTTTTTCAGAAATAAACTTGTACAAATATCATTTAATATATCAGGATGAAATAAACACATAGTAATACAGTAACATATGGACATCAAGAGTCAATACATGCATGATATATATATGAGCATCACCAATGCAAGTGTGATTTGTGACATAGAATTAATAGACATTCTGTAAAAAAATATTTCTCCAATACAACCGTGCATATTCAACATCAAGCTGATGTGACAAAAAAAATATTAGACATTGTCAACATGACCGTCCACTTTCAGACGGCCTGTTGCACAGCCCTTTTTTAGGTTGACTCAGCAAACATTTAAAAATGACATATACTTTTCATTTATTTTTGGTAAGAAAATAAAATAAAAATAAAAATAAATAGGAAATAAAATTGGACACATCATTAAAATAAAATATGTTTTAAACGGAAGCATTGGAGATTAAATTTTAAGTTGATCATCTATCAAGTACATATTTATGCCACATAGGAAGTAAGTCATTTGACATTGTTGTCATGTCAACAATAATTCATATGCAAGTCATTTTTGCATTAGAGATACTCTAAATTTCCCTTCGATCTATATATGTTTTAGATTCGCACTAGTTTTTTGAGTTATTATTTTTAATGCAATTTTTTTTAAAGTAAGAGCATAAGAAAATATAATTGATTTATCTCTTGTACAATACAATTAATTAATGACCAACATTATTATTACGACCCATTAAATTCAATGATCAATATATACATTTTTTTAAGTTTGTCTTTGTATATATCACATATTCTTAAGATGTCTGCCTTACTGTAAGTCAATTAAAATTGAATATTATACATCGAATTGTTATCCTAAATATATGTAAATAATGTGAGAAAAATATGTGTATCGATACATTATTCTTTAGTATGGACATTCTAGAAATTTGGTTTGTCTAATTTCAAATTTCAAGTTGTAAGAACACTAAAATTTAGTCATTCAAATCTGAAAATTTCAATATGCATTTACAACTAAAAATCTATAAAATAGAAAATATAATCGATTATTAGAGAAAGAGGTAATAGAAACCAACCTTCGTTTACATTAAAATATAATCCGAGTGTAATGAACTCTGTTATTAGAGGCACTCAAATGGCCTTCGTTCAAGATCGACAATTAATGCATAACTTTGTTATTGGCAACGAAATTATTCACTCTTGGAAGAAAGATAAAGTAAGGGGATTACTAGTCAAGCTTGACTTTGAGAAAGTGTAAGATAATATAGACCACTCGTTTCTTGATTCGTTGTTGGAAGGTATGGGTTTCGAAAATAGGTGGAGAGGTTGGATGACTAGTTGTATTTCTTTGCCTCTTCTCTCCATCTTGGTGAATGGTAGCCCCACTGAACAGTTTCCCCCCTTTCTTTTCAACATTATTGTCGAAGTGTTAAATCGGTTGATCAAGAATGGACTTTGGAAGCGGTAAAGAGCATGTCACCACCTTTAATTCACGGACGATACAATTATTTTTCTTGAACCGAAGATGGAGTATCTTTGTAATTTGAAAAAGATTCTTTAGTGTTATAAGATGGCTTCATGGCTTAGGATTAACTTCCACAAGTCTTGCATTGTGAAAGTCGATAAAAAGACTAGTTCAGAGGATGATTGGGCAGAGACTTTAAGATGAAAGGTGGCCAATCTTCGTATAACTTACTTAGGCCTTCCTTTAGTCATGAATCCTAGTTCAAAGAAATTTTGGAACCTGATGATTCAAAAGATTGAAAACTGCTTGGCCTAGTGGAAATCTAGATTCCTCTTGAAATGTGGGAGATTGGTGTTAATCAAATCATTCCTATCGAGTAGCCCTAATTTTTATATGTCTATTTTCAAGATGTTGGTGAGGGTGGCTCAGAAGATTGAGAAAATTCATTTAAAATTATAAATACATTCATGCATAATAATTTACTACAAATTAAGTATGATAATTGTTCTAAAATAAATCTTAATGAAAAAGTAAGAAAAGTATCAAAGCATTAGTTCTCTAGCAATTCTATCACGAACAACCCCCATTTGTTTTTCATCTATTGTTAAATTCATATACGATTCTTGGTCCTCTGGCTCAAGCATGTAATCTTGATTTTCATGACATGATTCAAACTCAGCATTTGCAATGGTGTCCCTCCTTATGAAATTATACAAAGCCAGTGAAGCAGTAACAATAGCTACTTGCTTATCAAACTTATAATTAGGCATGTGTCCATCGTGCTTTCCAAACACCAAAACAACGTTCAATAACACTTCGTAATGATGAATGCACATAATTAAAGGTTTCTCGGGTGCTTTTTGGTTGATGACTACTACGAAACTCTTTAAGATGATATATTTCTCCCTTATATGAAGCTAAATAACTCTTCATATTTGGATATCCTGAGTCAACCAAGTAGTATTTGTCTACAGTATCTATCTGCAGTATCAACTTCAGTCATTAAAAAATATTATTCAAAATATAATCCTAGCCACACAAATGTGAACATCATATCAAATCCACATACAACCATAGTATTTGTGTAGGAAATCTTTTCCTTCAAACATATGGAATTTGTTCATCCACCGGACGCGGCACGAATATGTGTTCCATCTATGGCTTCAATGCAATCCTATCAATTATCAAATGAAAGACTTATATGTTTAATTTACTCATAAATAAACAAAAATTAAGTAGAAACAAAATCACCTTAAAGTATTGTCAATATTTTTTATTATTATGAATGTAATGTTGGACTTCATTATATTCTTTAAGTGACCTAATTTCATCAAAAGCAAGCATGATCATTTTTTTTAGCACAATTTCAAATTGTTTACTCACAGTTTCACCTGAATGTTGAAATTGTTCTTGGATCATTCTATTTCCAATACCATGTCCTAAAGTCATCAAACATATACCAACTGTCTCCTCAAGCCCAACTCCTTTAGTAGAGGTTAATCCATAACTTCTAACTCTATCACATAATTTAATAAAAACATATTTCTCCATTCGAAGTTGTTTGTGACAACGTCGATCATTTCCTTTGAGTATTTACATTATAAACATCGATCATGTATAAGGAGAATTTCTACATGGTTCTTTTATTAAAAGTTATTGTGGTAATACACTATTGTTCTTACTGTTGCAAGAACAAGCTCATCAAATTCCATATCATCTCTAATTACTTGTTCAATAAATTCTTGATCCCTATCTTCTTCTAAATTGATGTTCATTATGTAGTTACATATTTCAAACAATTATAAATAATTAACATTAGTTCAAAATTTAAAACAACTGTAATGAGATCAATTTAGTTGTAATAAATGATGAATGAAATACTATTGTACAAAATAACACATAACTAGCATCACTTCATTCAATATTTCAACATCTCATTCATAAGTTCACAGCATACATCTACATCAACATCAACAATTTTTTGTTTCATGTTAGCATAAACAAACATAAACATCCTACTTTATATATATATAAAGGGTCATGTCTTAAGAAAAGACACTTTTTGTCTATCATATAATAAGTTAACACAAAAGATTAGGTCTTGACAAAGTATGATATTAATTGTGTAAAAGTGTCATTTTTCTTCACATATTCATTGTCTTTATATTAAATATTGTTGATCTTTCAACCACTGAATTTGGTATGCAGGTTCTTTCAAAAATATCTCTATTTTGCCTTCTTCGTGAACAAGTTAATACCCAACTTGAATAGATGACTCATTGGTTCACATTCTGGAAGAAAGAACTTATCAACAACCTCTTGAACACTTCAATCAGATGGGTCAGTTCATATATATATATATATGAATTCCTATTCTTAACACTCTCTCAAAGTTCATCAAGTTGCTTGGATAACTTCGAAGTTGTAGAATTATTATTTTTCTTGCCTTTTATTTTTTTTTCCTATTTGGTTTAAGTGTTTTCTCTTTTCGCTTGCTACATTGTACTTCTTCACCATGATTAGCTTCTTTAGAATCCAACTATTAGTTACATCAACATTATCCTATGTAGATGTTGTATACAAAAGAGGCATTAAACCATAAGTTGGTGCCCAAGCCCTAGCTCTTGTAGCCGTAACATCCCGAAACAATTCATCTAACTCGACTGCATTGATGTAAGAATAGTCACACACACACACACACACAAATCCAAACACACAAACAAATAATATGAAAGCAATAAGAAGAAAAAAGACAACGCCAAATATTTTACATGGCTCAACAATTTGCCTACGTCCATAGAGTGCACCCCACTCAATCCACTACTTTCAGAGTTTATTATAATCTTTTTGTCTCTATATCAGTCTCTCTACAATTACTCTCTTTGTGGCAACTTTTTCTCACACATGCATTAGGGTTTATATAATGGTGGTATTTATATAGGAGTACTAAGGTTTTCCAAATCCTAATTTGAGTCTATTTCCTTTTCCTTTTTATTCTTTGCATAAGATTTCCTATTTCGCTTGAGTTCACCGGATAGCTGTCAATACCGTTGTCGAAGCCACAACGTTTATCTACTGGAGTTGACAATGCTGTTAATAACGTTGTCGAAATACACAACGTGAAACACTAGTGTCTGACCGTTGTCCAAGTCGCTGTCAAAACACATAATGCAACACACAACGCTCTCCTCTGATTGGTAAACCGCTGTCATTGCCGTTGTGAAAGCCCTAGCACAATTCACATCGGTATTGCTTCTCTAGGCTTCGTTAACTTTGAAGTCTTCACACACTCCAACAATCTCCCACTTGAAGACCGAAACTCAATAGATGTTTTACATTCTTCCTTGATGACTTAGTGGATAAATAACAGTGCGTTCATCCTCACCCCACGTCTCCACTCTTGAAGACCCACTGAAGCTGCGTACAACTCCAGTTTCTTAGTAGTGACTGGTTTGGTTAACATGTCAACCGGATTCTTAGTTTCTACAATCTTCACTAACTTTAACATTTTTTCTTCGATTAACGATCGAATGAAGTGGTAGCATAAGTCAATATGTTTGGTTTTAGAATAGAATGCCGAATTCTTAGCCAATTGTATCGCACTGACTGTCATTGTGCAACACGTTCATCACTTGATAAAATCCCAACTCAGCTAACAACCCTTAAAACCATGTCAGCTTCTTACTTGATATTATCACATCCACGTACTCTGTTTCAGTTGTAGAGATTGTCACTATCTTCAGTAACTGGGACATCCAATTAATCGTGGGATTAGCCATTATGAAAACATATCCGGTGAACCTTTTTCTATGATCCACCTCTCTAGTAAAATCTGAATTCACATAACCTTTCAGCTTGAGTTCATCTCTTCTGAAGGTTAAACATGTTTCTATCGTACCCTTGACTTAACCTTCTTGAAGTAGTAACAGTGAACAACATTGCATCTCAAATAGCCATTCTCTTGCATAAACCCATCAAAATTTTGGTACGACTATCGGGGAGCTTGTTTTAAACCAGACAAGCTCTTCGTCTACCTACACACCAACTCTTCCTTACCTACTTCTACAAACCCCTTTGGTTGCTTCATATAAATCTCCTTCTCCAAACCTTCATGAAGAAATGGAGTTCACATCTAACTGCTCCAGATATAACCCTTTTACTGGGACAATACTTAACATTAACTGGATCGTAGTTAGTTTAACAACAAGAGAGAAAATTTCATAATAGTCAATACCTTCTGTTTGTTGGAAGCTTTTGACTACTAGTCATGCCTTGTATCTTTTGGAACTATCATGTTCCTCTTTAATTCGAAACACCAACTTATTTTGTAAGGCTTTCTTTCCTTCAAGCAACTTGGTTAACTCCCAAGTATGATTAGATATCAATGACTTCATCTCATCCTTCAATGCAAGCTCCCACTTGTTCGTATATTCTCCCCAACATGCCTCATCACAGTACTCAGGTTCTCCTGCATCCGTCAACAACATGTATTACAAGTACTTTCTATTTGGTATAGGGACTCAAGTTGATCTTCTCAATACACTCTGAGTCTGTGTCGCTGGAACATCTCTATGTGGGATAAGTTCTTGAACCTGGGGTTACACACCTTATTCTTCATCATTCCGACTACCATATTCCACAATCCTGTTATCCAGTACTCTGGCTCTTCCGACTTAGACACATGTGTGTTCATGTCTTTATATATGACCCTTTCATTGAAGACGACATATCTACTTCTTATCATCTTACGGTTTTGGTCATTCCACAACTTATAACCAAATTCATCTTCTTCATAGCCCACCAAAGTACACTTCATTGACTTGACTTCTAGCTTACTCCTCGCATGATCACTTACATATACATAGGAAACACACCAAAACACTTAAAGATGAGAAAGTTTAACCCATTTTTTCAGTCCAAATCTCCTCTGGTATAGCCGACAAGGTACATAGAAATGATGAATCAATTGATAACCGATAAGGTGTAAAAAAAAAAAGAGTAGCAGTACCTAAAGCATTTGTTAATATAACAGACAAAAAAGGAAATTACCAGCTCAAATGGGAAAAAGAAAAATAGTATAGATTCTATGTGTTTTTTTTATGAACTAATGTTTTATTCAAGGAGCGAAGGAGGCCAAAAACCACAATACAAGCAAGCATAGTTGGCACCGCAGAAGTAAGAAGAAAAGAAAATATAAGCCCGAAGCAAAAACAACCCAAAAAAACATTGATAACAAAAGAAAAGCTGAATTGATATATTGCAACAGAGAGAGAAACCCCAAAAAGGGATAAAAACGGGGGTAAAAGAGGACTGCTAGTAATCACTACCATAAATGAGTTCCTTTAGACTATAAATGAAGCATAAAACATCACCCCACTCCCATAACATAGGCCTCAAGTGTTACTCCAAACCACGAAGTCCTCACTCTTGCTGGAGCCTTTTTTAGCCAACATATCATTGTTGGCTTCATACACATATGGTCAGGGGCGTACCCAACATTTTTTAATAGGGTGGGCTAACATATATATATATATAATAATAAAATAAAAAAACACTAACGATACTAAAAAAAAATCATTAATTTAAAAACAAAAACAAAGTGATAGAGAGAATTAGGGTTTGTTCGGATTTTCATTTGAAATCGAGTAATTGATTTTCATTTTTTCACTAAAAAACTTTGAAAACGTATTCATAAAAATAATTGAAAACAATATTCTAAAAAAAGTGTAATATGTATTTAATGAAATTATTTTAAAAATGTTTTTTTAATATATTGTTTTTCTTTTTAAAGTATTATATAAATTCAAGGTGTTTTTAGGAAATAGTGCTCGAACTTGCAACATCATGGTGCAAGTGTGAGTTTACTATCAGACAAACCTCATTTCGTCACTTTTTTTTAATATATTGTAAGAATAAAATTAATATTATTTGTAGATATATTATGTAATAAAAAATAAATAAATAAATTTATATGTTATTATTTAATATAATTAAAACACTAAATGGGGAAGAGAGAGAATCGGTAAGGTGAGAGAGAGAAACAAAGGGAGAGAAATAACACATGATTGTCTAATGATTCTGCAACTAATCTACTATATAAGCTCTATTGTTGTTTTAAATAATTAAAAATTATTGAATTAATTATTATTTTTTTGTTACAAAATGTTGACCCGGCTATAGCCCGGGTCATCCCTCCTTACCATCCGCCCCTGCATATGGTGTTCTATTATATGTGTTTCCATATATATATATATATATATCACATATTCATATCAACAAAAGTAAAAATAAAAACAATTAGATACCTTATAGCTCAAAAAAGCTTTAGACTCAAATGCTAACCAAATATAAAAATTGGATCTTAATCCCAAAACCCAACTAAAAAAAAAAAAAATTACACCAAAATAGAAACTCACTTCATATGTATAAACCAGATATGATTCTCATCAATACCAGACCTCCAAACGTAAAATTAACCAAAGCCTACTTGCATTTATAGCAATAAAAACCCACACTCAAATGCCAAACCA
This sequence comes from Dipteronia dyeriana, assembly GCA_032871835.1. NCBI lineage: Eukaryota > Viridiplantae > Streptophyta > Magnoliopsida > Sapindales > Sapindaceae > Dipteronia > Dipteronia dyeriana. The sequence continues at coordinate 18,421,457 of CM065301.1, read as the reverse complement.
TCGGGAACCCATTTTCAAACATCCATAAATAAACACATACCTTGCGTGTAAAAAGTAAAAGAAAAAATCGAAAAGTTTCAGAGAAATTTGAAGTCAATTATTGCACTTTAAATTCTACTTTCCAATACTAGCATATAGTAAAACAAGATAAAATACAAAAACTAGAAGTAAAATTGGATCTTAATCCAAAAACCCAACCCAAAACAAACAGAAAATGGCACCAAAATAGAAACCTACTTCAAATGTATAAATGAGAACTGATTCTCATTAATACCATACCTCCAAATGCAAAATAAACCAAAACTCACTTACATTTACAACAATAAAAACCCAAACTCAAATGCCAAACCACCCAGAACCCATTTTCAAATTTCCAAAAATAAACATATACACTGTATGTAAAAAGTAAAAGAAAAAATACGGATTGTTATAGAGAAATTTGAGATCAATTATTGCACTTTAAATCCAACTTTCCAAATACAAACATTTAGCCAAAGAAGATAAACTATAAATACTTGAAACATTGATGATCATGGAATACTTGGTTGAATAGATTTTTTCGAAGTAAAAGACAAGAGTTGATGTTTAGTTCTTTGAAATCGTATCAACGGTGGAGTTTATAAAGTGAGAGTTGGTGGGTTTCTATGGAAATTTGGTTGATTGTTTTAAAAACTCAAAACATAGGTAGGATTTGATGAGATTTTAGATAAAAATCACAGATATGGTTCACCTGAAAATGGAGAAATCAAGTTTGCATGTGTTAAAGTAGTAAGATAGGATACAATTTGAATTCTTGATTTGTGATTTATACTTATAAAGGTAAATACAGTCATTATAAAAGTTTCATTAAACCTCATTTAAGCTTCCATGTTTTTTTCTAAAAGCTCTTTTAACTCAAGTTGGTTGGGTTTGGTTTTTGTTAAAAAAAACTTATAATCTTGATAAGCTCTTATCATGAAAAATCCAAACATGTATAGTGCATTTAAGCTTTTAATAAGCTTAATCAAACAAGGCTAAAGCACAACACGACCGATAATTATTGGGTCATGTCACTTCATTTAAAGTATTGGGTTGAATATTTAATTAGTATTTAATATTTAATATTTTTTATATGTAAAAAAAAATTGAACCTTAATTTTAGATAGGGTCTTAGACAATCATCTAAGTTGCGTAAGACATCAGCCACCTCTACCGTGATTCACACTGGATCACCTTAAATGTGGTCAAAAAGACCAAATCTAATTAATATTTTTTAGTCTTTTTTTGGTTTTTTTTTTTAGTTTTGGTTAATATGTTGATGTGGCTTGGTGTGATTCGCGGCCAATTTATTTACAATCTGCTCAAGACAGAAATACTATTACACCTCCTCAGCCAACCATTAACTAACGGTTGGCAATAGTTAGTCAATCGTTAATAGGGGTAATTATTGTAATAAACACGTTTTTGTCTTCTGAGTGAAATTGCATCATTTAGTAGGGAAATTAGTGCAATTTTCCCACATGAAAACTATTGTATGCGGCTAAAACCACATTTTATAGATTTATAAGGATATTTTTGTGATGATCCAAAACCAAAAATGTTGGAGCACAACTGCTAACTGCTAACTTTTGTGGACCAAAACAATGGGGGATCCGACGGTCAAAAAGGCCAAGCTCATTAAAAAAAACAGGATACGTGGCAGCCAAATACAGGCGGGAGCTATTATCTGAAGCGACTAAGAGTATCGATTTCCTCTGCAATCGATTTTGACGTAAAAGAGAAGAATAAAAGCTGTGTAAAAAACTCGTATTCATATTTTGCTTGATTCAGGTGGTGTTGTTGTTAGAGATCGAAAATGGACCATTTACAGTCTCATAGAATGGAGATGCTCAGCATAGCCGTGGCTCTCGTTGCCATTGGAGCTGGTACCGCTTACTATTTCTACGTCACCAGGAAACCTAAAGGTCCTTTCGATTTTCGTCTATTTATTTAGATTTTAATTGATATTGTTTTGTGGTTGAATTTGGAATAATAAAATATGTGATATGGCTCTTGACTGACAGGGTGCTTGGACCCAGAAAGCTTCAAGGAATTCAAGCTTGTTAAACGGGTGCAACTGAGCCATAATGTTGCTAAATTCACATTTGCTCTTCCTACACCAAGTTCAATTTTGGGGCTTCCTATTGGACAACACATGAGTTGCAGGTAAATTACAATGCATTTTTGCTAATTCCTTATTCTCTGTGTGTGTAAGAATTGTGATGGTCATTGTATCATTTTATCAAACAGAGGGATTGATAGTCTAGGTGAAGAAGTCATCAAGGCATATACTCCAACAACTTTGGATTCCGATATTGGGTATTTTGAACTAGTTATAAAGGTTAGCTCACTGTCACCCTCTTTATTTTCTGCGTATAATAGTCCATTTATGCGTATGTATGTATTGAAATTTTGATACTAGTTTTTGTTTACTATAGATGTATCCTCAAGGAAGAATGTCCCACCACTTCCGTCAGTTGCGTGAAGGTGATTACTTAGCTGTCAAGGGACCAAAGGTGAAGAAGCTATTTAATTCTACTTGTATATCTGTTGATACTGTATAAGCTTAATCCCTTATGTTCGGATATTTTATTGTTGAACTTTTAGTGGTAAAGGTTTTGATCTTGATATCTCAAGTAAATATTTTTATTTTTTCTCCAAATCTCATTGCCGGTTGCTGATTCATTACTAGACCCACATCAGTTATTTGTTTGTGTTTTATAAGATTTTGGCTAAACCTGTACACAATTTTTCTTGTCCAAAAATATTATTGCATATTATTGTGTGATTTATGTCAATGTAAAATTTCCATATCCTGCAATATGACATGACATATATCATGCTTCCAGGGACGCTTTAAGTATCAACCTGGCCAAGTTAGAGCTTTTGGGATGCTTGCTGGTGGCACAGGCATTACTCCAATGTTCCAAGTATGTATTTTGAAATGGATCATCCGGGAAGCTTTGCACTTGGCATTTTCCATTATTCTGTTGCTTTGATTATCATCTTGACTTGATTGATCTGCTTGTCTTAGGTTGCTAGAGCAATTCTAGAAAATCCAGATGACAAAACCGACATCCATCTTGTTTATGCCAACGTAACATTTGAGGATATTCTTTTGAAGGTAACATTATGCTTTATGAAACTCTCTCTCTCTCTTTCTCTCTCTAGCACACCTCTTTATCTGTTTTTAAGGAGTATAACATTCCTAAACAAGGATATACTACTCTCCATGACTAATATTCTGTTAGGAAAGTGAAGGTTACGAATGTCTTTACTGTAAACATTGCTTTAGGAATTAGGATTAAAAAAATCCAAGAAAGATTACTCGGTTGTGTAAACATATGGAGCTCTATTTACTTAGATAAACAGGTGAAGCACAACTTGAGACACAGTTATGCTTTCCTATCTCCTCTTTTGTTACCAAAAGTGTTGATGAATATTGTGCGAACAAGAGAGGTAAGGACAAAAGAGAGTGATTGAGTTTGGGGGAATGAAAGGGTTTCATCCATTTGGTTCTACTGGTCAATTGTGATCTTTCAGGCCACTATGAAAGGTTAATCTCTACATCTGTGAGAAAAAAGGAAATTATACGGCTTAAGCTGTTTCATCTCTATATAAGTGAAGCCATATGTCAGCATCTAATGAATTGCTAGATATTTACCTCAAGAATACTATCTATAGCTGAAATGGAGAAAGTTTTACTTGCTTAATTTGCTATATCAGTTCTTGGCAATAAGAAGTAATGACATGACATTTTTTCAAGTATTGAAAACTTGGAAACATGCCCAATACGTGGTCTGGGTGGCATGAGCGGATTAACTTTGTTCAAAGTATATGTTTGCAGGAAGAGATGGATAATCTTGCTGATAGTTTTCCCAACCGCTTCAAGGTCTACTATGTTCTCAATCAGGTATTATTTATTTCACTTGCTTCTTTACACATATTTTTATCTCTTTTCTCTTACCTTCTTTCCTTTTAAGCTACAAATCAGTGTATTGTGCATTATTAAATCCAGAGGCATCTTGCTCTTTTGAATTGCAGAATGAGAATTTATGTTCCGGATGTCATTTTTCTTGGGATAATTTTGTGTCAATTGAGGCTTCTTGTTAATATTATGAAGTTAATGTTAAATACTTCTTTGAGATGGTTTAAAAGAAATACATGTCTCTTAAATACTTCTTTGCAAAGAATATTTATACGACTATGAATTGTTTGTAAAATGTTTTATTGAGGTGGGGGGACGACATGCAGAAACATTTTAGGGGTTCTATAATGATGTAAAAGTTTTGATTGGACATAAAACTGTTCTCCACAAATTTTATTTGTGTTTTGAGTGCACTTCAGTGCTATTTTTTCTGCCACGTTGCTGCCTTAATCCATTCCATTCTTTTTTTGGTACGATCAAGATTCACGATGGCCGTTGATTCCTGTTGTTCAACACTGCTCCTTAGTCAGTTCAGATCTGGTTTATTTGATTCGCACAAACATTATTTAATTAGGATCATGTTCCGGTAATTTGGATCGATGGACATTTCTTGCGATCAGTTATATGGGTTTAAGATGAATGAAAATAATACTAGAAAGGACACTTAAAATAATAGGCACAGCTGGCATAGACTAAAGTATATGCACATGAATAAGTCTCATGAAAATGTAGATTACATAGGTTAAAAGTATATCACTATAGCTATCGAAATGCATTAGTAATGGGGTTTTATTATTATAACTATTCTTTTAATAAGAAAGGAACTGTTTTATTCTTATAATGATGAGGCATATTCTGGTTTTTAACATTTTTTTTGTTATTAAATGATTAAAATACGCAGCCACCTGAAGGTTGGGAGGGCGGTATAGGGTTCGTGTCCAAGGAAATGATCCAAACCCACTGCCCTGCTCCAGCACCTGATATAAAGGTAAATTCTAATTACCTGTCTCAATCCTCTCTCGAATTTCTGAGCATTTACTTAATGCTCAGAAAAACTTAGACCAATCTGGGGTGTGTGGTACAGATATTGAGGTGTGGACCACCACCAATGAACAAAGCAATGGCTGCCCATCTGAATGATCTTGGATACACTCCGCAGATGCAGTTCCAGTTTTAAGGTTTAAATGGTATTTCTGTCGTTATTCATATCTATATAGCTTGGGCATGACGCTTATTTTGTTCATGCTCTCTTCATGGAGTTGCGCTGTTAAATGAGAGACCAAGTAGTTTACAGTATTGGTTTGAGGTCCTTTAACTTTGAGCCATCATTTTATGCCCACGGAATTTGGCGTCATTCTCACGCGTACACGGAGATGATTGTGAATGTAGACAACTATCATAAGCATATAAATAAATCGATTCATGCGGGTTGGAAAACCAACAATGGTATTGGTAGCACCACATTTTTATGCATTAGTCGGGTGATTATCGACTTTTTTTATTTAAATGACTGGTTTTTAGAAGCGAGTTGCTCTGCTTTAACTTGAGAGTTTCAAGTTCTTTAACAGGCAGAAACCTAAATACAATTTCTTATTATTATTATTATTATTATATTTGCCAATTAAAAAAAATGTCAAAATTAGAAAGAAAAAAATGTATATTTATGGTTCCTGACTATATAAATACTTTTAGGTTCTCGTATTAAGCATGCTTTAGGTTATATGACCATTGTCCAACTTTGACAACTGCTTTTTATACAGATAAAACGCCCCCAAGTGTTCATGTGAATATGACCATCAGGCAATGGAAATGTATTAAATAGATAAGCAGTGTTACAAAATAATAATAATAAATAAATAAATTAGTAGATTATGGACCTATATATCTCAGAAACTAACTTTCCCGCTACAATTTCTGCCAACAAAATAAATAAAACCATCTTTCTGGCTGCAATTCCCAGAGAATTGATCCAAAAACCTCTTTCTATGATTACAATAGAATAGACTTCTTACCTGCCGAACAATCCTTTACAAATTAAACTGCCGATAATGATCTAACAAGCATAGTGCCTTTTCCATTAATTCACAGCCTAATACCGCAGATTTCTCATAACATCAAACAGATTCATTCCCAAAGTAAACCTTTGGGATGGGGACCCAAAGCACTTTAAAAGATGGAATACAAAGGTACAAGTGCAGAAGCATATCCATTGCCAACCAAGTGTTATGAACTATGTAAGAAAAAAAAGTACAGAAATATGTTGTTTAAATTGAAAACAAAAAATACTATAATTTCAGTGTAAAAAACAAGTCTCATCATTGCCTCGTCGAATTTTGAATGATACATAAAGCGCTGCTTCTACAGACCATAACAAAATCAAGCAAGCAGCAGCAAATGCTCAGAAACTCTTACCTGTTTGTTCAACTTTTAAGTGAGATATGGCAAGTCATCCGAGCTTCAGCAGACAAAGTTGACAACTGGAATTCAAATACACAGTACAAAGGGGCTACCAAGACGAAAAAAGAAACTCTAAATGAACTCAAACCCTTCTCACTCTAATTAACCCATCCAAAAGCCATTCAAAACTTCTGATCTTGGGAGATCATCGCCTGCGCATGCCACGTCCACGACCACGGAAACCTCCACGCCCTCTGCCACCCATAGCCCCAGCAGCAGCTTCTCCTTGAGCACTCTCAGACTGCATCATCAAACATCAACAAAACCATTTAATAACAAAACATACAAACCAGTCAGGAACTCAGGATACTCTTCCACTGCCCAAAAACATCTGGAAACCCAGTTATTTCAGTTCATAGCAGCCCAGGCCGATTCCAGACGGTCACACATAAAGTAGAAAAGTGCAGACACCAATTTATATCAATTAAAATTGTAGGTGTTTTTTTTTAAAAAAAAATTCTAAAAAAATTCTAAAAAATACTTTTTCTTCATCACTGCATAATTTATAAATAATTAACTATTATACATGATATACAATTATTTATTTATTATTATTTTTTAAAATTATTATTATGTGATGTGATTAAATATTAAATTGTAATTGAAGTATCTATATCATATTTCAATTATTAATAAATAAATTATTAATTATTAAACAAGTTTATTTCCTGAAAAAGCAAAATCATAAATATAAAAAAAAAATCAAAAAACATAATATTGAAAACACCAAATTGATGTTTCCTACCCGTCCACTCTAATGCTTTAAATGGTATATTGAAAACACCAAATTGATGTTTCCTACCCGTCCACTCTAATGCTTTAAATGGTGTGCATCTTTTTGTGTTTTTTAATTTTTTGTCCAAAAAACAATGTCGAACATATTCCCACCGATTTGGTGACTCGAAAAATGAAAAATTAATACTTTAAAAACAATACCAAACACTTCCAAGTTTTCAAAAATATCCAAACAGACACCATGCAAGAAATTGGTATTCACACACAAAGCAGAAAAGTGTAGAACCACTTTTCGATATTGTCTTCAAAGAGACGTTTTTCTAGTCGTAAAATGGTAAGAATGCTTTCGGTCACTGTTTCTTGGACAAAAAAAAACTGCATGCTTCATTTAAAGCGTTAAAGTTGGGCCGATGCAAAACATCAATTTGATGTTTTCAATTTTTGCTTTTCATTTTTTCCATGGCCCCGACCTATTTAATGATTTTGCTTTTATGAAATACAATTGTTTAATAATTAATAACTTATTTATTAAAAATAGAAATATGATAAAAGATACTCCAATTACTCAATAACATTTAACCACAACATAATATAATAATAAATGATTTCAAAAAAGTAAAAAATAATTATATATCATCTATAATAGTTAATTATTTTTTATTACACAATGATGGAAAAATTATTTTTTCATTTTTTTAGGAAATTAAAAAAAAAACACAAATCAATTGTAAATCAATTTTAATTAATTTAAATTGTTTTTGTTGACTACAAATAATATTATTTTTACTCCTACAATATATTGAAAAATATGTTTTTAAAACAATTTTACTAAATACATGTTACAATATTAGATTTTTTAAGGTTTTTAATTATTACTACCAAATGCATTTTCAGCATCTAATATGAAAATATATAAAACAGAAAATGAAAACAAAACCATTACTGAACAGCTCTAAGTTTTCTAAAATTTCTAAATAGAAATTAGAAATTGGATGGTTTCAAGTGCATTAGTGCTGGTATCAGGGAGTACTCTGGATAGTTTCTAAAACTCTAAACACAAACTAAGCTGTAACCTTTAACAGAAAAATACCCTCACATGATAAAGGTAAAAACAGCATTGTATTGTTTCCCTTGGACACAGAAGCAGAAAACTTGTCATGGGAAATACTTTCAACATATAGGGTCAGCATTCATGTACCTTAGGGTTCTTCACTGTCTCGTCCACACTCAAGATAAGGCAAGCAGCCTCAGTAGCGGCATTTATAGCATTGATCTGTGACAAAGGATTAGAAATCAACATAGGTGCCAAAGAGTTCAAAAAACATCAGCTAAGAAATATTCGCGATTCCCTTAACTGAAGAAATTGAAAATAAACAGAAACCTTAACAACTGCTGGCTCCCAGACAAAGTTAGCAAATGAATCCGCAATTCCACCGGTGTTGATATCCACCCCATAAGGCGCCCCCTCACCTGTTGAAAGTCATGCATTGTTAGAGGACAAAAACAGCATGAAATATTTGAGTCAGAATATAAAGACACCCAAATAATTGGCTGGTCATAGTAATCCAAAATTGAGAGCCATCACGGGAATAGGACAATCTATCCAACATTGTACACACTACACAGGACATGAAAGATCATACCATTAATCAAATTAATCGTGGTGGGTTCTTAAATAGAAATAAGGAAACCCTTGGATAAATTTATAGAATAGACTAACCAGATGGAAGTGCATGCTTCTGTCGTAATTTATTGAGCACATCAGTCGCATCAAATCCAGCATTGTCACACAGTTGCCGTGGGATAACCTGCACCAAGAGGAAAAATGTATCGCAAGTCAAATGCTTATACCTATCAAAAATTAACAAAAAGAAAAAAGAAGTAAATCATCTTTTGTACAAAAACATAAAAGAGTAAGTTCTGAATTTCTTATACACACCTCTGCCTCTGCATTACCAATATGAAAATAATAACAATAGGTGAAGTGTTAGAAGAGAAGGCCCTTTCTACTGATTGGAGTACTTCTCCAACTACATAGCTATAGTTTTGTTTAGTTTTTGGCTTATTAAAATACCTACGTATACCAGATTAGAGAACACTGATACTCTAGTCTAAGGATTTTTAAATTTATTCTAGAAAGTACATTTTCTTCTCTCTAGAATTTTGATTTAATTCTAGAAACACATCTCTTCACGACTTCACCATAGTACATCCTCAGACTAACATGAAAAACGAACTGTCTATATATACTCAACAATTTCCAATCATGTAGAGTATTGAAAATAATGCAGATGCAAGAAAATTCTAAAATATGTTGTACTCTTGACCTGGCAGTCTGGCACTTCCACACTGTTATCACTTTGAAACAAATCTAAACAACATTGCTTCATCAGATTAAGAGTTGAAACTTTTAATCCCTTGTTTCTACAATTCTACCCGGTTCTACATCAATTTATATTGTAGACTCTCGTCATCCTCGATCCACATTCAGTTTGCACTAGACTGGAGAACATTTACTAAAAGTAGCCTCCCATCAGAGGGTTAGCTACAATCTTCGGATCACGAGGTAAATTCATAAAAGACGCATGTCCAGTCACAAAAACATACTATCATAATGAGAAAACACCATGTAATAGGTTGATCAATTGACTCATAAGAATATTATAATGTCACACACGAATACTCTTAAAGTTCCAAGAACAACAGTGAACACATCTGTTTCCAAAGCAAAGTAGTTTTGCGGGTTAGCTGCAATCTTCAGATCATGACGTAAATTCATAAAAGACGCAATGTCCAATCACAAAAACGTACTATCATAATGAGAAAACACCATGTAATAGGTTGAGCAATTGACTCATAAGAATATTATAATGTTACACATGAATACTCATAAAGTTCCAAGAACAGTGAACAATACATGTCTGTTTCCAAAGCAAAGTAGTTCCGAAATGGTAATTAACTGTGCATCTTTGTTTACTTTTATTTTTCTTTGATAACATTGCACATCATTTAATTAAAAATATGATATTACTATTTAAGTCAATAATATATGACACCACTATTTTCACAAGCACATGTGCAAATATGAAATATCCAAACATCGTCAACACATTCCAGAGGCAAAGAAGACAAATAGGGCCTTAAATTTTAGAGGCAGCAAACACCTGAATACGAGGTCCCTCAAATCGTATCAAGTAAACTTGCTAAACCGCAAATAGGTGCAAGCACTGCAAATCTATGACCTCATAATAGAGCCTTGATTAGCTCATTCATGATCACTATTTAAATAATATTCATGTTAAAGAACTTTCACTGATGCTTTAACTTATTAGCAGTTTATTTCTTTTTCATGTTTCAGCAAGTAATGGAAGAAAGTATGACAGATTGACAAGCATTTCTACTAACTGCAATAATGGTGTTTTCCTGAACTAGCAAGTATGACCACGACTCCACGAATGTTTGCTAGTTTCCCAGGGAAGCTAAGCAAAACATTTTATGAAAATCAATACAAAAGCACAGTATCACCCACCTCTAGAGCTTTTGCGTAAGAATTGATAAAAAGCTGAGACTTTCCAGCTATAGTACGTGCATGTTGCCTCAAGTATCGACTTATCTCCATCTACCACCAAAGACAATGATTCAAATTATAAAGGCCATAATACCCTCAAACATACACTGTACCATGACTTGTATAGGTATGATAAAGCCATACATCTATAGCACCACCACCAGCAACTACAGTAGAGTTCTTCGCAGCTCTTCTAACGATCATAATTGCATCATGCAAACTCCGCTCAGCTTCCTCAATGAACTGAAAAAAATGAAGGAAAAAAAAAATTAACGGTCAACATCATCAGTAGTAGTGATGAAAAAGTTCAGCATTCTTTCAAATGATAGACCTGATCAGCTCCACCACGAAGTACTATAGTGGCTGTCCTTCCTGATGGGCATCCACTGAATATATTAAATCTCTCATTTCCAACTTGCTTTTCCTCAAAAATCTCACAAGTCCCAAGAACCTAAAGGCCGAACAGAACTCCAAATTTTAGTTTAGAATAAAAGTAATATACATACACAAAATTAACATAATATTTTAAATGAATATAATGTCATGTGACCTCATCAATAACATTGTTGACAGATGTCTGTACAGTTCCACCAGCTGCAGCGGCAACCCGTTGCAAATCTTCCTCAGCCACACGGCCAGCACAGAAAATATCTCGGTCTGCAAAATACTGTTCATAACAAACCATTGTCAAATACACTAAAATAAGTCAACAATCTCAAGCAAAATATTTACATTTCATTCTTAAATGTTCTATGTAGATTATAGAAAAACTAACATTAGAAAGGATCAAACATCAAACATCAAACATCAAACATCATATTAAAGTAGAAAATTGCGATAAAAAGATATCTAATCATTAATAGTAAAAAAAAATCTTGACATTATTCCGATATCAATGCCCAAGTCATCTACAAGCTTTCATTTAAGCACATACCACAGTAAAACCATAGGACCTTATATCAAAAAGGTCAACATGCTAACCTTCTAGAAACAGTTAAACGCTTGTCTGGCTAAAACACAGTCAAAAAAACATAAAATTACAAGACTACTTGCATTCCAGGAAAATAACGAATTTCAAAAAAGAAACATAACCACCTGTGTGGCAAGATCACCAATAGCCAGACGTGAAAGAACAACTTTGGCTCCACTCTTTACACATTTATCCAGCTTGTCATAAATGATATTCCATTCAGCATCAACAATTGACTGATACTGTGATGGATCTGAGAGTCTGCAGCAAACTCGCAAAATGAAAAATAAGAACAAAATAAACCAAAAAAAATACAATAAATAAGGTAAATCAACTGTTTCTCAGAAGGCATATACATAGAGAAAAAAAAACGAAACCAACCTTATCTCAGCATTTTCTTTCTCAGATTTCAGTTCCAACTCAATGTTTAGTAACAATATCCTTGGATTGAGAAACTTTTTTGGCTGTTGTTCAAATCCAGCATATGAAAATGTCTTTTTGAATGCAACACCATTAACTAGAAAAGAGTCCCGCATAGTACCACCTGGAACCTGTACAGCAAACCAATTTCCTTTCACTGATTTGAAAATATCATTTGCAGCCAACATTTAACTTGCAGTTACAAAATGAAACAAAGATAAGGTAAACTTTTCCATACGACTCCAATTATGTTTCCTTTAATGTTGGATACATTTCACCAAAAGAATATTTGAGATTCAATGGTCGCAAAATCATGCATACCTTCTTAATACCAATCATATTAAGCCTATCTTCGTCCTCAATGGCAATGACAGAATCGACAACCATAGAGGCAAAGAAGTCTTTTTCGCCGCCAATGAGTTTGGAAGAGAGTGTAGTAGCTGCACATTTAGCTAGTAAGCTCTTCTTTTCTTCCAAACTCTTCCCTTGTATGCTAACAGCTAGTTCCTTGATCTTCTCAATTGCCTGCAACAACATCAAACGCAACCGTACACGAATTGGTGTTTCGACTTTCGACATCTTTACAAAATGAATCACTAACACAAAATAACAATCACATACCAAATAGCTCGCAGAACGAAAACTCCTAATGAGATTCTGAGGGTGGACACCATCCTCTATAAAGGGTTTAGCCTCCCTCAAGAACTCGGCGGCAAGAAGAACGACAGTGGTGGTTCCGTCGCCGACCTCAGAGTCCTGGGACTTGGCGATGTCGACGAGAATCTTGGCGGCTGGATGGACGATGTCGAGAAGCTTCATGATGGTAGCTCCGTCATTAGAAATGGTGACACTACCCTTGTCGTCGTGGATCAACTTGTCCATACCTCGAGGTCCGAGAGTGGTTCTGACGACATCAGCGACAGCCGTACAAGCGTTTATGTTGCTGACTAACTGGGCCTTGCCTTGGGAAGTGTCGGTGCCTTCTTTCAAAAGTATGATCTGTGGCTGCATCATGGCCGCCATTGCTGTTTTCAGTTCTCAACTGCAATGAAGTGAAGTTGAGAAAGTGAGAGAGTGAGGGTTAGGGTTATGGTTGTTTTCGTTCTTCAAAAGTTGGGGGATGTTTCTGCCTCTTTCTACTTTCTACTTACCATTCGATTTTCTCTTTCTTTGGAGGGTTCAATGGGGAAATGGGAGAATATCATTTTATTTTATTTTTTAATTTAGGGTTTTTATTATATCAAAGCAATTTTCTGGGGCAGATTGCATAAACATTCTCCGATTTTAGGTTAAATTGCTCTCTCATGCAACTTTTTATTTTATTGCACAAACACCCTCTAAATTGTTGACCAAACAGTTGACTAACTGTCAAATCAACGTCTGAAAGGCGTATGAAGGGCAAACTTGTCATTTGATTGTGTACAGTGTTTTTTTTTTTGAAATATTACATTAATTCGAAGTTTTTTTTAGAGTGATGACTTGAATTCGTAACCTTATGGTGTAAGTGTGAGGTGTTTACCACTGGACCAATATCATCTCGTGTTAAAACATATAAAAGTAACATGACACATGAGGAAGAGTAAATAAATTTAAGGGCTCGAAGAATTATTGGCACTATTTTTGGGGCTTTTGTACAAATATCATCACATTAATAATATATATTTAAAAGACACCAATTAAAGTGTCAAGACTAAAATGCCCAGAAAGTAAGTTATTGTTTTCAACGTGAGAGAGTAAAAGTGGGGAGAGAAAAAAAGTTCAGTGACTTTCAAGAGACCAGAACTGTATCGACGGCGACGATATTGACGACGGAGTGACCAGAGAACAGTGGAATATCCACCGAGAAGTTTTACAATTGATCGAGGTAAGTTCATTTTGATTTTGTTTTCGATTTTGTTGTTCAGAAGTAGCATTGCATGTTAGATCTGGTTTTTGTTGATTGAACTTGTAGATTATGGTTGATTTAGGGATCCTGAGAATGATTGTGATTTAGGTTAGAGTTTGAATTTGTTGAAGAATATGAAAATCTGGATAGTTTAAACTTTTTAAATAAGACCCGAGCTTTTTTGTAGTAGAATCGATCTTATTTGATAGAGTTCGAGATTTATTTATTTATTTATTAAAATTATGTTTAGTCAAATCGAGCATATTTGTAGCTAAATCGAGTATTTTTTTAATATGATCGAGCATATTTTTGTAAGGGATCGATCCTTTTTTTATAGTGTGATCGAATTTATTTTAACAAGAATCGAGTTTTTTTTAATGGATCGAACTTTTTTGTAAGGGATCGAGTTTTTTTTTTAAGAGATCGAGAACTTTTTGTAAGGGATCGAGCATATTTTTTAAATAATCGAGATTTTTTTCCAAATATAAAAAAACTCGGTCTAATATAAAATAATCTCGATTCTTCTTTACATAATCTCAGTCACACATGAAAAAAGCTTGAATCTATTATAAAAAACCTTGTAACCTAGAGATTAAATGTTCATACAAAGATTGAAACAATATATCATAAGGAATTGATACATTGTTAAACCACACAGAAATGCATACAAAATATCTTAACTACATAAACAAAAATATAAGTGAAGGTCAAAAAGATTTGTTACCTTGTTGTGCAGAATCTGGATAGACAATTTTTTTGAACAAATAGAGGAGTTGTAGATAGATTTTCAGACAACTTTTTTAAGGAAATGCAGACGAATTCATAAAGTTGCCTTTAAAAAAATAAAGTTTATAGGTAATTTGTGTAATTCACTAAAATAGATTCCTTTTAAACTTAAAGTTATTAAACAGATGACATTATTACAAAACATAATAAAAAAAGTGACATATCTCACCATTTTCACTAAATTTAATATGACTAGTTGTTTATTTGAGTATACTGTGCCTTGATTTTATCAAGTCCTTGCTTGAATGATGCACCAATTTGTTAGGAATATCTAAGACTATATTTATGTGACAAAATTGATATATTCGAGTGATTTATTACCTGCATATTGAGTGATTAGTATGCATACTAGGTTGTTTGATTAAAATTTGATGCATGAATTTCGAGTTGAGGTACTGATAATTTTATCAAGTAAAAAATCGGAAACTCTGATCATTGCGAAATTACTCCCCGATACATACAAGATTGGGTCTTTTGCTGGAGCTCGTTCCAAAGGATGCCAAACCCTTGGACAATCTTCTCTGCCTACAACATACATGTATTTTCTCCCAACACAGGCTCAAATAAAATGGAGATTCCTAAATAACATAAAATAAATGATGGACCAATAAGCCAGCCTCTGGAAAAGCACTTGTAAATATACAATTTCTAATCTAAGACATGCTACATGTGGTTTTAATCTCTCTCTCTCAATTCTACAGAGAATTGATTAATAATGATTCATGAATTACACAACAGAGATATACAAATTCTTCATACATGGGCGCGGAAAACAAAATTTATCTGGGCAGTCGGGTGACTATATAATGCCCTTTCTCAAGATCATATATTGTTTTTAGTTGTGGTTTTCGCCATTGCACAACAAAAAATGCAGCAAGCAAAGCTAGTAAAAGAAAAGCAAACAAGAAGAAGTACGTAACTGACTCATTTCCTACAATCTGGTCCATGTTCTCAACTTCCAATTCAAGGGGCTCCAGCATAGACTGGAAGATGAAAGCTCCAAGAGTCCAGTCAAGGGGAATGCTTCCAGCATGATTTGAAAATCCGATTCTGTAAATAGAAACTCTCCAATCAGACATCTATTGATAAAGTGATACTTCTCAGGTAACTTATTACGAGATGCATATTAAAAATCGAAGAATTTTTTACTCATATAACTAACTTTTTAAGGTTTTACATTTGACCTCCTAGTGTCCCTCTAAATTTTTTACCATGATATGCACACAAACAAGTGTGTAAGTGCACAATTACATGCAAAACGTACACACATTTACATGTAAAATTTCCATACATTTACATGAAGTAAAATGTCAAAGGAATTTTAACAAATGAAACAAAAATGAAAGCCCTTAAAAACCCAAAAACAAGTGTGTAAGTGCACATATACATGTAAAATCTTCATGCATTAATATGAAGTAGAATTTCATAGGAAGTTGAACATGTGAAACATAAATGAATGCCCTTAGCAACCCACAGAATGTAAGAAACCATGCAGTGAGAACCAAAATTTAAACAATATTGAGGAAGGCTGATAACGTCTGTAAAATGACATAGGCCTAAAGTACAGATGTATTTACAGTGTTCAAGGACTTTTTCTTCCTTCTCCCAGATTTTTAAATTTATTAAAATTTAACATGACAAGCCGACAAGTTGCACATTTTCACCTCAAATCTAAGCCAAAGCACCAGTAAACTAAGCATCAGCAAAACCAAGCATAGATTCATAGTCAATCTATGTAAATGTAATGAATGAATTTCATTATACAATTACAAACATCACACTTTCAGAAATATATTGAACTAAGCATAGCTTTCATAAGTCAGCTGCATAACAAATTAAATTCACTTTGCAATAAACTGTCACACTTCCAAGATATTATATCGAGGATAGATAGTAAACTAAAACAAACAGCTACTTCCTTTTGTTATTTACTCCTACTCTTCCGTCCATCCCTTCATCTCAATCCATAAAGGGATGGCTTAGATCCTTTTGAGGCCAAACATAAGGTTCTGATCAAAGTGATGGAAGTTACAGCCTTGGGACAATATACACAATTGTGCTTCGTTGAACCCCCAGTAAAGAGAACCTCCAAGCACATTTACTTGATAAAAATTGGACCAAAATGTGGCATTCCTAACATTCTAGTTAAAATAAAAAGAAGATAGCGCGATAATATTTTGTATCCAGATTAGCTACAACATTTTTCCATGATAAATCAATCACTGAAAGACTCTGGTTAGCCATTGAAAAAATAATATAAAGTTAAAAAGGGTAAAAACTATCTTGCAGAGACAATAACAATGAAGGAAAAATTAGAGCTTCAGTGTGAAAAACTGTGAACTCATAGAAAAAACAGAGAGGAAGAATATTGTCACGCCTACTTAGCCACAATTTCGAAAATACCTTTTATCATGCATAGGGATTCCAAGAGTGTCGTGCATCAGTGCTACTGTATATGCAGAAAAGAAACAATATCTCAGCAAATCCAAGTCATCAATGCTACGGTGCTGATTTTTCAGTTTATCCCAGTCATTTTCACAGTAATGTTGTCCAAGAGCCTCCAATTCAAACAAAGATGCACTAGGAACCAGCCCCAAGAACTATAGAAGATTGAATAATTTGAAAAGAAAAAAAGAAAAGAAAATAGATTAATGACCAAAGAAAGGAAAAAATCAATCTACCAAGTCTATAATCCACTAACCATAGAGATAAGTGTTCGATGTTCTTGTGGTGAATACATATATGGTTTTTCATAGCACATTTTTTCTCCTTTATATCTTTTAAGGGTGCAAAATAATCTCTTTCAGTCATCCATTCAATGAGAACTAAATTCAGAGGTTTTAGTCAGCAATCAGCATTAAAATATGTTTACACTTCAGAGATTGCAACATTAGTGTCTTAAAGACTACACCTACGCACTAGGCAGACATGTGTTATTGAAGCTGGGCAGCACTTACCTAGCCAATCTGGCTGGAATGTTTTCTTGTTTACCTAGATGTATGCTTGAATTACTAGATAACCATTTCACATTCTGATGGCCCAAATTAATATGCATAAATTTGAATTTATTTGTGGTATTTTATGGGATAAAATCAAAATAAAAGAGATCCAACTAAAGATCTTCCTTCTGTTTTGTTCTTGGATTACGGGTTTGTTCTTCAGAAGAGGAAGAGTTTTGTAGTGTTGTGTGGGCTCATAACGTTGGGGTCTCAGGAGAATCAGCAAGTGGAAGAAGAGCTTTGTAAGCGCCAAAAATTTATAGGATCAATTGTTTCAAAAATTTTATTGGTCGAGTGAAAGACATTAAAATTAAAGAGTCAGAGGCTAACAAAGACAGTTGCGTGTACCCATTATAACAAATACCACATGATTAAAATTTTGTCCACTAAATGCACATCCACTGTTGGCTTAATGGTGCACACCTCCCCTTCCAAGTATGGTGAAGGTTCAAATCCCACCTTGTGCATTTACCGGCAAGTGTGGGTAACCTCTCTCGTTGGTTATGGGAGTAGATATCCGGGCCACTCATGTAGTGCTTGATCTTGAGTCTCGATAGACCCTTGCACGTTTGTGTAAGATAAAAAAAAAAATGTCAACTATATGTTGACCATTGAAATACCAACTTATGCAAAAAATTACAAACCTCAGAAGTATAGAGGAAATTTTCTGGAGAAACAGGTCTGCCTCGTAACTCTGGAAAGGATGAGATAATTTGACAAGGTGGATGCAAGCATTTATCTGTACAGGTAATAAAAATATGCCACTGAATATGGTTTTTCTACAACAAATAAAAAAGGAAGTCTTTCCAACCATGAGAATCACCAAAAGAAGGAAGATAAAGGTTATAACATCAACACTCTATATAATAAGAGATGCATTTGTACAAAGATAATGACTATATATAAAAACTTAAAAGGCATTCAATAAGATAAAGCAATATTTGTGAGGAAAAGATATGAGGAAGGGGCAAAGGGCAGGACATAAACTTTAAATAACTTCTAAACAATATTGTATATAAGGGATTGAACTAATGTAGAAGTCTGATCTAAGTTTTCTAACATTACCACTATTAGAGTGCTAAATACTATTGTTGGGTTCTTTCCTATTAGCTTAAGCTTTTAGGTCTGATGGTTACTAACATGATATCAGAGCCTAGTTGTCCCATAAGTACTGGGTTCGAGTCCCCCCACATGATTATTTGAATTTGTGATTTTGTGTATGTGTTTGTGTTAGGGCTCGAGCCACGTGGCAAGTCCGTTAGTCTTGCACGTGATTGCACGTGATAGGGTGTGTTAGAGTACTTAAAATACTATTGTTGAGTCATTTCCTATTAGCTTAATCTTTTAGGTCTGATGGTTACTAGCAACCACAAAATAACCCAAAAAGTCGCAATGACCACAAAGTCACAAAGTATTTCTCCTAGACCAAATTTCTTTTAAATAGTAGTTCTCAAGGTGACATATTTGATATTTCTATCACAATTCCCCCATAAAGAAGTTTCTTACAATATGATCTCTGAGCAATCAACTTTCAAGGCTTTAAACAAACTTTATAATTACTAGTTATTCCTTGTAGAAGCTAATTCGATACTCAAAAATGATTAAAAAAATGAAAAAAAAAAATTATTAGGTGTCAGCTCAGATAAAAGAGATGAAAAGGCAGAGGGTTCCTTCTCTCCCTTTGAAGCACATGTGAAAATAAATAATAAATTAGATAATATCAAAACAAGATGAGATAAAAGAATATGAAAAAGCAAATGGTACCTTATCTCCCCAGTAAGCATAGGTAATAAATTAGATAACTGTAGAACAAGATCAGTTAAAAGGAAATGAAAAAAAGATTGGTACCTTGTCTCTTTTTTAACAATGCCAAAGCTTCAGATCTGCATGCTGAAAAGTTCCCAGCAGGATGGAATGTCATAAGTTTCCTATCACTTGAATCTGTTGTCAACTTATAGCCTTTGGGGATGCAAGGGTTATCAACAAGTCCTCTACTGGAACTTGAAACTGCACAAAATCAACAGTAGTTCTCGATCCTATAATCAAATCTAAAGCACAGTCATAGCATCCAACCGTAAACCAGATATGAATCATGCATACATCACATTATACCACCAAGATAGCCTTAAACTCTATTTTTACTAAAAACGTCCACAACTAGAAATATAAGTTCTTTCCGTTTAATTAAATCAAGATAAGCTATAAACTCCAAATTAAATACTTATTTTATTCCAATGATTGAGAGGATTTACAAAAAAATGGATGGCCAGAAGAAACCATATTTTGAAAACGGTTGGAGGCTAACTATCCACAAAGCTACTTTTGAAAGTATTTGTAATTTGCTATAACTTATTCGTGAAGGCATTTGGTTAAATCATAGCCTATTCCACCATATTCCTACGAGGCATGATTGTCATAATAATATGCCATGCGACTGGGAAAGTGTATAACATACATTAATGCCAAAATTCACAAATTGGACATGTAAATGTAATCTGGACAAATATTAACGGAATCTATGTAACATACATATAGCACGATTTTTCTGCCTAAGTATCACCTATTCTGCAATGTTCTAAAGTTAGCTGTACTGCAACAAGAGATGAGGAACATAAAATGCATTTGCAAAGAATATAAGGGAAACAACAAATTAAAAAAGTTATGCACATCCTCATTCTAAAGCACTAAACTTCTCAGAATCCTTTTTAATTCACAATCTTTATCTTTCTCATTTCTTCTATTTTTTTATTCTATCTTTAGTACAAATTTTCAAACAGAGGGTAAAGAGAGTAGTTAAGAGAGAACCCTATAAGAGATGGGCTATCAAAAGATGGACAGGCTGTATCGACTGGAAGAGAAGAGACTATTATTTTATCTAAATACTCATAGAATAATTATTAATGTGCAGGTTTTGTCAGAATTGACTAATGCATGTTTTCTGTTGAGATCCTGCCTAGATACATTTAGCAACAAAAGCATAATCTAACATTTTGACACATTGTTCATGAAAGTAATCATTTCTTAGAAAACTTGTTAAGTGCATACTGTATCCTGATAACAGCATTTAAAACAACTAAAGGTACAGCGGTTAAAGTAATAAATCTAGCTGCAGGACATTAACAGAAAGAATGTAATAGGTGCAAAATTATCAACCCAAAGGTAACACCGGTAATGGTATGGAAAATCAACCTGAAACTATTCAAATCACAAATCTACTGCCTCTCATTTGTTAAGGATGAAGAAAATCAACCTGAAACTTACAAGCTTTCAACTCTAAAGAATTCTGACGCACATGCAGCGATTCCCAAGCTGCATCCTGTCCAAAATAATGATAGAAACTTCTCTGTTACGAGACCCTCCGCCGGGAAAGTCAATTATGACAAAGTAAGCTAAAGCTAAATACGAAAAACAATACAGAAATGAACATTAATAAACAATGGAAGTTCCAATATCAAATCATCAACTGAACGAGTAGGATCATAAAAGTCATTCCAACATTTTTTAGTACATAATCCCATTCCATGAAATGTCAAATTAAATTATATCCCCCTCCAGTGTTGGTTGAGGGATATTTGATCCCTTGAACCTTTTCCATTGCAAAAAGATCTAACCAACTATGTTATGACCTTACAAACATATATAGTGAAATTTGTATCAAAGTCATTTTCATTTCCTTATGGAATAAAATCTTATATTGAATTATAATATAAGAAATTCCTCTTCACCAAATAATATGTTTGAGTCCTTTTTTATATGCAATAATTTGGGCCATTTTAATTTCCTAAATTCATTAGACAGTCACACTAATGCCCATAAGGAAGCAAAGCAGCGAACCTGATCCTACAAACGTCAATTTCCTCCTCAATCTTCCTTTAAAAAATTCTGTTATTTCTTTCTTCCCAAATAATCCACAGTAAGGCTAAGACAGCCAACTTATTCTTTGACCAACAAAAGAGCCACCTTACTTGCATAATTATTGTTCAAAAATAATTCTTTATGTGAGATGACAATATTAGCCCTAAATTGTTAAATATTAATAGAAGAACCCAACAGTATCAAAGGTTAGCATAACTCTCAAATAAGACAAAGAAGGCTGTGCAAAAAACAATTTTTTTTTATCTGCTTGTAATTAGGGCATAGTTCAGGAGAGGCTAGTGTAATATATCCTAATTTTTTAAGTCAAACAAATTAATGATACATATAACTCTGTTTCTATACTCAAAACCACAAGTTGAATTAAGCTCTTATGTCACTGTCATTGGCCAAACGCTCGTAACCAAACCAAAAAACGGATGCAATACATAAACCAGATACCTCCTTTCTATAAACCTTACCTCATGCTTTTCGATCTAATTCGGATACAAACACAATGTTACACCCAACAGTTACCCTTTTGTAGGGCCATTTCAATCGTTTTCTATATCCAATATTTTTTTTGGGTGTCTATAGATTAGCATAAACGTTATTATTATTTCTACTTAATTTAATAGAACTTTAAATCTGTAAGATGTATGCAACTTTTAAATGGATTTTTGAAGTTATTGCATATTTTTAATATTTTAGTGGATATACAAATCTAAAGATTTTTGGTTTGTTCAATGGGTTAAAAGAATTCTTTAGGATTAAGCTCAGAAACAAAAGAAAAACCAGGTAAGTTCTAAGTATTAAAAGGAAAAAAAAAAATCTGATAAGAGAATTATACATTAGATGAATAGATCAATGCTTCTAAAAAGATATTTCTTAGTTGAAGATCTTGTCATGAAAGAGAATAAGAATTAACTTATCTATCACAAAGCTTGCATATGATGATATTGACTTATTATTTGATTTTGAGTTTGTAGTATAAAAGGTTGTTACCTAGTATTAGCTAAACAATGCCTCCCCATGCTTAATTTTAATTTCTTGAAAACGTACAAGAACAAATTAAGCATACTATTACCAAGATAGTCAATATCAATTACAAGGCTAACTGAACAGTAAGCATACAATTTAAGAGTATGTAAATTTATTGGAAAAAATAAATATAGGAAACACCTGACCAAATTGTGGCAAGCTCTGTGTGTAAAGATCATAAGTAACTCCTGCAAATCTGATACTTTGAAAAGATTGTGCTACTGGAGATTCTTTCATAGCAAATGTAACCTGCGAATGTTATTTAATGTTTGAAATTCAATTCAGCATCTAGCAAAAGAATAACAATTAATCTGAAAAAAAAGGGGTAACAGAATACATTAGACTAGAGTACTGACAGTTTCACATATATTTCCAAAACCTTATGATTTATCATTTATTTCAATTTCAGAAAAGAATTTGAAGAATTTTGATAGGAGCATTAAGGCACAAAATATTATCCTGAAAAGAAATGTTTGCACGTATGCTCCCGAAAAACCAAATTCCATAATGATGCTTTTTTATTAAGAAAATCCTAGAACTAACAGTTTTCAGACTAGTAAAAGATCGGACAAGTTAAAAAGAGCATGTGTAATGTGTTTCAAAAACAGGGAGACAACTTTGGTAAAAGCAATTCTGGAAAGAGTTCTAAATTTTCTACACAACTGCACTAGAATATTATTAGATCTGAAAAACAATTACTCTGTAGACCTTGCCTTACTTCCAATAACTAACACAACACATCCTTCTAATTTGAACAACCTATAGACACCAAAAATCTGTCATATGCAGCTGTTCAGAACTTCCAGCTACATTTTTCCTTTTAAGCCATCCCTCCTCTGACCATCCAAAGACACTAAAAAATTCAGCAGCATTGTTACCATACCTAGACACCAAAACATTTCGTCAAATGCCACTGTTCAAAACTACCAGAAACGTCTTTCCTTTTAAGCCGCTCACCGCCCCCCACCCGCCCACACCCCGCGTCTCTCCCTCTCCACAATATACAGCTCGGCTCAGGATAAGGTTAAAACATCAACTGAATCCAGACCAGAAACGTCTTTCCTTTTAAGCCGCTCACTCCCTGCCCACCTTCTCTCCCTCTCTACAATATACAACTACGGTCAGGTAAGGTTAAACTGAATCCAGACCATAATTGTTCCGTGAACTCCAAAATCTTTATTCTACAAGTTAACCCTAAAAACCTCAATTCAAATAAGCTCCCTCTCTCCCTCTCTACAATATACAGCCCGGGTCAGATAAGGTTAAAATGAATCCAGACCATAATTGTTCCGTGAACCTCAAAATCTTTATTCTACAAGTTAACCCTAAAAACCTCAATTCAAATAAGCTCCGGCCGACTGCCAAACAACAAACAGAAATCTGCTTCCAAGCCATCCTATTTCACTTACAACAATTTATCTGGCCAAAAACTTATGTTGTATGAAAACACAACACCACACAATTCTATTAAAGCCTAATCTATGAAACATGTTTTTTTGACAAAACCTGATCATCCCATCCTTAATCTCAATATATATTAGGAAACTCTTTAACCATAGAAGCAATATATCTAAAATCATAACTCTCTTAGGCCATACATGAATGCCACCTTCAAAAGGGAATAAAATATATGGGCTTCATTCTGTAGTTTAAAGGGGAAAAAAGGGAGAATTCACTTGTTATTTGTTAACATATCATCTCTTCTAAATCTAATATTTTATGTTTTCCCATCATCAACATTCAACACTTATTGCATTAAAGAATACAAATGGGAGGAAGAATCCAAAGGCAAAAAGGTCAAGGATTACTCATATGTGAGTGAATACTAACATCCCAATCCATATTCACCACATTTCCAGCTGCGTGAAAGTTCAAAGAAAACTAAAAAGAAAGACGAAGCAGAGAAAGTTTTCTTTTAATATCCAGTAGTTGCAAAGATGAACAGTACCATTATATATAGAGAATGATCAGCTAGAACTTCTTACAACTAGATTTCCTTAAATCTAGCCATGAATCTAAGATCTTGATTAACTACCATTGCTGGGTTATAAACAGGTTAATGAACTAATGTGCTGCAGTTAGCTATTGGCCACTGCTGGAGAAGATTTAATGACTTTCTTTGATAAGTTTAGAAGGAAGTATTATTGTAGCTGCTTGAGCTACTGAGATGATTACCGAATTCCATCACAATCTGTACTGAAAAAATAGACCCTAGTACAACTGCAGTTAACTAAGTATTTGGAACATGGGACAAGGGCAGTAGACAAACAGACAGTTTCGTTCCACCATATTCATCAAACAAGACACGTCATTGGAAACCATGAAAGGCACTATTTGATTGAATAAAGAATTCATTATTTGTACAAAAAAAAAAAAAAAAAAGAATCCTGCAGAAAGAACTCATATAAAACCTTGACGACAGAGCACATGCCAACAAGCTCCATGGATCCCAAATGATCCTTAGGTATGCTTGAACAATAAAATCCAAACTGCAATACCACTCCAACCTCTAAACTGTTACTCAAAGACAGGCAGACAGCAATGTAGATCCCTGAAACCCAGCCACTAATTTCTCAAGATCTCACCTTCTTGCCATCATAAACCAAACTAGATCTTGATTTAAACTTATTACTCATAAGTGTGATCCTATATCACATATCAAGCCATAACAGCAAACAACCCAATTAGTCAATTACCCAACTATTAGTGCCTTCTTACTTAAGTCTTTTACATGTCCTTAAAGTTTCATCCGCGGAAACAAGCCACACTATTTTTGCAAAAGAGCCTACAAGGTAAGAAAAGTAAATCAGTTTCTCCTTCCTCAGTTATGCAGACAGCATCATTTCCTCAAGGCAATACTGAATATCCATTATCCAAAAGTTAATTATTAAAAGTGCAAGTTGTGCAACCAATGAAACTTTTTACTGGTTTGATATGGGAAAGAAATATCATCAGGTTTGGTTAATGCCATTGATGAAGACAAATGGTTTCAAGCCACAAGGACTCATGGTTAAGAAACACATTCAAATATATTCACGTATTGCACAAGATATTTATACATGGTCCATGGAATGTTGAGGAAGACACTAGTGTAATGATTTACATAAAATGGGGTGTTGGGCATCATAACTTGAACAGGAACACAACCTAGGTATGTGAATATATATCCTAATGCATATATACCATTACAATATATGCATTCGAAAGAACCTAAAATGCTATGCACCTATGCAAATGTGATAATAATAACTATGAAACAATATCCTCAATCAAATGGCATTATTCACATACTTCTATACATATTTAGTTTATACAACATCAGGTTTCCTTTTTAATGTTAAGAAAGAGGTATTAGTTAACATAGTCTTAAAAAGTTGGAAAACAATAAAAAAAAAGTGGCCACATATGTTCACAAGCAAAAAACATCAAGATTAAATTTTAGTCAAGAAAACGTTGAGATCTGAGAGAACCTGCAGAGAAGCTGCATCAAGCTCAACTACCCCGGCTGTTTCCTGAGGTTCACCTCCTAAGCTTCCAAGAGCATAGTTTGCAGCAATCCAAGCAAAGACACCTTTTTCTTGGCCTGCAACATGATCATATCATGCAACAATTAGATCAACGGGGTTTCATAAAACAAGTATAAGCAACAGCCATTAAGTACTGTCAGGAAAAAAAAAAGTTCACTAAGCGATGTTGCATAACCTAGAATTGAGGGGATAAAGAAAAGATTATGGAAGTTAGCAAACAAGATGTGGCCTCAAGGAAAACGTAGTTTACAAAAAGAAAAAACTTAGAACAATTTCAAAATTTATTTTGTTGCTTTTTTGGTAGTTTTGGTTCAAAATTTAATTTATAGAACCAATGAAAATACACAACAAAAATAAGTCCACCATAGGTATATGATCTTCTAATACCTAATCTTTACCAGAATCATATAGCATACAACAATAATACAATAAGAAACTTAGAATAGCCTTTTCTAAATTTACACATTGAGTTTGATTAAGTGACCACTCCCAATCAATTGAAACTTCAAACTGACTACTGAGTTAGATGGGATGCTGCATTGATTTATTAATTAAACAACAATAAGAAATAGTGTAATCACAACCCAAACAACCTTAGTTAGCAAACCTAATTCACACCTTGAATGACACGCGCCCACGCGTCCTTAAAAGCGAACCCAGACGCTCTCAAAACCCTTCTACACTCCTCCAGAACTTTCTCTTTCACCGGACCACCATTGATGATCAACTGCACCTTAGTGTTCGCCCATTCCTTCTTCGGCACCTTATTTTTGGCAAAATCGATCAATTTTCTAATCGAATCGTCGTCATCAAAACCGCCGTGACTGACCTTGATTGAATCAACGAACGGCAACTGTCCCTCGCCGAGGAAGTTGAAAACATGTACACGGGCAGCAGCAGCAGCAGCGAAGCCCGAATCGATGACAATGCCGTGGAATCGGACAGTTGGCTCTGCAAATTTGGAAGATTGGTGGACCTTTTGGGCGGTAGTGAAGAGGTAATAAAGTGAAGGGACGGTGAAGAGAAAAGCTATGAAGATGACGAGTTTGCTCTTGTTTTTGTTGTTGTTGGTGGTGGGTTTAGAGTTGGGATTTGACGAGAAGGCGTGCATGCGAGGGTGCAGCTGGGTACGGTGGGGAGGAATGTAGTGAGATGTAACTCTGGATTGAAGGTTTGGGAAATCCATTGATTTTGATTGTGGAACATCAACAATCACAGATTCGTAGTAGTACTTACATTTGAGGAGCTCTGGAATCTGGACAACATGGTGGTGGTGGATCTCTTCCTCTATCTGCACAAGTATGGCTGTGAATTGTGATCTGTGTGGGACTAGATTGACTTTTTACCAAATTTGTGAATTACTATTTTTAACTTATTTAAAAGAGGAAATTCAAATTCCAACTTTTAGCGTGATGAAAATTTGAAGAGATACTTACCGTTACAATCTGTTATCAATCTATGTGACCACTCTTTTTATTAGATAATAAAAAAATATGAGATGTATTCTATTAGAATTATCAAGGATATTTTTTAAACGATAGATTTTTATAGATTTTCTATAGACCTTTATAAATTTATATAGACTTTGTTTAGCCATTTATCCTGACTTTTATCGATTTATTATCTATCTCAAACTTTCGTGAATTTACTTATACATCTATCTTAGATTTTTATAAAATTATTATCTATGATTTCTGTTATTGATTGATGAATTATAATGGTATATGGCCCAATCAGTCAATCGAATAGAAACTTCATTTCAAAACTTAATTTTCACAAAGATCTCAACTCTTATAATAAACCCCAAAAAAATAACTCATGAATACATAAAACTTAATGTATGAATAAATGTTGTACACAAAAAAAAAACTAACGACAATAATTTCCACTCAATTACAAAAGTCAATTTCAAATTAAAGAAAGTTGCATAATTTATAATAATTTTGAAAGGAAAATTAAAAGGAAAATTAAAGTTATACATAAAATATTCAAAAACAAAGTATTAACCCAAACTCAAATCTTGTCACAATTGACCACCATTTGATCCACGATTTTTAATTTATTTTCCACAGCTCCAAATCTTACAAAATTTGACTCGGTTAATTTAGACATATATTAAATGCTACAGTAAAATTAACAATTTAATCCATGTTCCTTTGTATATGAAAACATTCATTTTTTTTCTTGTTTTTATAATCTGTCATGCAGAAATCAATATTGATATTTGTCTACTCCAAAAATTATAACAATTTTTATACTTATTTATAAATCATGAAATTTTGCAGAACAACAGTACACACAACATTCTACATACATATAATTTTTATAATTTTCTAGATAGAGGAACTCAACCAAATAAATTTACAAATTCTAGCCATATATCAAAATAAAGAGGTTCCAACATGCCTTGTATATTCCAAAAACACAATTGATTAGGCTATAAATCGTCATCATGGTCTCTACTTTTGTCAAGTTAAGCATATCAAGAATCATAGCCTAGCATGTTTTAGAAGTTCAACCATGAAAGAGATAAACAAAGGAAAAACAACACACCTTAGCAACAAGAAAAACTCAAAATCCTTGAGGAGAAGGCTGGACTTGTTATGATCTTTGATATTTATATCTCTCACCATCATGTCCACAAAAATTCATGAACTAAGAAAATCATTTAAAATATAGTTCCAACCGAATACACCTAAATTTTTGTAAACATTTTTATAATATCATTTCAATACATCCGGATTTGGAAGAACTCTTTAAAAATCTATAGAAATCTGAATTGAATTCCACTGGATTAATATACATTTCTTTAAAGTCTTTAAATATCCGAACTGAATACATCCGTATTTATAAAGTTTTTAAATGTCCTTGAGAATCCTAATTCAGTACACCCCCCGTAGTTTTAAAATTGTCATTTTTGACCAACATTATATACTAATGGTCATTCCATCCAATTCCATTCGATTTTATCCAATGAGTGACTTTTTGGTAAATAAGGGGATGACATTAATTTATTTTAGATGTTTTTTTTTAAATCAATTTTTTTCTTTTGTTTTTTTAAACAAATAATTAAATTTAATGTGCATATACGTATAGTATATCTCATATATATAAATTCTATCAATTCTATATATATATATATATATTTATAATTTATAGAATTTATAGCCTTAATCTTTTATAAAAAAGATATATATATATATATATGTTTGAGATATGCCATACGCATATACACACACTAAATATAATTACTTGTTTCAAAAAATAAAAGAAAAAATTGATTTTAAAAAAATATATAAAATAAATTAATGGCATCCCCTTATTTAACAAAATGTCACTCATTGGATGAAATTGGATTGAATTGAATGGAATGATCATTAGTGTAATAGTCTTCACCAAAAATGGTTATTTTGAAACCAAATCCCCATCTACCGGCCATTTTGATAGTGGTGACCCAAATTGATTGTCACTAGAGTAATTATCCCAAATTTTAAATTTATCTACCTAAATAAACTTTTGTTTTCCAGATTTGGGCTATTATCAATTTAGTTGATTTTGGGAAAGATCAATTTTTTAAAATATGTTTTTTTTATCTGATGGTCCTTTACTTTTCATAAATAAATCAAATTGGGCATTTTGTCGGTCAACGATTAGTTAAACTTAACATTTGTAAGGTTATTTTCGTTTTTAAACCAAGATCATGTCATCTATCTCAAAAATAGAAATAAAAGCAAATCAATATTTTATTTATCAAAATATAAAATTATTATATGATTATAATTTCAAAAAATAAATAAACCGACTAAAATACCCATATGTCAACAAAAGAAAACATAAAAACAAAATCAAATATTTATATATACCAACCATCAACCGACAATTTACCAACAAATTCATCAAATCATTAACTAAACAACTTCTAACATTTTTCTTTCTTTACACCACATTTCCTTCTCATATTTTAAGTTTTAAAAACATTGGGGAATGTTATATAAAGTTGTTTGAAATGTAAGAATTACATTGCAAAATTATTTTTACAACCTCCTAATCCTTAGTTTGATGATGATATTTATATATCTTTATTTATTTTTTAATTTGAATGTGGTATAAAACCTATAGAAAAACCACCCAGTCACCTTGACATGATGTTTTTTTCATGGTTAGAAAACCTATGGAAAAATCCATCTGGTCAGGGTGACCCGACATTGGATCACCTTGACTCGACATTGGGTCACCTTGTCTCGATGTTTTTTTCTCGAGACATGGTGACCTAATGTCTGACCATATGGACTATTCCATAGGTTTTATACCCCATTTGAATTGAAAAAAAAAAAAGATGTAGTAAAGATATGTGAATACCATTATCAAAATAAGGATTAAGAGGTTGGAAAAATTATTTTACAATGTAATATCTACCCTTCAAACAACTTTATATAACAATTCCCAATGTTTTCAAAACCTAAAATATAAAAAGGAAATAGTGTAGAGAAAGAAAAATGTTAGATGTTGTTTAGTTAATGGTTTGATAAGTTTGTTGGTAAATTGTTAGTTGATGATTGGTAAATGTAATAAATAAGGTTACCAAATTGGGTGTAGTTATGAGTGAGGGCATTTTGGAAATTTTAGGGTATTTTTTACAATTGATTTGCAATTTAACCCCTAAAATATGACAGTTTTGCTAAAAACCCTTTAAAATTTAAGAAACGAAAAAAAAATCGATAGATTTAGATCCAATCTCCTAATTAGATCTTTATCATCCATTTGATTAGATGGACGATAGAGATTAGATATCCATCATTCCATATTAGCCTTTTGTAACCATCACCGTCTATCTCCATCATTCCAGACCATCGCCTTCCATCTTCATTATTCCAAATGGTCGCTGTCCATCTCCTCTTCCCGCTGCTCATCTTCATCGCCGCCTCCATCAACGGATTTGTTATTTGCGATGGCATGAACAAATCCTTCATCGCAAACCATGATAGAGAATCTGTCATACATTACAATTTGCGATTGAGGTCACAATGTCATTTCCTCATTCGTCTCTTTCGACGAAGGAGGCACGAGCCTCCTCTAGTGATATAGGCCCGGCCTGTTTCCGGAGAAGCAGGCCCTGCACGGCACGCCGGCCTGCCTCGGGCGGGCCATGCCTACGTGCCGTGCCAGGCCTGCCCGCCGGGCCCCTCCGGCTGGCCGGGCGGGCCTGGTCCTACGGGTTAGTTTTTTTGTCCAATTTTTTTGTCCAAATTACATTTTTTTGGATTTAGGGTATATGGTTTAGGATTTATAGTTTATGGTTAAGGGTTTAGAATTTAAAATGAATGAAGAGAACAAACAATTATTATGATTTGAAATGAATAAAGAGAACGAACAATTTTTTAATTATTTATTTATTTTTCACTTATGGAATTCAGTAATACATATCTACATGATGGCCTCATTAAAAACCTTACAAATACAAACCTAGTGGAATAAAAACTTGGTAAGGGAAAAAGAGTGCAACCGTTTTACAACTTACAAATAAATAATAAATACATATGTAAAAGTATAACCTAGTTCTGGCCCTGACCACTACTTGAAGGGTCATCAATATATATATTGTCGAAATTTAGATTAAGTGCTCATCTTCATCGCCGCCTCCATCAACGGATTTGTTATTTGCGATGGCATGAACAAATCCTTCATCGCAAACCATGATAGAGAATCTGTCATACATTACAATTTGCGATTGAGGTCACAATGTCATTTCCTCATTCGTCTCTTTCGACGAAGGAGGCACGAGCCTCCTCTAGTGATATAGGCCCGGCCTGTTTCCGGAGAAGCAGGCCCTGCACGGCACGCCGGCCTGCCTCGGGCGGGCCATGCCTGCGTGCCGTGCCAGGCCGGCCCGCCGGGCCCCTCCGGCTGGCCGGGCGGGCCTGGTCCTACGGGTTAGTTTTTTTGTCCAATTTTTTTGTCCAAATTACGTTTTTTTGGATTTAGGGTATAGGGTTTAGGATTTATAGTTTATGGTTAAGGGTTTAGAATTTAAAATGAATGAAGAGAACAAACAATTATTATGATTTGAAATGAATAAAGAGAACGAACAATTTTTTAATTATTTATTTATTTTTCACTTATGGAATTCAGTAATACATATCTACATGATGGCCTCATTAAAAACCTTACAAATACAAACCTAGTGGAATAAAAACTTGGTAAGGGAAAAAGAGTGCAACCGTTTTACAACTTACAAATAAATAATAAATACATATGTAAAAGTATAACCTAGTTCTGGCCCTGACCACTACTTGAAGGGTCATCAATATATATATTGTCGAAATTTAGATTAAGTTCTTTATCTACAGTTAGATTTTGTAACCTTTTTTTAGCATACTCCCAATCCCGAAGGCATGTTAATACCTCCACCATCTCTGGAGACAAACAACTTCTTCTTGGTTCAATTATGCGTCCACTGGTGCTGAAAGCTTGTTCTGAAGACACCGTTGACACTGGAATAAGCAGTACGTCACGTGCTAAGTGTGACAGAACTGGATACCTGTACGTATAGGTCTTCTACCATAACAACAAATCAAACTCTTCCTTGTCTTCAACAGCATCGAACTGTGCTTCAAGGTACCTAATAAGTTCGGTACAAGAAGATAGGCTAGATCTTTGCCCTGGAGAAGTACTTGTTGATTTGTTTTTTTTTCGTCGTTTCAGAAGGCTCCAACTTGTTTGCTTCGGATCTGTCTCCGGTCGTGTTGATTGGGGGATGTCAATGTTGCCAAACCTGGTCTCATAAATACGAAAAATCTCGAACAACTTGGTTCAAATGTCAGTAATTTGTTCTGAATAATCTATTGACAAATTAATACCAATAAACTCAAGCAAAACTTCTAAACCAGATAATTTAACCCTGGGATCTATTATAGCACTTAAGGCATAAAGTAGGGGAATGTTAGCCCAATATTTTTTCAACTTTGTCTCTATGACAACAACTGCAGCACCTAGATGTTCATCTTCTCTAAAATTGTTTAACAGTTCAGACATTTCCACTATCTGATGGATTGTCTGGGAAGATGTAGGGTAATATACCCCGAAAAGAGTTACAGTGGCATTGTAAAAAATCTTTAAAAATTGAACAAAAATATTTGCCACATACCAATCGTCTGTGGTAAGTAATTTTGGACTAAGTTGTCCTGTTTCGGTCAATTTCATGTTATAAAAACATGTAATGGTTGTATCATATTCCAAACAATTTTGCAACATTAAATAAGTAGAGCTCCACCTTATCTGCATATCAGATTGGAATCGTCGGGGTTTGAGACCGTTTAATTTACAATGTCTCTTGAATTCACTGAATCTAGGATTAGAACTGGAAATCCAAGAAATGGCATCTCTGATGCGATCTATTTGGGAGCTTACCTGCTTTAAACCAGCCTGTACAACTAAATTTATAATATGGCATGCACACCGTTGATGGAAGAAATAACCTCCATCTTGCGGGATATTTCTTGCAACAAACAATGCAATAGAGATAGTATTTGCAGATGCATTATCAAATGTGATTGAAAGAATGCGATGCGTGATTTCATAAGTTTCTAAAACTTCCATTATGACATTAAAAATGTTTTCTGCGGTATGTGCAAAATCCATAGGACGAAAACCAAAAATTCTTTTTGTTATCCTCCAATCAGAATCTAAATAGTGTCCCGTGACACATAAATAGTTCTGTTTGGAACATGCATTCTAAATATCAGAAGTTAATGCAACAGAGACACTTAAATGCTGTATTTCAGCAACTAAGTCATCCCTTTGGGTTTCAAACTTATAGTGGTGGTTCTAGAAACAGGTTCATATTTGGGGTTATGTGCAGATGTGATTAATTCTTTATAAAATGGACTCTCACCAATACTGATCGGTTGATCAGTTTGTGCAATGTATCGTGCCAAGCACTCTATAGCGTGCATGACGTCGAACTGCCACGTCGTAACGGACCCGTCTGGGTGCCGTTGAAGTTGTGTCTAGGTTGTAGTGTCTACATGTCCATGTGCAGACATACATTTGTGCATATGCCGTCTCAAATGTCAGGTTCCCCTCGTACTTGTAGCATAATTCTTATGGCAAAACTTACATTTAGCTCTGAGGCCAGACGTCCCGTTTGGGAGTGTCATTTGGGCTATGTTGAAACATTGCCACACATCTGATGTTAATTTTCTGGGACGTGATGTTGGTGTAACTCTGGAACCAGAAGGTCCCGCTTGAGTATGGGTCGGTTCTGAAATATCAAATTCATCGTTGAGCATGTTCAAACCGTCCGAAAAATAAGGCTGCTGGTTAGGATCCATTATCTGAATAAAAATATGAGCACTATAGTAGTTAATAGTCAAATTAAAAATCAATATTTACTAACAGTAATCTTAATTTACTAACAATAATTACTATAACTAATACGACACTTAAAAAATTAATTTACTTAAAAAATAAATTAAATAAACAAAAAAATCATAATCTACTAACAAAAAATTTTAAATTCACTAGTTCACTACTACAAATAAAATTGATAAATTTACTAACATAATATACTAACATAAAATTGATGATTTGAACCACTACTCTTAAATATACTAACATAATCTACAAATAAAAATTTTTAATTTATGAAAAAAACAATATCAAACGTAATTACTACACTTAACATTCATCATTTACTTATTACAAAAAGTAATTTCAGTAATACAAATTAACTTTCTAAATTTATTAATAACAAATATTAAAATTACTACTAAACTTAAAAATCTTAATAAACTAAACAAATAATATTAACATTAAAGCCCAAAAATTGATAAACTAACTAACTAAATAGATAATGTTTTCATTAAGTAACTTAAATCTAAACATAAACATATAATTTTACTATGAGAATATGTTAGACCAAAAGTAATAACAAAATTGTACCTTTAAAATTTGGTGTGTTGGTGGAAAATGTAGAGAATTTTGTAGAGAGAGTAATAACCAAATTGAATGAAAACGTTTAGAGAATTGGAGAATATATTAGAGATTGAGATTTGAGAGAATGAGAGATTGAAAGAATGATAGAGAGAGTTAATGGAAAATGAAATGGATGGAAGTATTTATAGAAAAATTTGATTTGTAGGTCAAAATGTATTTTAAAAGATTTTAGGGGGGGTTTTGGTATTTTTTTTCCTCCAACGGCTAGAAATCAATTCCAGCCGTTGGAGGATTTTTTTTTTAAAAAATAAAAATAAAATTGGGCCGAACGAACCGGCGGATCGGTCCGCCAGGCAGGTCCGACAGGCCTGGCACGCCGGATTGGCGTGCCAGGCTGGCCGGCCTGCCGGGCCTCCTCCCAGAGGCCCGGCATGCGGCCTGACCCTCTTCCTTCACGGGCCGTTCCCAGCACGGCCAGTGAACTTCCTGGGCCGGCCGGCCCATTTTTACACCACTATTCTGGAATATGTATATATATAATAGGGACACTTTGGTTATTTGAAAATCTTGACCCGTCTTGTCCTAGTCATATGAAATGCATAATAGTACAATTAATAGTTAAAAAATTGATTTTTTTTTATATAAAAAGAGTGAAAAACAAAATGAAAAACAAAAAACAAGTATTTTGTGTTTTTCAAATATTTCATTTTTAACACTGATTTTGTTTTTCATTTTTTTTTTGTTTTTTGAAAATAAAATGAAAAACGGTTAACGAACCCGTTTTTGAAATCGTTTTTGAAAAATAAAAACGAAAACGTTCTGAAAAACAGCTGAAGGACGGGACCTTATGTTTTATAAACAATGTCTCCATGTTAGATGTACAGGGACGACTGATGAGTGCCCTATTAAGAGAGACTTTAATTAATGTTGGTTGTATCATTATATAGTTAAATGTCTGGCTTTTTAAGTTTTTTTAGTAAGTTTTATGTGGAACATGGATTAGAATCATCGATAGGTCTAATACAGTTAATTCGACCTCGCCTGGTTTGAACAGTAACAGGCTAAGCTCTAATCCAGTCTAAAATCCAAAATGGTTCAAGAATTTAAGGCTGGTTGCCTTGGCCGGGGTCGGCCCGACCCCTTTAGCACATCTAATAGTGATACCAATTTTTCATTTTGTTGAAAGAAAGAATACTACTCAGTCTCACTCTTTCCAACAATAAAGGAATGTACTGTTGTTCTTCTGATTTTAGAGTTTGATTTGTTTTTATTGATGTTCAATTACAGCCCCATTAACAGCCGAAATAATATAGGGAATAGAACAAATATTTTAGTTAAAAGCTATTCAAATAATTGAATACAAATCTGGAAATTATAAGTGAATCAGAAATTGATCACTAGTTCATTTTAATAATATTCTTCATACAATTGAATGGCTTAAGCAGTATTTTGTGATTTATGTTTGGCAAATATCTGATGTGGTACAAAACCTTTATTGTTTTATATTTGATGTGATTTGTGTTTGGCAAATAACTCAATTGGATTGTGAAGGGAAATTTTGTGTTTTATAAACTACGCCTCTATTTTAGATATATAGAGATGACCGATGAGTGCCACTTCAATTAATTTTGGTTGTATTATTATGTAGTTAAATGTCTACCTTTTTAACTTTTGTTAATAAGAGATATATGGATCTTGTACTGGACTTATCGAAAGGCCTGATAATGGTAATCCGGTTCGGCCTTGTCCCAACAGTAGCAGGCCTAACGACTTATCCTGATAAAATCCGAAATGGCTAGAGAATTTAAGGCTAGGACCTTTGACACCTCTAATATTGATACCCATTTTTCCTTTTGATGAAAGAAAGATTACTATCCGGTCTCACTTTTTTCAACAATCAAGCCATGAATTGTTATTCTTCTGATTTTAGATTTTGATTTGTTTTTATTGTTGTTCAGTTATAGCCTCATCAACAACAAAAATAATACAAGGAAGATAACAAATATTTAAGTTAAAAGATATTCAAATAAATGAATATACATCTAGAAATTAGAAGGGAATTAGAAATTGGTCACTAGTTCATCTTAGAGCTTGTTTGGTTGAGTTTTTGAAAAACCTCTATTGGAAAAGATCTACTTGTAGTAGATCTATTAGAAATACAGTTTTTTTTTTTAATATATATAATTGTTTGGTTGGTAGATTTTTTTTTATAAAAAAAATATCTATACCTCCCTATGAGCTTTTGTCTAGTAGATGTTTAAACTCTATTAGCCCCTACTTAATTAAAAATAGATATTCTTAAAAGCCCAACCAAACAACTCTAATTCGTAGATCTTTTGAGCCAGTAGAAAGCTCAACAAAACGAACACTTAATGTCATTCTTCACACAATTGAATGACATAAGCTATGTTTGACAAATATATTATGTGGTTTAAAATCTTTATTGTTTTATATATCTATTGTGATATCTGTTTGGCAAATATCTCAATTGGATTGTGAAGCAAAATTTCTTGAAACTATTCCTCTATTTTAGAGATATAGGGATGACTGATGAGTACCCTATTAAGAGAGACTTCGATTAACGTTGGTTATATCACTATGTAGTTAAATGTCTGACTTTTTAAGTTTTGCTAATAAGTTTTATGTTGATCTTGGACTGGAATCGTCGACAGGTCTGATACTGTTAATCCAGCCCGGCCTGGTTCGAATGATAATAGGCCTAAGCTCTAATCCAGTATGAAATTCAAAATGGTTCAAGAATATACAGCTGGTCTGGTCCGGCCCGGCCCATTTAGCACCTCTAACAGTGATACCTATTTGTTCTTTTGATGAAAGAAAGATTACTACTCGATCTAACTCTTTCCAACTATCAATGTATGTATTGTTGTTCATCTGATTTTAGATTTTGATTTGTTTTTATTGCTGTTCAATTACTGCCCCATTAACTGTCGAAATAATCTAGGGAAGAGAACAGATATTTAAGCTAAAAACTTTTCAAATAGATAAATATTAGTCTGGAAATCAAAAGCGCATCAGAATATGATAACTAATTCATCTTAATTTCATTTTTCACACAATTAAATGACCTAAGCTATATACTGTGATTTATGTTTGGCAAATATCAGTCGTGGTCAAAACCTTATTGTTTTATATATTTGATGTGATTTGTGTTTGGCAAATATCTCAATTGGATTGTGAAGAGAAATTCTGCGTTTCATAAACTATTCCTCTATTTTACATATATAGAGATGACTGATATGTGTTCTATTAAAAGAGACTTCAATTAATGTTGGTTGTACCATTATGTAGTTAAATGTCTTCCTTTTTTTAAGTTTTGTTAATAAAGGTTATATGGATCCTAGACTGGACTTATCGATAGGTTTGAACCATTAATCAAGGCTGATCTGGTTCGAACATTAACAGGCCTAAGACCTTATCCGGACTAGGCCCATTTTGGGATTGCTTCTCATGCTGGTTTTGGAGCCAAAAGTGCTTCTGAAGTTGGCCTAGGGTGTTTGGTAAAATTTATGGGAAATGCTTTTGGTTTCTATTAGCTTTCCCTACAACAGAAATTGAGAAGCTACAAATGATGCTTTTGGAAATCAGCTTCCTGGAAAGCACAAATGAAAACACGCTTAGCATTCTTGATTAATGAATTTTTTCCAAACTTCCCATTTTATCCATTGTCTTTTATGAAATTTACCACAAATAAAAACCCTATTGTCACCACCAGCAACCACCATTCGTTCCAATCTTCCATCCTCATCTCACGACATCTCTCTTTGTGTCTCTCTCATTCTCTTCTCAAAAAATTGAAGAACCAATTTGACAAAAGCTTATGTATTCGGTTTCAGGTTCATGCTATTCGATGTTGTTGACGATGATTTTTGGATCAATTATAATTCACCACGCGTCACACAAGTAGATGTAAATAAAGATGAACAGTAAACTACAAGAGAGAGAGAGAGAGAGAGAGAGAGAGAGAGAGAGAGAGAGAGAGAGAGAGAGAGTAAAGCTAGACACAATATTTTACATGGTAAAACCCTAATGTCACGGGCCGCAAGCTATCAAGCCCAAGAGCCCAACAAAGGCCACAACTATGCCAAGCTCTTGGAAGATTCTAGAGACTTCTCCACAATTCCAGCATTGGTCAAGCTTCTGGAAGTCTCTAGCAACCCAACCCTCTCTACACCATTCTTGTATTTAACTAGATAGTTGTAGAATAATCTAGAAACTTATAAAGGCATAAATACATGTAAAGTATTCTAGCTAGGTGTAGAACATTCTGGAGACTTAATCTCCTAGATTGATCTAGAACATTCATTAGGGAGGTGGTTCACCTATAAATAGCCAACCCCCCCTCATTTGTAAATCATCCTAGAAACTCAAGCATTCTAGTATCCAAGGCATTGTAAAGCTTCCTTCATAGCAATACAATCTTTGTTTTCCATTCAAGCTCTTCTACTCTTTTCTTTCAAATCTGTCTTGTAAGGCTTACTTAGCAACATTCTCATAGAATTTGCCTAAGTACCGCACGGGTGTGCTGCGCAAACTCTAAGCCCGTGACACTAAGGTGGAGAAACATCCACGGTTGTTGACGTCAACGAGAAAAATTCACTATGTTAAAGATGATTACACACTCAATCTCTTTGCGCTCTTGCTAGCCAATTTTCGTTAACCCTTTTACGGATATTATTAGGGTCTATTTATACATGCATAGAACCCTAATTCTTGGTGTACAAGTAAAGAAAGTTCTCGTTATTTAATGAAACTCTAATTTACTGGAGTCGTGTTCTTCTTTTTTCTCGTTTCGCATTAAATGTATTTAAATCGTACTTGGATTTCTTGCTTAATTTGGACTCTGATATCTATAAGGAAAATTGTTTTCTTATCAAAGTGCACTTCTAGAAGCCTTGTTTGAATCACTCTTTTTTTACGTACTTGAGTCGTTCCTGTATTAAATCAGAGTGTTGTCCACATGTCAATCAGCGGACCATCAAATGTTCTTGGCCAGACTTCTTACCTCCGACCGGTGGTTTTACCATCGAGCATATGTTTTGTCTCGACCATCTGGGTAATCCTGATCGGTTTTATTGTTAGATTATCAATCCGACAATATTATTTGGATTATCTATACCCAATCGATCGGGTAACCCCGATCATGTGTTATGGGGTTATCTTTGGTCAACTAGAGTTAGCTTGACCTGGTCGATTTCTTGGTGACGTGGTGACCTCGACTCTTGTTTATTGTTGACGTGTCACACTCTCCAAATTATACCAACAACAATACCCTTTTTAAACATACGAGATCAAGTATCTAGTTCCAAAAAGGGACCCATTCGGCGAAGTATGTTTAATTTTATCTTGTAGTTATTAAATGCGTGTTTAATGCTTAACAGCTAAGAATTAACCCCAACCACATCCGTTTTGACTGACGTAATCATTAGCGACTTTTTGAATTTCGAACGATGCGTGATCTTTAGGGTTCGTGCACTTACCCACACTCTCACACGTTGTATTTGGTGATATTTACATGTCTTAAAGACGTCATCCACTTATATATATATATATATATATATATATATATATATATATATATATATATATATATGTGTGTGTGTGTGTGTGTGTGTATGTGTGTATAAACCTTCTCATTTCCCTCTCACGACTTCATAGGTTTTTTGTAAAACCCTAATTTTTACTTCTTCTCTCAAAATCTTCAGCTTTTTTTTCGTTCCTTTTTTTTCTCGCCAGCAGTTCACTCTTTGTTGCTCTCATCAATCTTTCAGGTATGGATCCTATCCTCCGTCATCAATATTTTGAACTTCTCATGTGCGCCATTGAGGTGGGTGATAAAGAAAATATCACTAAGCTTGAGTCTATACTGTGGAGTCACTTTCACACGTACACACATTCATTTTAACCCATTGACCTAAAAGTAGATTATTCAGTGGCTCGTTCTGAGTTTATACCTTCACACGCTAACCCTTCTGCTTCCACGCCTATTGGTGCTTGTCCATTTATGTCAAGGACAGCGAGTTCCAGACAAGCTGCTAGAACCTCGCCAAGAGAGTCCACTCTTCTTGCGAGTGGTTTGAAGATTGTTTCTCAGAAACTGAAATCGGAAAAGGTTCTGAAAGGATGGTGGGCACACATGCTGAGGTTTTCTGCTGATCACCCGTGTGCCTTTGATTATGAGATGAATTTGGTGACCGATCATGAACTTGGAAAGTTCAGGGATAGGTTTGACATCCCTCACTCGGTGCAATTGATTTACCCTATTTCTGGTGCATTCATTCTTAATGGAGCCATGTTATCTTCTAGAGTCACTATCCTCATCCAGCCCTTCATTGTTCGATTCATGGCTGATACGAGCATTGCTCCTACACAACTAACCTCTAACTTTTATCGGGTGCTAATCAGTTTAAGGCATCTGTGGAGGAAGATCGGGGGTAGGCACCTGCCGTCCCCCTAAGAAATTTGCAACTTCTACACTCTCAACCGTTTGAATGATGGAAGAACTTTCTACTTACAGTCAATTTCTTCAAGTCATTAGATTCCTCACGGTTGTTAGGAGAAATCAGCCTCTCCCCCTAGCAAAGACCACAAGGGCTTCGTCTGGGGTTTCCCTTTTTCAAATAAGTACTATAAGAACATCTGGTTCTACGTCAAAGGTGATTGGGGTGAGACAGTGGTTGAAGAATCTAATCAACGGTTGTGCAAAAATAGTGTCCCGAGGTATTTCTGTAGCCCTGAGATATGGAACAAAACATCACATGTGATGACTCAGAGCCAGGTTACTTTGGTTGTTAAGGCGACCCAAACTTCTTGGAAGGTCAAGGATCATCGTAATTTGTATGTGAAGAAAGACCAGATCGATCTGGGGTTTTTCACCGCCATCTTCGCCAAACGCAAGGGCAGTAAGTCATAACTCCACTATCATGTGAATTTTTTTATTTGAATCTGCCCTCATCACTTTTGCTGAATTTTCAGTGTATGAGATGGGTGTTGTACAAGCCAAAAAGGCTATAAATCTTGCTTGGATTAGCATGAAAGAGGTCACCGATCAAGTGGCTCATGGGATTACACCCCCTCCCCATTATGACTTAGTGAAGCATGTGTGTGAGCCTGATCCCAACACCACAATGGTTCCTGCTGAGAAGGCTGAAGGGAGCGATCGTGATGCTCCTGTAAGGGATAGTGGAAGAATGTCCTCGAGGGATAGATCCGCTTGGGCAAGGTCCACTCAAGGGAGGTCTGATCGGGATAGGTTCAACTGGAAGAGATCTAACAGGGATAGACCAGAGAGGTCTAGCAGATAGGGATCTAGCGGAGAGGTTCCCAGTGGAAAAGTAGCCAAAACTGTATAGAAGTCCTCCGGCCTCAAGGCTATTCTAGGCTAATGGAAGCCCAGTATGTTGCTAATCCAGCGGCTTCCTAGTCAGGGATTGATCCTATCATCCTTGATGGAGATGACGAGGATGATCAAGAGACCCTGACTGACCTAATTTACAGGAGTAGCGGTCTAAGAGAAGGGGTGGCTATGTATCTGTAACATATGTTTCCATTTCTTCCACTCCGACCAAGACAACTGACCCGGGTCCATCTAGAATTGGTGATATAGTTGTACCGCGATAAACAGTACCTTCTTCTCACCCTGAGCCATCTCAGGTCCAAGCTAGCTATCCCGTCGATCGGGTGCCTGTTGATCAGCCCGTACAACGTCCTAGTAAGGCCCTAATGCAGTTTTCTGTCAGGCGTCAGATAGTCTTCACCGACTCTGATTCTAATGATGGTGGGCCTAATTCGGAGGAACTTTTCGTTGATGAAGATGTGCTCAATGTTACTGAAGAGTGTGTATCTTTACAATTTGATAAGCCATCTAAGATTTTGCTAGACGTTATGGCCGCCAATTTAGTCAGGGATGCTGATACTAGTCAGGTTGGGAGTGTCCCCATTAATGTACCTTCTGCGCCTCTTCGTCGAGATGGTGTAAGTAAAGGTCAGGCCTCTAAAGGGCAGGAATTCGAGACCCTCGTGCCATCATTCAGACTGGAGAGGGCAATGGAATTTCAAAAGCACCGGATGTTGCAGATCCGACCCCTCTACCGACTTTTCTAATCGTTTCCACATATGACTGTGGCGGGTCTATTTTCCTAGTACCAGCGATTATGTCTATATTTATGCCTTCTCTACCTCACAGCTCGAGTAGTTCTCATGTCGACCCCTTTTCCATGCTTCGTTTCATGTCAGCTGGTGAGGGGTACATCGACGATGGGTATTGGAGGCATGCTATAGCCGCTAGCAGTTTTGAGCGGATCCACATGATCTTTAATAAAGAAGTTTTTGTAAGTACCTTCTATGTTCGGTGTCCCATGTGTGCACCAATAATATTATTCTTCCTTCTATCTTTCTATCAGGCGGTGGAATAGCTGAACCAGGTCTTGACTAACTAGAAGAACCTAGTTACAGAGATATCTCGGTTGATAAAGGATCTTACTGAAAATGATGAGGCCTTCAAGTCCTCATCAACCAGTGCATCCAAAGTCAATCAGTATGTAGAAAAATTAAAGAATCATATTAGGACTGAGGTTGCCTTGAGGAGGACTATAGCTAATGTTCAGAGCAGGGCCACCGTAGCTGACGTGACTGTTAGGGAGCTCACTACGAAGAATGTTGAGCTGAAAGGAAGGGTTGTGAGGGTAGAGTTACAGAGTGCTGAGCTTGAGTCAAGGGCCATCCTAGCTGAATCGGAGGCAGCCAAACTAAGGAATAAGCCCGAGTCGTTAAGGACACCCTTACTTCCACTCAACAGGCCATGCTCGAGTCGTAACAAGGGTTTGAGAAAGCTCGCCTTCATTATGTGCAACTGGCTCAAGATCTAGAGTAGTAGCATGTCAACATGGAAGTGCTCTCCTAGGAGGTCAGATTAGCCCCTGAAGTCTAGAAAGTCTACCTCTACAAGAGGTCTCTTGCTTTCGAGACTGTCGTACTGAGAGATTTTGAGAGAGGGCTAGCCACCGTTCAGATGTTTTTTAGCAGTAATGAGCGATCTTCGGGAAAGGCTTACCGAAAATGGGACAAAACTATAAAGAATAACAAGGATGAGTCCCTGAAGGCCATAAAAAACCAGAGGATTAGGTAGAGGGCTTATTTCAAATCGATCGGGAAAGATCCCCACATTATGCATCTGGAACTGCCT
Source organism: Dipteronia dyeriana (assembly GCA_032871835.1). Taxonomy (NCBI): domain Eukaryota; kingdom Viridiplantae; phylum Streptophyta; class Magnoliopsida; order Sapindales; family Sapindaceae; genus Dipteronia; species Dipteronia dyeriana. The sequence goes on along the minus strand of CM065301.1, from coordinate 18,377,135 downwards.
TCTAGATCTTTACTGGTGGCCTTCTATGCTGGAGAGGATAGTGGCAATCTGACGAAGGGACTAATATCGACCCCTTACCTGATAGAGATTAATCTCCATTCATGACCAATGACCTAGAAGATGACATCAGCTGACCAGATTTTGGGGACTTGATTAAGGGGTATAGGGCGATGGTGCTCCTTTTGGTGTATCCGGGCCCGTAGGTCCTTCTAGCGTGCCGGGTGTTTGATTCCGTTGCCCTATCTCATGCCTATTTTCCTTATGTAATCTCTAATCATCATTTTTGTAACCCAACCTTTTGAGATGAATAATACCATTCTTTCTTCACTACTTTGTTGTTATTACATTAAGTCAAATGATTTAGCACGAGCCAAATATTTTACTGTATGGTCGGGATCATTTGATAACTTAAACTATATGCTTATTGTAGCATTGAGTCGAGTAATCAACCTTTAACTGAGCGATCAATGATTAGTTAGTGTCGTTCGTTATCTTGAACCATGTGCGTTCATTTGCACTAAACCGAATGGTCTAGCTACAATCAGTTCTTTGCATGCGGTCTGGGTTTTTTAACTTTTGAAATACTTATTTGTTGTCGTGCTGAATTGAATAACCTACCTTCAACCAAACAATTCAGCACGACAACAAATAAGTATATGCTTGGTTGGGGCTATCTATTAACTTAAACTATATGCGTTCTGCGGCATTAAGCTTATCGCCCTAACTTTGACTAAGCACATTTGCATATGGTCGGGTTTATTCAGTGACATAGAATATTTGTCTAACAACGTTGGGCAGTGCTAGTTTAACCTGACTGGTTGTTTTGCTTCCTGACTGCTTCGATGTTTTATCGTGAAGTAATGTTCTTTTGTGGACCATTCACATGATATCTAATTTATAAACGCTTATCTTTTATCTGTCAACTAAGTCATTGAGACGTCTCCCAATAGTCTGCTGATCAAGATTCGTTACAATGGGGTAACTTATATTATACTTACTTTATGAAAGATGCTTAAATTTTACTGGCAAATGTCTCGAGTATAAATATTTTATTCCTATTTTAGACACCTATGGCCTGAAGGTGCCTTAACAGTGTTTCAATACACCAGTTAGTTTCAGTGAGTATACATTGCCTTTGCGGCATATATTTTTGGCCCCCTCATTGGGCCTCATGGGCGTCCCTATTGGTTTTGAGCGATCTTTAGGTGCCCTGAGATCGCTTTTGTATACGAAAGTAAAACTCAAAACACTTTTCTTGACTTCTTGAAATTGTTCCCTCTAAGTGACTTTTATTGAATGCTAAAAAAGTGACATCAATAAATTAGCTAATGTTAAATACAAAGCAAATTAATTTCTAACTAAAGAGAAATATTTAGAGATAAAAAATCTTCAAGGATACAATATCTTCAGGTATTGGGTGTTGTATGGCCTGGGCAGTTCGCCCTTTTCTGATCGGGTAAGGTGGTATGCTTCATGACTAGATAACCCGACCACATGATATGGTCCTTCCCACTTATCTGCCAGTGACCCAACTGATATTTCATTAGTGTTTGGTGATACCCTATTGAGAACTAAATCCTCGAGCTGGAATCTCGTACTCGAACATGTGAGTTATAATATCTGGCTGCCCTTTGTTTATAGGCAGTGTTCTTTATTTGTTTCATACTCGAACACAATCTAGGTTTTGTTCTAGCATCTCAACATTTGTGCTAGGGTGAAAAAGTTGTTCCCATGGTGAATTATGGAGTACTTCGATCGGGATTACCACTACTGTCTCGAATGCCAGTGAATAGGGGGTCTCCCCTGTCGAAGTCCTTTCGGTGGTCCAGTAGGCCTACAATACTTCATGTATCCGCCCAATTTCCTTTCCTAGCATCGAGCTTGGCCTTAATGGTGTGTTTGATTATTTTGTTCACTGCCTCTGCCTGGCCATTAGTCTGAGGATAGACTGGTGTGGTATAATAATTCTTTATGCAAAAATCCTGGGACATTTTCCTGTAGTTGTCACTGTCAAACTGAGTCCCGTTATCGATGATTATGGTGTCCGTGATTCCAAATAGGTAGATGATGTTCTTCTTTACAAAACTAGTTGTGTTTGCTTCAGTTATATACACTAGTGCTTCTACTTCCGTCCATTTTGTGAAGTAGTCTACGACCACAATGGCGTGCTTTGCTCTTCCCTTGGTTGCCATTGACATTGGGCCAATTAGGTATAGTCCCCACATGGCAAACAACCAGAGAGATGTCGAGTTCTTCAACTGCTCAGGTGGCCTTGATACTATCTTTCACAAGCTTTTCTTGAAATTGACTGTTCAAGCTTGATACTGACGAAGGTTCAACCCTTCCATCTAACGCTAGTTGTTGACGGTGATTTTTGGTTCAATTATAATTTACCACGCGTCAAACAAGTAGATGTAAATAAAGATGAACAATAAACTACAAGAGAGAGAGAGAGAGAAAATAATGCTAGACACAATATTTTACGTGATAAAACCCCGAGGTGGGGAAACATCCACTGTTGCCGGTGACGGCGAGAAAAAATCACTATGTTAAAGATGATTACACACTCAATCTCTCTTGCGCTCTTGCTAGCCAATTTTTGTTGACCCATTTATGGATATTATTAGGGTCTATTTATACATGCATAGAACCCTAATTCTTGGTGTACAAGTAAGAAAAGTTCTCGTTATTTAATGAAACTCTAACTTATTTGAGTAGTGTTCTTCTTCTTTCCCGTTTCACATTGAATGTATTCAATCGTACTTATATTTCTTGATTAATTTGGACTCTGATATCTATAAAGAAGTTTGTTTCCTTATTAAAGTGGGCTTCCAGAAGCCTTGTTTGAATCCGACTCTTTTTCTACGTACTAGAGTCACAACTGCATTAAATTAGAGTGTTGTCCACGTGTCAATCAACGGACCATCAAACATTCCTGGCCAGACTTCTTGACCCCGACCGGTGGTTTTACCCCCGAGCATAGATTTTGTCCAGACCATCTGGGTAATTCCGATCAGTTTTGTTATTAGATTATCAATCTGACCATCTTAATGAGACTATCTATACTCAACTGATCAGGTAACCCCGATATGGTGTTATGGGGCTATCTTTGGTCAACTAGGGTTGGCTTGACCTAGTCGATTTCTTGGTGATGTAGCACCCCTGACTTTTGTTTTTTGATGACGTTTCACACTCCCCAAATTATACCAACAAAAAATGTTTTTTTCTAATTTTGTTCTTTTAATTTCGTTGTCCATATGTGTCTGTTTTAAGGTTTGGTTTTTAACTAAGGTTTGGTTTTTAACTGGAGTTTTGGGGAATTATTTTGTTGATCTTAATATTCTAGTAACTAATTGTTTTCGGTTTCATGAGTGTTTTATTTTCTATAAGTGGGTTTGTTTATATACTTTTGTTTATCGATTTTTTTTTTGTCTTTCGATGATTGTATTCGATTTTGGTTTGCTATGTTCTTGTTGTTTATGTTTAATGATTATATATTTCTGGGTTTGGTTTGTTGTGTGTTGATTCATGCTTTGCTTTACCTTTTCTATGTAATGTTCTCGTTTAATAAAAAAAATAAAGAAGGTGAAGATAATTCATATATATACTTATTTTTGGCTCTAAACTCTTCCCCACAACAATTATTATAAAGAAAATATATTCATGCATCCAAAAAGTGAAGATAATTCATTGATACTAGCTTGAAAAGCAGCCATATATCGGTCAAAACACATCATGAATTAGAAAGTGGAGATAATTCTTTTATATATCCTTATCTATTGCTCCAAACTCTTCCCCGCCACTATTATTATAAAGAAAATATATTAATGCATACAAAAAGTGAATTTCATGTTAATGCTGCCTTCTGTTTTTGGATGTGTGGGGTGGTTGTTCTGTTGTTTGTTTGGTTAAATTTTCAAAGACTAGTCAATGTCTTATGTACAATACTGATTTCCATTTTTGTTTTAAACTTTTTGTACAAGTTTTATGTGTGTGCATTTTATATATCTCCGTGTTTGTTTGTTAATTTTACAAGTTTGCCTTGTATTTTTAGTTGATAAATAGGAACCCAATAGTTTATTATAGTGATATAGAGGTTATTAGTGAGTGATAAACATTAGGTACAAGTAGGTACAATTCCCTTGTGTTGTTATTGTTAATAAACATTTGGTTTACAGTGAGAATTTTGTGGCAAACAGATGAGAAAGAAGAATACAACTAGCATTACTAAAAGTGATGGAAGTGGAAAACTAAAGCTATATGGTATGATGATCTTGTAGCAGATATATTTTGTGAAATATATGTTAAGGAAGTGACAAAAGGAAATAGGCTTGACATTCATTTTGATAAGATATGATCGGTTGTCAATATTTTTAAGAAATAACTGGAAATGATTACGATAAAAAGCAACTGAAAAACAAGTGAGATTCACTTAAAACCGATTGGAAATTACGGAGTTCACTATTACATAAAGAAACTGGTATCAGATATTCAGATGGGACTCTACTAAGTAAATGGTGGATGCACCTTCAGAATGGTGGCAAAGTAAAATTGAGGAATGAAAGTTTTCCTTCATTTATTTATTTATGTCATGTAAGTGCATGTTTTCTAACCATCTGCTTCTTTTGTAGATGAATGTTAAGTATCGAAAATTTCATGACGTGGGAATTAGTCCCGACATGATGGAAATGTATAACAAGATATTCAAGGGTAGTACAACGGTTGGTAATTATGTCATGAATCCATCATCATCCATTCTTCTTGAAGAAACGGTGGGAGATTCAGAGCATGACAAACAGACTGTCAATAGGAAGAATGAGGAGGCTTCACAAGGTGATCAAGATAGGGGAAAAAGATAACAAATGATGATAGTGATATACATAACAGAGTTATGGGAGGGTCGAAGAGAAAGAAGGGAAAGTTGGGAGGTGAACAAAGTTGTCTAAACAAGTTGATCGACTTGTTGAGGTAGTTGAGAGTAGGAGTACATCGATGTCAATGTGTAGAAGTTCACAAGGAATTAGTATTGTTGAAGTGATAGAAGTTGTGGAAACTTTATCAGGAACAGAAAAAGGTAGTCAGTTATGGTGGTTTGTGATGGAGTTTTTTGTTCTCAAGATAAGAGATAGATGTTTTCTGTTATAATAGATCCTGATATGAAGCTCAAATTTCTGATTCTTAATCTGAAAAAGGTTGAAAATTAGTTGTGATGATCCTGCTTGATGACATCTATTAAATTTGTGCTTGATAGAGTTAGTTTTATTTTCTCTGTCATTGTTGGATTATGTTTTTGATAGTTGTGCTTGTTGGACCTAGTTTTATTTTCGCTATTGTTGTTGGATTATGTTTATGATATTTGTGATTGTTGGACCTAGTTTTATTTTCATTTTCGTTGTTGGATTATGTTTAAGAAATTTGTGATTTTTGGATCATGTTTTACTTACTTTGGACCTCTATTTATATGTGACGTTTGATGAGATCATAAATATTACAAGTTATTAAAATAAAGTATGGGAAATTCAGAAGATAAAGAGGAAATAGATCAACTTATTTGTGTATGTGATCGTCTTATTCAAGTTTATCTTGAAAATTATGTTCTTAAAACTCCATGCATGACAAGCTCTCAAACAGGTTTTATTAGGTTGATGGAAATGTTGCAAGACAATGAAAATAGTTGTTATAACATGTTTGGAATGGACAAACATATCTTCATAATGTTGTTGAATGATTTGGAAAATATTTATAAGTTGAAGGGTTCAAGAAGTGCTAAATTTTAGGATTGTTTCTTTATATTTTTAGGACAAGGTATAGGAAATAAGAATGTACAAGAACGTTTTCAATGTTCCAGTGAGACAGTGAGTATTTTTTTTGGTGTGAATATTTTATATGAAATGACTAAGGTGATTATAAAACCTTTGGATCCCGAATTTCAGAGCACCCCACAAGAAATATTGAGCGACTCTAGATATATGCCTCATTTTAAGGTATGTATAATTTTCGATGCCCTTAAATTTGGTATATCCATATAAATGCTTTATTTTATACCTATTTTAAATTAATTTGTAGGATTGCATTGGAGCTATAGATGATGTTCTTGTTCAAGCTTCGATTTCTCCATGCGATCAAGTACCATTTATTGGGAGAAAAGGAATACCCACACAAAATGTGATGGTTGTATGTAACTTTGACATGCAAATTACATTTGCATGTGCTGGGTGGGAAGACAGTGCTCATAATAGTAGAGTATTCTTAACAGCTCTACGTGATCCTCAATCAAATTTTCAAAACATTTTTTTATCTGCATTGCGCAAATATTAATTGTATATTATATCATTATCATTCTTATTTTATATTTTCAGGAAAATATTACTTTGTTGATGCCGGATACCCTCAAATGAAAGGTTTTTTTAGAACCTTTTAAAGGTGACATGTACCACCTTCCATATTTTCATCGGGGAGAAGAACTAACCGGTCACAAAGGAATATTTAATCATGCACATTCTTCACTCAAGAGCATCATTGAGCACACTTTTGGGGTATGGAAAAGAAATGGAGTATTCAATGTGATATGCCAAGTTATTTTTAAGAAAAACAAGTGAAAATTGTTATTGCTACAATGACTCTTCATAACTACATTAGAAGATATGCACAACGAGATAGAGATTTTGATGACGGTGCAGATTTTAAGATTAATGAAGAAATGAAGGTCAATACACATTAAGAAGATGGTCCGGGAAAAGAGAAATGGAGATCTTAAGAAATTTAATTGCGTAAAGTTTAATGAGTGCACGCACTTAGCATTTATTTGTAATTTACTATAACATTTACTTTGCTATTTAGGATCTTTTGTTGTCAATTTCAATTGTGTAGTCTCATGAATCCTTAAATCAAATTTTACTAGTTTTCTTGATATATTCGCAATAAATAAAAAAAATTAAAACAAAATTATATATTTTTTAACAAAATTTATTTATTTATTTTATAACAAGTTTATGGTCACACAAAAATAAAACAAATTATTTATTTTTTAACATGTTTATGGTCACACAAAAATAAAACAAATCATTTATTTTCAAAACATCTTAAATTTTCATTTGTGTTCTTTCTAGTAATTTTGTACAGTCAGAACACTTTTTACTTACAGTTTACCAAACACATTGAAATTGTTTTTGGTTCTCATAGCAAATCCTAAAACAATTTTCCTCACAACACAACAATACCAAACAGGACCTTAATCCGAAATGGCCGGAGAATTTAAGGCCGGGCTGCTCGGCCCGACACCTTTAAAACCTCTAATAGTGATACCCATATTTCCTTTTGATGAAAGAAAGATTAATACCCAGTCTCACTCTTTCCAACAATCAATGTATGTATTGGTGTTCTTCTGATTTTTAGATTTTGATTTGCTTTTATTGTTGTTCAATTACAACTCCATTAACAGAATAAAAGCTGAAATAATACGGGGAAGATAACAAATACTTAAGCTAAAAGCTATTCAAATAAATGCATATAAATATGGAAATTAGAAGCGAATTAAAAATTGATCACTAATTCATCTTAATGTCTTCCTCACACAATTAAATGACCTAAGCTATATGTTGCGATTTATGTTTGGCAAATATCAGTTGTGGTTCAAAATGTTTGTTGTTTTATATATCTTTTGTGATTTGTTTTTGGCAAATATCTTAATTGGATTGTGAATCGAAATTTTGTATATTTTAAACTATGCCTTTATTTTAGATATATAGGGATGACTGATGAGTTCCCTATTAAGAGAGACTTCAATTAATGTTAGGTGTAACATTATGTAGTTAAATGTCTGCCTTTTTAAATTTGGTTAATAAGTGATATGTGAATCTTGGACTGGACTTATCAGAAGGTATGATACTGTTAATCTAGCTCGGCATGGTCAGAACTGTAACAGGCCTAGGGCCTTATTTGGTCTGAAATCCGAAGTAGCTCAATCTTTCCAACGATCAAGATATGTATTGTTGTTAAATTTTGATTTGTTTTTATTGTTGTTCAAAAACTATAGGGAAGAGAACAAATATTTAAATCGAAAGGTATTCAAATAAATGAATATAAATTTGGAAATTTGAAATGAATCATAGATTGATCACTAGTTTATCTTAATGTCATTCTTAACGTAATTGAACGACTTACGCTATATGCTGTGATTTTTGTTTTGGCAAATTTCTACTGTGGTTCAAAATCTTTATTGTTTTATATATCTACTGTGATTTTTGTTTGACAAATTATTCAATTGGATTGTATGCCTCTATTTTAGATAAATAAAGACGATTGATGAGTGCCTTATTATGAGAGACTTCAATTGATGTTCGTTTTATCATTATGTAATTAAATGTATGCTTTTTAATGTTTTCTTAATAAGTGTTACGTGGATCTTGGACTGGACTAATCTACTAGTATGAAACTATTAATCCAGTCCAGTCCGGTACAAACAGTAACAGATTAAAGCCTTTTTCAGCCTGAAAATCCGAAATTGCTCAAGAATTTCAGCTGTAACAATGATACCCATTTTTCCTTTTGTTGAAAGAAAAGACTACTACTCGGTTTCACTCTTTCCAATGATCAAGGTAAATCTATAATATGTTTATTAAAGCTTCAAACCAAATAAAATAGATAGACAAACACACCATCTTCGAGAGTGAAATATAATCAAAATGTCAAAACTCAATTACAATCACCATCATCAAATTGATTTCAATAACAATAGACCATATATATATATATATATATATATAGTGAGATTGAACACTAAGATTTTTATGTTGTGAAATATAATCAAAATGTCAAAACTCAATTACAATCTCCATCATCAAATTGATTTCAATAACAATAGACTATATATGTATATATATAGAGAGAGAGAGAGAGATTGAACACTAAGCTTTTTATGTTGTGGAACCTCTAAAGATGAAACATCTATCGATCTCTCTTGACCACCAAATTGCACAATCCACTGGTTGATGAACCCTCAACGGTTGATCCACTCAATCATGCATTCCTATTGAGTTATCATATTTCTTCTACCCTCAGATCTTTGACTAGTGATGTCAATTAACTAATTGCTCACTCAAGTCAACATACTAATTGCTCACTCAAGTCAACATAATGATCTAGCAAGACTTAATTCAATTAAGGCACGCACAAATGATCTAAGCGTTCAAATGAGTTCAAGTATTAGGGAAAATCTGTTTGGAGAACGAGTTTGATACAGGGCACCCTGCCCAAAACTGGTTTCGGATCTAAGGCATTCAGATCTGGCCTCGATCCATTGCCTTAATTAGTTTGTTATTTTTAGTAGTAAAAAATTTGTGTTTTAATAAGCTCTTTTGAGTACGCTCATTATCATCAATAAAATTCATTTTGATCACCATTAAAGGAGTTTCAAGCTCTCTTATCCCCTATGCTCTATTTTTCTTTTTTGTCAAACGCCTAATCACTTTAGTTAAGCACTAAAGGTCGTTTGTTTTTAGCACTTAAAATTTATTGGATCTAAATTAAAATTATTAAATTGGTGTCAAATGGCCTTTAATATGAAGTTTAAGTTTGAAAAATAATTGGGGAGTTGGGAAAAAACGAACAAGTTATTGATATAAGCAGTGGTACTGGAACCTATGTACAAATTGCAATATATGTCTTAATGTGTTTTCTGTTTTCTGTTTTCTATGGTGCCACAAGTCGTGAATCAATTGTAGGAACCCAGATTTACACTGCCCAGCTAAAACAGGGTTTTAAAATTTTTATGCAACTTGTAAACCATATATAACATATAAGAATATATAAAGATGAATTTAGATCATACCCTTGATACTAACTCCTTCGTTTCTTTAAGTTTTATTCCGATTACGAATCACCAAGTCTTCTTCGATATGTCCTGTGATCCGGTAACTGTATGTGGGCACGTCACGATCTTTTAGGAACGTACAAGAGGATGCAAAGGCTCGAAGAATAGAACTCTTTCTTTTCTTCTTGGCAAATTCGGCCACCACAAGCAAGAATATTTTTTTTTTTTGGCTGAAATCTTCCTAGACTTTCTAGGGTTTTGCTTTTTGTTTTTTGGGTTCAAAGAATCACAATTAGTCTCTTGTATCCTAGTTACACAAAAATATCTATATATATTTAAAACTAGATACAAATCCTTTTCTAAATAAATTTTTATATATTAAAAGAATAAGTAGTATTTAAGTGTCCTATGTGGAGTAAGATTCTAACTCCCACATAACCCTAGTTGACTTGAACTTAAACATTTGACTTTTTAAAGAATAAAATAATCTAATTATTTTATTTTTGTTTTCATTCATTATTTGAACTTACAACCTCCAATTAATGATCAATAATTAATAATTTATTAATTAAATAATCTAATAATCTAATTAACTTAATTATTAATATATTAATTAAATAATCTCATTATTCAATTAATCCCTGAATAAATACATGTTACTTACGTAACACAATTAATTGGACAATCCAATTAATTAGCCGTGACTATTATTACCTTTAATCAATCGAGCTAGTAAGGAGACCTAATGGACCCATATTTTTGAGCTCCAATAATACTTAGAAATAATTAATGAAACTCTTTAATTAATATTTCAAGATCATTAACCTCAGAGTTATTCCACTAAAAACCTGAGGATCCACACTCGTGACTGTAGATGTAGTACACAAACTGAAATTACAGTTGTCCATTGATATAGCTATTACATACGGGATGATCCTCCACAAGTAGTTCATAATTAGAGCTATGTCATAAAATCTGTTTTACCTCTCTAATTATATATTTTCCATTAAGTACCATTGATTATCTAATGAACAATAAATCCCAACTTCCTTTACGAAAGAAAGAGAGTGCTCATATTGTTCAATCTTCAAATCAACCATTAAGGGAACTACTATCTACTTCTCGCAAGAAGGAGTGGATTCCACTATTGTGTACAAACCTTTCCAGCCACAAGTCAAACCTCGATTCCAACATACAAAGTTATTGATCAGGAATGCAACTTCGATCTCACCTATGGTAAATCAAAAACCACGATCTAACCTGAAAGAGTTGATAAGACACTCAGGATTAAGATCACCTATATATAGCCATCATTTGTCGACATATACGAATCTCATCATTTAACAGATCTTGGTGAGAGATTCATATAGATCATGGCTCAGTTCTATATAATCACTTCTTATAAGGTGCATCAATTCTCATATCACCATATGAATAGTCTAGGATAAGATCAACGTACATTACAGAATGGATTGCATCTGTAGATTAACCACAAATAAAGTACCCAACTATATTTGCTATCCACGAACTCTTTAGATTGTTCATCTCAAATTGAATTCCTCTATATATTACACTTATATACTCAGTTAGAGATTACATCCAGCTAGTGGTGTAAAAATGGGCCGGCCGGTTACAGGCAGGTCCAGCCGGCCCATGAAGTTCACGGGCCGTTCTTGGAACGGCCAGTGAAGGAAAAGAGCCAGGCCTCATGCCGGGCCTCTGGGAGGAGGCCCGGCAAGCCGGCCCAGCGGACCGGTCAGCCGGTCCGTTCGGCCAATTTTATTTTATTATTATTTTTTTTAAAAAAAAAAACCTCCAACGGCTGGAATTGATTTCTAGCCGTTGGAGGAAATTAAAATTACCAAAACCCCCCTACAATCTTTTAAATTATATTTTGACCCACAAATCAAATTTTTCTATAAATACTTCCATCCATTTCATTTTCCATTAACTCTCTCTATCATTCTTTCAATATCTCATTCTCTCATTCTCTCAATCTCTAATATATTCTCTAATTCTCTAAACTTTTTCATTCATTTTGGTTATTACTCTCTTTACGAAATTCTCTACGTTTTCCACCAACACACCAAATTTTAAAGGTACAATTTTGTTATTACTTTTGGTCTAACATATTCTCATAGTAAATTTATATGTTTATGTTTAGATTTGAGTTACTTAATGAAAACATTATCTATTTAGTTAGTTAGTTTATCAATTTTTGGGCTTTAATGTTAATATTATTTGTTTAGTTTATTAAGATTTTTAAGTTTAGTAGTAATTTTAATATTTGTTATTTATAAATTTAGAAAGTTAATTTGTATTACTGAAATTACTTTTTGTAATAAGTAAATGATGAATGTTAAGTGTAGTAATTACGTTTGATATTGTTTTTTTCATAAATTAAAAATTTTCATTTGTAGATTATGATAGTAAATTTAAGAGTAGTGGTTCAAATCATCAATTTTATATTAGTATATTATGTTAGTAAATTTATCAATTTTATTTGTAGTAGTGAACTAGTGAATTTAAAATTTTATGTTAGTAGATTATGATTTTTTTTGTTTATTTAATTTGTTTTTTAAGTAAATAAATTATTGTAAGTGTCGTATTAGTTATAGTAATTATTGTTAGTAAATTAAGATTACTGTTAGTAAATATTGATTTTTAATTTGACTATTAACTACTATTGTGCTCATATTTTTATTCAGATAATGGATTCTAACCAGCAGCCTTATTTTCCGGACGGTTTGAATATGCTCAACGTTGAATTTGATATTTCAGAACCGACCCATACTCAAGCGGGACCTTCTGGTTCCGGCGTTACACCAACATCACGTCCCAGAAAATTAACATCAGATGTGTGGCAATGTTTCAACATAGTCCAAATGACACTCCCAAACGGGGCGTCTGGCCTCAGAGCTAAATGTAAGTTTTGCCATAAGAATAATGCTACAAGTACGGGGGGAACCGGACATTTGAGACGGCATATGCACAAATGTATGCCTGCACATGGACAGGTATATACTACAACCCAAACACAGCTTCAACGGCATCCAGACGGGTCCGTTACGACATGGAAGTTCGACGCCATGCACGCTAGAGAGTGGTTGGCACGATACATTGCACAAACTGATCAACCGATCAATATTGGTGAGAGTCCATTTTATAAAGAATTAATCACATCTGCATATAACCCCCAATATGAACCTGTTTCTAGAACCACCACTAGAAATGATTTGATACGATTGTTTGAAACCGAAAGGGATGACTTAGTTGCTGAAATACAACATTTAAGTGTCTCTGTTGCATTAACTTCTGATATTTGGAATGCATGTTCCAAACAGGACTATTTATGTGTCACGAGACACTATTTAGATTCTGATTGGAGGATAACTAAAAGAATTTTTGGTTTTTGTCCTATAGATTTTGCACATACCGCTGAAAACATTTTTAATGTCATAATGGAAGTTTTAGAAACTTATGAAATCACGCATCGCATTCTTTCAATCACATTTGATAATGCATATGCAAATACTAGCTCTATTGCATTGTTTGTTGCAAGAAATATCCCACAAGATGGAGGTTATTTCTTCCATCAACGGTGTGCATGCCATATTATAAATTTAGTTGTACAGGCTGGTTTAAAGCAGGTAAGCGACCAAATAGATCGCATCAGAGATGCCATTTCTTGGATTTGCAGTTCTAATCCTAGATTCAATGAATTCAAGAGACATTGTAATTTAAACGGTCTCAAACCCCGACGATTCCAAACTGATATGCCGGTAAGGTGGAACTCTACTTATTTAATGTTGCAAAATTGTTTGGAATATGATACAACCATTACATGTTTTTATAACATGAAATTGACCGAAACAGGACAACTTATTCCAAAATTACTTTCCACAGACGATTGGTATGTGGCAAAGATTTTTGTTCAATTTTTAAAGATTTTTTACAATGCCACTGTAACTCTTTCCGGGGTATATTACCCTACATCTTCCCAGGCAATCCATCAGATAGTGGAAATGTCTGAACTGTTAAACAGTTATAGAGAAGATGAACATCTAGGCGCTGCAGTTGTTGTCATGGAGACAAAGTTGAAAAAATATTGGGCTAACATTCCCTTACTTTATTCCTTAAGTGCTATAATAGATCCCAGGGTTAAATTATCTGGCTTAGAAGTTTTGCTTGAGTTTATTGGTATTAATTTGTCAATAGATTATTCAGAACAAATTACTGACATTCGAACCAAGTTGTTCAAGATTTTTCATATTTATGAGACCAGGTTTGACAATATTGACATCCCCCAATCAACACGACCGGAGACAGAGCCGAAACAAACAAGTTGGAGCCTTCTGAAACGAAGAAAAAAAGACAAATCAGCAACTACTTCTTCAGGGCAAAGATCTAGCCCATCTTCTTGTACCGAACTTATTAGGTACCTTGAAGCACAGTTTGATGCTGTTGAAGACAAGGAAGAGTTTGATTTGTTGTTATGGTGGAAGACCTATACGTACAGGTATCCAGTTCTGTCACACTTAGCACGTGACGTACTGGTTATTCCAGTGTCAACGGTGTCTTCAGAACAAGCTTTCAGCACCAGTGCACGCATAATTGAACCAAGAAGAAGCTGTTTGTCTCCAGAGATGGTGGAGGTATTAACATGCCTTCGGGATTGGGAGCATGCTAAAAAAAGGTTACAAAATCTAACTGTAGATAAAGAACTTAATCTAAATTTCGACAATCTATATATTGATGACCCTTCAGGTAGTGGCCAAGGCCAGAACTAGGTTATACTTTTACACATGTATTTATTATTTACTTGTAAGTTGTAAAACAGTTGCACTCTTTTTCCCTTACCAAGTTTTTATCCCACTGGGTTTTTCTTGGTAAGGTTTTTAATGAGGCAATCATGTAGATATGTATTACTGAATTCCATAAGTGAAAAATAAATAAATAATTAAAAAATTGTTCGTTTTCTTTATTCATTTCAAATCCTAATAATTGTTCGTTCTCTTCATTCATTTTAAATTCTAAACCCTTAACCATAAACTATAAATCCTAAACCCTATACCCTAAATCCAAAAAAACGTAATTTGAAAAAAAAATTGGACCAATAAACTAACCCGCCGAACCAGGCCCGTTAGGGCTTAAACCTCAACATCAATGACCTCAAACATCAAAGATGCATTGGTTGAGTTATATGAATGTTATAGTGCAATATACAGTAGTAGTGGTGGTGGTGGTGTTGAAATCCTTTCCTTTTGTGATGTAGAAAGTGTTGACGTTTTGGTCGTTTTTTCGAAGATAGTTGAGAATCAAGATAATGCTATGGGTAGAAATGAGGTGGAGAGGTATTTGTTAGAGCCAGTTGAACGTAAGCATTTTAATTTTGATGTATCACACTATCCAATTTTAACATTGATTACCAAAGATGTGTTTGCAATGTCGATTTCCACTTTGTTGTCTAAGTCTACATTTAGTAGAGGATGACGAGTTCTAAATTCATTTCAGAGTTTATTGACACCTAAAATGGTGGAGTGTTTGATTTGTACACAAAATTGGTTGCAAGCCAAATATCGTATGAGTCACCTTGAAGAAGACATAATGCAAGCTCAAAATGATGATTCATTGTTAGAAAATTTGCCATTCATTGAAGATGCCGAAACCTGTAAGTAGTTATTTATCAATTTGAAAACTTGCTTATCTTTAACTATTTTCATGTTTTATTTCAAAAATAATATCCTTTACTTTTATCTTTATATAGAGCTAGATAAGTTGTCAAAACCATTGTCATTAATGACAACATTTGATGCATAAAAGTAGTGAACAATTGATTTGAGTTTGCCAATGATAAGAATTTTTTTAGATTATGATTTTTTTTTATTCTCATTGATTTATTGTTTGATGAATCAAGTTAATTGTGTGAAAATGAGTTCTTATTATATCGGAAAAATATCATTTTTCCCCTAACTTTTGCCATATTGTTAAGACGAGGGTAGGTTTTCGCCATATTAACCGGTCTTCCCCCTGAAATTAAAATTTTATAAAATATTCCCCTTATGTTACCTTTCCTTCAAAAAATGAGTTGATCGTCATTCATCATGGTCAAATGACCTATTTATCCTTCAATTTGCTATAAACAATGACCATTTAACACCATAAGATATTCATTAAATAAAAAATATATTGAAAAAACAAAAAACAAAAAAAATATAAAAAAAAAACACAATTTGAAAAAAAAAAGATGGATCTCTACCATCTTTGAGATGGACGATGGAATTTTTTTTAATAAACATTTAAAAACAGAAAAAAATAATGAATTGAAAAAAATAATAAATAATTTCTTCTTTTTAGATCTGGTGCCAAAATCCAGATCCATTTCCTTGATCTCCATGGAAATCAAATTTTTTTGATCACCACCACTACCATATTGATCACCACCACCAAACTTATCCAAAAACCACAATCACCACCACCAAATTCATCTCTCTATAATTTTTTTTTATAAAAAAATTGTGGGTCTGGTAGAGTTCCAGATTGGATCTCCACTGATCCATCTCTTATAAAAAAAAATTATATGGAGTCTGATCACCAAACTAATCCAAGTACCAAATCATCACCAAACTGATATGTGAGGATCCGAAGAATTGGATCGATTGGTAAAGATGATTTGGAGATTTAGGGTTTTGCTATTTTGGGATTTTAGGGATTTAAGATTCGATTGACTATGTTTGGTGTGTTTGGTATTTTAGGAATTTTAGGATTTTAGGGATTTTGGTATTTACACGATCTAATCTCTCTCTCCTTTCTGTTCTTCTTGCATTCCTTCAATTTTCCAGAAATCTTCTTTCCACAAACCTACAAAACAAAGACCATACTCGTCGCCTTTTGCACCGTCTCCGTTCACAGCTCTTGGTTAGGTGGGGTTAGTAATAGATGAGGATAATAGGTTTACTGTTTTAAGAAGAAGAGATTATGGAGAGAGAAAAGAAAAGATTAGGGTTTGGGGAGAGAGAATATGAGAGATGACAGTGATGAGGGGTGAGGTTGAAGATGAATAGATAAGGAAGAGATGTTGGTGGTAGATGAGTGGTGGCTGATGATGTTGAAGATAAGGATGAGTGGTGGATGAGTGTGAGATCTCACGATCTTTCAATCTTTTTTATTTTGTTTTTACTTTTTACGTTTTGTTTTATTTTTGTGAAATGTATTTTTTTTTGAGGTTTTAGTGATATACCAATGAGATTATGAAATAGCCCCTTTAATTCTAGTGGTCTACGTGATTTGGATGGAAAATGTGACAGAAGGCGTATATTATACATTATTTTCATTTCAGGGGGATTAATGACCAATATGGTGAAAACCTGTCCTCGTCTTAACAATATGACAAAAGTCAGGGGAGAAAATGATACTTTCTCTATTATATCAACTTATTTACAGATTGATTTGGAATTTTGGAGTGGGTTTGGGGCAATCAAGGGCTATTGTGGATTATGAAAAAATGAAGAATTTCTAGTTGTTTTTATTCATGATGTGGACTTATTTGTGTTATTCTAGACTTATTTGTGAATTGTTTAGGAACTCTTATTAGGTTGCGGATTGTTATTATGTGGTTTTTGTGGACTGATTAGTGTTTATGTGGATTGTTATGAACTTATTATATGGTTTTTAAGGATTGTTTAGTGTTTATGGAATGTTATCGGTAGATTGTTTTTGATTTAATATGTTGTGGTATTTACTATTTACTATTTAAGATTGTTGCAAAGGTTGTAGTTTTGACAACTAAAAACCGGTGATTTTTAATGAGTTTTGACAACTGAGAACATCTTTTTAGTATATTTTTTATTGTAATTTAATCATATTCGGCCCAATAGGCCTAAACTTCAAAAACCTTGTGTTTTTTCAATTTTTCAAACCATAACAGATTTTAGTGTGTTTTATAATGAAGTCAAATTCGGTCCAATAGACCTAAAATATGAAAAATCAGAATATATATAAAAGCCCAACAATTTGGCCCAATAGACTCAAAACTGAAAAAATCGAACTGAATCAAACTGGTCCAGTTCAATCAGGTTTGATCAGTTGGCAATTTTAAATTTTATATGATCGAATCACTTTTCAAAAACCGAATATTATCGGTATTTTATCAATTCACTCAAAAAGTGAACCAATCCATTAAACGCTCACATTTACTTTCAACACTATCGTTGAACAATATTTATTTTTATGTAAAATTAAAACCATTTCTAAATCATATTTTAAAAATAAAACAATGATATATCATATCTTAATCATGAATAATATTTTATCATTATTACATAAAAATGATTTAGAATTTGTTAAATTAAATTTATTTTTATTGAGTTGTTTGTATCATATAAAATAAAAATGCATAATGATTAATAGTAATAAGGATATAAATGTTAAATTACTTGTTTTATACTATTCCATTTTCTAAAAAAATAAACAAGTTGACATTCTATTCAGTTTTGATAAAAAATAATAATAAACATGTCATTGGACTATTCAATCTTCAGATAAAAAATCAAATAACCCATAAACTCCACAAATCGAATTTAAATTCTCTATAAATTTAGTGAATACTGGAGTTCATGAATCAGGAATTGAATTTAATCTCCCTTAGTAGAATTTTTGATTAATAAAATTCATATAATGATAGCAACAAAAAACCAAGTGACTCAAATAAGTGGAAATTGCTAAAAATAACCATATGTAAAATAGAAAATATGTTTTTAACCACAAACGGAAATTTATTCGTTAATAACCATTTTTTGAAAATAATTTCAGTGTATATCCTTAAAATAGCCCATTTCATGTATAAACTCATGTTTGTAAGTTTATTTCATGTATGAACTCAAGTTTGTAAGTTTATATTTTAGTATTGACGACTTTGGTTTTTCGAGAAACATGTTTAATTATTATAACTAGGAATTTTCTGATATGAAGTTTTGAAAATATTACAAGTTGTAATTCCAAGTTAAAGTTTAGGGTGCTATTTAAAGCATGATTTCAAGTTTGGTTCATGCGATTTAAAGTATGATTTCAAGTTTGGTGCCTAAGATTTAAAAAGTTATTTCAAGTTTGGGCAAATGCAATTCAAAATGTCTAACATTGTCAACAACACAGTAGTACCGTTTAGGGTCCCTGCTATTTAAAGCATGATTTCAAGTTTGGTTCATGCGATTTAAAACATAATTTCAAGTTTGGTGCCTACGATTTAAAGAGTGATTTCAACTCTGGGCAAATCAAATTCAAAATGTCTAACACTATTAACAGCACAATAGTACCTGTTTAGGGTCCCTGAACTTGAAACCATGATTTCAAGTTTAGTTCATGCGATTTAAAGCATGATTTCAAGTTTGGTGCCTACGATTTAAA
The DNA here is from genome assembly GCA_032871835.1 of Dipteronia dyeriana. Classification (NCBI taxonomy): domain Eukaryota; kingdom Viridiplantae; phylum Streptophyta; class Magnoliopsida; order Sapindales; family Sapindaceae; genus Dipteronia; species Dipteronia dyeriana. Next base: position 18,357,922 of record CM065301.1, on the reverse strand, counting down.
GAGTGATTTCAAGTTTAGGCAAATACAATTCAAAATGTCTAACACTATCAACAACACAGCAGTACCGTTTAGGGTCCCTACTAGTTAAAACATGATTTCAAGTTTGGTTCATGCTATTTAAAGCATGATTTCAAGTTTGGGGCCTACGATTTAAAGAGTGATTTCAAGTTTGGGCAAATCCAATTCAAAATGTCTAACACTGTTAACAACACAATAGTACCTATTTAGGGTCCCTACACTTGAAACCATGATTTCAAGTTTAGTTCATGCGATTTAAAGTATGATTTCAAGTTTGGTGCCTACGATTTAAAGAGTGATTTCAAGTTTGGACAAATACAATTCAAAATGGCTAACACTATCAACAACACAGCAGTACCGTTTAGGGTCCCTGCTATTTAAAGCAAGATTTTAAGTTTGGTTCATGCGATTTAAAGCATGATTTCAAGTTTGGTGCCTACTATTTAAAGAGTGATTTCAAGTTTGGTCAAATCCAATTCAAAATTTCTAACACTGTCAACAACACAGTAGTATCTGTTTCTTTTTAGCAATTCAGCAACAAATATATTTTGTTCACAAATTCTTCACAGTTTCTGTTACCAAATTCATCTTCGAACGAATCTCTCTGTCAGTGTATCAAACCATATAAACTATATAGAGAGCAATTAACCAGACTAACAATTAACTACATAGATATTGACAAGAGTTTAAGTAGTAGGAAATGTCTGTGTCAGTCAACAATACAAAATCAGAGCTGAGCCTAACTAATGTGCATTAGTATAATCTTCATTCAACATATTCATGTGCATCCAAGGCAGTTAAACAAAAGGGTGCTATTAACAATGACATGCCACCAAAAAAAGAAGGTTGAGTTTTGGTTGTAGGAATTCTGCATCAGTTTAATCTGTCACACCAAAGAAGATCAGTCAGAACATGAGATATAGGAAAACCGATTTGTAAGAAATATGTAGGAAATTGCAATGTAGGTTCAGCTATTAAAGCCTAATGTATAAACCTTTGATCTATATAGAAAAACTTAAAAGTATATGTTAGTTTTTAATCTTACATAAACAAGGCTGCCGTTTCCTAGAAATTGGCCTCTTTGATATGCAACAACCAACACCACTACAAATTTGGAGCCAAGAGAAAATAGTTTCTTACAAACTAAGAAGAGCAAGAGGAAGCATCATGCTACCATGTCGTTCGAGGGAAATACAGTGTTAAAAACAAGGAATATTCCATTATAAGATCTTGAAATCGAAATGTTCTTAACTTTTTATCAATTAATTAATAAGAAATCAAAATTGAAATCGAAATATTCTTAACTTTTTATCAATTAACAAGAATTCAAAATTGATATTGAAATGTTCTTAACAAGAAATCAATAAAGCCAAACAAATGAAATCAAAATGTTCTTAATAACAAATCCAATGTTCTTAACAACAAATTAAATTGATAAAAATTTAATTAGGAAGATAAAACTAAACCTTCAAACCGAGAAACAATATTCTCCGGCCATTGATAAGGTTGTCTCCGGGATACGACAACGATCTCTTCAATTCGAAGATGACGACGACAATGCTGTCTTCTCTTCAGACTTTGGCGATGACGACGATGTGGCTTTCTTATCTTCGGACTTCGGCGACAACGACGACGAAGACACGACGACAACGCTCTCTCTCGGCAGCTCTTACGACGACCACTCATTTCTCTCTCACCCTCACCGACCATGCCTTCTCTGTTTTAGATTTGAGAGAAAACCCTAATGTTTATCCACTGTTTTTTGGCTTTTAGGTTTTTATATATGGGCATTGAGGTAATTTCTAAAAAATGTGGTTATTAACAAATTAAATTTAATATGTGGTTTCAAACGATATTCTAATATTTTCAATGTCTTGTTTTGATTTTCTCTCCTCAAATAATTATACTCTGAGAAACAAGAGAGAAAATAAAAAATATCCATTGAAAACATTAAATTTTTGTTAGTAACCACTTTTGAAACTTTAATCGTTAATAACCACTTTTTTTTTTAAATTCAATGTATGTCCATAAATTACAAAAGTACCCATGAACTTAGTTTTTTTTTTAAAAAAAACTTGGAAGCAAACTCGAAATCATGACTAAAATCTGGAACCAAACTTGAAATCACGACTAAAAACTTAAATCACAGCTAAAACATGAAATCTTGTCTAAAAACATGAAATCTGAACGAAATTGAAATGTTGAAACTTGAAATCTTGACTAAATTTAAATGTTGAAACTTGAAATGTTTCCTTTCATCTTCTTCCTCAAATTTATAGGTTTTTCTTCCCCTTTTTTCTCCATATCACATTATTGGCGGAGGGGAGCTCGACGGTGCTGCTGGACGGTCATGAAGCCCAGATGAAGCACGACAGCATGCTGGCGATGTCACGTGAGAGAGAGGAGAGGAAAGAGAAAGAAGATCGGGGAGAGAGAGAGGAGATGAGAGGAGAGAAGAGAGAGATCGGGGGCTAGAGCCCAAGCGAAGGATGACGACATTGATGGCGACGACGACACTAGGAGTGGAGAGAGAGATCGGGGAGAGAGAGATGAGAGGAGAGAGAAAGAATGAGAGAAAAAGAGTGTGTGTGATGATGATTTTTATATGAGGGCATTCAAGTAATTTCTCAAAAAAGTGGTTATTAATGAATAATTTTTTTTTTATGGTCAAAAACGAATTTTTTATGTTATATGTGGTTATTTTTGTCAATTTCCACTAGGAACAGACCAACAATATTATTATTTCAAAAGCAATAATAATATGTTGTTTAGAATTTAAAGGTTTCCATCTCTCTCATAAGAACGTTGGACCTTATCAAATACTAATATGGTATGGAGAATTATTTCTCGAAATCTATCTTTTTGAAATTTTCTTTTAGCTGTATCACTGCTATTGATGCATTCTTTCCCCCTTTTTTTCACTATTCTTATTGTCTACAACCTTTCGTAATGGTCCCTAAGAGCATCTCTCCAATGCTAATGTGGGTTATGAAAAGATTATAAGTCACGTAGGATGAACATCCATTTTATTAAAAAATTCATCTCTAATGCAACCTCTCTAGTACAACTTTAAGCTGAGGTGACAACTTTTTTTTAGAGACCGTCAACAAGACCCTCTGATTTCAAAGGGTTTGTTGGACAACCATCTTGTTGGCCTAATCAACAACCATTCTTATCTTCTCCTTTATTTTATTTAACACTTATAAAGTATTGAAAGAGATCAATAATAAATTGACATGTCATTAAAAACATGTATTTTACAATTGAAGCATTAGCGACCACTTTTTTATTTAGATGTCTATCAAGTTTAGTTACATGTCACATATGAAGCAATTGACTTGACAATGTTGACGTATCACCATTTTTTCAAATGCAAGCCACATTACTATTGAAGATGCTCTAACAATACCATTTATGGAGAGAAGATCGCTAAGTAGAGACGAAGTTATGGAGGAGTCTACATGGCCTCTCGTAAAATTCATTTTTAGTCTTTATACATAATTGTTTTTTTTTTTACTCATTTAAAATGAAAACTATAAAGTTTGACCCTTCAAATTTAACGAAATTTGAAATTCTGGCGTCGTCCTATACCAATAATGCATTCCTTGAGATTAGTTCCCGACACTGATACATTGTACTTTTATGAGCATTACAGATTTGCCATAAAGTGAGACATCTAAGACCTTCTCCAACTCATTGCACCAATTTGTTGCAACTTTCCAACAAATTGTGCAACAAATTGCAGCAACTTACACACCAATTGTTTTTCCATCTCTGACCTATTGTACCAAATTTTACTCTAAAAAGAATATTCTTTTAAATATTCCCCTTCAACCAATAAAAAAAATAAAACAATTAAAAAAAACGCAAGAGCTGTGCTATTTCTATAAGGTGCACTTGATCAAGCGCAAATCCATCACCATCTCCAAAGTAGCACATCTGATTGGCGATGGGTTGGAGAGGATTTGTTGCACCAATTTGCAAATTGGCTATCGGTTGGAGTTGCCCTAAAGGAATCCTTTAAATGATCCACTTTGCCAGCTTTCTCTAAATCGTCGACGATATCACTATAAGATCTAATGGATGAAGTCATCTACACTGGAGGCCATAATTGAGGTGCCTCCAATAAATTTTCAGATTTTTTTAATCATTAATTCATTTATTATTATTTTTATTTATTTATTTTCATTTTTTATAATTAATTTATATTTTTTTAGAATTCTATTTTAATTTTTTTTTTTGAAAATTTTAAAATAATTTTATATGTTATATAAATATTCATTTGTCTTTTTATTTGCTTTTTTTCTTATCATTTATATTAAGTTTAAATAACAGTTGGCTAACAAAGTGAAAAAGAAATGATTGAGACCAGTGGTTCTAAAAATGTAAACACGTTTAAAAAACTAAGATCATCTCCAATGCTATTATGCATTTGGAGAAAATGGAGTACCACATAGGATAGGTACTAAAGAAGTTAGAAAAACTCTCTCAAAATGCAATTCTCTAAGTTGAATATGGAGATGATGTGACAAAATTGTTTTTTAGAGAATATGGACTTGAGTTTCTAATTCTAGAAACTCTCATAGAAATACTGACTAGGATTTCTAACTATTTCTACCAATAATATTAAAGCTCATTTAATTGTAAAATTAAAGATGAAAGATAGCGGAATAATTGTTTTATAATGATTGTTCATAAATGGATGCATATTTGACTTGGTTCGAAGAATTAATGGCACTATTTTTGAGGGATGTTGTGCAAATATCACCACATTAATAATCCATGTTTAAAAGACATAAATTTAGGTGACGAGACCAAAATACCCTGAAACAGTGAGTTGTAGTTTTCAAACTGAGAGAGAAAAAAGTAGAGTAAGTTTAATCGATGGAAAGTGAATCGACTATAACATTTTTGACGGCTAAGTAACCGGAAGTTGGAGAGCAGTAGAATTTTAAGACTTCACCAGAAGATTTGCAATCGATCGAGGTAAGTTGAGTTTGATTTTGTTATTGTTTTTGTTGTTCAGAAGTTGCATTGCATATTAGATATGTTATTTGTTAATTGAAATTGTAGATTAGTGTTGGATTGGGGATATGAGAATGGTTGTGGGTTAGGTTAGGGTTTGAAATGATGTTGAATATTTGTTGAGGAAGATGAAATTCTGGGTAACCGAGACTTTTTTAACGAGATCCGAGCTTTTTTAATGTGCTTTTTATAGTTGAATCGATCTTTTTTTGAACATGATCGAGCTTTTTTTAAAAAGTTCTGAGCTTATTTTAAGGTTCGAGTTTTTTTTTAAAGGATCGAGCTTTTTTTGTAAAGGTTCGAGCTTTTTTTTCAAAGCTTCGAGCTAATTTTTTAAGGCTCCTAGCTTTTTTGTAGAAAACCCGAGCTTTTTTAAAACATGATCAAGCATTTTTTTTATAGAATTTTTGGTTGAAGCTTCGAGCTTTTTTTGCAACGGCCTGAGCTTTTTTTGGGAAACTCCCGAGACTTTTAATGTTGTTTCTGAGCCTTTTTCAATTTACTTACGTATTGTTTTTGTGACATTGCATATGAGGAATATGTTGAAGTATTCATTTAAAACTCCGGAGGGAGACTGGTATGAGGGCAAACTAATTCGCGATGATCATTTTGACGCCATTGGCCATTTAGACGATGCACTGAATCGGGTCCCCGAAGATTTTGCTATTGAAGACCGGTATCGGTTCATGGTGTTCTGTTTTGGCCATTTCATAACGATGCATTTCGGGTGGTGTTATCCATTGGTTGCTTATACGGAAGTTACATCATGAAAGCCCAACAAATGAGATGTGGTTCCTGTTAGGGAACCATTCAGTGAGGATTTTGAAGGTGGATTTTTTCCTGATCACCAGGTTATGTTTTGGAGTCGTATCTGGCATTACTCGGTATGAAGTATTGGATAATGGTATACATCAGTGGTCATTTGGTGGTATCGATGAGGTATCGTTTGAGGAGTTGAGGGTTGTTCTCGCCCTCAGAGAGTTTTAGGAGGCGTACGATGTTGTGAAGCTTTATATGCTGAACTGGATATTGATGGGGTTGGACGAGAGATTCAAGATTCCAGTTTGGCAGTTTTGGCTGGTGAAGGACCTCTATACGTTCCCTTGGGGTGCCCACGTGTATAGACATTCTATTTGTTCATTCAATCATGCATTTGACTGGCGACGTGATGTGTTCGAGAGACGCCAACAGGCAAAGGGCGCTGACGTATATACGGTGGAGACCTACAACATTTACGGTTGAATTACAACTTGTACTTTATTTATTGTGTCCAAAATTTTATGGATTCTTATCGTACTTATATTTGATGCAGATATTTCTTTTTAGGTGGTCCCCGATCTGGGCATCTGATTTGGCACCCAGAGGGATATGGACCTGTCTCCCCTTATATTGAAGTGAGAGTTGAGCAAACAACCGAGAGGGAAGAAGCTGGCCAATATTTTCAATGCTCAGGTATTTATTTAATTTGTACATGTTTATATTTGTCACTAAGTATACAATTACATTATTCTTACTAAGGTTTCAGATGTTTGCGAGGACGAAAATAATGCTTACAGTAGCTGAGACGGAGGAACCTACTTTGCGGGGCTAAACTAGGGGGGGGAGCCTGTATGTAGAAAAGGACATGCTTCAGCTTTTGGGTTTGATCCTTGATCAGACTACCACTGGCAGGAGCAGTGGGACAAAGGGTTCCAACCCGGAGGGTGAGGGTGGGAGCCCTAGTGAGACAGAGGCTTCTAACCCGGAGGGTGTCAGGGCCATGGACAGTGAGGGATCTGAGCCGGATCCTTGGTGAGTGAGGCATTGGCAGGTTTGGTTTACCACCCCCAGACCTGCTATATCTAGAGGGGATTCCCCTACCGGTAATAGATGTGATAGAGAGGTAAGTTGAGATGATAGTTTTGTTTTTTATTAAGGCAACTTGTTGATTGTTTTAGTACTAACAATGTAGATATGATTCAGGCCCCATGGGAACATCAATTCAATGAGTTACATTAAGTCCTCCATAAGAGTGAGAAGGATCGACAGCAACAATACCGGGTGTTGCTGAATATGATTCTGAAGAGTGATGAGGATCAACAGCAGCAACACCAGGAGTTACTGGCATTGATCGGGGGGCTTCAGGGCTCGAGGACTCATACGTATCGGGATGGTCCACCGTTTACCGATTCCGACATTAGTTATGAAGACAAGACTGATGGGTATACGGGGGGAGGGGGATAGATAGGATGGGTGGATGTAGGGAACAACCGCATACAGGGGGAAGAGGTCTGGAGAGTGAGGCTCAGCTACGTACCATTTATATAGGGCCTGCTACACATACAACAGTTCTGTTGGACCTCCCATGAGTCATATCAGGGTCGACTGAGCGTCATCGCCCCCTCCCCTATCAGATTGATCGAGAGCCAGAGTTCTCCTCCATCTGCCCTATTGATGGAGCCCTAGCGGTCCCCTCCACCTCCCCCATCGATCCAGCCGCAGCGGTCCCCTCTACCTGACCTAGTCGATCTACGGGGATAGATTTTCTCCTCACAGTACACCCTAGAGAATGAAGTTCTATCTAGGAGGCGCTTACTCAAGCACGGTTGACAGTTGCTCAGCCCTTACACAGATCCATATCGGTCGAAGTGGGTGTGGGTACTTCCCCAGGTAGTAGACCACATTTTTGACCCCCACGGATTGGTAGATGCTGATCAAATTAGGGCTTACAAAGCCTACAAGAGGAACTTGACCAGGGAATAGTAAGTACAACTTTATCTATGTATTTGCAAGTCTTTTTTTGTTAAATTTAATAATTATGTACCTAATGAAACAATTATCCAGACGTGATGTGGACATGCTGGAGCCAGTTGATGCTTTATTGTTCCACTGGATCGGGTGCAACTTCATGGAATTGGAGGACACTATACGTGCGTTAGGTGAATTTCTATTTTAAGTTTGTTAAGTAATGCTACACTGCTAACAATTTATAAATTTTAGATTTTTTAGTATATAGACATGTACCTCCATGTTCTTTGTAAGTGTCAGCAAGCATTCCCCACTGTGTACAACCATAGGATCAACATTTTGAACACGCAGTTCTATATAAGTATATAATATGTATTGTTTACGCATGTTGGTATTTTATGAGAGAAAACTTTATTAACTTTCTATCCATCAATGTTTGTACAGTTATTGATGGAACATCAGTGGGGGAGGATGATGCCTTGTGATGCTCACGGGGAGATCACCATGACATGGTGGAATGTTCTAAATTTCTCGTGGACTGCTGATGACCTTACAGTAATACGTGATGGATCGGTGGTGCCCCGCTTGGAACCTGTCCGTGGCACGAGGTTGACCTGGTAAGTGTTACGTGGTGTGCCTTTTAAAAATAAAAATATCTTTGTATATCCTAACACCTTCTTGAAACGTTTACAGGTCCTAATACCATGTAACATTAGGTGCCAACATTGGCTCTTGGTGACTGTCGACCTCACCCTCCGAAAGATGCACATTCAGGACCCCTGGAGACAGGAAGTCCCAGTACATATTAGGAAGCAGCAGGTAACCCTTTTGTGATGGTTTTCACCCTCGATGTTGCATCAGGTGGGGTTTCACACAGAGTGACCGGCTGGCCGTGAGAAGTTCCTCAGGAAGAATAAGCCCTTCTCTATCAACGTGGTGTCCGCATCACGTTCCCCCCAACAGAACCAAACGTAAGACTTTCTATTTCGTTAACTTAGAGATTGTTTTAATAAAAACCTATTGTAACACGTGTTAATGTGTCCAACTATAGGGGGGTAACTGCGGTCCCCATACGTTGAGATTGATTGAGTATTTACCGGTGGATAGGAATGATTTTGATTGGTCGGAAGACGATATTGGGATCATTCGAGAGAAGAAAGTTGTGGATATTTTTTGTAACTCCCGGCAAGTATATATTTTTGTTGTATTTTAATTTTATTATGTACAATTTTTTTTGTACAAAAAAAATTGAACGAAAACAATTTTTTTTCTTTTTTGGTTGTCGTTTCAAGTGTCTGGAATCACAAGTAGAACACATATTTCAAACCTTTAACAATATTAAAATTGCAAATGGAAACTCATATTTAATTACATTTTAAGTTATTGAACAAGTCATACACTTCCAAACTAGAAAATCCTCTATTCATTCCATGGTAGAGTCCCTGTCAAGGCACGTCTGTTTGTTGTGTCCCATTGAATGACATATGCTACACTTGCAACGGTATTCTTGAGGAACAACTCTACTCGGACCTTTATTAATCAAAAATGGGTTAGAACACGTTATGGTATTATGCCCTAATTGTCTACATCTTCTACATGATTGTGTAGTTGTCTTCTCCGAAGATGAGACATGTCGACCCGCCCTCGGGCGTCCTACTTGTCTCTTGGAGATTGGATTCAAAACCACCCACTCAACGATGTCAGATGACACTACCCATGTAGAAGGATGTCCAACCAGTATAATAGGAACTGAGTACGTGTCAATAAGAGTCTGTCTTTTGTAGTAGTCTAAACACAAGGATATGAAATCTAAGTTTCGCTCCCTGCAGAAACAATGAAAACAATGAGATTCAGGTTCCAGTAATATTAACCATATGTATAAACTTGTAATGTACTTAGCGGCAGGGAGTGCATGTGAACATGAAAAATGGTCCATTTGGAATTTGTTGCATGTACAGGTCTTCCGGCCTAAGTCAACAGTCCACTGTTTTCTAGACCTCTTTATCGAGAATATGTTCCAGTCCACTAGATTGACAGTCTTATAACCTCACTTTTCCACACGTTTTAGGATCACAAGACGTGCTGCATCGGTCAACTGATGACACATGGATTGTACAACTCGATGGTGATCGTGAAACCACAGTTGTAGCATATTTCTAATGAACTCTGCCAGAGTCAACATAGGCAGTTGCTGGAAAAATTTTAGGCATAAGTTTATACATTTGTTGTCATCACCCTGTACCTTCTATCGGGGCAGTGTACAGGGACCACTTGTGTGGACCGACATCATTTACATAATCGAATGCATTCTGGTGCAAGTTTCGTAACTCTTCCATGTGCCGATTATATTTCAACTCAGTGTATGCTCGGGCTACTTTGTCCATTATTGCGGTAACATCTTTTATGTGAAATTGCTTCCTAATATTTTTAGAAAAGTGCTAGCAACATATGGTATGGGTGGCATGAGGGAACACTTTAGAAATCCCTACTTCAATGCTTGCATGTCGACCAGAAATAAAAACCAGATCATCTATATGACCAAGGGAACCTTTCAAGCAATCCAAAAACCACTCCCATGATAGGTTGTTTTCTGAGTTGTCGTACCCAAAAGCAATTGGATACACCAGTTCATTTTCATATTGGGCAGTTGCAACAAACATTGTACACCCGAATCTTCCCTTCAAATGGCTACCATCAACTGTAATAAATGGACGCATACACCTCCAGAATCCTCCAAGTGAAACACCCAATGACAGTAGTTGGAAGCTTTCTTCATGCGTTCTATAGGTGAGTGACAACGCATAATGCAGGGTTTGATGTGCCTTACTGTACAGGATTTGGATGCTATACATTGTTTTCATGTCCGCGATTATGTCCTTGGGACGCATGAGACGACAATCTTGTTGTTGTTGTCTAGGTGCAACAACTTCTCCAATTATGACTGCACTAGCTTTTCGATGGAGATGGTGAACCTTTTCCAATAGATAAGTGTGTTCATTGACAATACTTCTTACTTGGAAATACGTCCCTTCACCTCTCCTCACTGCTCTTAATTTCCATGTGTAGTTGTCCATCACACAAACCAGATGTAACGTTGTCTTATTGGACTTTTTCACCTTCTACTTAAAGTTCCGCCGCATTGCAACATGGCCAACTAGTCTTTTCAAATCCTTTTTATTGAGAAAAAATTGACCTTTATAAATCATGCTTGTAGGTCTTCTTCTACCAAGTTCCTGCTTCCACCTATACCAAACGAATATGAATATGCTCTGGGAATAACCTATGTTGTGGCATTATTAGAATAATATGGATTTACATTAGGGCAGACCTCAGAAGTCCCAGTCATATCTGGTGCACTGCAACTGAATCTTTGTACACGTCTTGCATGTCTTTCCATTTGGACATGCTCTTTCTCTTCCTCAAGATTTACCGGATCACGATTTGCCTCATTATTCACCTCATGAATTGGCCCAAGATTCGGTTCAGTGTTCTGCTTATTGTTCATGTCATTGTAGATCTCATTGTATTGCTCATTGTATTGCCCATCATTCATCTCATTTTGACAACCAAACACATCGTTGAATTATGGTCTGGTTATATCAGCATGGTCGGTAACTCCTGGTGGGACATCACATATATTTTCACGACCTTCGATCTCACTCATTTCTGTGAACAGTTGGTTGCTTCCGTTAAATGATCAAAATTGTTGGGTATTTTCAGGAGAAGAGATATCTTCACCTATCACATCTCATGTTGCCCTCTCAATTAGACTAACACATACTTGATGTATCACCCTATCTTCCCCTAGCATAAACTGAACATCATTGTCATTTCTTATAAATGTGCGATATGTAGTCTTAGGAACGATTGATATAGACTGTAGATCAACACTGTATTTGTTCTCATCATACTTCACAACGGTTTGCACGATCGACACCAGTTCATCATAAATCATATTATTTGACACATACAATCCTTGGTTATCGGAACCTAAAAACCTCTGACTTCTGTCGGGTAATTGTTCCCATTGATTGTTGTAAGATATGACTATTCTCACCCGACCCATTGTCTTGTGAAAATCATCACCATAAGCTAGTAGTAAGAAAATAATAATTAATATTAAATTTACAATTATAAAGAATTAAACAAAATTCTTAAGTGTAAGGGATCAATTTTTTTTTTTTGTAAGGGATCGAGTTCTTTTTGTAAGGGATCAAATTTTTTTTTTATATGATCGAGTTTTTTTTGTTAGGGATCGAATTTTTTTTGTACATGATCGAGTTTTTTTTTGTAAGGGATCGAGGTTTTTTTGTACATGATTGAGTTTTTTTTTAAGGGATCGAGCTTTTTTTGTGAGGAATCTAACCTTTTTTGTGGGGCTCGAGCTTTTTTCTTAAAGGCTCGAGTTTTTTTCTTAAGGGTTCGAGTTTTTTTAAAATGGTTTCGAGCTTTTTTGTCTAAGATTATAAACTTGTTTGCACCAGTTTAAAAATGTCCGGACACATAAAAAAAGCTCGTACCAATGTAAAAAAAGCTCGGTCAAATTAAAAAAAATGCTTGGACCAATTACAAAAAAACTCGTAAAAATATCAAAAAAAACTCGGACCAATGTAACAAAATCTCGGACACATATACAAGAACTCGTAAACATATCAAAAAACTGGAGATTAAATGTTCATACAAAGACTGGAACAACATATCATATCGAATGAATATATTGTTAAACCACATAGAAATGTATGAAAAAATAAAAATGAACATTATAAATATTTGTTACCTTATTATGTAATATCTAAAGAGTGATAAGTTTTATGAAGAGAAAGAAGAGTTGTAGATTGATTTTTAGAAAACTTTTTTGAAGAGAGGGAGAAGTTACTGCGGTGCCTTTTAAAGAATAAAGAATCAATTATCACCATAATAGATGTCTTTTAAACTTAAATTATTAAACTGGTAACACCATTACAACACATCATAAAAAATGTGACATATCTCACTATTTTTACAACAATAAATACCAAAATCAAAATTTGCATATATAACCCATTGTGTCTAATTAAAGCTTTCATTGTGTATGATTAAAGCTTTCAATGGAGCAGTGTGGTGAGCACAAAGTGAACTGTTCTTTCGTCTTTTAGAAAAAGTACCATGTACTAACCTCTATAAAACGGCATAAGCACGTACCTCTGTTTTTGGAGTAGTTGTTATATATTACTTATTACTTATTACAACTCCGGTAACAAAGCTAAGTGCAATTTATTTTTATTTGTAAATACTTATTTACTTATGTTGAAAGTATCATTAAGTTATATAAACGAGTCTGTAAAAATTTTGTTCACAGTATAATATGGATTTGGTTTTGATTTTTCCTTCTAAATTAATATTCTTGGAACCCACCCTTTAAGTAATAATTTAAACGGGTTATTAAGACCAAGAGTTTTATCTTAGTGTTATTTTATCATAGAAAACGTGTGAAAGTCGTTTTTCTTGATTAGAGAATGTTTATTATCAGAATTTCTTAATTAGTTGGTTTCCTTCTTTGGGGAAAGTTTTTTTTTTTTTTTTTTCAGGATTTTTTATTTAGGAAAGATTTATTAAGAAACTTTCCGTTCCTTTTGAGAAGGTTGAAATGCTAAGAAGGTAATCACTATAACTTCTTAAGGACAATTCAAAAGATGAAGGATGAAATCTAAAATATCAAATATGGTGGTTTTTTGTAAACTAGTATCTTGAAATAGTTTTCTAGTTTTTGAATATTATGTAATATATTTTGTGTTTTTATAGAATTATTAATTTATGAGATACTAGGGACCGAAATTTTACTGTAGGTTTAAAAAGAAAATTTCAAATTATTATGATAGAGGTGTTTATTAATTTTTTACATTTGAGTGGAGACTGAATTTTTTTATTAATTTAGAGAGGTTATTAATTTAAAGGAGGTTAATTTATAAGGATTTTACTGTTATTTTATTTATAAAATAACTTTTATTGACTCATTATTTTCTTTTTTAATTGACCCCCTTTATTTAAATTCTACTATTATGTTGTTTAATTCAGCGACATGTGTATTTTGTTAATTGGTGCAAATAAGCTTTATTTTAGAGAAGTCTATATTTTTATGCATAGTTTATCTATAAATATATAAAACTTTAGTTACAATGGCCTATTAGCTCAGTTGATTGGAGCGTCGTGCTAATAAAGCGAAGTAAAAACTAATTAACTTTTTGTTAACATACTATGTATGAGTATTCATTTTGGTTTCATGTTTACTGTAAGATGGTTGTAATGCAAATTTACTTTTATCCTTCCATTTAAAAATCGTTGAGATTTTTCATCGTGAAAAAAAACTATTAAACTGAATATCTCATATTTAACTGGTTAATTAAACTGTATATTTGTTCTCCAAAAAAAAAAACTATATGTTTGTTGCATCTAAAATACCAAGAAGCAATCAATTTCTTGTTGATGTTGCTTTGGATGCTGTTAGTTCTTCTGTTTGGGTGGGTGCAGAGTGCAGACCTTGTAGTGTTACGAAATCATCAATGTTGAATTGTGTCTGTGTTGCTCTAAGAACGGCTTTGGTTCGAAACTTGAATTTCATTATTCGATCTAGATAATTTGATGGTTGTTTAGAGCCTATCCGTTCATCATCCGTTAGCTATGGGTTTTTTTCACGTGATTGAAGATATAAACAGTTTACGTACGATGTTGGCTACCTGGTTTTGGAAATGTCATGGTTTCTTTCACTAAGAGAGAGTGGAACACCATTTAGCTAGACATGCTCCGTGTATTCAAAGGAAAATAAAGTGTGGATTGATTGCTAATTGCATGTTCAGTAATATTATACATCTCAGTTTGTATTCCAATTAATCATGTTTCATACATTAACAATGTTTTATCTTATTTGCACATGTCATATGAATCCAATTGACACATCATTGTTGGTATACAAGTTAAAGATTTGAATTGTTTCAAAAAAAAAAAAAAGTTAAAGATTTGAATTGAGATATATGTCTAGCATTACTAATCAATTCATTCTCCTGCATGTATTAAGAGATTCTCATGAATAATCAATTTCATGTGCCTGTGTAACTCCCACATAGACAACATAGCAGACCTGACAATGCATACAACTATAAGAGCTTAATTAATACATTTCTTGTTTTGAAAAAGGATGTTTCCTTTTTTAAAAACAAGAAATAAGTGTGAGATTTCCTTTAAAAATACCCAGTAATTAAAAGATTCTCTGGTAAATTTCATTTTCTCCGGAGAATAAAGGAAATCTTTTGAAGATTTTCCGATTGATTATGGAAGGAAGATTTTCCGATTGATTATGGAATTGATCGTACATTATATATATATATATATATATATATATATATATATATATATATATATATATGTATAGACACTACTCACTCTGCAGCTACTCTCACGGTTTTGCAACAAAACATTCTCATCAATGGCGGAGCCTCTGAAAAACAACAGGTCGAAGATGTTCAACTACATATACAATAGGAGAAAAACAACTCTGATGAAGAAAGCTAACAAGTTGAGCAAATTGTGTGATGTGAAAGTGTGCATGGTCTGTTTCGGTCCAAACAAGACAGTGGAGACGTGGCCGGAGAACAGGTCAGAAGTTTGTGACATAATCAGCAAGTACAAATTTGGTTGTCTCGGCAACGAGGGAAGAGAAAAAAAACACAATCTTGTTGGGTTTCTTGAGGACAAACAGAAGAAACTTGAAGAAAAATCTAAGAAGAAGATTATGAAGAATCTTATTGGTGGGTGTGTTTATTCGACTTGGGATAAGAGACTCGACCAGTTTTTAGAGGAAGAATTGGCGGGTTTGTACGGTTGCTTGGACTCCAAGTTACAGAATTTGAGGAACAAAATCAACTTGAAGAAGAAGAATCAAGAAGCTCTTGTTGTGAATTCTCCTCCTGATTGTAATAATAATAATAATAATTATATTGATCATAATCTCAATATGTTCAACAACGTTTACCAGAGCAATCAAATTACACCACCATAGCCTCTATGGTTCAGTGGTGATCACAGCTCGTATAATCAACAAGTTTTTTCGGGTTCCGACAGTCTTCTTGGAAGAGCTGAGAATTTTGGTGTTTACAGCCAAAATTATGGAAATAATTATATGGGTAGCAATATGATCAACAATGGTTTTCTTCTTGAAAATACTTATAATATCTGTATGGCGGGACAGAGTAGCAATAGCAATATCGATAATTATTTTCGTTTCGATCAACCGATGCTGAATTCTCAAAGGCTCTACTATATTTTTCCGATCGCAATGAGACCGCCATTGCCGATCTCAAATTAGTCAGCTTAGTGAGACCGGTTCAAGTTATATGACTTTAATTCAATATTTGAGAGTAGAGGATGCAATTGTTAATTTGCTGGGTTCTTGTTTTTTCTTTTTTGTTTATTCTCTTTAGCTTTGATAGCCGGTGATTCCAATAAACCTTTAATATGCTGTTCATTTAAAGTTTAATCTAACAAGGAAGATTTTCCAATTTCGTGAATGAGTATGACTGTATGAGTACTCACAATTCTTTTCTTTTTTATTTTATCAGAATATTATTCACAAATTAATTTGGGTCCTCAAGTCTCTCATGTTTTGCACTACTGCAAAGGCTTGGTGCACCCCTAACAATACTAGTTAAATCCTGTTATAATCAACAACAATTTAAAACTACTTGAAGAATATTGAACGTTTAGGGTACGTTTGGTATACGGGATATGATTGAACTATTTTTAAGAGATAAGATTGTATTGTATTGTATTGTATTGTATTGTATTGTATTGTATTGGATTTGATTGAATTAATTATAGTGTTTCCCGTGTTTGGTGCAACATGGGATTGGATTAAAATTGTCCAATCATATGATTGGTACGTAATGGGATTGGATAAAAAATAACTGAATTATATTAATAAATAAAATTATTTTAATCAATTAAAAAAATGAAATCATATTTATTAAATAAAAGCAATCTTCTCATTTGTTTCTTTCTCAAACTCAGAAACTCTCTCTCACTTTTCCGTTTTTCCCAAACAACTCAAACGCTCTCTCACATCCCAAACGGATTTCTCGCTCATTGATCTCTCTATTTTCTCTTGGTCGCCGACGAGTCTTTCTCCTCCATAAAGAGGAGATCAGCTCTCTCTCTCTCTCGTCTCTCGTCCCCCATCTCTCTCTTTGTCTTATTTTATATAGATAGATTTGGTGGAGATCTGATTCCATATTGATTTTTTTTTTAAATTGTGGTGGTAAAGAGGTCGGTAGTGGTCTGTTGTAATTGCTTTGTGACTCGTGTTTTGGTTTGATTTTATGGGTTTTAATGGTTCTGATGATTGTCTAGGTTTGAATGTATTTGAATGATTTTATGGGTTTGATTGGGTTTAGATGATTTTTCGGGTTTGAATGATTGCGTGGGTTTGTTTGATTTTCAGTGTTTGTTTCATTTTCTACGTTTTTTTTGGGTTTGTTTGATTTTTTGGGTTTAATCGGTTTGTTTGATTTACTGGGATTCAAAACAATTGATTGTTTTTTTTTAGAAAATGACAGAAGATTGATGAATGTATTTTTGGATCTGAGATTGTTTTTTTTTGGTTTTGTTTTAATTGATCGAAGAAGAAGATGAACATTAAAAATTGGAGGGGATAAAAATAATCCCAGTGATTTGGAAGGGATTATTTAATCCTCTTTTGATGGGATAAAAATAAGCATGGACTAAATATAGTCTGGATGCATGGATTCAACAAACATGAGATTAGACTAAAAATAGTTCAGTCCCAGTCCTATCCTGACCAACAAACACATTCTTACAATATATGAAATGATGCTAACAGTATATATACAACTATACAATGTTCTTTTTTTTTTTTTTTTTTTTGAAGCTAACTATACAAGGATCTTATATACGAAGTTTATTGTCAATATATATATATAAGGATAATTTTTTTAAAACGTAGTTTTGACTGACACGGCTTCCTTGTTTCATTATCATACGAGACTATGAATGTTATTCGTAGCTTTACACCCTCAATTTTTAGACATTGGTTCTTGTGATACTGAATACAAGGTTAACAATTAACATGAAGTGTTTTACTTGGACTCATTAATACATGCTTACTGAATAATTATTGGGAACAATATCATATATGTTTCAAAGTTATCTCAATAATTAAGAGTATCTCTAACCTTAGCATCAATCTCTAAAATAGTACAAGATTTCTCTCCAACCCAACATTAATCTTCACGCTACTTTCTGTATTCTTGGTTTCTAGCGCTAGAAGTAGCGCAAAAAAATATCAACCAGTAAAGTAGCGCGAGATTGCGCTACTTTACTGGTTGATATTTTTTTTTTGTTTGTTCCCCCAATTTTACAGATTTTATATTTTTAGCAACTTTCTTTAATACTTTTATGATTTGTTACCTCATCTTATAAAATTGTTTAATTACATTTTTGTCCTATTAAAAGAAATTTATTACTATTATATCTTTATAATTATCTAATGATTTGGGTTAATATATATTTGTTTTAATTTAATTAGTTTTTATATTAATATTTTTAATAAAATAAAATACAATATATAATACAAAAATTACTAAATGTCATTAATAATAAAAAACACTAAATTTAAAACAAAACAAATCAAGCAACAAAAATATTATCGTCATTTTAGTTAATTAAATTAAATTTTGGAAATTATTAAATGCAATATTAAATACAATATTTTAGTTATCTCGGAAAATATTAAATGCAATATTTTAGTTAATTAGAAAAGTATTAATGAATTTGTGAACTTATCGTAATATTATGTTAACTGAAGGGTGAAATTTTAATTGTTGGTAATCAATGAAAAAAAGAATATTTAGGAAATATTCTTTTTAGAGTAAAATTTGCTGCAATGAGTTGGAGATGGTGGAGTGGAAGCTGCTGTATTTTACTGTAAAGTTGTAACAAAATAGTGCCAAAGGTTAGAGATGGCCTAAGTGATCATATATGACACTTCCACATGACCACAGCAGTGGCACAAAATTTATATATAGAATCTGCATTATGAATCCAAATTAGTAGATGAGATTATTATACTTTAAGGCCATGTTTGACACCTAGGATTGGATTGAGATTGGACTATTTTAGTCATTCTCCTATGTTTGGTGACATTTTGAAAGATGAGATTGTTAGTCCCAACTGCAAAATAATCCCACGTTTATGGGATAAAATATACCCACCTCCCACCCCAACTCTATTTATCCCAGGACTAAATTTCATCTGGTTATTCACAAATTAGTTTTTTCATCTATTTTTTTCTCACCCACTCTAGAGGCAAAAATAATCAATTCAATTATTTATCGAATCAGACAAGAAAAACAAAAAACCAAACTCAAAACTTGGAATCCAAACTGAAAAATCTTTTAATCCCAACCAATTTATTCACATACTTTGATACACATCACAAATATGAGATTCAAATACAAAATCAACATTCAGAAAAACAGATTTACAAGTGGATTTCTATCAATCCATTCATAAATTCAATAGAATTCACAATTACCTACGTTTTTTTTTAAATTTATAGAAACATGTAGCATGGAGGTTGCCAATAGCCTTGATGTTCGAGGAGAGGAGGCCGACAGCCTCTTTGATGTTAAGTAGCCATCGACCTTCGAAAAGGTGGCCGGAGACCATTTCAAAGAATCTAAGAGAAGAAGATCTGGAGAAGAGTAGAAGAAGATCTAAAGAAGAACAAGAAAAAACATAACAATAGAGAACAAGAAAGAACAATGATGAAAAAAAGATTTGAGAGTGAGAGAGACGAAGTCTGGAGAAGAATAGAGAGAAAAGGGGAAGGAAAAGAATTATGGAGAATTGTGATTATATATATATATTCGTCTGGAGAAGAATAGAAAAGGGGAAGGAAAAGAATTCTAGAGAATTCTAATTATATATATATTATTTAATTTTAAAGTATTATCAAATAAAAAATATTATTAGATTTAGTCCAATTCTATGATTTACCAAACAAAACATATTATCAATTCAGTATAGTCCCATGTTTTCCAAAATACAGTAAAGTATTAATTTAGTCCAATCCCATCATAATCCAATCCAATCCTATGAAATAGTCCAATCCAATCCCGCGCACCAAAAAGGGCCCAATGCTCTTAAAAATGAAGAGGAAACAACAGATATAGTCCCACATTGCCTGCATAAAGAAGAAACCCTCAACCAAGATGTACATATAAGAAATGGAGCTGTTGGCCCACATTCTTCGTGGAGCCGTGTGGTGACGACAAGGTGAACTATTCTATCGCCTTTTACTAAAAAATACCGTGTGCCATCCACTTTAAACAGCATACCTCTATTTTTGGAAGAGCTGTACTGTTCTCTAACAATTCTAAGTGAAATCTTTTGTTATAAACTATGTTCTCATTAGAGATACACATTCAGGGAATAAGAATGGATATAGGTCACCATATCCTCATCCCCACACTTCCTATACCTTTCCCCCATCACCCCCCCCCCCCCCCCCCCCCCCCAAAAAAAAAAAGAAAAAAAAAACCTCCAAATGGGAATGGGGATGCGGGGAATTGGGACCCTAGGAAAAAATGTGCATATCTAGTCCTCATACTTTAGTATTCACATCTATTGTTTTTTATCTCAATATTGAGAATTTTAAGGGGAACAGACTATTGAAAATGAACAAGAAGAATTAATTATTTTCACCTATAAAAAATGATTCATTAATATTTTTTTTACATCTAAACCTTATCTAATGGAATTTTGTTATGTTTTTTTTATAGCGACAATTAGGGCTGGGCACGGTCCGGTTTGGTTCGGTTTCGACTAGACTGAATTGAACTAAAAATTTCTTTCTTTTAGATAATAGGAACAGTTTGGACCATTCTTTTTTCAGACCAGACCAAACCAAACCGAACCGAATTATATTTATTAGGTTCGGTTTGGTTTGGTCTGACAATTTGTGACTTGAAATCCAAATGCTTGACCATTTAAAAAATATATAATTATATATGGCATGATAAAGTAAGCGATTCATGTATGAAATATAAACTAAGGTGTACAAAATAATAAAATATATTTAAATATGATATTTAAAATTCAAACAAAACCACCTTGTGTTGAACCAGATAAAATAATACTCTATCTTCAAAAAATAAATAATGTAATACACCGAAAACTAAACAATGGAGGCTTAAAGACCATTATATGGTCAAGACAATCTGTGAGCATTATTCAAAAGTTTGAGCAAAAAATTTCAAAATCCAAATAACCTAAAAGCTTTGAGGTCCATTCTAATTGGAAGGAAAAACAAACACAACAAATAAATAATATAGGTAAATGATAAATTAGGATTTTTGACTTTACCTTTTATTTTTAATTTTTATTAAAAGTTTTGGGTTTGACATGTAATACAGTAATAAGTAATAGTAATTGCTAAAAGTATTCGGTTAATGGTTCGGTCCGGGTTTAATATTCTTAGACCATAGTCTGGATCAGACCAAACGGTTTTACTATAATAAAACCATACTATTTTTTATTTAAAGTATGAAACCGGATCAAACCAAACGGTTTGGTATGATTTGGTCCGGTTTACGGTTTATGGGTTTTTTTGCCCACCCCTAGCGACAATTATATGTCTCGTCAAATATATTTCAAAACTTCAATATTGGGATTAGTTATAAGTTCAAATTTAATACAAATTTATAATTTTTGGGAATTTGTTGGAATGTGTTCTTATCTATGTTTTTTTTTTTCATATCACCCGAGGTAAGTGATTGTCTAAATGTAGTTAACTAATTGTTTAAGGGATTTTGGTATATCATTAGGAATGTTAGCATTATAACAAATCTGTAATGACCTATCAGAATTACACTGAACTCACTGATTCTATTAAAATCCACTCTTCACAAGCAGTTATACGTCTAGTTTTATTGGGTTGGATCATAATGGATTGTGTTATTAAAACCCAAAAAACAATAAGTCAGGTTTGGGTTTATCTCTCAAAACCCATGACCAATCCATTACGTTTAATAATATTATTATAATTATCTAACATCCAATTTGAATCTACAAAATAAAACTCTACATTTCCTAAATTGATTAATAAAAAAGTTTGGAAATCCTAAAATTTCCCGAATTGATTAACAAAAAGGTTTAGAAACCCTAAAATTTCGTAAATTCATTATAACAAAGTTTATAAAACCTAAACAACTAAAAAAAACACCATATGCCGCATACCTCTGTTTTTGGGGCTTGCTATGGTACAAGCCATAGTCTTATGTTGTACCGTACAACATTCAAATAAAGGTATTTTTTATAAAAGTGGATTTTAATTATTGTTAACCTATTGCACTGGTTACCACCCAAATAAACAAAAGAAACAAAATCCCTCTCCTATAATTAGTTGCTCCAGTTTTTTTTTTTTTTTTTCACGATCAGTATCTATATCCCTCTTTCTGTTGTCCATCACTTTTGATCTCTCAAGAACGGTCTTTCAACGGCGGTCGGTACCTCTTCCGCGTCTCCATCTCTTTCGATACCGCTGTTGATGTCTCTTCTCCAGATGTCTTGGCGGCGTTGTCGATACCTCTTCTCAAAGTGAGTTATTCTCATTCTGGTGCCCTCTTCTCTTGTGTTTGTAGCATCTGAATCATCTCTAAAATCGGTTCGATGGGTCAACTCGTAGGTAAGGTGCGTTTGTTTGAAGATTAGGGTTTTGTATCATGTGTATATTTAGATTTGTGATTGCTAAGGTTAGGTATATCTGTCAAAATAAGATTATGGTTTTTTAATGGCCTCTTTAATAATTTCCCTCTCTATGATGTCCTCAATGATTTTAAATAATTTTGGTTTGGGTGTTATTTAAATAGTTTGTTTAGAGTGTAGAAAACGTGTATTAGAATTTTGTTCCTAGAATGTGATATAAACATGTGAAACTTTAGAATGTATAT
Organism: Dipteronia dyeriana; assembly: GCA_032871835.1. Taxonomy (NCBI): domain Eukaryota; kingdom Viridiplantae; phylum Streptophyta; class Magnoliopsida; order Sapindales; family Sapindaceae; genus Dipteronia; species Dipteronia dyeriana. The sequence continues at coordinate 18,335,153 of CM065301.1, read as the reverse complement.
AAATATTTCAGGATTTGATGTTTTATTGATATATATATATATATATATATATATACACACACACACATATATGATGGAATTAGAATTGAAATAAATAGATGTGGTTGGGTATAAATACGGTGGTTTATTTGTAAATGCTTATATTCAATGATGTATATATGTATTCAAAAAATTTAAAATTAGAGTTAGGGTTATAAGTTTAATAGGGTTTATAGGTAGGAATTTGAGTTTGATGTTAGGGTTTTTTATAGTCATAAAGCATCTAATTTGAAATATGAATTCAACCGAAGTTGTTTATATCTTTTGTTGATATAAGTTGAACTATAATAGAATTGACAACATGAGCTTTGTTCGATGATAAGGAATTTACAACCACATCTACACATATGTGGAAAAGATTCTTGGAAATTGGAAGTTTAAGGTTATTTATCTAAGGTTAATTGTATATTTTCATGTATTTTCGCTAAATCCGTATGCATGAGGGGATTTGTAAATACTGCGACTATTCTGAAACTCTTGTTTTTTTATTTTATTTTATAAATATATGTTATTTTGGTGGCAGTGTTGGAGGTGTGCTTCCAAAAAACTGTCGTGATAAGGTATTGTTCCTAGGCATTTGTAGTTAGTGTTATTATTGGTTCTAGGTTAAGGAGTTATTGTAGTTAGGTTTTTGTGATTTGAATTTATTTATGCCGAATGGTGGAGTAGGATCTGGCTTATTCTGTAATGGACCAACTAGTATGTTGTGTGATTGTGTTACGGTACAACTATGGATATTTGGTCATTAGCATATTGCTTTGTTAGTAATCTTTTTATTTTGTCCAAATTTTATGTTAATTAGATTCAGGTGTAATTCCTATTGTTGGATATCTTAATATTTCAACAATGTTCAGAATAAATTATGCTAGCAGCTTTAATTAAGTGAATAGAGACTTATTTAACATTGTATATCCACAATTGTTAAATGGGTTATTGGATATGCTGTATGGTCATAGTTATTAGAAATTCTATAAGCAATACACATGTTACAGTGTTAATAGGGTAGAAAGTACCAATTGCATTAGTAATAAAACTTGTAATATAAGCACAAAGCAGGATTTATGTTAGCAACCCAAACAATTGGTACAATAGTTATGTGCAGTTCACTTAATCATAAATCTCTCTATCAGTCACCTTTGACATTAATATAATTCCCATAGATGTCAAATAATCTTCTAATGCAATAGGTTATTGTTTTATTATGCTCCAAAACCTTACGAATTTAATAAAGTGGTACAATTTACATCTTCAGTTATGAAGTTATGATGGTTTGAGTGATTGCACGAACATTAAGTTGTCTGATGAAGATATTTTATTAAATTTAATTATGTTTTTTTTTCACAAAGTTCATAGGCTGGAATGTCGAGATTTGCTCATACCTGGAATGGTACCGGTAGAGTACACTTGTGAGTCAACGCCGTTTACTGATTGTCTAATTGTTCCGCTTATGTTATTCATTCTACTCAATAATTTGTCTGGTACATTATTCCCTATATATTGTCATTTTCCATTATACTATATGTATTAGAGGTACTTGTTGGTCCCCGCATTTTAAAAGTTCTTTGAATCTTAAGTTATGTTATTGTTGGAATACTCAGACTCACTCATACCTAAAATGGTGCTGGTAGAGTACACATGTGAGACAACGCCATGTACTGACCGTCTATTTGTTTGTTTTATGCTTTTCAGTATCCTAGAAATGTTGTCCTGTGCGATCTACTTTATATTTTAGAGCTATCTCTTGGTAGACGCATTTTGTAAGTGTATATTCTTTATTGGTGACACGATCATGAATACTTAGTCTTACTTATTCCCGTGATGGTACTGGTAGAGTACAGTTATGAGACAACGCCAAGTTCTGAATTTATCTTTCTTCCTTTTAGGCTTTTCAATTTTCTAGATTTGTTGTCCTGTATATTTTACTATATACCTATATTACATCTACCTTTTGGTAGCTGCTTCTTGGATGTAATGCATATTAGGATGTGAGTATTTGAGTTTAAGCAGATAAAGAGACCTAGTCCGTGGTGAAAAGTCAAGATAATGGGATAGAAGAAGAGGAACCTTCGATCCTAGGTACTTTACGTTACATCACACGACATAATATTAAAAGTTTAATTGAGTCCTACTCTGTTTTGCATGATATGAAGCATAACCTTACGTCATTAGACAAACAAAATGTAATTTAGTTGAAGAATGCATTATATATTATCCAGAATGAACTGCATATATTAATCAATTTATATATAAAATTAACTGTCTCATCCATATGTTTCATTCAACATTTTTGACCATTTATGTAGGGAATGAAAATGGTTAAAAGAAGGAAACGGGAACAGAACAATGGTGAGGCTCACAAAACAACGACCACGACCACCATCTCAAAACCAAAGATTGGGAACATGGGATGGATTAATTATTTGTGAGTATTAATTATCATATGGATCAATTTTGTGTTGTATCTACTTATTTTGGGCATGTAAACTAAACAACAGAATTTTATTTTTGCAGTAAATTGGAATGCAAAAAGAAAGATGCTAATGGAAAGACAAATGTTGGATTATTTTGCAACAACTAAAACCACTTTGTTTCCATTTTAATATGATGACCATCATTCAAATAATCGGTGATGTTATGTTTGTGCAATCACGAATTGAAATTGGGAATACGTGGCGTTTGTTACCACTAGAAGAGAAGATCCAATATGGTTTACATGATGCCGTTGACACCGAGAGCTGAAATGTGACAACTAAGGAAGCTCAGCATCGTGACATCCCCGACAAGTCCAACTTGCCTCCACTAGACGAAGATATACCATGCACAGATTTTTTGCTTGGCCTTGAAGAAACCATAGCCACAAGGTGTACTCCCCCCGGTAGACCCATATTGCGAAGAATCTTTCCGAAGAACAAAAAGAGGTTATTCAGGCACTGGAAACTTGCTCGCCCTTAATTGTGGACGTTTACACCTTAGGATCTGTCGGTGGCCTGTTGATAACTTTACCACAACAACTTGTTCAATTCACATCCACGACCGGAGGTTTGCAATGAACTCTAATCTGTGTGGTCGAGTTTTAGGGATTTCCGACCAAGGAGATCAGATCTCTATATCCGGAGATGTCCCTGACAAAGTTTTTTGGGAATCAAAGATTCCCATTACATCTTGTGGCATCTATTTGAAAGACATAGAACATTGGCTGGAAGAGATGACCACGGCTGATGATGAATTCAAGGTGGCGTTGTGTTTATTCTTGTTGGGCACCATACTGTCTCCTTCAGCAATCGATTATGTTCAGGCGGGCTACTTGATCCCGTTGACGGATGTTGGAAGTGTTTCAAGGAAAAACTGGTCTAGTTTGTGCTTTACCTCACTATATGAAGGGATTCAAAAGTTTTATATGAACCGGTATTAGATGAAGACATCTTGCATTCCCGGTTGTGTGTTGTTTCTTCAGGTAACCAAAATAACATTTTTCATTATTACTATCTTTTACTATGAAATATGACAATATAATGTAATATTAAACTTATTCGTAACCTTGTTTCTTGGATGTAGTTGTTTTACTTACAAACACTAAGATTGGAGCCTTCCCTGGTGGCACTGACGGACCCAGAAATTTTAATCAGGTAGGACATTTGAATAAAATTAAAATCACATTTATATGAAAAAACACTGAAAAAGTAAGATAATAGTAAAATAGATTTTTTTTAGATAAAATAAAATAAATAGAACACTTATAATTAAATAATCTTACAATAAAAAAACAAGAAAGATGTTTAAAAATAAATGATAATAAGAAAAACAACATAAATAATTAAATAAAGTTAAAAGAATAAATTATAGTCTAATTTTATAATAAAAAACTTTGTTTTGCATTTATAATGAATTCAATTTAAATTTATACAAAAATAATTTATTAATAACTGTTTCTAGACATGTTTTTTATTTTTTTATTTTTCAACTTATTGGTAAATTATTGATTTATTGATTCTTGATAAATTAAAACAATAAAATAAAGAAAAATACTAAGGATAAAATAAAATGAATCATAGTAATAGATTGACTATTTTAATCCAATAAAGTAAAATCTGAGACTTTAGGGTTTATTGATCAGACGTGTTATGTATGTAAAATTAAAACTATTAGAAATAATAAAAGTCCAAAATAACAATGTACGGTTTAATGTAAAATAAAAATTGAATTTAAATAAACACAAATTAATGGTTGTTAAGAAATTGACAATGACGGACTATACTAACATCAGTTAGATGTTAACTACTCTTAATAAATATGTCTATATATAATATATACAGAATCATTTTTTTTTTTAAATTAATGAGGTAGGGCACGGGCTCTACCTGGGCTATACGTGGGTTCGCCCTTGCCTGGTGGATAAAGCACTATTACCTGTCATTTGTTGGTTAAACGTGAAGATCAAGAAGTGCTTAATCCGGCTGCACAACGAATGTGGTGTTAGAAGTAACCAGGTGAATATTCTGTAATTTAACTACCCATGTTATTTGTAATTTAATTCACATTACCGTGCAAACATTAACATTTATTCCAATACAATGATGCAGATCTTGGTTGATGATATTTAAAATCAAACATCATTACTAGGAGGTCAATATGATGTTGTTTCACATGGACATATCGGTCATGCAAATAAAGATCCTGGTACAAGCAATAATGGGCACATTAAAGGTATTGATGATGTGCTACGGGTGGTGAAAGAAATGCAGACTACATTGAAGAGTGAACTTAATGAGATCCGAACGAAGGTCGACACTTTATATGCCAAATTCAGTTCAGGGGATGAAAACAACCTGGATACTCACTTGCATAATACACCAAGCCAACAGAATTCCATGAAAGACACAAATCAAAATCCTCATCCCCGTTACCCACGCCCCAGCCCCATAACAACCTTTTTTCTATTCATAAAAAAATAGCATCCAACCGTTGAGCTTTCCTCAAATAACACCTAAACATTGCCAGAACATTAACAGACCATTTCCAAATCCACCCCGAGTTGGATGAATGCACCTAGTGACCCACATTTACAAGATGGGAACTCACCTTATCCTTATGACGTACCTCCAGTCCTTATCGCTTCTTCATTATTAGATGAGATTAGATCATACTTCTTCAATATATTCACTCTGTCTATATTCCTAAAAATATAATTTTTTGTAAAGAGGTAATAAACAACAATTCCATTTTACTACATACAGGTTTTAGGATAGCTTGAATGATGATACCAACTAACATGAGTCATAATCTTCTAACAAGCGGAGATTAATCAATACAAGATCAACAGTAAAATGGAAGTCGAGCCGGTATAAAATTTCACTGTACATTGCGGGACCTGGTAATGCGACCACAAAGTACATATATGGTCCTTCCGAATAGGCTTTCTACTGAATACATACGATGAACAGTTGATCACGTACATATTTTCTAAGAAACTACCAGCATCATAAGCATTGGTTGTGTTTTTTTTTTGTACTCATAAATTTACAATGTTGCACTAATTTAGGTTATCTATACAATCTATGATCTTTAACATTTTTGAATTCTTGTTATTTTCATATTTACAGTGAGGTTATCGTAGATATTGGTCATTTACGTGTAACCCGAAAAAGTTTCAGAACATTAGGACCTTCCAAATTTGTTGACAGTGAGGTGACTTTGCAAATAACCTCACTGAACGCATACCCCATTACTTTTATACAGTAACAACATGTACACTAGGTTTATTTGTTGTTCACTTACAATGACTCACTATTAATGATAAATTTTGCAGATTATTAATTTTATTCCTGAGTACAAAACTATAAATTCAAAGTCCAAAAGGTCACAACTTTGTTGGTTCCTACCTACGAACTATGCGGTAAACTTGCTCTTATTCCTGAACTCATATGCCATGTTTTTTTTTTTTGACTTGTTAACGATTTGACATATCTAATCTAAACTTTTTGTATTTTGTGGACACAATATACTGTTCTGACTTATACATATGGGAATCAATTATCATTGAAAAAATCTCTTTCAAGATTGCGGGAATTCTACATGTATGATCTTCGTAGGTGTAAAAAGGTGACACATGACTAGCCTTTGTTCCTATTATGTAGACCTTTGTTTGATGCTGTGAATACTGTGTATTTGATGATGTTTACTTTTCATGAGGTTTTCTTGCACATCTTAGATTTACATTCCCATCCATGACCTACGGAATTATTGGTATCTGGCGTTAGTGGACGTAAAAAAAAAACATGAGTGTCAAATTTAGGACTCGAACCCACCTCGGAGGAAGGACGATCTGACCCGGTTCAACCAAGTTTGAAAATTGGTTTGTCCGTAACACTTGTTCCTTTACTCCCTACTCATCCATATTTTCCGAGTGTAATGACGATATGCTCTAATGTACATTTTGTTTTCCATTTAGATGGAGTCCCTCGACATTGTTCTTGGTGATGACATTCTTGTTGCCTTCCCGAACTACCTTCTCATTCGCATCATTCAATATCTTATCTGCCAAAGCGCCCAGTCAGCCAAATGGCTTCGATTGTGGCTTTCTAATTTGCATGTACATGGATGACAAAGGCCCAACACCGCTTTCTATGAACTCAGTATGTTAACTACTCAATATCTCTCTTACATATCTATTTATTGCATAATTATTGGGTTGACATATCTATGACATTTGTCACTTGTTTTACAGTTTCAATTCTAGTGTCAACGGTTGTTGTTAGCTCTTTTCTTAGCCTCTTTTCAGGGTAACAACAATTTCATGTCTTTGAAGAAAAGTGCCCAAGACATCTATAACTTAGTAATCTCTAACAATGAAGTTTTGCACCCAGTCAAGTTGAGACCACCACCCATCCACAACTTGCGAGGTAAAGCTGAGGCACTCCTGGATTGAATGTTCTTGTTTTTGGTTGCATGCGATGGTTTTGAAGGTTAATCTTGTATATGCCATGTTAATGTTACTGTGTATGGTTCCATCTCTTCACACCGTTTTTTTTGTAGTTGCTTCTTTTTGTAACTATGGTAGTAGGTTGAAAGTTCCCTAAGAAGTGTGTGTCTAATAACCTAGAAGGGGGGAGGGGGTGAATAGGTTTTAATCAAGTCAATTACCAATTTTTCTTGATTAGTTAATATTCAAAATTCACCCAATAAAACAAACATACAACATCAAGTGTAAAGTGCGGAAATATAACCAACACAAGATGTATACGTGAAAACCCTCCAAATGGGAAAAACCACGACTGTTAAGTGCGCCACGCTCGATCGTACAAATCCACTATATGAGTAAAAAGTTACACCCTCAAGTGATACTCAGACTCTCACTCTCGACAACCTCAGGCTATGGCCACTACCACTCACCACTCTTGGTTCAACCCCTAATGATATCCCCTGATCCACTACTCTTGGCATGAGCACCTCCTACTTTACCCCTCGGGCCTTTTACAGTGGATACCCGACCAATTGCTTGCCAACCTACCCTTGGTTGCAAGACTTGACTTGCTTGTGCAACTTCACCTAGAAGCCACAAGACTTTGACTCTATGAAGAGTATATTGTCTAAGTGAACAATCAATGAATGCTCAATGCAAAATATGTTAGACCAAAAATACAATGCTTAACTAGGTGTATATAATGCAATATAATAATCTAGTTATCAAACAATGCCTACATGCAACCTAATTGTCAATAAAAGTCCAACCAACATAAGTTATCACAACATATAATCAAGGACAATATTTTGCAATCAATAAATGCAATAAATGAGGCATACACATAAATGTTCATAAACTATACTAGATGTACAAAGTCAACCTAATCATCAATCATGTATGCATGAACATTCATGGATTAGTTATTTAGGCATAAATGACCTAATAATACAAGCTATCACAATACAAACCCCAAACATGTCATAATTTCAATAAATATACAATTAATATGAAGAAATGCTAATTTAAGCAATAAATGACATGTCTTGGTAAGCTAGAACAATAAATGAACAACAATGGTGGTTCTACTTATCAATCAATGAAAACCCATGCTTGGAATGATGCTTGAATGCAAGATGAAGATGAGTTTGGGGTTTGGAGAGTTAAAAAAAAACTTGAAGCTTTCTCTCTCTAATGAAGGTTCTCTCACTCTAAAAATGTATTTTTTAAGCTCTAAGAGGCAAGGAAGAAGAAGAGAAGATATATGTAAAAGCCCTAGACAAAACGACGTCATTTTGGACTTGGGAAACAAAATCCCGTCATGACCGCTGTGTATACCGCTGGCCAGGCAAGTGTCTAGGCAGCTGTCCAGGCAGCATGGCATGGCTGGACATTACCGCTGCCTAGGTTGCTGGCTAGGCATATTCGCCAAAAGTGGTCTAGACCATGGTACACACATGACAACACAATAGCTCGAGCTTCGAGTGACCCAAAACATGACCAAACGATATCCAAACCTTTCGTATAATATACCGTTGGAAAGGTATGGAAGTGAAATTTCTACTCCAATTTACAAAGCATGATTTGGATATATGTAGAAAAAGTTATGTTCATTTGAGTGACCAAAGGTCAGAAATGGACAACAACAGAGTTGCCCTATTTTTGTGGTCACTTTGGAGATTTCAAAACCAATCCAAATGATTATGAAATATTACGAATAATATACCGTTGGAAAGGTATGGGTGTATAGTATGTATAGAAATTTTCAAAACTCATTTTAATGATTTTATAAAAAGATATGGTCACAAGACCATACAAAGGTCAGTTTTGAAAAACATTTAAATCATTGAAATGCACTATTTTGAAACTAGACACCTTACTCCATATAACCAAACCAAGAGAAGATTGAGACCTTCTCATATGGTCATTCAACATGCTAAAACAAGCACACCATCATGCAAGCATGAACACAACACAATACCACACTTAAATCTATAAATGAAGTGCAAGTGTGATTGTGAAGAGATGCACAAATATAAACAATATCAACACAAATTCAAGATCAACAAAGCATTCATGAGGTGTTCGTGTGAACCTAAACTTTTCAAGAGGCAAAGTCAAGTGAATAAACCTTTTGCTCTTGAAGTCATAGAGATGCTTGGAAGCTTGCCAATGATGACCTAAGCTACCCATTACACAATCATCCCCAATGTGGTGTGATTTGTCATGAAATAAACCAATCATAAAATCAAGGTCCTTACATAGGTAGAAGACCCTCCAAAAGGGTGGGATAGGTCTTCCTGTATTCCAGTGACAGTGTATTATAAGTGACAGTGTAATATAAGCGACAGTGTAATATAAGCATAAACTTATTTGTACATGACAGTTGACACGTATATATGGAAGTGCACCGTTGATGAAGTTTTACATGTTACCAATATTTATGAAAATGTTAGTGGTTTTATTGTCTCGCTTTGTTCCGAAGTCGTTAATTAACACGGTGATCATGAAATATATATTTGACCCATTCCATCCGAAGGTACTCATGACATTATTCCAATACAACCTACAAACGTAATTAGTTGTTGGTGAAATCATACAAACAAAACACAAATGTAATGTGCTCATAGGAAAAACAAACGATTTCAAATATTGGGATACATATGGTGATAAAGTTATAAAACGGACCTCTATTGGCTCCCACCATTGTCCAAAATTCTGTTGTAAGGGTAAAAACACTGACCAATTACCAACACAACCTATATAATTACATGTCTTGATTGTTAAATATCACACGAATGGGTCACATGAAGTTATACGGCCTCCACCATTGTTTTGTTGCATGTACATAGCTTGTGTTGAGTTTGTCATGGAAGAATCATCGGCATTCAAGTGGTTCGTAAAAGAAGGCCTTGAAACTTCAATATTTGGAAAAGCAAAAGGTTGAAAACCACCACCACTATTGACATTATATGGAGAGTCCCAAGACTGGACTAAATCTATATATACGGTTGGCTGTGATGTCGACCCCATTCTGGCATCTCCATTGCTTGCCATTGCACTGATGTTATTGTTCACATGGGCACAACAAGTCTTGGCTGTGTGCCCCGACTGGCCACATTTCCCACATTTACGTGCCTTCCCACTTGATTTTTTATTCTGTTTGATCGACCCTTTTGTTGCTGCTATGACCGGGTCTTTAACTTGAACATGAGATTGTGTTCTTCTACCATCATCATTTTCTTCCATTTTTGTAGTCGATGTTGGCAATAGTCCCTTAATCTGAATTGATAACTTATGAATCGTCATGTTTGTTGATTTAAAACTGTCGGTTTGACTTCGCTGTATAATAGCTCATTTTGCTACACTTAGAGCTTAAAGCTTCATATCTACATGATCATAACATGTTAATCAAAAGACAATTATTAGGTGTATTTCCAAAATGAATGCTGGAATAAAAATGACAGGATGCAAACCTAACAATTTCTATTATATTTGGAGTAGTCGTGGCAGAAGATTCGAGTTCGATCCATCCTTGGCAATCATTGTGTACTGCTGCATAATGAGTGTCTTAGGTATGTGTTGCTGGTTAGTGGCTTTCATGACACTAAAAGCATGGCAACAAGGAATTCCTAATGTCTCAAACATTTTACAGGAGTATTTGAAAATGTTTGTAGATGGTGTGTACCTCACATTACATGTTTTATCACCACTTGCAAACTTCTTGAAAGTATACACGACACTCTCCATATCATCAACGGAATTGACTATACTAAGTTTAGCCTCTGATTTTATTTCATCTCGCACCCATTGAAATGTGTTTCGTGTAAAAACTTCGGCAACATATTTTTCCAGCCGTAAGAGATGGGTAACTAGTGCCGGATGCTCGCTAATACTATTAAAATCATCCTTCATTTCGTTGTTTCGTAGGCACGACATTGCCCTATCGATATGACTCATGAATTCATACAATTTTAGCCAACTGTACAAGAACCGAATTAATACTCTCTAACCGTTGTGTTCTCCGTAAACCACCGAAGAAAGTTTTACGGAGGAAGGTTTCTGCCTACAGTGTCCATTTACCATACAACGAGTTCACTCATTCATTATTTTGCAAACCAAACGTCTCAATGGCCTTCAACCACTACGTTTCGAACTCTGTTTTCAACGTGTACGTGAACATGCAGTGGGTAAAAGCTTTTGTAACATTCATCTGTACATTTCGCTCAAGTTGCCAAGAACATAGGCGGTGTACGGCAGTACCCATTACTAACATTAGGGCCTTACTCATTGCTCTATCACCATCAGTTACCACCGAAATTGGACATTTGCCATGCATGGCTTCTAAAAATGTATGCAATATCCAAGTGTAAGTATCAACTATCTCATCCACCAACAACCTAAATCCAAAAACTGTGGTTTTTGTATGATTGTTCACACCAACGAAAATCACTAGCAGCCGGTTATAAGAATTAGTTCGGTACGTTGTGTCGAATGACATTACATCTCCAAAGTATCTGTAGTCACATCGCGACATCGCGTCGGCCCAAAATAATTAACTAATGCTACCATCTTTAAGAATACTGTATGAAAGAAAAATCCTGGATCCATTTCTGATTTCACAGTCATGTAAGATATAATCGAATCATCATCTGAATTACAGGAAGAAGACTTGCGTATGGTGTCCAACCAGTTTTGTAAGTCCTTTCTGGTGTGTCCCACAACGACATATCTTCCTGACTGATCCAGAAGGTGGTCCATCACTTGTGATGTTTTCATGCCAACTGAGCTTAGTGATTGTACTTATACAATATCACAATCGTCAACATGTTGATGAAACCGTATAATTTGGCTGTGATTGCCAGATAATAACTTATGACATTGCTCATTACCAAACTCTGTAACAACCCATAACATCTTCTCCCTATCAAAATTAATTTCAAAGCTGCCCGACAACCTTCTCGAGTCTGCCCTCTAGGTCTATGAACCCTATCGGCCCTTTCATTATTTTTCTTTGATCTATATCCTTCTTTCGAGCAAATCCACATACGAACTATAATTAATCCATGTGTGTCCCTACACAACCGGTCCTTATGCATAATGAACCCAGTAACATATGATTTTTTTTTGTAAAACTCCTCAGCATCAGTAACAGAAATAAACTCTATCCCCATTATATAACTGACTTGTAAATTTATATATTCACTATAGACTAAGTCGTTTGCCAATTCCACCAAATTATCAGAATTGATACTTAGGGGTGGGAAAACATTACCAGAGGAAAAATTCATATGAAAAGGCCATTCATTCTTTTAGGATGTGCAGTCCGTTCGAACTCCTCTTCCATTGTCTGTGTATTTTCTGCCTCACACCACCTTGACAGTCCTTCATTACCAAAACCAAGTTGTCCAGCACCATTCCTACATATTCTATTTTTTTTCCATATTACTACCTACATGTATGAACATGCAAATGTTTTAGTAGAAAAAATCTCATATATACATGATGTTAATAAACCCATTCCAGTTTATGAACATGACCTCAGAATATGGTGACTGATGGTATACCATAGAAGACTTACCAATTTTTTGGCTTGGATGACAAAAACTGTGTTATCAAACGGTCGTTAGATGGCAACCATCTCTTGGAGCTCGTACCTTTGGAAGAATGATGTTAACAATATTCCGTGGATGTAGAGAACAAACATTGCGTTTGTTTGTGTAGCGTATGAAGGAGAAATGAGATATTGTTGGAGATGAATGCAATATTTATGAAGTGTGGTCTGGTGTATACAATGTTGGTGGAGGGGTTGGTTGCCCCATTAATAGGGCGATGAGTTATTGTAAGTTGACATTGTGGGTGGTTAAATGTAACGAGTGAATGAAATTTGACTTTTTAGCAAGTCTGACAACAATGCGACCTTGAGGCGATCATATATTCATCGCTTCAAGGTCACAAGGTCTATACAACATGTTTCACATTCATAAACCGAGAACATAACGACATATAGGTGATCATAAGTTTGGTCATCCTTTGGTCGCTATAGCGACGAGCATGACCCTGGTCACCTAATGGTCGCTAATCTTTTGGTTTTGCTTTCATTATGAATGAGGTACCATAGCGACTTGCATCATAGTCGCTTTAGGGTCATAATATTCTCGGTTTTTTTAATTGACAACCATTAAACTTCCAACCTAAGCCCTATCCACGACTCGTTTCGTCTCTTGGTCGGTCAAGAAAATTGATTAATTTTATATTATGGTTGAAAAACTGAGGTCATTGCGAGCATAAGGCGACCTTTGCCTTGGTTGCTATGTGTTCGCTATGCTCTTGGTTTAATGAGGTACAAAATCGGGTCCATAGCGACCGATATGTGACTATTTCCTTGGTCGCCCTGATACCGTTATCTTCATGGGTTTTTCCACATTAAACCGAGGATGTAACGACCAAAGGGCGACCATTACAATGGTCGCCTTTAGGTCACAATGGTCTCGGTTTTGCATCGGTCACGTAAGATTATTGTCAAACACGAAACACCTTATAATATCCATCTTGTTCAAGTCACATTTTCCTTTGTATTGTGATTTTACAGTGACATACCAATTCATTGGAAATTAGCATCCAATTGCATACCGTACTACATAGCTATTTTATTTTGATAATGCATATATGGAACATAAAAAAAAAGCTTGATAAATTAATTCATTTTATATAGCTGGAAATTTAAGGTTTCGACAAAGAAAATAACTAGAACCTTGCAAACAGTTGTCAATACATCATAACCAATAAACTAAAAAACATAGTTTTAAAGCCAACAAAAAAAATAGATTACATGTATGTATGGGTGGGCAATGCTCTACAGGTCTTTTGGGGGTATGGTGGGGGCCAAAGGTGCCTGTTCAGATGACCCTTCCGAGCCGTTGGCTGAACGATCAGTAGGTTTCGGACCCTTAACAGAAATGATGATGCTTGCATCACCCAAACCTCTTTGGAAACCATCCATCCTATCATGGATGTACGTGAACTGATCTATATAGGTTCTCGGTGGTTGACCTCCATCATAAGGCTCATATCATGGATAACTCGTAACAGCCGATCCATCGTTAGCCTATCATCATCTTCGACCGTATCCATATCTGGCTTAACATTATAGTCCGATTCATTTAGGTCATCCTCCAAATCATCCTCTTCTCCTTGATCTCCAAGCAGTCTGGCTCCTCTATGCTTGGCAAGATCATTGTAAACCCGTTTCCCCATATCCGTCATAGGAGGAAACATAGTCCATCCTCCCCCGTGAACGTTAATCCTGGAAACCACACAAAAGTAAGTGATGAGGCAAGGGAAGGGAAAATGGCCTTTGCATGAGTGGCCACTCCTGAAGATGTGTTTCATGATGATTTGACCTATGTCCATGCATAGGCCATTTTATGCACAATATAGAAAGCGTGCGACATCGTACCCCAATTTTGTGCGGTGGGTACTTGATGATAAGGAGAATGAGAAGACCACGTACCAAAACCTCGTATCTAACTTCAGTTGGCTTTACAAAAGGGGATGTCGATGGTCGTTCCAAGCTGGATCACCATCTAGTCTCAAGTCTGCTGCTAACTCCGAATTCCAAGGCTCAAAGTGTTCATTTTCGGGTAGACCATCAACCAAGTGAGATAGATCCGTAGGAGTGTCCAACCATTGATTTATTCCGTGGGCAGTGATTTGGATTGGTCTTCCTTGAACCATCACAGGGACCTCTTGAAGAAATTGATACGGGACCATGGAACATAGTAAAATTCCCTAACCAATTTTAGTGCCGCCATGTTAGGGGTCCTCACATATCTATTCCATCTCATTGTGTTTCTGTCTTCGGGATAAATGTGTTTCCGAAAATTATCATGTTGATCCCTCTTTCTGGCCAAATCCTTCTACTACTGAATAATGCCCATCTCTCTGAATCTTTCGGGTTTGGGAATTCTGTTATCGATTCTCCTTTTCCTTTCCCCCTGACCGGCGGCATTACCGGAGCCTATCTCCTCTTCTTTGATGGCCTACCCCCAACCGTACCAACTTGTTTCCCTTTTCTACCCCCATCCATTATCAATTTCTGTCCAATTCAAATTCATACAACACACCTTTAACACAAAATAGGACAACCACCCTTAATACTATAAAAAAAACCAACAACGCAAATCCACCCTTAGTTCTACCAATAACTAATCAACAAGATTCAACACACTTCCAACCAGGGAACTGAAATTCGATAGATATACCGAAATAACTACCGATATATCCGTATTTTGGAGGGACCGATATCGAAACAGGTAAATATCCAATGTTCTGCAGAATATTCGTCGATTTCGAAATATCTAAAAAAATTTCCGATATTCCTGAAATATCCCGATATTCTCAAAATTTTACGAATTTCAACCCTGAAAGTCCATGGATATTTTGCATATTATTAAAATATATTTTTTAATCTTAAACAATTAAATTATTGTTAAAATAATTTATATTGAAAATTATTTTAGAAGAAGCATTAACAAATTTAATTTTTCTTTTGTAATAATAGTTAATATTAAAATTATTAAGGATTTGAAGTAAAATTTGATAAAAAATCAAAGAGTGAACGTGTAAAATATGTAAAACTTTGTGAAAGCAATAAAAAAAAATGTTCATGACTCAAATGTGTAAAACTAATTCCAAATAATATTAAATGTGTACAATCAATTTATAAATATGTAGAATTGTTTTTTTTTTGTAACTTTGTACCGACATTCTAAATAAAGGAATCTCAAAAGTGTTTGAGCAAAACGTGTAAAAATTCACAATTGTTTCTATCGCAAATGAGGGAGGTTTGTAAAGGGGAAATAGTGCGACCTGGTGCAACTCGATTTGCGACCAATCATATTGCTCTTGATAATCTTTTGAAAAAAAAGGCAAATTTGAAACAATTATTTACCAGTGATGCATGGGCTTCAAATTGATTGAGTCGAACAACAAATGGAAAAGGAATAGAACGATGTATTTTAGATTTAGTGTTTTGGGATAATGTGACTTCTGTAGTTAAAATATATGAGCCAATGTACCACGTTCTGAGATTGGTTGATGCAGAAGTTGTACTCACTATGCCTATCATGTATAGTTAATGCATGTGATGAAAGATGCAGTAAAACAACAAAGATGAAATAAATAGGTTTTAAACATTATATCATTATCATTTTCTGCATGTGAAAGAAATTAGTCCATATTGGCTTAATCCACACAAAACAAAGGAACCGTCTTGCCTATTCTAAGCTTGAACAGCTTGTTTATTGTTATTACAATATGAATTTGAAACTTAGAGATATGGCAGTTGGAAAAGATAAAGTAAATGAAACTGATTTTATGGATTTACTTCAAGTAGCCGCTGAAGCAGGAGACGATAATGAAAATCCTATTTTTGATTGGGTTAGACCTACCTCCTTGGATGATGATGAGGGAAATCATGATCCACATATTGTTTCTCACGCTCCAGCCATGGGAATAGATATTGAACAAGTGATTAGAGAAGAAGTTGGTGTGGATCGTGGAGTTATTGTTTCCAGCTCTTCCGATGACCAACATACCTCTGATGGAAATAGTGAAGGAAAAGATGATGGAGATGATGGGGATGATGGGGATGAGGCAAGAGGTTGGGATTCTGTTGCAGGAGGTTGGAATGTTGGTGCAATAAGTTGGGATGTTCGTGCCGAAGGTTGGGATGCTAGTGCAACAGATTGAGATGCTCATGTAGGTAATTTTGATCAAAATCATGGTAGACAACATAGAGGAATAAGTCAAATTGATGAAGATTCTTTGACTATGACTCTCTTTTCAATGAGTATAGACACGAAAAATAGTTCTTTGGATGATTCGCAGACAAGGTCAGGTTCTCATGTACCATATTATGGTAGTTATGGTGGTTGCAATATATTTGATTATGCTTCTTCACAAATGCCATATGCAATACCTATGCATGCAGATCAACAATATCCATCAAGTTGGGTAAATCCAAACTACCTAATTCATGGATCAATTGGAAGAGATCAAGCAACATGCATGTGGCATATTAATAAATACCTTGAAAAATATACAAGCATGTTTTCCTGAGAAAATTATTGTTCGAATCAAGATAGAAATGTATCTCATGTATTTGAACTAGCAATGAATTCTTTTTGGTTTTAAATTTCAGACTTATAATGTTTTATTATGTATGGATTATGATTTATGATAGAATCTTGGAAGTATGGAACTATATATATATATATATATATATATATATATATATTAATGATAATTTCGTTTATTAAATATTTAATCTCTTTATATTGTATATAATATTGTAAAAGTAAAACAAAATATTATACTATTAAATACTCAATTTTAAAAATTAAATATAGACTATATCTATGTTATAACTTATAATAAACTCATAACTATGCTAATTTATTGTTGAAATATGATTCATTTGATGTTAATTACTTATTTAAGTTTGTCCTCAAATTTCACAAAAAAATTCTAACTTTAGATGTAAATATCCATATTTTTTTTTAATTTTTGACAGAATATCCACCGATAACGATAATATCCCTGATATATCCGTAAATTTATAAGCCCGATATATATACCGATACCAATATTTTATTCTTTGCTTCTAACTACACACTATCCAACGACCGATCAACAAAATCAACCACAACAGTAAACAAATTAAACCCAATCAACTTTCATTCTATAAAAATTAATAAATAGAGGAATCTATGCCCTAACCAACAACATGACGATGAGAATGTAGTAGATTCGGATAGGCTTACCTTTGGAGATGAAGAATGACCGTTGACGAATATTGTAGACGGTTTTTGGTGGGAATAATTTGTCTATGAAAATTTTTCTAGCGACCTAGGGTTTATATCTCAAAAATCGCAATACTCCGACCTCAAGGTGACCTATAGGTTGCTTCAACAAGGTCTCATTAGCGTTAAATGGCGTCGTGTCATTAACGATTCATGCTCAAGGTGACATGGAGGTCGCCTTCTCTCAGGAACAAAGGGTCACCTGAATGTCGCTATTGTCCCGAGTTTTGTGAACGAAACCCGAGATTATAGCGACTTCCAAGCGACTTAGGCAAACGTCGCCTCGTGGTTGCTATCGTCTCAAATTTACGAATACAAAACCGACTCAAATGCGACCATGTGGCAACATAAGCATAAGTCGCCTCTTGGTCGCCTATATCCTAGCCATTCATTATGTTACCTGTCTATCCTCAATTGGACAATAAAGTTCTGAGGAATATGAAACTTGTTAAACATAAAACTATTTTACTGAAATCACCCCTAAATATGCTGTTCAAAGAAGCATATGTGTCAGTACAGACTCAGAAGTTTAGTTAGTTATATTACGTCGGTATGTTCATGGAACATTTGGGTCACTTGTTCATTAGGTTTATATAAACGTTAAACGTTACTGAACATGTTTTAGGTTAAACTTGTTCAATCTACGTTCAACTATAATACCTATAATTGAAACGTTGACTTGTCCAATTATAGGTCTTATACATTTACGAATCACTAATCATGTTTCCAAATTAGCATAATATGGAGAAATAAAGGGTCTATGAATAGATTTGATAGATTACAAAAAACCGAATCTGTGTCTGAGTTTATTTATTACAAAGCAATACAATTACTGTAACACATAATTTCTTTATAATTAATTTTTTTACCAAGTATTAAGGCAAACTAGTTTAATGTTGTGATGAACGTTAAACTCGTCAAGGCTTATGTTTAACTTGGTCGTGAAGGTTTACGTTAACTTGTTCACTGAACACGTTTAAAGTTGAGATGAAAGTTAAACTCGTTCAACCTACGTTGAACTTGTTCGTGAAGGTTTATGTTAACTTATTTAAACTCTTTCAACCTATGTTGAAATTGATCGTGAAGTTTCACGTTAACTTGTTCACTAAAAAAGTTTTACGTTGAGATAACATTAAACTTGTTCAACATACATTGAAACTGTTCATAAAGGTTCACGTTAACTTGTTCACCGAACAAGTTTAACATTTAAATGAACGTTGACGGACACGTCGTTGCAGTGTCGTCAAAACATGAACATTTAAGTTCGGTCTCGCAAGCGTGCGAGTCACAAAGACTAGCACAGTGGCAAGCAAGGATCTTTCCATAGGGAGGTGGGATTCACTGACCGTCTCTAATTCTAGCTATTATTACAACACTCCAAGTGGACTCGTGTGTTGCATCTGCGAAAGAATATGTTGAAAAGTAAATGCTAAACCAACCTAACAAACTGCATAAATAAACAATATGTACAATGATACGATGGAATGGAGTGGTATGGAATGTAAATGGTTACACTAAGCAAATGACTCCACCATAGCAATCACATAATTTCATACAACATGCATAGTCAATGATGAATGTCGTGCTCACTTAATCCTCGCTAATTTCCCTCACTACAACGACAATCGACTATACCGAAATGCACCAACAACCTATCTCTCGATGGTTGCCCGAACAACACTCGGTTCTTTAAGAACAACGAGACACATGTAGCGACAATACGTGCAAAACCGTACCTAGGCTCTACACGTAGTGACTAATCAACTAAATGCAAGTTGAGTACTTCACCTCTCGGTCCATCACACACAGCCTAGGCTTAATGAAGGGGTGGCTAACCACTCAAGGCTTTAAGCATTTCGAAGGGCTACTCAACCAATAACAAGCATATGCAACGAAATAGGCAACAATACTGAGTTTATATCAAATTCCTAATTAATAAAAGTACACATCGAAAAAGAGACAAAGATACAAAGAAAGTACAAAATAGATAGAAATGAGACCCCTAATCTGTAACCGGGAATCGAACACCGGGTGTTCTCGGGTGTCAATTCAAGATGTCTTCACCACTGGATGAATATGGTGTTCTCCAATCTCTTAAATGCACAACCCACTCAACAAGAGAGAGCTCGCTCCTAATCTCTCTAGACTCCCTAAGATGGATGAATATGAATGGAAAATATGCTCACCTAACACTAATGTTCATCAATATAATTGCTAAGACATTGAGTACATTCAATATGAATTAAGGGTTCATCCTCTTGATTTGGGATTTATCCATAAACCAATTCACCACCCAATCCGCCAAGGAAGGGCAATTGTGTCCTAAAAGGACCCATTAAGTGCACGGAAATGAACCAAAGCCAATTTAACACCTAAATGCATGAACTAGCCTTTTCCACTATTTGGGGGAAAAAATTCATAATCACTCAAATCATCAATACATGGCATTTCGGTCATCCATTAACATACAAACAATCATGGGAAGCTAAATTAATCTACTCCTTTATTAAATTACTCTACTCCTAATCCCAATCATGCATACATATCAATTTCAAGCCATTCATACACATACATATCATAATAAGAGCATTAAAACATATAATTCTAAGAGCAAAACAAAAACCAAATGAATTTAAGTACAAAAATACATGTATAGCAAATGTGAAAGGTTTACAAATTCTCAAATCGGGGTTACACATTAAAGAAATGAAAATACAAGGAAAATGAGTAAAAATAAGCAAACCCTTGAAGACAACCTCTCAAAAGATGCTCCAAATCTTTCCTAGCTCGGTTTTGGTCCTAAGACCACTCATATTTCCTTGAAATTGGTTCTAAAATGGGTGGAGAAAGTGTAAAATGGTGGTATGGAGGTGTATTATGAGCTCCCATGGAGGAAAAACCTCCATGGGAGCTTGAATCACTCACTTATTTGGTGAAGAAGATGGAAGAGATGAAGAAGATGAAGAGAGGTTGGGTTTTGGGGTGTGGGGGATGTGTTCTCTCTTGAGAGGTGAGAAAATGAGGGTATATATATTGTAGGGAGGTTAGGTCACGAAGTGGGGTGTGAAAGGGCAAGATTGACCCTCAATTTCGGCCAAAAACTGCCACAGGACGAGCTGGAATCATGTTTCAGCATTTCCAGCTTGGTGCACCGTTACGGAAATAACCATATCTTCCTCTAGAAAACCCAGAATCAAGATCTATAAAATGCATTGGAAAGTTGGATATCCGGGGTTTTCGGAAAAGTGGTAATAGAAAATATAGTTTGATCTAAAGATAGAGATATGGTCCCTGAAATTTAGGTGTTCTGCACGACCTATTTTCATTTCAGCCCATCTAACCTCCAAAACTCTTCAACTAAGCTCAAATACCTTTCGCAGGGAACATGTACCTACACAAGGCTCACAAACACATTAAATACCAAATTATACTCAAAAAAGAGAACAAAAGCTAGGTAATGGGGAACTCAATAAGGTATATAAATCGTTCCGATCAAACGTTAAACTCGTTCAATCTATGTTGAAATTATTCCTGAAGGTTTAAGTTAACTTGTTCACCGAACAAGTTTAACGTTGAGATGAACGTTAAACTCGTTCAACCTATATTGAAATTGTTCATGAAGGTTCATGTTAACTTGTTCACCGAACAAGTTTTACGTTGAGATGAATGTTAAACTCGTTCATCCTACGTTGAAATTGTTCGTGAAGGTTTACATTACCTTGTTCACCGAAAAAGTTTAACATTGAGATGAACATTAAACTCATTAAACCTATTTTGAACTTGTTCATTAAGGTTTACGTTAACTTGAGTTCACGTTAACTTGTTCACCGAACAAGTTTAACGTTGAAATGGACATTAAACTTTTCAACATACGTTGAACTTGATTTTGAAGGTTTACATTAACTTGTTCAACCTACGTTTACGTTAACTTGTTCACCAAACAAGTTTAACGTTGACATGAACGTTAAACGCATTCAACCTACGCTAAAATTGTTCTTGAAGGTTAACGTTAACTTGTTCACCGAACAAGTTTAACGTTTAACCGAACAAGTTTAATATTGAGATGACGATAAACTCGTTCAACCTACGTTGAAATTGTTCATGAAGGATTACGTTAACTTATTCCCCAAACAAGTTTTACGTTGAGAAGAACATTAAACTCGTTCAACCTACGTTAAAATTGTTCGTGAAGGTTTACGTTAACTTGTTCACTGAACAAGTTTAACGTTGAGATGAACATTAAACTCTTTCAACCTACGTTGAAATTGTTCATGAAGGTTCATGTTAACTTGTTCATCTAACAAGTTTTACGTTGAGATGAGCGTTAAACTCGTACAACCTACGCTGAAATTGTTCATGAAGGTTTACGTTAACTTGTTCACCGAACAAGTTTAACGTTGTTAACTATGAGATGAACATTAAACTCGTTCAACCTGTGTTGAACTTGTTCGTGAAGGTTTACGCTAACTTGGGTTTACGTTAACTTGTTCACTGAACAAGTTTAACGTTGAGATAAACGTTAAACTCGTTCAACATACGTTGAACTTGTTCATGAAGGTTTACGTTAACTTGTTCAGCAAACAAGTTTACATTGAGATGAACATTAAACTTGTTCAACCTATGATTACGTTAACTTATTCACCGAACAAGTTTAACGTTGAGATGAACGTTAAACTCGTTGAACCTACGCTGAACTTGTTTTCAATAGTTAACGTTAACTTGTTCACCGAACAAGTTTAACGTTGAGATGATATTTAAACACGTTCAACCTACATTGAACTTGTTTTAAATAGATAACGATAACTTGTTTTCGAACAGGTTTAACGTTCACAATAACGTTAAACTTGTTCAGTTCATATGTTTAAGTTGTTCAACCTATTTAACGTACACTTGTTCACCAAACAAAATTAGCATTCGTTGCAACGTCATACTTGTTCATTATACGTTGAAGTTGTTCAAAATGGTTAACGTTAACTTGTTATCGAATAGGTTTAACGTTTATCTTAACGTTAAATTTGTTTCATCCACACGTTCAAGTTGTTCGTCATATTCAACGTTGATTTGTTCAAGAAACAGGCTTATCGTAGATCTTAACATCGTACTCGTTCATTGTACGTTGAACTTGTTCTTAATGAATTGCGTTAACTTGTTTTTGAACAGGTTTAACGTTCATAATAACGTTTAACTCGTTCTAATAATGTCAAACTCGTTCAATTCAATTTATATTGACATGTTCATCAAACGAGTTTAACGTTCATCTCAACGTTCAACTTGTTTAACCTACCTTCAACTCGTTTTTGAAATTTACTTTTTTTTTTCAATTTTTTATATATTTTTCATGTACTTTTTCAATTTTTTTTTGCTACAATTTTTTTTCAATCATTTTGTAATATAATATATACTTTATTAAATAAATATATAATATACATTAAAAAAATTAATATTTATTTGAGCACGGTTGCTCCATGGGCTAACTTCCACTTTGTTGTTTTTTAATATTCTTTTTTTACATTTTAGAGGGTTTGTACGGTGGCGGCGTTGTACCATAGCTAAGGCCCTCTGTTTTCGGAGTAGTTGTTATATATTACTTATTACTTATTATAGCTCCGGTAACAAATCTAAGTCCAATTTATTTTTATTTTTAAATACTTATTTTCTTATGTTGAAAGTCCTGTTAAGTTTTATAAACGAATCTGTAAAAAATTTGTTCACCGTATAATGTGGATTTGATTTTTATTTTCCCTTCTAAATTAATATTCTTGGGATCCAACCCTTAAGTAATAATTTAAACTGGTTATTAATATCAAGAGTTTTATGTTAGTGTTATTTTATCTTAGAAAACATATGAAAGTCGTTTTTCTTGTTTAGGAATTGTTTCTTTTCAGAATTCCTTATTTAGTTGGTTTTCTTATTCGTGGAAAGTTTTTTTCTTAGGATTTGTTATTTAGGAAAGATTTATTAATAAACTTTCCGTTCCTTTTGGGAAGGTTGAAATGCTAAGAAGGCAATCACAGTAACTTGTTAAGGACAATTCAAAAGATGAATGATGAAATCTAAAATATCAAACATGGTGGTTTTTTGCAAACTAGTTAATTAAACTGGTTAACTAAACTGTATATTTGTTCTAAAAAAAAATAACTATATATTTGTTGCATCTAAAATACCAAGAAACAATCAATTTCATGTTGATGTTGCTTTGGAACCTGCTAGTTCTTCTTATTGGGTGGGTGCAGAGTGCAGACCATGCAGTGCTACGAAATCATCAATGTTGAATTGTGGTTGTGTTCACTCTAAGAACGGCTTTGGATTGAGTTGGTCCGAAACTTGAATTTCATTATTCGATCTAGATAATTTGACGGTTGTTCAGAGCCTATCCGATCATCGTCCGTTAGCTATGGGTTTCTTTCACGTGATTGAAGATATATATAGTATACGTACGATGTTGGCTACATGGTTTTGGAAATGTCATGGTTTCTTTCACCAAGAGAGAGTGGAACACGGTTTGGCTATACATGCTCTGTGTATTCAAAGGAAGATAAATTGTGGGCAGGGACATAACCAGGATTAAACACTAAGGTGGGTTAGTATAATTTTTTTTTTCGATCATTAACATTATGATAAAATTGTATAAATTTAAAATAAAGGTACACCTAATAAGAGTTTGAGTATCGTCATTTTGAGTTTTGGATTTTTTAGTCTTGGAAAGAGATCTTGAATTTGAAGTGTGAACATCATATGTGATATTTGACCTACTTGATGACTCGCCGTCATCTTTTTTATCGAAATAATGGAATAAGTTTCCTTTTTGTATTACAACCTATGTAAATAAAATAAATACAAAATAAGTCATTAAATTCATTCTTATTTTATTACTTCTATAAACGTCAAGAAATCAAAAAATTATTTACATATACAATGTTCTTATATTATAATATTAGTTGATTTATTCGAAATATGCATATATATTGTTAAAAGAAATCTAATCATTACTTACTAAAAATATATAATTTATTTAAATATTAGTTTAGTTTGGTTATAATGGAGCATTCATATTAAATTAAAAAAAAATACTCCTATATTAATATTTACTAACAAATCTAAAAATAAAAGAATAATAAAAAATTTAAAAAAATTAACAAGCATGTATCTAAATTTCAACCAAAATAACAAGAAATTCATTAAACAATAATATTAATTTGTAAATTAAAATTAGAATAAATAACAATTAGATTAATCTTAAAATTTAATTACAAAATAAAATATTTAAATTCACAATATTCATAAAAACATATCTAATTGGATTATTGGAAGATGAATTATTGATGTTATAAAGAAGTTAGACTAAATTTTGGAGAAAGATGAGAGAGAAAAGAATTATTAAAGAAAAGGAAAAAGAAAAAGAAAATGATAGTTGATATATATAGTTCTTTTGGTTCTTGGTTGGTGTATTGCTCATCGTGGCACACGTGAAATCACAAAAGTAGGTGAAAGTCTTTTTTTATCCGTATATAGAAATCGTTGACGCCTATGACATACAATTTCTAGTTCTAGGGGGTTTACAATATCAATCAATTTATTTTAAACAAAACTTTTCAATCTTTTTTTTAAAAAGGCTAGGGCCTGAGTGTGGATTGATTGTTAATTGCATGCCCAGTAATATTATACATCTCAATTGTATTCCAATTAATCATGTTTTATATATTAATAATGTTTTATCTTATTTGTACATGTTATGTGAATCCAATTGACACATCATTGTTAGTATATAAGTTAAAGATTTGAATTGTTTCAAAAAAAAAAAAACAAGTTAAAAGATTTGAATTAAGATACATGTCTAGCATTACTAATCAATTCATTCATCTGCATGTATTAAGAGATTCTTATGAATAATTAATATGGTTTGATTTTTTTCTCAAAAACACTAAGAAGCAATCAATCTCATGTGCCTATGTAACTCTCACATAGACAACATAGCAGACCTGACAATGCATATAACTATAAGAGCTTAATTAATACATTTCTTGTTTTGAAAAAGGATGTTTCTTTTTTAAAAACAAGAAATAAGTGTAAGATTTCCTTTACAATTACCCATTAATTAAAAGATTCTCTGGTAAATTTTATTTTCCCCGGAGAATAAAGGAAAACTTTTGAAGATTTTCCGATTGATTATGGAAGGAAGATTTTCCGATTGATTATGGAATTGATCTTACATTATATATATATATATATAGACACCACTCACTCTGCAGCTACTCTCTCTGTTTTGCAACAAAACGTTCTCATCAATGGCGGAGCCCGTGAAAAACAACAGGTCGAAGATGTTCAACTACAAATACAATATGAGAAAAACAACTCTGATGAAGAAAGCTAACCAGTTGAACAAATTGTGTGATGTGAAAGTGTACATGGTCTGTTTCGGTCCAAACAAGACAGTGGAGATATGGCCGGAGAACAGGTCAGAAGTTTGTGACATAATCAGCAAGTACAAATTAGGTTGTCTCGGTAACAAGGGAAGAGAAAAAAAACACAATCTTGTTGGGTTTCTTGAGGACAAGCAGAAGAAACTTGAAGAAAAATCTAAGAAGAAGATTATGAAGAATCTTATTGGTGGGTGTGTTTATTCGACTTGGGATAAGAGACTCGACCAGTTTTCAGAGGAAGAATTGGTGGGTTTGTACGGTTTCTTGGACTCCAAGTTACAGAATTTGAGGAACAAAATCAACTTGAAGAAGAAGAATCAAGAACTCTTGTTGTGAATTCTCCTCCTGATTGTAATAATAATAATTATTATTATATTGATCATAATCTCAATATGTTCAACAACGTTTACCGGAGCAATCAAATTACACCACCGCAGCCTTTATGGTTCAGTGGTGATCACAACTCGTATAATCAACAATTTTTTTCGGATTCCGACACTCCATGGAAGAGCTGAGAATTTTGGTGTTTACGGCCAAAATTATGGGAATAATTATATGGATAGCAATATGATCAACAATGGTTTTCTTCTTGAAAATACTTATAATATATGTATGGCGGGACAGAGTAGCAATAGCAATATCGATAATTATTTTCGTTTCGATCAACCGATGCTGAATTCTCAAAGGCTCTACTATATTTTTCCGATCGCAATGAGACCGCCATTGCCGATCTCAAATTAGTCAGCTTAGTGAGACCGGTTCAAGTTATATGACTTTAATTCAATATTTGAGAGTAGAGGATGCAATTTTTAATTTGCTCGGTTCTTGTTTTTTTCTTTTTTGTTTATTCTCTTTAGCTTTGATAACCGGTGATTCCAACAAGTCTTTAATATGCTGTTTATTTAAAGTTTAATCTAACAAGGAGGATTTTCCAATTTTGTGAATGAGTATGACGGTATGAGTACTCACAATTATTTTCTTTTTTATTTTATCAGAATATTATTCACAGTTTTATTTGGGTCCTCAAGTGTCTCTCATGTTTTGCACTACTGCAAGGGCTTGGTGCACCCCTACCAATACTAGTTATATCCTGTTATAATCAACAACAATTTAAAACTACTTGAAGAATATTGAATGTTCACAGTATACAAGGTTTTTTTTTTTTTTCTTTTCTGAAGCTAACTATACAAGGATCTTATATACGATGTTTATTGTCTAATATATATATAAAAGGATACATTTTTTAAAACATACTTTTGACTGACACGGTTTTTTTGTTTCATCATCATACGAGAGTACGAGACTATGAATGTTATTCATATCTTTAACCTCAATTTTTAGACATGGGTTCTTGTGATACTGAATACAAGGTTAACACTTAACATGCTGTGTTTTATTTGGACTCATTAATACATGTTTACTCGTAGCCGGTCCTGGCTTTTTAGAGACTTTGGGTAAAATTTAAAAAATTGGTATCTTGTGAGGGGTTGAACATACAAGGTACACAATACATGACTAAAAAAAGAATTTCGAAATTAAATCAAAAAAGGAAAAAAAAACTTTAATTACTTAGATACGTAATCTTAATTCAGATAATTTGACCATTTGTTATTATTATTATTATTATTATTATTATTATTATTATTATTAATGATTGGGCTTTTAAAAAAATACATTTGGGGTCTTTTTTATCAGAAATAAAATCATACAATTCAATACTAAAAATATATAAATTGCGCCCCTTTTTGTGCCCTTTTTTCTTGGACCCTGGGAGGACGTCCATACTGGCTCCCCCTCAGGGCCGGCTCTGTATTTACTGAATAATTATTGGGAACAATATCATATATGTTTCAAAGGTGTCTCAATAACTAAGTGATCATATATAACACTTACACATGACCACAGCAGTGGCACACAATTTATATATAGAATCTGCATTAAGAGCCCAAATTAGTAGGAGATTATTATACTTTAATGCTCTTAAAAATGAAGAGGAAAGAAGCAGCTATAGTCCCACATTGCCTGCATAAAGAAGAAACCCTCAATCAAGATATACATATAAGAAATGTAGCTGTTGGCCCACATTCGTCGTGGAGCCGTGTGGTGAGGACAAGGTGAACTATTCTTTCGCCATTTACTAAAAAATACCGTGTGCTCGCCACTTTAATCGGCATACCTCTATTTTTGGAAGAGCTGTATTGTTTTCTTCATGGAGCCGTGTGGTGAGGACAAGGTGAACTATTCTTTCACCTTTTACTAAAAAATACCGTGTGCTCGCCATTTTAAACGGCATACCTCTATTTTTGGAAAAGCTGTACTGTTTTCTAACAATTCTAAGGGAAATCTTTTGTTATAAACTACGTTCTCATTGGAGATGCATATTTAGGGAACGAGAATGGATATAGGGGATATGCATCTCTAGTATAAAATTCCCAAAATGGGAATGGGGATGCGGGAAATTGGGACCCTGGAAAAACATATGCATCTCTAGTTCTCGTACTATAGTATTCACATCTATTGTTTTTTATCTCAATATTGAGAATTTTAAGGGGAACCAGACTATTGAAAATGGACAAGAAGAATTAATTATTTTCAACTATAAAAAATGATTCATTAATATTTTTTTTACATCTAAAACTTATCAAATGGAATTTTGTTTTGTTTTTTTATAGCGACAATTAGGGCTGGGCTCAGTCCGGTTTGGTTCGGTTTTGACTAGACTGAATTGAACTAAAAATTTCGTTCTTTTAGAAAATAGGACCAGTTTGGGCCATTCTTTTTTTTTTTTTTCAGACTAGACCAATCCAAATTATATTTATTCAGTTCGGTTTGGTTTGGTCTGACAGTTTGTGACTTGAAATCCAAATGCTTGACCATTTAAAAAATATATAATTATATATGGCATGATAAAGTAAGTGATTCATGTATGAAATATAAACTAAGGTGTATAAAATAATAAAATATATTTAAATATGATATTTAAAATTCAAACAAAACCACCTTGTGCTGAACCAATAAAATAATACTCTATCTTCAAAAAATAAATAAAGTAATACACTTAAAACTAAACAATGGAGGCTTAAAGACTATTATATGGTCAAGACAATCTGTGAGCATTATTCAAAAGTTTGAGCATAAAATTTCAAAATCCAAATTACCTAAAAGCTTTGAGGTTCGTTCTAATTGGAAGAGAAAAACAAACACAACTAATAAATAATATAAGTAAATGATAAATTAGGATTTTTGACTTTACCTTTTATTTTAATTTTTATTAAAAGTTTTGGGTTTGACATGTAATACAGTAATAAGTAATAGTAATTGCTAAAAGTATTCGGTTTACGGTTCGGTCCGGGTTTAATATGCTTAGACTGGATCAAACCATACGGTTTTATTATAATAAAACCATACTGTTTTTTATTTAAAGTAAGAAACCAGACCAAACCAAACGGTTTGGTATGATTTGGTCCGGTTTATGGTTTATGGGTTTTTTTGTCCACCCCTAGCGACAATTATATGTCTCGTCAAAGATATTTCAAAACTTCAATATTGGGATTAGTTATAAGTTCAAATTTGATACAAATTTATAATTTTTGGGAATTTGTTGGAATGTGTTCTTATCTATGTTTTTTTTTTCATATCACCCCCAGTAAGTGATTGTCTAAATGTAGTTGTAACTAATTTTTTAAGGGATTTTGGTCTATTATTAGGAATGTTAGCATTATAACAAATCTGAAATGACCTATCAGAATTACATTGAACTCACTGATTCTATAAAAATCCACTCATCAAAAGCAGTTATACGTCTAGCTTTATTGGGTTGGGTCATAATGGATTGTGTCATTAAAACCCAAAAAACAATAAGTCGGGTTTGGCTTATCTCTCAAAACCCATGACCAATCCATTAAGTTTAATAAATTTATTATAATTATCTAACATCCAATTTGAATCTACAAAATAAAACTCTACATTTCCTAAATTGATTACTAAAAAAGTTTGAAGATCCTAAAA
Organism: Dipteronia dyeriana; assembly: GCA_032871835.1. NCBI lineage: Eukaryota > Viridiplantae > Streptophyta > Magnoliopsida > Sapindales > Sapindaceae > Dipteronia > Dipteronia dyeriana. The sequence goes on along the minus strand of CM065301.1, from coordinate 18,304,863 downwards.
TTTCCGGAATTGATTAACAAAAAGGTTTAGAAACCCTAAAATTTCTTAAATTCATTATAAAAAAGTTTGTAAAACCTAAACAACTAAAAAAAATAGCATATGCCGCAAACCTCTATTTTTGGGGCTTGCTATGGTACGAGCCATAGTCTTATGTTGTACCGTACAACATACAAACAAAGGGATTTAAAAAAAAAGTGGATTTTAATTATTGTTAACCTATTGCACTGGTTACCACCCAAATAAACAAAAGAACAAAATCCCTCTCCTCTAATTAGTTGCTCCAGTTTTTTTTTTTCATGATCAGTATCTATATCCCTCTTCCTGTTGTCCATCACTTTTGATCTCTCAAGAACTGTTTTTCAACGACGGTCGATACCTCTTCTGCATCTCCATCTCTTTCGTTACCGCTGTCGATGTCTCTTCTCCAGCTGTCTCAGCGGCGCTGTCGAGACCTCTTCTTTAAGTGAGTGATTCTCGTTCTGGAGCCCTCTTCTCTTGCATTTGTAGCATCCGAATCATCTCTAAAATCGGTTCGGTGGGTCAAGTCGTAGGTAAGGTTCTTTTGTTTGAAGATTAGGGTTTTGTATCATGTGTATATTTAGATTTGTAATTGCTAAGGTTAGGTATATCTGTCAAGATAAGATTAGGGTTTATTAATGGCCTCTCTAATAATTTCCCTCTCTATGATGTCATCAATGAATTTAAATAATTTTGGTTTAGGTGTTATTTAAAATGTTTGTTTAGAGTGTAGAAAACGTATATTGGAATTTTGTTCATAGAATGTGATATAAACATGTGAAGCTTTAGAATGCATATAAATATTTCAGGATTTGATGTTTTATTGATATATATACACACACACAAACATACATATAAGATGGAATTAGAATTGAAATAAATAGATGTGCTTGGGTATAAATACGGTGGCGGATTTGCAAATGCTTATATTCCACGATATATATATATATATATATTTGTAAAAATTTAAAATTAGAGTTAGGGTTATAATTTTAATAGGGTTTATAGGTAGGAATTTGAGTTTGATGTTAGGGTTTTTTATAGTTATAAAGCATCTAATTTGAAATATGAATTCAACAGAAGTTGTTTATATTTTTTGTTGATATAAGTTGAACTATAATAGAATTGACAACATAATCTTTGTTTGATGGTAAGGAATTTACAACCACATCAACAATATATTGAAAAGATTCTTGGAAATTGGAAGTTTAAGGTTATTTATCTAAAGTTAATTGTATATTTTCATGTATTTCCGCTAAATCCATATGCAAGAGGGGATTTGTAAATACAGCGATTATTCTGAAACTCTTGTTTTTTTTTTTTTGTAAATATAGGTTATTTTGGTGGCAGTGTTAGAGGTGTGCTTCCAAAAAACTGCCGTGATAAGGTATTATTCCTAGGAGTTTGTAGTTATTATTGGTTCTAGGTTAAGGAGTTATTGTAGTTAGGTTTTGTGTTTTGAATTTATTTATGCCGAATGGTGGAGTAGGATCTGGCTCATTCTGTAATGGACCAACTAGTATGTTGTGTGATTGTGTTACGGTGCAATTATGGATATTTGGTCTTTAGCATATTGCTTTGTTAGCAATCTTTTTATTTTGTCTAAATTTTATGCGAATTAGATTCAGGTGTAATTCTTATTGTTGGATATCTTAATATTTCAACAATGTTTAGAATAAATTATGCTAACAGCTTTAATTAAGTGAATAGAGACTTATTTAACATTGTATATCCACAATTGTTAAATGGTTTATTGGATATGTTGTATGGGCCATAGTTATTAGAAATTCTATAAGCAATACACATGTTACAATGTTAATAGAGTAGAGAGTACCAATTGCATTAGTAATAAAACTTGTAATATATGGTGGAAAAAGCACAAAGTAGGAGTTATGTTGGCAACCCAAATGGTTGGTACAATAGTTAGGTTGGTACAATAGTTATGTGCAGTTCACTTAATCATAAATCTCTCTACCAGTCACCTTTGACATTAATATAATTCCCATAGATGTCAAATAATCTTCTAATGCAATAGGTTATTGTTTTATTATGCTCCAAAACGTTACGAATTTAATAAAGTGGTACAGTTTACATCTTCAGTTATGAAGTTATGATGGTTTGAGTGATTGCACGAACATTAAGTTGTCTGATGAAGCTATTTTATTAAATTTAATTATGTTTTTTTCACAAAGTTCATAGGCTGGAATACCGAGATTTGCTCATACCCGGAATGGTGCTGGTAGAGTACACTTGTGAGTCAACACTGTTTACTGATTGTCTAATTGTTCCGCTTATGTTAATCATTCTACTTAATATTTTGTCTGGTACATTATTCCCTATATATTGTCATTTTCCTTTATACTATATGTTTTAGAGGTACCTGTTGGTCCCTTCATTTTAAAAGTTCTTTGAATCTTAAGTTATCTTATTGTTGTATATTTTGTAATGGTTAGACAGTATATCGCCTGGAATACTCAGACTTACTCATACCCGGAATGGTGCCGGTAGAGTACATATGTGAGACAACACCACGTATTGACTGTCTATTTGTTTGTTTTATGCTTTTCAGTATCCTAGAAATGTTGTCATGTACGTTCTACTTTATATTTTAGAGCTATCTCTTGGTAGCCGCATTTTGTAAGTGTATATTCTTTATTGGTGACACGGTCATGAATACTCAGACTTACTTATTCCCAGGATGCTGCCGATAGAGTACAATTGTGAGATAACGCCACGTTATGAATTTATCTTTCTTCCTTTTATGCTTTTCAATTTTCTAGATTTGTTGTCCTGTATATTTTACAGTATGCCTATGTTACAGCTACCTCTTGGTAGCTGCATCTTGGATGTAATACATATTAGGATGTGGGTATTTGAGTTTAAGCAGATAAAGAGACTTATTCCGTGCTGAAAAGTCAAGATAGTGGGATAGAAGAAGAGGAACCTTCGATCCTAGGTACTTTACATTACATCACACGACATAATATTAAAAGTTTAATTGAGTTCTACTCTATTTTGCATGATATGAAGCATAACTTTACGTCGTCAGACAAACAAAATGTAATTTCGTTGAAGAATGCATTATATATTATCCAGCATGAAACACATAAATTAATCAATTTATATATAAAATTAACTGTCTCATCCATATGTTTCATTCAACATTTTTGACCATTTATGTAGGGAATGAAAATGGTTAAAAGAAGGAAACCGGAACAGAACAATGGTGAGGCTCATAAAACGACCACGACCACCATCTCAAAACCAAAGATTGGGAACATGGGATGGGTTAAATATTTGTGAGTATTAATTATCATATGGAGCACTTTTGTGTTGTATCTACTTATTGGGCATGTAAACTAAACAATAGGTTTTTACTTTTACAGTAAACTGGAATGCAAAAAGAAAGATGCTAACGGAAAGACAAATGTTAGATTATTTTACAACAACTAAAACCATTTTTTTTCCATTTTAATATGATGACCATCATTCAAATAATCGGTGATGTTATGTTTGTGCAGTCACGAATTGAAATTGGGAATACGTGATGTTTATTACCACTAGAAGAGAAGATCCAATATGGTTTATATGATGCCGTTGACACCGATGGCCGAAATGTGACAACTGAGGAAGCTCAGCACCGTGACTTTCTCGACAAGTCCAACTTGCCTCTACCAGATGAAGAAATACCAGGCATAGATTTACTAGGCTTTGACTAAACCATATCCACAAGGTGTACTACTTCTCGGTGGACCCATATTGCAAAGAATATTTCCGAAGAGCAAAAGAGATTGTTCAGGCACACGGCTTTGGAAACTTGCTCGCCCTTAATTGTGGATGTTTACACCTTAGGATCTGTCGGTGGCTTGTTGATAACTTGGACACAACAACTTGTTCAATTCACATCCACAGCCGGAGGTTTGCAATGATCTCTAATCTGTTTGGTCGAGTTTTATGGATTTCCGACCAAGGAGATCAGATCTCTATATCCGGAGATGTCCCTGACAAAGTTTTTTAGGAATCAAAGATTCCCATTACATCTCGTGGCATCTATTTGAAAGACATAGAACAATGGCTGGAAGAGATGACCACGACTGAGGATGAATTCAAGGTGACGTTGTGTTTATTCTTGTTGGGTACCATACCGTCTCCTTCAGCAACCGATTATGTTTAGGCAGGCTACTTGATCCTGTTGACAGATGTTGGAAGTATTTCTAGGAAAAACTGGTCTAGTTGGTGCTTTACCTCACTATATGAAGGGATTCAGAAGTTTCATATGAATCGGTATCAGATGAAGACATCTTGTATTTCCGGTTGTGTGTTGTTTCTTTAGGTAACCAAAATAACATTTTTCGTTATTACTATCTTCTATGAAATATGACAATATAATGTAATATTAAACTTATTCGTAACCTTGTTTCTTGGATGTAGTTGTTTTACTTACACACACTACGATGGGAGCCTTCCTTGGTGGTAGTGGCAGACCTAGAAATTTTGATCAGGTAGGACATTTGAATAAAATTAAAATCAGAATTATATGAAAAAACACTGAAAAATTAAGATGATAGTAAAATAGATTTTTAGATAAAATAACATAAATAGAACACCTAGAATTAAATAATCTTACATTAAAAAAAACAAGAAAAATATTTAAAAATAAATGATAATAAGAAAAACAACATAAATATTTTTTTAAAAATTAAAAGAATAAATTATAGTATAATTTTATAATAAAAAACTTTGTTTTGCATTTATAATGAATTCAAATTAAATTTATACAAAAATAATTTATTAATAATTGTTTCTAGACATGTTTTTTTTTATTCTTCAACTTATTGGTAAATTATTGATTTATTGATTCTTGATAAATTAAAACTATAAAATAAAGAAAAATACTAAGGATATAATAAAATGAATCATAGTAATAGATTGACTTTTTTAATCCAAAAAAGTAAAATCTGAGATTTTAGGGTTTATTGATCAGATGTGTTACGTATGTCAAATTAAAACTATTAGAAATAATAAAAGTCTAAAATAATAATATATGTTTTAATGTAAAATAAAATTGAATTTAAGTAAACACAAATTAATGGTAGTTAAGAATTTGACAATAACGGAATAGAGAAAATGAATCGGAAAAAATGGTAAAATAAATAAGACAAAAAAAAAATGAGAAAATGAATTGAAAAAGATGGTCAAATAAATAAAACATAAAAAAATTAAAACATAAAATTGAATTAAAGAAGTACCTATATGGGACTAGAACCAATCACCTTTAGTTTAAAAAGAACCAATCACCCTTAGTTTAAAAAAATAGATCCACTACCAACTATACTAACATCAGTTAGATGTTAAAAATTCTTAATAAATATGTATATATATAATGTACAAAATCAATTTTTTTTTTTAAAATAATGAGATAGGGCACGGGCCCTACCTGGGCTATACGTGGGTTCGTCCCTACCTGGTGGATAAAGCACTATTATGTGGCAACATAAGCATACAAAACCAACTCAAATGCGACCATGTGGCAACGTATGCATAAGTCGCCTCTTGGTCGCCTATGTTCTAGCCATTCATTATGTTACCTGTCTATTCTCAATTGGCCAATCAAGTTCTGAGGAATATGAAACTTGTTAAACATAAAACCTATTTTATCGAAATCACCCCTAAATATGCTGTTTAAAGAAGCATATGTGTCGGGTACAGACTTAGAAGTTTAGTTAGTTATATTACGTCGGTATGTTCATGGAACTTTTGGGTCACTTGTTCATTAGGTTTATATAAACGTTAAATGTTACCGAATATGTTTTAGGTTAAACTTGTACAATCTACGATCAACTATAAGACCTATAATTGAAACATTGACTTGTCCAATTATAGGTCTTATACATTTACAAATCACTAATCATGTTTCCAAATTAGCATAATCGGGAGAAATTAAGGGTCTATGAATACATTTGAAAGATTAAAAATAACCTAATCTGTGTCTGAATTTATTTATTACAAATCATTTAAATTACTGCAACACATAATTTCTTTATAATTAATTTTTTTACCAAGTATTTAGGCAAACTAGTTTAATGTTGAGACAAACGTTAAACTCGTCAAGGCTTATGTTGAACTTGGTCGTGAAGGTTTACGTTAACTTGTTCACCGAACACGTTTAACGTTGAGATGGAGGTTAAACTCGTTCAACCTACGTTGAACTTGTTCATGAAGGTTTATGCTAACTTATTCAAACTCGTTCAACCTACATTGAAATTTTTTATGAAGGTTCACGTTAACTTGTTTACCGAACAAGTTTTACTTTGAGATAACGTTAAACTCGTTCAACCTACATTGAAATTGTTCATGAAGGTTCACATTAACTTGTTCATTGAACAAGTTTAACATTGAGATGAACGTTGACGGACACGTCGTTGCAGTGTCATCAAAATATGAACATTTAAGTTCGGTCTCGCAAGCGTACGAGTCACAAAGACTAGCACAGTGGCAAACAATGATCATTCCACAGGGAGGTGAGATTCACCGACCTTCTCTTATTCTAGTTATTATTACAACACTTCGAGCAGACTCGTGTGTTGCATTTGCAAAAGAATATGTTGAAAAGTAAATGCTAAACTAATCTAACAAACTACATAAACAAACAATATGTACAATGATAGGAAGAAATGGGGTGATATGGAATGTAAATGGTTACACTAAGCAAATGACTCCACCATAGCAATCACACAATTTCATACAACATGGATAGTCAATGATGAATGTCGTGCTCACTTAATCCTCACCAATTGCCCTCACTCCAGCGACAATCAACTATACCAAAATGCACCAACAACCTATCTCTCAATGGTTACCCGAACTGAACTCGGTTCTTTAAGAACAATGAGACACATGTAGCGACAATACGTGCAAAACCGTGCACAGTCTCTACACGTAGTGACCAATCTACTAAATGCACGTTGAGTGCTTCACCTCTCGATCCATCACCTACAACCTAGGTTCAATGAAGGGGTGGCTAACCACTCATGGCTTTAAGCATTTCGAAAGGTCACTCAACCAATAACAAGCATATGCAACGAAATAGGAAAAAATACTAACTTTATATCAAATTTCTAATGAATGAAAGTACACATCGAAAAAGAGACAAGGAAAAAAATACATAATAGATAGAAAGGAGACCCCTCATCCGTAACCGGGAATTGAACACTGGGTCTTCTCAGGTGTCAATCCGAGATGTCCTCACCACTGGACGACTATGGTGTTGTCCAACCTCTTGAATGCACAACCCTCTCAACAAGAGAAAGCTCTCTCTTAATCTCTCTAGACTCCCTAAGATGGATGCATACGAATGGAAAATATGCTCACCTAACATTAATGTTCATCAATGCAATTGCTAAGACATTGAGTACATTCAATATGAATTAATGGTTCATCCTCTTGATTTGAGATTTATCCCTAAACCAATTCACCACCCAATCCGGCCAAGAAAGGACAATTGTGTCCTAAAAGGACCCATTAAGTGCAAGGAAATGAACCAAAAACCAATTTAGAACCTAAATGTATGAACTAGCATTTTTCACTCTTTGGGGGAAAAAATCCCCAATCACTCAAATCATCAATACATGGCATTTTGGTCATCCATTAACATATGAACAATCATGGGAAGCTAAATTAATCTACTCCTATATTAAATTACTCAACTCCTAATCCCAATCATGCATACATATCAATTTCAAGCCATACATATCATCATAATAAGAGCATTAAAACATATAATTCAAAGAGCAAAACAAAACCCAAATGAATTTAAGTACAAAAATACATATATAGCACATGTGAAAGGTTTACAAATTTCCAATTCGGAGTTACACATTAAAGAAACGAAAATACGAGAAAAATGAGTAAAAATGAGCAAACCTTTAAAGACAACCCCTCAAAAGATGCTCAAAATCTTTCCTAGCTCGGTTTTGGTCCTAAGACCACTCCTATTTCCTTGAAATTGGTTCTAAAATGGTTGGAGGAAGTATAAAATGGTGGTATGGAGGTGTATGGTGAGCTCCCATGGAGGAAAAACCTCCATGGGAGCTTGAATCACTCACTTATTTGGTAAAGAAGATGGAAGAGATGAAGAAGATGAAGAGAGGTTCGGTTTTGGGGTGTTGTGGCTGTGTTCTCTCTTGAGAGGTGAGAAAATGGGGGTATATATAGTGTACACGAATCGGGGCATGAAAGGGCAAGATTGCCCCTCAATTTCGGCCAAAAACTGCCTCTAGGACGAGCTAGAATCATGTTTCAGCATTTCCAGCTTCGCGCACCGTTACGGAAACGATCATAACTTCCTCTAGAAAACCCGGAATCACAATCTATCAACTGTGTTGGAAAGTAGACATCTGGGGCTTTCCGAAAAGTGGTAATGGAAAATATAGTAAAATCTGAGGAGGAAGATATGGTCCCCGAAATATAGTTGTTCTGCAAGACCAATTTTCATTTCAGCCCATCTACCCTCCAAAACTCTTCAATTAAGCTCAAATACCTTCCGTAGGGAACATGTACCTACACAAGGCTCACAAACACATTAAATACCAAAATATACTCGAAAAAGAGAACAAAACTAGGTAATGGGGACATCAAATAGGTATATAAATCGTTCCGATCAAACGTTAAACTCGTTCAACCTACGTTGAAATTGTTCGTGAAGGTTTACCTTAACTTATTCACCGAATAAGTTTAACGTTAAGATGAACGTTAAACTTGTTCAACCTACGTTGAAATTGTTCATGAAGGTTCACGTTAACTTGTTCACCGAACAAGTTTTACGTTGAGATGAACGATAAACTCGTTCAACCTACGTTGAAATTGTTCGTGAATGTTTACGGTAACTTGTTAACTGAACAAGTTTAACGTTGAGATGAACGTTAAACTCGTTTATCCTATGTTGAAATTGTTCGTGAAGGTTCATGTTAACTTGCTCACCGAACAAGTTTTACGTTGAGATGAATGTTAAACTCGTTCATCCTATGTTGAAATTTTTCTTGAAGGTTTACGTTACCTTGTTCACCGAACAAGTTTAACGTTGAGATAAACATTAAACTAGTTCAACCTACATTGAACTTGTTCGTGAAGGTTTACGTTAACTTGGGTTTACGTTAACTTGTTCACCGAACAAGTTTAACATTGAAATGGACATTAAACTCGTTCAACATACGTTGAACTTGTTCGTGAAGGTTTACGTTAACTTATTCAACAAACAAGTTTAAAGTTCATGAACGTTAAACTTGTTCAACCTACGTTTACGTTAACTTGTTCACTGAACAAGTTTAACGTTGAGATGAACATTAAACTCATTCAACTTACGCTAAAATTGTTCATGAATGTTTACGTTAACTTTTTCACCGAACAAGTTTAACATTGAGATGAACGTTAAACTCGTTCAACCTACGTTGAAATTGTTCACGAAGGTTCACGTTAACTTGTTCACCGAACAAGTTTTACTTTGAGATGAACGTTAAACTCGTTCAATTTACGTTGAAATTGTTCGTGAAGGTTTACGTTAACTTGTTCACTGAACAAGTTTAACATTGAGATGAACATTAAACTCGTTCAACCTACGTTGATATTGTTCGTGAAGGTTCATGTTAATTTGTTCACCAAATAAGTTTTACGTTGAGATGAACGTTAAACTCGCTCAACCTACGTTGAAATTGTTCGTGAAGGTTTACATTAACTTGTTCACGAAATAAGTTTAACGTTGAGATAAATATTAAACTTGTCAACCTATGTTGAACTTGTTCATAAAGGTTTACGTTAACTTGGGTTTACGTTAACTTGTTCACCTAACAAGTTTAACATACGTTGAACTTGTTCACAAAACAAGTTTACTTTGAGATGAACATTAAACTTGTTCAACCTACGTTTACGTTAACTTGTTCACCGAACAAGTTTAACGTTGAGATGAACGTTAAACTCGTTGAACCTACGCTGAACTTGTTTTCAATAGTTAACGTTAACTTGTTCACCGAACAAGTTTAACGTTGAGATGAACATTAAAAATGTTCAACCTACATTGAACTTGTTTTCAATAGTTAACGATAACTTGTTTTCGAACATGTTTAATATTCACAATAACGTTAAACTTGTTCAGTTCACACCTTAAGTTGTTCAACCTACTTAACGTACACTTGTTCACCAAACAAATTTAGCGTTCGTTTCAACGTCATACTTGTTCATTATACGTTGAAGTTGTTCAAAATGGTTAACGTTAACTTGTTATCGATCAGGTTTAATGTTTATCTTAACGTTAAATTTGTTTCATCCACACGTTCAAGTTGTTCATCATATTCAATGTTGATTTGTTCAAGAAACAGGTTTATCGTAGATCTTAACGTCGTACTCGTTCATTGTACGTTGAACTTGTTCTTAATGAATTACGTTAACTTGTTTTTGAACATGTTTAACGTTCATAATAACGTTTAACTCGTTCTAATAATGTCAAACTTGTTCAATTCAATTTACATTGACATGTTCATTAAACGAGTTTAACGTTCATCTCAACGTTCAACTTGTTCAACCTACCTTCAACTCGTTCTTGAAATTTACTGTTTTTTTCAAATTTTTAATATATTTTTCATATACTTTTTCAATTTTTTTTGGCTACAATATATATTTTTTCAATTATTTTGTAATACAATCTTTTTTTATTAAATAAATATATAATATACAATAAATTTTTTAATATTTATTGGAGCATGGTTGCTCCATGGGCTATCTTTCAATTTGTTGTTTTTTAATATTTTTTTTTTTACATTTTAGAGAGTTTGTACGGTACAACATACATGGCTTGCGTTGTACCACAGCTAAGGCCCTCTGTTTTCGGAGTAGTTGTTATATATTACTTATTACTTATTATAGCTCCTGTAACAAGTCTATGTCCAATTTATTTTTATTTTTAAATACTTATTTGCTTATGTTGAAAGTAAGGTTAAGTTATATAAACGAATCTGTAAAAAAATTGTTCACAGTATAATGTGGATTTGGTTTTGATTTTCCCTTCTAAATTAATATTCTTGGGACCCAACCCTTAAGTAATAATTTGAACGGGTTAGTAATATCGAGAGTTTTATCTTAGTGTTATTTTATCTTAGAAAACGTATGAAAGTCGTTTTTCTTGTTTAGGAATTGTTTCTTTTCAGAATTCTTTATTTAGTTGGTTTTCTTCTTCGAGGGAAGTTTTTTTTTTTTTTTTTTTAGGATTTGTTATTTAGGAAAGATTTATTAAGAAACTTTCCGTTCCTTTTGGGAAGGTTGAAATGCTAAGAAGGTAATCACAGTAACTTCTTAAGGACAATTCAAAAGATGAATGATGAAATCTAAAATATCAAACATGGTAGTTTTTTCCAAACTAGTTAATTAAAATGGTTTACTAAACTGTATATTTGTTCTAAAAAAAACTATATATTTGTTGCATCTAAAATACCTAGAAGCAATCAATTTCATGTTGATGTCGCTTTGGATGCTGTTAGTTCTTCTGTTTGGGTGGGTGCAGAGTGCAGACCGTGCAGTGTTACGAAATCTTCAATGTTGAATTGTGGTTATGTTCACTTTAAGAACGGCTTTGGATCGAGTTGGTTCGAAACTTGAATTTCATTATTCGATCTAGATAATTTGACGGTTGTTCAGAGCCTATCCGATCATCGTCCATTAGCTATGGGTTGTTTTCACGTGATTGAAGATATATACAGTATACGTACGATGTTGGCTACCTGGTTTTGGAAGGTCTTCGTTTCTTTCACCAAGAGAGAGTGGAACACCATTTGGCTATACATGCTCTGTGTATTCAGAGGAAGATAAAGTGTGAAGAGGGACATAACCAGGATTAAACACTAGGGTGGGTTAGAATAATTTTTTTTCCGATCATTAACATTATGATAAAATTGTATAAATTAAAAATTAAGGTACGCCCAATTAAGAGTTTGAGTATCGTCATTTTGAGTTTTAGATCTTTTAGTCTTAGAAAGAGATCTTGAATTTGAAGTTTGAACATCATATGTGGTATTTGACATACTTGATGACTCACCGTCATCTTTTTTATCGAAATAATGGGATAAGTTTCTTTTTTGTATTACAGCCTATGTAAATAAATAAAAAATATAAAATAAGTCATTAAATTCATTCTTATTTTATTACTTCTATAAACGTCAAGAAATCAAAAAATTATTTTCATATACAATGTTTTTATATTATGATATTAGTTGATTTATTCAAAATATACAGATGTAATGTTAAAAGAAATCTAATTCATTAAATTCTAAAAAAATTATCAGTTTAGTTTAGTTATAATGGAGCATTCATATTAAATTAAAAAAATATACACCTATATTACTATTTACTTACAAATATAAAAATAAGAATACTTAAAAAATTAAAAAAATTAACAAGCATGTATCTAAATTTCAACATAAATAACAAGAAATTCATTAAACAATAATATTAATTTGTAAATTAAAATTAGAATAAATAATAATTAGATTAATCTTATAACTTAATTACAAAATAAAATATTTAAATTCACAATATTCATAAAAACATATCTAATTGGATTATTGGAAGATGAATTATTAATGTTATAAAGAAGTTAGACTAAATTTTGGAGAAAGATGAGAGAGAAAAGAATTATTAAAGAAAAAGAAAAAGAAAAAAAAAATGATATTTAATATATATAGTTCTGTTGGTTCTTAGTTGGTGTGTTGCTCATCGTGACACGTGAAAACATAAAAGTAGGTGAAAGTTTTTTCTTATTAGTATATAAAATTCGTTAACGCCTATGACATACAATTTCTAGTTTTTTGCAGTTTACAATATCAATCATTTTTTTTTTTAACAAAACTTTTCAATTTTTTTTTTTAAAAGGCTAGGGCTGTCTTGAGCCCACCCTCACCAAGCCCACAGTCCGTCCCTGAGTGTGGATTGATTGTTAATTGCATGTCAGTAATATTATACATCTCAATTGTATTCCAATTAATCATGTTTTATACATTAACATTGTTTTATTTATTTGCACGTCATGTGAATCCAATCGACACATCATTGTTAGTATACAAGTTAAAGATTTGAATTGTTTCAAAAAAAAAAAAAACAAGTTAAAGATTTGAATTGAGATATATGTCTAGAATTACTAATCAATTCATTCTCCTGCATGTGTTAAGAGATTCTCATAAATAATCAATTTCATGTGCCTGTGTAACTCCCAAATAGACAAAGACCTGACAATGCATACAACTATAAGAGCTTAATTAATACATTTCTTGTTTTGAAAAAGGATGTTTCCTTTCTAAAAACAAGAAATAAGTGTGAGATTTCCTTTAAAAATACCCAGTAATTAAAAGATTCTCTAGTAAATTTTATTTTCCCTGGAGAATAAAGGAAATCTTTTGAAGATTTTCCGATTGATTATGGAATTGATCGTACATTACATATATATAGACACTAATCACTCTACAGCTACTCTCACGGTTTTGCAACAAAACATTCTCATCAATGGCGGAGCCTATGAAAAACAACAGGTCGAAGATGTTCAACTACAGATACAATAGGAGAAAAACAACTCTGATGAAGAAAGCTAACCAGTTGAGCAAATTGTGTGGTGTGACAGTGTGCATGGTTTGTTTCGGTCCAGACAAGACAGTGGAGATGTGGCCGGAGAACAGGTTAGAAGTTTGTGACATAATCAGCAAGTACAAATTAGGTTGTCTCGGTAACAAGGGAAGAGGAAAAAAAAAAAAATCTTGTTGGGTTTCTTGAGAACAAGCAGAAGAAACTTGAAGAAAAATATAAGAAGAAGATTATGAAGAATCTTGTTGGTGGGTGTGTTTATTCGACTAGTGATAAGAGATTGGACCGGTTTTCAGAGGAAGAATTGCTGGGTTTGTACGGTTGCTTGGACTCCAAGTTACAGAATTAGAGGTACAAAATAACTTGAAGAAGAAGAATCAAGAACTCTTGTTGTGAATTCTCCTCCTGATTGTAATAATAATTATTATTATATTGATCATAATCTCAATATGTTCAACAACGTTTACCGGAGCAATCAAATTACACCACCATGGCCTCTATGGTTCAATTGTGATCACAGCTCGTATAATCAACAAGTTTTTTCGGGTTCCTACAGTCTTCTTAGAAGAGCCGAGAATTTTGGTGTTTACAGCCAAAATTATGGGAATAATTATATGGGTAGCAATATGATCAACAATGGTTTTCTTCTTGACAATACTTATATGGGTTTGGAGGAACAGAGTAGCAATAACAATATCGATAATTATTTTCCTTTCGATCAACCGATGTTGAATTCTCAAGGGCTCTACGATATTTTTCCGATCGCGATGAGACCACCATTGCCGATCTCAAATCAGTCGGCTTAGTGAGGCCGGTTCAAGTTATCTTACTTTAAATTCAAGATATGAGAGTAGAGGATGCAATTGTTAATTTGCTCGGTTCTTGTTTTTTTCTTTTTTGTTTATTCTCTTTAGCTTTGATAACCGGTGATTCCAACAAGTCTTTAATAAGCTGTTCATTTAAAGTTTAATCTATCAAGGAAGATTTTCCAATTTTGTGAATGAGTATGACTGTATGAGTACTCACAATTCTTTTCTTTTTTATTTTATCAGAATATTATTCACAATTTTATTTTGGTCTTCAAGTGTCTCTCATGTTTTGCACTACTGCAAAGGCTTGGTGCACCCCTAGCAATACTAGTTAAATCCTGTTATAATCAACTGCAATTTAAAACTACTTGAAGGATATTGAACGTTTACGGTATATGAAATGATGCTAACAGTATATATACAACTATACAATGTTTTTTTTTTTTTTTCTGAAGCTAACTATACAAGGATCTTATATACGAAGTTTATTGTCAATATATATATAAGGATAAATTTTTTAAAACTTAGTTTTGATTGACACGGCTTTCTTGTTTCATTATCATACGAGGCTATGAATGTTATTCGTAGCTTTACACCCTCAATTTTTAGACATTGGTTCTTGTGATACTGAATACAAGGTTAACACTTAACATGATGTGTTTTACTAGGACTCATTAATACATGTTTACTGAATAATTATTGGGAACAATATCATATAGGTTTCAAAGTTGTCTTGATAACCAATATCATCTCCAAACTTAGTACCAATCTCCAAAATAGTGTAAGATTTCTCTCAAACCCAGCACAAATCTTCACCCTACTTTGTGTATTCTTGATTTCCAGTCCCAGAAGTAGTGCAATCTTGTGAGATTGTGCTACTTTACTGGCTGATATCTTTTTTTTTGTTTTTTTCCCTACATTTTGTAGATTTTACATTTTTAGCAATTTCTTTAATACTTTTACGATTTGATCCCTAATCTTATAAAATTGTTTAATTACAGTTTTATCCTATTAAAAGAAATTTATTACTATTATATCTTTATAATTATCTAATGCTTTGGGTTAATACATATTTGTTTTAATTTAATTAGTTTTTATATTAATATTTTTAATAAACTAAAATACAATATATAATACAAAAATTACTACATTTCATTAATAATAAAAAACACTAAATTTAAAACAAAACAAACCAGGCAACAAAAATATTATCGTCATTTTAGTTAATTAAATTTAATTTCAGAAATTATTAAATGCAATATTAAATACAATATTTTAGTTATCTCGGAAAATATTAAATGCAATATTTTAGTTAATTCGAAAAATATTAATGAATTTGTGAACTTATCGTAATATTATGTTAACTGAATGATGAAATGTTAATTATTGATAATCAATGAAAAAGAGAATATTTAGGGAGTATTTTTTTAGAGTAAAATTTGTTACAATAGGTTGGAAATTATAGAGTGAAAGTTACCTTATTTTGCTGTAAAGTTGCAACAAAATAGTGCCAAAGGTCGGAGATGGCCTAAGTGATCATATTTGACACTTCAACATGACCACAGCAGTGGCACAAAATTTATATATAGAATCTGCATTATGAGCCCAAATTAGTAGATGAGATTATTATACTTTAATGCTCTTCAAAATGAAGAGGAAATGAGATTATTATACTTTAATGCTCTTCAAAATGAAGAGGAAAGCAGCAGATATAGTCCCACATTGTCTGCATATAGAAGAAACCCTCAACCAAGATGTACATATAACAAATGGAGCTGTTGGCCCACATTCTTTGTGGAGCCGTGTGGTAAGGACTAGGTGAACTATTCTTTCGCCTTTTACTAAAAAATACCTTCTGCTCAAACCTCTATTTTTGGAAGAGTTGTACAGTTCTCTAACAATTCTAAGTGAAATCTTTTGTTACAAACTATGTTCTCATTAGAGATGTACATTTAGGGAATAAGAATAGATATAGATCCTAAGATCCTAAGAAAGGATATATACCCTTTCCCCATCCCCATCCCCCCCCCCCCCCCCCCCCCCCCCTCCATTTCTCCATTTGGAAAACCTAGGGATGGGGAATATTTTTTTTTGGGGGGGGGGGGGGCAACCCCAATCATTATTCTCTAATTTTTTCCGTTTTTTCTGTTTTTTTTTTTCTGTTTTTCTGTTTTCTTCGGTTCCTCATTTTCCGATTTAACTAAAAATTGCAAATTAAATTAACAAAAAATAAACATTCCATTACAAATACAAAATAAAATCCATTAATACAGTAAAAGAGTAAATGTGTATGTATACTTAGGGTTTCAAATAATAAAAAAAATATTAAAAATATATATTATAATTTTATTTGATTATGTTTGGGGAAAATGGGGGGGGGGGGGGGGGGGGGGGGGGGGGGGGGGGACCATTCTTCCCAAAAAAAAATCTCCAAATGGGAATGGAGACGCGGAGAATTGGCCAAAAAAAAATCTCCAAATGGGAATGGAGACGCGGAGAATTGGGCTCTTGAGAAAAAATGTGCATCTCTGGTTCTCATACTTTAGTATTCACATCTATTGTTTTTTTATCTCAATATTGAGAATTTTAAGGGGAACTGGACTATTGAAAATGGACAAGAAGAATTAATTATTTTCACCTATAAAAAATGATTCATTAATAATTTTTTTACATCTAAAACTTATCTAATGGAATTTTGTTTTGTTTTTATAGCGACAATTAGAGTTGGGCACGGTCTGGTTTGGTTCGGTTTCGACTAGACCGAATTGAACTAAAAATTTCGTTCTTTTAGAAAATATGACCAATTTGGACCATTCTTTTTTTTTCAGACTAGACCAAATCAAATTATATTTATTCGGTTCGATTTGGTTCGATCTGACGCTTTGTAACTTGAAATCCAAATACTTGACCATTTAAAAAATATATAATTATATATGGCAACATAAAGTAAGCGATTCATGTATGAAATATAAACTAAGGTATATAAAATAATAAAATATGTTTAAATATGATATTTAAAATTCAAACAAAACCACCTTGTGCTGAACCAATAAAATAATACTCTATCTTCAAAAAATAAATAAAGTAATACACTGAAAACTAAACAATGGAGGCTTAAAGACCATTATATGGTCAAGACAATCTATGAGCATTATTCTAGAGTTTGAGCATAAAATTTAAAAATCCAAATAACCTAAAAGCATCGAGGTCCGTTCTAATTGGAAGAGAAAAACAAACACAACTAATAAATAATGTAGGTAAATGATAAACTAGGATTTTTGACTTTACCTTTTATTTTTAAATTTTATTAAAAAGTTTTGGGTTTGACATGTAATACAGTATTAAGTAATAGTAATTGCTAAAAGTATTTGGTTTACGTTTCGATCCGAGTTTAATATGCTTAGATTATAGACTGGATCAGACCATACGGTTTTACTATAATAAAACCATACAGTTTTTTTTTTAAGTATGAAACCAGAACAAACGAAACGGTGTGGTATGATTTGGTACGGTTTACGATTTATGGGTTTTTTTGCCCATCCCTAACGACAATTATATGTCTCGTCAAAGATATTTCAAAACTTCAATATTGGGATTAGTTATAAGTTCAAATTTAATACAAATTTATAATTTTTGGGAATTTGTTGGAATGTGATCTTATCTATGTATTTTTTTTCATATCACCCCCGGTAAGTGATTGTCTACATGCAGTTGTAACTAATTGTTTAAGGGATTTTGGTCTATTATTTGGAATGTTAGCACTATAACAAATCTGCAATGACCTATCAGAATTACACTGAACTCACTGATTCGATCAAAATCCACTCGTCAAAAGCAGTTATACGTCTAGCTTTATTGGGTTGGGTCATAATGGATTGTGTTATTAAAACCCAAAATACAATAAGTCGGGTTTGGGTTTGGGTTTATCTCTCAAAACCCATGACCAATCCATTAAGTTTAATAATATTATTATAATTATCTAACATCCAATTTGAATCTACAAAATAAAACTCTACATTTCCTAAATTGATTAATAAAAAAGTTTGGAAATCCTAAAATTTCCCAAATTGATTAACCAAAAGGTTTTTGAAACCCTAAAATTTCGTAAATTCATTATAAAAAAGTTTGTAAAACCTAAACAACTAAAAAAAACAGCATATGCCGCATACCTCTATTTTTAGGGCTTGCTATGGTACGAGCTATAGCCTTATGTTGTACCGTACAACATATAAATAAAGGGATTTTTTTCATAAAAAGTGGATTTTAATTATTGTTAACCTATTGCACCGGTTATGACTCAAATAAACAAAAGAAACAAAATCCCTCTCCTCTCATTAGTTGCTCTAGTTTTTTTTTCACGATCAGTATCTCTATCCCTTTTCCTGTTGTCCATCACTTTTGATCTCTCAAGAACGGCCTTTCAACGGTGGTCGGTACCTCTTCGGCATCTCTATCTCTTTCGTTGCCGTTGTCGACGTCTCTTCTCCAACTGTCTCAGAGGCGTTGTCGAGACTTTTTCTCCAGGTGAGTTATTCTCGTTCTGGCGCCCTCTTCTCTTGCGTTTGTAGCATCTGAATCATCTCTAAAATCGGTTCGGTGGGGCAAGTCACAGGTAAGGTACTTTTGTTTGAAGATTAGGGTTTCGTATCATGTGTATATTTAGATTTCTGATTGCAAAGGTTGGGTATATCTGTCAAGATAAGATTAGGGTTTATTAATGGCATCTCTAATAATTTCTCTTTATGATGTCCTCAGTGAGTTTAAACAATTTTGGTTTGGGTGTTATTTAAATAGTTTGTTTAGATTCCTAGAATGTGATATAAACATGTGAAGCTTCAGAATGTATATAAATATTTCAGGATTTAATGTTTTATTGATGTCGTATGTAAATTTTATCAGACGTACACATCACTGACAAAGAGGATAAAAGTGCCAGGTGGACATCCGAATAGGCATTCAGAAAATATCCTGCAAGACATCACCAAAGAAGAGAAAGCCCGAGTAAGCAAGTATTGAACAAAACCTACTCGGGGTCAACTGATGACATATACTACTCGGGGTCAGTCAAAGATACTCGGGGCAAGTTGATGACATTTTCTACTCGGGATCAGATGACTTCACTCGGGACCAACTGATATCGTGCTCTACTCGGGACAAACATGAAGATAACCGAATAAAAAGCCCAACCCGTGGCTCACACGAGTCGAGTCATTAAAACACGCGAAGATATCCTTATCAAAGAGGAATTCCAAGAACATAATATCAAGCGGAAAAGGTTCCTAATCAGGCAATAATTTTGTTTTTTCAAAAAGACTACGCTTTTATAAGGAAATAAGTTCTAACTGGATTACATCACTAGAGTCCCATTCAATCTCAATACAAGTCTCCGAAACAAGAAAGAAGACAAACTACTTCAAACAAGTAGACAATCATAATTAAATATAAAGATCTTTTATTACTTATACAAAGAGGATTAGGGTTCTATGAACATATAAATAGACCCATAACCTCATGACAAAATACAGACAGAAATTGTAGAAAAATACAGAGAAAAAAGAGAGATCGAGAATTGTAATTATTTTATTCATAGTGGATTTTGGCTCGGTTGATCATTCAACCACCCATGGACGTTTCTCCGGTCATCGGAGTTTTACCACGTAAAAACTTACGTCCGATTACTTTCTCCTTTTTTTTCTCTTTGAAATCACAGCTAAAATCCAAACCTTGTTGACTTTTCTTATACATCCAGAAATCGACGTCAACAATTGAAATTTTGAAATATATATATATATATACACACACACACACACGCACATATAAGATGAAATTAGAATTGAAATAAATAGATATGGTTGGGTATGAATACGATGGTGAATTTGTAAATACTTATATTCCACGATATATATATATATATATATATATATATATATATATATATATATATATATATTTGTATGTATGTATGTATGTATTTGTAAAAAATTAAAATTAGAGTTAGGGTTATAAGTTGAATAGGGTTTATAGGTAGGAATTTGGGTTTGATGTTAGGGTTTTTTTATAGTTATAAAGCATCTAATTTGAAATATGAATTCAACCGAAGTTGTTTATATTTTTTGTTGATATAATTTGAACTATAATAGAATTGACAACGTGAGGTTTGTTCGATGGTAAGGAATTTACAACCACATATATAAATATGTGGAATAGATTCCTAAAAATCGGGAATTTAAGGTTATTTATCTAATATTAATTGTATATTTTTATGTATTTCCCGCTAAATCCATATGCATTAGGGGATTTGTAAATACCACGACTATTCTGAAACTCTTGTTTTTTTTTTGGCAAATATAGATTATTTCGATTGCGGTGTTGGAGGTGTGCTTCCAAAAAACTGTCGTGATAATGTATTTTTCCTTGGCGTTTGTAGTTAATATGTTATCATTGGTTCTAGGTTAAGGAGTTATTGTAGTTAGGTTTTTGTGTTCTGAATTTATTTATGCCGAATGGTGGAGTAGGATCTGACTTATTCTGTAATAGACCAACTAGTATGTTGTTTGATTGGGTTACAGGTGCAACTATGGATATTTGGTCATTAGCATATTGCTTTGTTAGCAATCATTTTATTTTGTCCAAATTTTGTGCGAATTAGATTCAAGTGTAATTCCTATTGTTGGATATCTTAATATTTCAACAATGTTCAGAATAAATCATGCTAGCAGCTTTAATTAAGTGAATAGAGACTTATTTAACATTGTATATCCACAATTGTTAAATGGTTTGTTGGATATGCTGTATGGGCCATAGTTATTAGAAATTCTACAAGCAACACACATGTTATAGTGTTAGTACGGTATAGAGTAACAATTGCATTAGTAATAAAACTTGTAATATATGGTGGAAAATGCACAAAGCAGGAGTTATGTTGGCAACCCAAATGGTTGGTACAATAGTTATGTGCAGTTCACTTAATCATAAATCTTTCTATCAGTCACACTTGACATTAATATAATTCTCATAGATGTCAAATAATCTTCTAATGCAATAGGTTATTGTTGTATTATGCTCCAAAACCTTTCGAATTTAATAAAACGGTACAGTTTACATCTTCAGTTTTGAGGTTATGATGTTTGAGTGATTACACGAACATTAAGTTGTCTAATAAAGCTATTTTATTAAATTTAATTATGTTTTTTTACAAAATTCATTGGCTGGTATACCAAGATTGACTCATACCTGATATGGTGCCGGTAGAGTACACTTGTGAGTCAACACCGTTTACTGAGTGTCTAATTGCTCCGCTTATGCTATTCAATCTTCTTAATATATTTTTCGGTACATTATTCCCTATATATTGTCATTTTCCTTTATACTATATGTTTTAGAGGTACCTGTTGGTCTCTGCATTTTAAAAGTTCTTTGAATCTTAAGTTATCTTATTGTTGTATATTCTATAATGGTTAGACAGTATATCGCCTGGAATACTCAGACTTACTCATACCCGGAATGGTGCCGATAGAGTACACATGTGAGACAACGCCACGTATTGACTGTCTATTTGTTTGTTTTATGCTTTTCAGTATCCTGGAAATGTTGTCATGTACGTTCTACTTTGTATTTTAGAGCTATCTCTTGGTAGCCACATTTTGTAAGTGTATATTCTTTATTGGTGACACAGTCATGAATACTCAGACTTACTTTTTCCCAAGATGCTGCCGATAGAGTACAATTGTGAGATAACGCCACGTTATGAATTTATCTTTCTTCCTTTTATGCTTTTCAATTTTCTAGATTTGTTGTCCTGTATATTTTACAGTATGCCTATGTTACAACTACCTCTTGGTAGCTGCATCTTGGATGTAATGCATATTAGGATGTGGGTATTTAAGTTTAAGCAGATAAAAGGGACCTAATCCGTGGTGAAAAGTCAAGAAAGTGGGATAGAAGAAGAGAAACCATTGATCCCAGGTACTTTACATTACATCACACGACATAATATTAAAAGTTTGAGTCCTACTCTGATTTGCATGATATGAAGCATAACCTTATGTTCAGACAAACTAAATGTAATTTCATTGAGGAATGCATTATATATTATCCATCATGAACTGCATATAGTAATCAATTTATATATAAAATTAACTGTCTCATCCGTATGTTTCATTCAACATTATTGACCATTTATGTAGGGAATGAAAATGGTTAAAAGTAGGAAACAGGAACAGAACAATCGTGGGCTCATAAAACAACGACCACGACCACCATCTCAAAACCAAAGATTGGGAACATGGGATGGTTTAATTATTTGTGAGTATTAATTATCATATGGAGTACTTATGTGTTGTATCTACTTATTTTGGGCATTTAAACTAAACAACAAGTTTTTATTTTTGCAGTAAATTGGAATGCAAAAAGAAATATGCTAATGGAAAGACAAAGGTTAGATCATTTTGCAACAACTAAAACCACTTTATTTCCATTTTAATATGATGACCATCATTCAAATAATCGGTGATTTTATGTTTGTGCATTCACGAATTGAAATTGGGAATATGTGGTATTTGTTACCACTAGAAGAGAAGATCCAATATAGTTTACATGATGTCGTTGACACCGAGGGCCGAAATGTGACAACTGAGGAAGCTCAGCACCGTGACATTTTCGACAAGTCCAACTTGCCTCCACCAGATGAAGAAATACCAGGCACAGATTTTTTGCTGGGCTTTGAAGAAACCATAGCCACAAGGTGTACTTCCCCTATGGCGGACCCAGATTGCGAAGAATCTTTCCAAATAGCAAAAAGAGGTTATTCGAGCACTAGGCTTTGGAAACTTACTCGCCCTTAATTGTGGACGTTTACACTTTAGTATTTGTCGATGGCTTGTTGATAACTTTGACACAACAACTTGTTCAATTCACATCCACAGTTGGAGGTTTGCAATGAACTCTAATATGGTTGGTCGAGTTTTGGGGATTTCCGACCATGGAGATCAGATCTCTATAGCTGGAGATGTCTATGACAAAGTTTTTTGGGAATCAAGGATTCCCATTATATCTCTTGGCATCTATTTGAAAGACATAGAACATTGGCTGGAAGAGATGACCACAACTAAGGATGAATTCAAGGTGGCATTGTGTTTATTCTTGTTGAACACCATACTGTCTCCTTCAGCAACCGATTATGTTCAGGCGGGCTACTTGATCCCATTGACGGATGTTGGAAGTATTTCTAGGAAAAGCTGGTCTAGTTGGTGTTTTACCTCACTATATGAAGGGATTCAGAAGTTTCATATGAACCGGCATCGGATGAAGACATCATGCATTTCTGGTTGTGTGTTGTTTCTTCAGGTAACCAAAATAACATTTTTAATTATTACTATCTTTTAGTATGAAATATGACAGTATAATGTAATATTAAACTAATTCGTAACCTTATTTCTTGGATGCAGTTGTTTTACTTACACGCACTATGATGGGAGCCTCCTCTGGTAGATAAAGCACTATTACCTATCGTTTGTTGGTCAAACGTGAAGATCAAGAAGTGCTTAATCCAGTTGCACATTGAAGGTGGTGTTGGAAGTAACCAAGAGAATATTCTGCTATTTACTTATCCACGTTATATGTAATTTAATTCATATAATCTTGCAAGCATTAACATTTATTCCAATACAATGATGTAGATCTCAGTTGAAGAAATTTATAACCAACCATCAGTACCAGGAGGTCAATATGATGTTGTTTCACATGGATGTACCGGTCATGCAAATGAAGATCTTGGTACATGCAATAATGGGCACATTAAAAGTATTGATGATGTGCTACGGGTGGTGAAAGAAATGCAGGCTACATTGAAGAGTGAACTTAATGAGATTCGTACGAAGGTCGACACATTATATGCTAAATTCAGTTCAGGGGATGGCAACAACCTAGATACTCACTTGTATAATACACCAGGTCAACAGAATTCTATTAAAGACACAGATCAAAATCCTCATCCCCGTTACACACCCCCAGCCTCATCACAACCTTTTTTTACTCATAAAAAACAACATCCAACCGTTGAGCTTTCCTCAAATAACACTCAAACATTGTCTGAACATGAACATACCATTTCCAAATCCACCCAGAGTTGGGTGAATGCACCTAGTGACCCACCATTACAAGATGGGAACTCACCTTATCCTTATGACGTACCTCCAGTCCTTATCACTCATTCATTATTAGATGAGGTTAGATCATGTTTCTTTAATATATTCGCTCTGTCTATATTTCTAAAAATACATTTTTTTCTAAAGAGGTAATAAATAACAATTCCATTTTACTACATACTGGTTTTCGGATAGCTTGTATGATCATACCAACCAACATGAGTCACAATCTTCTAACAAGTGAAGATTAATCAATACAAGATCAACCGTAAAAGGGAAGTCGAACCGATATAAAATTTCACCGTACATTGCGAGACCTGGTAATGCGACCGCAAAGTACATATATGGTCCTTTCCAAATAGGCTTTCCACTGAATACATACGATGAACAATTGATCACGTACATATTTTCCAAGAAACTATCAACATCGTAAGCATTGATTGTGTTTTTTTTTGTACTCATAAATTTACAATGTTGCACAAATTTAGGTTATGTCTATACACTCTACGATCTTTAACATTTTTGAATTCTTGTTCTTTTCATATTTGCAGTGAGGTTATCGTAGATATTGGCCATTTACGTGTAACCCAAAAATGTTTCAGAACATTAGAACCTTCAAAATTTGTTGACATTGAGGTGACTTTGCCAATAACCTCACTGAACGCATACCCCATTACTTTTGAACAGTAACAGCCTGTACACTAGGTTTGTCTGTTATTCACTTACAATGACTCACTGTTAATGATAAATTTTCTAGATTATTAATCTTAGTCCCGAGTACAAAACTATAAATTCAAAGTCCAAAAGGTCACAACTTTGTTGGTTCCAACCTACAAACTATGCGGTAAACTTGCGTTCATTCCTGAAATCATATACCATGTTTTTTTAACTTGTTAACGGTTTGGGACATCTAATCCAAACTTTTGTATTTTACGGACGCTGCATACTGTTTTGACTTGTATAGATGGGAATCAATTATCATTGAAAAAATCTCTTTCAAGATTGCAGGAATCCTACATGTAAGATCTTCTTAGTTGTAAAAAGGTGACACATGACTAGCCTTTGTTCCTTTTATATAGACCTTTGTTTGATGCTGTGAATACTGTGTGTTTGATGATGTATACTTGTATTGAGGTTTTCTTACACATCTTAGATTTACCTCTCATCCATGACCTACACAATTATTGGTATCTGGCGTTAGTGGACGTAAAAAACATGAGTGTCAAATTTAGGACTCGAACCCACCTCGGAGGAAGGACTATCTGACCCGATTAAACCAAGTTTGAAAATTGGTATATCCCTAACACATGTTCCTTTACTCCCTACTCATCCATATTTTCCCACTATAATGATGATATGCTCTAATGTACATTTTGTTTTCCATTTAGATGGAGTCCCTCAACATTATTCTTGGTGATGACATTCTTGTTGCCTTTCCAACTAACTTCTCATTCGCATCATTCAATATCTCATTTGCCAAAGCACCCAGTCAGCCAATTGGCTTCGATTGTGGCCTTCTAATTTGCATGTACATGGATGACAGCTGCCCAACACCGCTTCAAATGAAATCAGTATGTTAACTGCTCAATATCTCTCTTACATATCTATTTATTGTACAATTATTGGGTTGACATATCTATGACATTTGTCACTTGTTTTACAGTTTCAATCCCAGTGTCAACGGTTGTTGTTAGCTCGTTTCTTAGCCTTCTTCCATGGTAACAACAATTTTATGTCTTTAAAGAAAAGTGCTCAAGACCACTATAACTTATTAATCTTCAACAAGGAATTTTTGCGCCCAATCAAGTTGAGACCGCCATCCATCCATAACTTGCGAGGTAAAGCCATGACACTCCTGGATTGAACGTTCTTGTTTGGGTTGCATGCGATGGTTTTGAAGGTTATTCTTGTATATGCCATGTTATTGTTACTGTGTATGGTTTCATCTATTCAAACCATTTTTTTGTAGTTGCTTCTTTTTGTAACCATGGTAGTAGGTAGGAGACCCTTCAAAAGGGTGGGATAGTTCTTCCTGCATTCCAGTGATAGTGTATTCCTGTACATGGTAGTTGACACGTATATATGGAAGTACAACGTTGATGAATTCTTACATGTTACCAAAATTTATGAAAATGTTAGTGGTTTTATTATCTCTCTTTGACCCGAAGTCGCTAATTAACTCGGTGATCATGAATATATTTGACCCATTTCATCCGAAGGTATTCATGATATTAATCCAATACGACCTATAGACGTAATTAGTTGTTGAAATAATACAAACAAAACACAAATGTAATGGGCTCATGGGAAAAATAAACGATTTCAAATATTGGGATACATATGGTGACAAGGTTACAAAACGGACCTCTATTGGCACCCACTAATGTACAAAATTCGGTTGTAAGCATAAAAACACTGACCAATTACCAACACAACCTATGTAATTATATGTTTTGATTATAAAAGGTTAAATATAACACGAATGGGTCACAAGAAGTTATGCGGCCTCCACCATTGGTTTTATTGCATGTACGTAGCTTGTGTTGAGCTTGTCATGGAATAATCATCAGCATTCAAGTTGTCCATAAAATGAGGCCTTGGAATTTCAGTATTTGAAAAAGCAAAAGGTTGAAAACCACTATCACTTTTGACATTATATGGAGAGTCCCAAGACTGGACTAAATCTGCATATACAGTTGGCTGTGATGTCGACCTCGTTCTGGCATCTCCATTGCTTGCCATTGCACTGATGTTATTGTTCACATGGGCACAACAAGTCTTGGTTGTGTGCCCCGGCTGGCCACATTTCCTATATTTACGCGCCTTCCCACTTGATTTTTTGTTCTGTTTGATCGATCCCTTTTTTGCTGCTATAACCAGGTCTTTAACTTGAACAGGGGATTATGTTCTTCTACCATCTGCATTTTCTTCCCTTGTTGTAGTCGATGCTGGCAATAGTCTCTTAATCTGAATTGTTAACTTATCAATCGTTATGTTTGTTGCTTTAAAACTGTCAGTTGACTTCGCTGCATAATAGTTCATTTTGCTACACTTATAGCTCAAAGCTCCATATCTACATGATCATAACATGTTAACCAAAAGACAATTATTAGGTGTATTTCCACAAAGTATGTGATCGGAGCAATTTATATACCTTTTGAGGTCCCCATTTTCTAGCTTTTATTCTTGTTTTCAAGGTTATTTTGTTATTTGATGTGTTTTGTGAGCCTTGTGTAGGTACATGTTCCCTACGGAAGGTATTTGAGCTTAATTGAAGAGTTTTGGAGGTTAAAGAGCAGAATTTGGAATGGTTTGTACAGACACTACAACTTCGGAAGGTCATATCTCTCTCATTCAATCGAATTACATTTCTCGTGACCACTTTTCGGAAAGCCCCATAAGTCTTATTTCCAACGCACTTTACAGATCATGTTTCCAAGGTTTTTAGAGAAACTTATGACCGTTTTCATAATGGTACGCAGAGAGATGCTGCATGCAACCACGCGAGACTAAGTTGCGTACCGCGTTTTTGGGCAGCAAGCTCCAAAAGTGATGCTCGGTACGCTGTGTTGATGCGTACATCACATAAAACCGCACATCTGAGCAGAAATGCATTTTTCAGCCATTTTCATAGTGGTATTCTTGTCTTTTCACCCAAAAGTCTTGCCCTAACCTCCCACACTATAAACACCCCATTTTCTCCTCATTCTTGAGACCTATCCTCCCCTCTTTTCCCCTCTCACGCCTCTTCTCTTCTCTCTTTTATTTTCTTCCATTTTCTTTCTTCTCTTGCTTCTATGGAGGTTTTTCCTCCATGTGAGCTCACCATACACCTCCACCTCACCACTATACACTTCCTCCATCCATCTTAGAGTAGATTACAAAGGAATTAGGAGCCAAATTCGAGCTAGGAAGGCTAGGAGTATCTTTGGAGGACTTGTCTTCATTGGTTTGCTCTTATTTGCTCATTTATTTGTATTTCTTGTTGTCGTTGATGTGTAACACCGAATTTGGGAATTTGTAAACCTATCACATGTGCTATATATGTATTTTTTTTTTACTTAAATTGGTTTTGTTTTACTCTTTGATATATGTGTTTTTATGCTCTTAATATGATATGTATGTGTATGAATTATTAGAAATCAATATGTGTCCATGATTGGGTTTAGGAGTAGTTGTAATTTAGAGTAGAAATTAGATACCCATGATTGTTGATCGATTGATGGATGACTTGAAATTCCATGTAATGAGTAATTTGAGTAATAGGGATTTTAGCCCCAAAGAGTACAAAAGGTTTCAGTTCAAGCTTTTAGTTGCTAAATTAACCTTTGTTCATATCCTTGTTCTTAATGGGTGTTTGTGTTAAGACACGATTATCCATCCACGTGACAGGATTGGGTGATGAATTGATTGTGGGAAAATTCCCTAATCAAGAGGATGAACTTTTAATCTAAATTGAATGTTCTTAATGTTATAACAATCATATTGTTGCATGTAGTTGTTAGATAAACTTGTTTCCCATGTTTAGTCATCCTAGGGAGTTGACTAAATCGAATATTTGACATAGAAGTAAAGACCAACGACATTTCTTTTGTGCTTGAGTAGTTATATGGATATTTTGAGTGCTTAAAGTCTTTGCTTAATTGATCACTTTTTAATTGATCCATGGTTAGATGCTATGTACCGAGAAGAGACGCGTTTGATAATGCTTAGATAAACATTCACTATGCTTGACTAGAAAGTGCTAGAACCACTAGGCTAGCGTATAGGGAATGAGTTCATATATATTGTCCGGATTGCTCGAGAGAGATTTCGTGTATATATGGATACTATCTCTAAGACATCGAGAGAGATTAGAGATTAATTAAGAGGATACGAGCCTATGATGTACTTGCACATTTGAGGATTAGGTGAGTCTAGAACGTAATTAAAATGATTGTCACTGTTGAGTCGTTTCCCTAGTGTAACCACATTTCATGCATATCTCCATTCCATCTATCATTGTATATATAATTTATATAAGTTATTTAGTTATATTATTATTCACTTTTTCGCACACGTAACACACGAGTCCGCTCGGAGTGTTGTATTAATAGCTATAACTAGAGATGGTAGGTGAATCCCACCTCCATATGGATCGATCCCTTGCTTGCCGC
This sequence comes from Dipteronia dyeriana, assembly GCA_032871835.1. Taxonomy (NCBI): domain Eukaryota; kingdom Viridiplantae; phylum Streptophyta; class Magnoliopsida; order Sapindales; family Sapindaceae; genus Dipteronia; species Dipteronia dyeriana. Next base: position 18,275,121 of record CM065301.1, on the reverse strand, counting down.
TGTGCTAGTCTCTGTGACTTGCACCCTTGCGAGGCTGAACTTAAATGTTCATATTTGACGACATTGCAACGACTTGTTCTGTCAAATTTGCCTTCAATAGTCAAATTTGCCGTCAAATTTCCCTTGGAGCATCTTTGGAGGACTTGTCTTCAATAGTCGTTTCCCTAATGTAACCACATTTCATGCATATCTCCATCCATCTATCATTGTATATATCATTTATATAAGTTATTTAGTTATATTATTATTCACTTTTCCACACACGCAACACACGAATCCGATTGGAGTGTTGTAATAATAGCTAGAACTAGAGACGATCGGTGAATCCCACCCTCCATATGGATCGATCCCTTGTTTGCCGCTGTGATAGTCTCTGTGACTTGCGCCCTTACGAGGCCGAACTTAAATGTTCATATTTGATGACACTGCAAGGCACGTGTTTCGTCAAATTAGCACCGCTGCCGGAGAGGTAGCACATTCATTGATTGTTGATAGTTTTAGCTTCCATTTTACTGATTTTTATTGCTTTACAGAATAGATTGTTATGTTAAAAATAAGCATCTCTTTTACTCATGTCTTTCATTGTGTGCACGACAATGTTTAGGCTAGGTTATGGAGTTATTAGTCGTGTTTTATTATTTTATTTATAGCATATGCATTTGATTGCTTTTTGAGTTGTGATTGTGCAAGAATTGAAACAATCAGGTTGGAAAGACCACACGACTCTTGAGATCTAGGTTTGCGTCTATCGTACCGCAACAACTCTCCCATTGAAACGGCAACGCCACAAAGGCCATGTGGCTGCGGCCACAAGGGCTAAATTTTGAGCTTTAATTTGAGTGCTTGTAGAGTAGTTGCCGACTTGGACAGGAACCGCACATGCGTTTAATGTTAGGAATGCTTTGCTTATTTTCTTTTATTTTCATTTATGTTTAGATCTAAGAGTGGATATGTGTTGTGCTTAAATCTTAAGGTGTTTGTTTTAGACAATTTTCAAATCTCTGAAAAAAGTGTCCTGTTTTGAATATTCTTGAGGCAAATATTTCTTTAAAACTGTACTAATTGGTGAAGAAATTATTTTTCCCCCCACGTTGTGTTCGTTGATTTTTTGTTACGATTCTGAATATATAAAGTGTAAGTTCCTCGGTGTTTGATTGGCTTATTTCGTTGACAACCATATTTGGGGATCTATATGTAAGGGTAGTTTAGGGCTTCATTGTTCAATCAAGCTCAAGCATCAAAGGTAAAATCACATGCTTAACTTTCATTGAAGAGGTATTAGTACACACCCACACTCATGCATTTTTTTCTTTTGATTATTTTGATTGCATGCTTATTTGCCATTTTGTGTGCCTTGTGTGTCTCTTTTTTATTTGAGTGTTGAATGTATATTTGTGCCTTATAAAAGAGGATTTTTTCCTCTATTACGCAATCTAGACCGCTCTCTGTGCAGTGCCCCCACCACGGCCTGCACAACGGTGTTTACCAGAGGATACACGCTGTGTCTACGGCAGTCTGTGCGTGTTGCATACATCGCGGCCTCCCAAGCCGAGTTTCACAGACGTTGCATGCTGTCCAGACTGCGATCTGTGCATACTGCATGCATAGCGGCCACAGAGCAGCGTTGTCCAGGTGATACACCGTTCTCTGTGCCACGGTCTGGACACTTACCTGGACCATAGTACAACCAGCGGTCCTAACGGGTTTTGGTTGCCTTTCACCCAAAACAACGCAGTTTCACTTTAGGCTTCATATAAATATACCATCTTCTTCCCAACTCGTTTTCAGAGCTTCCTAACCTATTTTGAGAGAGAGATAATGTTCTTTAGTGAGAGAAGCTCCAAGAAGTCATTTTTACTCAACCATCCTTAAAATCCAAATCATCAAGCATCTTTCAAGCATGGGTTTCTTGTGTGTTCATAACTAGGTATTCTCTACATGCTCTAAACTTTATGGTTTCATTACTAAGACATGCATACATAGGGTTTTAGCCTTTATTGCATATTAATTGCTTGCTTGTATGTTTAATTGCTTTTATGACATGCTTGTGTATTGATTGTTAGTTGAGATGCAATAATTTATGATAGCTAGAATTTAGGACGGTTTTACCCTTCTAGCTAATTATTCTTGCCTTTGCATTTAGAACATTGATATCTAGGATTTGCTTTAATTATCATTATTAATCCTAGATAAGCATGAATGTCTTGACCTAGCATTCTTGCATATAGAATATTCTTGCATATTCACTTAGGTTGCCATTATTTCTTCATTGTTGGTTAAGCTTGTGGCTATGTGATTAGTGCACAAGGTTTGTGATCCAAAATCACTATTAAGGCCGGTTGGGTAGAGTGAAAGGGTTAGTAACTGGAGGGTTAGACAGAAGGATAACCTAGGTTGTAAACTTTTACTCAATAGTGGATTTTGAGGATCAAGTGTGACGCTCTAAATAGCCCGTGGTTTTTTCCATTTAGATGGTTTCCACATATATATTGCGTGTTGTTATTGTTTTATGTTTGATGTCTTTTAATTTAACATTTAGTATAATGAGGTAGAATTGTTAATATTGATTAATTCGCAAAATTGGTAATCTATCGAATTAAAACCTATTCACACACCCCCCCCCCCCCCTCTCCCTCCCTCCCTCCCCCCCCCCCCCCCCCCCCCCCCCCCCCCTCTAGGTTTATAGACGCACACGTTTTGAAGGGAACTTTCATTTGGTATTAAAGCAGGTGCCTAGACATACTTAGGTGATCCAAGCTCTTGTTTGTGTGTCTTGTATTTGTTTGCATTTGATTGTTGCATGCATTTGCATTCATCTCATTCATTAAAGACTATGAGTGGCATTAAGATGTTAGAGGGCGATTTGACCTCCAAAGTTAATATGAAGGAATACGACTTCGATGAGGAGATGACTCTTATGGTTAAGAGATTCATTAAATCACACAAGAAGAGTATAACCTCCAATGTGAAGGAGGAGAAGAGAATGAACTCTAATGAAATTGAGGTAAAGAAGAAGGCACCTCTCAAGAATGGTAAAGCTAGTCAAGGCAAGCCTGAATGTTATGAATGCAATGGTTTTGGTCACATCGCCCCAGAATGTGCAAATTTAAAGAAGAAGAAGAAGAAGAAGAAGAAGAAGAAGAAGAAAAAGGGGAAGGCAATGGCAGCTACTTGGAGTGATAGTGAAGATAGAGTTGCCAACTTCATTGCCTTCACAACATCTCATAATGGCAAGGAAGTTGTAAGGAAGAAATAAGTGACTCTAGTGATGAGAGTACCTCTTCCAACTCTAGATTTGATATTGATGAGGAAATGGACTATGTAGACTTTATGAAGTTTTTTGAAAAGTCTAGATTGAAAAAGAAGAAGGAGATTCAAGAGTTGAAAAAGGAGAACCTAGAGTTGACTTTCAAGATTACTCACTTGAGTGATAAAGTAAAGAGTGGAAAAGAGTTAGAAGAGAGTTTGAAGTTGGAGCTTGTGATCACTAAGAAGAGTGAAGAGAACTTAAAGGATGAGCTTAGGGAAGCGAAAGAATTAGTTACCAAGATGACATCCGAAACCGAGAGACTTGACAAGATGCTATCATGTGGGAAGAGTCCTAGTGATAAAGCGGGCTTAAGATATGTGGTAGGCAAGGATACCGCTTTCTTGAAGAAGACCATCTTTGTCAAAAGTCAAGAGGATAAAGAGACTCACGGTTCACACCAACAAATTCTCAAGCTAAAGCTCATCCACTAAAAGCTAGAACTCATCAAACAATACCTCAACTTCCAAGGAGCTCTCAAAGTCAACAAAGGAGTTTTAACCCACAACCAATAAGAGAAGCTAATTTGGCTCAATCACAAAGGGTGTTTTAAAGAAGAGATTCGACTCAACACCAAAGAACAACTCAAAGGAGATGGAAGTCTTCCATGCTTGCACAAGGATATGGTATGAATTCTTACTTTACTCTCATTTGTCATATTGTGGTGTTAAAGGTCACATAAGGCCGAATTGTTTTAAATTTATTAAGTTGTGTCATTTTGAAAGCATGATTGAGAAGAATATGCTTAGAAGAGCCAAAATGCATGCACATAGGAATTTTAGGGCCAATGAACCCAAGGCTCCTAGAAATGACAATGTTGGTACTAGGAGGACTAGAACAAATGAGTATGTTTGCCATGTGGCCCAAATGGCGTTGAAGGTGAAAGCCTCTAACATTTGGTATCTTGATAGTGGGTGTTCTAGGCACACGACCGAAAATAAGAGTTTCTTTGAGACTCTTGTTATGGAGGATGGTGGATTTGTCATCTTTGGTGATGGTTCATGAAAGAAGGTTTTAGGAAAAGGGAACATATCCATCCCCGGTTTGCCCTCCGTACCTAATGCTCTTTATGTAGATGGCTTGCAAGCAAATCTTATTAGCATCTCATATTTAAGTGATTAAGGGTTTTTGGTCATGTTTGGTAAAGTTGATTGTTCTATTATAAGAGAAGATGGACAAGTCCTAGTGAAAGGTAAGAGATCAAGTGACAATTGTTATTGTCTTGATTCTAATGGAATCTCCTGTAATTTGTCTAGTTGTGATCAAGTTGAATTGTGGCATCAAAGGTTAGGTCATATGAATTTCAAAGACTTGAAAGTTCTTGAGAGGTTGAAAGTTGTGAGAGGCCTTCCTAATTTTGGAAATAGGATAGAGGAAGTTTGTGGACCTTGTCAACAAGGAAAGTAAACTAAGAGTGTGCATAAGAAGGGTAAGTATCTTGTCACTAAGGAGCCATTGGAACTTCTTCATATGGACCTTATGGGTCCCATTCAAACCGAGAGTCTCGGTGGCAAGAGGTACATTTTTGTGTGTGTGGATGATTTTTCTAGAATTACTTGGACTTACTTTCTTAGAGAAAAATCTGAAACGTTTGAAACTTTTAAAATGCTTTGCACTAAAATTTAAAGTGAGAAGGATTCTCACATAAAATGCATCAAGAGAATTATAAGTGATCATGGGAGAGAATTTGAAAATGTTAGCTTTGAAAACTTTTGTGATAGTCTTGGCATTTCCCATGAGTTCTCAGCTCCTAGAACTCCTCAACAAAATGGGGTAGTAGAGAGGAAGAATAGAGTCTTCCAAGAGATGGCCCGTGTGATGTTGCATAGCAACAATGTGCCTAGGAATCTTTGGGCTAAAGTTGTCAATACGGCTTGTTATATAGGCAATAGGGTTTTTCTTAGGCCCGGGACTAGGCAAACCTCCTATGAATTATGGAAGGGTAGGAAGCCAAATGTTAGCTACTTTCACTCATTTGGAAGCAAGTTCTACATTCTAAATGACCATGATCAACTTGTCAAGTTTGATGCTAAGAGTGATTAGGGGATTTTCATTGGCTATACCCTAAATAGTAATACCTATAGAGTTCTTAATTTGAAGACACGAAGTGTAATGGAATCATCTAATGTGGTCATAGATGATTATAGGCCTAAGGTTAGTAACCATGATGAGGAGATTAGTGTTGTTGATGATACTACCTTGGTGAAGATTGATGAGATTTCAAGTGATGAAAAATCAAATCTTGAAAAGAGGTCTCTCAATCTCTTGATAGAGATCCTACCTTGGAACCTAAGGAACCCGCTCCTTGGGTTAGACATCTCCACAATAAGAGTGACATTCTTGGAAATGTGAATGAGGGTGTGAGGACTAGGCATCAATTAGCAAATCAAATTAGTTATACTTGCTACACCTTTCAAATTGAACCCAAAAAGGTTGATGAAGCCTTAAGTGATGAGTTTTGGGTCCTTGCTATGCAAGAAGAGCTAAATCATTTTGAAAGAAATGAGGTTTGGACTCTAGTTCCTAGACCTAAGAACACTAATGTGATAGGCACCAAGTGGGTCTATAGGAACAAATCTAATGAGAATGACAACAGTGTGCGGAACAAAGCTAGACTTTTTGCACAAGGATACTCTCAAATTGAGGGTATCGACTTTGAGGAGACTTTTGCTTCCATTGCCCGATTAGAGTCCATTAGGCTTCTCTTATCCAGATCGTGTGTTCACAAGTTTAAATTATATCAAATGGATGTTAAGAGTGCCTTCCTCAATGGCTTTATGCAAGAGGAAGTGTTTGTTGAGCAACCTAAGGTGTTTGTGGATCCACACCACCTCAATCATGTTTATCGCCTCAAGAAGGTGCTATGTGGGTTGAAACAAGCACCAAGGGCTTGGTATGAGCGCCTCACTCTTTATCTTGTTGACAATGGCTATTCTAGAGGTAGTGTTGACAAGACTTTGTTTATCAAGTGCACTAAAGATGAGCTATTCATAGCTCAAATTTATGTTGATGACATCGTTTTTTGTTCCACCAACAACTTGAAAGTTCAACAATTTGTTGATGTCATGACTCATAAGTTTGAAATAAGCATGGTCGATGAACTAAATTACTTCCTAGGCTTGCAAATCAAGCAAATGTATGATGGGATCTTCATATCCCAAACTAAATATGCCAAGAACCTAGTGAAGAAATTTGGACTTGATAATGCCAAGCATTGTGACACACCTATGAGTACCAATTTGAAACTTAGCAAGGATGCTAGTGGAAAAAGTGTGGATCAAAGTCTATATCGTGGTATGATACGGAGCTTGCTATACTTGACTGCTAGTAGGTCTTTTATAGCTTTTAGTGTTGGTGTGTGTGCTAGGTATCAAGCCAATCCCAAGAATCCCATCTATCCTCTGTAAAGAGAATCATTCGATATGTGAATAGGACATCCAACTATGGGATATGGTACTCTTTTGACACTAATGCTAGTTTAGTTGGCTTAGTGATGCAGATTGGGCAGGTAATTATGATGATAGTAAGAGTACATCGGGCGGTTGCTTCTTCCTAAGGAACAATATTGTGTCATGGTTTTGCAAGAAGCAAAACTCCATATCATTATCCACAGCTGATGCCGAGTATATAGCCGCTGGGAGTGCTTGCACACAACTCCTTTGGATGAAGCAAATGCCTGTGGATTATAGCTTTGAGCAAAGTACTCTAACCCTTTATTATGATAACATGAGTGCCATCAATATTTCAAAAAATCCTGTCCAACATTCTAGAACCAAGCATATTGACATTAGACATCATTTCATTAGAGAGCTAGTTGAGAGCAAATGCATTGCACTTGAACATGTGGGCACAAATGATCAACTAGCGGATTTATTTACTAAACCATTAGATTCAACTAAGTTTAAATCTCTTAGTAGGTCTATTGGAATTTGTCATATGCATTGATGGATTTTTGGTGGTTGACCCCATATGGGGAGCTCAAGCAAGAGAGCGAACTTTCATTTTAATAAGCAAATAATTGTTTAATCTTATGCTCTTTAATTAATTGCTTGAGTATCTTGGATGCATATATTATTATATGTCTTTTTATTCAATAAGTGTGTTTTTGCCTTATTTGAAATGCATGTCTCATTTGTGTTCAAACATGTATTTTTAGACTAGGAAATTTGATTGGGAAGTACATTTGATTGACCCAAATTTTATCTCCATGTTTATGAAAACTTGATCTTGACATGCTTAAAGTGTTATGCATGATGAATTTATTGTATGCTTACAAAATGATTGCAAATATGTGTACAAGTGACATTTGAGACTTTATTCAATAAGGATATTGTATCCATCTCAAGGATTTCACATTCCTATAGTCTCTCTCTCTTTATTTTTTGAACAGGACTACTATCATACGGGCATCTTGCCCAAAAAAATCTAATAGGGTGCAATAGTCGCTCATGTCTTGTTCAACTTGTAAAGTTTGATAGTTGCTCTTTTTTTTTTAACTATATCTTGTTTTCCATTGACAATTTAGTACAAATTGGTTTGACTTCTCTTGGAACCTCATGTGTTATTTTTCCTTTGCCAAATACAATGCTTTTGGAAGTTGATGTTACATGTACTTCATTCAAGGGAATCTTTCGCACATGTTCCAATCAATAAAACTTCAATGAATTTCTCTTTATCTTAATTAACCTGCATAAAGTTGTTGTATATGATTATACATTTACATTGCAAATATCACTCTTTACTAAAACGTCCCGGTTGGGGAATACTCATTTGCCTATCTTGTGACAAAAAAGGGGAGTAGTATTGGATTTAGAGGGAGTTGATATTGACATGATTTAAGGGGAGATTGACCTTTTGAGAGGGAGTGGGTCTATTTAGGGGGAGCGTTTACGCGTTTGCTATGTGCATTGTTGATTGCATGTTACTCGTTTCTAATTCATGCAAATTGTGTTTGTTTTTATTTATCTTGGTCCCTCTCATACACTTGTCTTGGAAAGTTTAGTTATTTGTTTTGTAGGGATGATCATTCTACAAGAGATGAAAGATTTGAAGATTTAGCTTTAGGTATCTCTTGTAATATAGAATTTTTTTTGTTGACCTCTTGTTGTTTCTTGTTGTTTGTTGTGAGGATACTTTGTGAGTGAGTGGTTTTGTCACGAAATAGCCAAAGAGGGAGATTGTAAGTTCCTCGGTGTTTGATTGGCTTATTTCGTTGACAACTTCATTTGGGGATCTATATGTAAGGGTAGTTTAGGGCTTCATTGTTCAAACAAGCTCAAGCATGAAAGGTAAAATCAACTGCTTAACTTTCATTGAAGAGGTATTAGTCCACACACACACTCCCCCCCCCCCCCCCCCCCCTCTAGGTTTTAGGTATACAATTTCTAGGGAATTTCATAAAGAACGCAAAATTCTGGGTGGTGGTTTAAAAGTTATGATCATTTCTTTGATCAAAGGTCAAGGGCGATGCCCTATTTTTCGAAACTGCACATACACTGTTTTCATCGTCCATTTTTACACTTCCATTAGATTCTGTGCGTGTTGCATACGCTGCGGCCTCCCAAGCGGAGTTTCACAGATTTTGCATGATGTCCAGACTGCGTTCTGTGCACACTGCATGCACAACGGCGTAAAGAGCGGCATTATCCAAGTGATACACCGCTCTCTGTGACGAGGTCTTGACACTTACCTAGACCGCGGTACAGCCAGTGGTTCTGACGGGTTTTGGTTGCCTTTCGCCCAAAACAACGCAGTTTCACTTTAGGCTTCATATAAATATACCATCTTCTTCCCAACTCGTTTTCAGAGCTTCCTAACCTATTTTTGAGAGAGAGATAAGGTTCTTTAGTGAGAGAAGCTCCAAGAAGTCATTTTTACTCAACCATCCTTAAAATCCAAATCATCAAGCATCCTTCAAGCATGGGTTTCTTGTATGTTCATAACTAGGTATTCTCTACATGCTCTAAACTTTATGGTTTCATTACTAAGACATGTATATCGAGGGTTTTAGCCTTATTGCATATTAATTGCTTGCTTGTATGTTTAATTGCTTTTATGACATGCTTGTGTATTGGTTGTTGGTTGAGATGCATTAATTTATGATAACTAGAATTTAGGACGGTTTTACCCTTCTAGCTAATTCTTATTGCCTTTACATTTAGAACATTGATATCTAGGATTTGCTTTAATTGTCATTATTAATCCTAGATAAGCATGAATGTCTTGACCTAGCATTCTTGCATATAGAATATTTTTGCATATTCACTTAGGTTGCCATTATCTTTTCATTGTTGGTTAAGCTTGTGGCTATGTGATTAGTGCACAAGGTTTGTGTTCCAAAATCACTATTAAGTCCCGTTGGGTAGAGTGAAAGAGTTAGTAACTGGAGGGTTAGACAGAAGGATAACCTAGGTTGTAAACTTTTACTCAATAGTGGATTTTGAGGATCAAGTGTGACGCTCTAAATAGCCCGTGGTTTTTTCCATTTAGATGGTTTCCACATATATATTGCGTGTTGTTATTGTTTTATGTTTGATGTCTTTTAATTTAACATTTAGTATAATGAGGTAGAATTGTTAATATTGATTAATTCGCAAAATTGGTAATCTATCGAATTAAAACCTATTCACACCCCCCCCCCCCCTCTAGGTTTTAGGTATACAATTTCTAGGGAATTTCATAAAGAACGCAAAATTCTGGGTGATGGTTTAAAAGTTATGATCATTTCTTCGATCAAAGGTCAAAGGCGATGTCCTGTTTTTCTAAACTGCATATACACTGTTTTCATCGTCCATTTTTACACTTTTCCAATCCGAATTGTGAAATATTTTCTAAATAAAAAGTTTGTATTTTTATGTCTAATTGATGGTGTTAAAATATTATCAAATGATGTTAAGTACTTTTAAAGATACGCACCAAGGAGTGGACAGTAGACGAACTTGAATTTCGACAGTTTTTGAAATTTTTGGTCTCCATGTTGAGTTGCTTTCTTTTTGTGCCGGTAGAGATATGCATAGTATGCTTTTAGCCCGTGCATCACTTAAATTTGCTTGTACAGTGTCAATCTTTTGATGTTGAGGTGGATAGAACTCTTTGCTTGTTTAGCTTAGGAAAATAGTGGAGACTACTTCTAAGCTACACTTAAGCCTAAAAATCGCAATTTGTGGGTTTTGTTTCTACTCTTTAAACACTTTCCGATTTTTTTCTTAACTGTGATCTCATCGTACTTCAAATTTGCATTGATTGCCATATAACTTTATCATGTGGACTGTTGTTGAGATTTATATTCCCTTGTTAGATGGACTTTCAGAAATGATTTTGGATTTGAGTGTGTTCTTAAACTCCATAAATAGCCCATACACTCCCACGTCCCTATGTGTGCTTACATTGTAAAAATTTGAGGTCAAACACTAAACCTACATACACCTTCCAACCCAAACACAAGTCATACCCTTGTTATTGATCATGTTAAGGTGTATAGCTTTAGAGAAGTTATATTTTACTCTAAATTTTGTAAATGTGTACTTAGGCAATTATGTGTAAATGTACAAAGGCAAGGGCTAAAAAAAATAGAAAGAAAAGAAAATAAGTGTGAGTTATAAACACTTAAGCCTTCAAGTTCTTCAAATGTAAAGTTACTCACCAATGATTATAAGTGTAGCAGAAATGTGCAATGTAAAGTTTAGTGCCTAATCACTTGTGATGTAATGTGTTTTAGAGCTAACCAAAGTATTGTAATGTGTATAAACACTTTGGCATGATTAGTAACTTTATCCTTCTCACTCTTACCACATCTTCCATCCCATACACCACCACAAATCAACTTGGCCCCAATACAAGTGAGGGAAAATCCATTTGATCTCTTAGAAAGTCTATATTGGGAATATGACTCAATGCATGCTCTTTCCACGTTCATGACATTTCAATTCTTTCCATGAGATCTATCACTATAAAATGTGCTTTTTTGAATATACTCATATGCGATATTTTAGATTCCATGAACATAACTTCCAAATCGTATATGTTTGCTAGAGAGTGGTTGCCCAGGTTTTGAGTGAAAAAAACAGACTAAAATCCGGCGAGGATTAGAGTCGAGACGAATTTTATCTTAAGCATTCGAGCGTATTTGTTTTGTAAACCGAAAGCATCCTAAGTATTGACATACTTGCATTGTGTGAAGCATTGTTATTGATTGGTATATTTGAGATACTAGCATGCATATATTCTTTATTTGGTATGTTTGGATTGAATCACAGCTTTCTTGCAGAGTAATACGTTTGTGGGTGTTCGTATCTGTAAGCCCACAGAAGACAAAACTTATCAATCTAGGGATCACCTAGTGGTTGAAAGGCTTGTGGCACGTGTTAAGTGTCATCGTGTTTCCTACGAAAGTGGACTAGCTAAACTTAGTTTTTAATTATGTTTATTTTGTTTGATTGTTTTTCGTTCTAGTTTTGCTCGAGGAGGAGTAAAAAATAGGTTTGGGGGTATTGATCGGAGCGATTTATATACCTTTTGAGGTCCCTATTTTCTAGCTTTTATTCTTGTTTTCGAGGTTATTTTGTTATTTGATGTGTTTGTGAGCCTTGTGTAGGTACGTGTTCCCTACGGAAGATATTTGAGCTTAATTGAAGAGTTTTTGAGGTTAAATGGCAGAATTTGGAATAGCTTGTACAGACGCTACAACTTCTGAAGATCATATCTCTCTCCTCTGATCGAACTACATTTCCTATAACCACTTTTCGAAAAGGCCCATAAGTCTTCTTTCTAACGCACTTTACAGATCATGATTTTGGGGTTTCTTGAGAAAGTTATGATCATTTTCTTAACGGTGCGCAGAGAGGTGCGGTACGCAACCGACGAGACCAAGTTGCGTACCGCGTTTTATACCGCGTTTTTGGGCAGCAAACTCCAAAAAGTGATGTGTGGTACGCTGTGTTGATGCGTATGGCATATCGAACTGCATATCTGGGCAGAAATACATTTTTCAGCCATTTTCAAAGCGGTATTCTTGTCTTTTCACCCAAAAGTCTTGCCCTAACCTCTTACACTATAAATACCCCATTTTCTCCTCATTCTTGAGACCTAGCTTCCCATCTTTTCCTTTCTCACGCCTATTTTCTTCTCTCTTCCATTTTCTTTCATCTCTTGCTCCCATGGAGGTTTTTCCTCCATGGGAGCTCACCATACACCTCCACCTCACCACTATACACTTTCTACATCCATCTTAGAGTAGATTACAAAGGAATTAGGAGCCAAATTCGAACTAGGAAGGCTAGGAGCATCTTTGGAGAACTTGTCTTCAATGGTTTGCTTTTATTTGCTAATTTCTTTGTATTTCTTGTTGTCTTTGATGTGTAACACCGAATTTGGGAATTTGTAAGCCTTTCACATGTGCTATATATGTATTTTTGTACTTAAATTGGTTTTTTTTTACTCTTTGATATGTGTTTTTATGCTCTTAATATGATATGTATGTGTATGAATTGTTAGAAATTAATATGTGTCCATGATTGTATTTAAGAGTAGTTGTAATTTAGAGTAGAAATTAGATACCCATGATTGTTGATTGATTGATGGAAGGATGACTTGAAATTACATGTATTGAGTAATTTGAGTAATAGGGATTTTAGCCCCAAAGAGTACAAAAGGTTTCAATTCAGGCTTTTAGTTGCTAAATTGACCTTGGTTCATATCCTTGTTCTTAATGGGTGTTTGTATTAAGACACGATTATCCATCCACGTGACAGGATTGGGTGATGAATTGATTGTGGGAAAATTCCCTAATCAAGAGGATGAAATTTTAATCTAAATTGAATGTTCTTAATGTTATAACAATCACATTGTTGCATGTAGTTGTTAGGTAAACTTGTTTCCCATATTTAGCCATCCTAAGGAGTTGACTAAACCGAATCTTTAACATAGAAGTAAAGACCACCGACATTTTTCTTGTGCTTGTGTTGTTATATGGCTGTTTTGAGTATTTAAAGTCTTTGCTTAATTGATCACTTTGTAATTGATCCATGGTTAGATGCTATGTGCCGAGAGGAGATGCGTTTAATAATGCTCAGATAAACATTCACTATGCTTGACTAGAAAGTGCTAGAACCACTAGGCTAGCGTATAGGGTTCAATTTGTATTCCACGTGCTTAATGGGTTCATATATATTGTTCGGATTGCTTGAGAGAGATTTCGGGTATATATGGATACTATTTCTAAGACATCGAGAGAGATTAGAGATTAATTAAGAGGATACGAGCCTATGATATACTTGCACATTTGAGGATTAGGTGAGTCTAGAACGTAATTAGGAGGATTGTCACGGTTGAGTCGTTTCCCTAGTGTAACCACATTTCATGCATATCTCCATTCCACACGTTTAAGTTGTTGATCATATTTAACGTTGACTTGTTCAAGAAACAGGTTTATCGTAGATCTTAACATCGTACTCGTTCATTATACGTTGAAATTATTCTTAATGAATTACGTTAACTTGTTTTTGAACAGGTTTAACGTTCATAATAACGCTTAACTCGTTCTAATAACGTCAAATTCATTCAATTCAATTTACATTGACTTGTTCATTAAACAAGTTTAACGTTCCTCTCAACGTTCAACTTATTCGACCTACCTTCAACTTGTTCTTGAAATTTATTCGACCGACCTTCAACTCATTCAATTCAATTTACATTGACCTACGTATGGTGCCCTCTAAATTTTTTTGTAGGCACTAAACCCCCTGAACTATCAGAAATTGGCAAAAGTAGATGAAAACCTAACGACATCCACTGCTTTGTTATGGAAAATTACACTAAGCACCCTTATTATACACATAATTGCATCAGATCGAAAAAATATTATAATATGACATAAATTCCCCTCTTATCAAATTTTTAAAATTCATATTTTAAAAATAAAAATTTAAAATTTAAAATTGAAAGATTCGTTAAATAATAATAAAATTCTGAACTTTTTGATAAAGAAAATTAAATTGATTAAAAAAAATTAAATTATCTTTTTTATATATATTTAAATATCCCTAAATATGAAGCCCAGATAAATATATAAATTATTTAAATTATCTATTTTATTTAAATATCTCTAAATATTGTTTTGTTCGTTTACAATAACAATGTTATTAATAATATAAAAATTAAAAATTAAATATTAATAATAATAATAAAATATAATAATGATAATAATTTAAATACCCTATTTTTTTTTACATTATCATTTTTATTTAAATATTTTTAAATATCACTTGTTCACTTATAATAACAAGAGTATTGATACTGTCAAAAACAAAAATAAAAAATGCAATGATAATAATAATGATGATAATAATAATAAAAATTAAAATAATATAGTAATACTAATAAAGTAATAAAATTATAATAAGGATAATAATAATAATAATAATAATAATAATAATCATAATCATAATAATACTTTAATTCTTTTTAGCCATTCTCATTTAAATTATCTGATTTTTTATTTTTTTAAATATCCCTAAATATAAAACTCAAATGAATATATATATTATTTAATGTGAATTATCATTTAAATTATCTTTTTTTATTCAATTCTCAATTCTATTTCCCATGAATGACATCCTTCTTATCCAGCGGTAGATTTGGGAATTTAAATTAAAAAGATATTTTAAATAAAAATTCGCATTAAATAATTTATATACTCATTTGGATTTTATATTTAGGGATATTTAAAAAAATAATAATTTAAATGATAATGACTAAAAAAAGTATAAGGTATTTAAAGTATTATTATTATTATTATTATTATTATTATTATTATTATTATTATCATTATCATTATCATTATCATTGTCATTATCATTATCATTATTATTATTTTATTATTTTATTACTATTATTATATTTTATTATTATTATTATTATCATCATTATTATTGTCATTGCATTTTTTATTTTTATTTTTGACATTATCAATACTCTTGTTATTGTAAATGAACAAGTGATATTTAGGGTTATTTAAATAAAAATGATAATGGAGAAAAAAAGTATTGGGTATTTAAATTATATCATTATTATCATTATTATTTATTATTTATTTTATTATTATTATTATTAAAAAATTTATTTTTGATTTTTACATTATGAATAACCTTATTATTACAAACGAACAAGTAATATTTAGAGATATTTAAATAAAAAAAAAAGATAGTTTAAATGATATTTCGTATTAAATAGTTTATATATTCATTTGGGTTTTATATTTAGGGATATTAATATATATATATATATAAAGATAATTTATTTATTTTTAATCAATTTAATTTTTTAATTTCTCTATTTAATTAATTTTCTTTATCAAAAAGTTCAACAAAAAATTATTATTTGACGAATATTTCATTTTTAAATTTTAAATTTTTATTTTTAAAATTTGAATTTTAAAAATTTAGTAAGAGGGGTATTTATGTCGTATTATTATATATTTTTCCGATTTGATACATTTATGTATATAATAAGGGTGCCTAGTGCAATTTGATATGACAGAACAATAGATAGCATTAGGTTTTCATCCATTTTTACCCATTTCTGATAGTTCAGAGGGTTTAGTGCCTAAACAAAAATTTAAGGGACAACATATAAATACGGGTATAGTCCGGGGGATCTGTGACAATTAGTCATTTATTAAATAAATATATAACATATAATAAAAAAATTAGTATTTATTTGAGGAACCGGTTGCTCCATGGGCTATCTTCCACTTTGTTGTTCTTAACAAAAAATGCACAACATACATGGCTCCTTTGTACTAAAGTCAAGGCCCTCTGTTTTTGGAGTAGTTATATATATTACTTATTACTTATTACAGCTCCGGTAACAAATCTAAATCCAATTTATTTTTATTTTTAAATACTTATTTGCTTATGTGGATTTGGTTTTGATTTTCCCTTCTAAATTAATATTCTTGAGACCCATCCTTAAGTAATAATTTAAAAGGATTATTAATATCAAGAGTTTTATCTTAGTATTATTTTATCTTAGAAAACGTATGAAAGTCGTTTTTCTTGTTTAGGGAATGTTTCTTTTCAGAATTCCTTATTTAGTCGGTTTTCTTTTTCGGGCAAAGTTTTTTTTTTAGGATTTGTTATTTAGGAAAGATTTATTAAGAGACTTTTCGTTCCTTTTGGGAAGGCTGAAATGCTAAGAAGGTCGTCACAGTAACTCCTTAAGAACAATTCAAAAGATGAAGGATGAAATCTAAAATATCAAACATGGTGGTTTTTTGCAAGCTAGTTAATTAAACTGTATATTTGTTCTCAAAAAAAAACTATATATTTGTTGCATCTAAAATACCTAGAAGCAATCAATTTCATGTTAATGTTGCTTTGGAAGCTACTAATTCTTCTGTTTGGGTGGGTGCAGAGTGCAGACCGTGCAGTGTTACGAAATCATCAATGTTGAATTGTGGTTGTGTTCGCTCTAAGAACGGCTTTGGATCGAGTTGGTTCGAAACTTGAATTTCATTATTCGATCTAGATAGTTTGACGGTTGTTCAGAGCCTATCCGATCATCGTCCGTTAGATATGAGTTTTTTCACGTGATTGAAGATATATACAGTATACGTACGATGTTGGATACCTAGTTTTGGAAATGTCATGGTTTCTTTCACTAAGAGAGAGTGGAACACCGTTTGGCTAGACATGCTCTGTGTTTTCAAAGGAAGATAAAGTGTGGATTTATTGCTAATTGCATGTCCAGTAATATTAAACATCTCAATTTGTATTTCAATTAATCATGTTTTATACATTAACAATGTTTTATCTTATTTGCACATGTCATGTGAATCCAATTGACACATCATTGTCAGTATACAAGTTAAAGATTTGAATTGTTTCAAAATAAAAAACAAGTTAAAGATTTGAATTGAGATACATGTCTAGTATTACTAATCAATTCATTCTCCTGCATGTATTAAGAGATTCTTATGAATAATTAATATGGTTTGATTTTTTTCTCAAAAATACCAAGAAGCAATCAATCTCATGTGCATGTGTAACTCCCACATAGACAACTTAGCAGACCTGACAATGCATACAACTATAAGAGCTTAATTAATACATTTCTTGTTTTGAAAAAGGATGTTTCGTTTTTAAAAACAAGAAATAAGTGTGAGATTTCCTTTAAAATTACCCATTAATTAAAAGATTCTATGGTAAATTTTATTTTCCCGAAGAATAAAGGAAATCTTTTGAAGATTTTCCGATTGATTATGGAAGGAAGATTTTCCGATTGATTATTGAATTGATCGTACATTATATATATATATAGACACTACTCACTCTGCAGCTACTCTCTCTGTTTTGCAACAAAACATTCTCATCAATGGTCGAGCCTGTGAAAAACAACAGGTCGAAGATGTTCAACTACAAATACAATATGAGAAAAACAACTCTGATGAAGAAAGCTAACCAGTTGAGCAAAATGTGTGATGTGAAAGTGTGCATGGTCTGTTTCGGTCCAGACAAGACAGTAGAGACGTGGCCGGAGAACAGGTCAGAAGTTTGTGACATAATCAGCAAGTACAAATTAGGTTGTCTCGGCAACAAGGGAAGAGAAAAAAAAACACAATCTTGTTGGGTTTCTTGAGGACAAGCAGAAGAAACTTGAAGAAAAATCTAAGAAGAAGATTATCAAGATTCTTATTGGTGGTTGTGTTTATTCGACTTGGGATAAAAGACTTGACCAGTTTTCAGAGGAAGAATTGGTGGGTTTGTACGGTTGCTTGGACTCCAAGTTACAGAATTTGAGGAACAAAATCAACTTGAAGAAGAAGAATCAAGAAGCTCTTGTTGTGAATTATCCTCCTGATGATAATAATAATTATTATTATATTGATCATAATCTCAATATGTTCAACAACGTTTACCAGAGCAATCCAATTACACCACCACGGCCTCTATGGTTCAGTGGTGATCACAGCTCGTATAATCAACAAATTTTTTCGGATTACGATACACTTCATGGAAGAGTTGAGAATTTTGGTGTTTACGGCCAAAATTATGGGAATAATTATATGGGTAGCAATATGATCAGCAATGGTTTTCTTCTTGAAAATACTTATAATATGGGTATGGCGGGACAGAGTAGCAATAGCAATATCGATAATTATTTTCGTTTCGATCAACCGATGCTTAATTCTCAAAGGCTCTACGATATTTTTCCGATCTCAATGAGACCACCATTGCTGATCTCAAATCAGTCAGCTTAGTGAGGCCGGTTCAAGTTATATGACTTTAAATTCAATATCTGAGAGTAGAGGATGCAATTGTTAATTTGCTCGGTTCTTGTTTTTTTCTTTTTTGTTTATTCTCTTTAGCTTTGATAACTGGTGATTCCAACAAGTCTTTAATATGCTGTTTATTTAAAGTTTAATCTAACAAGGAAGATTTTCCAATTTTGTGAATGAGTATGACGGTATGAGTACTCACAATTCTTTTCTTTTTTATTTTATCAGAATATTATTCACAGTTTTATTTGGGTCCTCAAGTGACTCTCATGTTTTGCACAACTGCAAGGGCTTGGTGCACCCCTACCAATACTAGTTATATCCTGTTACAATTTAAAACTACTTGAAGAATATTGAACGTTCACAGTATACAAGGTTTTTTTTTTTCTGAAGCTAATTATACAAGGATCTTATATACGATGTTTATTGTCAAATATATATATATATATATATATATATAAAGGATAAATTTTTTAAAACATACTTTTGACTGACACGGTTTTTTTGTTTCATTATCATACGAGAGTACGAGACTATGAATGTTATTCATATCTTTAACCTCAATTTTTAGACATGGGTTCTTGTGATACTGAATACAAGGTTAACACTTAACATGATGTGTTTTACTTGGACTCATTAATACATGTTTACTCAGAGTCGGTCCTGACTTTTCGGAGGTTCCTGGACAAAATTTAAAAAATGTGTCCCTTGTGAGGGGTTGAACATACACGGTACACAATACACAATACATGACTAAAAAAAATCGAAATTAAATCAAAAAAGGGAAAAAAAAACTTTAATTACTTAGATATGGGATTTTGATTCAGATAATTGGACCATTTGTTATTATTATTATTATTAATGTTTGGGTTTTTAAAAAAAAAAATTGGGGTCCTTTTTATCTGAAATAAAATCATACAATTCAATACTAAAAATAAATAAATTGTGCCCCTTTTTGGGCCTTTTTTTCTTGGATACTGGGCAGGCGCCCCTACTGGCTCCCTCTCAGGGCCGGTTCTGTATTTACTGAATAATTATTGGGAACAATATCATATATGTTTCAAAGGTGTCTCAATAACTAAGTGATCATATATGACACTTCCACATGACCACAGCAGTGGCACAAAATTTTTATATATAATCTGCATTATGAGCCCAAATTAGTAGGAGATTATTATACTTCAATGCTTTTAAAAATGAAGAGGAAAGAAGCAGCTATAGTCCCACATTGCCTGCATCCCTCAATCAAGATATACATATAAGAAATGGAGCTGTTGGCCCACATTCTTCGTGGAGCCGTGCGGTGAGGACAAAGTTTACTATTCTTTCGCCCTTTTACTAAAGAATACCGTGTGCTCGCCACTGTAAACGGTATACCTTCATTTTTGGAAGAGCTGTACAGTTCTCTAATAATTCTAAGTGAAATCTTTTGTTACAAACTATGTTCTCATTAGAGATGTATATTTAGAAAATGATGATGGATATAAGTCCCTCCATTCTTATCATCACTTCCCATACCCTTTCCCTATCTACCTCGCACCCGATTTCCCTATTTGAGAAAATTGGGGATGAGGTATTTTTGGAAGAGGTATTTTTGGAAGAGGTATATCCATCTCCAACCCTAATTCCCCATTTTTTCCGTTTTTTTTTTCATTTTTCCATTTTCTTCGGTTCCTCATTTTCCCATTTATCTAAAAATTATAAATTAAACTAAAAAAAAACAAACATTTCATTACAAATACAAAATAAAATCCATTAATACAGTAAAAAGAGTAAATGTGTATACATACTTAGGGTTTCAAAGAATAAAAAAAATATTAAAAAAATATATTATAATTTTATTTATATATGTCTAGGGAAAATGGGGATGGAGAGGGGTCCCCCCATCCCATCCCCCCCACCCCCACCCAAAAAAAATCCCCAAATGGGGATGGGGATGGGGACGAGGGAAATTGTAGCCCTGGGAAATATGTGCATCTAGTTCTCAAACTTAGTGTTCACATCTATTGTTTTTTATCTCAATATTGAGAATTTTAAGGGGAACTAGACTATTGAAAATGGACAAGAAGAATTAATTATTTTCACCTATAAAAAATGATTCATTAATAATTTTTTTGCATCTAAAACTTATCTAATGGAATTTTGTTTTGTTTTTTTATAGCGACAATTAGGGCTGGGCACGGTCCGGTTTGGTTCGGTTTCCTAGAACTGAATTGAACAAACAAATTCATTCTTTTAGAAAATAAGATCAGTTTGGACCATTCTTTTTTTTCAGATCGGATCAAACTAAATTATATTTATTCGGTTCGATTTGGTTCGGTCTAACGGTTTGTGACTTGAAATCCAAATGCTTAACCATTTAAAAAATATTTAATTATATATGACATGATAAAGTGAGTGATTCATGTATGAAATATAAACTAAGCTGTATAAAATAATAAATATATTTAAATATAATATTTAAAATTCAAACAAAACCATCATGTGTTGAACCAAATAAAGTAATACTCTATCTTAAAATAAATAAAGTAATGTTAAAACTAGACAATGGAGGCTTAAAGACCATTATAGGATCTAGACAATATATGAACATTATTCAAAAGTTCGAGCATAAAATTTAAAAGTCCAAATAACCTAAAAGCTTTGAGGTCCGTTCTAATCGGAAGAGAAAAACAAACACAACTAATAAATAATATAGGTAAATGATAAATTAGGATTTTTGACTTTACATTTTATTTTAAAATTTTATTAAAAAGTTTTGGGTTTGACATGTAATACAGTAATACAGTAATAAGTAATAATAATTGCTAAAAGTATTCGGTTTACGGTTCGGTCTGTGTTTAATATGCTTGGACCTTAGATCGGATCAGACCATATGGTTTTACTATAATAAAACCATACGGTTTTTTTTTTAAGTATGAAACCGGACCAAACCAAACGGTTTGATATGATTTGGTCCGGTTTACGGTTTATGGGCTTTTTTGCCCACCTCGAGTAACAATTATGTCTCATCAAAGATATTTCAATAATTCAATGTTGGGATTAGTTATAAGTTCAAATTTAATACAAATTTATAATTTTTGGGAATTTGTTGGAATGTGTTCTTATCTATGTTTTTTTTTTTCATATCACCCTCAGTAAGTGATTGTCTAAATGCAGTTGTAACTAACTGTTTTAGGGATTTTGGTCTATTATCAGGAATGTGAGCATTATAACAAATCTGCAATGACCTGTAGATTACACTGAACTTGCTTATTCGATCAAAATCCACTCGTCAAAAGCAGTTATACATCTAACTTTATTGGTTTGGGTCATAATGGATTGTGTCATTAAAACCCAAAAAACAATAAGTCGGGTTTGGGTTTATCTCTCAAAACCCATGACCAATCCATTAAGTTTAAGAATATTATTATAATTATCTAACATCCAATTTGAATCTCCAAAATAATACTCTACATTTACTAAAGTGATTAGCAAAAAAGTTTGGAAATCCTAAAATTTCCCAAATTGATTAATAAAAAGGTTTAAAAACCCTAAAATTTAGTAAATTCATTATAAAAAAGTTTGTAAAACCTAAACAACTAAGAACTAACCTACAAACAAAAATATTTACTTCAATTCTTCTCTTCGGATATAGTGATAAATATTACTATTGCATTATAATATGTTTGTTTATATTTATGTTATTAATATTCAAATATTTTTATGGACGGGAATCAGAATTAAGGGAAACCAATAAGCTAACGGGTGGGTTTGGGTTGAATAAAATTGGGTTTGCACATTTACAATTCGACATATATTCGATTCAATTCGATCCATTAATATATCTCTGCATAGACAGGTTTTGATATTTCTTCACGTAAAAACTTTTTGATCGAGGCTTGTTTAATTGATTTTCTTCTATCATGTTTGCATAGACAAATTAAACGTTTGAGTTTTTTGTGTTTTTTTTTTTCAAGAAACTCGATCTTTCTGAGGAGTAAATGCCTACTATTTCTCTGGTATATTAACTGTTAATATGAGTCTACAAATCTCTGATAGTGATGCCATATTGTTCATTAAAATTATGCACTATGTTTAGCAACATTTGAGCATATACAGCAAGACTTAAAAAAGGTGTATATGATGATGGGCAAGGGAGAAAATTGAGAGGCAGTGATATCACTTGGGCCGCGTTAATCGTGGACTCACTCGACCTTACCTTAGCTAAATGTTTGATTTGAAAGGATGTCTCTCTCTTTGTTTGAAGGTTTTTGCAATTTAGAAAGAATTTTAATCTCTAGTTCTGTACATTGCTTTAGTAATTCTCATTAGAATAACAACCAAATTTACAGCAGAAGATTTCTTTTATTTCGGATTTCAACAGCAGAAGGGATCAGGAGAGATAAGAGCAGATTATTCGGTAGTCAAAATTAGTCAACTGCTGTTACAATAACATCAAGACAGAATAAAGTCTCCCACAATGACAGAGCATGAAACCTTACAATGTAGAGCAGGGCCTAGATATGACCACGGTTCGGTTCAAACCGTGGAACCGAACCGTAAACGTAGGACAAAAATCGAAATTGGAACTGAAATTGAACCGGACCGGAACCGTAAGACTTAAGATTCTGGTTTAGGTTCCTAAAAAAAAAGCCAGACTAGAACCGTTGGTTCGGTTCCGGTTTTGGAACCACCGGTTTCACCAAATTTTTATTATTATTTCTTTTCCAAAAAAAAAAATTAGTTTTTTATATATTTAGTTTATTTTAATTTTGGCTGACCCAATCAATTTCATTTACAATTTAACATTATTACATGTCTAATAAATTTTTTTAGTAAGTATATAGTATAAAAAAAAATTACTAAAAAAGATTGGAACTGGAATCGAAAAACCGGACTAGAACCGAACCGCGGTCATGTCTAAGTAGGGCTATAAGAGGATAATCAAGTCAGTGTACAAATCATACATTTCTCGGCCTTTTGACTAAAATTAAGTGTAGTATATGTTCTTATCATTTTAATATCTGATATGTGGATTATTAATCCACACCATAACAGGTGTCTTTTAAACGTAAGCCCTGTTTGATTTTTTGACTTAACACTGAATGTCACTTAATGTGTTTCATTCAGTTGTTTTGTTTGATTTTATAAGTGTTAAAATCACTTAATGGGCCATTAAAACCACTTTTTTAAAAAAATGAATTTTTTCCACTTTTCACTTAACACAAATCTAGTAGAATCAATTACAAACTTTTACGTCCAAAACTATCCTCACTATTTTTCTATATTTCCAATTCTGTTTTTGTTAAAACCCTAATCATATTAATACTTTTTTTTTCCTTCTCACTGACTTTAACATCAGAAAACCTAACTTCTTCAAAACAAAAACAATTGGTGATTGGTTTTCCTAGCATATTCCGGTAAGAACTCTTTCTTGTTTCTATAATTTGATAATTATTTTTATTAATTTTATATTACAATTTGAGTACATCTTTTTCACTTGTTCTAAAAATTAATTGGAGAATGGTTTTCATGATGAATTTGTTTTGAGTTTTTTTTTTTTGGTTTTGAGATGTTAATTTTGGGAAGAAAAAAAGTTATATATATATCTACATGGATGAGATGCACCGCCTTATGCTATTTGGGTCAAAATCAAGTAGTAGTTGATTTTTTATTTTTATTAATATTTCTTGAGAATTTTAGAATGTATCACCATCAAATATTATGTTCATTTTTAATGTAATTCAACAAATGGAATAATGTATGAAATATTTTTAATAACTAAATAAATTTATTTTAGAATTAATTTATATTAGAGTTGTCCTTAATATATTAAAATGTAAATATGTAACAAATAATAGTTAGAAGAGTATAGATGTAAAAATATTTATTTTCAGATATTTATAACTTAAAAAAACAAACAACTTATCACTTATATTCAGTTTTCAGTGAAAAAATAACAAACATGTTTTTCAGTTTTCAGTTTTCAGTCACTATTCAGTCTTTAGTAACATTCAGCATTGTTCAGTAATCAGACAAAAAATCAAACAGGGCCTTAAAGTGATGCCATTGACACACTCTTACAGAACTATTTATGCCCACTTTTTAAAACTTTGATTTAATTATATAAAATTATATGATATTATTATTATTATTATTTTTTTCATTGACTACCCTTTTAGTTATTTTTTAAACTTAATACACCTCATATCTTTATCAAAATAATAAAAAAAATACACTTCATCTCTAATCTTTATATATATATATATATATTGTTCTCACATCCATTTGAAGGACTTATTTTTTCTTCTTATTTCTTGGTAAAACCATCTTTATTAAATGCAATTTTTTTTTGTAGTCGATTGGATTGTTGGTGGTAGATTATGAATGTGATATTAATCGTCTGATAGGTTTTGTTAAGCAATTGAGTTAGAGTTTTGGTGTGATTTCATTTTGATAGAGATTAGGATTTCTTGATGGGATTTTGTTATTTTTTATATATATATAAATAACATTAAACTAACTTTGAAAGATCCGGAATAAAAACTACAAAAAAATGGTACAAATTATAGTAACCTGAAAGATCTGAAATAAAATAAACTAAGAGAAAGAAAAAAAGTAGCAAACATGGATCTGGAATTTGAGAAGAAAAATAAAGCAAACATGTGAAACAATAAAATTAATAAATACTAATCAAACATGGTAATCATGAGATTGAGATCTGAAAGAAAATGTAAACAAAAGTAATAATAAATCAATAAATACAAAACATGAGATTGAGATCTGAAAGAAATTATAAATAAAAATAGTAAACATTAAATGATTTGAAATAATTTATGTCGTTAAAGCTTTTGTCATTAAGGTTTTCAAATAAAAAAAAATGGGTTTTATTAGTTTTAGTTTGTATAGTATTTTTGTAATAAAAATTGTATGTCTATTTTAGTAATTTAATAAGGAAAAAAAATAATACTAAATAATTTAAAAAAGTGGGGCATAAATAGTTCAGTGGTGGGTGTGCCAATAGCAAAACTCTTAAACTTAATTTATTAAACTGCTGATATCACTACAAATTACCCAAAAAAAATGTGATATTTTTCTCCATTTCTACAATTTGAATTTAAATAATTACATTGGAGATGTGAATATGCATTTTTCTAAAAAAAAAATCATAAGTGGGCTCATAAGAGCATCTCCAATACATTACCAAATTAGTGTGTCAATATTAAATTTTAGTATAGAATGCAAAAAACTTCTTTCAATACAGTGTCAAATACCGGCATATTCCAAATTTGGCATATGCTATTTTCGTACAACAATAAATGTACATTTTTTAATTACAAAAATACCATTATATATATTTTTTAAATATTTAAAATAATTTAAATTTAATGTACATTAACAATATTTCAATCAAAATATATTTTATTCAACCATTCTTCAACATTTTAAAAAATACATTAATGACAAATGTTGACTATTATAATTTTAATTAATAAAATAATAAAAATAGCATATTAAATACAACTGTGCATTGGAGTACAATGCTAAATTGTTGTATCAAATAGTGGAAATGGTGAGGAATGTCACCTTTTTTTTGGTCACTTGCAGTGATGTCACCATTATAATAAGTTAAGTTTAAAAGACACCTATTATGGTGAGCTACCGAAATTGCCCTTAAATAATAGATATTTTATTCTTTAAAGGCTGTTGTCCAAAAAAGTTATCTGAAAATCAATCACCTACTCAATTTTTTCATCAGAAAAAGAGGTCCATTCCAGATATTGCAGAAGAAGGTAAATTAATATTTCTAATCTTCATTTCCATTTTTTATTGTATTTCTGTTTGATATAACACTGTATGAACATTTATGAACATGTTGTCTCAATTTTTTATGTTGATGTCCTGAAGTTGTAAACTTTTTACAAAGAATGAATGAACATGTATGTATATTTTTTTGTATATATATTTGGCCGAGTTGAGTTGTAGTGGTGCAAACAAATTTATAATATTGGGTATAAAAGCTGGAAATATTTTAAAAAAATGTCGAAACATTTGTAAAAAAGCTCGAAAATTTGAAAAAAAATCTCGATCAAATTCAAAAAAAGCTCGATCTAAAAAATAGATGTTGAATAAGTAAAAAGAAAAGCTCGATCCCTCGAAAAAAGTATCGATTCATCGAAAAAAAAAGCTCGATCCCTCACACAAATAGCTCGATCCCTCGAAAAAAGGATCGATCCATCAGAAAAAAGCTCGATCCTTGCCAAAATAAAGCTCGATCCCTCACACAAACAGCTCGATCCCGTACAAAAAAAGCTCGATCCCGCACAAAAAAAGCTCGATCCCTCACAAAAAGCTCGAATCCTAAAAAAAAAGCTAGATCCGTAAAAGTAAAAAGTCGAGCCATATTTGAAAAAAACTCGAGCCATATGAAAAAAAGTTCAAGCCATATATAAAAAAGATCGATTATGTAGAAAAAAAGTTCGGTCTTGAACAAAAAAAGCTCGATCCCGTTAGAAAGAGTTCGATCATGTACAAAAACGGCTCGATCATGTACAAAAAAAGCTCGATCAGTTTAAAAAAAAAGCTTCATATCTTACACTTTTGATTTTTGTTTAATCCTTTGTAATTGTAAATTTAATATGATTTTTTTTTCCTTATTAATGGTTTTTGATGTTGGTTTTGACAGGACAATGGATAGGGTGAGAATAGTCATATCTTACAACGGCCGATGGGAGCAATTACTAGACGGAAATCAGAGGTATTTAGGTTCCGATAACCAAGGTTTGTATGTGTCAAAGAATTTGAGTTACGATGAACTGGTGTCGATCATGCAAACCATTGTGAAGTTTGATGAGAATAAATACAGTGCTGAGCTACAGTCTCTATCAATTATTCCTGAGACTACATGTCGTACATTTATAAGAAACAATGACGATGTTCAGTTTATGCTAGGGGAAGATAGGGTGATCTCTCAAGTATGTGTTAGTCTAATCGAGAGGCCAGCAGGAGGTGTCATTGGTGAAGATATCCCTCATCCTGATAACACCCAACAATTTCGATCGTCAGGTGGAAGCAACCAGTTGTTCACAGAAAGAAGTGGGATTGATGGTCAGGAAAACATATGTGTTGTCCCACCGGAAGTAGCCGTCCATGATAATAAACCGGGACCTCAATTTGATAATGTATTTGGTTGTCATATTGAGATTAATGGTAGACAGTACAACCACCAATACAATGAGATCTACAATGACATCAACAATGAGGAGAATACAACACTGAATGTTGGGGTGAATAATGAGGTGGATAATGAATGCAATTTAAATTCTGTAGAAAATTTAGAGGACAATCAGGTTGATGCAGAACCTGTCGAAACGGAAAGACGTGCAAGACATGTTCACAGATTTATTTCCAGTGCACCAGATATAGCTGGGACCTCCGAGGGGAGGGCTAATGTAACTGCAGATGATTCTGATATTACTGCAACATGGGTTATTCGAGCAGAATCATACTCGTTTGGTATTGGTGGAAGCATGAACTTGTTTGAAGATGAACCTACAAGCATGATATATAAAGGCCAGTTTTTTCCAACGAAAAAGGATTTGAAGAGACTAGTAGGCCATTTTGCAATGCGGCTGAACTTCGAGTGGAAGGTGAAAAGGTCCAATAAGACAACATTACATCTAGTTTGTTTGATGGAAAATTGTACGTGGAAGTTAAGAGCGATGAGGAGAGATGAAGGCACATACTTTCAAGTAAGAATTTTGTCAACGAACACACTTGTCCGTTAAAGGAAATTCACCGCCGGCACCGACAAGCTAGTGCAGTCATAATTGGAGAAGTTATTGCACCTAGACTTCAACAACAAGATGGTCGACTAATGCGTCCGAAGGACATAATCGCCGACATGAAACCAATGTATGGAATCCAAATCATGTACAGTAAGGCACGCCTCGATTATGCGTTGTCACTGACATATGGAACGCATGAGGAAACCTTCCAACTGCTTCCATCATTTGGTTACGTTTTGGAACAACAAAATCCCGGCACAATCACTGACTTACAGTGCGACGGAGATGGTAAATTTCTATACTTCTTCATGTTGATTGGTGCCTCACTTAGAGGATTCCGGACGTGTATGCTTCCAGTCATTGCCGTTGATGGTACCCATTTGAAGAGACGATTTCGGGGTATAATGTTTGTTGCAACAGCAAAAGATGGGAACGAACAGGTGTATCCAATTGCTTTTGGGTACGGCGACTCAGAAAACAACCTTTCATGGGAATGGTTTTTGGATTGCTTGAAGGGTGCCCTAGGTCATATTGATGAGCTAGTTTTCATTTCTGATAGGCATGCAAGCATTGAAGCAGGGATTTCTAAAGTGTTCTCTTATGCCACCCATATCATATGTTGCTGGCACACTTATTGAAAATATCAAAAAGCAATTTCATAGGAAGGATGTTACCGCAATAATGGACAAAACAACCCGCGCATACACCGAGTTTGAATATAACCAGCATATGGAAGAGTTAAGAAAATTGCACCAGAATGCATATGATTATGTAATTGATGCCGGTCCACACAAGTGGTCCCGTATACACTGCTCGGAAAGAAGGTATAGGGTGATAACGACTAATGCTGCAGAATGCATAAACTCATACCTAAAATTTGCACGCCAACTGCCTATGTTGACTTTGGCTGAGTTCATTAGGAATATGCTGCAACGGTGGTTTCATGATCGCTATAGAGCTGCACAAACCATACGTCATCAGTTGACCGACGCAACACATCTTGTGCTCTTAAAACGTGTGGAGAAGTGTGGTTATTTGACCGTAAATCCAGTCGAC
Organism: Dipteronia dyeriana; assembly: GCA_032871835.1. Classification (NCBI taxonomy): domain Eukaryota; kingdom Viridiplantae; phylum Streptophyta; class Magnoliopsida; order Sapindales; family Sapindaceae; genus Dipteronia; species Dipteronia dyeriana. The sequence continues at coordinate 18,245,714 of CM065301.1, read as the reverse complement.
TGGAACATTTTTTCGGTCAAGCGGTCTGGAAAACAGTGGACTGTTGACTTAGCTCGGAAGACTTGTACTTGCAACAAATTTCAAATGGATCATTTTTCATGTTCTCACGCCCTTGCAGCGGCACGGTACATTACTGAAACTTGGACTTCACAACTTTGGAAACATACTGGTCATTTTCTCTGTGAAGCTGATCGTTTTCAATGTTTTTTACAGGGAGCGAAACTTGGACTTCGCAACTTTGTGTGCGGACTACTACAAGAGACAGATACTTATTAACGCGTACTCGGTTCCTATTATACCGGTGGGCCATCCTTCCAATTGGGTTGTACCATCTGACATTGCTCAGAGGGTGATTTTGAATCCAAACTCCAAGAGACAAGCGGGACACCCGAGGGCGTGTCGCCATGTCTCGTCTTCGAAAAGGACAACTACACAATCCTGTAGAAGATGTGGACAACCAGGGCATAATTCCAGGAGATGTCCTAATCCACCTATGATTAATGAAGGTACAAGAAGAGTTGTTCCCAATGAATACCACCACAAGTGTAGCATTTTCCATTCAATTGGACACAACAAACAAACGTGCCCTAACGTTGACTCTAATAGGGAATGAATGACAAAGTTTCGATCACATTGAAAACTTTTGGATGTGTATCATATTGTAATAATTTGGATTTACAATAATTACTTATTAATGAATGAATTAATATTAATGAATGAATAATGAACGAATTAATATTCATGAATTAATTACATGTCTATGTACATATAAAATGGGAATATACAAAAAATCACTTGGCGGGCCTAGAGTTAGAAAAAATCTCCACAGCCATTTTCTCCTGAATGATCCTCATGTCGTCCTCTGACCAATCAAAAGGCATTCGACCCGCCAATATGTACTCGATAAGTCTCAAAGTATGGGGATCACAGTTACCTCTGCAATTCGGCACATAAAACACCATTAGAAATCGTTCATAAAAAATATCTAAACACGTTAATGAAATAGAATGTCTTACGATTTCTTTTGTTGGGGGACTGTAGAAGTATACACCAAGCTGACCGAGAAGGGCTTATTTTCCCGAGGGAACGCCCGACGACCAGCTCGTCATGTTGTGTGGAACCCCGCATCACTCAACATAGAGGGTAAAAACCACCGTAATGGCCGGACCTGCTAGTGCCTGATCTGATAAGGGACTTCCTGCCTCCAGGGGTCATAAATCTCAATCTTCTCGCGGACGCTCACCACCAGCCAATGTTGGGCCCCAACGTTGCACGGAATCAACACCTGTAATAGTTTGCATGCCGTGTTAGCTGAGGATATACGAACAGTTTTTTTTTAATCATTTCCATCACGTAACACTTACCAGGTCAACCTCGTGCCATGGGCGGTTTCCACTCGTGGTTGCTCCACGAACCGTCAGAAGGTCCTTTTCCAACCATCAGGACTGTAACACATTCCACCTTGCTATGGTCACAGCACCGTGCGAATCGCGAGGCATCATCCTCTCTCACATGTACAACATAAGTGGCTGTACAAACATTGACAATATCGTATTAATAATAAATAACCAGAAAATCCGATTTGCTTCCCAAATGTTATACCTACTTACATAAAATTGTGTATCCAACACGTTGATCCTCTGGTTGTAGACATTGTGGAATCCTCGCCTACGCTTGCGAAGAATATTGAGGTATGCATCCATATGCTGACAAACAATAAAACCACCGTAATTGTTAACAATTCAACAATACTTACACAAACGTAAATATGAAATTTAATAAGTACGTACCGTGTCCTCCAAGTCCATGAAGTTGGACTGCATACGCACGAACCATCCTGCGGTAACTAGTGCCAGCACGTCCACATCACGTCTGTTTAATGATTGAATTACCTTAGCTATACATAAATTTGAATAAACAAGAAATGTACTTCCATTTGTATTATAAAAAGTTGGACTCACTGTTCCCCGTTGATGTTCCTCTTGAAGGCCTTGTATGCCGCAAGGTGGTCAGCATCCACTAGTCCGTGGGGGTCAAAAATGTATTCCACGGACTTGGGTCATGTCCTCAACCTCTTTGGACGGCATGGATCTGTGTAAGGGCTCACCAACTGTCATCCGTGCTTACCTAAACGCTTCGATGTATTGGCCAGGGGAGGGGACCTCTCCGCCCGCACGGACGTGCTGGGTGGGGGAGGGGACCGCTTCTAAGGCACAGACGTGCTGGGTGGGAGAGGGGACCACTCCGATGGTAAGAACTTTCTGGGTGGGAGAGAGGACCGCTCCGACGCCAAGAACGTGCTGGGTGGGAGAGGGGACCGCTCCGACGGTATGGACGTGCTGGGTGGAAGAGGAGACCACTCTGATACCACGAACGTGCTAGATGGGGGAGGGGACCTCTCCGACAGCACGAACGTGCTGGGTGGGGAATGAGACCTCTCCGACGCCACGGACGTGCTGGGTGGGGGGACCGCTCTGACTGCACAGACATGCTGGGTGGGCGAGGGGACCGATGTGGCTGAATCGATGTGCTAGGAGGTGGGGGGATCGATGTGCTGCGAGGTGAGGGGATCGATGTGCTACGAGGTGGGGGGATCGATGTGTTGCGAGGTGGGGGGCCATCCCGGTGTGTACACATGGTCAAACCTTGAAGCCCTCGGATCATATCCAGTAACAATCGGTGTTGCTGCTGACGATCCTCATCACTCTTCCGAATCATATCTAACAACTCCAAGTGTTAACGTTGTCGATCCTCATCACTCTTCTGGAGGCCTTCACGCACATCGTTCAACATTTCTACCCACGGAGCCTGAAATCATGTCTACATTGTTAGTAAAAAACTATCAGCACGTGTTAATAAAAAACACTAAAGTATGTTTTCAACTTACCTCTTCATCACGTCCAACGCCCCCATGGGAATCCCCTGTAGATGTACCATGTCCGGGGGTGGAAAACCGAACTCGCCTATGCATATGCCTTTTTCGTTGAGGGTCTGTCTCATATCCCTCACTGTCATTGGGCCTCAAACCCCCAGCAGCGGGCTCAGATCCCTCATTGTCAATGGTCCTGTCTGTACCACTGATCCCGCCTAAGGTGATCTTATCAGGGACCTCAGGCGGCATATCATCCATGTCATCTTCTATATACAGGCTCCACCCCTCGTCTAGCCAGGCATAGTACGGTGCCTGTCTCTCAGCTGGTGTCGGCACCAGTTCCTTTATCGCAAACATCTGAAATATTAGTTAGAACAATGTCATTGTACAAAAACTAACTAATAAAAACATTAACAAAATAAATACATACCCTGGCTTTGAAAATCTTTGCTAGCTTATTCCCTCTCGGTTGTTTGGTCAACTCCCACTTCAAAATACGGGGAGTCAGATCAGTAACCCTCCGGACACCGACCTCTTTGGCCAAAAGCAGGGATCACCTCCAAAGCAAATATCTGCATCAAAGATAAGTACAATAAGTATCCATACAATTTTGGGCACCAACAATAAAGTACAATTTGTAGTTCGAACTTCTTACCAACAGGGCATGAGATAGACCGTATATGTTGTAGGTCTCCACCCTGTGTACGTCAACGCTCTTTTCCTGCTGGCGTCGCTCGAACCCGTCTCTTCGCCCGTCAAGCGCATGCTTGAATGAGTGAATAGAATGCATGTACACTTGGGCACCTCACGGGAACGCGTCGAACGTATCGAGCTCTTCAACCAGCCGAAACTGCCAAACTGGAATCTTGAATCTCTCATCCACCACCATCAGTATCCAGATCAGCATATATAAGAGGCATAACTTGACAGCATCGTAAGCCTTTACGAAATCTGCGCCGGTGACAACACCCATAATCTTCTCCAGCAACACCTCCTCGGCTCCAGGAAAGTACCGCTCATGTATGTCATTCTCCACTGCTGCATACATGGTGGTCTTTGGTATAACTCCAAACCGCAGTCCGGTGATCAGGCAAAATTCCACCTCCGAAAACCTCACCGATTGGGTTCTCAACATGAAGTGCATCTCATCTGTGGGGCCGTTATGATGGAGCTCCCTCAAAAGCAACCGATGGATAATACCATCGGAAAACTTCATCTCCCTATGCATCGTCAGGAAATGCCCGAAACATGACGCCATGAACCGCCGGCGGTCTTCATCTGCAAATTCTACAAGGACACGGTTCAGCGCGTCATCTATATGGGCGAGGGCATCAAAATGGTTGTGTCGTGTCAATTTGTCCTCGTACCAGTATCCTTCTGGAGTTTTAAGCGAATCCCTTAAACTAATTCTCATCTGTAATGTAACAGAAATATAACATCATTAAACAGAATTTTTTTAAAAAGCTCGATCCCTTTCAAAAAAATTCGATTGATTTACAAAAAAGCTCGATTCCTTTTCAAAAAGGCTCGATCCCTTTTCAAAGAGGCTCGATTGCTTTACAAAAAAGCTCGATTCCTTTTCAAAAAGGCTCGATCCTTTTCAAAACAGCTCGATTGCTTTACAAAAAAGCTCGATTCCTTTTCAAAAAAGCTTCATCCCTTTCAAATAAGCTCGATCCAATTCAAATACAGCTCGAAAATATTCAAAAAAGCTCGAAAATATTCAAAAAAACTCGATTCCTTTTCAAAATGGCTCGATCCAATTCAAAAAAAGCTCGATTCATTTTCAAAAAAGCTCGATGCCTTTTAAAAAAGGCTCGATCCCTTTTAAAAAAGGCTCGATCCCTTTTAAAAAAGGCTCGATCCCTTTTCAAAAAGGCTCGATCCCTTTTCAAAAAGGCTCGATCCCTTTTGAAAAAAGCTCGATCCCTTTCAAATACGCTCGATCTAATTCTAAAACAGCTCGAACATGTTCAAAAAAACTCGAAACCTATTCAAAAAAGCTCGATCCTTTTCAAAATGGCTCGATCCTTTTCAAAAAAGGCTCGATCCTTTTCAAAAAAATCTCGATTCCTTTTCAAAAAAAGCTCGATTCCTTTTCACAAAAGCTCGATTCCTTTTCGAAAAAGCTCGATTTACCAAAGCCTAATTTTCACAACAACAAAAAAAGCTCGCCTAAACAAATAAGCTCGATTCCCTTCAAAAAATTCTCGAAAACCCAGATTTCATCTTCCTCAATTGATATTCAACCAAATTACAAACCCTAACCTAAACCACAATCATTCACACATCTCTATTTTAACCGGTTTCTACAATTCCTATCAACAAAACTCAATTCTAACATGTAATGCAAGTTAACAACAACAAAAACGAGGAAAAGAAACCAATCTTACCTTTGTCAATCGCAGCTCTTCCGGTCACTTCACCGTCGATTAGTTTCCCGTCGGTTTGACTGTTGCTTCTCTCTGACTTTGAAAACGACAACTTTCTCACTTTTAAAATATTTCAGGGTATTTTTTGTCTCAAACACTATTTTGGTGTCTTTTAAACATACATTAGTAAAGTGATGATATTTGCACAACACACCCCTCAAATAGTGCCAATAATTTTTTAACCCCTATCAAATATAGCATATTACACTTTTCTATACCAAATTTGGCATTGGCAATAAGACATGCATTGAAAATGGTATAATACATAGAAATGCTGATGAAACACTATTTAGAAACTCAAAAATACATATTTACATTGGAAATGTTCTAATAAATAAATAAAAACTTTGGGACTTATACCTTCGTAACATTTTGTAACTTTTGTTAATGCTTTTCCCATTCTCTTATATACTTGTAGAATCAAAATATATTCAGATAGGAGTCGAATTTCATATACATGCTAGACCAACTTTTTGCTGTTGTCTACACTTCAATTTCATCCTCTGTTTGTACTTGAGGTAGTCATTTTAACATAAGGCTATTTCACAAAACTGTGTGCACCTAGTATCTTGGGAAGAACATATTGCCATAATCTACAGGAGATATAGCTTGCTGAAGAAAGTTGCACTCCCATCACCATGACCAAACCATGACGCTCTCAACTGTAAACCAGATCCCGGATGGCGATAGGGCGACAGATGCTGAACAAAGGATGGCCTGACCAAGCTGAATCAGCCAGCAAGGAGTTGACTGCATGTGTAGGGTTGTAGAGATCCCACCAGACATGACGTGAACCTTCATTACAAGCCATCTCTACAGACAAGCATCCAATCATTGCACCATATAAACCAAGCCCACAACAAGCACTCTTCACTTCCTCAAATCCTGTTTTTATGACACCCAGGTACATCATCACGAGTTAATAATATAGAATTAGAATATAGAATTAGAGTTCAATACAATCTTAAACTTTAGCTATTTATAAGATTCCTTCCAGCTTCCAGGGTCCATAAATGAAGTTTGGACAACAAGATATAACTATAAATAAACCCACCATATAACAACTAAATTTAGCACCCTTTTCATGCACAGCAAAGCAGAAAAGCTTCGACTCGCCTGTTTCCATGTTGATTGAACAAAAAGTACATATAGAATAAATTTCCACAGCGGGCATTTATTATAGAAACAAGTTTAAATTCTACTTCATCAGTTGAATGGTGCAGGTCTATAGGCAGTATGACTAAGTTAAGCATGTTTTTGATGCAAAGCCAATTCTTGCCTATATTTGGTATTATGATATTTATCTCTTTAAAGTGGAAAAAAATCACATGCCTAAATTTTTTTCTTTAATCTTCTACATAAAAGATAGAATTGAGTAATAAGAATGCACAACCAAATTTTAAACTTCTGCAATAAAACAAGAGTATGGAAGTGGCAATAGCAAACTGCAGAGTTTTAGAGTTCACAATCAAGTGTATTCTACAATGTGAACGAATTGCAGTGGCTACTATAATTGGTATGGTTCTACAAACTGCATGGATATAAATTAGCCTATGATGTTATTGGCCATATGGCAATGGCTAGGACAAATGACTTCATTAGGTGCCATAGAAACATTTTAGGTCCATTTCAAAAAAGTTAGGACTTTGAATTCATTATTATAACTTTACGCAACAGGATTTGATTTTGTAGCAGATTTTCTTAGAGCCAGTGAAACTATCATGTTAATAAAAGCTAAACCCAAAATCTTAAGTTATTAGGAAAGATTCAATGGGGGGCGGGTTTGATACCATGTAAGTAATAGTTCCACCCAAAAACTTGATATGTTAGGCCCGTTAGGGACATAAAGTCCCATGACTTATTGGGGTACCACTAAATTCAGTTCCATAAAAAGATAAAACGTAGAAAAGAGTTCATACCATAGTAATTTGGGTTGCTTATTATCTCCATTATTCCTTGGTAAACATCACAGAAGATTATCTGAGCACCAGGTAACTCGCCATTAAGGTCGACAATGTGCTCATTCAGCATTGTATTGTATTCCAAAACCAGCTCATTGATTTCCTCCACACAACCCTTTCCGTCATCATCTGCAGTAGTGGAATTATACCACTCCAACACTGTACGTGGGGTACATCCCAAAGGCAGTATTCCCATGCATATGATCTTTCTCACATTTGCATCATACAGATTCCTTATAACATGTACCATCTGGTTCACCAAAATGTGAGCGAACTGTTGGCCACTGTACCTGAACATGACTCCTGAGAAATTGTGGAGGAACAGATCGATATAATCATCTTTACCAAAGGAGAGGTAGAACACTGAGGATTTGATGAAATTCTTAGCACTTTCCTCACCAAGTTCCAGCTGCAAAAGCTGAAAAGTCTCGAATACTTGGCGTACCTGTTGATTAAGAGACTGGTAGCTCTGGCTGCTAGGATTCATGATTTTTGCTTGAGCTGAACCATAGTTTACACCATTCAATAGTGCCTCTACAGATCCATTCTGGCTGTAAAATGGTGGGATATATGGCAAGCCCATTTTCGCAGCTGCATTAGACATATAATTATCAGGAATAGCAAAAGAAGGAGCAAACACAGGCACACAGCTGAACCAGGATCCATAAAGAAACACAAGGATATTTAAATTTGTCCTCGCTGAAGCAAAATATGCCATTACAAATCCTGTCTTGTTGTTACTGCTACAGACTGAATTAGGACCATTAAAATATGCTTGAGCCTTGCTTGACCCTTAGTATCCTAATAAAAAGAATAGGGGGGAAAAGAAACAAGGCTTGAATGATTTAATGGTGGCAGTTAATAGAACAGTATCTTAGGGTATGTCTAATTTCATCAGATAACCGGTGAGTGTTCGTCCATTCAGAAAGTAGCATTAAAAAGGATTATGTTAGATTAGCTTACTATTTACAGAACATGCTTGTAATGTATCTGAATTGGGGATGAAAAAATGCCATTGCCTAATTCTTAAGTTACCATAGCATTGCAAAGAACTAACCGCAGATTGGGCAAATCCTCCCAATTGCTCAATCAAATCCCATGCTGGCACGAAATCCTTTTTCATATAAAAATGTGATGGTGTGCTAGTCAGATGATCTTCATCTGATCTGACCAGCAATTATTGAATTTAAAAGGAGGTTGTAGTCGTGGTGGCTCCCATACCAGATTTATCCTTCCTAAAATCGAATCAAATTACAGAATATGCAACCCTTTAATTGGAACGCTTTTATCATAATCTTTAAATGTGAAAAGTTGGCCTATAATTAACACTGATTCTACAACCAACAAACAAAAAGGAAAAACGGAAAAAGAAGAAGAAGCAGAAAACACATTATTTAAAGAAATCACAAAGAACAATATCGATTACTTTTAGAGACTTGAATGTTGAAATTCATAAAATAGATTGAGCCCCCCTCAACCCCTCAATTAATCCAATAAATAAAACAAGAAATTGCAACAAGAAATCAACATGACGAATTTCAGTAGTCAAGCAAAACAAATCCATAGCAGAAATACTTTGACGGAAAAAATCAAGAAACCCTCATCATATAAAATGACATTTGAAGAGAGAGAGTAGTACCAAGACGATGAGGAAGAAGAGTAGAATCTGATCCATTGCAAGGAAGCAAAGAAAGATTGTGGTGAAGAAGGGGGTAAAACAGAGTGTTTTCTCCACAATCAACTGAAGAATCACCCAACACATTGAATGCGGTGAAATACGGCTCGTCCACGGACAAGGGTTTTTCTGGTAAATGCCAACTCGCAACACTGCTCATACCCATCAACAAGTAAAAACCTAAAACAAAAATCACAAATTTCCCTCTCTCCATCTTCCTGTTCTTCGCCTTTTTCTTTTTCTGAATTTCAATTTCTCATCTTATTATTATTATTAGCGGGAAAATATAACATTAGAAGTAGATTTGATTGGGCCAAACCCGGCCCAAGCCCAAGCCCACACCTACACGCACGTGCCGTTAATCCAACAAATTTCAGCCAACGATGATGCGACAGCTACACCGTCCGATTCTTTAACGAGTGAACGGTGATAGTCCGCCAAAATGTACTGTCTCGATCAGACACCGTTGTCTCTCTAGTCTTCTTCGTGTTATAGTCTTCTTAAATCCCTAACTTGGACACAAAACCAAATCACTCCTTAGATTGCGTTTTGATATAAGAGGTAATTCTAACGCTTCGATTCTCCCATCGTTTTCTCTTTTTTAAATTTATCTCTCTCTAGGTCTTCGTAATATCACATTTTGCGTTTCTTTTTATATTTACAGATACATTTTTTTTCTTTTTTCTTTTTTCTATTACTCTTATTTTGTTTTAACCTTCCTCAGCTCAGATCCCTTACAATTTAATTGCAATTAATTTTTTGGTTTTTAATTCGGTGTGATTTTAGGGCTTGGTAAGAACCTCCGGAGATTTTTGAGTTCAAACTGCTCGTGGGCTGAGATTTTTGGTACCAATTTATATCTAGGTTTCGACCTTCGAATTCTAGTTTTAGGTTAACAATTATTTTATGGAATTTGAATGCCAACAAAGCATTGAAGTTACTAAGGATTTGGCAAATTGTGTAGAAGATACTTCACTAGTACAGATTGATGCAATTCACTCCAATCCCGAAACTGAATCTATAAATTCTGAACCAAACCATTGTAATTCTTTTTCTGAATACGAATGCCAAAATTTGGAAATTACAAAACCTACAATAGAATGTCCTTTGTCAATCACCGACCTCCCGCCCGCATTGATTTCCACAATCTTTAATAGTCTTGACCCTAAAGAGCTAGGTATAGTTTCTTGTGTGTCTACTACTCTCTGTAGCGTAGCATCTGAGCATCACGTTTGGAAGCAATTCTATTGTGAGAGATGGGGGCTTCCGATAGTTTCTGCTCCACCAGGTGTGGGGTTTTCAGATGAGAAGTCATGGAAGGAACTGTTTGTGGAGAGAGATTTTAGGAGTAGGACTTTTCTTGGTCGTTATAGCATTGATGTTTTGTACGGTCATACTGAAGCCGTTCTCTCAGTCTTCCTTTTGGCCTCCGCGAAGCGTATATTTACTTCTGGGTATGACTCAATTGTGAGAATGTGGGACTTGGAGGAAGGGTTGTTAATAGCATCATCACGACACCTTGGTAGCACTCTTAGAGCGATTGCAGCAGATACGAAACTTTTGGTTGCTGGGGGTACCAGTGGATTTATTCATTGTTGGAGGGCAACTGAGGGTCTCCCATCTCTGTTTGATCTCAGCGGTTCTGAGAAAGAGAACACTGAGTTTCGTCTTTGGGAACATGAAGGACCAATAACATCTCTTGTGTTGGATCTTACGAGGATTTACAGTGGTTCTTGGGACATGACTGTACGTATATGGGATCGAGCTTTATTGAAGTGCTTAAGGGTCTTGAGGCACAGCGACTGGGTTTATGGCCTTGCTCCACATGACACTACAGTTGCCTGCACATCAGGCTCCGATGTGTATGTTTGGGATACTAATAGTGGTACACTACTGAGCATTATTTATGGTGCCCATGTTGGTAACACTTTCTCGTTGGCACGGAGCCATGCAGGAGATTTCCTTTTCACTGGAGGGGAGGATGGGGCAATACAGATGTTTGAGATCATAAATGATTGTGATGAAGGTGATGTTGTGCAGGTTGCAACGTGGAAAGCTCACTCCGGATCTGTTAATTCACTTGCATTTGAGTTTCCCTGGCTTGTCTCAGCTTCCGGTGATGGGAAGCTTGCATTAATTGATATCAGAAAGTTGCTAAGTACTACTAGTAGGTCCTGTTCTAGGAAGAAGGTTTCAAGGGTTAATAATGTGGAGCCACCCCAGAGGATGTTACATGGGTTTGAATGCAATTTATTCTCTGTGGCCATCGGTGCTGATCGTATTGTATGTGGAGGGGAGGAAGGTGTTGTTAGGATCTGGAACTTCTCACAAGCTTTGGCAATTGAGCAGAGGGCTCTTGCTCTAAGAGGAATACGGTTAGAGAACCGGTTAAGGCGGCGTAAGCTTCAAATAGATATGGTTAGTAAAAGTGGTAGGGCTAATCGATGTTTAGTTGCAGCCAAGAAGAACCAAATTAGTGGCAATCAAAGTGGTGTTTGGCACAACAAACATGAAATGAGCGGTGAGCTGAAGGCATAGGAAGCCAATCATAATTCATAATTACTTTATGCTTCTAGACACTACTACGCAATTCTTCTTTGAAAGTTATATAGCTGATTATACATTGCATGTTTCAATATGCCAGGTAACTGGATGTAGTATTTCCTTTTATATTAGTGGTCTTATTCAGATAGTTGCTTTGTTTTTATGCGCAATACAAGTGGCTCTGTTTCCTTTTGGTTGCAGGAGATTATTTGCTTTTCCATGTTTAGCAGCCCATAAAAATCGAGATGCATCTTCTTGTATTTTAATTGACAATCACTAAGGTTTGGCCAAACCACACTAGGCCACAAGATGTATGTTTTTCAGTTGCTTAGATTTTGTATGCAGTTCCAACAGATACTTAGGCTTGTTGAATCTTGGGAGAAGAAATTGTTGTCAGTCACACCCTGGATTCTGGTATCTTTCAGCCACACTGATAATGTAGCTCATTTTTATCGGCTTAACCTTTAAAGTTAACATGTTTAAATTGAACTTTTGATTGAGAGGTTTGATCTAATGGCGGTGTGATGATGATGTTGAACTCATGTAAGGTATTAGCTGTACATGCATACTTGCATTGCATTATTTTAAATTTAAATTGCTATTTGAGATCCTTCTTCTTTTGCAATACAAAATTTATATTAGAACCAGGACATACAATCTCAATTATGGTCCTGCTTCCTCCTTATCTTCATCTTGTAGCCGTTTTTGTAATTATTCATCACTTATAATTTTCATCATTTCATGTTGTTATCTTAGGTTGACCCTTAGGTATTAGGATTTGTTTCATTTGTGAAGATTGAATGCCATGTAATAGCTCGGGAGATGCAATCGTGACTCCGCTGCATTAAACCTTCATCTGAATGGTAAAATTTAGTCGTGTCTAAAACTAAACAAACTATTGGTATTTGATTTCTGATGAAGAGAGCCTTGTATGTTAATTTGTTGCAATATCTATAGAAGGTTCATTGTCTGATTGAGATGTTGGCATTTGAAAATATTTTGGTTCCAAATTCTTAAAAGTCTGAATACATCAGAAGGGTATCATCCTTTGATGCTGGTAGTTTTTGTTTGTTGTGGTTTGGAAACTGCTCATGGATAGGTTACTTTTGCAATTCAGAAGTTTCCATTTTTTTGTCACTTTAACTGAATTATCTGTTCTTCATTATTAATATCTCAGATGTTGACTACTCATGACTAATCTTAAGCAAAATTTACATGTTTCATTGAATTAGCAAAATGAGGAACATCATAGACACAGCAATAAAACAAAATTAATATATTCTACAAACCCTTATCATTTATCACATTGCCAATAAAACAACGATACGATGATCAACTCGTTGACTTTGTTATTCATCGTTACTCTTAAAACTGAAAAAAAAAAAAAAAATCATTAATTTTGATTATATTAATATGTATGTCTTTTGGTTTTGAAAGTTATTAATATGTACATGTCGATAATTGTTGATGCCACAATTTTTTTGCACTATATATGTATGACGCCAATCTTCATGAAATAACATAAAAATAAGGTTTTTTCTCTTAGAAAAGTAAACTGGGACACATATAAAGGGTAAGAAGAGAATAATAATAATAATGTTATTGGTGTCACTAACATGCATACAAACAATATCTGACCTCTTCCCTATGGGTATACAACAATAATTGATTAAAAGAGAATTTGGAAAAATAAAATAAAATAAATATGAAATTTAAAATGAGAAGAAAGATGGAAGAAATGCTAATGCTAAAGCAGCAAGGATGGTGAAGACAGAGCTTCTTGGACTGCTTGAAGCTCCATTGCCAATATTGTTTCCTGTTGAAGGGTTAGCAGCTAATCCACCTGGTGTCTCAGCACCTGCAATTCATATTTCAACAACATTTTTTATAGTATACAAAAACAAAAATCATTTGTGATTAATTACATTAAATTTGGAATTAATTAATTTACCCGGTGATATGGTCGGACCTCCTACCGGTACTCCCACAACTGATTACAACAAAATTAATATTTAATAATTTAATCAAACAAATGTAACCCAATTGAAATTGATGTGCCAACATCCATAGTATCTTTTCATTGTACGACTTTTATGAAACAAATTGAAATCGATGTGTATCAATAATATCTTTTTGAGAATTTTAGCATAACAATTTGCTGAAATCAAGTTAATATTGTCGACGTTTAAATGAGATTTAATTATATGCCAAGAGATAACAGGGTTTCTTAAATGAATAGTAATTACTAATTAGAATTTTGTTTAACAGGGCTTTTATTAAAAAACTCTTTCTATGAAAGATTTTAGATAATTAAGAAATCTGATTGATTAATGATTAATTGATTAGTCACGTTTAATAACTTCATCAGTTCCTCAAGTCGTATCACTATTTTCTAAATCTCAAATTTATAATAATAATAATAATTAAAAAAAAAAGATGATTATTAATGCACATCATGATCTGCACGTCTTTTATTTTCCATTAAAAAAAAAGTGATTATTAAAATTTACAATAGAAAAGAAATGACGATAGATGTGCATTAAAGCTACGGACGGGCAGTTGGTGTCTGGTGCATTTATATATCCGTTATTCAATTACCGATCAAACTTGTTTGATATGATCTTTATAAAGATAAAAAGTGTATTTCTTTATAAATTAAAAACTATTTAAAGGTTTTTTAAAGTTTTTCTGAAAAGTTTTTATTTTTTTAGTATTTTTAAAATATCCTAATTGTCCCAACTACCATATATATATTTTAAATATAACACCGTATGTTTCTTTATTAAATATATTGTTATCATCATTTTTATAATGTATACGATCAAAAACCACTTTTAAAAATATATTATCAACCCATCTTTTTTTTTATAATTTATACAACCAAAAACCTTTTTTATTAAAACCTCTACTTATTAGAAGTTTTACTGTAAAAGATCTACGAAAATTTAAATATTTGGATTCCCTTATATTCTCATATTATCCTCACATTGTCATCACTTAAATCAATGTTTTAATTAATTCCATCTTTTATAAAACAAAGACAAAAAAAATAATAGAAATAATCTAAACTTTCAAGTGCCATAATCTAGATTATGGAGTTGATGACACTTAAAATAAGGAAGAGGATCTAGATCCATTTCAATAATCATTGGAGTGGTTAATCTTATCTAGTTACTGTTCAATTAATCATCTAACATTTTTTCTAAAGAAAAAAAAAAACTAATCCCAATTAATTCATCTAATATATTAGACATGTGTCTAAGTGAGATACAAACAAATGAAAATTATTGAAAATGTCATTTTTTTCATAAAAAAAAAGTATGATGAAATCTTTTAATTTTTTTTTTAAGTTCTATAAATTTAAAGAAAAAAAATTCTGTAATTGTACAAAAATTGAAGAGAGATCTTTATCATATATATTAGATTTCGAAATCAATAAATTAGTCCATTATTATGTATGTTAGATTTCCAAAACAATAAATTAGTCCATTTTTCATTGTTATTCTTTTTTAAAATCTCATTATATATATACAATTACTGTCGGAGGAAGAAGAGGTGGTGTGCAACATCATTTTACGTATAATCTCATAATATATATAAAATGTTTGTTTCATTTGATTAAATAATATTAAAAAAATACATTAAAAAAATAATGATCAGAGGAAAAAGAAAAACCTGAGCAAAGTTGAAGAGGAGGAGTAGAAACACCACAAAGAGAAGGAAGTTTGAGAGCTCTACTCATATCAATTTTGATGCCATAATTATTATTCTTCCCCAACAGCTCACAAAGACATATGGGGTTGCTTTCCACCAGCCCCGCCAGCTCCGGGCAGCACGGCTTCTCCGGCACCGTCACATTGCTTCCTTCCGTCACGTACGACAAGCAGTCCGACATGTTCAGTACTTTCATCAAACAGTCATCTGACGTTGACGACGGCCCTCCTACTGGCGTAATATACCCTTCCGCTGGCATCGGATACCCCGCTGACGACGGCTCCGGAGCCATTCCTTGCCCTGACACTACCACCCTACTACACAACCCCATCATTAAGGCCACGCATATGATCATTATGCCGTTCATATTTCTGACCGTACCCATTTTTTCTTTTTTCTTTTGATGAGAAACTAGTAACTGTTAAGTTTTTTTTTGAAGAGTGATAGACGTGTTCAAGTTATACGGAGGTGAGGGGAAACGCTTCGAAGCGTATGACATATACACTTAAATGTTGTGAAAGTATAATCACATAAAATATACATCTGAATCTTCTTCTTACCTTCATAATTTAGAATCCATTTTTACTCACCTATATTGAAAGTGGGTGAGCATTATCCCTTCTATATAGATGATATGTGTATATGGAGGGGTAAATTTATCAAAACATTGTTATCTTTTGAGACAAATTTACCCATCTCTAAACACATGCCATTCATACGGGAGGGGGTAATGCTCACCCCACTTGAGGGTGGGTGAGCAAAAGTGAACTCCATAATTTATTGACAAGTCATGTTTAATAAATAAATCAATGGTCTGGATTAATTTTTATATATTAACTATGTCAAAATATATAATAAATCTAGAATATTGATTTATTATTAGATACGTGTTAATAAATTATAAATATAGGGACACTGAAGCAAAAAAAAGATCCAAACCCGAGTCATTTTGGCTTATAGACGGTGGCCCGGATGTAAACATTTATAAGATATACGAGTGACAAAAACAAAAGGGGAGCCTAATATTTTACCAGTCGTTTTTAATAACATGTATAATTTTACACATCTCATCTACAATCTCACCATTTCCATCCCAGTACACATGGTAGCTGAAGTGTCACTTAATGAGTGGATAAACATTAATTGTTGAGTAAATATATGGATAAAAGAGATAAGTATCAATTAATATGTATCCACTTACCAAGTAACACCTCAGTTGCCAGATGTATTAGGATTGTAGATGGGATATATTAACATTATTCTTTTAATAAATATGAACAACTGCCACCTACTTGGCTGTTTGTTTAGGTTTCTCTTCAACCACGTCTCATTTTTTCAAATATCATAATAATGCCTACAGATCATAATTTCTGCCCGATAATATCATGTCACAATTTAATTTTGGACAAATTTGTTACAAACCTGGAATTCATCCTTAAAATTTGACTTATAAGAAGTCGGTGTTAAATAAATTATATACTTACAAGTAATCTCATACTTAGCCAATATGTCATCCCAATCAACAAATATCGTGCATCCAAAGTGAGACTCAATTAGCTAGGCACATAACATTACACAAATGAAACAGTTTTTTTTTTTTTATCTTTTTCTCTTTTCTTCTCTTTTCTTTCTTTCTTTTTATTTATCTACCTATCTAGACTTAGTATTTTTTTTTTACTTTTACTATTAGTAGGATTTGAGTCGCTGATTTAGGAGTCATTTGTCCCAAACTCATTCATCTATCAACTGAGTTACGCCCTGAGTGTTATTCAAGTGAAAAGAGTTAATTAATTACAAGATAAATGATTTATAGTCGGCTATTCTTAGAGTATTTCCAATACAAAAGTACGTAGCTTGTAACAATACATGAGACTTGTTTCCTCTGTGGTATAAAGATTGACTTGATAAACAATCAATTCAAAATTTAGTCTTCAAAACTTCTGTTTAAAACATATCTATTTTTAATGATGTGTCCAAAAAAAAATTCTTTTAATATCAATTTTAAATACTTGTTGAGTCAACTGAAAAATAGTTATGCAATAAAGTAGACGGTCATATTGACAATGTCTAATATTGACTCAAAAATAGTTATGCAATAAAGTAGATGGTCATATTGACAATGTCTAATATATTTTTAATTACATCAGTGTGAGGTTGAATATGCACAGTTGTACTTTTTAATAGACCGACTATCTATTCTATGTGGACATCTTTTTTTTTTCACAAGGTCACTCTTATATTTGGTATGATCTTACCAGCAGCTCCTTGTGGAGCAGGTTCTTTCCCACCCAATTTTAATTTTCATGTGTCATTGTTTTTTTTTAATTGCAAAAATACCGTCATCTTTAATGTTAAATTGCCCTTTCCTTGCATGTATTTTACTGGATTGTCATTCAAGTCCATTTGAATGGAAACTATTGATACAATCGCTGGAAAGCACTCCTTAAAACATTTGAGTAGATGGTTTGTTATGATTGATGAATGATATAATACATACATATATTTAGAAGTATTGCATTAATACTTAAATTCTAGATTTTTTAAGGAGATTCGAACCTATAATCTCATGGTACAGGTGTGAGGGATTTATTATCAAACTAATCTCATCTCATCGATGAATGATTATATATTGATAACATTCGATGGTGATGATGAACCTAATCCACTTTCAGTTGTACGTTGTTGTCCAAAATTGAATTGCAACCGACAATCATAAAATAAGTTTTCTTAATTGACAGTACAATGTACAAAATACAAGTGTCAGTAGTAAAGTTGATAGTTCAGTCACCTACTAAATGATGTTGATAGTTCAGCCTCCTATTAATTCGATGTATTCACATGCATGCTAATTACGATTGGCATAAAATGTTTTTGTAGGTCACAAATTTGTTTCACTTTTGCCTTATAACGCCACCAGCAAAAACATTTGGTAAGCTCGGGTTAGGATCCTCTGTTAGACTTAATTTTTTCATAGCTTTTCTTTTTCTTTCAAGTGTGATGGTATGATTGAAAACACTTGCTTACATGAGAGAGAAGAAAATTAACAAATCTTAACAATGTAATTTCTTTCATGATTAGGTCTCATCGGATTAAAAGAAAATAAATAAATAAATAAGAGAGAATTCTGATCCATCAGAAACCAAATGCATATATAGAAAAGTAGATGTTACGGTTTCACAAGTTTAATTAAGTTCATGATACAAGGTTGAACACCCATCAAGCCAGTATACATGTGATTAAGAAATTTGCAAATATTATAGAGAGGAAGAGTAGAAGTAATAGTTTACAACCTGGCAATTGGCACAGTCACAAGAAAAGGCCAACTGTTTTCAGACTTTGTTAAAATCTTAATAAATGGATATAAATATCTTGTGGTGATCACGACAGTGCTAATGAGAAGGGAAAAGGGACCCATCAGAATTTTATAGTCTGGATGGTATATTGAGGTGGGTGGATGCTATGTTTTATTGAAGTGCTTAAAGGTCTTGAGGCACAGTGACTCGGTTTATGGCCTTGCTCCACATGACGCTACAGTTGCCTGCACATCAGGCTCTGATGTGTACGTTGGGATACTAATAGTGGTACACTACTGAGCATTATTTAGGGTGCCCATGTTGGTAACACTTTCTCGTTGGCACGGAGCCATGCAGGAGATTTCCTTTTCACTGGAGGGGAGGATGGGGCAATACAGATGTTTGAGATCATAAATGATTGTGATGAAGGTGATGTTGTGCAGGTTGCAACGTGGAAAGCTCACTCCGGATCTGTTAATTCACTTGCATTTGAGTTTCCCTGGCTTGTCTCAGCTTCCGGTGATGGGAAGCTTGCATTAATTGATATCAGAAAGTTGCTAAGTACTACTAGTAGGTCCTGTTCTAGGAAGAAGGTTTCAAGGGTTAATAATGTGGAGCCACCCCAGAGGATGTTACATGGGTTTGAATGCAATTTATTCTCTGTGGCCATCGGTGCTGATCGTATTGTATGTGGAGGGGAGGAAGGTGTTGTTAGGATCTGGAACTTCTCACAAGCTTTGGCAATTGAGCAGAGGGCTCGTGCTCTAAGAGGAATACGGTTAGAGAACCGGTTAAGGCGGCGTAAGCTTCAAATAGATATGGTTAGTAAAAGTGGTAGGGCTAATCGATGTTTAGTTGCAGCCAAGAAGAACCAAATTAGTGGCAATCAAAGTGGTGTTTGGCACAACAAACATGAAATGAGCGGCGAGCTGAAGGGAAGCCAATCATAGTTCATAATTATTTATGCTTTTAGACACTACTACGCAATTCTTCTTTGGAAGTTATATAGCAGACTATACGTTGAATGTTTCAATATGCCAGGTAACTGGATGTAGTATTTTCTTTTATATTAGTGGTTGAAAATAGACCTTAGTACTCCATACACAAGCTTATTCAGATAGTTGCTTTGTTTTTATGCGCAAAACAAGTGGCTTTGTTTCCTTTTGGTTGCAGGAGATTATTTGTTTTTCCATGTACAGCAGCCCTTAAATCGAGATGCATTTTCTTGTATTTTAATTGGCAATCACTAAGGTTTGGCCAAACCACATTAGGGCACAATCAGTTGCTTGGATTTTGTATGCAGCAGGCTTAAAGTTGAATCTTGGGAGAAGAAAATGTTGTTAGTCACCCTGGATTCTGATATGATGCTCCAATAATGATAATATTTTGGTTCCAAATTCTTGAGAGTCTGAATACATCAGAAGGGTATCATCCTTTTATGCCAATTGTTGTTTTTGTTTGTTGTGGTTTGGAAAACGCTCGTGGATAGGTTGTTGCTTTTATAATTCTGCTCGTACTCTGCGTTCAGAAGTTCGATTTTATTTTTTTCACTTTAACCGAATTATCTGTTCTTCATTATTAATATGTCAGATGTTGAATAATCATCTTAAGCAAAATTTACAACTTACAAACATGTTTCATTGAATTAGCAAAATGAGGAACAACATAGACAGACAGCAATAAAATAAAATTAATATATTTTACAAACCATTATCATTTATCACATTGCCAACCAAACAACGAGACAGTGATCAACTCATCCCATCGACTTTGTTATTCATTGTTATTCTTATAACTGAAAAAATAAAATTAAAAACCATTAATCATATCAGTTACGTTGGATTTATTATATTAATAAATGTTATATGCCACAATTTTTTTTGCACTATATATGTATGACGCCAATCTTCATGAAACAAAATAAAAAAGGCAAAATTCTCCCATTTGAACAAGAAATTATGCAGTTTTCGAAATAGTCTGTGGCCCGTTTGTTTCTTAGTATAGGATTGGAATCGGACTATTTTGAAACCGTTTCCAACGTTTGGTTGAGTCATGGGATTGAATATAATAATCTCATCTATTTTGATTTATCCCACTACAGAACAATCCCAACAAAATTGATGGGATTCAAATGAAACCCATCTCTTTCTTCAACGCAGCTTCTTCTTCTCTTCAACACAACTTCTTTCTTCCCTCTTCTTTCTTCATTGCGGTTTTTTTCTTCCTTCTTCTTTATTCTTTCTTCAACGCGACGGGCCGATCTCCTCTCATCTCGCTGTCAGATCGGCAATTCGACAAGATTTGTGTGAATCTTTTGTGGTTTTATTTCGTGAATCAAGTGGGTTTGTGTGGGATCATTGTAGATCGAGAATTTTTGGTGTTTGATCTAGGTTTGTTAATGGCAGAAACAGAGGAGATTATTTAGTTTTGGGTGTTGTGGTGATGGTGGTCGACGGCGGGGTGGATGGGTATGGGTCTGCCAGATTTTTCCAAAAAAAACAATTCAAGTTAATTTTTCCATTTTTAATCGTTTCCTATGTTGTACTGAACATAAAATTAATTTATTTTAATAATATCCTATCTTACACCAAACATAGGATAACACTAAATTTTATCCAATCCAATCTCTTCCAATTCAATCCTATCATATCCCATAAAAATAATTCTATCATATCCCGTACACCAAACAGAACCTATAAGTTTTCTTTTTCTATCCAAGAGAAATAATATTTGGATAAGTATGTCCTTATCTACTTTTCAGACAATTTTAATATTTTATTTCCCTCTCGGATTTTATTTTCCTCTCATATTTATTTCCCTCTTAGAGTCAGTTCTCAAACACGAGTATTCCTTTCTCAGATATTTCTTAAATCTCGTAAGGTTTTAGTAAATCACCGGATCATCATATTTGTCAAGGGTTTTTGATCTAAAGAAGATATTTCTTTTTGTTTAATTTACTTTCAGTAACGTTAGTTCGTAATTGTTGTTGCATTTTATTTGTTCTAGTAGTTAGGAGTTGTTGTTCCGGAGTTCTTGAAGTGAAAGTAAATTTCCAGAAGGAGCAGAAGCATAAAAATTAGTTTACCAGAATGTTTACACGGTACAATTCCTGATTCATTTTTCCTGCTTGTAACCATTCATATATTCATTATATATGCATCGTGTAATAATTCCCTGATTCGATCGTGTAAGCATGTATTGTAACAACGTGTAAGCAACATTAAACGTGTAAATATGTAGAGGTAGCAGCGTGTAAGCATTCACATTGTTAACGTGCAGCGTGTAAGCATTCATTATTGTTAAGCGTGTAAACATGCAGAGATATCAGCATGTACGAATTCACATATTTAAGCGTGTAAACATACCATGTGTAGTGATTAATCATACACTTATTTAGTCGTGTAAGCAAGTATTAGCACGTAAACATTTCATTTACAGTATGTAATCATACACAATTTTAGTCGTATAAGCAAGTATTAGCGTGTAAACATTTCATTTGCAACGTGTAATCATACACACTTTACGCATGTAAGCAAGTATTAGCGTGTAAACATTCATTTGGTCAGCAGTAATCATGTTATCAGGTTGTTAACAATGAACATTTTATTTGTTTAACCACTGAATATTTCCTTTGTTTAACCAGCATGAAATGTTTTGTTAGATAATATTAAATTTTATCCTCCATTATGCACAGATTGATGGCAGAATTACGATTACTTATATCGCATGGTGGGCAGTGGTGTGGTTAGAATTATGAGGGAGGGGATTCTGAAATGACTATCGTACCTCATGATTTGACTTACAATGGGTTGATAAAGACGGTAGCAGATAGTGTTACATTTGATTCGGCCAATTTCAGCATAGAATTAAGAGCTGTTTTGACTACGAATGGGAGGCATACTATTATACGTATAAAAAATGACAGGGATGTGTCATTCTTGATATAGGAAGAAAGTGTAATTCATGAAGCACATGTTATCATCGTCAGAAGAGATCCAACTACTGGTGGTAATATGCCAATCCAAATGTCTACTCAAATACCTCATGAACTAATTTTCTTCCAAATGTATATTTTGCCCAGTAGTTTGTAAATCCTTATTATACGCATATACAACAACCATATTTCTAGGCATACTACTCAACATATGCCCAAATATCTGAACTGGTTACACAATAACATAGTGGCCAATCTACACCTCACCATTACCAACCTATACTAGCATTTGAACCAGTGAATCACAGTTTTTATGAACAGTTAAAATCCGTATGTGAGAGAAACACAATGGGCGGGTCAATGTCATCTGTACAAGGATTTGAACCTACCATAACAATACCCACAATCTATGAAGAGACATCACAAGAATCAGACCGAAACAACAGCGATGGTGCAATAGGCAATAACGATGAAGTCAAGCGAGTCCACCTGAATTCGAAACCAATACTGATCATTTGCTGGATAGCTTTGATGAACAATACCCATTTACAGAAGATGAAACTCTTGGTGATTTTTTTGGAGAAAGGACAATAGAGAGAGAGAGTGGATTATGATAGTCCTAACTTTGACGGTGAAGGTGATAATGGCAGTGAATCTGTTGTTTCTGATCATAGTCATTCTAATGGTGATCATGATGATGATATAGTTGGCAATATTATAACACAAAAGGGTTCATCTTTAGTCCTTCACCCATAAAGTATTCTTGGGTCGGAGCAATACTCATTTCAAACCATCAACCATAAGACTTCTTCCACCAATGGCCGGTTCTATAAAGACAAGATTTTTACATCCAAAACAGAGCTGAAACGAGAACTTAGTTGCTGGCACTGAAGCAACATTTTGAATTCAGAATCAAAAGGTCCAGTAAGGCCAGATTTTAAGCTACTTACAAGGATAACAATTGTTCCTTTAGAGTGCATGCACGAAAAATGGATGAGGGAGAGTATTGACATATACGAAAATTTGAAAAGGAACATAGTTACACCATTGAGAGTCCAAGGTCGGTTTCAAAAAGCTAATTCTTTTGTTATTGGTGAATTGGTGTCTCTGAAACTTTAGGTTAATGAAACAACATTGAAACCGAAAGATATCATGACGGGGATGTAGTTACATTACGGTCTTCACATTCAATACACGAAGGCTTGACGAGCGAAGGATCATGCATAATCTATTATTTTCAGACCCGCAGTCGAGTCATTCCAACGGATTCCTTCATATTTGTGTATGCTTAAGCGGAAGAACCCCTAGCACCATGACTAATTTTGAGTTGGATAATGAAGGACGATTCAATTTTACTTTCTTCTCATACGGTGCTTGTATTCATGGTTTTAGGTCGGCAATTAGGCCCATTGTTACTATTGACGGCACTCATTTGAAAGGAAGATTATGTTATATATTGTTTGTGGCAGCATGTTTAGATGGGAATGAGCAAGTATATCCATTTGCTTTTAGGATAGAGCATAAAAAAATAAAGAGTCGTGGACTTGGTTTATGAGGCATGTCCGTAAGTGCTTCGATTGTCCCACGGATTGTATGTTCATATCTGACCAGCAAAAGGGCATTAAGAAGGCAATGCAAATTGTTTACCCCGATGCACCACACGGTATCTGTGTATTCCATATGATTATGAACATTAAGAATACGTTCAAAAGGGAAGATGTCACTGGTATTTTCAAGCGTGCGTATAAGATTTATATGGAATCTGAGTTTAATGAAGAAATGCGTGAATTGATGTAGGTGCACCTGAACGCATACGATGATCTCATGAAAATTGGGCCCGTAAGATGGTCTCGTGCTTACTCCCCCATAAAACGATACTTCATGATGACTTCAAACATCATAAAATGTATCAACTCATGTCTCTGATATGCACGACAGTTCCCTGTTACTGTTCTAATAGAGTACGTATTTGATATGATATAGAAATTGTTCCATGATCGGTGGACTTTTACAGCCTCGTTGCACACACAATTGACACCATGGGCAATAAAGTATTTAACGGAACGTAATGAAGAATCTTCTTTGTACACGGTACGTCCAATTGATTGGAATAAATTTGAAGTTAAAGATGAGGGTAAGGATGGACTTGTAAATATGTTGGATAGGACTTGTTCTTGTCGAGAATTCGAAATCGATTTATTATCATGTGCTCATACGTTGGCTGCATTACGAGCTTATAAAAGACCGTTCATTGATTTTTGCTCGCATGACTATAAAAAGTGGAGTTTAGTTGAAGCATATGAAGAACTTATCAGACCAATTGGTCACATGAGCGACTAGGAAATCCCTGATGAAATCGGCTCCTTAGTAGTACACCTTCCTGAATGGCCGTCTCTAGGGGTGGGCATTAAGTTCGGAACCGAACCGAAAAAGGAGTGTTCGGTTCAGTTCGTCAAATGAATTCGGTTTAAACCGGTTCAAAAATTGAAAAATCGAAACAAAAAATCGGTTCAAGATTTCCCAAAAACCGGTTTGAACCAATAAAACCCCCTATATAACAAAAAAAAACTAATAGTCTAAGACACTTCTCTGATCTCTCTTTCATTCTTTGCTTTCTCATCTCCTCTCAAACCTAGTTCATGCAGCCAAGCCTTCTCATCTTCTCCTAGACCTAGTTCTTGCCGCCGATTTCTCTACTTCTCTTATCTCCTCAACTCATTCACTGCTCATCTCCGATCTACTCATCTTCGCTATTCGTATCCGATCTCATCTCCGTTGTTCAACATCTGATCTGCCTATCCCCGTTATTTGTCTCAACTCTGCTTTTCAAAGAAGGTTTGTCAGTTATCGCTTTCTCTTATTTTTTTGTAATTTTCTTCTTCCTTTTGTAATTTTCTTCTTCTTGTTCTAATTTTATTTTTGTCTTATTATTTTTGTTTCACATTTGATGATTGATCTGCTCGTCCGATCTTATTGTCTGCATCTCCAGCCAAAGCTTCAACCTTCAGCTTGTCTTCTGCTCTTCTTCAGCTCGTCTAAATGCTTCAAAGGTTAGTTATTGTATGTTCATTTAACTTTTCTTTCTTTCTTTCTTTCTTTCTTTCTTTCGAGTTAGCTTTTCTTGTTTGATTTAGTTTTTCTTTCTTTCTTTCTTTCTTGTCTTGTTGATCAATGAAGGCATGAAGTTATTTTTTTTATTTATTATTAAATTTAATAATGGAGACAATTAGATAAAAATGAAAATAATTAAATAACAATTTTGAGTATCTGTCTTCTGTTAAGATTATTAGACTGTAATTCTGGTGCGGTGTGTTGGAGGTGTTCTGGTTTGGTGCTCGTTCTTTTATCTGTTCTTGTGTTGTTTGAGTGTTTTCTATTGCATTGTGTTTTTTTGTTGTTGCTTTGTTTCCTGCTATGTTTTTGTTTTGTGCTCATATTGGTGGGCTTAGAATGGGTGGGCTTGTGTTGTTTTGTTTTGCTTTGGTTGTGGCTCGTCTTTTGCCTTTATTAATAAAGTTATGCCGTTCAAAAAAGAAAAAATACTTGTTTTAGTTTTTATTTTTATTTGAAATTGTGAATAGATGGAGATTGATCCTAATGTTATGTATATGCATAACTGTTTGATAGCCTTTTAACCTTCTAACATGGATGCAAATCTCTTATTTTATTGTCATTGCTAATTACCATTTCATTTATGAATGCAGGAGTCAGGAAGTTGGAATTATTTTACTGTCATTATTGCATTTCATGTTTGGTATTACTAATTAATTAAGTGATTTGGAGTTTTTATTTTAGTTGTAATTTGGATTTGGATTGTAATATTGATTTGGAGTTTGGATTTGGATTGTAATTTTTATTTGGAGTTTGAATTTTTGATTTAGATTTTTATCTTTGAAAATTGAATTGTATGTCTCATGACTCATGTTTGTATGAAACTTGTGAAAATTGAATTGTATGTCTAATGTCTTTTAAAATTGAAGTTATTGTCTATTAAATGTGATTTTTTTTGAATGAATTATAAATTAAAAATTATTGGTTATGTTTGATTTTGATTTTTTTTAGGCTTGGGCTATTAAAATTTATAAACCTTTGGCCCAAAATTAGAATCCAACAAGGTAAAAACCCATGAAATTTAAAAAACATATTAAAAAAGACTTTTTAAGTCCATCAAGCCAAAAAGGCTCATTAGGCCCAAAACTAAACTGAACCGAACCGATTAAAATTAGTTCGGTTCAGTTCGGTTACCATTTCTTATCATGTTCAATTTTTGGTAAATCAAAATATTTTCGGTTCAGTTCGGCGTCTCAGGCTGGCCACCGACCATGTAAGATTAGGATACCTTCGACAAGTGAGTATCGGGGACGAAAGGTAAAAACATGTTCCCTTTACAAACAGCCCAAGCATAACCAACAAAAATTGTCCAAATCCCCTCTATCTCTCATCCGTAGATAACAACTGTCAACATGGTTCTTCACTTGGTCACCCGTCACGGAGACAACGTCAATGTAGGGTTTACGGTGAAAGGGCATAACCGACAGACATGCCCATGAGGTCAGACGAGTAGGACAACGCAGACTATTTCTACTGTCATTCCATAATTGTATATCATTTGTACTTTCCAAATTTTTGGATTCTGAAAATTGTAAACTATTACAACAATGTTGTATTAGTGTATGGTTTTGCATTCTATCAGAAACGTAATTTACATCAATGATGATTATTTGGTATATGATGTTTTGGTTTATCAGACATAACTATATAACAGTTTTATATTTACAGGATAACTGGTAACAGTCTGATTACACAATATTTGATAACAATATTAATGATTTCACGCTTAGTATCATCACATGCCACATTGTAAGCATGATTACATGCCACATTTCTGTAGCGTGTAAACATGATTACACACTACATAATGTATCGTGTAATCATGTTTACAATATGACGTGTAATCATTCCCATTGTTGCATCGTGTAATCTTTCATAGTGCACCAATATGACTGATTACACGTTACAATATGTAGCGTGTAATCACGTATATTTTCAAGCATGTAATCACTCTCATTGTTGCATCATGTAATGTTTCATAATGTACCAATGTGACTGATTACACGTTACATTATGTAGCGTGTAATCAAGTATATTTTTAAGCGTGTAATCATTCTCATTGTTGTATCGTGTAATCTTTCACACTGCACCAATGTGATTGATTACACATTACATTATGCAGTGTGTAATCACGTATATTTTCAAACGTGTAATCATTCTCATTCTTGCATCGCATAATCTTTCAAAGTCCACCAATGAGAATGACTATATGTTACATTATGTAATGTGTAAGCATGCTAAAAACCTGACGCGTAATCATGTTTATAAGCTGGAATGTAATGCGGTTATAAAATTGTTACACGCTAGAAGGTTACAAGCAACATGGTGAAGACAAAATGGCGTGTAATCTTGCTTATAAATTGATGTGTAATCATGCTGATAAATTGGTATATAATCATGCTGAGCGTGTAATCATGCTTATAAACTGGCGTGTAAATATTGTTTTGAACTTGGACCTGTCACGAATACTTAGCACAAATTACAATGCAAACATATCCACACCTAATATTCATAAAGAAATTGCAATGTAAATATATACAATTATCATCAAATTTTATTTTCCATTTGTGGAATATTGTACATACTAATCACAACAACTGTTACCGTCTTCCTGGCATAGGAATAGAGTGGATGCCAATCTCACAGCCTTCATACAATTCAGCTTTTGGGGCTACCGCTTACTAACGTCATAGCAACCAGACACGCTGCAAATGAATGGGAACAAACGTCGTATAGGTAAAACCTGTTGTTGTCTATACTTCGGGTAGTCAGACGGTTTATATGGGGCTGAGTCATAAATTGAAATTATCCAATCGTGGAGACGAACCACACAAAATACCCAATGACTGTCTCTTACGTTGCAAGAGACTAAAACATGTTACAAATAGCAGTGAGTATGTATAGCAGTACGTATTAGATCATATGAGTTAAATAGCATTCGTCATCAACAATAGCCCATGGCGTCCCCCATGTTGGTTTCTGCCGATAGCATATGTAATCAAGTCTATTGGGACTTCAAAATCTTTCGGGTTGAATAGTTTCGACAACGGTCTATGGAAATTCAATTGAAATGTACTCCAAAGCTTGGATAGGGAATCATACATTGAAGTTATAGAACGTGTAAGCGGTGGCTTTGAATATATAACAAAACTCTAAACAGTTGAATAACATCTACTTACAAAAAGTGACATCAACTACACTTTATGTGGAAATCGGTGACCTTCGATTGGGTCTAGTTTATGCTTATAAAGTAGATTTATGTAGGCATCCACATGGTCACTGCCTAACCAGGATATAGCTTGTTATAATTCTCTGAAAAAAGATTATGAAACACAATCATCGATGTCGATACTACAACTGCATTGTAAAACATGTGACTAAGATTAGTTGCTTAGTATATCACTAAAAGAGTCAAATTATATAGTACCAAATAAGTTGTTAAAACACTTACAACTGTAAGCCCGAATCATTCATAAATACGGTATATTGCTCAACAATTTCTTGTTTTTTTATGCTCTAAAGGGATCTGTGTATGGACTTCTTAACCACTTTAACAACAACCGCTCCCTGGTGACTTATGTCGGGTCAAATGTTGGTAGAGGGGTATGTATGTCATGTGAGGGTGATGGAGGGGTTTGTATGTCACGTCGTGGTGGTGCTTGACTTGTGGAGGGGATAATCTTTATGGTGGGGGTTGTTTGTAAGTCAGTGGGTGGGGGTAGGGGTTGTCTGTAAACCAGCGGAGGCTGTCACGTTATGGTCCACAAACACCTCACTCTCCCAATGAAATATAGGTTCTCCATCACTGTTATTGTGTACTGCATGATCTTCCGTGTTGAAACGAGGGGGCCTCTGGCATAAGGAAAATGGTTACTTTAAATTTCGGGATAATATCTCAAAATTTTAGCAAATAGAAAAAGAAATTATACATACCTGAGAAGAAAACAAAGTAAACAAGTCGGCTCGCAACTTTGTAAATTCAAACTGCAGCGATTGCATCAAATTTTAGACATTTTCATGTACGATGATACGCAGTTGGTCCAGTAGTTACACTGGAATTGCAGTAGAGGTCGATCCCTAAGAAATATAATTCAAATTAAAAGATAATAATGATAATGTTCCTTATTTTACAGAGATTAGACTTAAACAGACTACTCTTTTTTCTTCTCGATGGGTATCGATGATGATGATATGAAGGTTGATGTTAACGAGTAGGAGATGGAGGACGCTGCCGAATAAGAGATGGATGAGGCTGACAAGTAGGAGATGGATAACGCTCATGAGCAAAAGATGGAGTCCTCTGAAAATCTCCAACCGAGTGCACTTCGAGTTGTACAGGTGATTGTGGGTCACGGACTTCCATTAATGGGGGTGACATATCAGGTGTGTCACTGTCACTGTCGTCCCCAGTGATACGCCTACGTGGTGATGCATCTCGGACGTTCCGTCATCTTTTAATTGGTTCATCAAAACCTTTGTATCTGTTTCGTTTCCTCTTTTAGAGATTTTTTGATAACGGCTCGGCTCCGTTCTCTTTGTTCATAAAATCCTTCAACGTTACAAAATGAGGACCTTCAGACATGTCGTCATCAATGCCTAACTCGTAGTCCTATTTTTCCTCCAGTCGAGTAGGACAGATCGTAGCTAATCTAATGAGCTAAAAAATTCAAAACCATGTCAATCAATTCAAAACAATCAGTTAAAAAATAAAGCAAATTAAAACAACAAACCGAAATTATATTCACCTAGTCTTCAACCATGAATCACTCATATTTGATCCTCGTTTGATAAATTCCTATTTTTTAAAACGGGAGTGTCCCTGAGGAGCAAATTTGTTACCTAATTTCTTTCCTATCGATTGGATGGTCTCCATTGCCTAAAACTACCAAAAATAAAAACAGTTAAATAACAATAAAATGAAAACCTCATAATTATAACAATACGTTCGCAGTATTGTCACGGTACCTGAACTCCCTAAACAAAATTGCAAAGGTTGTATCTTCTAGCAGGACCCATTGGCTCCTTCACCTTTAAACCGATTCGGATGTAGTGCAATGTCATATTGAACACGTAATGTCCCCATGGAAACGAATTGAAAGCATATATGTCTTCAACCAACGATATTAGCCAGTACATGAGTTGTCTCCGGTAATCCTGACCAAATAGGATGTTGTTCGCAAACAAAATAGGTGTCATCTTCAAACCATCGCCTTTCCGATCAAACCCACCCCATAAGAATCTGTTCAAAAGCTGATCCAATTATAAATATCTGTCCCCACCAAAATATCTCATGTGGATCCCATCCTGCACCGGGATGTAATCTCTTAAAAAAATATCTGGTGATACACCAAACTTTAAGTCTGTGTATAAACAAAACTCTCTCTTTCCTAGCCTAAATTTGGTGTTCCCCATAGCAAACCACATCTCGTCGTCATTGGAACCCGGGAATCGAATTTGACATAGTAATATGTTATGTATATACTGCGCTTGAAATAAATCCATCATGTAATATGACAGATCCAAGTAATGACTGAAACAACTTTTCTTGAATTCTCCCAACTCACCGCAGTCAGTCAAGACGTCCTTAATGCGATGGATCAATTTCAGTTTACAATACACTGTTATCGTTATGTCATACACCCATATATTCCTCGGGTGTAACAAATATTGATCTAGGCATTCGTTCTGTGATGACTCTTCAGTCTCTACTACGTTCCCAGTCTACGTTATATTCCCAGTCTTAGGTAAGTTCTCAGCCTCTGCTACGTTCACATTGTATGCCATCTGAATTCTCTGGTTCTTTCTCAGTCTCTTGTACGTTTTCATTCTCTGGTTATGACCTGAAAATATTTCCATGATAATTACATCATAATAACACACAGAAAAAATCTCAAACAAACCTTGTTAACAATATTTACACACTAAATAAAAAATTTTACACAATGACTTATACAAGAGTTTACATGATCACTTAAACAATGACATTTAACCATTCTTTGCACGTTGTACATTAAACGTAGTTACACGCTGACTTGTACAAGAGTTTACATGCTACAATGTAAACTCATTTAGCATGTGACGATTCTGGGTCATCCACAAGTTCACACAAATTATGTCCAAAATCTTTACACATTGTACATTACAACATCGTTACACGCTAACTTGTAAAAGGGTTTACACACTGGATTGTAAACCCATTTTAGCGTGTAACCATGCCAGGTCATTTACAATTTCACACAAATCAAACCCGCAATCTTTACAGGTTGTACAATGAAAATAACAAATAATTTGGTACCAAACAAAATGTGATAAAATCAGACAATATCTATCTACACTTCTGTAACATAACAACTCATTACTAGAAAAAAAAATGTTTTATGACGGTTAAAAATCGTCATAAATGCTAGTTTATGACGATTTTAAAACGTCAAGGAATCCAATATCAAGAACCATTTTATGATGGTTTAACTTTATATTGGTTTTCAAAGTCATAACTTCTTGACGCTTTTTACCCGCCATTAAGTAATGATGGTTAAAAACCATCATAAATTTAGAAACATTTTTTTAAAAAAAAAATTATCGGTGGGGAATATATTATAATATATAATATATAATATATTTCACAATGAAAATTAATTATATATATTATTAATTTTTAAATTTTTAATAATTCATCAAAAATATAAATGCAACTTACTAATTATCTTTCAAAATTAAACAAAATCAATATAATTGAATAAGCACATTAGATTAATAAAACAATACAATTACATTATCAAATACAAAGAAGTATATACTCTATTTACAATAATATGTATCTCAAAATTTAACTACATATTCTCTCCTAAAATGAAAAAAAAAAAAAAGTAATTACACAAAGTGTCAACGCTAGTGATTGAAATTGTTTGTAAGGAGAGTAAAAATACCTCAAGAGTTTCTTATCTTCAAATGCTCTGCAAAACAAATATAAAATAAAATGAAATAAATAAATTTTCATAAAGTCATTAAAAAAAAACATATACATACTTCAAACTTAAAATTTAATTTACTCCCAATAAGAACAACACACATTGGAATAAGATTGAACAAATCTTTATCAAGCAAAAAAAATGATCTTATTTTTATACCTCACATATCACAATCAAACAAAAAAAATTACAAAAAACAAAAATTTTAAACTCAAATTAATATCACGATGAATCAAATTTAACTGAAGAATATAAAAATAAACTACTGAAAGAAGGAAATAAACGAAAACATAAAAATAAAAATAAGGAGATATAACAAAAGACATAAAGAAAAAAAAACATGGATCATAATAGAAGTAACAAAAATGCTTCTTGAGAAAATTTTGAAAGGAAAAAAAAAGATTTAAGTAAGGAAGGAGGTAGTTATATGTAGAGATGCACGTTTGGGGAATGAGGATGGATATAGATCTCCTCATCCCTATCCCCATCTCCACTTCCCAGACCCTTCCCTCATTCCCCCCATTTGCACATTTGGGGAAAATAGGGATGATGATTTTTTAGGGGAGGTATATCCATCAATATCCCTATTTCTATATCTAGATCCCCATTTTTCGCTGTTTTCCCCATCTCCCCGTTTCCCCCGGTCCCCAATTTCCACGTTTCCCCATTTGACTAAAAATTACGTAAAGTGTTTTAAATAATTCAAAATTTAAAACTAAATCAACTTTATATGTGAAGTAATACAAACTGTTTTTTAATAAAAAAAACTTCACATAATAGATAGTCTAAAGAGATAAACAGTCAATTCAGTGCCAAGTACTTTAAAAATCTCTAGGGTTATGTTTTGAAGGTAAAAAGAGTAAATGTGTTTATATACCTAGGGTTTCAAAGAATAAAAAATAAAAATAAAATATATATTATAATTTCAATTTAGGGATGATTTTCATCCCCCTCATTTCCTCATTTTTTCCAAAAAAAAAATTCCCAAATGGGGATGGGGGCGTCGGGATTTAGAGCCCTGGAAAAAAGTGTGCATCTCTAGTTATATGACACAACTCTAAACGCAAAAGAAAGTGAAAAAATTACAAGTAAGGGTTATTACTTAATGGAGTTGTTGAAACCTAATAGTAATTGTAGGACCTATTCTTTCCCTCTTTTACTTTATTTATTCTTTCTCTTTTTTAGTTTTAAATTATTTTTAACTTTTTTAGTTTCCCTCCCTCCTTTAATTTTAAAATACTTTTTATCTTTTTATTTTCCCTCCTTCAATTTAGGTTACTTTTTTTATTTTTTAATGTAACATTCTTTAACTATACATAATCAATTTTTAATATCATTTTGTATTTTTATGTTATAATATAATTATAAAAAATTGATTCAATAATATAATTATAAATGAAGTTTATAAAATGCTATAACTTTAAGTTTGAATAAATATTTTATAATATCCGATAGAATTCACATAATTTTTTATATAAAAAAATCAATTATTTATATTTTTTTACAATATCTATTTATTCAAAGCCCATGTATTATTTTTAAGTTTTTTTCCTTTTGGTAGAATTCAAGCCGCTAGCTTGAGAGTTATTTGTCGAAACCTCAAAATCGTCCATTTACCAATTGAATTAGAACAAAAATAGATAAAACATTTTTAAAAGGTTAATTACTGGGTTATGACAGTTAAAAACTGTCATCCACCCATGATATTTTGTTGTTTTTATTAAAAAGCGTCACAAGTTGCCATGGATTTTAAAAACTGTAATAAAGTTATGACAGTTTTTAAAAACCATCATGATATGTTAACGGTTTTTAAAAAAGTGTCATAACGTTACGACAGTTTTTAAAAACCATCGTAAGGTTGTTATGGTATTTAAAAAGCGCCATAAGTTTAGGAGAAAAACTTGGGTGTATCTGATGCACCACACTGGAATCTGATGGTGATACATCAGATGCAATCAATGATCGACACGTGTCATTTAAAAAAAATCCCTCCAACTCATCATCTCTTTTCTTCCTTCTTTTCTATCTTACTCTCTCTCCCATTTTCTCAGTCAAATTGGATTTGTCATCGGTGCATTCTCCGATGCCTTTTTACTCTGGCGATAGTCAGATATAGAAGATCGGATGACGCTGAGTTCGATGGCACGGTCGGTTTCGTTGGATTTGTGACGGGTCGGCACAAATTTGACAATGAAGGTTAGGTCACAATTTGGGTTGGCTTCATTTCTCTCTCCACACAACTCGAATCTGAAAATGGACACTTGGGTTACAACGGTCAACACCCGATGAGTGTTTCCCCAGTGGTGTTATCGTTCAAATCACCGATGATGGTATCGACGATAGTAGTTTCGTCAAACTTCGAATGACGGTTTCACCACAAAGATGTTTCATTTGGCGACAACCCTTTTGAGAGATCGGAAGGTCGTCACTTTACGCACCTTTCGGTATGGATGGTGTCAACTCACTTGCTTCAGAGGTCACAGTCGGCGGCTCTAATGGCGGTCTGAAAATGAGAGAGGTTGTCCGATGGTTAGAGAAGAAGAGAGAAAATGAGGTGGAAGAAAAAAAAATATGACACATGTCACTCATTGATTGCATCTGATGCACCACCATCAGAATCCAGTGTGGTGCATCGGATGCACCCAAGTTTTTCTCTAAGTTTTGACACTTTTTAAAATACCATCACTAATATGTGTCATAAATCATCATTTTTGTAGTAGTGACTCGTCTATTACCAGACAAAATGTGTTTACATGTTCAATTGTAAACTCATTTTGGCGTGTAATAAAACCTAGAATCTTTACACGTTGTAGAATAAACAACGTTACACGCTGATTTGTACAAACATTTACACGCTAGATTGTAAAGTGATTTTTGCGTGTAACGATTCTGGACATTTTTATCAAGTTGTCAAACCAACTATCTTTACACGCGGTTTAACAACCATGATGACTTGTGCTACGTTTACACGCTCGATTGTAAAATCAGTTTAGCGTGTAACCATTCTGGATAATTTCAACCTTAAACAAAGAATTCAATTATTCAAAACACTGACATTGTTCACATAATCAAAACTCAAAGTTCAGCAATCTTTAATCGAAATAAGGCACATACCCACATCATCTTTCTCTCTCCACAACTAAACTCTTTATTGATGAACAGTTTATCGGCGATGAACAAATCATGTATATGGTTTTGATCAAATCTTCTCAGTCCACACTCTTTTCTCTCTTTGAAAATTGTTTTCTCACTCAACAATGACACTTTCTTAAAACCGGTGTCTTTTTTCAAGTTTATACACGAAAATGATTTTAATTTCATTTAATTTTTATATTTTTAACGTTATTTTTGTTTTCAAATTTCAAACAAATCATCGTGCCTTGAGAACCACATCAGAAATGCATAGGGGCATACTTGTCCAAGAAACATTTCTCTTGGATAAAAAAAAAGTTATTGAAAATATACAGTTTTGAATAAACTTATCATTTTAACTTCGAATTCTAGATTCAAAAAATTAATGGCACATTTTAGGGAGGTTTTTGTGAAAATATCACCACATTAATAAATCATGTTAAAAATGCACCATTTAAAGTGTAGAGACGAAAATATTCATACCATCACAATCGTTGTGAAGAAAAAGAGAAAAAGAGAAAAAGAGAAAAAGAGAAAAAGTAAAGAGATAAAAAGTGAATCGACGGCTTCATTTTCACGGCGACGGTACCGAAACTTGGAAACCAGTGTCATCTGGAGAGTTGAACAGAATGAAAATGTGTTAGGTTAGGGTTTTGTATTTGCTGAAAGTTGTTGAGGAAGATAAAATCCAGCTTTTATTTGCATTCGAGTTTTTATTTTTCGAGATTTTAACATGTAATAGAGCTTTTATACAGAAGTTTCGAGCTTTTGTATAAAATCTCGAAGCTTTTATAAAAGCTCGATCCGAGCTTTTGTATAAGCTCGGAGCTTCTTTATAAAAGCTCGGATCGAGCTTTTATATAAAAGTTTCGAGCTTTTATAAAGAAGCTCTGAGCTTTTATAAAACCTTCGAGCTTTTATACAAGCTCCGAGCTTTTATATTTCATATTCTTTTGTAATTACATTCCAGTCTTGTAAGTACTGACTAGAAAGAAAAAAAAGCTCCGGGAGCGTTGCCCCCCCCCCCCCTCCACGAGCTGACCTGACAGCTCGACGGGGCGCTCGACCCCCGAATGCGTCTGCGTACCCCCATTGATAATGTTATGATGTTTGATCTCTAATTAAGGTCTGTTAAACAGACCTTTATGAAGAATATGAAAGAATAAAATCTTCAATTAATTTTAAGTAAGAGCTAATTGAAGTACAAAGATAACTTTTAAAAGCATTTTGGACAGTTCACCATAATAGATGCCTTTTAAATTTAAGTTATTAAACTGGTAACACCATCATAACACAAGAAA
Source organism: Dipteronia dyeriana (assembly GCA_032871835.1). Classification (NCBI taxonomy): domain Eukaryota; kingdom Viridiplantae; phylum Streptophyta; class Magnoliopsida; order Sapindales; family Sapindaceae; genus Dipteronia; species Dipteronia dyeriana. Next base: position 18,208,777 of record CM065301.1, on the reverse strand, counting down.
AAAAAAGGTGACAATCCTCACAATTTCCACTCTTCTTAAAACCGGCGTCTTTTTTCAAGTTTGTGCCAAAATGATTTTAATTTCATTTAAGTTTTATATTTTTAACGTTATTTTTATTTTCAAATTTCAAACAAATCATCGTGCATTGAGTACCACATCAGAAATGCATAAGGGGTATACTTGTCCAAGAAACATTTCTCTTGGATAAAAAAAAAGTTATTGAAAATATACAGTTTTGAATAAACTTATTTAAGACTATTTATGAATTTTACCCTATAAAAAATAAGATTTTTCTCATAGAGAAGTTAACTTTGAAAGGAGAATAATAATAATGTTATTGGTGTCACTAACATGCATACAAACAATATGTGGCCTCTGGGTATACACCAATAATTAATAATTAATTAAAGGAGATTTTGGAAAAATAAAATAAAATAAAATAAATTTAAAATTTGAAATTTAAAATGAGAAGAAAGATGGAAGAACTGCAAATACTAAAGCAGCAAGGATGGTGAAGACAGAGCTTCTTGGACTGCTTGAAGCTCCATTGCCATTGTTGTTTCCTGCTGAAGGGTTAGCAGCTAAGCCACCTGGTGTCTCAGCACCTGCAATTCATATTTCAACAACATTTTTTATAATATACAAAAACAAAAATCGTTTGTGATTAATTAGATTAAGCTTTTCATATCTATTAAATTTGAAATTAATTAGTTTACCTGGTGATAGGGAACGACCAGCAAATTCTCCTTCACTCGCGGTCGGACCTCCTATCGGTACTCCCACAACTGATTACAACATAATTAATAATTAATAATTTAATCAAACAAATTGAACCCAACTGAAATTGATGTGCCAAGTGCCAACATCCATAAAATATGAAACAGATTGAAATTGATGTGTATCGGTGTTTGTGCCAACAATAATATCTTTTTGTGCCTAACAATTTGCTGAAATCAAGTTAAAAAAGCTGTCGTTTAATCGAACATAAATCAGTTTAAGTGAGATCTAATTACGTATATGCTAAGGGATACAATCATACAGGAGAGTTTTGGAGAGATATGACAACAACAGGTGTAGGGGCAGATTCATGAACATGTCTCATTTCATAAATCACGTAGAGTGTTAAGCAGAAAGGTATTTATTATTAACGCAGTCGAAATGGTCAGCACCCTCTTTCTTTTTCATCGAAAAGATAGATGAAAAAGAAAGAAAGAAAGAAAGATGATTATTAATGTAGTGGAGACGGTGTAGATAATATGCATTTAAGGGAAGGACAGTTGTTGTATGTCGCATTTATTTATCCCATCCACCGCCAGCACATCAAAATTGATTTGAGATTTTCAAGAATGGGAGATTTAAGATTCGGAATCCTTGATTTCGATTAATCCTATTTTTTATAAAATAAGTAAATATATAAAATCTAATAGAAATAATCTAGACTATACTAGATATGTTAGGATAGATTATAGAGGTGATAGCATATCAATTTTAATAAACATAGGTGTGGGTAATCTCATCTTGTCACCAATCAATTAATCGTCTAACATTATATTGTCTAAACAAATTTAATCATATGACATTTTTTTCCACTAAACCTCATTAATTTAACAAATATATCAATCAATTGAATTTAGAGTGAAATACGAACCAAATGAAAAATATTAAAAACGTCATTTTTTTATAGAAAATAGATGAAATCTTTTTTTTAAAAAAAAATCTATAAATTTAAAGAAAAAATATTCTGTGACTCTCTTTATCATATATATTGAAATCAATAAATTTGTCAATTAAAAAAAAAAAAAAAAAACTCAATACATTAACTTTAGATATAGCAATTTCATTAATACCCCTTTAAAAACCTCATTTTACGTATAATTCCATTAAATATTTAAAAACAAAATGTTTGTTTTGTTTGATTAAATAAAATACATTAAAATAATAATAATAATAATAATAAGAGGAAAAAGAAAAAACCTGAGCAGAGCTGAGGAGAAGGAGTGGAAACACCACAAAGAGAAGGAAGGTTGAGAGCTCTACTCGTATTGATTCCAAAAGTGGCACTCTTCCCCAACAGCTCACACAGACATATGGGGTTGCTATCCACCAGCCCCGCCAGCTCCGGGCAGCACGGCTTATCCGGCACCGTCAAATTGCTTCCTTCCGTCACGTACGACAAACAGTCCGACATGTTCGTTATTTTCGTCATACAGTCATCTGACGTTGACGACGGCCCTCCTGCTGGCGGAATATACCCTTCCGAAGACGGCCCTTCCGCTGGCATCGGATACCCCGCTGACGACGGCTCCGGAGCCATTCCTTGCCCTGACACTACCACCCTACTACACAACCCCATCATTAAGGCCACGCATATGATCATTGTGCCGTTCATATTTCTGACCGTGCCCATTTTTTCTTTTTTCTTTTTGATGAGAAACTAGTAACTGTTAAGTTTTTTTGAAGAGTGATAGACGTGTTCAAGTTATATGGAGGTGAGGAGAAATGCTTTGAAGCGAATGACATATATGTTTAAATCCCGTAAAAACATATCACGTGTAATGAATAACCAATCATATAAAAAGTATATCAATCGTCTTTCTATTTTTTTTATAATTTATTAACACATCATATCTATAATAAATATATATATATATATATATATATCAATAAATTATAAAAATATAAAGACGATCTAAATCCGAGTTGTTTTGACTTATAGGCGGTGCCGTATGTAAACATTTATTAGATGCACGAGTGGGAAAAACAAAAGGGAACTAGGGAAGCCTAACATTTTTGCCAGCCATTTTTAATAAATATGAATAACTACCACCTACTTGTTTAGGTTTCTCTTCAACCACACCTCTTATTTTCAAATATCTAATAATGCCTACATATCTTAATCTCTGCCCGAAAATATGATGTCGCAATTTAATTTTGGACAAATTTGTTACAAACCCGGAATTCATCCTTCAAATTTGACTCATAAGAAGAGGGTGTCAGATGAAATTATATACTTACAAGTAATCTCATATATAAGCCTATATATATGTCATCCCAGTCAACTTGTATCGACCATCCACCACTTAGTCCATGAGAGACTCAATTAGTTAGGCACATAACATTCCACAAACGTTACCCAAATTTTGACCATGTTGCATGAATATGAAACTAATTAATGTTGGTGTGTTCGTGTAACTTTTCCTAAATTATAATATGAATAGTGTTAATATGTGGGAAATAAAGGGGTTATTATCTGGATTAAAACTACCCTAACAAGCATATAGTCAAGTGAAGAGAGTTAATTAATTACAAGCTTTCCCTAAAAAAAAAAAAAAAAAAAATACAAGCTAAATGATTTATAGCTAGTTAGTCTTAGCAGTAGCTCCTCGTGGAGCGACATCTGTGGAAATTGTAATTGTCATGTGTCCTTGTTTTTTGTTTTAATTGTAAAAATGCCATCATCAAAGACGGTAAATGGCCCTTGCTTTCTTGTATTTTACTGGATTGTCATTCAAGTCCATTTGAATGGAAACTATTGATACAATCGCTGGAAAGCACTCCTTAAAACATTTGAGTAGATGGTTTGTTATGATTGATGGATGATGTATATATATTTTAAAGTATTACACTACTATATAAATTCTGAATGTTTTTTGGAGGAGAGGACTCGAACTCGTAACATTGTGAAACATAGATAAGAGATTTACCCTCGGACGAACTTCATCTCTTCAATTAATGATGATATATTAATATGATTATAGTAATATATATTCAACGTTGATGATGAAACCTAATTTTGGTTTGTTGTCCAAAATTGAATTGCAATCGACAATCATAAAATAAGTTTTCTTAATTGATAGTACAAAATACAAGCGTCAATAGTAAAGTTGATAGTTCAGTCTCTTATTAATCGATATTGATAGTTCAGCCTCTAATCGATGTATTCACATGCTAAATACAATTGGTATAAATTAATCGATGTTGATAGTTCAGGCTCTATTCGATATATTCACATGCTAATTAGTAATTACAATTGGCATAAAATGTTTTTGTAGGTCACAAATTTGTTTCACTTTTGCCTTGTAACGCTACGGTGAAAACATTCGGTAAACTCGAATTAGGATCCTCTCTTAGACTTAATTTTTTCATAGTTTTTTTTTTCTAAGTGTGGTTGTGTGAATGAAAACACTTACTTACATGGGTGAAAAGAAAATAAATAAATCTTAACCATGTAATTTATTTTATGTTTAGGTATCATCAGATTAAGAAAAGACTAAAAAAAAACTAGAATAGAATCCCGATCCCTCAAAAACCATATGCATAAATAGAAAAGTAGATGTTACGGTTTCAAATTAAGTCCATGATACAAGGTTGAACACCCATCAAGCCAGTATACATGTGATTAAGAAATTTGCAAATATTTTAGAGAGGAAGAGTAGAAGTAATAGTTTACAACCTGGCAATTGGCATAGTCACAAGAAAAGGCCAACTGTTTTGAGACTTTGTTAAAATCTTAATAAATATATATAAATTTCTTGTTGTACTGGTGATCATCAATGATCATGATAGTGATGATGAGAAGGAAAAAGGAAAAAGGGAAAAGGGACCCATCAGAATTTTATTGTCTAAATGGTATATTTAGGTGGTTGGATGTTATGTTTTATGTTCTAAACAGTTGGAAGTAGATGGCAGAAGCCAAAGAGCATTTATGAATTTTATACTCAACTGATTGGAGAAGATGGGAATGCCCATGTCCCATCACACCCTCATCAAAAAACTTTTTAAAAAGTCTCCATTGAGTTCACAAAATTCTTGTTCAAACAAATTAGTTTGTCACCCAACTTTGTCACGTCTAATATATGGGATCCAATCCCACATTTCCTATTAGCTCGGGTTATATGTATTTCTCCTCTTACGGTTTTACCTTAGCTTAATGGTGGGGTTATATGTATTTCTCCTTTTTACCGTGGCTTAATTATACAGATTTTACATGTATGTATGTGAAGAGTTTTTTCTAGGATATTATAAAAGTAGATATTTAAACCACGTATACAGTGTTTAATTTCGACAGATTTTGATAAACTGTTGAATCATTTGGTGTGATTTTTTATTTTATTTTTAAAAGACGTGATCCAATCTTTCATACCACAATTTACAATTTTACGTAGAGGAATTTCAGGTTAAACAAGAATCAAATATGATATATAACCAATGATATTAATGTAGAAACTATTACATTAAATACCCAGCCAAGATATATGATTGGTGGTTTTCAATGCCATTTTTTTAAAAGAAGTTTTCAATACCATTTGATCGTGGAAACACCTCAAATAGTCATTATCGATTATAGTTTATTGATTTATAATTGAATTTAGTCGATAAGACTGTTTTCGGAAAGAATGTCTTCTTTTTCCAAAATATATTTTGAAACAAATTTCAAACCTCGGTGAAGCTGTAGGAGTTGCAGAATAAGACTGGCTTGTACCGTTTAGCTTAGTTCTTAAATCATAAATAAATAATAAAATTAAAAATAGTAAGAAATGTCATTTTTTTTATGAGTTGCAGCGATACTACCGGTTTAATAAACTAAGTTTTAAAAGCACCTATTATGATGAACTATCCATATTGTCCTTAAATAATCAATTTTTAATTCTCTTCGTACTTCCCTCTCCACACTTTGATAACTGAAAGCAGTAACTCATCTCTCTCTTTCTAAAAAACTTGTCTGAAATCGATCTACAACTTGTCTGAACATGATCCAATTTTTTCGATCTACAATCGGTTCGAGTTTTTTTTTAATATGTTTATCAACTGTTTTGTAATTGGTCAGCGTATTTTTTTTTAATTTGTCCGAGTTTTTTTTACATTGATACGAGCATTTTTAAATTGGTGCAAACAAGTTTATAATCTTGGACAAAAAAACTCGAACCCTTAAGAAAAAAACTCGATCCCTTACAAAAAAAACTCAATCATGTACAAAAAAGTTCGATCCCTTTAAAAAAAAAGTTTAATCCCTCACAAAAAAAGCTCGATCAAGCTCGATCATGTAATAAAAAAACTTGTTCCTTAGCAAAAAAAAACTTGATCATGTAAAAAAAAAAACTGTATCCCTTACAAAAAAAAACTCAATCATGTGAAAAAAAAAAGTTCAATCCTAAATAAATAAAAAAACTCGATCACGTACAAAAAAATGTCGATCCCTTTAAAAAAATGCTCAATTCCACATAAAAAAAGTTCAATCCATTACAAAAAAAACTCTCATGTAAAAAAAAAACACGATCCTTAACAAAAAAGCTCGATCCTCTAAAAAAAAACTCGATCCCTTTGAAAAAAAAAACTCAGAACTTTGAAAAAAAAAGCTCGAACGTGTTTCAAAAAAACTCTAAAATGTTTCAAAAAGTCTCAAAAGGCCAGATATTCATTTTCGCCAACAATCAACATACAACAGATCAAATAATAATAAATAAATAAAAGTTCTGGGGGCGCTGCCCCTGCCCCCCGCGAGATGATCGGGTAGCTCGACCACCGCAAGCTCGACCCCTCAATGCGCCTGCGTAGTGCCACTCCGTTGCTGTTCGAATGATTGTCTGGGTTTCAATGAGACTTTCTCTCTCTACTTCACAACTCTGTCACTGTAAAATGAATGAAAGAAATCTGATGTGGTATTTTTTCCGTTCACCATAATATGTGTCTTTTAAACATAAGTTATTAAAGCAGTAATAGTGTTAAAATGTCATCTCCAAAAAGTGTCATTTATTTTTTGAACCCATAATAAAATTACAAATAAAATAAATTCTTGCACTAATAATTGTTAGTGCCAGAATCACAATAGACTGTATAAACCCATTATAATTTTAATAATAACTATTTGCATTATTTGGACATTACAATTGTTTGGGGTAATTTTATTTGGCTTGACGAGTTAGCCATAAGCACATAATTCATGGAATCGAGTATTCACGACATCAAGCTACATCAGCTTAGCAAACCACATGTCGCTGTGGTGAATTGGGAAGCAACAAGCAAGTCGCCTATCAAAGAAACGTGCTCACCGAAACGTCCCCGAATGGTGAATTAACAAGAACTCACCATCCACAAAGCGAAGAGAAGATATCCTCGATATCCTTGACAACGATCAAGCAGTTGACAAATAATCAAGTAATAAATATGAAGATTCAGAAAACAACTCCCACAATGAATGAAGATCCTTGCACCATAAATACATGAAGACTCGATTCACTAACAATCTTGTCAAGATGCGACCCTCCTAGAATCTCGCTTGATAATAATCTTTGCTAGCACACCAAGGGCTAGAGCAACACCCTACCCCTATATAAGCACTTGTATCAAACAAAAAAGAAGGGCACAACAAGTAATACATTACGTGTAAACTGTAATCATTTTTACATAGTGAACATTTATCTTTCTATGTTGTTGCGACGACCATGGTTTTTTCTCTGCATGAAAGTTTTCCACATACAAGTCTTAACGTGAGTCTAAAATTAAATGGCAATTTTTTTTAACGGCTAAGTTTATTTAAATGTTGAAAAAGGGAAAAGTGAGCAACAAAAACCAGCAAGGAGCAGACCCACCATAGAAAACCCTAGGGGCAGAGACGACCCGAAACAAAAGCCAAAGCAACAAACACCCTACAGACCTAACAAGAACAACGAACCCAGGCAACAACTACAAGCACGAAACCCCAAACAAAAAACAAAAAACCAAAAACTGAAGCACAAAACAAAGCTGAAAACAACAAAACACCACAAACCCGACAAAGAAGACCTCCTCACCCAACAGATTTAATTTTGGAAAACAATCTTCTCACGAGCTCATGAAACCTGGCATCCTAGTTCCTCGTAGCCATGATCTCGATCATCTCTTTCTTTTTTCCATAGAAGTCGCAGCCTAGAGGGGGCTCGTTTTTCAATGCTGCCACTATTTTAATAATTTATGTTTAAAAGACACCTATTATGGTGAACAGATAAAAATGCCCCCACAGTAACCTTCTTCACCATTTTGTTTTTTTTGTTTTCGTTTCAAAATCTTCCATCAATGGAGGTGGAACTGACGAATCGATGAACATATGTACACCGACGATGACGGTGAACACCCGTACACTGACCATGATCAAACACAATAATGACTTTTGATTTCTCTGAAAAAATAAAGTATGTAACTTAATCTAAAAACGAAGGGTTTCGAATTGGGGATTCGATGTTGAAGAAGATGAATAGAACAGAAACAAAGGATCACAAAACAACAACTCAGAAATCTCGAAAAGCAATCACAAAGTCTCGGACACACAAACACAAAGTCTCGGACAACATACAAAAGTCTCGGAACACAAACACAAAGTCTCAAACACACAATCATAAGGCCTCGGAACACAAACACAAAGTCTCGGATACACAAACATAAAGTCTCACAACGCAAACACAAAGTCTCAAGCACACAAACACAAAGTCTCGGACAACATACAAAAATTTCAAAAAATAAGTTATTGTTCATCGTCTTCCCCACTTGAAAATCTCAACCCTCAACAACCTTAACAATAGAAGATTCAAAACTGAAACCCATATTGGGTTTTAAATTGAACAAAAAGCTCTAGGGGCGCTGCCCCCTAACCGCCGTGTGTCTCAGCGTAAAGCCACTAAACTAATTCACTAAAGATGAATCGCTAATGTTATGAAGATGTTTTTGTTTGAGTTGGGATTTACTTTAAATGAAAAGTTAAAGTCAAAAAAATAATTAAAAAATATGTAAAGTAAGGGCATTTTTAGAAATCACTTACTTTGGTGTCTTTTAAACATAAATTATTAAAGCATTGTCCATCATGCAACACCAACTTAAAAAAATGTCATAAACCCCTATTTCCTCATTTAAGTCTTAGCGTCCCTTATTGTTTTTACGTTTGTCTTTTATTTATTGCTTATTCATCAATTCATATACTTATCAGTAAGACGACCTGGTCACTTCTCATAGGTTGTTCCGACCGTCAATTTGCATACATGTCACTATTGACTAGATTAATAAAAAATTAACGTCAACAAAAATTTAATAATTTAAAAAAAAAATCATTGTTTTACATGTTATGATGATACAATTGTTTATGGACTAGAGTTTTCGAACAGAGTTTCTTAATATTTTTTATCCTTTTAATTTGTTGGATTTTCATATGAAGATTTGAGACTGCCAACTTTAAAATATTGGGAAAAAAAGAAGATATTTTAGGGTTTGTAAAACGGTAAAGAAGAAAAAAAAACACAAAAGAGGAATAAAAAAAATGTTGTTTTCTAAAAAAAACTAGTTTGGAGTGTATTTAGAAAAAAAAAATTGTATTGTTTAGTAATATTATTGTAGGTTAATATTGTCATTAATAAAAAAATGTATATTTAAATGAAGTTAAGCAGATAATTTGTAAAGTGCAATGAGAAGCTCTCCTCTAAATATTGTACATTACCAGTCTTTTGACAAAATTACCCCACGTCTTTCAGTTTGACTAATGAAAGCCTAACATAAGGACTAAATTGGTAGATTTATGATAATTTAGAGGCATGAGAATAAAAACACAAACTCTGTTAAAAATTATAAAAAAAAAAAAGGAAGCTAATCACTGAGAGATCAAAATGATTTCTTCCCTCAATTCCTCCAAAATTGAGATGGATCAATTCATTGAGATTTATTTCATTTTAATTTTATATTTTTATTGTTATTTATTGAAATTAATTTTAATAAATAATATAATAGTAATTTATAAAATAAATAAATTAGGGCAATATGAACATTTCACAATTTAAGATTTATGATTGGTCAACGGTTACGAAGTTCACTAACATTATGATAAGTTCATGTAATTACTGCAAATGGCATTCTTCATGTATTTATGCAAAATATCAAAAAAAATGATTGCAATTTGCCCTACTTTTCCCTAAACAGCTATTCAGCTAAAGAAACATCACATGTCGCGCGAGTCTATCAAAAGTCTCTTACATTCTTGAACATGAGACTAAAGTTACCCAAGCAAAAGCTCCAGCGTTTACTGACATCAATGCCTAAAACTAACATCTATTTTTGGTACATAATAAGCCAACTCTATCCACCACCCAGCGAAAGAAATGACCGACACCATCCCTAAAAGCATTTGTATATCAACATTGATCTTTACACGGTTTCTTCATGCATGCACAGACAACAGCCAACAATTTTAAAAGCCACGGCATCTATAGTCACGTGTGTGTGAGGGCATACCTAGCAACTTGACCTCCTAAGGTTCTTCAAGCTAAGGAATACAATTGCTTTCAAGGAAATAAATCCTGAATATCAAGGATATCGGCAAGCACACCAGCTGCTGTTGTATCGTTCCCCGCCCCAGCACCTTGAATAACTAACGGTTGTTCACTATAACACCGACTGAATATTTCCAACTGCAGTCGCATAAGAAAAACAAATTATCAAAATTTACAAGTAATAATTTAATGTAGATGCCCTATTTTGCAAAGCAAACAACTTTAGAATGCAGGAAACAGTCAAGTAAACAGAGCACACCAGATATTTACAACAGATATTGATGGGGTTCTGAGCTGTTTCATGAAATCTTAAATGCTCAGAATTTCTTCTGATGTTAGAACCAGTTTTTTGAAACTGATAGCCAGAGTTGTAGATTTAACTAAGGAGAAAAAAATTACTTAGGAAACCCTAAAAGTTAAATAATTAGAACATAAATCAATAAAGATACTTTAGTGTATATTTCAACCAATTCCCTCAAACTTTTTCTCATCTGCCCTTAGGCATTACTTAAGTGATAAAAGGGTGGGTTGTTAATGTTGTAGGATCCTAGATATGATGTTTACCAGGCACAAAAAAAAAAGGCGAAACTCCATATATCTTCCTCATTTGGCTAGCTGTCAGTCTAATTATTCACTTTGAGAAATGAAAACATTTCTTTGTTTTTTATAAACTTCCGGCATATTATCACACCTTCCTTTCAATCAATTCTTTCCGAACATTCCCAGAAAACAACTTTTAATCTCTTCAAGAAAGTAAAAAGCTTACCACATTGTCACTTCCCCTCAATCTTCCCAAAGCAGAATTCTTAGGAAGCTCTTGAATTCCAACTTCACACCTGCCAAGAAAGCAAGGGGTTAATATCATGTCAATGAAGTTATAGTTGGACAAAGTTAACCCAAAAGCTTCAGATATTTGGTACAAGATCCAAATAAGCATCAAGTATCAGTAATACCAAATATGCATCTTACTGATACATAATATACATTGACACTCATCCTCATGTTGAAGCCCAACATAATATTAACCAATGATTCTTGCACATGAAAAAAATTCTAGACCATGCAGTGTTAACTAACTTGGTTCAAAAACCATGTTACACAAATCAACCCAAAAGTTAAGTGATTAAGTTGCGGACAACTAGAGTAACAAAACTACAGCTTACTGATATGGGAGGCACTAAGCAGTCATCACAAAAGTAAAGATAAAGCAAATAGATTTTTACAGAATACAGTGCTATATCAGGCAAACTTAAAGACTCCTAAACACATAAGAGACAGCTGATCAAATCAAATGACAGTCAATTTAAACTACGGAGATCTTCCTGCATCTTATTTTGTATAATGAAACTATTTGTAATTTAACTGTTCCATATTGAATTATTTATCAGCCTTCTAAACTGAAAAGTCAGATCCCAAGCTATTGATAAAGACACAAGCACAGATGGGCAAATTAAATGACAGCAACTAAACGTATTACCATTACTAGGATCATTTGCTAAATTAGTCCCAATTCATATCTTACAAATATAACTCAATTTCAAATATTCAATCAGAAAATACAGCTTCAGAACAACTGCTTATGCAAGAACATCTCAGTTTTGCCAATAGAAACAAAAAGATATTTAAACTTCAAGATCAAGGCAAATGATAGGACATGATCAACTTGTTTGCTATTAGACTAATATCAAATTAAAGTTAATGAACGAACAAAAAAAATGTCACAATGTTCCAGTGCCTGAGGACATGGATGTGCATGAAGCTACCAGAAGTTTTGTGAAAGAGAAGGTGGAAATAGTGCAATTCATAGCATACACTTTCAGGTGTTTCAACCTGTTGCTGTCTTGGAATTCATTACTGGATTACAAATGAAAATACTAGATAAATGTCACAAATAATTAGATAATACCTTACTTCAAATTAGTTTTAGTAGGATCTCTTCTTCTATTTCCATAACTACAACAGCTCAAGCCTGTAAAAATGCTAAAATGCTAAAATTCTTTTACTTGGCCAGGCTAGGCCTAAGCTAGATCAATACTAGATTATAGGCCCCAACCTTATGCCAGGAACATGTTCTGTAACTCAAAAACCAGCCAGCCCACGAGGCTGGGACATCATGTTCAACAGATAATAGTGTAGTGATGATTTAGAGGCTCGAGGAGCCATATTGTGAGCCTAGAATTTAAAGTCAAAAACTTGGGTTGTTTAATGGAATTTAAGTAAAAAATATAACAAACGGATACACCATACACTATTGACCTTCTGAAAGAAAGTAGAAAATTAGTTAATGTATCAAATTCAGGCTACCATCCAGGGAATTTTGAACTTCTACACAAAGCAGTCTGATACAATAGAACATTACTGATATCAGGAAAACTGATGTTCAGAGTAACAGCTTCCATGTCATTTGCAATCCCAACATGAAGTAAATTAAAATTCAGATATCTAAAATGGCGCCCTAGCAGCAGTGTTTATTCTGAACTTCATTGTTCCTTTCCAAATACTCAGTCATGTTACAATAGCAACATCAACATGCAATTATATCAGGTTCTAAAGAAAATCTACCTCTAGGCGATGCATGTTAACAGTAAAATGAATGAAGAAATAAAGAAATAAAAAATAGTATATCAAAGCTAAATCAGGAGCAAAATCTGAGTCCAAAGCTTTGTCGCATGCATAACTCTAAATAAACTAGGGTAAATTGTTAAGGTTTAGGCCATGAAAAAACTGAGTTCAGTATATAGAACAAGTCACAAGACAAATATCTTTTAACCGTATAAACTTGGGCCAAATTGGACACCTTATGAAGCCATAGGGTGGTGTATTAGCTAACCAGTATCTTCAAAGTACAATTGCGTTAATCCAAAAACATACATAAATAAATAAAGTTTAAATTAGGAAAAATTAAGCGAGTTAGAAAAAAGATAGATTTATATGATATTATAATCATTGGTGGTAATGGAAATGCTATTTAGTATAATTTTTTGTTACAGGTTTACTACATCAACAATGATGTTTTCACTACAGCATGCAAACACACAAGGTCTCAAGCACAATACTATTAAAGGGAAATTTCACACAAGTCCCTACGTTTTTTGTTAAATGTCACATTTTCAAATCTTTATCGTATTAGTAACTTTAATCCCTAATTTTTCAAAAATACATCACTTTAGTCCTTTCGTTGTCAATCGTTTACTGGTCTCAATGCACTATGGCTTCATAAAATATGACACATGTAACAGGAAAAAAAATGGGACGGGGTAGCTTCTCAGTTTAGGTTTGCTGGGAATGAACAGGGGAAGCGTCTTTTGGAGTCCAATTGAACAATGATGCATATCATAGATACTTTGGGGCATTGTTGTCCATGTTTGCACTGTTTGTTAACCTATTTTTCATCTTTTATTATTCTCGATTCTTTTCGTTTTTTGGCTTTTTTAAATAATAGGCCTTCTCACAGATAAAATTGTTTTTTTGTAACAAAAATTAAATTTGAGATAGAATTGGTAAAGCCAAAAGATAAGCTGTAAAATCTTACAACATTTTTTAGGGTAAAATCAAAACCTTTAAACTTAATTAAATAGTACAAGGACAAAACTGCAATTTTACCATTTCTGTCAAACTTGACTGTTTGGAAACTGGTCTAAGGGGCTAAAGTGATGTATTGTTTAAAAAAAATAAGGACCAAAGTTGCTAATATGGGAAATATGTTTGATAAAGTGATATTTCATAAAAATTAAAAATATACGAACTTATGTGAAATTTTCCCTACTATTTATGTTTTTAATATTAAACATCATATACTAAATTAGTAAACAATTATGTGTTGTTTGACTGTAAAAGAAACACAAAAAGTTCATGTGAAAGTTTCACAACAAAATTAATGCAGCACCTTAATCATATACATCTTTTAGGCAAATCAAAGTGCAATCTCCCCTTATCTATCTATAGGATATGACTTGTATTTCAAGTGGCCAATACACCAATTTTAATGAAAAGGAGATGTTTCCTACAAATCATAGTGTTTTTGTCATCCAGTATCTAATCTCTACCTAAAATTAAGGCAATGGTTTTGCTTCTTAACGATAAGGGAAAAAAGAAACTAATTATGGGTTTTTTTTCAGACAGAAAACAAAAATTGTTTGCTAAAAAAGAAACAAAAACGACAAAATAATTCATTAGGGTTGTGCACCCAATCAATTTACACATCTAACCAAGAATCACTTCAAGTTCTCTCTCTCCCTTATCAAATTACTGACTGATTGAATACTGGAACTCCATATATTGAATCTGAAAAGCGATTTAAAACTTCTGACAAAAATGAAAAGGGTAAAGGATCCTAATAAGTAATAATTGAGTAATTTCCTATTCAATAGGGAAAACAAAGAAGTGAATTCAGAAAGTACATTGTTGGTGTGAATGAAGGGCTGATTTGTGTTTACTGTAGTCATTTCAGAAGTATTTGTGTTTGCTTACATATAAAAAAGAAAATAGAAAAATTGGTAGCAATACCTCGAGCCCTCGATCATACAGACATAACGGAGCACATTCCCATTTAAAGAAGCCTTTCTAACTCTCTCCTGAATATCATTATCAAGCAACAAAATCCCAGTGCTTAAAAAATCTTCAACAGACATTACATTGGGTCCCATTTCTTCAGGGTACAAGCTCTCAATCTACTAGACAAAAATAAACATCAAACAAAAATTCAAAGTAGAATTAAGTACTGCATAACTTCCATATTTGTAAGCATAACAACTTAAAGTACAATTGAGCATAGTATTAATTAATTGCATCATAACATTCATTTAATAATTGAAAAGGATTAATTTAAAAAAATTCCTCTTTTGACCTACTCTATACAACTAGTTTGAAATTCGTATTAAAATATATATATATATATATATATATAAATAAAAACTGCAATTACTGAACTTCTACTAATTTTATTTTTCAATTTAATTAGTTCTATTTTTTATTAAAAAAATTCTCTTTTTATTATTTTTTATTATGGTGTTTTTGTTTAAAATATTTTTAAAATTTAATAATTTATTATAATATGAAATATTGGAATACGGACTACCCTTAATTTTTGAATTGCACGCCAACTAAGGGTTTTTTGACGAATTCTATGACCAGCTGTATCAAGTAGTAATTATGCCAAAAAAAAAATCTGAAAAATTGCTCTAATTGAAAAATAATAAAGGAGCAACAAAAACCTACTTTTATGCTATCCATGTTGATTCGTCTCCCAAGAAGTCGAGCAAGAATCAAAGCCTGTTTAGAAAATCAATAGAGAACACACAATGGCATGTAAGTACATTGTATGAATTTATATTTAGACAATTTATCTATAGTTCTACTTCTATATTCTCATTAACAAAACTACTGCTTGACAACCCTGGGATAGTAAATCTTTGAAACTGTAATATGAGTGTCTGACTAAACTAGACATTGATTCGTCAAAACGCTAAATTTAATAAGTCGTATCGTAACTCAAGTTATAGCTGGAGCATAACATCAGTCAGATGATTAAAATCATATCAGCTAATCTACAAAAGCACCCCAGCCTCCCACCCCTCCACCCAAAAGAAAACAAAGCATTCAAAAAGACTTTATGCTCCACACCACCAACATCATGCATACATTGGAGAAATCACATAATCAACACATTGTTATGTTTGTATGAATACCATCAGGTAGCATGATCTTCTAGTAAATGATACAATAGAAGCATATAACAATTTATTAGAAAGGATAAATTATGTCCTGCCATAACATCATTATCCACTAGTGATCATAAAATTATCTGACAGAAAGCATACATTTTAGATTTGAAGACATTACAACTTGGAGCATGGGAGCTAACTATGGAAGGAAAACTAATTAATACAAAATACTACAAACATAAGTATCCAAACCTTCCTAGCAACATCCATCCCACTGAGGTCATCGCGTGGATCTGCATTAATAACATCAATTCAATAATTATTTTTAATAAAAACTATCAATATAATATTAGGGTACACACAACCATGAGTGAAAAAAAGCTAATCCCATTTAAAAGCAAAGTAACCATATTTTTCTAGTGTAGTGACAGAGAAAAACCTAGTTGCAACATTCTTTTCCTTGTCAAGTCAATGCCTTCAAGGGAGGAGCATGTTTATATGGGACTTAACTGTTAAACCCAGAAAAAATGGGCTGATTAAATAACACCAACAAACAAGACTAGCAGTGGAAGCACAAATTCTTGATACAACTAAGTTAACGGGTCTAGCTGAACTACTAACAAAAAAAAAAGTTTGGACTACATAGAAATTTTATTGCAGTTGGGGCCATTGGGCCCTTCAGGGCCTTCATAAAATTTGTGTGCATCAGACCCTTAATAGATAAGGCTGCTTATACTAAAAACTTCAGAAGGGATCTTATTTTACAAATTATCAATGGAGACTCTGCAGTCTAGTAATGAAAATCATAGAACTGTAAAAGCATGAGCATTTTACAATAAGTTCTTGCTTTGGATCATTATTTAACCTCGTTACATTTCAAAAACCCTCAATCATAATTAAAGTTCACTGAACTATACTGAAAGTTTTTTTTTTTTTTATTTCTTTGCCTTCCAGATTTGTAGTTATATGAACAAATCAAGTCATTTTCAAATCCAGCAGTCAGTGTCATCAATCATCAGTGTGTTATTTGAATCTTTAAACTTTATTTGATGTTTGAAGTTTCAACATAGCATATGATTTACTATTTACGACAAATTATCTCATATATGATGTAGATTTTCTGTTTAACAAATTTTATAGCTATTCATGTTTGTATTTGCTATCTTTATTATCCTCACTTTATATTGTTTCAGATTCATTATAATTGCCATAGTTGCTTGAAATCAAAGAATTCTAGGGCATGAATCGTGTTTCACAGCTCAGCAATTGTGAGCCTTATCTTATTGAATATATACTAGGTATACAAAGAACCGTAGTCAATCAAATTGTACATGTGTGACATCTTGTTCCAAAACAGACAAATAAAGCATAATTTGCCAATAAATAATCTAACACTGTTGAGTAACTAATAAACAAAGGAACATAGCCAACACCCAGAGCTATGTGAGATAAACTTTCTTGACACTTGATACTTCCATTCAAAATAGTTTACATCCCTTAATGTTTTTGTTATTCAGTTATACATTCTACACTTCGCTTCTCAATGTTTCTCATATTTGCTTGGAAGTCAAAACCGAACCACCCACCTCACTGGAAGTTTAAATGCACATTCAGCATGTTAAAGAATTCAAAAATATCTTAACTTATTAGCTTTGTCTTATTCTTTTGGCTCCAATCTACTGGGCATCTTAGAATTCAAAAACTAAACAGATTGACTCATGAAGTGAACAAGCTTATAGCAATCTTAAAATGAAAATAGTACAGATTCAATTAAACAACATGAAATGTTCTTTTTTCATAAGTAGAAAGCTTCTGAACCATTTGTAGGATAAATACACTAAAACAGCGACAAGCTCATCATGGTCATATTTATTTCAAATATAAAAATTAAAATCACATAGAAACCTGGTTCAGTGTATCCCAGGCTTTTAGCTGCTCTAACAACTTGGCTCAGTGGCTTCCCATCTTCAACCTCGCTCATTACATATCCCAATGTACCTAATAAATTAACATGTTAAACAAAACAAGTCAATATTCATATATAAATAATGGTTTGCACAGATTCACAAACAACCTACAGGAAAAACACAAATAAATATTTTTTTTAAATGAATGACTGAACAAAATGAATACCACTCAAGCTTCCAATAATACGATGGATAGGATCTCCTGATAGAAGTATGCGATTTAAGGATGCTATGACAGGAAGGCCAGCACCCACCTATCAAGGAACAAACATCAAGTAGGTAGAAAATGTCATGACACTTCACTAATAACAATATCATACTGAATACGATAAAACATAATAACTTTTCACGGAATAAATAAAATACATGACAAGACAAACACAAAATTTATACGGACAATCTCACAAAAGGATAAAAGCTTTTAGGGCCTAAATGATCTTCTAATGCAAAAAGGTTATCATCAAACGTTGGAGCAAAATCAGATTGGACATTCTCTAGATTTAAAACAAGATATCTATTTCTTATCTTACTATGATAATCTCATTTAGTTTTTATAATCAATAAGTTTTATCACATAAATCCTGCAACAAAGGGATAATTATTTTAAATCTATTAAGAGCTCAAATTCACTGAAATTAACCCCAAAATCTGTTCCTAGAAATTAGTTCACTCTGTCAATAGATATGAAGTTTTGCTACCTTAGAACTGAAAATTTCAGCTCCAAATTTGAAAGTGTTAAATTGCAATTCCCAAATCCAACAATGCCTAATAGATTAGGATTTTGAAACCTTAAATCAATGACACGATCACAAGCAATAATACATACATAATGTCAATATGAGTTTCTGCTTTAATCTCTCTATTCCATTCATAAGTTGCAGCACCAGAGCATTCTTTTAATCTTTTTCCATTGAAATTCAGATTTGTATTCCTTTTCATAAGCCTCAGAAAATAGATTATGACTACTTTATCCAGGAAAGTATTTCACTTACAGTTGATTCGTGCCGAATGAGGCGTGGATGTGAAACCAATTTGTAATAATCCTCCTACATAGCACAGCGATATGAGATTTAGAAGATATTCCATATACAAATATACAATGGTACGTTTATTAAGATCATCTCAAAGGGTAAATTGAAAGAAGGTTAGATGTGCCTCCAAAACTAATGGCATAGGATCAGTTTAATGACTGAGAAATGCTTCCATGTCAATTTTCTATAACAAAGTCTGTCAGCGACAGGCATTTAAGAAGGAACTATTGATGTTGATCAAATTACATATAGGATCTACAAGAAACAAAAATGCTGCAGTAACAAGATGACCACAAATGTCCTAGTGTTTCCCATTACCAATTATGAAAGATGCCTTCAACAGTAATTACCATTGTGGAAGTAAGAGGCTTCTTGTTTGCCAGGACAATGCAACAGCCTAAATCAACCACTCTGGTTAATACTCCCACAGTCTCAGAACTGGCAGAGCAATCAACAACCGCCAAACCTGTTGCAAATTTTGATAAAGTATAAGGTCATAATAGAAATCATATTATTGATGAGGTTATAATGTCATATGCTTCAACCATATACCAAGCTTAAACTCGTTTTGCATGTTGTGAATAAATGAAAACATTCTCCAAACACTTATAACTAATAATTTTTCAAGAAATTTTTCTTTGCTTGGAAATTTGTAAAACTAGAGATTTTAACAGCGATAAAGGTCGGTAATGTAGTACATCTTACGAACCTGTGGATTTACCCATAACAGATGCAACATCTATAACCTTTTCTTTTAACTCTGAATTCTTAAACACTTGGCATTCACCTTTGTGAAAGAAACAACAACAAAATATATTAGCATGAGAAATAAAAAGAGCAGTAATCCAAAATGAACACCACAGCGACAATGCAATGGGATTACCCAAACCCCCAAGTGTCAACAGAGAAGAACCATCCACTTTGACCCGGAAAACTTCAGATAAGAAGTTATCATTTAACTCATTTGATAATACATCCGATGCAACAACCAAAGATTTACTGTCGCATACTCCCACAACTCGCAAATGGATTCCCTGCAATACAAACATGGTAAAATAAGCCCGATCGTAGATTAAACAAATTTATTCTATTGCATTTCACTTCAACCAAATTTCGAGATAAATTGCCCGTTAGACTATGAATCTACCCATGATACAGTATATTTTTGTAAACAGGTTATACGAGCAAACTTATTTTATAACAATTAAACAGATATATTACAGACTCATCCACATGTAAACATCAATTATGAATCGATTCATCATTCAGATATGTAAAGTTCAATTTAATGCAAATTATGAAATGTACCAGTTTGGCGTGAAGTGATCGGCAGGAGACAATGTGTTGGAGGAGCTGGCGGCCAACGCCCCCGCATCCCATCAGAATCAAAGGTATATTCTTCATCGTTGCCATCGTTAACAACTTCAATTTCTTGATTTTGAGTGAGCCTGGACTCTAGAGACTAGAAACTGGACTGTGCAGTTTTGGGATTTCTTGGTTTGCTAATTGCTTTTGAAATAAGAAATAAGGAAATTATTGAAATCCCCTGTAGTTTGATTTACTCTCCAAAACCCCTCTCTAGTTTCATTTTTCTATATTTCCACCCTTCTAATGTGAGGATATTACATGGAACTACGGCTCAGTTTAGGAATGCTTCCTAAACTACTTTTGGGGTCAAAAACGATTATGAATTAGGCCTAGGATATTTGGTAAAAAATTTGGACAGTGTTTTTGGTCATTTTTGGCTTCTCCCCACAACAGTTTTGAAGAACTGCTCCCCCACAACAGTTTTGAGAAGCTGGTTTTTATTGCTTTTAATAAACAGCTTTCTAGGGGAAGTAGTAATGAAAACACGGAGGAGATCAAATATTAATGAATTTTTATTAAATTTCCAAATTTATCCCTTGCATTTCATGAAATTTACCAAAATAATAAACGTGTCCTCCTCACTTGAATCCCATCTCTCTCATCTTCGTTTTTCATCATCAAATCTCTCTATCTCTCTCCACAGCACAACTTCATCTTTGTTAACGGGAAATTTGCTCAGGATGAGAAATTTCTATTAACACCCTCGATACCACTACCACAGAAGTGGTGGCTGGGGTCGGTACCGTTGATACCTGACCTGTTTAAAGGTTAACGAGAGGCTGGATTGCAATAATACAAATGAGAGCTTTTATTATTGATTACTTGCTTCGATATACAGATCACTCTCTCATATGCTCACAGTCTCTCTAGGATCTAGGAATGTGACAACTTTGTGCTTGTCGAAGTGTGGAAACAAATGTGGTCATGTTCTGAATACAGAATTTAGGTATTCCCCTCTTTTTTTCTTTTCTTCTATATGTCGTTCTCCTTCTGTTTTTCGTCTATTTCTTCTTCTCTTTTTTCATATCTCTCCTTTCTGTGTCATGCTTTGCCCTATTTATATCTGGTCCAAGTAGGTTTGAATTCGCTGATATCCCGCCACGATCCTACGAATCCGTTTCCTCTTTATTGGGCGAGATCCTTTATTTAAAAGTTGTTGACCCCGAGTAAATAGCGGAAACGATGATATTGTTAACGAAAATGAGTTTGTTTCCTTTTAGGAATCAAACTCTTGACTCACACGTATACGGAATTAATGTTGGTTATCACATAGATATGATCTTGTATGTTATCGCGGCATGGTTTTTCATAGAGGTCACCGAGCTAGCTGCATGTCATCTCATAGAGCGAGGTAGATCCATGCTCCAACTCTGTTCTTAAAAGCTTGGGATGGATTTTCCCTGACCCTTGGGAGTTTGAGGTGTCCCTGTAGACATTCCTAGGAGGTAGCCGGGGTAGATTTAGGCGTGATTCCTCTTTCATGCCCAGCAGGGACAACAGGCTTCTGGAGAGGTTGGTGGGCTTCTGTCTAAGACTAATGTTAAGTTTGTCCTCTGAAAGTCTTAACCCGGAGGGGGCTTACTTTGCTTGTCGGGCTTCTTTCGAATGTTTCTTGAGCTTTGAGACCCCCCTGGCTTTTACGGGGAACCGAGGTTCCCCGATAGGTAGCTTAGAGAAGCCCGGGTTTCAGTGTTCGTGTGGGGGCCCATCCTGGTTGCGCCTAGCTTGCTTTCTGATAGTTTTGAAGCCGAGCCGGCCTTCCCTGCTCCTGTAGGGTAGTTTTATGGTCTACCCGGGTTTCATGAACATCGATTATGGGCTTTGACTTGTGGCGGAAAAGTGAAAAATTTCTCTTTGACCCCTGACCAAATTTTACTATTAACAATCTTTATCACCCATAATCTAATATCTTCATCATAGTATCACACTAACAATCTTTCATCATCAACACCATCGAGATAAAAAAAAAATCCAACTAGATTCAGATTTTATTAAAAAAAATGTTTTTTGATTAATAGATAAATCAATCATTACTCCACATGATCGAAGATCATAAACATTCAACTACAACTTGTGGAAAAAAGATTGTGGAGTATGGCAAAATGGTGTGTTTGGCATGATCATAAATTAACATGATTCTTGTAGAAAAAAGAAAATAAATTAAGTGGATGAATGTTCTATAGAATTGCTTGAATTTTACTCACATATTTTTCTACTAATGAATCTTAAATATTTTTTTTATTCTTTCTAGTCATTTTGCACGGTAACATTATTTTTTACTTATAGTTTACCAAACGTATTAAAATTGCTTTTGGTTCTCACAACACTTTCAAAAATCAGTTTACCAAACACTCAGGTAATTCTTCCCACAGCAAATCCAAAAGCAATTCCCCCTATAACAGAACCAAAAACACTTCCCAGCATAGCACAACAATACCAAACTAAGCCTACAACTACATAGTGTTTGCCTGTTCAAAGCATAAACAAATTTTCAAAAATGACGCACACCTCCCCATCGTTAGTATTTAATGTGCAGGTTTAACATTTGATAGTGTAAAAAAGATAAAAATACTTAAATACCTTATTACCCTTACTTTAATAAAATTATTTTAATACTGTAAAATGGATAATTACCGACAATCTTTGGGATCGGGGTTTGGCTAAGTTGTTGTTAACAGTAAGGTTAATGGGTTAATTCCAGCCCTTAGATTTCAATCAAATGATGTATAAAAATTAAGGATTTGAAAATTAAAACAAAAAGTAACAACTCTCTCTCACATAACTGCACATTAATCTTGATGTAAACTATTGGTAGCAAAACTAAGGATGTCAACGGGTCGGGTTTAGGCTAGCTTTGTAAAATCCAAAACCACACTCGTGAAAATTTTCCTCACCCACGCCCGCCCGTAAACTCGTGAAAATTTTCCTCACCCACGCCCACCCGCAAACCCGTGAAAATAAACGGGGTTTAGGTTCGGGTTTGACCCGCGGGTTTTACACTGGTTAGCGGGATCGCGGGTCACACCCACCAACCTGTTAAATATATTAATTTATAAATATTTAATATTTAATTATATTTTTATATACATACAATACATAACTCCTATTTATTTATAATATATCATGGAGAATTGCAAGTACAATAATATAAAGCACTAACAAGTAACAAGTAAAACTCCAAATGGATCTCCAAAGACAAAACAAACAAGCAAGCATGATGTTTAATAAGAGTAAAACCATCAAGTTTAGCTTATCATTAGCTTACTATATATAAATGAGAGTTGAGAATTGTAATTCCCAAACTTAGAATGAGTGAAATTTTTATATTTTATTCTCTATATGGTTAAAAAGGTTCCGTTAGAGTTTAAATTTATAGTATTTTAAATAATAAATATTATATAATTTTTATTTATACGGATCTGCGGGTTCATCTGCGGGTTCGTTTTCCCAACATGCACCCGAACCCGTACCTATTGGGTTTTTATTTATACGGGTTCACGAGTCATAAATTCGTCACCTGAGCCCGATTCTATAGAATCGGGTTCAGGTGGGTTCACACGAGTGCAAGTCAAATTGTCATCCATAAGCAAAACCCTTGGGATGAATAGTGGATATAAAAAAATATAAAAAAAAATAGAAATTTAAGGGTGTATATAGTACAGGGACGAGACAAGACATAGCGAGATGAGGCGGGGCAAGACAATACTAGACAGTTATTCCATATTGTGTTTGGAATATATGGGACAGAACTGTTGACTGTACTATTATGCATTTGGTACAACTAGAGCATGACTGAACAAGATGTACCTCCGTTATCTTGTCTAATGTTTATTACTACATAATGATGACAAATGGAACAGAACAAGTCAATGTTTATTTGATTTTATTAAATAAATATATTTATATATCATATTTAACAAAAATAATACTATTGTTATTGAAAATATTCTTAATTAATAATTTTACAGGATTATTTTTTACAATTTACTCATTTATTTTATTTTATTGGTAACAAAAAATCCATAATACCCAAACCGAAAATTCAAAGTAGAATGATTTTTTTTGGTTGAACATTCATCTACTTATCATTAATTAATTTCATTTTTTCACTTTCTAACTTCATAGTTTCTCTCTTAAAAAAAACTTCATATTTTACATTTTAAATGTTGAAATCAAACTATAATGTCGAAAAAAAAAGTAAAGTTCTCTAAATCTCATAATTATGTTCATCACAAAACTTCCACATTAGTGCAATTTAAATTCTCTAACAAGTCAAAGTTTAACATGGAATAAGCATACATGTTTTATATCAAACACATTTGTAATTTTAGAAAATTTTAAAAGGTAAAAATGTTATTTTCAGACTTGTCTCATGCACATGAGTGACAACTTGTCCCACGGTTTTGGATGGAACAAGTTTTGGTGTTTTTTGTCTCATCAAGTCATGTCTCGTTTTATGTTTAAAACGTATCAAACGTATGATAAGTGGAAATTGTCTCATCATGTCCCTTTTTGTCCCATGAACCCGTACCCTATATATATATATAAATTCAAATTAGTATGTACTAATATAACTTCATCAATGTATTGAATATGAATCATTAGATTTTCATACTTTGACTTATAGTGTATACACTTGTTAAATTTTTTTTCATAATTAATGGTCCATATACAACGTCCTGATATAACTTATTCAATACGTACCGATAGTAAAACATATATATATAAAGAGAGGTTGTAAGCTCTGGTTGTAAGCTCTTAATCATAATGATCACTACTATCATGAGTTGATCGACATCATATTAACAAAGCTTGGTGATGTTGATGACGAGGAACAATGTGATTGAAACATGTTTAAGTGCCGGATTCAAATATACAGGACACTGCAACTAAAAAACAAAAATAAGAGATAGTACTTCAAAACATAAAAACAGCGCACTAAGATAGAGATGGTAACAGATTCGATAGAGAGCGCGTTAACCTGTTTGTTGTTTAAAATGTAATAAAGGTGACACTAGTGAAAGCTTTTTTTGACTTAATATTAGTATTATTGTAATGATGTGCTGTATGCCTGCATGCTATATTCATGTTTTTTAAAAGGGGATTTAAATATTTTCATAGGTAACATGAGTGACAGATTATCACTAAATTAAATAAAATAGAGCAGACATTATGAAAAATATCACCTTTTTTTTAGTGTGTCACACTGATGTCATTGTTATTGTTTTAATAAGTTAAGTTTAAAAAACATCTATTATGATGAACTATTCAAATTATCTTTAAATAATCAATTTTTATTTTTTTTTTGTACTTCCATCTTTACACTTTGATCACTGAAGCAGTAACTCCTCTCTCCCTCTCCAATAAATTTGTCTGAAAATTGATCTACAACTTGTCTGAAAGTCGACGTGTTTCAGCACAACAAGGTATTTTGAGTCTTGTAACAATTTATTAATTCCTTATGATTTGTTTTCCGAGTCGTTGTGTGAACATGAACATGAACATGAACATGGTATTATGAAGTTTGAACCATTGAATTTTGAATCTCCGAGCCTTTGTGTAAAGTCTCTAAGTGTTTTTGTAAAGGCTCCGAGCTTTTTTGTAATGGCTCCGAACTTTTTAATAAAGGCTCCGAAACTTTTTAATAAAGGTTCCAAGATTTTTACTAAAGGCTCCGAGACTTTTACTAAAGGCTCCGAGACTTTTTACTTAAAGCTTCGAGACTTTTTACTTAAAGCTTCGAGACTTTTACTTAAAGCTTCGAGACTTTTACTAAAAGCTCCGAGACTTTTAATTAAAGGCTCTGGGGGCAGCTTACGAGCTGACCAGGCAACTCGACCACCGTGAGCTGACCAGGCAGCTCGACCACCTTGAGCTCGGGGAGCTCGAACCCCGAATGCGTCTGCATTGCCATTCCGTCGCCGGTCAAGTGATTGCTTAGGTTTCAACATGGCTTTCTTTCTCTACTTCACAACCCTGTCACTGTAAAATGAATTAAAGACTTCTAATGTGGAACAACTATTTAGGGTATTTTTATATATTCACCATAATATGTGTCTTTTAAATATAAGTTATTAAAGCAGTGACATTGTTGAAATGCCACCTCTAAAAAGTGTCATTTAATTTTTAAACCCATAAAATAGATCTCCCTCAGATGAAGCAATTATGTTAAGGGTTTTGATGAATAGTAACCTGTTTAAGAGAGCTAAGTAACATACTCTTGCTCGAAAGGTAAATTCCTTTTTTTTTTCATGTTTTCATAAAATCGATGCTTGACCATAATAGTGGACTAATATGGTTATGAAACATTTTAGATATTGGACCCTTTCTTCAACCTTAACGAACAGAGATAGAATCAGACCGATTCCCTAAATGCCTTTTTGGATATTCCTTAATGTCCAGGTTATTCATGGAACATGAAAGGCAGATGAATAAGCATCTGCTTCCATAAGAAATGGAAGAATTTCTTAGGAATCCTACAAGATCCATTCGTTCTTTTTTCTCTGACAGATGGTCACAACTTCATCTGGGTTCGAATCCTACTGAGAGGTCCACTAGAGAATAGAGATAAGAAATTGTTGAAGAAAGAACAAGATGTTTATTTTGTCCCTTCCAGGCGATCGGGACACTATGAGTCTTTAACTTGAATAAGGTTATGTGAAAAATTATAGGGATTCTGACCACTGACCATCTAATATATAAATTATTCAGGTATATTGGTTTGGTCAGAGTTTGCTACAAAACCAAGACCCGGATCCGATGCGGGTAGCATAATTTATACATAGACTACACTCATGACCCGAATATTGAGACCCAAACCTGACCCATGTTGTTTTCAGTACGTAAAAAAAATTCGGTTCAAATCTGTAGAAAGTGACCAACAGAAACGAAAGGTTAGTGAAACCGAGACCCGTGTTTCACACAGTGCCCTTAAGACAATTTTGTCAGGTAACATCGTATGTGTAAGACGAATATCTCCCATGATATAACGATTTAACAGTGGAAGTGCAAAGCACAATCACTCTTAGCGAACTCAAATATGGTTCAAACTTACTAGAGAAGAAAAACGAGAAGAGAATAAAATTGCTCTAAATTTCGTGATTGTGAGAATGCATCTTATTAAGTGCAGACTAGGGTTTCTTATATAACCGAAGTCAAGTGGATTGATTTAGAAATTACTTAATAGCTACATTTTAAATGATAAAGGAAAGTTAATTAAAGAATAATATTCTAAAAGATTTATTCCTTATTGATCATTGATTTTGATCACTCAGTGATCAAGTAAGTATCTGAATCCAAAACGGAAATCAATTATTTTCTTAATTCAATTAATTTCCTTAAAATTTTTTATTACCATTTACCAGTTATATATAAATATTAATTAATTCTTAATATGTTATTTGTTGACATGTGGCAATATTTTTTTCTTCCTATTTCATAGTTTAAAAACTAAAATACCCCTAAAATCGTTTAATTGGACCAGTAAAAATGAACCATGAATTCTAAAAAAGCAAACACATTTAAAAAATTGAAAATTTCACCAAAACTTATAGACTAAATTGATTGATAATGCCCCTATCAATTTTTTTTTTCTTAAAAAAAATAAGTTAAAAAGTTAGATTTGAATCCTCTCTTAAACTACGTTTTAAGCCTTTAACTAAGCTTTTAAGGATTTATTGATACGTGACAATTTAAAATATTAATGGTCAATATTTATTTTTTTAAGTTTGTTTAAAACATCAGTGGTCAATATTTATTTATGGACAATATTTGGGTACTGACCAGTCAGTTTTAATTGGTAAAAAAACTATTTAAAGTGCTTGATATTAAATATATTGGGTTGGTGGTGGATTTTTCCACCGATAAAAACATAAAAGTCAGCACCTTGGGTACTGACAAATATTTTACTTTATTTATTTTAAATCTATTTGAAACATCAATAGTCAATAATGAATTGGTTTTGGTTAAAGAAGATTTATTTCTTTAACATCCCATAAACATAGATTTCTCATTATATCGGTTCAAAATCCGATTATTTTAGTCAAATTATTAATACCCAATTCATACTCGCCACCACCATTGGACTGCATATCCAATTTAACTGCTCATCCAATTTCTGAATCCGACAACCATCTATTGAAATAAGGAAACTCCATTGAACTCAAGAGTTAAATATTGCAATTTGATGCTCTATTTAACTGGATTTAAAATCCCAAGTGTAGGTTCCCTCTCTCCTCTATTGTGAGAGCGGTCTTCTAAATTATACTAACGGAGTCGTATCTCGTCAGGTCCCAACAATTATAACTGCAATATATATATATATATATAAATTGATTGTCAAACTTACCTTTTTTTGACTTGAAAAAATAATAATATACAGTAATAGTGGGAAGAAATACAAATTTTTGAAGATCCAGTTTTTTAATTTTTAATTTTTCTTTTAAAAATGGAGATCCAGTTTTCTTTCCCGGTAAATAGAGATAAAGAACATGAGAGAGAAGTTACAAGGATAGATAAATAAAGAAGACTTGAAAAATTAAATCCTGAACATTAAGGTTTCCGATTACCACATGTCAAATGGATCCTTATAAGCCTAGTTAAAACTTAGTTTAGGAGAGGATCCAAACCTTAAAAAGTTTATCATTTTGTTAAAAAATAAATTGGATTCGATATTATTTAAATTATATTTATTTATTAAATATAAAAATATATAATATATAAACTATAATATAACGATAAAATAGTAAAATTGATAAAAAAGATTTTCCATCCAATTTTCTTCCTTTCTTGTTTTACCAAACAACTCAATGAAAAATTATTTTCTTTTGTTTTTCTCATCTTTTCTATCCCTCCAAATCTTCCTATCCTTCTCATTTTCTTTCCTTCCTACCAAACATGCCCTAATTTTAATTAAATTTCAGCTTTAGCTATTAGTCAATAAATTCATTACTTTATAGTTTAGTGCACTCGGATCATTTCTACTGTGTTACATAATTATTTGTCATTGATAAAAAGAAAAACAAATTGGAAAATGAAATGTCATAAGGACAATTGCATTTGTGACTATATATATAAACACATTTCGGGAATTTATTAAAATCAAATAGAAGAAAATTGAATATAAAAATACCTTTTCATACATTCAAACATGATCATATTAATCCTGCAAAAAAGAATGAAATCCCAATTTTCCCACGACCTAAAAAGAATGTAATAACACATAAATCTAACCATGAAAATACCCCAACTTATATATATATATAAAAGAAACTCTTTCTTGTTTGTTTCTTCTTCTCAAAAGGAGCTGTTCTTGATCTTATAACGATAGAAAACTCTTTTCTTCTTGTTTGATCCATTCAGGATTGTGATGACAACTTTTCCGGGTTCATTGTTCCTGAAAGTGTTACGAATTGGTTCATCTTGCGAGACAATCTTCTTACCCTTCTGAATAATAACAGTGTAAGACCCCTCATCAGTTGGCACAAATTCCTCCTTGTAATTCACTTCCCAACCCAACACACTCACCTCCCAAGTTATTGCAGCCCCTCCAACCTGTAAAGCATTGCAGCAATTTTATCATTTACACTTTTCTTTGTTGTTTTGTATGGAGTGTGCTTTACAATAAATCAAAGCAGAGTACTAAAGAGTAAATGATGATTATACCTCATCAGCAGATATCTCAATAGTCTCGGTTGATCCTGCTTTCATTGTAATCTCAGAAACGACACCATTTTCGTTACAGAACTCGAAATCATTCTCCCTCTTGAAGCCACCGTACTGTACAGGTAGCTCTTCGGCTGGGATATATCTGTAATCAAGAGAATTCAAATCAAAACCACTTTTAGTCACCTTTGAAACGTAATAACCAGTAGTCCTATAATAACATGTAGTAGAGAAATTAAGTACTTACTTCAAAAGGGTTTCGGTGACCTTAGCCGGACGCGCAACAACGAATTTGCTCTTTGTTCTTTGGGTTAAAAATGGTGATAAGAGGGCATTGAGAGCATAGAACCAGAACGGAACATTTATAAATATCTGCAATCAAATTTGATTTGTGTTAGAAAGAAAAAAAAAGAAAAGATAAAGAAGAAATCATATATTGATTTGAAAAATTGAAGTGACTTACGTTTCTGGCAACGAATTCAGGATAATTGTCTTGTAAAAGATCAACAGCTTGTTTCATGGAAACCCTGAGCTCCTTCTTTGAGATTCCAGGAGAATTCTTCAAATCATTGATTTGAAGTAGAGAAGAAACACCTCCAGGTTTCAAATTAAGCTTTTGAATCCCCATCTCCATCAACCTCAATCTCCATCTCAAGAACTGACTACGCTTCTCTTCGGTGCCAAAAGTCTTCTGATAGAGCTCTTCTTTTTCGAAAACCCCGTAAACGTTATAACAAACTGGGTGGCCTTCGCGATCGATGCCATTCATGTAAGCAGCGGAGCTTAGATCGGAACCCAGGTCATGATCCTCCTCCAAGATGGAACCAATGCTGTTTTCGTTTCTCCATTGAAGGGTTTTCTTGAGCATCTCGAATGCATCATTGACTTTGAACTCTCGAGCCCTCAAGAACTTCAATAACACAACATCGATTCCCTTAGCCAGTTTACTAGGCAAAAGGGGTACTCCCCAAAGCTCGACATTGTTGTCAATTTCAACTCCTTTTTCTTCTTCTTCTTCTTCATGTTCCTTCCTCTCTGCTTCATTGCTTTCTTCAATTGTTTTCTCCTTCTCTTTCTCTCCCTCTTCCTCTGCTTTCGCTTCTTCTTCTACTGGTTTTGCTTCTTCTTCTTCTTGCACTGGTTTCTCAGTTTCCTTCTTTTCAGATTCAGTGGTGATGGTGGTTGACTTCTCAGTCTTTTTCTGGTCTGGTTTGTTGAACAGAGTGTTACCCAGAATGGCCTCTTCAAGTTTAGATTTGAGGTCATTCAAGGCCTTTCTCTCAAATTCTTTGAGATCAGAGAGGAAATTGCTCTCTTCCTTGAAGGAAGAACACTTTTCAACAGTTTTGGGCTCTTCTTCTTTAGTAGGAATAACAGCAACTTCTTCACCACCACCCATCTGGGTTTCTTCAACTTTAACTTCAACAGTCATGGATAGGTTTGTTTGTACTAACAAATTCCAAAAGCAAACCAAACCAAACAAAACAAAAGAGAGTTTTGAGTCTCTAGGATTTTCTCTTCCTTGTTTGTTATAAGAGAAAAGAGAGTTGCAACGGTTATATAATTTGAAGTTCCCAAAAAAGTGAAAAGGTGGGCCCACCCAACGGTCACCTCTCTGGAACCACCGCATAGGAGCCGTTAGGATTCTTTCTCCGAGGTTTGTGCTAGCCTGGAGGCCAGCAAACATTGGCCCACCATTTTTTATTTAAAATAATTCTTCAAAACTTATTCTAATTTGGGACCATTAATAAAAGGGACTGTTGAATGGGCATGTATGTCTAGTCTCATTGCATATTCGTGTTTAATCATTTGGGTGTGTGTTTGTTGTTTTGAACAGCCAGATATTTTCATTTTAAAATTTGGAGTGATGTCCATAAACAACAATATTGGCTAGCTTTTATACTATGATTGGTAGAAGCTAGCATTACTTAAAATGCAACCTTGCATGCTGCATGTGAGTAGAGAGTAGAGTAGGTGGTATGTGAATGTCGACATTAATTGTGTGAATAATTTAAATGGTGTATATGGATGTAATAGTGCACCCAAATTGGAGAAAGGAATAATGACTCTCATCTACGATCTTATTGACATAAGTATAATAAAGTTATAACTAGAATACTTCAATATATATCCGATCAAAATTATTTTATTCAATAACAAATTTTAGAAAATATATCTCATGACAATATGTAATTTTTTTGTTGTTGACAGATTCACAAGATGTTAAAAACAAGTAGTTAAACAGAATAAGAAGAAAAATTAATCCTCGTAAGCAGTAATCTATACTTTATAATATAGAAGAAGTAAAAAAAATATAATAAAAAGACATAAAGTTGAAAATAAAGAACTCTAATATAGAGAAAATAAAAATAAAAGGGGTATTATTGATTTAGTTCCTATGTTTTTTTCGATTGTTTTTTTTTTATACGCACTTATTCGATTTTCACTGGTTTGGACCCTATATTTTTCAAAATCACTCATTTTGGTCCTTCTGTTAGTCATCCGTTACTCAACTTTAACGGTTTTAGGCGTATTTTTTTCCTTCTGTTAGTCATGCCACATGTCAACATAGAAATCAATAGAAAAAATTATTTTTTTATGTAATACTTATAAATTAATATTATAAATAGATATTAAAAAAATTACAAATTAAATAAAAATTAAAAAAGGAAAACATATTTGTTTAATTAATCGTAAATCATCACCATCGCCAAAACACATCTTCTTCAACCTTCAACAAAACTTTCCCAAAACCACTGTCAATTTTTTTTTCTTCCAGAAATCATCACCATTGCCCATTATCAATTCAACACAGCCAAACCAAACCCAAATCCACCATCGCCCTTGCTTCGATCCCTCTTCTTCTTCGTTCTTGTCTTCGAATCCTTACTTTGATTCCACTTTCAAACACAACCACTCCTCACTTCGATTCATCTTCTTCTTCGTTCTCTTCTTCGATTCCTCTTCGATTTCACTGTCAAACACAACCAAACCAAAACCCACCCACTCCCCGCCTCTAATCCTCTTATTCGCTAAAGTGTTGAACTTGGAAGCTATGGATAAAACCCAACACTGGAAAATTACGGGCTGCAGTGCATACACGGGTGAGGGATTGCTCGAGGGATTTGATTGGTTGGTTCAGGATATTGCATCTGGGTTTGATTTTGTTCAGATTTAGGTCTATTGGGGATGTCTGCGTTTACTAAAAATAGGGGTTGATTTCGTTTTCTGATGTGATTGTGGTCAATTTTGTATGGGTTTGATTTTAATTTTGATAATTTTTGTTTGATATGAATAAGATTGGTGTTTGATTATCTGGTATGGTTTGAGATTGCGTTGTTCTTTGAAATTCATATTGATGATGATTTCAGATGATGATGAACTGAAATGGATGTGAAAGGTGGTGATTTGGTTTTCTGGACGGTGGGGATGATGAATGATAAAGGATGATTAACTGAGATGATGATGAATGATGATGAACTGAGATTCAGATTGTTTGCTATGAAAGATGATGAACTGAAGATGATTTCGGATGATGAAAGATGATTTATTTTCCCTTTTTGTTTTTCTGTAATTTTTCTTTATTTTTTTTAATAAAATAAACATATAGGGGTAAAATAGTCATTTTTTTAACTGTTGGCTGTTAAAAATATGGTCAGAAGGACCAAAATGAGTGGTTTTGAAAAATATAGGACTCAAACCAGTGAAAATTGAATAAGTGAGTAAAAAAAAACAATCGGAAAAAACATAGAGATTAAATCAATAATACCCAAAATAAAAACTTATATGCTTTATAATTTATGATGCATCTTCTACCATGATTGACACGTAGTAAAATTATAATGGAAGATATCAAGGGTATGAATGTACAATAATTTCTCTCTTAATATAGACAGCCTAAGGTAGACTGCAGTCATGCAATTGTATGCCTCGCGACTTGTTAGGATATTTTGCCTACTAAAATGGACCACATATTTTATTTCAAAAGCACAAATATAATGGACCAAATTTAGCTTTTTGATTAGTTTTGTTATTTTATCCTTAACCTTAGTTGTTGGCTGTCATATAATAATATTGCAGCTAATATTCATCTTCTGTTTTTCTTAAGCATTTGAATTCAAACTTGTTGGCACTTGGCATGACACTACTCGTTAATGTCTTAAATGTTAAAAACAAATTTGGTATATAGCCACATGATTAGTTGACAAAGTCACAGGCTACATACATGTGGTAGTTATGTCGCAACAGTACTCACCGATTAGGTTCCTCTTATTCCCTCGTTTAATTCTTACTTTATCCTCACCTAAATCAATTATCTAAATTAATTATATATTTGTAAACCATAAAAATTAATAAAAATAATATAAAATTTATTATATTAGACACGTACTAATAGATTAAAAAAAATTATAAAAATAAAGACGAGGTGAGAAGAAAAAAGGTGAGGAGATGATTCAGATATCTAATTATAATATTACAATGCACAAATGTAGGCATCCATGATCGAAGTCAGAAGATGATTCTTTCCATACTACGAAATCTACACCGTTCATTAAAACTAGCTAATTCACTGGTTAATGTTTGAGTAGTCAACTACAGATCGAGCTGGAAAAAGACTAATGTTTTCGTTTGGTTTTGGCTACTACGTAGATTGTAGTTTAACACAGATCAGCTCAAGTACTCAACAGTAAGGTTTGGAGATTTCGACGGCTGGAAAGACAAAAGTGAAGAGGACAACAAGACAACCATGTTAAAGTTACTTGCTTATATTATAATATATATGTTGGTGATATCAGATGATCATCATCGGTCACGTGAAATGTGATGATCATTCTAATTTGCTTGTTTGAAATACCGATATGATGAAATCAAGCTGATTATCGACTCATCAAACGTTTCAAGAGAACAAATTTGGAAGTCGGTTATTTAACAAATCAAATGTGGCGTATTAAATTGAGATTTTAATTAACAATTTTGGATTTATATGATTTTAAAGACTATTAGAATTATATGGACTGCACTTTAGGATTCTGAATTTTTAAAAAAAGTCTTTAAACTTTATTTATAGACTATTATGATTATCTTGATTTTATTTAAAAACTTTTTAGATTTTTTTAAATATAGATCCTATAAATTTGTTAGCTAACACACTGTCTGAGATGAGAAACTCAAATTAGCTAGCTGACCTAAGCCGAAAAAACTCAATCAAGATGTACTTTTTTAGAACAGGCATCAACACACAATAAAAATACATGTAAACAAATACCAAAATAGTATGAATAATAGTTATCAACACATTCAAAATTTTCAAAAACAAGCACAAGAACCATTATAGGTGTCAGATGACCTAATATCTCTCAAGCCATCTAATTATTGTTTTTTTTTACCGTAACTGGTAATCCTCCCATGGCCTAATACCTCTCTCTCCACGTATGGTCAACTATGTTAAGTCTCCATGCATTAGCTTCCTTTCTTTGTTGCTCTTGGGTTTTGAAACTAGCTAGTTCTTCAAGTTCCTCTTCAACAATCGGTGATGATGATGATGTAGATTCCTATTCAATAGGAAATTCATCAAATTGACATTATTTGCAAAGAAAGTTATGGAGTGCTACGCATGCCAACACTATATATACTTGTGTCTTAAATGGAAATGAAGGTGCCGATTTAAAAATGGTAAACCGAGATTTAAAAATGTCAAATATTCTCTTGATCACATTTTTAACAATGCATGGCAGAGAGCCAGAGATTGAACTATTCCTAGTTAGAACTTCTTGTTTTAAACCCATCTTAGACTCCAAAGAAACTTGCTTACAACAACCTAAAAACGTTTGCTTTCTCACTTGTGATCCTCTAATATATCTAATACAATCACGAATTTTAAGGACAACATCATCTATTTCCTTCAAGCCATCTTGAACTATCAAATTAACAATGTGGGCACAACAACGAATGTGTAAAAAATCTCCATCACTTACAAGTGCCTTCTTTAAGTTCAATTGAGTTTTCAAAATATCGACAAATGATTTATTGGATGAAGCATTATCCAAAGTAATTGAAAATATTTTCTTTTCAATTCCCCATTCACATAACAATGTATATATCTTGTGAGCTAAGGACACTCCATCATGTGGTGGTAACATTATACAAAAATTTAGCACTTTCTTTTGTAAAATCCAATTTCCATCAAGAAAATGTGTTGTGAGACATAAAAACCCATCGGTATTAATAGAAGTCCATAAATCACTTGTCAAACAAATCCTACAACAAATCCTACCGGGAGTATTTTCTAGCATTGTTTTTATCTTTTGTTTTTCTCTAGAAAACAACCTTAACACATCAGCTTTCGCAGTGTTCCTAGACACCAAAGTGACATCATCACACAAGTATTCAATAAGTATTCAATAAGTCTTTTAAGCCATGGCCACTTTACAAATTTTAAAGGTAAATAATGTGAAACAATGACAGCATATATTATATCCCGGACTACTTGAGGATCCCTACGATTAGTCACTACCATATCACATTGACTACCTTTATTCAATATCATTTGTTTTAAATCATGATGTGCAAGCTTAGTGCAAGCTTAGTGCAAGCTTAGTGCAAGATGACATGTGTCGTATCATATTACATGTGCCATGAATACTTTCGCAAAGATATGTCTTACAACAACCCTT
The DNA here is from genome assembly GCA_032871835.1 of Dipteronia dyeriana. Taxonomy (NCBI): domain Eukaryota; kingdom Viridiplantae; phylum Streptophyta; class Magnoliopsida; order Sapindales; family Sapindaceae; genus Dipteronia; species Dipteronia dyeriana. The sequence goes on along the minus strand of CM065301.1, from coordinate 18,172,125 downwards.
GCATTTGCACCATAACCTGCCATCTTTACCTAATGGCAGCTTCACAAAAACTTTCCAAACCTTTGAAGTTTCCTTCCTTTTGCGAGAAGGCTTGCTCTGCACAACTTTCTTCTCTTTACTAGTATCACCGTCGGTATTTTCTACTTGTGTATCACCGTCATACTCTTCTTCCATACTCCCTGAGTCGATGGCAAAATTATTATTATCAACTTCATTGGAATCCATAGATGTTTGATCTGTAAAATGTGAATAACAATTAAAATGTGGATAATTATATCAATAAGGAAATAATTGTATCACTCGTACCAATGGTGAACTGAAATATATACAAAAATACAAAATATACAATAAATATGGAACACTTTCTAATATAAAACATCTTCATCTGGAATGTCAAGACACATTTGAAAGACAGACCAAGCAACCGGATTTTTTTTTCAAACATCAATATTTGAAATAAACAAAAAATGACACAAGCAAAATAACAAAACAAAATTAATTTACATAAAAAAAAACCAAACAACATAAGATAAGGTATAAAACAAAGTGTATTGCTTCCCTTTGATAAGCTCGTTTTTCATGCTTTACGTACCTGTCATTTTGTATAGTTTTGCTCTCGTTTTTTTTACAAACTCCATCTTTTGATGTTCTAAGTGCTTAAACAGGTCCTCTAAAGCCAGGAGTTATCCTTGTGCGAAACCGGGAGCTTTCAGAGCAGAAAGAAGGTTTTAGCTCAGTATAGAATGTGAAGTGCGGTACACGAACCGCACTAGAAGGAAGTGCGTACCACACTTCGAACCGTGCAGCAAGACAACAGTTTCACTAGAAGGAAGTGCGGCACGCGGCGTCGAAGTGAACCACACTTCGTACAGTGCAAGAGAGCAGCAGAATAGGTGCGGTACGCGTCATCTAAGTGAACTGCATCACGTACCGCACATTATGGCAGATTTTGAAACCTCTATTTCGTGAACAGAGGAGTGGCTTTATTGTGGGACCCCCTATCTTATCTCTGATTAAACATTGATGGGGGATGTTCCTAGAGGATGAGAGGGTGTCTATGGGGCCCTCATACACAAGTGAGGGGCTTATTGTTGCCTATAAAGTGAAGAGAGAGAGGTGAAAGAAAGAGGATATGAGAATTGAAAAACAAACCAGACCAGCTCTGCTCTTGGACGATTTTGAGGTTCTCTCTTCATTTCTGGACCGAGTTCTTCAAGGTTTGATAAGCTAGAGCAAGGTTTGGTTGATCCAAGGAAGCTAGGGAAGCTCAAGCTACAAGAGATTGAAGCTACAATTTAGTTTTATCTCTTCAACTCTTCTCTTCTCTTGTTTCTTTATATTGATTCATGATTTGTATTGATGTTAGCTCATATATGTTTATTTTTTTATAGAATGAGCTAATTATTCTTATGTTAGAACAAGATGATGCTTAACCCTTGATTCATATGTGATAGACTCTTTGATTTCTCTAGTTTTGTGCTTGTGGAGCTATATGGATGTTTTGAATGCTTAAGGCTTTTACTTAGTTGATCATTTTGTAATCGATCTATGGTTGGATGCTAAGTACCGAGAGAAGATGTATTTGATAATGCTTAGATAAATGTTCACTATGCTTGACTAGAAAGTGCTAGAACCACTAGGCTAGCGTATAGGATTCAAATTGTATTCTAAGTGCTTAATGGGTCTATACATTTTGTCCGGATTGCTTGAGAAAGATTTCGGGTATGTATAGATACGATCTCTAATACATCGAGAGAGGTTAGAGATTTGTTTAAGGAATACAAATCTATAGCCTGCACACGCACAGATTAGGAGTCAAAGAAGTCAAAGTGTGTTATTAAGAGGGTTAAAGCGGATTCGAGTTCTAACATGTTTTCCATATATTTCTATAAGTGTTAAGTTAGATAATTTAGGTTGTGTTTAAGTTAGTTTACTTTATTGCAATTCTTGACAACTCATGTTTTAGATTGTTCAAATAGTTGACAAGCCTTTGAATTACAATAATCATAACCTTTTTCCCTGTGTGAACGATCCCTACATTGTCACTATACTATCGTTGTGACCTCGTGCTATTGCGAGAGTCAACAAGTCTAGTTTGACACGATCACCCTACTGGCTGGAGATTTCCTCATAAGCAACGAAAGTAGCAAAAGCAGAGTAAAAGAATAAGGAAGCAACAAGTTAGAAGTGCAACTGTACAAACCTATCTCCGAGGTTGACAAAAGTACGAAACAATGTACAATCATTCACAAGCAAGCAGATGTCCAAAGGCTGCTTAATCTTGCTCCTATCTATTAGTCTCCAATGATCAAACCCTGAAGCTAAATACACTCTTTCTAATAAAGTAAAAAAAAAAACATTTATAGATGGGCGGAAAAAAAATGTAACTGTAAAGGAAATTAGTCCTTGGAGAAATAAACAACAATTCTTCTGGATTTGCGTAAAATAAAGAACTTATGGAAAATAAAAATACTAGTTTGGGAAATGGAATATAACTGGTAACGCTTAATATGTAAGGAATTGGAAAGTAATTCACGAATGTAGCACAATAAATGCCATAAGAAAGTGAAAAATCTTATGACAACAAGTCTGAAACAGAAATTAGAAGTTCAGAACAGAACTTACAAAAAAAAATAAAAAAAAAAGAAGAAAGAGAAGACCAGTGATGCAGCCGTAGACGAAAAGAGTCACAGATCAGCGGAGGGCCGGAGGCCAGTGAGAAGAGAAGAGAAGCGGCATCGAGAAAAGAAGCGGCAGCGAGAAGAGAGACTGAGAAATAGAGAAAGTGAGAGTCGTGTGAGTGATATTTAGGTTTAGGCCTTTAGGGTTTCACACTTTTCTTTATATAGTATTATAGTATATCAATAATTTACAATTTTACCCTTACTAATCATGTCAAACCGTGACCCGTTAAGCTGAATCCGGACACGACACGATTATTAAACGGGTTAAACTGGTTGACCCGTTTATTGACACGACCCATTTAGCCTCAATCCAAACCAGTAATAAATGGGTTCGTATCGTGTCGACCCGTCGTGTCATGACCCATATTGATACTCCTACCTAAAAGTACCACACAATAAAGTATTGGCTATTTAAAATTAAATTATGTTTTAGATTAAAAAAAAAACTAGCATTTACCTTGAGGGACTTTAATTTCATTCCTACTTGATAAAGCATAATTTAACACTTTGGAATCATGAGCTGAACTCTTTCACTCGGCAAGGACGCACATGAACTCCAAATCAAAGTTACATGTTGCTAATACATTTTAAGATATATTTCCATGACGATCACGAAAGCTGCCATTATCATGTCCCATCACCATTGCCAGAATATGTGTACCATCAATAGCTCCGATGCAATCCTAAAATAACTTGAAGCATGATGATGGTAATTATTTAGATACATGAAATATAAGAATAATACATATGACAATTTACATATAATGAAATAGTATAATACTTTCCTTGAAACAAGGGAAAAACTTTGTATTTTCCTTTATTTTAGTAGGCACCACCGGTCTGGGTTTACCCATCATATCCTTTGACAATGTATTCAAAACCTTCAACATTTTGTGAAAATTTTCACTAGTCGCGAACTGTGATCTGCGAAAATTATTGCAAATAATACATCTTGGCCAATAATTTGTAGAAATTGTCCAAGCAATTTTTTTCAACACAAATAAACCTTGTATCTTCCAAGTATGTTTTTTTCTCTAAGGATGTTGTACAATTTACGAAACACATCGGGGTATATCCTATATACTCTTCGGAATATTATAGGGTCATCATTCATGTCCTATATATATAGTTATATCCAAAAGCATTGTTGATTCATCGTAGGTTTAGTGGACGTTTAATTTGTTAACCAGCCTCGTTAACCCTAAGCTCATTCACCACATGTATTACAACTTGAATTTCCATAACCAAAATCTTATGGCTTCATAAAATTCCTCATCTATTTCAGTATCTTCTTCTTCACTCATTTCATCATCATTGATTTCTTCATATTCTAAATCATTACCTCTATACATCTTGTGCAAAAGAAAAAGTAGAATCCATTGACGGTGATTTTTGGATCGTATCGGATTGATCACGCGTCTAACAAGTTTTTACAGATTGTTGTAGATGTTATGGAGAAAATATAAAAAGAAGAAAAACATGCACACATAAGTTTACGTGGTAAGACCCCAAGGTGGGGAAACATCCACGGTTGCTGATGACGGCGAGAAGAAATTCACTATAGTATAATGATTACAACTCAATCTCTCTTTCTTTGGTGTATATCTCTCTCTTTTCCTGGTATATTTTCTATACGTTGTTGTATATCTATGTCTATGTCCTCCTTTTACAATGATATCATGGGTCTATTTATATGTGCATAGAACCTTAATCCTTGTTACAAATAAGGAAATGTGATAGTGTTTAATTAAGACTGGTTACTTGTTGAAGTCGTCTTTGTCTTCTTTCTTGATTCGGATATCTTGTGCATTGAATTGGAATTTTCGTAGGATTCTAGTTGAATAGTCCGTTTAGAACTTATTTCCTGATCGGTGTGCAGTATTCTAGAAGAACATATTTGTTGTTTGATTTGGACTCTTTAATATGTAAGAGGAAATAATAATATTTCCTTATTTGAATGTGATTCTAAATTCCTTATTTAAGAAAGACAATTCCTCTTCATATTTGAGTCGAAGTTGTCTTTAATGTCTCACACTCGTTGTCCAATCGACCAATTGTTTGATTCCGATCAGACTTATTTTATCCCGACCAAGTCCTCTCTACCAGATCGATTAGTTTCCCCGACCGGGTTATTTGTGCTCGATCGGTTAGCTTCCCTGACCATCTTGGATAATCTCGACTTGACATTGAGATTATCTATTAATTGCTTTAGGTTGATCTTTCCTGACTCTTGTGACGTGACATATCTAATCATGCTGACTTGTCACACTATCAAAAAATCCCTATAACAGTATCAAACCAAGATCTAGTTCAACTAAATTGTAGAAAATTCTAAATAACATTCATATCAGCAAAATATAAGGTAAACTAAAACATATTTTCAAAACATTCGAACTACAACAATCTGGAATATTAATTCTTGAACCATTTCATTCAGCTCAGGTAATTGTTTTAGATTTTTGGAAACCTAGTATTTGAATTAAGAAGAGGAAGTATGAAGTTTTCTACATTCAGCTCTCTTAAAGATCCATTCGCATCACACATCCCATTTTTCATAGCTTCAGCCAACAACTCCAACAACAAGTTGCTATGATCTATAATCTACTCTTGATAGGTATCAGTTTTTCACTTTCCTTTGCTATTTCCATATTGTGAATCCCCAATTTCTATCTTAACTAGTACTACAATATCAATTTAAAAAACAACGAATGCTAATTGGACCTTTATGTTTCTATAAAATATTACGGTGGACATTTAAGGCTACGCATTGAGATATTAATGTCCAAAAACTACTGTTTTTTTACACAAGTATAGTATCTCCATAAATATCAAAAGAGCTCCATTTGCTATCCATAACAACAATTTGAGCGATTTTTAAAATAGGTCATGCAAAGTAAAATTATTTTTAAAATATATATAATTTTATTATCAATATATATATATATATATATATATATATATTAATAATTCATATTTAAATTAATCTTTAATGATGTTGTCATTATATATTTTTGCAGTACAATAAAAAGGTAACTAAATGTAATAATAATTATAGTTTTAAATATTTAATATAATATTAATTAAATTTATATTTTAAATATATATAGTATTTTTCAGTAATATATATTTTTACTTGGTAATTAATTTTATATTTATCACTATTACTTAATATGTATATATATATATATATATATAAAAATTACATATAGATCATCAATGAAACAAAAACAAATATTTTAAGATTAAATATACCATAACTTAATTAAAAAAACAACCCAAAATTAAACAAAAGGAGATACAACCGATAATAACATTAAAAGACAACAAATAAAATTGAGATAATTAATTTCTTATGAATAAAAATGCATAATAAAATTATTATTATTACGGTCTAAACAAAACTTCCTCCATTGCTTCAATTTTTTGAATTCTCTAATTCTCTTGGTATGTTAATAAATATAGAGAGACTTTATGGGCCGGAGCTTTTAAAGAAGTGTTTGTGCTTTTGATGATACACAACATAACTTTCTATGCTGATATAACCCACAATGTATCAACTAGGAAAAGAAAGGAGATTGTTGGATGAATCATTCACACATCAACTTCAGTCACTGATAGAGGGTGCCCAATAAAATAAGCAGGTAACAACAAGCCAAAGACAATAATCCGAATTAATCGAAAAATAAAGGTAAATCCAAGTTAAGTCAGCAATCCACTTAAAGAAATAGTTTAAGATTTCTAAATTTATTCAAACCTCTACTTACGGTAGAAGAAATTAAAATCTCCAATTACATAAAAACTACCCAAGATAAACAAAAATTGAGAGATGGAGATGAGCATGCACAATTTATTCATTTATGTTTTCTTACAAGTGAATAATGAGGTCACCAAAATTCGTCTTCCAGAAAGAAAACTGCATATTACTCTAACATCGTATTCAATATAAATAGCTAAAATAAAAAATTTCTTCAAACATAAAAATAAATTGACAAATAAATAAAAAAATAACAATAACAAAAACATATCATTATTGTACCTAGACATCGATATCAATGTCATCATTGTTTTGCATGACTTCCTCATCATCATTGTTATAATTGATTAATGATTCATATTTATTTGGGCTAATTTTATTCGTTTTGACATGTCAGCATATGGTCCGGAATTTGTAAAACTAAATCTCCACGACACTAGGCCACGTTAATTTGACGGACCATGCACGACAATGGCGACTTGACAAGCAAAGAGCAAGTTACCCATAATGGAAACCTACTCGCCACCCAAGCAGCAAATACAAAGTATCATTAATAGCACTCATTTCAACATGTCTTCCATAAGACTGTAGTGGATTAGGCCAGATAATCACCAATAATCTCACAGTTGACAAATTGTGTAATAAATGTGTAGATTTAGAAGATTTCTCACACAAAGAATGAGGATCCTTGCACCATGAATGCACAGTGACTCGATTCACCAAGAATCTCGTTTAAATACGATCCTCCTAGAATCTCGCTTAGTATTACTCTTTGCTTGTCTGTCAAGGGCTAGGGCAATACCTTAACCCTATATAAACACATGTATCAAGCAAAGAAAAAAAGGGAGGCACCATAAGCAATACTTCGTTTGTAAATTGTAATCATTTTCTCATAGTGAAAATTTATTTTTCTCCTTCGTCAAGGTGACTATGGGTTTTCCCTATTAGGGTTTTCCATATAAAAATTATGGTGTCTTAAGGAAAGTGACAACTCACCACTACTGTCCAAGGAAAGCCGTACAAGTTATAGTGTGCAATGACCTTCGATGATTCATTTGCAGATCGAAATCCTTATCGTAGGTAGTGGATTGTCATCATATACATATAACTTCCCCATGGAAAAGAATTAAAGGCTTCTAGATCCTCCACCAATTCAAAGAGCCATAATGTCGCTTTCCTCCTCAGATCTTGACCAAACAAAATGTTGTTGACAATCAATAATAGTGTCATCTTCAAATCATCCTTTGGTTGTTCAAATTGTCCACCTATAAACTTTTTCCACACATGTTTCAATTGTACATTCTCATCCATTTTGAAATATCCATCGTGGATCCCATCAAGAATGGCATGATAAGGTTTCAAGAATATGTCAGACATCACCCCAATTTGTAGGCCCGTGACCAAACAAAATTCTCTTTTTATGAATTTGACCACTTTACCACCTACTAAGAAGTGAAATTCATTGTCACCGGTCACTCCGAGTATACGTATTTGCCTCAACATCAAATTATACAGTACGCTCACCGAAAAAGTCAACTCTTTCGTGATGACAAGTAGGTACCCAAAACATATGGTCCATAACTCAACCAACTCTCCTACCTTTTAAGAACCTTTGCAATATCTGGCAGTCCATTTAAATTGCAGTACAAATTTATGGTCGACTTTTTTATCCATGAATTTCCCCGTTTAATGAGGAAATCCTCATAATTTATATTTTCCATCTACAAAATCAAAACAAAAAATTGCATTAGTGTCACTGAAATAGATCTATATAACACACATAAGTGATATCACTAATCAATTCATATCAGTCTTTATAAAGCTTTAATCTATCACTCTCTAACTAATCCCTTTCTTCTTATCTTTTCGAGCTCTTAAAATCATCATCATCATATAATTTTTCCTAATAATCCCAGGCTTTATCATCTTCATCACACAGGATTTATAATCCTAGTTCTTAATAGACTTTTAGTTAAACTAAAACAGTCTCATTTTGTCAACATTTGTTACTGCAATTCCACCTAATTAATTGTGGTCCATTACCTAAACCAAGTAATATCTATTATATTCTCTTGAAAATGCCACTAATCATATACACTAATCAAACGCAACAAGACCCAACATATGGCAATCACAGCAAGACCCAAGTTTCTAAAAAAAAAAAAAACTAAATCTGACTTTTTATGGTCTCAAATATCCCTCGATCCACAAACAAAAAAATCTCTCCTAAAAGAAAATCGATCGTTTGAAATTTGCGATTGTGAAACGAAAAAAAAAAAAACAAATCGATCCATAAACGAAAACTGATACACAATCGACGAAAATTAGAATTACCTCAGTCGAGGATTTGGGTATCAGATTTAAAGAAGCTGGTCAGATCAAAAAGAAGATTGCGATGAAAACGAGAGGGAGACGTGAGGCGAGCGCAACGACAGTGAGACAGCCACAGCGACGGTGAGCGACATCGACAATGACACGGCGATGACAACGGGGAGCGGCAGCACCAATAATACAGCTACTGGGAGTGGCAACGACAGTCACACAATGATGGCGATGGGGAGCGGCAGCAACAGTAATGTAGCGACAGCAACAAACCCTAATTGTTCTTTGGCGATGGAGACAGTTCATTTCTCTCTTTCTTCTTTTTTACTTGATATAACAAACGCTAATCGTTTTTCACTTGATGTGACAAGATAATTTTTTGCGAGGGTATTTTTCACCGTCCATTTCAAATCTAGGGGTATTATGTCCAAAAGTGGTCAAAATTGATAATATATTAGTAGCTAAAAACAATAAACTGATAATTTTTTTAGCTACTTATGAATTCACCCCTAAAAAATAAGTTGAAAAATAAATAAATAAAACTCTTATTGTTGGTATTGTTTTGATTAAAAGAAATAAAATGCCTTTTTTTTAATGAATTGTTTGTCCACTCAATAATACAATTAATTAAGAAAAAATTATTTGTCTTATAATAATTTTTTAGCGCGGTCAAATCTAACAAAATATTTCAGGATCGAAGTTACATAACATTTTGAAACCAATTCTACAACATTATTTAACTAAACGTCTAATTTCATAATATTATGGAACAGGTTCCACAACAATACATAACTTTGGTCATAAAATTTATTTTCTGGACCGATCTGACCAAAGAAGAACTATATAGGTGTGTAGTTTTCTCCTACGGGATCTCTTATTTTAGCTCAAGGAAATCGAGATATTCGATGAAATTTATCGATTATAATGAATTTTGATATGATTATTTATTTATTTTTTTTAAAAAATCATTAAAGGTATTTCTGTCAAAAATTTAAAATTTAAAAAAAATTGGCAAAAGCAATAAAGTTTTGGGAAAATGATAAATTTAAATTCCATAAAATTTTACGGCTTTTTTTATTTTAAAAAGATCACCTGGTTTAAGTTTTTAACCAAGATCTTTATACGACATATACCCTTGTAATGATTAACAAAGAAGATGTTATATACCATTGTAATGATTAACAAAGAAGATGTATATTTACTGAGTTCTAGCTTCAAACTTTTCATTTAACTAGATTGTATATACCGTATAGTGTGGTTTGATGAAGAGTGTTCATTAATTGTGTTAATGTACCTTGTTTCGACTCATCATACGTATCGATGATATAAAAACCAAGAATAATGTTAATCGTTAAATATCTCATCTAAAATCTCATATTTTTCATTCCAACACGTATGACATATTAGATGGGAATGATGTTTTATTTCATCTATCACATGTATCCACTAACCAGCTAACATTTCAAGTGTCATATGTATTGTGATGAAAATGGTATGATTTTAGATTGGATGTGTAGCATTACCGAAAAAACAAACTTGATTATATATAGAGAGAGAAATTTCTTTTCTTTTATTTCTGAAGTTATAATTATCATCTCAAACATAAATTTTTGATGACATTTATCCACTTATTGTCCGTGAGGATCGGACTTATTTATCTCTAAATTAAACATTTGGTTCCTATATAATCACTTTCATGGACAGAAAGTAATAGCGTAGTTAGCCCCACCGGTGCACGAAAAAGTGCTACTGCTATCATCATAAGCATAACTGTAAGCCTGAGGACACTGGTCCTTGAAAATCTTCGAGTAGTTCGTTGGTGGGCATTTATCAGGAGTACCAAACTCCCCAGTGCAACAGTACTGCGGCTGATTCAACGCGGCACATGCACTCTTACAAGCAATTGTACTTCCATCCGACCCTTTCACAGCCAGCTCTGACGGGCACACGCTGTTTACATTGGCTGAACAGCTTGAGGTAACGCAAGTAGGACCGGAGCCGCCTTGTGGGGTTACAGAAACAGGCAAATTAAAGCCATCTACAAGACTAACATCGTAGAAATCTTGTCCATTATTTGCTGCAATAGTGAATTCTACAAGAGACGCTGGTGGGGCTGCGCCTGCGCCGTTGCATGTGACCTCGCCTGAGCCACAGTCTGCAGTTGGACAAGTGAACCTGCCAGAGGCTGTGGAGCATTGTGTTCGGGCCCAAAAACGGCCTGTCCATGGGGCACTAACGTCGATTGATCTTGTTTGTGTGGAGCCTAGCTCAAATCCCGTGGTTGATAGTTGTGCTCCGCCGCCACCGGTTAGAGTTCCTGGCCAAATAGTGTACTGACAATTGTTTTTGATGCTAATGGTCGCCATGTGAGCCCCTGCAATATCAATTGTTGAACAAAACGTTATCAATATCTTGTTTACCATCAATATAAATGCATGTATTGTCATATACACTAACCGTTAAGTTGCTGGATTGAAAGCTAGAAGTTGATTTTAATCTAAGGGTCTATAAAATTTAAAGGTTTCAAAAAATATATATTTCATTTCGATGACTACCTATTAACAATACAGATACTGTATTGTAATAGCTAAACCCTGTCCGTGGTGATGAGTTTATCAGGAATAGAGCAGTTGAAGTACATGCATGCATACATAAAATCCAAAACAAATATACTAGATTGACGAGAAACTAGATAAAATATAGAAATTGTAATTTACCAGAGACGAAGAGCGCCAAGGTAAGGCAAAATATGACTTGAGTATTCATCATATTTCGAAATTAATAATGCTTTGATATTTGAGGAAGTAGCTGTTAAGTGTTTAGTTAAAACGAAGGGAGGTATTTATAGGCTTGAGTGTGATACAAATTCAACAAGTTTTAGCCTCCACAGTTGTCTTTACATCCGAAAACGTGGAATAAATTAACAAGTACATGAACTTGTCAAAATGCTGCAATCAATGGAAATGGAGTAATGCCGTGTTGGTTCCACTCTTCCACCTGTTATGTTTACTTGTATGAAATATTTTTATCGATCTTGCATTGATTAGTCTACCTACATATTTAATAACCGAATTATATCAAATTGATTTTAATTGTTGAAAAAATCTTTAATTTCTTAATGATGTAGTCTCAATTTCTTAAGACATTTTTAGTTGTTATTAAACTTAAAATAAGTGTAATTTCACATTTACTTTAAGGATAATATTGCCTTAGTAAAGTAATATATAAAATATAAAATATTGTCATGTTTCAATACATTTGATCATATCACATTTTCTCTTAATTCAAATAGTATGACATCATATATATTTTATAAGTATGTATGTGGAGTTTTCGATGACACCGTACACATTTTATAAAGTGGAAATTGTGAGAAATATCACTTTTTTTTTGTGAATTGTAGTGATGCCACCGGTTTAATAAGTTAAGTTTAAAATACACCTATTATGGTGAACTACTCATATTGCTCTTAAATAATCAATTTTTATTTCTCTTTGTACTTTCATCTCCACATTTTGATCACTGAAAGCGGTAACTCGTTTCTCTCTCTCCAAAAAACTTGTTAGAAAATCGATCTATAATTTGTCTGAACATGATCCAGTTTTTTCGATCTAAAATTGGTCTGAGCTTTTTTTTTGATATGTTTACGAGATGTTTTGTAATTGGTTCGAGCAATTTTTTATTTTGTCAAAGCTTTTTTTACATTGGTACGAGTATTTTTAAACCGGTGCAAACAAGTTTATAATTTTGGAAAAATAAGCTCGAACCCTTAAGAAAAAAACTCGATCTCTCACAAAAAAAAGCTCGATCTCTCACAAAAAAAGCTCGATCATGTACAAAAAAACTCGATCCCTTTTAAAAAAAGCCCAATCTCTCATAAAAAAACTCGATCCCTTAAAAAAAAAAACTAGATCATGTAAAAAAAAACTCGATCTTTAACAAAAAAAGCTCGATCATGTAAAAAAAAGGTCGATCCCTTACAAAAAAAGCTCGATCATGTACAAAAAAGCTCGATCATGTATAAAAAAGCTCGATCCCTCACAAAAAAAAACTCGATCATGTAAAAAAAACTCGATCCTTAACAAAAAAACTCGATCGTGTAAAAAAAAAACTCGGTCCTTAACAAAAAAGCTCGATCATGTAAAAATAAAAGCTTGATCCCTTATAAAAAAAACTCGATCATGTAAAAAAAAACACGATCATGTACAAAAAAGCTCGATCTCTTATAAAAAAACTCGATCATGTAAAAAAAAAACTCAATCCTTAACAAAAAAAAGTTTGATCATGTAAAAAAAAACTGATCCTTAAAAAAAAAGCTCAATAATGTACAAAAAAACTTGATCTCTGACAAAAAAAAACCTAATCCCTTTGAAAAAAAAGAAGCTCGGACGTGTTTGCGTAGTGCCACTCTATCGCTGTTTGAATGATTGTCTGGGTTTCAACGAGACTTTCTCTCTCTACTTCACAACTCTATCACTGTAAAATGAATAAAAGAAATCTAATGTGGAACAACTACTGGGGGTATTTTTATCCGTTCATCATAATAACTATCTTTCGAACATAAGTTATTAAAATATTGACAGTGTTAAAATGTCACCTCCAAAATGTGCAATTTATTTTTTGAACCCTTTTATAAACATGTATGTATAGTTTTTTTTTCCGTATTGTGGAATAGATATCACTTGATGGGTACCCAAGTCATTCATAAGACTTATGGTTGGGCATTTTAGGCCAAAAGAATGATAGTAGAGTTAACTCCCCTTAGCAGATGCAAAGAAATAGAAATTCATGGCTTCTATGTGCATTTAATTAAATTCAAAAGAAAAGTTAGGTTTTTGTTGAGGTCACACTCTTCACATAATTAATACATTAGGCTCCGTCTGGTATACGAGATCGAATTGGATTGAGATGAAATTAGGGATCAGGGATTAGATGAGATTAGATTTAATTGGACTGAACTAAATTAATATTGTATTGTGTTTAAATAAACATATAACTAGACTGAATTAATACTATGGATTGTTTGTTGAAACATGAGATTAAACTAAATATAATAATATTTTAATTTTGATAATATTTTGAAATTGAATAATAAATTATTGAAATATTTTTTTGAAGAAAATAAATGTTTTAATTTATATATTATTAAAGTAACAATATCTAAAAAAAAATTAAAATATAGATTTATATTATTTAAAATAAATTTAAATATTTGTACAATTTTATAATTTGTTTATTTAATAAAATAATGTTCTAACAAAATATTGGTGGGATTACGGTGGGCCCAACGAATTTAGATTCTTCAATCCAGTAAAAGGAATTAGAATTGAAAGTCTCAGTCCCAAATAATCGAATGAAAATTAAATAACAAATTATTGAAATAATTTTTTCGATAAATAAATATTCACATATATATATATATATATATATATATATATTATTAAATTAACAATATTTAAAATTAATTTTAATAAAAAATATAGATTTATTTTGTTTTTAAACAAATTTAATTATTTTTTTATATATTTATTTATTGTTAAACTATTTTTAAAAGAACTAAAAAAATAAAATAAACATAATCGTGTCTAGACAGGATTAGGGATGCACGTTTGGGGATTGAGGATGGATGTGGATGTTTGGGGGTAGGTCCCTCCATCCCCATACCCAGTTCCCCATTTTCTTCGTTTTTTCCTGTTTTCTCGTATCCCCCGGTCCCTCATTTTTCTATTTCCCTATTTAACTAAAAATTATGAATTAAATTATAAAAAAAAAATCTTTCATTACAAATAAAAAATATCAATGCATTACAAATTCAACATAAAATATTTCAAATAATTCAAATACATATTATAATTATATTTATATACTTTTGGGGGAAATTGAGAAATTGGGATCTCTATCCCCATCCCCATTTCAATTTAATTGTGGGGGAAATGGAGAAATGGGGATGGGGAGCCCCCATTTTAATTTGGAGACCTACCCCAATTTCTCAATTTTTTTCTAAAAAAAAAATCTCAAAATAGGGATGGGGGTGTGGAGATTTGAGACCCCGAAAATAAATGTGCATCCCTAGACAGAATTATATACAAATCCACCAATTTTGTTGGGTTTGCATAATCCCACCCAGGTCGGATTATAAAAGTAATAAAGTGGAACCATTAGGTTGGACTATCTAACTCAGTGGTAACCCTAAACATTAGACAGTATTAAAAATAATCTAACCCGGTCTAATCCCGTGTAATAATTATAGCATTAAGGATAGGCAGGTCTAGGTATACACCAGGTCATATATATTTAAACATTGAAAATATATTTTATTTTGTTGATTTAGTTAATAGAGTTTTCTTTCTTAACTTTTACGATATTTTCATATTGAGTGAGGAATCATGAGGTGTGGATACTTACCACCGATCATTTTCATCTGAATGTCTGATCCTCCTTTTGTTTGTCTACTTGTCTACTTTTGTTTTTATTTGTATGTTATTTTTATGGGTGGACATGGTTCGATTCGATTCGATTCGATTTTAGGTCAAACCCAATTGAACCTAAAATATTTCGATTCATCTAAAATTGAACCGGTTTAAACCTAACAAGAAATGGAAACCAAATTGAATTAAACCTATTTTAATCGATTTGATTCGGTTAGATTCAATTTGGTTTTGGGTCTAATGGGCCGGCTAGTTTAATGGGTTTTTTGAATTTTTTTTACAACATGAATGGGTTGTTGGATACTAATTTTGGACATCAGAATAGCCAAAAAAATCAAATCAAACATAACTTAAAAATATAAAATATAAATCAGTTAAAAACATATTACCCTTAAATATATTAAATATATTAGGTTTTTTTTTTACTTATATACTCGGTTTATTCGGTTCAATCCGGTTTTAAGAAAATCAAACCGGTTTGAACCGAAAAAAATTCGATTTTCAAATTTTAAACCGGTTTAAACCGAATTACCCTTACGAATCGAATCGAATCGAATCGAATACCATTTTTTCGGTTCGATTTGGTTCAAATCGGTTCGAATCGCAACTTAATGCCCACCCCTAGTTATTTTCACTTGAATGTCAGATTTGAGAGTTGAGATCTTTTTGTGGTTATTTTTTTTTATCAAAATGCCCATCAAGTTTACCATATTTCCCATTTTCCTTTTCTAGTTTCATTAATAGTCAAAATCCCCCTTTATTTCATTTATTTCCCATTATGCCCATTTTTGCTAGTTTTGTTGTAAAAAAGGTGAATTTTGACACATTCAAAGCATTAAAAAGACATTTTCCTTCTCCAAACGTCTAGTTTGTAATAGTTTGATAAGGTTCAAAATCAATTTCAATGATTCAAATTCAAACCCATTAGTCATACATTGTCAAGCTTTGATGGTGGTTGCCTAGTAGCTAGGGTTTGTTTTTGGTGCGAACGGTTAAGAGGAATAGTTGAAGAAGAAGATGAAAACTAAGGTACTCATGAGAATGTAAGGGACTACGAGTAGGGTTGGCAAAAATCCCCAACCCGCTCTAAATCGGCGGGGTCTCGATCTGTTTAGGGCGGGTTTGGAGCGCTTAAAACGGGGCTAGGGTCGGTTTGGTTCAAACTTTTTTATCCTGGTTTATCGGGTCGGGTATGAGTCAACCCCTTGTGCCCCAACCCGTCCCGTTTGACCCGGTATTTATATAATTATTTTTAAAAATATAAAAATATAAATGAATAAACAAATCTCTAATCTCTGTCTTTTTACCTAATCATATTTTTTGTATGTATGAATTTTAAGTGTATGTTAAAATGTTTTCGATGGTGTATGTTTGTATTTAAGTGTATATTTATATATCCAATAAGGAGAAAAAAAAGTGTATATATATATATATATATTAATTTAATGTTAAAATTTAACTAAAATGTCCTAAAATTCAATCATATGGTAAAATAATTTATATATTTAGTGGTTTGAGAATTTTTTAGGGATAAAATGAATCAGGTCATTCGGGTTGGGTTTGGGGCACCCCTACCCCAATCGAATCGGGCTTGAGGCAGAAATCAAAAACCCAATCAAGTAACGGACCGGGTTTGGAAAAACCTGTAAAAAATGAGTTTCTGGTTTGGGGCGGAACGATTCGGCCCCAATCTGACCCGTTGCCACCCATAACTACGAGTCTCTTAGTTTATTTGCATCATGTCAATATTCAAGTTAGGTATATCAATTACATCCATTTATGTTATACAATATTTAATTTATTATTATTAAATGCATCATTTTTTTAATCTTTTTCCCTTCGGAAATTATGTCTTTATATGTTATTTTACCATTTTACCTTTCATAGATATTGCTCATTCATGCATTTGGGGTTTATTTACTATTTTATCCTTCATAATTAACGGCGAATGTGACCTTTTAACAGAATTACTAATGGTAAGAGGATAATAGGAAATAAAGTAAACTAGGGGCATTTTGGCTATTATGAAACTAGAGCGGAGAAATGGGGAATAGGATAAACTAAAGGGGAAGATTGTAATAATATCTCTAAAATCAATCAAAGGAGATAGTTATTAGGAAGAACACAAACATAAAGGATATTTATAAAATTATGAGACTCTCATTCTTTCTGATATGCAATTTTTAGCTGGGACAATCCTATCGTATTACTGAAATCAAGAATTGGAAAACACAAATCGACCAACATCTTGTTTATTTTTGTCAAAACAAAACATTAGGTTGGCATAGGTTTAGACAACCTACGTTTAGAATTTAGGATAAGCATGTAAAATTAAAAGTCTCCGTATAACGTAACAATAATATTACTTATTTTTAGTCGATTTTATTATTAAAAAATAAACATGTTGATAATACATTCAGATGTGAGAAAAAAAAAACCTGTCATTCAGGTTCATATTTCAATCTCTATTCAACTTTCAGAAAAAATTAGGATTGTTAAGTCTTCAGATAAAAAAACAAACGACCCTTAAGTCTTCTTATAATATAACAATAATGCTTGCCCCAATAATACCAGAGGGATCTTAAATCTAGCATAACATTGATTTTCACATATCTTGCCGAGTAATGGATTTCTAACCCACCTTGATCACATGCAATAAGGTGACACTTGAACTCACATGACTTGTGGTAACTGGAAGGTGAAATAAATCGTATATATAGTCTTTCTACTGTCAATTTGAACTGATATAAAATATATTAAATGATGTATTAAAAAATGCATACAGTCAAGTCAAAGCATTTAAATCCAATAACTCACATGTAAGGAACTGATATATTTTATATCAGTTCGAACTGATATATTTTATATCAGTTCGAACTGATATATTTTATATCAGTTCGAACTGATAATAGAAAAATTGGGTGTGTGTGTATATATATATATATGTAAATAGTCATTTTCTCCTCGGTGCGTACTGATATAACTTACATCAGTGCGTTGCATGTGGACCATTGATTATAGTGAAGTTTTGATAAGTACATATACTTTGAGTCAAAGTATATCAACGCACTGATAAATTCATATCAATGCACAGACATATATATATATATATATATATATATATATATAGAGAGAGAGAGAGAGAGGTTGTGAGAGCATCTACAATGCAATGTTGTTTGAGTATGTTAATGCTATAATTTGACATAAAGTAAAAAAAATAAAAACATACTTCAATACAATACCAAATATTATGCCAAATTTGACATATATTATTTTTTTGTGTCAAATTTGACACAACAATAAATACTAATTTTTTAATTACAAAAATACCATTATATAACTATAATGAAAGTATTAATTATTGACTTTTATAATTTTAAATAATATGTATTAATTATATTTGTTGATTTCTATAATTTTAAATAATAAAAAAAAATAGCATTACAAATAGAATTATACATCTACGATAAAATAATATACCAAATATAGTATTATATTATTTTTTATGTCAAATTTAACATTGATTTTGATATATACATCGAATAATCTAATACAAATTACGATCTAGAATTATCGGAACCTAATTAAACTGCTGTATTAATTACTTCGCCCACTCAATACTTATATTTGCTATGACTAGCCTATGAAACAAGTTGCATGCATGTCTCGTGTGAAATTACTAAATTTCTTAATCTCAAAGAACAAAATTTTGTCCTGCAAATAGATTGATGTAAACTTCAAATTCCAAGGAAACACGTATACTCTTAATTACAGCTCTACCATGCATTCACGTGTCTTTAATTGAAATTGTTCGAAAAATCTAGTTTTGAATCCATGTAATCAAACTTGAAGGTTGAATTCGTCTAGGTTAACATTAATTTGGAGTGAGACGTGCGCAATTCACTCGCAAACTACTAATAAGATGTCAGTGATAATGATATTATAGATTTATAGAATCAATATGTGAAGTTAAATCTTACGTTGAAAAGGTAAAATAGAAGATAATGGTAACTATTGAGAATTTATTCTTACATTAAAAAGATAAAATATAAGTTAAATCTTACATTGAAAAGAGAAATTACTATATATATTAATTTTTTGATACAGAATTTCTTTTACCAATAATTATTGGGGATTCCTTACGGAAAATCTCACATTTA
This sequence comes from Dipteronia dyeriana, assembly GCA_032871835.1. Lineage (NCBI taxonomy): Eukaryota > Viridiplantae > Streptophyta > Magnoliopsida > Sapindales > Sapindaceae > Dipteronia > Dipteronia dyeriana. Next base: position 18,152,777 of record CM065301.1, on the reverse strand, counting down.
AAATTTTTCAAATGATATATATAATATCTCATAAATACGTAAAAATAAGGAAACTTAACAAATAGAACGTTCATGTTGTCTTCAACGAAGATTTTCATCAGAAAAGAGGTAAATAAATACTTTAGTCGTATGAGTTGAATATATTAATAAAACTGTGCGTACACTCATGTCTCTCTCGCTGTCTTTCTATTTTTCAACAACTAATTTTCTTCATTTCTCTTCCTCTGACGAAGATACCAATTTGAAATGGAGTTCTCCTGGACCGCTTTCAGCGGAAGCTCAAAGGCACTCGACTCATGAGTCATTAGTCATGACCTGATTTGTCATAGTAATATACAGTGAATTTCTTGTGTCTATAAATTGTGATTATACACGATTGAGGATTATATGATTTCCTCCGTGTTGGATAATTTCGGAACCGATGAACGTGGAATCGTCGTGCCTAATATATGCCCATAACTCGTAGCAATTAATAACGTCAATAGCAGAAAAAATAGATGATAGAAAATAAACCAATCACAATACAAGATATACTGGAAAACCCAAATCCGGTAAAATACCACGGGCCGTCAGGATGACAGAGAAAATTCAACTATATGACAAATTGTTACAACCATATATTTCAGGATTCTCTCTCACACCCAAACCCCAAACCCCAAACCCCAAACCCCAAACCATACTCACAAGATCCTCATCAAGAACCCCACAATATCCCCTAGGTCTCCCCTGAATATCACCCACGGATCTTTTACTTGATCCACTGATATTCCCTTAGATCCCTCTCCGGATATTCCCTTAGATCCCTCTCCGGATATTCCCACGGGTCTCTCACCCCGATCTCTCTATTACTCTCCAATATTACATGGTGTTTTTTTTCTCCACACAAAATAACCTAGATACAAGGTCTATTTATATTAGTTACAGGGAGCTTAACATAAAAGGAAATCCTACTCCTAGACATACAAGAATTACTTGTTCTATATAAATACTATTTCCTATTTATGACAAGTCTTCTTATTAAGGAGAAATCCTTTTCCTTCAAGTATATGACTTTCCTATTCTTCATGAAGACAAACTCTTTCCTTTTCTGATTAGCACAAAAACTTCCGGAAGAAAACATGTTTCCTATTTTCGTGCAACATTCCTAATTTGGGCAAGATTCATTATTGCCGCGGTTTGGGTAGCGGTTGGCCACCCGCACCCAACACCACGGACCAAAACTGTCGAGCACCGCTCTGAGTACGGCGGTTGGTGCATTACCTCCGCCGCGGTCCACACCGCATAAATCCACAGGAGTTCGATCGCTCTCTGTGTCGCGGTCTGTGCACGTGTCCGCACCGCGGTTCAGACTGCGGTACCTACCAGATTTCGTTTTCTTCAGTTTTTCTTTGTCTTTAAACCTCCCTCAAACACCATCTTCAACTTCCAAACGTTATCACACGTCTCTAGAAAACTCCACATCAATTGTGTATTGTTTGGTTAACATTGGGTTCACTTGAGAATACGAGCCAAAACCTAACACTCCGTTGATCAAGCTTAATATATTATAACATTATATGCGATCGATGCGTATGGTAGACACAAAATTGGTCATCCTTATATGATACGAAGATGCAAGTATGACCAATATTATTTGTGCCAATATAGGATATAGCATAATTATAATCAAGCTCTTACCAAATCAGATATGGACATTTTAACTTTAAAGTTTAAACGTAGTGTTAAATCCTTAATTTTTAAAGAGATGAGATTAGTCCGATGGTAAAATGTAGCGTATAACATAATAAATATTGCAGAAATAGAGAATTGAGAGAGAAAAGAAGACAAGATTGAGAAATAAGAAATATTGATTTTCTGATCATGATCCCCTTTGCTCAATTCTTACACTTAATTTAAAGTAAAAATAAACATATTGGTCCTAAAAAATAGGGCACTAACCCACTACAAAAGCATAAACTGTAACAACACTACAAAAGCATAAATTGCAACAACTCTAAAAAAAAAGGAAAACAACCCATGAACTTAGACATGTGAATAAGCCATGTTAAGGTAGTTAAACAATATTGTGAGATAACGTGGCACATAAAATATCTCCCTCATTCGAAACATCCTTGCCCTCAAGGATGAATGTTGGAAAAGATCGCTTGAATAGTCGTAGGTCTTCCCAAGTTGCCTCAGACATATACATGTTAAGCCATTTGATAAGAACTTCAGTTTTGGCCTATACTTCCATTTCTGGACAATTCTTGTCTTCAAAATTGTTTCTGGATTCAGTCCCTCTTCCTCCTCTCCTTTACTGGGTGGTGGAAAAGAAAACAGTGGTTCTTCATGCCTAAGACGCGCCCTAAGATGGCTAACATGAAAAACATTATACACCCGTGACGTCGCTGGCAAATTAAGACGATAAGCCATTGTACCAATACATTCTGTAATCGTGAAAGGGCCAAAGTAGCGTGGAGACAACTTCATATTACCACGGTAAGAGACCGTTTGTTGTCGATAAGGTTGTAACTTTACATAGACAGGATCACTAACATTAGATATCACTTCTTTCATATGTTTATCAGTCTGTTGTTTCATTCGATTTTGTACAGATGCAAGGTTGTCACACAAACTTTTCAATATCTCCTCTTTGTTCTTCAATATTTCATCAACAGTAATTTTTTTTGTTGTACCTGGCTCATACGGCAACAATAGAGGTGGTGGTCGCCCATAAAAAACTTCAAAAGGTGTCATCTTGGAAGAGGAGTGAGAAGAGGTATTGTAGCTATATTCAACCCAAGGAAGCCAATCCATCCATTTGTTTGGTTAAGCCCAGACAAAACACCTTAAATACTGCTTTAACACCTTATTGTCTGCTTCCGTTTGCCCATTAGATTATGGATGATATGAAGAACTCATACAAAACTTAGTATTCTACAATTTAAACAATTCATTCTGAAAAGAACTAGTGAACACAACATCTCGATCACTAATAATGGAGCTAGGAATTCCATGAAGCTTTACAATTTCCTTAAAAAAATGCAAGAGCCACATTTTGTGCAGTATAAGGATGTTTTAGTGGCAAAAAATGAGCATACTTGGATAATCTATCCACCACTAACATGATAACAGACTTGCCCATCGAAATTAGTAATCCTTCAATAAAATCAAGTGAAATATCAACCCACACCTGTGTCAGAGTTTGTAATGGTTGAAGGAGTCCTACTGGTTTGGTGGAAACATCCTTGCAACGTTGAATGTATCACACTCCTTGATATAATGTAGGATGGATTGTTTCATCTTAGACGGCCAATACAATTCTTTCACCAGTAATATTGTTGTTTTATGATAATCGAAATGTCTTGCCGCTGGACTAGAGTGATGGAGGGTTAAATTTTTTGGTATGAGTGGAGAATCTGGCTTTAGAAGGACACAATTCTTGTAAAAAAAAATCCCTTCTTTTAGTTGAAAACATTCTGGATGAAGAGAAAAAACCTGTTGTGGGTTAGGAGATATTTCATCTTTTTGAGAAATTAAAAGAGAATTAATTATCCCTGTATAAAAAGAGTCAGTTTGAACCTCATGTCTGATTTCCTCCCATAATGGAGAAATTGGGAAAGAAATAGAAAAAAAAAACCTTCTTTATGTTGGCGTGTTCAGCCTCCTCCAAATATTCATCTCTATGTGACAAGGCATCAACACCAGTATTTTCTCTTCCTTTCTTATATTCCACCACGTAATCACACCCCAAAATCTTAGGGAACCAGTGTTGTTGTGCCGGAGTAACAATTCTTTGATCTAGGAGAAATTTCAAGCTTTTTTGATTAGTCTTCACCACAAATGGTCTTCTCAACAATTATGGTTGCCACTTTTAAATAGCTTTTACCAAGGCCAACAACTCTTTTTCATAAGTGGAGAGAGAAAACAACTTCCCATTGATCGCTTCACTGAAAGAAAAAACAATCGGTTGCTTTTCTTGCATAAGAATTGCACCAATTCCACTCCTACTAGCATCATACTCAATAATAAATGGTTTTGAGAAATCAGGAAGTGCCAAAACGGGTGGACTTGATAATGTTTTTTTCAGACCATTGAAAGTCGATTGTGCATCTTCGGGCCATTTGAAGCCATTTTTGGTAGGTAACTGAGTCAGTGGTGCCGCTACAATACCATATCCCTGGATAAACTTACGATAATATCCAGCAAGACCCAGGAATCCTTGCATGTCTTTCACATTTTTTAGTTATGGCCAGTTGACTACACTTTTTTTTTTGATATACTGCAACTCCATCTTGAGAAATATAATGACCTAGGTAATCTACTTTTGAGAAGCCAAACCTGTATTTAGAAAGTTTAGCAAAAAGTTTATTAGCTTTTAAAATTTCCAAGATTTTTCTTATGTGCTGCAAGTGTTGGTCTCTTGATTTGCTATACACCAAGATGTCATTGAAGAAGACTAAGACAAATTGGCACAAGTGAGGGTGAAAAACATCATTCATTAAATTCTAAAATGTTACAGGAGCATTCGAGAGGCCAAAGGGTATGACTAGGAACTCATAGTGCCTTTCGTGAGTTCTAAGGGCATTTTTTGGCACATCTTCACTGGAAACTCCACTTTGATGGTAACCAGAACGCAAATCGAGCTTTGTAAAGTACTTGGCACCATAGAGCTCGTCTAACAACTCATCAATTATAGGAATAGGGAACCTGTCCTTGATAGTTACCTTGTTAAGAGTTCTGTAGTCAACACACATTCGCCAACCACCATCCATTTTTCGAACCAAAAGCACTGGAGAAGAAAATGGGCTCCTACTTGGTCGAATGACACCTGCTGTCAGCATTTCACATACTTGCTTTTCTATTTCTTCTATTTGAAAATATCGATATCTATACGGCCTTACATTAACAGGATGACTTCCATGTTGTAAGGGTATATAGTGATCATGCTTTCGCGATGGTGAGAGTCCTGACGATTCATTGAAAACCAAAGAAAATTCATCCAATATTTGCCTAAATTCCCAATCAGTAGCAAAGTTTTCTGATTCTATGCACAAGTTAATCTGGAGGAAAAATCCTTGACTCTCAATGTTTTTTAATTGGTGATGATCAATTACCTCAATTCTGAAGGCCTTAACCCTTGGAAGACATATCGCTTGCCGTCATGTTTGAAGACCATGGTTGATTTGTCATAGTCTTTTTCAATCTGCCCTAACGTGCGTAACCACTGGACTCCAAGAACAATTTGACTAGCAACTACAAGAAGCATAAAAATATTTGCAGTGATTATTGTTCCCTGAATATTAATAATAAGAGACATGCAACGCCCTTCACATTGAATTTTTTCATTATTGGCAACCATAACTTGAAATGTTTTATCTTTCAAAACTGGAATACTGACTTGCTCACAAATGATTTCTCAATAAAGTTATTGGTGCTTCCACCATCTATAAGTACAGTAACTTTGGTGCTCTGGATTAGACTCGGCACTCTGATTGTTTGAGGATGACAAATGCCAGTAATTGCCTGGAAGGAAACTTCTTGAATGATTTAATCAAGTTAGGAAGACTCAAGTTCGAAGAATTGATGAGCATCTTCTTCGTGTCCTATTAAGCCATAAATCACTTCTTCGTGTTCTATTAAGCCATTAATCATAAACAGTTTTGGGGTAGAACAACGGTGACTAGGAACATATTTTTCATCATAGTAATAACACAAACCTTTCTCTCATCAGTTTCTAGCTTGAATAGGGGTAAGCTGGGTTGGTGTGATAGTGGGGTTGGTTTTGTGAGTGGCTGGTTTGACCTGTGGTGGCGGCTCAAGGAGGCTAGGTAGGGAAGTACTAGTGGGTGGGACTGTGGTCCGAGCATAAAGAAGATTTGTGGTTCGTGGTTGAGGTAATGGTTTTGAAGATTTGATTTTGTCTTCAATTAATCTGGCAATTTCAAAAGCAAGTGATAAAGTACTTGGCTTTCGAATTTTTACCTCATATCTGATTTCATTCTTTAATCTGGCGATGAAACTACTGATTAAGTAATGTTCAGGCAGGTCATCCACTAATTGTGAAAGTCATTCAAACTCATCATGGTACGATAAGATAGATCCAATTTGCTTGAGGTGGGACAAGGTTTCTAAAGAAACTTTGAAAGTGGATTTATCAAATCTAGCCACCAATGCCTTTGAAAATTATGCCCACATCATCATACCGTAAAATTTGATTGTCCAACGGTACCACTTTAAGGCAATGCCCTCCAAGTTGTAAGAGGCGATAGATACATTATTTTCTTCTGGTATAGCAAGATATTCAAACCACTGTTCTGCCATGTATAGGAAGCTGTCTGGATCATCTCCTCCAAAAGTTGGCATACGAAGTTTCAAATTATAAGGTATGGCATATGGGGCATTGGATGATTGACGAGTTGGGGTGTCACCAATATGAAAGGGAATGGGTTGTATGTGTTGACGTGGTGAGGTATTTGGGCATTAATTTCGGGTATCGTGTCCGGTAGCAGTCAAGGTGCGTAATTGATTCATCATCTCTAGTAATGAAGATTCGATTCTAGAAAATCAATCATCAATAGAGTTAGAACCAACTTCCTCTGGAGGGTTCTCATATCCAGTAGTATTGTTTTGGGGTGTAGGTGTAGTCATAGGGTCGATGCTCTGATACCAAATGTAGCGTATAGCTACTTTAGCATAATAAATATTACAGAAATAGAGAATTGAGAGACAAAAGAATACAAGATTGAGATATAAGAAATATTGATTTTCTGATCATGATCCCCTCTGCTCAATTCTTACACTTAATTTAAAGTAAAAATAAACATATTGGTCCTAAAAATAGGGCACTAACCCACTACAAAACCATAAACTGTAACAACACTACAAAAGCATAAACTGCAACTCTAAAAAACAGGAAAACAACCCATGAACTTAGACATGTGAATAAGCCATGTTAAGGTAGTTAAATAATATTGTGAGATATCGTGGCACGTAACATAAAAACCTTCACACATGCGCCACAAGTTTACGGGCTCGAGTCATTCCCTAAAAAAAACACCAAATTTATATAGAAGTGTAATACTAAAAAAAAATCATCAATTGTTTTATAAACTCTGGATCTTCACATACTTATAATAAAATGTTATGAATGGAACGTAATAAATTTTAACCTCCCCTTTACGATTTGATCTTTGTCGCTCGAATCTCCATATGATGTTAAATGTAATACTTTGGGGAGAGGAAAGAAAAAATTGGGACACTCCCATAAGAGGGTGACCGCGAGAGAAAAAGGGAATCTCCATAAAATTCCTTTGTTTAGAGTTTTATTTATTTGTGGAAATTGTAGGAAATGACCTTTCTCAACATTTAATTTCTAGGAATTAGCCCATTGGTAAAAAATATATATTGTATTTTTAGCCTTTTTGCCAACCACATTTACCACATTGCCCTTTAAAACCCCTCACCAGAAATTTCCCTCAATACCCTCCTTAAATATTTTATTCAATATAAATTGTTCAAGTTTACTAAAATACCCTCCAATATGATTTCCCACAAAAGCAACAACACAATATAAAATATATAAAATAAAGCATTCGTTGCTCTATACACAAAACTCAAACCCAAACAACGGGAACCCAAAATTTATTCAACCTAGAGAGATGAAGGAGAAGCAAGTTCGTAGTCGTCGTGCCCGTTCAATTAAAAATAAAAAAACCATTCTTGTTCTTGCTATGTGTACCCAAGCAACGAACAAAACTCAAACCCAAGCAAAAACCCAAAAATAGAGAGGCAGAAGAAGTAAGGTAACCGGTCACCGGTCACCGTTTAAAGCACAAGGCCGACGGTCGGCATTGATCGAAGCACCTCAAACCCTAGGCAAAATGCAAAGAGAGTGAGACAATTGCAAGGTACTGATTTGTTCAAACTACTTTAATTTTTTCAAATTTGTGTTTTTTATGGGAGATTGTTCTAGTTTGTGCTTTTGATGGGATATTGTTCTCTTGTTTGTGTTTTTGGCATGTTTGTGTTCCGTTGTACGTGTATTTGGAGAGTGTGTGTTTTGTTTGAAGGGCAAACATTTAGTTATTGTTGTGAACTACACTGGAAAAACATTTAGTGGGATGTAATTCAATGGGAAGTGTAAGTTCCTTATTTTTTGATTGGCTTATTTAGATTGACAAACCACAATTGGGCTTATAATGTAAGGGTACTTTAGACAGTCTTTATTCGTGACCAAACTCAAGCTTCAAAGCTTCAAAGCTTCAAATGTATATCACTTGCTTAATTTCATTGAAGAGATTTAGTGCACACACTCACTAATTGCCTTTATGTGTGATTTATTTGTCTATCTCATGCTTGCTTGGATTGCATTTAGTTTGGTCTTGCTTTTGTCCCCTTGATCCCTTTGTATCAGGGAAGTGCGCGGGTTTGGTTCCCACTCTCAGTGTCAAGTCAATGCGTGGACACTTACGCGTCTGTACGCGGGTAGGTACCCGTACACAGACCTGCACACTACACCTTTTATGCAGATTTTATCTAAACGACGTAATTTCACTTTGTACCTCATATAAATATATCTTGTTCTCCACAACTCGTTTTTTAAGTGCTTCTAAACCAGTTTTTAGTGAGAGAAAAGATTTCTAGAGAGAGAAGCTCCAAGAAACCATTTTGACTCGGCCAAACTTCAAATCATAATCATCAAGCATCATATTTGCATCTTTCAAGCATGAGTTCTTTTCATTATTGTTGAGTAGGTAATCTATATATGCCCTAGACTTCATTGTTTCATTACTATGTCATGTATGCCTAGGTTTTAGCTTTTATTGTAAATTAAATATATGTTCATGTGTTTAATAGCTTTTATAACTTGCTTGTGATGTTAGTTGTTGGTTGAGAGCATTGATTAGTGATAATGAACACTTAGAACATTGGTACCCTTCTAGCTAAATCTTCTTACAATTGCATTTAGAGAATTAATATCTAGGATTTGCATTCATTGTCACATTTAAATCCTTAGATAAGCTTAAATGTCTTGACCTAGCATTTTTGCATCTAGAATATTCTTTATATTCACTTAGGTTGCAATTGTCTCTTCATTGTTATTACGCTTGTGGCTAAGTGTTTTAGTGCACAAGTGTGTTGATCTATAATCACTATAAAGGCCTGCGGGTAGTAGTGATGGGTTAGTGACCGAGTGGTGTGACGGGAGGTCAACCTAGATTGTAATCATCATTACAATAGTGGATTTGAGGATCGGAGTGGTTAAGTGGTTAACCCGTGGTTTTTCCTTTTTAAGGGTTTCCACGTAAAAATTGTGTCTCTTTATTTCTGTATTTTTACTTATTCTGTATACTTTGTTGGGGTGATTTTATTAATATTGATTAATTCAAAAAGTTGGTAATTAATTATGTTAAAATCTATTCACCCCCCTCTAGGTTTATTAGACATAAATATTGTAGGGATTTTCATTTGGTATCAGAGCCGGTGCCTAGATATATTTAGGTGATCTGTACTCTGTGTGTGTCTTGCTTTGTGCATTTTGGTTGTTTGCATTTTGTGTGTATTGCATCTGCATTGCATTCATTATCCTTAAACACTATGAGTGGAAACGATGGTAGTCACGAGGGAACCTTAAGCACAAGACCCTATTTGCTCAATGGGGTGAATTATGCTTCTTGGAAGGGCAATATGAAATCCTATATTTGCCAAATAAATGAATGGGCTTGGATGGCTATTAAAGATGGGTACACTCCTCTAACAATAACCACTGTAGAGGTAGATGAAGTTCTTAAGCCCAAATCTCAATGGAATACACAAGAATTTGAGGCTTCAAAATGGAACAACAATGCCATGCACCCCATCCTTTGTGCCATGGACGACAATCAATACAAGTTAATTCAAACCACTAGGAATGTAAAAGAGGCTTGGGAGATTCTTCAAACGACTCATGAATGCACTAAGGTAGTCAAGGCCTCTAAGCTCCAAGTCCTCCAAACACAATTTGAAATGATTAGGATGGAGGAGGAAGAGTGCTTTAATGACTTCCAAGTGAAGTTGGTGGATATTGTAAATCAATGCCATCAACTTGGTGACATGTACTCAGATAGAAGAATCAAGCAAAAGATCATGAGGTCACTTCCCAAGAGATTTAAGTCTAAGGTAACAACAATTGAGGAAATTAGTGACTATAAGAATATGAAGCCCAGTCAAGTCATTGGAAGACTTCTGGCTTATGAATCTAGGTGGAATTCTACACCAACATCTCCAAAGAAGCAAAAGAGCATTGCACTAAAGACCTTAAAGGTTGAAGAGAAGGAGGAGGATGACTTAGATGAGGAGATGGCTCTCATGGTAAAAAGGTTTAAGAAGTTCATAAAGTTTGAGAAGAAAGGATTTGGATCTAAGGGAAAGGAAGTAAAGAAGAAGACTCCTTTCAAGAAGATGGAGAGATCATAAGAGAATAACTCTAAGAAGGGCATTCAATACTGTGAATACAACGGCTTTGGTAACATTACCCCGGAATGTGCCAATTTGAAGAAAAAGAAGAAAGGAATGGTGATGACGGCCACTTGGAGTGATAGTGAAAACCGAGAAGAGGAAGAAAAATCTTCGGATGATGAAGATTGAGTTGCAAACTTCATAGTCTTCATTCATCTCATAATGACGAGGAGGTTATAAGTGATGAAGAAGAATTAGATGACTCTAGTGATGAGAGCATCTCATCGAACTCTAAGTTCGAAATGGATAAAGAAATGGACTATGCGGACTTCATGAAATTCTTTGAGAGTTCTAGATTGAAGAAGAAGAAGGAGATTCAAAAGTAAAAAATGGGGAATCTCGAGTTGACTTCCAGGGTGAGTCACTTGAGTGAGAAAGTGAAGAGTGGAAGAGAGTTGGGAGAAAGCTTGAAGTTAGAGCTTATTATTGTCAAGAAGAATGAAGAAATCTTAAATGAGGAGCTTAGACAGGCTAAAGAATCGATTACCAAGATGACCTCCGGAAGCGAAAAGCTTGAGAAGATGTTCTCGAGTTGGAAGAGCCCTAGTGACAAGAGAGACTTAGGATATGTGGAAGACATGGAAACCACATCCTTAAAGAAGACTATTTTTGTCAAGAGTGAAGAGTTAAAGAAAATCCAAGGCCCACAACAACTATCAAAAAAGGTTGAAGTTGGAGAATCTTTAAAACAAGCTCAAGTCAAGGCTCCAACAAAAGTTCAAGTAAAAACTTAATCACAACAAGCTATAGTACATCAAACAAGGCCTCAACCTCAAATGATTCCCCAATCTCAATAAAGGACCTTTCATGCTCAATCAAGAAGGGGTGCAATCTTAGCTCAATCACAAAGAAGAGAGTTAGCTCAACACCAAAGGACAACTCAAAGGAGAATGAAACCTTCTATGTTTGCACAATGCTATGGTATGAGTTCTTACTTTACTCATATTTGTCATTATTGTGGTGTTGAAGGCCATATAAGGCATAATTACTTTAAATATATTAATTTGTGTCGTATTAAAAGTATGATTGAGAAAAATATGCTTAGAAGAGCCAAAATGCATGCACTTAGGAATTTTAGAGTCAATGAACCCAAGGCTCCTAGAAATGACAATGTTGCTACTAGGTGGACTAGAAAAGATGAGTATTTTTATCATATGGATCAAGTGGCTTTGAAGGCCAAAGCCTCTAACATTTGGTATCTAGATAGTGGGTGCTCTAGGCACATGACCGGTAACAAGAGTTTCTTTAAGACTCTTGTAATGGACTATGGTGGATTTGTCACCTTTGGTGATAGTTCACGAAAGAAGGTTTTAGGGAAAGGAAATATATCTATCCCTGGTTTGCCCTCCTTGCCCAATGATTTTAATGTAGATGGTTTGGAAGTCAATCTTATTAGCATATCACATTTGAGTGATGAAGGGCTTTCGGTTATGTTTGACAAACTTGATTGCTCTATTCTAAAAGAAGATGGGCAAGTTTTATTGAAAAGCAAGAGATCAAGTGACAATTGTTATTGTCTTGATTCATGTCGTATGTAAATTTTATCAGATATACACGTCATTGACAAAGAGGATAAAATTGCCAGGTGGACATCCGAATAGGCATTTAGAAAATATCCTACAAGTCATCACCAAAGAAGAGAAGCCCGAATAAACAAGTATTGAACAAGACCTGCTCGGGGTCAACTGACGCCATATACTACTCGGGGTCAGTTAAACATACTCGGGGCTAGTTGGTGATATTTTCTACTCTTGATCAGATGATGTCACTCGTGGCCATCTGATATCGTTTCCTACTCGGGACAAACATGAAGAAAAATAAAAAGCTCAGCGTGTAGCTCACACGAATCGAGTCATTAAAATTCACGAAGATATTCATATCAAAGAGAAATTCCAAGAATAGCATAAGTATCAAGCAGAGGGTTCCTAATCAGACAACAATTTTACTTCTTCAAAAAGACTACGCTATTATAAGGAAATAAGTCCTAATTAGACTACATTACTAGAGTCCCATTCGATCTCAATACAAGTCTCCGAAATAGGAAAGAAGACAAACTACTTCGAACAAGTAAACAATAATAATTAAATACAAAGATCTTTTATTACTTGTACAAAGAAGATTATGGTTCTATGGACATATAAATAGACCTATAATCTCGTCACACAATAGAGGACAACAATATAGAAAAATACAAAGAGAAGAAAGAGAGATCGAGAGTTGTAATTAGTTTACTCACAGTGGATTTTGGCTTGGTTGATCATTCAACCACCCGTGGACGTTTCTCCGGTCATCGGAGTTTTACCACGTAAAACTTACGTTCGATTACTTTCTCCTTCTCTTTCTCTTTGAAATCACAGCTAAAATCCAATCCTTGTTGGCTTTTTCTCATACAACCAGAAATCGACGTCAACATGTGGCGCTAGAAGGAGGGGTGTTGAACCTCCGATTCAATTAAAGGTAATGGCAGGAAGCAGAAGCAGAAGCAGTTCCGGGGATGTCCAAAAATCTCCAGATAACTTCCATGTTAGCAGTAGCTCGCGAGATCTCGTTGCAACCACAGAGAACCAATCTACATTCTTGACGGGGATCCAGTAAGTTCCTCCGACCAGCGGAGACCTGACACAACGCTTCCAAAAGGCGTTGCAACAATTGGTGGCAGACGCAGCAAAGGAAGAAGTTGATCTACTGGCTGCAGAAGAAGCACAACCTCCTAACCTCCCACCTGTGAGGCTTTGTTCGGTTTTAGTAGGGCTAGAACTAAATGCACCTGAAGCCGGAAGGAATTCTGCTTCAATCAATCAGGCTGGAAGTGAAACACTTGAAGAGGAACGACCACGCCAGAAGCAGAACCAGGATCAGACAGTCCGTACTAGACACCGCAAACATGACCGGCACAAGGATCAGTCGTGATCAGAAGATAGCGATCAGCACCATCGCAAGCGACATCACAGAATCATACGTGAAACCCGGTATCAAAGTGAAGAGCCAGAAAGAGGAATGACAATCACCCAACGGTTCAACCATCAGGGAAGTCCGGTGGGAGACAGAGATGTCGTAATCCAGAGCCTAACTCGAGAAGTCGAGAACAATATGCGTCCAATGGACGCACTGGTTAGACGTTATGGGTACAATGGTTTATCTTATAAGGATTCTGACAGCCCGTTCACTAGGGACATCCTGCAGACTTCATTCCTAGAAAGATTCAGGATGCCACGCGTGGAGCAGTTCAAGAAGGATACAGACCCAAAAGAACATGTCAGACGCTATAAAAGTGTTATGGCCCTGTATCCCCATAGCGATCCCTTACTATGCCTCAACTTTCCACAAACTCTAGGAGACATGGGCTCAAGATGGTTCGGGAGATTGCCCCCAGCAAGCATCGAAAGTTTCAGTGAACTGCGCAGGAGTTTCTCAAGGCAATTTCTGAGCAATATTCCCAGGAAAAAATCAGTGGCTTACCTTTCTCAAATAAAATAAAGAAAAGATGAGTCACTGAAGAAATACCTGGGAAGATTCGGTCAAGCAGTATCAGAAATCAATAGTGCAAATGATGAAGCGATAATTACTACATTCATCAACAACCTACAGAATGGACGGTTGTCTTTTGACCTAAGAAGAGCCCGTCTGACCAGATATGCAGATATGATGGACATGGTAAGAGGATATGCACTAGCCTAAAAAGACAAGTTAGCCACGGGAGGATGCTGAATCCAATGTGCATAACCAAAAGGGAAAACAGAAAGGAAACAATAAAGAAAAAAACAAGGACGGGGGAAACGAGAGTAATACCGAACATACCACAGAAAAATCCCAAGGTAGATACACCAACTACACCCATCTTCGGAAAAAGCAGAAGGAAATCCTGGCTATACTGGAAGAAAAGAATATGGTACAAGAGCCACGATGACAGTATCAGTTCACCCGGCGGGATACAACCAAATACTGCATATTCCACAAGAAAACCTGTCATGAGACTTTCAAGTGTTACCAGCTCAGAGATTACATAAAAACCCTCATTCGGGAAGAACATCTACATGATGTAGTATTGAAAAGGGATGAGAACTCAAAAATAAAGAAAGAGATCAGGACCGATCACAGCTCTGGTCGAAATCAAATGGCCATTCCAGAGGTCAATGAAGTAATACATACAATCTTTGAAGGACCATCAACTGGGAGAAATAACCGAGAGCGAACACAGGAAATCAAAGAAGCAGTAGAAGCAATACATAACTTTGACGTGAACTCGATGGAGCTAGACCCGAAATGGGTAAAGAAAGGATGAGACCCAATAATATTCATAGAAGCAGACTCACATGAGGTTGACGTTCGGCCAAATGATGCCTTAGTCATAAGTGCCCGGATTGGTCACTGGGAAGTTAGGAGAATCTTGATAGATAATGAAAGTTCGACATACATTCTCAATGTATCCATCTACGATCAACTTAGGTTGGACCGAAAGGATCTACAACCTTTCCATACTCCACTCAGAGGATTCAGAGGAATTGAGGTCAGGTCACTCGGGATGGTAAAGCTGCCCGTAAAGATCGGGGTGGCACCTTGTCAGAGAACTGTATTGCTCGACTTCGTGGTAGTAGACTTAGACAATTGCCCGTATAAAGTGTTGTTGGGTCGGTCATTCTTAAATAAAACTAAGGTCATAATAGCCATTTATGCCTTAATGGTCAAGTTCCCGACCGAACAGGGGGTCGGTGTAGTCAAGGGATCCCAAGAGATGGCCCGAAGAGCTAACCTGTCAGTATACAAAGACAAAAATGATGAACATGTTTGCACTATAACACAACCGAGTCAGAACAAAGAGCCACTGTCATTCAAATTCGATCCAAGGGAAGAGTCAAACGAATCCAAAATTGAACCGGTCGAAGAAATTATCTTGAAAGAAGATGAACCAGATAAGAGGATCAAGATCAGGGCCAACCTGGAAGGAAAAGTCAAACAAAGCCTCACTAATCTACTCAAAGAATGCAGGGATGTGTTCGCTTGGAGTCATGAAGACATGGTCGGGATAGATGCCCGAATAATATCTCACCATCTAACAGTAGACCCGAATGCAAACTGATGATACAAAAGAGATGATCATTCAATCTCGAGAGAAGTCAAGCAATCAAACAGGAAGTGGAGAAGCTACTCGTTGTAGGGTCGATTAGAGAGGTCAACTACCCTCAATGGGTAGCTGATGTTGTCCACATCCAAAAGAAAAATGGACAATGGAGAATGTGCGTAGATTTCACAGATTTGAACAAGGCATGCCCAAAAGATAGTTTTCCACTTCTGAGGATAGATCAGTTGGTGGATGTTACATCAGACCATGAGTTGCTCAGTTTCATGAACACCTACTCAGGATATAACCAAATCCGGATGAACAAGGCTGACGAAGAAAAACAGCATTCACAACTGATTAGGGCTTATACTGTTACATAGTGATGCCTTTCGGATTAAAAAATACAGGAGCAACTTATCAAAAGCTGGTCAACAGAATCTTTGCACGACAAATAGGAAAGAACATGGAAGTATACATTGATGACATGCAGACTAAGAGCATCATGGCAGACAAGCATACTTCAGACCTGCGAGAGACATTTGATGTTTTGAGGAGATACCAAATGAAGCTAAATCCGAACAAGTGTTTATTCGGAGTTCCATCAGGAAGATTCCTGGGTTTCAAGTTTACCAAAGAGAAATCAAAGTCAACCCTGAGAAGATCCAGGCCCTGCAGAAAATGACTTCACCAAGGACACTAAAAGAAGTATATCGCCTAACAGGATGCTTAGCTTTCTTGGGTAGATTCATCTCAAAGGCCACGAACAGATGCACATCTTTTTTCAAAGTAATTAAAAAAGGAAAATGACTCGAATGGAATGAAAACTGCGAGCAGACTTTTTTAAAAATCAAGGAATACCTAGGGCAGGCTTCCATCCTTTCAAAACCACAGATGGGAGAGACACATCATTTGTACTTATCAATTACAGGACTAGCAACAAGATCTGTCCTAGTTAAAATAGAAGATGGAGTACATAAGCCAGTATACTATACCAGCAAGGCACTTCTACCAGCCGAGATCAGGTATTCACAGGCAGAGAAAATGGCCATAACATTGGTTTCAGCAGCAAGGAAGCTAATGCCATATTTTTAGGCTCATACAATCCAGGTTCTCACCGACTGCCCATTAAAGCAAATTCTACAGAAGCCAGAGATTTCAGGAAGATTGACCAAATGGGCTATCGAGCTAGTGAATTCGATATCCACTACGTCCCCAGGACATCCCTCAAAGGGCAAACAGTGACAGATTTTATAACAAAGTTCGCATAGCCAAACCTGGAAGCAAAAAGGATGTTGGGAAAAAATTTCCCATGGAAATTGTATGTTGATGGCTTTTCAAACACTCATGGCAGCGGGGCAGGGATCATAGTATGCATTCCAGAAGAAGATGATATCGAATGTGCCATGAGGTTTGATTTCAAAGCAACTAATAATCAAACCGAGTATGAGGCGCTACTAGCTGGACTCAGAGTCTGTATAGCTCTCGAGGCAGATGAAGTCGAGATATTCAGCGATTCACAAGTAGTTGTCAACCAAGTCCTTGACGAGTACCAAGCCAGGGATGAAGGCATGATAGCCTACCGTGACATTGCAAAACAGTTCCTCCAAAAATTCAAAGAATATAAGATTGCCCAGATCCCTAGGGAGGAGAATGAAAAGGCAGATGCATTGTCCAAACTAGCGTCATCAACAACCACAATTAGGCCAAAGACTATTCCGGTTGCACATCTCCTCAAACCGAGCACAACTGAACCGAGAAACTCAGAAATTTCAAAAATTTGAACACTGCCAGACCGTTGGATAACTCAGCTAAAAAGGTTCCTGGAAGAAGGCGTGCTCCCTGAAGATCTCTTACAAGTAAAACATATCAGGTATAGATCAGCAAGGTACACATTGGTTGGATGAGAACTATACAGAAGGGGATATTCCCGAACACTCCAAAGATGTGTGTCAGAGGAGGATGCATATCGGATATTACAGGAAATCCATGGAGGATTTTGCGGAATGGGGGTAAAATTTTTGCACACAAGGTACTTATGCAAAGTTATTATTGGCCTATTCTATTCTCAGATGCACAACAATGTTCGGAGAGTTGCAATACTTGCCAAAGGATTGCTAATGATATCCGACAACCCCCTGAACAGCTCAGAAACCTCACATCCCCATGGCCATTTGCCATGTGGGGCTTGGATTTAATCGGCCCAATGCCAGCCAGGATAGAGGGTGGAGCGAAGTATGCCATAATAGCCGTTGACTACTTCACGAAGTGGGCAGAAGCAAAAGCATTAGTACACATCACAGAAGCAAATACCATAAATTTCGTGAAAAAAAATATACTTTATAGGTTTGGAGTCCCAAACACTATAATCATTGTGCAAAGAGTACCAGATTGCCAATTATTATGCCACACCTGCCTACCCTCAAACAAATTGGCAGGTTGAAGCAGTAAACAAAATCATCAAACACACAATCAAAGCAAAGCTAGATGCCAAGAAAGGAAGCTGGGTAAAAAAACTGCCCGAAGTATTATTGGTATATCAGACAACATCAAGAACTTCAACAGGAGAGACTCCATTCACTTTGGCGTTTGGAATAGAAGCTGTTATCCCCATAGAAACGTCATATGTGTTACCCCAAGTCAGGCTATATGATGAAAAACAGAATGTTGATATGCTATTAAAAAGTCTAGATGAGCTAGAAGAGAAAAGAGAGAAGTCCCGAATACGAAATATGGCATATCAGCAAAGAGTAGCCCGCCACTACAACTCTCACGTTCGGGTCAGAAAATTCCAACTAGGAGACCTGGTACTCAGAAAGGTGTTACTGAACACAAAAAATAAAGTTGCAGGTTCCCTGGCTGATAAGTGGGAAGGCCCGTAGAAATTGTCGAAAGAATGGCTGGCCATGGAGCATATTGGATTGCACGACCCAATGGAGGGGTTTTAACCCGACCATGTAATGCCCAACATCTGAAGATTTTCTATCCTTAAATTATTTTTTGTTCTTTTTTTTTTAGTCAGAACAATTT
The DNA here is from genome assembly GCA_032871835.1 of Dipteronia dyeriana. NCBI lineage: Eukaryota > Viridiplantae > Streptophyta > Magnoliopsida > Sapindales > Sapindaceae > Dipteronia > Dipteronia dyeriana. Next base: position 18,134,212 of record CM065301.1, on the reverse strand, counting down.
TAGTTAGGTCAGATATTAGCTGTGGAATTTAAATATTTGTTGATTTTGCAATTATAAATAAAAATCAAACTCGGGATTTTCGAAAGATAAAGCATATGATAATAAGAACATATGGAAGACAAGCATGATAAGAACATGCAAATTGAATACTCGGGACCATTGATTCCCGAATGGACGGAGAAGCTCGAAGGATCAGGCCAGCCGAGCAAGATCAATTGACCTTAGCAAAAAGACAAACCCGATGCACCAGATTCTGGAGAAAGGCTCGAGACGCTATCAGAAAATTCCGATGATGCGTAACATATGATCATGGTGAGCCTTGATGTAATGTTCGGGTAGCAATCTGTGAATGAAACACAAGTATAAACCTACTTGCCTATTTTAAGATGACTTGGTTAATAATACTAGCCAGTTTAATAAGATACTTGATATAAAGATTGCAAGAGCTGGTTTAATAAGATACTTGACATTAAAAATTATTCGGGTGACAACCGGTTTAATAAGATACTCGGTGAAGTTACCCGAACATCGAGATTAGCCAGTTTAATAAGATACTTGGCATAAAGATTGCAAGAGCCATTTTAAAAAGATACTTGACGTTAAAAATTATTCTGGGAACGAAACCGGTTTAATAAGATACTCGGTTAAGTTACCCGAACATCAGAAATAGCCGTTTTAATAAGATACTTGTCATGAATATTGCAACAGCCAGTTTAATAAGATACTTGGCGTTAAAAATTATTCTGGGAACGGAACCGGTTTAATAAGACACTCGGTTAAGTTACCTGAACATCAGAGATAGTCGGTATAATAAGATACTCGACAACAATAGAGTTAAGTTAAATGTGAAATTCCTTAAAACAATAAATCAGATCAAGACCACTTGGTTCAGAAAAGCTAAAATCGGGATTATCTTAATCTCTACAAAGAATTAATGTTACAAAAGAATAAAGAATCTTTACAACAAGAAAAACTTGTGAAAATTTTACAAAAAATCAAGGTCAGAAGGATTTTGAACTCTTGCCAATACTCGGGTCAGGCACCATCTCGTATTTACGGAGTAGACTTTCATTGGAAGGCCAAGCAATCGTGTCGGTCGAATCGTCCATCCACTGGCTAAAATCTTCTTCAGGAATCGGTCCGACATCAGGCACCATACCCTTCACGATAGACTCCTGACTGGTGTAAAAAGTCGAGAGGGAGTGCTAGGATGGAACCTCCAAATGCATGGGATGAGGCTCTTTGCCTTGGCTACAGTAGTAAGCTCTCCACTCCTTCATCTGAGTCCGAAGAGATTCCAAGGACCGATCCATATGATTTTTGATCAACAACTCCCAGTTGATTCAGGCTTTCTCAGTTGCCCGATTTATAACTTTGATGAACTCGCCAGATGAAACTAGCCTTAGCTGAAACTCCCGAAGGAGAAGGGCATCATAGACAGGGGATCTTTTGAAATGATCTACCCCATGCACTTCGAGTTCCAGCCTGGCCTCATTGGATAGGGACTCGACCGTCAGAGCCTGGCGTTCCAAGTCTTCGATCTTCTACTCATACGCCAATTTAGACTGCTCCGCTTCCTTCTCGGCCATAAGCATGGATTCTTGGACAGAGGACAACAAATTTTGAAGTGATGCTGCATTCTCCTCTCCCAAAGAATTTTACTCCTCGGCCTCAACCTGTTTCGCCAAACAGTGATTGGCAAACACTTGGGCACTGCCGACTTCTTTCTGATAAGCTGATTCGACCTGAGCACGGCTATCCTTACTCACTTTCAGCTGAGCTTCAAGACACCTTATTCGATCAGCTTGATGTTGCTACGTCTGAACCAGCTCAGCGAACTCGGTCACCATATGCAAAGAAATATAATTAAAAATTTGGCGAACAAGCAAAACAATTGAAGAAGTTAAGGATAACTTACATAAGATGCACAGTTAAAAATGTTCTGAAGACGGTCTGTCAGAGAGCCATCCCGAAAATAACTCCAGCGGTCATCCCCGATGAAAGCCCGGCCGGATGACATCTCCCGCAACATATCCTGGGGAGAAAGATATGATAGAACCCCCGAGGGTTCAACCTTTTGATCTTCAACCTCAAGGGAGGGGAACCCCTTGTTCGGTTCCGAACTATCCGCATCCACCGATGCTCAAACATCAACGCTCGGGGGAATCTCAACCTCATTATCTTCATCGCGGGAGTCAATGAATGAGACCACTCGAGGGACCTTGAGAGGGCGAGTAGGAGAGTCGACTGCCTTTTGCTTCTCAGCCCGAGAACGATGGAAGCTGATATCAATTGCGGGATCTTCCTGAGCATCATCCCGTAAAGATTCAAAAAATTTAGGACCTGAAGGTACTTGTCCCGCGGAGGTATTACCTCCATCACCGGCGCCTGACCACTCGACATGCCTTTCACCAAGATCCACACTCTACCTTTCCCCATCATCAGGCAGTTGAGTATCTGTAGGGCCACTCGACCATTAGTCTCCCCGGCGGTCGGCTGAATAACATCCTCGAGGACATATTCGGGGATTTACTCCTCGGCTACATCGGTTTTTTTTGTTAGACTTAGGCGGGGCAATACCATCATTGCTCTGACGAGAAGCTGCTCGTCTGAAGAATCGAATTCACTTGGCGAGCTTGAAGGTCGCAGACGATGTCCGTGTCATACACTTAAAAAAAAGACCGCTTCAAAATACGAAAAGCAAAAAATAACAATAAAAAGGAAAAAAAAGTTACAAAGATCACTTACATCGCCTACGGTAAGCCAAAATCTGGCTGAAGAAGCCGAGCTCTATCATTTTTGTCTCGTTGAAAAGATATGACATGCTTCTCTTCTCCAGAGTGTGAACTGCTGCCCGAGCAAGTCTGGTCAGCTCAGCATCACTGAATTCAAGCTTTTTCTTATTCAATACTTCAGGAGAACAGAAAAAATAGGGAACTTTCAGCACCCTCTAAGTTTCCCAAACCGAGAGGGTGACTTTAAGACCCAGATTCCCTCCAGTGAAAATCCAATTGTTCTTCCAGAACTTGTTGGATGAAGGGAACCTCTATACAAAACCCCTATTTTTGGGGTCATCAGAAGTATCGACTCCCCGGTTCACCTTTGTCACCTTTTTGGGGTCATTAACAGTCTGGCGGATTAGACATGAGGAAGTAAGTCCCTGTCTTACCAGACTGTCTCAGCGTGAAGAAGTGCCTGATTTCACTCGGGAAGGGCGGTTGTAAGTTCATATGGCTATACATGTGCCACATGCACATCAAGATTTTGTAGCTGTTCGGGGCCAGTTGAGCCGGAGTGATACCTGCTTCAGCCAGAAACCAGGCAACAAATGACTGAAGAGGAAGAGTGACGTCGCTGCAGAGCATGGATCCATAGATTGCCACCATGCCCGAGGGAGGATGCCATGCAGCTCTATCACCCGCAGGAATCAGAGTAACCGAATTGTCCAGATCGAATCGGGAATGATATTTCTCCATCTCATCCGCCCCGACCACATTTGGCTCGGTGTCAAACCCACTCGGGCGATCAACAGAGAAAGTGAGACGAGATACTCTGAACACCTCTTCAACATCGTTCTCATTAACAGTCTTCTCTCTGATCCGAACACTGTCAGAGTTGTGCTTATGGACTTCACTTCTGCTTTGATGTTTTCCCATCCTTCACAGAGGTACCTTGTGATTAGAAATGACATATTCAAAAATAGATGAAGAATCAGAACTGGATACAGAAAAATGAACTTCAGGGTAAAACCCAAAAACGTCAACTTCAAAAAATGGAGGTTCATTAGGGGGGTTTTCCCCAATAATCTTCGAACGCAGGAAACCAGCTAGAAATCCCCACGATCGAGCGCTTCGAAAGCGGTAGTAAAGAGTCGTTGACGAGAGGACGAATTCATTAACACTAACCTTGAATGAAGAAATCTGAACGTGAAATCTGAACGTAAAATCTTCTACGGAGAAATGGCGATTTGCTGCGTAAAGAAATCTGGGCTGGTAAAATTTCTGGTTTTCAAGTTTTTTAGAATGAACCAGCGCAACCCTTCAGTGACGAATTTGAAGGGGTGATAGTACAAAACCCAAGAGTCTTAAGGCGGGAAAAATCTGTGAAGAGACTTGATGATGTAGGCGGCGTACGGGGAGAGGCGAAGATCGTTTCTCATAAATGGTATCGAAAAATGAAGAGGCAAAGGATACGTATCAAGAAGAAAACTGGCTTTCACCGTCAGAATTCTAAAACATCGCTATCGTTGAAGATCTCACGTGAGGGGGCAAATCGAATTTACAGGGTCACTATTAACACACGCCATTATGATAAGACATTTACTCTGGTATAGAAATAAAAATTGAATTGATTAAAATATTTTTGCCCGAAACAAAATTCTATTCGGCAAAAATATTTTAAACAGGTATTGTCGTATGTAAATTTTATCAGATATACATGTCATTGACAAAGGGAATAAAATTACCAGGTGGACATCCGAATAGGCATTTAGAAAATATCATACAAGACATCACCAAAGAAGAGAAGCCCGAATAAATAAGTATTGAACAAGACCTGCTCGGGGTCAACTGACGCCATATACTACTCGAGGTCAGTTAAACATACTCGGGGCTAGTTGGTTATATTTTCTACTCGGGATCAGATGATGTCACTCAGGACCATCTGATATCGTTTTCTACTCAGGGACAAACATGAAGAAAAATAAAATGCCCATCACGTAGCTCACACGAATCGAGTCATTAAAATTCACGAAGATATCCATATCAAAGAGGAATTCCAAGAATAGCAGAATTATCAAGCAGAGAGTTCCTAATCAGGCAACAATTTTACTTCTTCAAAAAGACTATGCTCTTATAAGGAAATAAGTCCTAATTGGACTACATTACTAGAGTCCCATTCGATCTCAATACAAGTCTCTGAAACAGGAAAGAAGACAAACTACTTCGAATAAGTAAACAATCATAATTAAATACAAAGATCTTTTATTACTTGTACAAAGAAGATTAGGGTTCTATATACATATAAATAGACCCATAATCTCGTCACACAATAGAGGACAACAATATAGAAAAATACAGAGAGAAGAAAGAGAGATCGAGAGTTGTAATTAGTTTACTCACAGTGGATTTTGGCTTGGTTGATCATTCAACCACCCGTGGACGTTTCTCCGGTCATCGGAGTTTTACCACGTAAAAGTTGCATCCGATTACTTTCTCATTCTCTTTCTCTTTGAAATCACAGCTAAAATCCAATCCTTGTTGGCTTTTTCTCATACAACCAGAAATCGACGTCAACAATTCCAATGACATCTCTTATAATTTGTCTAGTTATGATCAAGTTGAACTGTGGAATCAAAGGTTTGGTCAAAAGAATTTCAAAGACTTGAAAGTTCTAGAGAGGTTGAATGTTGTGCGAGGCCTTCCCAAGTTTGGGAATAGGATTGAGGGAGTATGTGGACCTTGTCAACAAGGGAAGCAAACTAAGAATGTGCATAAAAAGGGTAAGTATCTTACCATTAATAAGCCATTGGAGCTTCTTCACATGGACCTTATGGGTCCCGTGCAAACCGAGAGTCTTGGTGGCAAGAGATACATTTTTGTATGTGTTGATGATTTTTCTAGATTTACATGGACTTATTTTCTTAGAAAAAAATCTGAAACTTTTGAAAAAATTAAAATGCTTTGCACCAAAATTCAAAATGAGAAGAATTCTCATATTAAAAGCATTAAAAGAATTATGAGTGACCATAAGAGGGAATTTGAGAATGTTTGTCTTGAAAATTTTTATAATAGTCTTGGTATCTCCCATGAGTTTTCGGCACCTCGAACTTCTCAATAAAATGGGGTAATAGAGAGGAAGAATAGAGTCCTCCAAGAAATGACCCGTGTGATATTGCTTAGCTACAATGTGCCTATGGATCTATTGGTTAAGGCTGCCAAGACAACTTGCTATATAGGAAATAGAGTCTTTCTTATGCCCGACACTAGGCAAACCTCCTATGAATTGTGAAGGGTAGGAAGCCAAATGTTAGCTACTTTCACTCATTTGGAACAAATGCTACATTCTCAATGACCGTGATCAACTTGGCAAGCTTGATGCCAAGAGTGATGAGGGAATTTTCATTGGCTATGCTCTAAATAGTAAGTCATATATAGTGTTTAACTTAAAGACAAAGAGTGTTATGAAATCATCTAATGTTGTCATAGATGATTATAGGCCAAAGTTGAGTAACCATGATGAGGAGGTTGTCGTGTCTCACGATTTACCTTTAAAAGAGTGTGGTGAGACTTCAAGTGATGTGAAGTTGGATCATAGTGAAAATGATGATAAACCTCTTGATAGAGATCCATCATTGGACTCTAATGAACCCGCTCCTTGAGTTAGAAGACTCCATGATAAAAGTAACATCATTGGAGATGTTAATGAGGGTGTTAGGACTAGACAACAAATGACTAATCAAATTAGCTATACTTGTTACACATCTCAAATTGAACCAAAAAATGTTGATTATGCATTGAATGATGAATTTTGGGTTCTTGCCATGTAAGAAGAGCTCGACCAATTTGAAAGAAATGAGGTTTGGACTCTAGTTCTTAGACCTAAGAAATCTAATGTCATAGGTACCAAATGGGTATTTAGGAACAAGTTGGATGAGGATGGTAACATTTTACGTAATAAGGCTAGACTTGTAGCACGAGGATACTCTCATATTGAGGGTATTGACTTTGAGGAGACCTTTGCTCTCGTTGCCCATCTTGAGTCCATAAAGCTTCTCTTATCCATATCATGTGTGCACAAGTTTAAATTGCATCAAATGGATGTTAAGAGTGCATTCCTCAATGGTTTCTTACAAGAGGAAGTGTTTGTTGAGCAACCCATGTCTATTGTCTCAAGAAGACTTTATATTGGTTAAAACAAGCACCGAGGACTTGGTATGAACGCCTCACTCTTTATCTTATTGACAATGGCTACTCAAGAGGTAGTGTTGATAAGACCTTGTTCATCAAGGGAAACAAAGATGAGTTTTTCATAGCTCAAATCTATGTTGATGACATTGTTTTTGGTTCCACCAACAAATCCAAAGTTCAATAATTTTTTGATGTCATGTCTAATGAATTTGAGATGAGTCTTGTTGAGGAGCTCAATTACTTTCTAGGTTTACAAATTAAGCAATTGGATGATGGGATTTTTATATCCCAAGCTAAATATGTCAAGAACCTAGCGAAGAAATTTGGTCTTGATAATGGCAAACATTGTGACACACCTATGAGTACCACATTGAAACTAAGCAATGATGCTAGTGGGAAAAGTGTGGATCAAAGGCTTTATCGTGGCATAATTGGTAGCTTGCTCTACTTGACTGCATGTAAGCCCGATATAGCCTTTAGTGTAGGTGTTTGTGCTATATACCAAGTAGATCCCAAGGGTCCCATCTCTCTGCTGTGAAAAGAATCATTTGACATGTCAATGGGACATCCAACTAATAGGATATGATACTCTTTTGACACTAATGCTAGTCTAGTTGGCTTTAGTGATGCAAATTGAGCAGACAATGGTGATGATGGGAAGAGTACATCAGGCGGTTGATTCTTTCTAAGAAACAACTTGGTGTCATGGTTTTATAAGAAGCAAAACTCCATTTCCTTGTCAACAGCTGAGGCCGAGTATATAGCAGTTGGGAGTGCTTGCACGTAACTCCTATGGATGAAGAAAATGCTTGTGGACTACGGTTTTGATCAAGGTACTTTAACCCTCTATTATGATAACATGAGTGCTATAAACATTTCAAAAAATCCTGTCCAACATTATAGAACCAAACATATAGAAATATAGACATTAGACATCATTGCACTTGAACATGTTGGCACTAATGATCAACTAGCAGACTTGTTTAATAAACCCTTAGACTCAACTAGGTTTTAATCACTTAGTATGTCTATTGGGATTTGTCATATGTCTTGATGAGTTTTTTGTTGGTTGATCCCATATGGGCTCAAGCAAAGAGAGTGAACTTGTGTTGCAATAAGCAAAAATTTGTTCAATTTTATACTCTTTAATTAATTGCTTGAGTATCTTGGTTGCATATGCTAGTATATATTTTTTTTATAAGTGTGTCTTTGCCTTGTTTGACATTCATGTCTCATTTATGTTCAAACATGCATTTTTATTTGGGAAGTACATTTGATTGACCCAAAATTTATCTCCATGTTTATGTGCACTTGATTTGACATGCTTCAATATTATGCATGAAGTATTTGTGTTAAAATGTGTGTGAATGCAATTGACAAGGCTAAACTCAATAAGGACCTTGTGTCCACTAAACTAATAAGGATGTCTCATATATTCTAGCCTTATCTCTCTTCTTAATGGTTGAATAAGACAATGATCAATAAGAATTTTATATCCATTCAATCAATAAGGATTTTATATCCATGTCTTGATTAGTCATTAAGAATTGATAATATTGCTTGTGTGTTTTGAAAGCTTCAATCTTCTTATCTTGTGTTAAAATGACAAAAGGGTGCATATTGGTTTGACTTCTTTTGGAACCTTTTTTGATATTTACTTTGTCGAATACCATGCTTTTGAAAGTTGATGTTTCATGTCTTCATCCAAGGCAATAACCTCACACAATTCCTTAAAAATAAACTTCCTTACTCTTCTCTCTCACTTAATTAAATTGTATAAAGTTGTTGTATATGATTATGCATCTTTTCCTTGCAAATATCTCTCATTGCTAAGTGACCCGATTGAATAATACTTGTTTGCCTAACTTGTGACAAAAATGGGGAGTAGTGTGGATTTAGGGGGAGTTAGGAGTTGCATATTAGGGGATACTGACTTGTTGAGGGGGAGTTAACCTATTTAAGGGGAGTATTTGCATTTGCATTGTTATTGCATGGTGCTTGTAATTTTTGTTTGCAAATTGCTCCTTTTTTTTCATCTTCCTTGATCACCTCACATACACTTGTCTTGGAAAGTGTAGTTTTATTGTTTTGTAGGGATGTTGATTCTACAAGAGATGGATGACTTGGATCTAGTGTTTAGGCATCTCTTTGTAATGTAGAAAAACTTTTGTTGACCCCCAGTTTTTGTTTTGTTTATTTGTGAGGATGAATTGTGAGTGATGGTTTTATCACGAAATAGAAAAAGGGGAGATTGTAAGTTCCTTGTTTTTTGATTGGCTTATTTCGATTAACAAACCATAATTGGGCTTGTAATGTAAGGGTAGTTTAGGCGTCTTTGTTTGTGACCAATTTCAAGCTTTAAAGGTATATCACTTGCTTAATTTCATTGAAGAGATTTAGCACACAAACTCACTCCCATGCATGTTTTGATTACCTTGCATTAGTGCTTAATTGCCTTTATGTGTGCTTTATTTGTCTATCTCTTGCTTGCTTGGATTGCATTTTGTTTGGTCTTGCTTTTGTCCCCTTAATCCCCTTGTATCAGGGAAGTGCGCGTGTGGATACCCGCGCAGTACCCGTGCAATGTACTGAGTGATTAGTTCTCACTCTCGGTGTCAGGTCAATGTTCTAACACTTACGTGTCTGTGCACGGGCCACTACACGGGTAGGTACCACCACACAAACCCGCGCACTACACCTTTTGTGCAGTTTTTTTTATAAATGACGTATTTTCACTTTGGACCTCATATAAATATATCTTCTTCTCTACAACTCATTTTTTAAGAACTTCCAAATTATTTTTTAGTGAGAGAAAAGATTTCTAGAGAGAGGAGCTCTAAGAAACCATTTTGACTCAACCAAACTTCAAATCATAATCATCAAGCATCATCTTTGCATCTTTCAAGCATGGGTTCTTTTCATTATTCTTGACTAGGTAATCTATACATGCTCTAGACTTCATTGTTTCATTACTATGTCATGTATGCCTAGGTTTTAGATTTTATTGTAAATTAAATGCATGTTCTTGTTTTTAATAGCTTTTATAACTTGCTTGTGATGTTGGTTATCGTTTGAGAGCATTGATTAGTAATAGCTAGCATTTAGGACATTTTTACCTTTCTAGCTAAATCTTCTTGCAATTGCATTTAGAGAATTAATATCTAGGATTTGCATTCATTGTCACATTTAAATCCTTAGATAAGCTTAAATGTCTTCACCTAACATTTTTGCATCTAGAATATTCTTCATATTCACTTAGGTTGCAATTGTCTCTTCATTGTTGTAAAGCTTGTGGCTAAGTGTTTTAGTGCACAGGTGTGTTGATCTAGAATCACTATAAAGGCCTGCGGGTAGTAGTGATGGGTTAGTGACCGAGTGGTGTGACGGGAGGTCAACCTAGGTTGTAATAATCATTTCAATAGTGGATTTGAGGATCGGAGTGGCTAAGTGGTTAGCCCGTGGTTTTTCCTCTTTTAAGGGTTTCCACGTAAAAATTGTGTCTCTTTATTTCTGCATTTTTACTTATTCTGTATACTTTAATGGGGTGAATTTATTAATATTGATTAATTCAAAAAGTTGGTAATTAATTGTGCTAAAACCTATTCCCCCTCTAGGGTTATTAGACATACATATTGTAAGGATTTTCTTAAAGAAAAATGTTTGCAGACTAGAATGACTTATTTTGCATGTATGTATTATATTGAGCCTAGTAATCATTTCAATAAACCTAGGACTGATGGATTGATCATGTAATTTTATTTGCCTAGGTTTTATACTGAATGTATATATTAGCCTATGAATGATTGTCTTAAGCTTAGGGTCGATGGATGAATGATGCATGTATTATTTTGAGCCTAAGACTGACGTTGAATGCGTATTTTTAACCTATGAGGCTATGAATGATTTCCATGAACCTAGTACTGATTATGAGCCTGAGACTGATGACTATGACTTATTTTCATTTATAATGTTGATACTTGTATAATACTATAATGCTTAAACATGTATACCGCTGATTTTGAGCCTAGACTTATTTTCATTTATAATGTTGATACATGTATAATCCTAATACATGTATTTCATTATTGCAGTATTGATGTAGCATTCATTACCTAATATTTTAGTTTAAGTACATACCGTTGTTGATGGTATGGGAAATGCAAAGTAAAACTAGCTTTCTGGTCTTTTGATTTTTTACCGCATTTATGCCTTCTTATGTTCTATAATGTGGTTAGATATTTTTTAGAAAAATTGTAGTTGTAGGGATTAAATAAGCATGAAGTTGATTTTCTTGGTTTCCAATTTGATTAAGCCTTAAAATGATACAAGTTTGATGGAAAAAAAATTGTAGGATAAATAGTGGTTGTAAATAATAAAGTCTGTTTTCAGAATAGGGTGGGACCATAATAATTTCCATAGTCCATGGTGGGAGTTGTAATATATAAATGTTAGTTTGGTCAAAACCTACTTGTTTTGTTTTTTATTTTTGAAAACAACATTTTTACTGTTTTAGGGTTCAACAATGGTTTAAGGTTATCTTGTTGTTAAGCTTTTGTAGTAGATTATGTTGTTATTAGGTTTGTTGATCAGCTTTTGCTTATTTTCATGGTTGATGGATGTTTTCTTGATCGTTTAATATCATAATTATTAAGTATAATATAATTATGTTTTGGAATTTTATACATTGTTCTCATTTTATGTTAGAATCAAAATCATTCATTGATTGCTATTGCTAATTGAAATATGCTTCTTTAAATGTTTTATTATTTTTCGGTCATCTTAGATATTTGATTACTGATGTCTGTAAGTTACTCTTGAAAATTCAATTGATGTGTTGTAAATTTGTAGGTTTTTTTTACATACAAATTTGTAGTTGAATGTGATGTTCTTAGACTTCAGTGATTATGTCCTAGATGTTTTGTATTGAGAAATTGAGATTTTTTAGTCACATTTGTTCCCCTATTCTCTAACTCTTTGTTCTTCCACTTAGTTTTTTTTTTATTACTGTAATAGATGGAACATAAACTTAGGTGTTGTTTGGAACAATTTTTAAAATTGGCTTTTTGTTTTCAAAAATAAAAAACATCTATTTAAAATGTATAATTAAAAAGTTAAAAACAACTTTTCACCATTTTTAAAAATAGAAAACACCTTTTTGAAATGTATAACTAAAAAGTTGAAAACAACTTTTCACCATTTTCAAAAATATCATTGAAAAACAAATCATATTTTTTTTCCTCACCAAACAACTACTTTACCCATTTTAAAAACTACAACAAAACACTTTTATATCGTTTTCCGTTTTGAAAAATTAATTTTTAAAAACATTATCAAACAAGTTATATTTTTAAAATATGATTTCCATTGTATAAAATAGTTTTTAAAAATAACATTTTAAAAACGATATTAAATGTGCCCTTAGTTTCTTATTTATATGCATCAAACATATCTACCTTTCTGATCACACATGTTATGTGCACTAGTTATTTACCAAACGGATACTAGAATTAGTGTTTATGCCTGCCTTATACATGATTGAATTTATCTTGGTGCTTTGTTGTTAGATGACTACTTCGTAATCTCATTAAAGATATACATTATTTATAATGACAAGGAACCAGATTTTTTAATAATTTTATATATTAATTCATTTCCTTATCCATGTTATTGGCTGAACATTTATTACCGTTAATGTACAGACTGAAGATGGTTAAAAAATTAAATTGCGAACAGAAGAATAGTGGTTCTAATAAAACATCCACGAAAGACTTATTAAAACCGAAGATTGGCAAAATGGGATGGATTAATTATTAGTATGTAAACATTATCATAGTCTTTACTGAAGTTTTTTAACTTGCTAACTTGTCCATGTAAACTACACATCTCGCTGTTATCTATCTAGCAAATTGGAATGCAAAAAGAAAATTACCGATGGGAACTCGCGGGTTATATACATTTACAATAGTTAATACCATTCATTTTCTCCGATGATAGTTCTCACCATCAATCTAACATTCTTTCATGTTGTATTTTTACAATCAAGAAGCGAGATTGGGAATACTTACGGTAAAGATTTAACGTATAAAAAAACGCGTCTATCAAAGAGAAATTGTAGATATTATTAGCAGCAGGCTCCATCCACGAAGTAAAATATCCCACCTGGGTCGCCAATGTTGTATTGGTCAAAAAGAAGAATAAACAATGGTGGATGTGTGTATACTTCATTGATCTCAACAAAGCATTCCCGAACGACCGCTTTTCAATTCTCTGGATCGACTAATTAGTAGACGCCACCGTTGTCCACGAACTCCTCAATTTCATGAACACATACTTCGACCACAATCGGATCAAAATGTATGGTCCAGATGAAGAGAAGACATCGTTCACCATCGACCAATGGTTGTATTGTTACACCGTTATACCCTTCAGATTGAAAAAACGTAGGAGCCACATACCAGCGTTAGGTCAATAAAATGTTCACCAAACAAATCGGGACAATGATGGAGGTGTACGTGGATGACGCGCTGATCAAGAGCAAGAGGGCCATCGATCATGTCCGCGACTTGCAGGGAATCTTCAACATATTGCAAAAATACAAGATGGGGGCTAAATTCGACCAAATGCATGTTTGAGGTGCCCTCTTAGAAATTCTTGGGTTTCTAAGTGCATTAAAAGGGAATATAAGCGAACACAAAGATAATCTCCGCAATATGAAAATGAAAGCACCAGAAACACTCAAAAAATTACAATGACTGACCGATTGCCAAGTATCGCTAAATATATTCATCTCTAGTTCAAATGAGAAATCTTTACCTTTCTTCAAAGCCTTGAAAAGGGATCAGAAGTGAAGTGGGATGAGTAGTGTGAGAAGGCTTTCCAACAGTTAAAGGATTCCTTGGAACGAGCTCCCTTGCTATCCAAACCATGACTGGGAAAGACTTTGCTTGTATATGTTAGTTATAGACGTCGCAACCAGCTCTGCACTCATAAGACAAGATGAAGGTGTACGACGCTTAATCTACTACATTAGTAAGGCTCAACTACTCGTTGAGAGCAGATACACTTCAACCAAAAAGATGGCGTTAGCACTAGTGATTACTACTAGAGAACTATGTCTGTATTTCTAATCTCACAAGATCAACGTGTATACCTTTTGCCCTTAAAGCAGATATTGAAAAAACCTGAAGTAACCAACAGATTGACAAAAAGAGCAATTGAACTAAGTGAATTCGTCGTCGAATATAATCCCGGATCTTCCATCAAAAGACAAGCGGTGGCTAACTTCATAGTCGAATTCACAGAGACTGATGTTGAAGTCGCCAGATCACTCGAAGAGAAAAGGAAAACAAAAGGGTTTCAATGGAAACTATGTGGATGAATCCTCCAGTACTCAAGGGAGTGGAGCAAGAATTATAATCACCACTCCTGAATAAGATACTGTCGAGTGTGTTCTATGTTTCGACTTTATGACTACTAACAACCAAGTAGAGTACAAGGCATTGCTGGCCAGACTAAGAATATTAACAGCTCTAAGAGCCAACAAAATCCATAAATTCAGTTACTCGTAAGTAGCAGTAAACTAAGTTAGTTACGAATACCAGGCTCAAGAAGACACCATGGTAGCATATCTGGCGATTGCCAAAAGAATGTTGCAACGCTTCAAGAATTTTGAGATCACACGAATTCCTAGAGATGAAAATGGAAAGTCAGATGCTTTCTCCAAACTTGCCACCACCACACACGGATATACCAAAATCTGTTTCAGTGGTGCATCTTGCCCGACCAAGCACATAATGTTAGGAAAGAGAGTTAGAGGTAAGTGAATTGAACACATGAGAGGATACCTGGATGACACCCATTTAGAGGTGCCTTGTTAGCGAACTCATACTAAAAGACTTGTTAAAAGCCAAATGTATCAAGTATCGTGCTGTGAGATACACCATATTTGGAGGAGAGATTTAACGAAGAGGATTTTCACGAGTTCTGCAGCGTTGTGTGGATCCGGTAGAAGCCGCATGTATACTTCAAAGCATCCATGCGGAAAATTGCATAAATCACGCAAGGGTAGCAGCTTGATATATAAATTTCTACGACAGGGCTTATACTGGCCCATGATTTTCACTGATGCGCAAGAGAGTGCCAATAGATGCGGAAGCTGCCAGCGAATAACAAACAGAATCCTGTAACCCCTCGAATTGCTCAAAAGTTTAACTTCCCCATGGCAATTCGCTATGTGGGGGATCGACCTTATTGGTCATATGACTACTACAGCGAGGAAAGTTAAACATGCCATAGTCGTTGTTGACTACTTCACGAAATGGGGTAGATGTCTGGCCACTAACAGAGATCATAGAGCATAACACAACAGAGTTTGTAAACCGATTTATTATCTTTCATTTTAGGGTCCTAAACACTTTAATAACAGACAACAAGACCAAGTTAAACAAAGAAAATTTTCGACGGTTTTGTAAAAATTGTAGGATAAACAACTACTACTCTTCGCATGCACACCCATAGATAAATTTTCAATCAGAGGCAGTGAATAAAATCGTCAAGCATAGCCTGAAGGCAAAACTAGATGTGAAAAATATAGTTTGAGCAGAAAAGCTGCCTTAGGTCTTATAAGCCTACTGTACCACTGAAAGAACGGTGATAGGCGAAAAACAATTCGTCATGGCGTTTGAGATAGCAACTGTGATTTATGTCGAAACAAGATTCTCCTCTCCAAGAGTCCAACTATTTCAACCAAAACTAAATATGTAAATGCTAAATAAAATTCTAGACAAGCTTGAGGAAAGAAGAGATAGAGCTCAGATTGAGAACGTAGCTTACCAATCAATAGTCAACAGGTACTACTACTCAAATGTGCACCAATAAAGATTCTAATTAGGTGACATGATCCTGAGAAAGGTAATGCCCAACACCAGAAATAGAGCATCAAGAACTATGGCGAACAAATGGGAAATGCCTTATCAGATTGCAGAAATTACATGATATATAGCTGACTGTATCAAGCAACCTATATAGGTGGCTAGACAGAAAAACCATGGAGCGCTCAACACCTTAAAGTATACTATTGATAGATGTTTTGCTATGTACTCTCAAGTTCATCATAAATAAAATATCTTTCAGAAGATCAAGTTTAAATGACGGGGTAACAACCTCACCCCAATTTCCCAACTCCCACACCAGCTCCAAGCAATTGCAACACCTCGCTACGTCAAAGACTAAGCAACACCTAAATTAACACGTGCGAGTAGCGTTAAACACTAAGACTTACCCCACGATAAAATGCTACCTACCTCATTCAACCACGTCGCTACATTAAAGACTGTGAAACACCTAGGATAACACGTGCGAGTAGCGTTAAAATCCAGGACTTACCCTTGGGATAAAGTGTTGCCAACCTAATATATGTAAAGCTCCATTAGTAATCTAGCCACCTCATTGCATTAAAGACTGAGCAACACCTATGATAACACGCTCAAGATCAGTAAAGCGTTAAAGACTGGGCGACACTAAGGATAACATGCCAAAATTCGTTACGTTAAACACTATATAGTACCCATAATGACACACATTAACTCATAAGCAGCAAGAAAGTTCCTAGAAGGCATATATTGGCTATGACGCAAGTACTACAAAATAAATAGTCTTATTAAAAAAATTCAAGTAATAAATTGATAATAAAAGTGAGGATATGACAAAAACTAGTTTTACTCAGGAAAGGAGATTACAATTGGGATGAGGTACAAATAAACAAGCCTCATCAACATGAATACCCTTCGTCTGGCCCGCTAGTAGAAAGCTCTTTATCTTCCTAATCTAAAGTTTCCTCACCTTCAGATGAATCATAATGGTGGCTACGAACAGGACCTACATCATATGGCCTCACAAACATGCAAATCGTTGATTCATTTAGGATTACTCTTTCATGACACCTTTAGAATTTGGCATCTCAAGGTGCATTGGCAGGGAATCTTTCCCAAATGATTTGCAGTGAGCTTGCCTCAACTTATTACTCTAATTCGAGGAGGCAAGGGCCTCTACTATCGAATATTTAATTATAGTTTCAAAGTGAGACACCGCTTCTTAGGACACACTGCCCTTCCGCGAGTAAAATTTTTAGGTCACCTTTATCCTACTCTGATTTTCACAGTACATGGCAGCGTCATAGGCAGGCGGCCTCTTGAATCCATCTACGGTTCGAAGCTCTAACTCGACTATAACACATGTGAGGGCATTATTTTTACCCTCTAGCTCATCCACTGAGACGAATGACCTGATTTTTAAAAGCCGATTCTCATTCAGTAGCGGCTAAGGCCTGATCTTGAGAAGCAGACCCTTGCTCAACAGTAGCCAATGCAGCAGTAATAGTGGCGAGATGTTCCTCTAACACAGCTTGCCACCTACTAGTCGAGTAGCTATCTCTTGCGACTCCATGAACTGAGCGGCCAATGTGGCTCTCTTGGCCTCCGTTGATTTCACTTCCGAGATCATCTGAATTGATCAAAAGTCAAACTCACATATGAAAATAAAGAAGAGGAAAAAGAGGAAAGAAAACATCAAAGGAACGAACTTATGGAGGAGACAAAATTGAAGTATACCTTACATTTGCAGTATAAATGGCCCAGATAAGATTTTAAAATCGAGAAGAAACCCTAAAAAAGGTTAACTCATTGGTTAGTGCAATAACCATCTCATCAGCAAAATACAATGCAGGATTTGAGATAACAGATGTAGGGGCCTAGGGGACTGGAACAACTCGAGGTAGAGCGACCCTAGAAGTATTCTCAAGAATGGTAACAAACACCTCTCCCCCACCAATCAAAATGGCAGTAGTCACCGTCTCTTAAACCTTATTGATAAAGACAACGTCAATCTCATAAGCCTTAGATTTCTTGGTACTTACCAAATGAACCTCCTCTTCTTCATCTGAAGAAATCAAACAAGCACTTCACATTATGTGTTCTCATGGAGTAGGCTCCAGCGAGTGCTTTATTTTGACTGTAGGGTGAGAAGGCTCAATGTACATTTCCACTTCTCGGTGGATCAATTAAAGGAATGACCTATTGAAATTGCCTCGCTTTTATGGCGAATAGGTGGCTGATGAGGAAATGGAAGAGATGAACTGGCAAGAAGGGAACTCAGAGGTCGCCTTGTTAGATGTTCAGTTAGATTAGCTTGCAAGCCACATACGAGATCAACTTCGCACACTGGAAAACACAAACGATACCGAATGTTGGAAATTCAACCATACACTAAATATGGAAGATAAACAAATAGAGAACAACTTACAGTGAATCTTGTCATCGGAATGCTTGGAAAATACCTAGATCAATCATCCTCCATCGACGAATAGGTTCGGATAACCTCTCATCCACTAAAAGGAAGTAAAATCTGGGAAATATGCCCCTCATTCACTGAAGTCAGGCGACGAGTCATGTCACCAAAAGGGCGATAACAGGAAAAGTGTTAAGGCCCGCAAGTAGAATTTTATGCAGAGCTGTGGTCCATGGCCATGACACCTCCCCAATCGCCTCTCACAAAGAACCACCCATTTATCTAGGAGGTTGAAGCCAAAGGGATCCCCTATATATGTTAACCGCCCTTCCCAAAAAAATCACGCTCTATAGGCCTCGAAGT
Source organism: Dipteronia dyeriana (assembly GCA_032871835.1). Classification (NCBI taxonomy): domain Eukaryota; kingdom Viridiplantae; phylum Streptophyta; class Magnoliopsida; order Sapindales; family Sapindaceae; genus Dipteronia; species Dipteronia dyeriana. The sequence continues at coordinate 18,115,658 of CM065301.1, read as the reverse complement.
CTGGATGCCCACTAGCCATTCATTTTTAGGGGACACCGTAAAGCGATATGCTTCATGCCTGATAGATTGCACCATATAGAAACGTATGATCTCTTAAAAAGTAGGGGGTGGTAACTCGTTGGACCTCCAAAGAGCACACATTCACATCAAGATACGATAACATGTCAGTGAAAATTGACAAGGAAAAACCCTCACTTGACCCACAAAATGAGAAACGAAGGGCTGAATAGGAAGGGTAACTCTGTAACATAGTTTGGTGCCAGAAATAGCCATTGCATTTGGAAGAAGGTTCCACACCGTTCGACCCTCCGAAAGAATTGGTTCGACCGCTGCTTGGAGTTTGAAGCGGTCTAAGTAAGCGGTCAGGTCATCATTACTGTTTACCCAATTCAACTCACATTCAAATTGACAAGGGGAGCCAAGAGAAAATTGTAAACTGGTCCTTACAAACTCTGTAAGGTCAGGCTCCAGTTGAAGCACTTCGAAGCTTCTGAACTTGACATTGAATTTTTTTTTTTGAAAAAAAGAAGAAGCAAAGAGATTGCACAAATAGGCCAAAGAAAGATGTTAGCAGAATTCGGATATAGGGAAACAAGTAAATAGGGCACTGAAATTTATATAGTTTAAGGAAAAAAGAAAAAAGAAAAACCAAAGAATGTATCGTTTTGAAAAGCGTACTTATTAAGGAAAGAAATGATACGAAACACGAAGGGTAACTTCTTCATCAAACACAGTTGTGCACGTGTCATGATAGGAGACAAAACGAAGAGAAATAACCCTTCATTTTTGTCCCATCATTAAGCCGTTCAAATGTTTTGAAAAGTTAATATTGAAGGCACATTTATCTAGACTATCGAAACATTTATATATTTATTGTGTATAAATGCTTAAATACCTATGTTTCCGTTAATTTTGATCAACTGTTGACTAATGAATATACCATATTTATGTATTTTCGACATGTTTAATAACAAAAAATCTAATACCCATATGTCATGTAAAAATGTAATATTTCTCGAAAATACAAGGATAAAAGTGTATTCACCTATATATTTTTTATCGGAACCATTTTGATGCATTTTTTCGAAAAGTTAAAGAACAAAAAATCTAATACCCATGTGTCATGTAAAAATATAAGTGGAAATTGTTAAAAATAACCATAACTATTATGGAAATTTTGTTTTTAACTACATACAAAAATTTATTTGTTAATAACCACTTTTTTAAGAAATTACTTGAATGTCCCCATATAAAAACAATCCCCAAACATTTTCTCTCCCTTTTTTTTCTCTCTCCTTTCCTCTCTCTCTCTCTCTCTCCTCGATCTCTCTCTCCTTTCCGCTCTCTCTCTCTCCCGGATCTCTCACTCCCGTCGGCAGTGTGCCGGCGAACCGTCGCCGGCCTCTCTCTCTCTCTCACACCCAACCTCTCTTCTCTCTCCCCGCATCTCTCTCTCTCTCTTCTTTCTCTCCCTCTCTTTCACTCACCTCTCTTTCTCTCTCCTTTCCTTTCTCTCTCACACGTCGTCGACGGCTTGCCGGAGTGCCGTCGCCTGGGCTTCACAACCGTCCAGCAATGCCGTCGAGCTCCCCCTCCACCGGCGATTAGATCTGCTGAAAAAAAGAAAAGAAAACGAAATACTAGAAGCCCAAAACATTTCAAGTTTGAACATTTCAAGTTTGAACATTTCAATTTAGTCAAGATTTCAAGTTTCAAAATTTCAATTTAGGTAAGTTTTCAAGTTTCAAGATTTGAAAACGAAAAATTTAAAAATCCAAAATATTTCAAGTTTCAACTTTCAATTTAGTCAAGATTTCAAGTTTCAACATTTCATTTTTTAAAACAAGATTTCAAGTTTCAAGTTTCAAGTTCCTAGCTGTGATTTCAAGTTTGGTTCTAGATTTTAGTCATTATTTCATGTTTGCTTTCAGTTTTAAAGAAAAAAATCAAATCCAGTGGTATTTTTATAATTTATAGACATACACTGATTTTTTTTATTTAAAAAAAGTGGCTATTAACAAATAAAATTTCAAAAATGATTACAAATAAAAGTTTAATGTTTCCTATGACTATTTTTGATTTTCTCTCAATAATATTTATTGAAAATATAGGAATTAAGGTGTAATTACCCCTTTATAAAAAAATATTTTGCAATTTAGATTTTTTTTTTTCTACGGGTTGCATTTCTTAACTCACTTCACTTGCTACGTGGATTTCTAATGTAACAACAACTTGGCGAAACAAAAAAACTTTTATACGCTTTCTCGATTCGAGATCAGATCCTTCTCTTCAATCATAATCCTCCAGGTATTTATACTTTATTTTTAAATATATATAATTATATATAGAGAGAGAGGGAGAGAGTTATATTGCTTTATTTATTTTTTCAATTTTCCCTCTCTTGATGATGGTCTCCTTTTTATAATTTTACTTGTACTGGTTTCATGATTGTTTATATTTTGTCTGAATTTTTAATTTACGTTTTTTTTTTCGCGTTATGGTGATCTTAATCGTTGCTTCATGGAAAATGGCTTTATGGTGAGGGTTTCATTAATTCATATTTCTGGCCAGTTAGCGTATATTTAAGCTTTTGGGGTCTCAGAAATGGTGGGTGAAAAGGAAAAATTAGAAACAAAATAGAAATATCCATTTTATTTTATCTTTTTTTGAAAATTGACGTAACATTAAACTTATGTCCGGCGATTTTTTAAGCACTAAGCGACAGATAAGTGTTATGAATAGGTTTTGTTTGTATGCATAAATAGGGTAGTTTCTTTCTTTTGAAAATAAATTTTGTATTCTTTTTTGCTTTTGAAAATTGAAAGCAACAGCATTACTTAACAACTGTTAATTTTGTAGTTTCCCCTGGTTTCAAGTAATTTACTCTATAGTAATCTGAGTTTGATTGTGAAATTGATGGGTTCTTTGGTGTAAATTCGTTGGCGGATGGGCATTCTTTTTGAATGCAATACCAAACTACCCTTTGTTATTCAAAGAGTGTTTAGGGCATTGATATGAGCACTTTCAAGCACCGAAAAGTGTTTCCTAAATGAAAATTCAAATGGATATATTAAGAGTTTCGAATGGTCAATCGCTTAGTATCATATGTTTTCTATATATCTTTCTTTGCTTATGATTTTGCTTATTTTTTTTTTATTGATTTAGTGTTGGGGGTGAAAATTTGGTGAATGGGGATTCAGACAATGGGATCTCAAAGTAATGGACAGCAGTCTCATTTACAGCCTTCTCCTTTGGTGAGGCAAAACTCATGGTATAGCCTCACTCTCAATGAAGTTGAAAATCAATTAGGAAATCTAGGGAAACCCTTGGGTAGCATGAACCTTGATGAGCTTCTTAAAAGCATGTGGAACACCGAAGCAAATCAGTCCGAGGGGATGATTGTTGAAAACACCTCGTTAGCATCTTCTCTCCAACGTCAGGCCAGTCTAACATTAGCTAGGGCTTTGAGTGGGAAAACGGTTGATCAGGTCTGGAAAGAAATCCAACAAGGTCAAAAGAAGAGGTACAGAGAGGAGATAGATAGTCAGCATAGGGAACCAATACTGGGTGAAATCACTTTGGAGGACTTCTTGGTACAAGCAGGCCTTTTTGCTGAAGCATCTATAACTCCTTCAATGGAATTCGACACTGTTGGGGTAATGACCCCACAGAGTTTTTCACAGCAAATGGGCTTGTCACCATCCCCTTCAATTGGCTCATTATCAAACACAATAGCACCAGGGCGAAAGAGAGATGCAGATGCAGTTGAGAAGAGTATTGAAAGGAGGCTTAAGCGAAAAATAAAAAACAGGGAATCTGCTGCACGTTCACGGGCAAGAAAGCAGGTTGACTTTTGAACATTTTTATCTTTTCTATTGATTTTCCTTTTTATTTACACATCATTTAAACTAGTTATTGTAACATGCAGGCTTATCATAATGAGCTGGTTGGCAAGGTTTCACGTTTAGAAGAAGAGAATATAAAGCTTAAGAAAGAGAAGGTAAGAAAGCTTTGTCTTTCTGTGCTAGTTAATACTATTTATCTATGCATATATTACTTAACCTAGTTCCTTTTCTTCGATGCATTGTAATGCATCCTGTTCCTGTCCGTAATATGATAAACTTATAGAGTGCTGTCCTCATGTGCAATATGTGGGCTCCTGTAAGTTAATATGACTGGTTTTACATAGTCACATAGCCCAATGTCAGCTACATGATGTAATTAAAATATTAAATCCTATAAATTATTAGGAGACATGTTCTTGGATGGCATTAACAAAAGAAGCAAATTCCTCAGGATTGGTTAATTGTATTTATATTCAAAATCATTGTTGCTATGAGAAAGGTAGATCCATAGATGTGAAATTTAACATGCATAAGTCAGAACTACGATACATGAGTAATTTGAAGCACTAGGATTTTCAGTTTTTTTGAATGAGAGTTTTGGACCTTTGGTCCAGTTAAGGAAGTTCTAGTCTTTAGTTTTTTGTCCTGCTCTTTTGTGGACAGCTTGTTCACTTCATTGTTATCAGCTTTTATTCTTCATGAATACACATCTTTTTGTTTCTTATTGAAATAATAGTAATAATAATAATAATAATAGTAATAATAGTAATAATAATAATAGTAATAATAGTAATAATAATACTAGTAATAATACTAGTCATAATAATAGTAAACAAAAGTTCTGGACCATTTCCAGTTAACCTGAATGGTATTGATATTTATAAGAATGATTTAAATTTCAGAAAGTAATTTATTTCAAAAGAGTTTTGGACCATGTCCTTTGGTACATTATTGCATACTAGCATAAATATTTTATTTACATGAGCAGATCAATTAGTTTGGTGCTATTTTTATGATTAAGTTAGTACCGATCACTACTTGAGAGTTGAGACCATATAGTTGTAATTAAACTTCTTTGTGAAATTAATGATTGAGACCCCTAAATTATTAGTTTATTCTTCTAGGTCTCAGCTAATTCTTAGCCAAAATACTTAATGCTACAATAGAGAATGCTATACTTCTGGGCATTTGGGTGAAGATGGTTGTTATTTTGGGTGGAGATGGTTGCTACTGAATTTGGATGAAGATGGTTACTGCTGTTACTGAATTTGGATAAAGATGGTTGCTGCTATTTTGGGTGGGTAAAGAAGGGGAGAAAGAAAGGGACATGGGTGAATTTTTGTTTTGTTGATGGCTAAAAGGATGTTCATTAAAGTGGGTTTTGGCTACCCTTTTTTTCTCTTGAAAGCTCTTCCAAACGAAGCCAGGTGGGGTTGGCTTCATGTGGAACAGCTTTTAAAAATTAAAAGCTCTTTTGACAGTGCAATCAAACACTCCTGGAAGCCACCTTAGGCCCAAAAGCCAAAAACGGGCTTCTAAAAGCCATGCCAAATAGGTCCCTTGTCTCTCTTCATTATAGAAAATGGAGTTTGGATGAGTGCTCTCTCTATGTAGTCTTTTTTTTGTTTTCCTTTCTGAAAGTACTCTCTATAGACCAATTTAGGTGTATGACTGAGTTGAAGACACAACCGTTGCAGTTTCCAAGAACCTACCGAGGATAAAGTTATGCATATAGGTTAGTTGGCTAAATGATTAATAGAATGAAATCAATTTGTTAGTATGAGCATAATTGAGTTTAGCTGAACCTAGCTCAATAACTATTCAATAATGTTGGTAGCACATTTTTGTAGAGAAAAACATTTGTGTTTATGTCGCTATCATCTTTTTGCTTTTTGTGTAAAGGAGAGAAAGGGAAGAAGTCCAAGTTAACTCTCCCTCAGGCGGTTCTCTCATTTATAAAAGTATAATAAACCAAAAATATTTGCTAAAAGAATGGTTTAAATAATCCAAAAACATTATCCAAAATATGAGACTTTTTATATTGTTCTTTCTTCTGACTCGTATTCATATGGATCACCATTAAGAAAGACTCTCAATTATCATATTCTCTACTAGGTAATGAGTAAGATACTAAGGTCCCTTATAAAAATGCCCTTTTCATGCAAGCATCTTTCTCGGCTGCCATTTAGGCACCCTAAATTCCCTATGTGTGATACCCCCCATACAATTGTTTCAGATGTAATTGATAACAACTTGGTGTTTGTAAGGCCAATAAGTTTAGTTGGCTTTATTTCATGGACACCTTTTTAGTGTTTATCATAATTTTTATAGCCAATTAATATGAGCGATTATTGAAAGGGGACGGTTTCAGGCTTTCAGTAGTTAGGGCTTTTGATTTGGCCTTACCTTGGATCAGTGCCCAATCTTCCCTTTTCATGTTTACATAGCAAATATTGTAAAGTTGATTACGTACTATTTTACTGATTAAGAAAGTTGATATCGGCTCATCTTCTTGTTACCATTCAATCATTCATGATTGTGGATATTAGGTTAAATTCTTATAAGGAAGAAAGTTGATATCGGCTCATCTTCTTGTTTCCATTCAATCATTCATGATTGTGGATATTAGGTTAAATTCTTATAAGAAAGAAATTATATAGAAAAACAATAACAATAACAATAACAATAAAATGATTGTGGATATCAGGTTAAATTCTTATTAGAATGAAATTATATAGAAAAAAAATAACAATAACAATAACAATAAAATGATTGTGGATATCAGGTTAAATTCTTATAAGAAAGAAATTATATAGAAAAAAAATAACAATAACAATAACAATAACGGTTTGGTGATTTGATATGGTACACCGAGTCACTGACACAATGCAGTATTTTCCTCCATAGGAAGATACAGAAAGTAAATTATAGTATAAAATGCAAAGTTAACAATAACAATAACAATAACAATTACGGTTTGGTGATTTGATATGGTACACCGAGTAACTGACACAATGCAGTATTTTCCTCCATAGGAAGATACAGAAAGTAAATTATAGTATAAAATGCAATAGCAATAGCAATAGCAATAACGGTTTGGTGATTTGATATGGTACACCAAGTCACTAACACAATGCAGTATTTTCCTCCATAGGAAGCTACAGAAAATAAATGCAGTATTTTCCTCGATAACGATAACGATAACGATAACGATAACGGAAGAATGCAGCAATTTCCTCCATAGGAAGATAACGATAACGTTAAAGGAAGAATGCAGCAATTTCCTCCATAGGAAGAATGTAGCAATTTCCTCCATAGGAGGATAACGATAACGATATAGGAAGAATGCAGCAATTTCCTCTATAGGAAGAATGTAGCAATTTCCTCCATAGGAAGAATACATCAATTTCCTCCATAGGAAGATACAGAACGTAAATTATAGTATAAAATGCAAAGTTCTTAACGATAACGATAACGATGTAGGAAGAATGCAACAATTTCCTCCATAGGAAGAATGCAGTATTTTCCTCCATAGGAAGATACGGAAAGTAAATTATAGTATAAAATGCAAAGTTCTTAACGATAACGATAACGATGTAGGAAGAATGCAGCAATTTCCTCCATAGGAAGAATGCAGCAATTTCCTCCATAGGAAGATACAGAAAGTAAATTATAGTATAAAATGCAAAGTTCTTAACAATAACAATGACAATAACAATAACAATAACGGTTTGGTGATTTGATATGGTACACCGAGTCATTGACACAATACAGTGTTTTCCTCCAGAGGAAGATAAAGAAAGTAAATTATAGTATAAAATGCAAAGTTCTTAACAATAACAATAACAATAACAATAACTATAACAATATGTGTAGTACAAATGGTTTGGTGATTTGATATGGTACACCAAGTCATTGACACAATGCAATATTTTCCTCCATAGGAAGATACAGAAAGTAAATTATAGTATAAAATGCAAAGTTCTTAACCAAAAAACAATAACAATAACAATAACAATAATGTGCAAACTAAAACTGCAAATTTTTCAATATCTTACTCTATTTTTGCCATCGGTAAAAGTTATATATTTATTTGCACGTAAAGTAGCAATTTTTTCAATATCTTACTCTATATTATTGCCATCGTTTTTTGAAAAATTATATTTATTTATGGATCTACATAGAGACTTCATAAAAAAAATTACTTATGGATTTATGCTCGCTTTCAGAATAAATTTAGGGTATTTTGTCTTCTCTTGAGCACTATCATGAATGTATATAGGTTAATGGGGTCATTCAGTGTGCTAATGTTTTAGTAAATAAGCCAATATTAAGGCTTAAAGTAGGGTGATTACAGTGATGAATGGAATAAAATTATCGAAGACCTGTTTTGTTTGTCATTATCTCCTTTTTATCACTTGATGCAGGACAGCTTGGAGACCATTCTATCATTGTGGCTTGTTATAGGCTAAAGCTTCAAAGTGTTAGAATTTGCACTTTTTAGTAGAAAGGTTTAAGGATTTGATGATTGATGTTGAGTAGATTTAGGCTAGAACGGAACAAGGGATGAAATGGGGAATCGGGTAGTTGTTTTAAAGCCAATATATAATATTAAGAGTTGTAGTGATGCTTTTGATGGGTTATTTAAAGGTTAGATTGCGGAGAAATGGAGTTTTTCATCTAGGGAAAACAAGGTTTGATTTTAAGTTGCATTAAAGATATATAACCCAACTTTGTGGGTGTTGTTCACTTGTTCCTGGGCATAGAAGAATAGCTATTAACAGAAAGTTGTTAAACTTCTGGATTTTTGTTGTTTGTGTGTGTTTGATGAATTAGGATTTCAAAGTTAGAGTTAGGGATGTGATAGGATATAGTTTGATCAACGGCTGGATGATCTTAAATTATTAGAGATGGAAGGAGAAGAAGAAGAAAGATTTTGGAAGAGTGAAATGTTAATCTTGCCATGCTACAGAGGATTTTGATATCTTTTTCCTTCTCTATCGGGCATCTCTACTCTATAATGTATTCTTTATGTATTCTTTGTCTTATATTTTTCATTGGGCACCTACTAGCTCTTTTTTATCATTCTTGATTTTTGTATCCTTGTCTGTGAGTTACTTTATGCGATCTTCAAACTTGTGTGTTATTATTGACGTCAGTTAGCATGGTGTTATCAATCATGTTTTCTTTGTCTTATATTTTTGGTTGGGCCTACTAGCTCTTTTTTATCATTTTTTATTTTTGTATCCTTGTTTGTGAGTTACTTTTTGCGATCTTCAAACTTGTGTGTTTTTATTGAGGTCAGTTAGCATGGTGTTATCAAACACGTTTTTGTATAATTCACCACTTCATCTGCCCAGTTTCCAACCTAGTTCATGTCAACTGCTATGCTTAAAGCCTCAATTAGCTAGTTTGAGTATACTTGGCGCTTATTAAGTGGTTCCATTTTGCTTCCTTGTTGGAGGCTTCTTGCCAATGGGAAAGTGTCCCGTTTCTTGTTTTGGGGTGCCCAAAGCCATGAAAATACAAAATGCTTCAGCCAATTTTGTTTGTGTCAGTTACCAAATGAATTGTGCATCATTAAGTAGGCTGACACAGTTCATCGTTCCCTCTGGAAATTTTTGTTTCATGCAATCATGCACTTGTACATTTTTCCTTGTGGTTTATTTTTCTTTTTAATTTTTAAAACATAATAGCTGCCTTCTCAGCATTATATGGATAAAGAATAAAGAATTGTAGCATATACACATATATGAGCATATAACCTAATTCAAATTGTCTGAAACTTGAGGAGCCAATCTGAATAGTATGACGAAAGCCATATTTTAGCAGGTTTTTAATTTCAAGTTCCTTTCAGTAATGACTCCATGCTCTTTTGACCTTCTCTATTCTTGCTACTCAATTTATTCATAAAGAAGCCTTAACTGTCTTCTTGTTCTGTTTGTTTGCTATATTTATCCAGATAATTATTGCATTAATCTCTTAACAACATGAATGGTCCGTCCTGTAAGCCTTTTTTAGTTACCGTATTTCGAAAATAAAATGAAATGAAAATGAAAATGGTGTTTTTGGTTTCAGTTTAGAATTGTAAAAACGCATCTGGTAGCATATACTGAAAGCTGTATTTTAAAAATAAAAACGGAAAAAACGCGTATAGTAGGTTAACTGAAAACTATCAAAAATTGAAATATCAAAATATGCATTTTGTTTAATATTATTACAATTTTAAACAAATTGATTATATAATTAATCAATATAATTTTTGTATTGTAATTTTTAAATTAAACAAAAGTAACATATCACAAGTTATATATATATAAAATCAAATAATCAGTTAATAAAAACTAAACTTTTAAATTATAAATAAGTATTATTTTAATAAATATAAATAATAGTAATAAAGTATATATAAAAAAAATTAAAAAAGAAAAAAAAAAAAGGAAACAAGATTGATCAAGAAAAAGAAGAAGAAGAAGAGGAGGAAGAGGATTGAAGAAGGAGAATGATCGGAGAAAGAGAAGAAGAGGAACAGAGAAGAAGAAAAAGATCGGAGAAGAAAAATGTTCGGATAAGAAGAAGAAGAAGAGGATTGAAGAAGAAGAAGAAGAAGAAGAGGAAGAAGAGGATCGGAAAAGAAAAGAAAAAAGTAAAAAGAAAGTGAAAAACAAAAACAAAAATAAAGAAAACATGTATTTTGTGTTTTTCACATTTTTCACGGTTAACACCGATTTTGTTTTCTGTTTTTTGAAAATAAAATGAAAAACGGTTAACGAACGCGAATTCGAAGTTGTTTTTAGAAAATAAAAATGAAAACGGATCGAAAAACAGTTATAGAAAAGGCTATGAAGTGAACTATCAGTTAAATAGAAGAACTCTTTTCATTTTCAATTTCTGTAATTTTATTGTTCTGTAATATTGATCTAACACCTACTCCAGAAACAAATATTGCATAGTCTTTCCACTGTCATTCCATATGTTGCTTTGCTTGTCTCCTGGCCTGAAGTTCATATTACTAATATGGTGTATGTTCATGCTTATTAACGTCAACGTCGTCTTCATATATGTGCATGGTTAACTCGGGTGACAACTTGTTCTGGAGATGGGCAAATGACTTTGGAAATTATTAAATTGCTTTAAAGATAGTGTATATATAAATTTGGATCAAATTGCAAAATTTTGGTCTTCAGATCTTTTTAATTATGGTTGGAAATTCTTTTATTGTAGGAATTTGAGACGATGTGTCCATCCGAGTCTTTACCGGAACCTAAATATCAACTACGGAGAACAAGTTCAGCCTCATTTTGATATCCAATTATCCAACTGTCTGCAGATTGAGACATTGAGTGTCCTGCTTTCAGATTTTGTGACCAGGCTACACATGTTGCTCCTGCTGCCAAATGTGCCATGTTTATAACTAAATTTAGGTTGTGACTTGTGCATGTCTGCTGGAAAACGAATGAATGAGGGAAGAATCGATTCTGTGGTGTAAGATACGGTGCATATATTAGTAAGTAAATGTAGGTGGGGGTTGTCTCCACACTTGTGACTTTCTGGCTTTTCAAGTTTAATAATTTAGTCAACTATTTTTTTTTTTTTTGCCATATAACTTGGGGATTATGGTTCCTTATAGAGCTATTTTCTCCTCATTAACACATTTTATAATATAAAATAAATCAAATTCAATATAAAAAATGTTTCATATTATAAATCAAATATAAATACCGCTTGCAAAATAAATAATTCATATGAAAATGATTTTTTTTTGTTATATATAAAAAAATAGTAGTGGAGTAGGCCTCAACGATGGAAATTGCCATCAACGATGGCCTCTTTAACTCCTTTTTCTTAAAGAATAAAACAAAAAAGAGTTTGAAACATTTATTTTCACCGTTTTATTATATTCTAAAATTAAAATTTATAATATTACTATTATAACCCTACATCTGTTAAGGGATAATCGCACGATATTACCGGTAGAGGTGTCACTGACATGGGAAAAACAAAATGAAAAATAGAAACCATGAATATGCCGGAAATTAGGACACACTTCAAGTGATGTCAATGCAATTTTACAAAATATAATTTTTGTCATTTAAAATTTTATAAAATCAAACATAAATGTAAAAGAAAATTGGGAAACAAATTTTCACTTTTGACTTACAAGCTACTAATACAAATTATCAATTTATCACACTTTTGCAATATGTGTTAAGTCAGATTTTCGAGGTTAAACAGTAGAAAATGATACCATTAATGCCCTATGTATTTTTAATTGATTATTAATTTTTTCTGTAGTAAATATTTATAAATATCAATAGAATAACTCAAACTCAAACATATAACACAATAAAATAGTAAATAAAAAGTTATCAAAATAAAATATTTCCTATCAAGACTGTGTTGAAGAACCCTAAATTTGATTTCCAAATTTTGTTCGAATGTTTGATAAGAGGCAATTTGTAATACAGTGTTGTTGTAAGAATGATAAATGTGTTTGGTTGTCTTTTTTTTTTTTTAAATTAAAAATCTTTTTTACCATGGATCATTTATTAAAGTCATTTTTGGGTTTGTTTTATTTAAAATCGTATATAGATTATATTTTAAAATCTTATTAAAAAAAAAAAAAGAATTTTTTGGGCCCTTCAAAATCGGGGAGCCTAACAATTGCTTCATCAGACTTCCCTAAGTCAGTCCTCGGTATTAATATGCTCAAAATGTATGTCTTTGGGAGAAAAATTGGAAAATCGTGACAGTTGAGTGATGAATTCCTTCCATCATGACCAAGTCAGGGAGAGAGAAAATTTCAATAGGGAAACAGGTTAAAAACACATGGTTGACAAAGAAAACAAAAGTTTTGTAAATTTAAATTTTCAACCAAGTTGGAGACTTGAAGGTTAAATTAGAGAATTTCCTCTAAAAACAAACCTTTTTCACTTTGCTTGTCGATTGCCATCCCTTGGAATCTTATCTAGAAGTCTCATATTGAATCATTCATGATTCACTCACTAGTCACTACACGCTTCTCAACATTTGCCACGTAAAACCAGCGCAGCATGCTAAAAGATAAAAATGGCTGGTGGGTTTCAGTTTCACAATCATTGGTTCTAACTTCTATTCATTGATTTCTATACCCAATTAGTAAATACTAAATACACCAATAATTAAATTTTTAAAATTTTGTATAACACTAAAAACACCCATTGCAGTACCAAAAATAATAAACCTTGAATTCCTATCTATATTCTCATTTAACCAAGGGTTGAGTTTTCTAAAATTCTCAAATAAAAAAGTAATAATGTATAAGGGTACAGAGGTTTTTATACCATTTATGTATTTGAGGACTTTGCTGGGCTTTAGTTTTTATATTCTTATTTCTCCTTACTATTCTTTGTGAGTTAAGAGATAGAATAAAACACCTTTTGTTGGTTTTTCACCCGACTATTATCAAGATTTGCACCGCTCCATCTAGTACATACAGCGTGCTTCACTTTCTATAGTAATGGTATTGGATTTGAGTCTCGCCGATCACCATAAGTATTTTTATAAGTATTTGAAATGAGTTTGTCGAAATTGCCACAATAAAAAAAAATGATTTACACATCTATTTTTTATTTAAAAAATTTAGTACAAAAGAATACTTAAACAAAAAGACAAATACAAATCAAATCAATTAAAAATAAATCAAAATAATAACTACCGCAATTAATCCACACCCTTCGATGTTTAAATCCTAATTTTGTTCCAACAATCAAACTAAAGGAAAAAAGAAGTGGTGAATCCGTTGTGGTAGAGGATTCCAATCACATAATATATTTATTTCTTTCAATTTATACTTATTTTATCCTGCACCAAAGGCTTTTGTGAGTTGTGACTAGGGTTGGGTGTGGATGGTGAATTTACGATCTGCGAACCCGTTTAATAAAAAATTCAATGGGTTCACGGACGGGTACGGATTGAAAAAACGAATCCGCGGGTTAGACCCGCGAACCCGTATAAATAAAATACTTATATATAAATATACATAGACATTTGAATTATTTTTGGTCGTTTTATTTTTATAGCTATTATTGTTTTGTAATGTATCAAGTGGGGAATTAGAAATGGAAATTTAATTCAATTAAGTATCCAATAGTTGATTACATGTGGAAATTTACAAATGACAAATCGCGGGTTCGCAGATTCGTTGGTTGCGGGTTTGTGGGTATCCCGTGGGTGAATCATTCACCCATGAACCAACATTGTTTCGCGGGTGAGGGTATGAGTGCAGCCATAACTCGAGGGTTCAAACCCGTCCGCGAACCCGCTTACCTACGCGGGTTCAAGGGTGGGCGTGAGTGAGGAAAATTTTAACGGGTGAGGGTTTAGATTTTATAAAACCCACCCGAACCCGACCCGCTGCCATCCCTAGTTAGGATTAGATTATTTATAACTTTTTTCTTTTTGATAAGTCGGTAACCGAAGAATCGGTAGATGTACCGTGACATTAACCTCCTTAGGCTGCAGCGCACTCATCATCTAGTCAGCGTCTAGTCAGCTACCCAATCCAAACGGCCCTAATTTAAACCATTTTATGAGCATGACCTAATTCTAAACCACTTATACAGCTCTAATTTAAATGTTATTATGCAAAAACGGTTTAATTCAAAATAATAATAATAATAATTTGTAAAAGAAAATGCAGTCATGGAAATGAGCTTACATGGGAAAAATAAGATTGGTGATATAGGAATAATATTCCGTTGTTTATCCAGAAACAAATATAATAATATTATATATAGTAAGAAGGGTATGGTCGTCTGGCGATGACAAAACAAAAGTTTTCCTTTTCCGGCTGCTCTGCAAATTCAATCTCCATTCTCCAATTTCCAATTTCCAATTTCCCTAAATTAAAGCATTAAACCAAAACAGAGACTTAAGTTGTTGTTGTTCAAATCATGGGAAATGCAAGCGCAACCGCTAGAGAAGACGCGGCGAGATCCAACGGTGATCCTGATAGTTCAATGACCAATTCTCCTCCTGAGAGCCCCGGACATACTCGATCTCCGCTCTTGTTCGCTCCTCAGGTACTCGATCTCCTCTGTCCAATGCTTTTTTGTATTTGTTGTTGATATAAATTGATGGACCTGTTGCCTTTTTATGCAAAATATTGAGTTGGATCAGCAGCTCCTGACCCGATAGAATTTAGAATACAGAGGGGAAACCTTTTTTGATGTTTATATGATTTAACATTTTACTGAATATAAATGGTTCGAGGAATGTGCCTGAGTGTTGCTTGGAGGTGTCCCTTGTATGCAGTGATCTATCTTATAATGCTTGTAGTTGAGCTTGAGAAATTTATTACCAAATTGGATTTCATCAGCATTTTGACAAGATGTTTTGACTTGTGAATTTAATTTGTTGAATAGTCCATCATTTACATTCATGTTCATGGACACTGCAATTGCACCCTTTATGCAACTGCTTTTGGTTGGACTGTAGCTCCTCCCCTTGTATCAATATCCTTAGGCTTCACTGGTGTGCTTTATGCTGGGATTCTGTGGTTAAGAGTTTCATGTGTGCTTGTCACGTCTGCTTTAAGTAGGCACGAGAGGCCCCGTTGATGGTCCTTGATTATACATTTATTATCAATAAACATTTTGATTCCTGGAAATTATTTAGTCTGACTGTATAGATTATTTTCAGGTTAGTATATTCTATAATGTGGCTACCAGTTTTGTCCAACCCAAACGGAGAAAACAAAATATGACATTCCAATAAATTTTATTGTTTGTACATTTATAATCTGTACAAGTTTATTTCTTGGAAATTCCTTTAGTCTTAACTATATGAATAATATTCTTATATAACTTGGACCATGTCTGGTTGTCCACTAAAATTTATTGGGACCATTAAAGGTATGATTTCCCCCCTTTTTCTCTTAATGTCTTTAACAGAGCTATTTTAGAAGACCCAAATTGTAATTGGTTGGGATTCTTTTTCTAAATTTGAGGAAATGCCAGTATGCAGCACTTTTCAAGTTTCAAATGAAAGCCAATCCAACTTGCCATGGAGGGTTAGGAGACTTAAATCTTAACCTATCCCAACCTTAACTTCAAGGTCATAAGTCAATGGTGCCATGGTGGTTTTGGTTAAGCTTCATGTAATTAGTTAGGATATGTACGTTTGTCAAGTAATTTTTTTTTTTAGTGAAACAAAGAAAGTTTAATTAATATGAAGGAATATACAAGAAACAAGGTTTGCACAATTCTTTAATCTTATATTTTACATACATGTTTCATTTTGTCTTCCATAAATGTTAATGACATTTTGTTTTCTTCTGGTCATAAATGTCCCTGCCCCATTCTTTAAACTCCCATAACTATCTTGAAGGCATAATTTGATCCTTTGTCATGGTACAAGCCCTTTTGGACTTTCCCAGTTAGACTAGTTGAAATATTTCTTGTTTAAAATTTCTGTTCTCAAGTATTTAATATTTTTCACAAAAAAATGTCAACAGCTAGAAATTTTGATTGTGAATAAGCTAATAAATATAAAAATTAAGCTGAATCTTTTTCTTATTTCGTAGGAAACAAAAGATATATGTTAACAACAGATAAAATGTACAAGGGACTAAGGGAGTGAACAAGCTGTCAACAAAAGAGAAAAGTGAAAACAAAAGAAACCTAATGAAGGAGAGCTTCAAAAGGCAAAGGAGCAGAGGGCATACAAAAAGAACCTTACATAGAATCTAATGAAACAAAACGAAACTCCATTCCTGTTTCTTTACTAGTTACAACACTACTGCTTCTCAGTTATGAAAATGTAAAATAATAATAATAATAAAATAAATGAAAAAAAATCATTCTTAAATTCAAAACAACATAATATTATTTACAATTATTATTAGTTTTTAAATTAATTATATATGTATGGATGTGAGAATACACAAGTGGAAGAGAGAGAAAAGACAAGTGGACGGGTAAAATCATTTCCCAAGACGCCATACGTTGGAATGAAACCCACCATTATGGTGGGTTTCTCTTGTCTAATAAACACAGGACTTGTTTCAATCCAGTCTTGTACCAAACGTCATACTACTTCATCTAGTCCCCCCTTCATATATTGTGTACCAAATGAGGTCTAAGCTCTAAAAGGAGCTTGTGAACATGTTTTTTAAAACTAGTAATTTCACGCATGTATGTGCTGATTGCCTAACCAATATTTGAGGCTGAGAGTCTGTAGTTTTGGTTTCTTTCTGCTCTTGTTTTATGGACAGCCTGTTCACTTGTACACTTGCATTTTTGTGTTAATATATAATTTTCCTTTTATTTTGATAAAAATTAATAAATAAATAAATAAGTAAAGCTATAGTTGATTGTCTAGCAATGTTTGTATGTGGTGAATAAATTGCAAATGGATACTCCTTCTAATGACATCCGGCTTTAGCTCTAGTGATAGAGGAGTGGGCTACATTTAATTAACATCTTAGGTTCAAAATCATATTAGGCTGATAAAAAGGGGGGAAGAATCAGTTTTTTCAACTGTGAATGATGAATGGATACCAAAGATGAACTTGAATATGATATCATTGCTTATGGATGGAGAAGTTCTATATGCCTGATTGAGAGTTTTTCAGCTGACGTCTGTTCATTGCAGGTTCCAGCAGCTCCCTTGCAAAGGGATGATGGACCACCCTCTTTTAATCAAATATGGCAGAATGAATCTCATGCAGTTGCTGATAGTCCTCCAGAGCAAGGAATCCCTACTTTGATTATGTGGAATTATGGTGGTAATGATGTGGCTGTGGAAGGATCTTGGGACAACTGGACAGCTAGGTAAGCTGTAGTCTTTTTCCCTTGCTGGCGAGATCAACTTTACCTGGTTCTTCATGGTTAATATGCATACTCATGTTCATAGTAAGATAACATTTTCACTAGTGACGCTGTAGATATTAATCATATGGTTTATCTTTTTCACCACACACCTGGCCCCCATTCCTCACCATGCACAAACTGATATTGAATTGGGTCTCCAAGGTTGTTGTAAGGGAGATCCTAGCTTCTTGCTCCGCTTCAAGAGCTGTAACCAACTTGGTTATCACCTTAGGGTTATCCTATTACTAGAAAGCCCAGACACAGACAAAATATAACATAATTCATTGCTTGTAGGAAGCTGCAGAGATCTGGTAAGGACCATTCAATTCTTTTGGTCCTTCCATCAGGCATCTACCATTACAAATTCATTGTGGATGGTGAATGGAGATATGTGCCAGATCTACCATTTGTAGCTGATGAAGTTGGTGGTGTTTGTAATCTCCTTGATGTTCATGTAAGTAACTCTTATACCCATGCATTTGCATCTCAATTATCTTGGATCGTATTCTCTTTGTTGTGCTCAGTTCCATAAAGTCAATAACCCTGTAAGTTGGTATCCTATGGATGGCTTCTAGTATATACCAATTTGACACATTTAAACTAACACACCCAGTGAGAGGAGCAGAGCAGTACGTGGTGAGTGAATGCCAACATCACATAATCGTTGTGCAAGCACTGAGAGATAAAGATGGGATCATAAAACTGTTCAGTTATATATCTTATATTCATGATGACATTGTGTTCTCTTTACTGTTTTCTGTATGTTCTAGTTCTGCCTTCTGTTTGAACCATATAACCTCTAGTTGGTACTGTTTGTTATTTGAAAACTACAAGATTATGGTTATTTATGAGCTGTGTTCAATTGGGTCATTGGGAAATATTTTTGGTACTGTGGTATCCACAGCCATAATTGAAGTTCTCGGTGAAGAAAGGAATTGGGGATGGGGTTCCCCTTGAAGAAACCTTTTAGTGGGCATGTCCTCTGTTCTTTCTTACATTTTAATCCCTTTATCCAGTCATTTGATTTGAATGAAATAGCTACAAAACCTGTTCGAAGAACACCTTTCACCTATATCGGCATGAATATCTTTTAAGATTGTAAATGTTTTTAGTTTAACAGCCATAATAGTTGAGCAATATGGCTCTTGTTTCCACAGAATCGTTTCTTGAATTCTTTCTTCAGAAATGTTTTTATGACCTAAAGCAAAATGAATCATGTCAAGATGGTTGCTGCGTTTTGCACCTTATATTGTAGCCAAAGACCATTTTTTTTTTTCTAGAGTTCACTTTAATAATAAACATGCATTTGATCAGTAACAATACTGTCGATCCCTTGATAATCTAGGTATCTGCTTTTTCTTGCAGAATAATGTGTTAGAAAATCTAGATAGTGTTACCGAGTTTGAGGCTCCAGCATCTCCAGATTCCAGTTATGGTCAGACAATTCCCTCCGAGGAAGATTTTGCAAAGGAGCCGCTAGCAGTTCCGCCCCAGCTGCAGCCAACTGTCGTGGGTATGGAGAAGTCAGATGAGGCATCTTCTTCAAAGCCGCAACATGTTGTGCTTAACCATCTGTTTATAGAGAAAGGATGGGCATCACAGTCTGTGGTTGCACTTGGATTAACACACAGGTTTGAGTCCAAATATGTTACGGTTGTTCTTTATAAGCCGCTCAAAAGGTAACAGGCACTCGCACCTTCCATTCCGTGCTTGACCTTGTAAAGTAAGTGGGTTTCAAAAGTTGTAAAGGTAGAAATGTTTACAAAATTGCCAGGAGAGAATTGTCCATGTTTGGCTCTGATTGTACTACTACATTAATTAAACTTCAAGCATCTTTCACTTATTGGAGAATTTTCATTCAAGTTTGCAAATAGTTGAAAAGTTTACTGCTTGTTTCCGGTCTAAACATGCTTGGAAATTTGTTTTCTAACAAAACGTTTAAATTATGGCCCAATTTATAGACTCCTTTTCATATAATTTTTGTTGCATTCTCCAACTGGAAAAAAGTTAACACTACCCTTTAACCAAAGGAAGGGTAGTGTTGACCTATGTCCTTCATAGGTTAATAACTACTTTATTTTTGTAAAAGGAAATTAAAGCATAGGTGGCAAAGTGGGTCAGGTCCTGACGGGTTGTCCGCCTTGGCCCAGTTAGGTCACGGTCTCGGGTCGGCCCTGTCCATTGGTTTAACGGGTCAGGTCTAAACCCATTAAGTTGGTGGGTCGTGTTTGGCCCAAGATATGCCGTCCGTGGTTTGGTCCAACCCGTTAGGGTTGTGGGCTTATAACAAAATTGATAAAATGAATTCTGACATGCCTTAACGGACATCAGAATTCAAAATTTGATTTTTTTTTAAATTTAAAGTTTAAATTTTTAATTTTTAATTGAGGGGTGACTTTTGTAATTATTCAGAAACCGTTACCGTTGGGGGCTTAAAAAAATATCCAAAACTTTTAAAAAGTACATTATTTTATTTTATTTTACATATTTTTCCAATTATACCCTAATATAACATTTTCCTATAAATACCCCGTCACCATCACCTCATTCTCTACATTTTCTCTACTTCCCTCTCTTATTCTCTACAATCTCCAACATCTCTCATTTACTCTTTCAACTATTTTGTAATTTATTTTATTTATTTAATATATTATATTATTATATACTATATACTATTTACTATTACACTAATATACTAATATTATAGTAGTATAGTAATATACACTATACATTATACATTATATATTATATACTATTATAGTCTCTACATATTCTAAGGCACTTACTCTAAGGTATTGTCTTATTTTTTAATAAAAAAAATACTTTCATTTGTTATTTAGTTATTCACTATATTTATTTTTAATATGTTTATAATTAATGTTATTATTTGTTATGTTGTTAGGTATCCAATTGATTAATTAATTCAACACTCTCAACTCTCAAGTCTCGAATTTAAGGTTAGTATGTCTACTTCTTTACTTTTGATATTATTAATTTTTTATATAGTATTTGTTATTATTTAGTATTTAGTGATTAGCATGTGTGTAGTTGATATTGTTGTTAGAGAGTTAGTACTTAGTAATATGTTATTTTTTTTAATATTTTTATGAGATTAGCAACAAAATAATAATTTTAAAAAATTAATTTCTATTTTCTAATATTTTCATACTTTATGAAATTATTATTATATTAGAAAGATTATGTTTTATTTTGTAGAGTTTAAGAAGAAAATGGTGATTTGGAGAAATTTAATCCGATTTTTTTGAAATTAATAATATATTAGAATGATTATGTTAATTTTATGTATTTTTGTGAGTTTGACAACAAAATAATAAATTAAAAAAATTAATTCTCAATTTTTTCTTCATTTTCAAAATTATTTTTATATTAGAAAGATTATGTTTTATTTTGTAGAGTTTAAGAAGAAAATAATAATTTGGAGAAATTTAATCCGAATTTTATAATTTTTTTAAATTAATAATATATTAGAATGATTATGTTAATTTTATGTATTTTTATGAGATTGGCAACAAAATAATATTAAAAAAAAATTCAATATTTTGATAACTTTAAAAATTATTATTATATTAGAAAGATTATGTTTTATTTCGTAGAGTTTAAGAAGAAAATGGTAATTTGGGGAAATTTAATCCGATTTTTTTTTAAATTAATAATATATTATAATTATCATGTTAATTTTTTGTATTTTTGTGTGTTTGACAACAAAATAATAAATTTTAAAAAAAAAATTCTCAATTTTTTTCTTCATTTTTAAAATTATTATTATATTAGAAAGATTATGGTTTATTTTGTAGAGTTTAAGAAGAAAATGGTAATTTGGAGAAATTTAATCCGAATTTTATATATTTTTTAAATTAATAATATATTATAATGATTATATTAATTTTGTAGTTTAAGAAATAATAAGAAAATAAAAATTAGAAAAATTAATTGTTTTTTTTTTGTTATTTGTATAAATGCTTAATTGTATCATTATATTTGTATCTTGACATTTAATCATTTATTTAATTATAATCTTAGGAAAATGAACCCTGAACACTTAAACTTGAACTCGGGCGACTATTTACCGGACGAGGACATCAACCGATTATATGGTGAGTTCGAAGAAGAATGTCCCGCTAGTACTACGGGTGCAAGACCTTCTTCCTCGACACCAGGATCAAGTAAGGAAAGGAAGAAGAAATCGATCATGTGGGATTGTTTTGACCCTGAAATGCAAACGATGACAGATGGTCGTCAAGTTAAGCATGCCTGCTGTAAGTTTTGTAAATCTATACTCAGTAGTTCAAGTAGGGGAACTAGTCATCTTAGAAGTCATAGACTCAGTTGCATGGCTTACCATGGGCAAGTCGATACAACTCAACAAACCCAACTGCAGTGGAACCCAGATGGTTTAGTGAATACATGGCAGTATGATCCCGATCGAGTCAGAGAGCATTCAGTGTTGTACTGCGCTGCAATTGACCAACCCTTAGGTTTTCAAGAAACCCCTATTTTCAATATTATGTTAATAATGCTTTTAATCCCCATTTTGTCCCTGTTTCTAGAAACACAACTAGAAACACAATTAGAAACACAACTAGGAGTGATGCGATTAGTACTTTTGAAAAATATAGGACAAAATTGATTTTTAAATTACAAAACAATTCTTTTTCAATTGCATTAACATCAGATATCTGGAGCGGACGTTCAAAACAAGATTATTTATGTCACTGGACACTATGTAGACACCCAAATGACCCGATGGAATTTACAAAAAAAAACTTATTGGTTTTCGTGTCATGGATTATTCATCACTATACAAAATATTTTTCAGGTTATTATATCCGTTATATAAGATTATGACATTCAAAACCGTATCATGTCAATTACTTTGGATAATGCATCTACTAATTCCAAAGCTATATAATATTTCATTAATTCCAACATCCCTAATATTGCGGAAAAAAAATTTCATGCCCATTGTACATGTCACATTATAAACTTGATTGTAAAATCAGGTTTAAAGAAGGTCGAAAGTCAAATCGACAATATTATGGGGGCTTTGGGTTGGATTATGACATCTAACTAAAGAATTGTTGAGTTTGCCAGATTTTTAAATCAAAGAACCTAAAACCCTGTAAGTTCCAAACAGATATGCAGGTAAGGTGGAACTCAACATATTTACTGTTGTAATATGCTTTACCATATGCTTTAGAAATTACTAGTTTTTATAACTTGAACACTGCCAACGATACCCAACATGAAAAACTCACGGAAGGTGATTGGTATATGGCCAAGGTTTTTGTTGAATTTTTAACTGTTTTTTATGATGCTACTGTACAACTTTCCGGGGTTTATTACCCCACATCTCCTCTTGCACTTCATAAACTTTATGACATAGCTGATTTACTTAAACAATATAGGGAAATAGAATTGGTAGCTCCCGCTGTTGTTTTTATGCAAGAAATTACATAAAATATTGGGAGAAATTTCCTCTTTTATATGCCTTTGGTATTGTTGTAGATCCTAGGTTCGAATTTAAAGCATTAAAAGTTTTTTCCACTACTTTGGGTGAGGCTCTGGGATTAAGTGAAACGGATGTTGCTGAACATCTTGGTACACTGAAATCCTAAATTTTCAAGGTTTTTTCTATTTATGAGAACAGGTACAGGCACAACGATAACACAACGGGACCGACGCCTCCTCAGCAATAATCTCAACAACAATCGAAGCTAATGAGGATTTTTTAAAACAAGACCACAACTTCTCGCATTTCAGGAAGTTCAAGTCAAAGTCAAAGTCAACATGTGGAGCTTAACAAATATTTGAGTATGGAGTATTCCATCACGAACAACGATGATTTCACAATTAACGATCTTCTAAAATGGTGGTAGAACAAGAGAAACAGCTTCCTCATTCTATCGAGATTTGCATGTGACGTCCTAGCTATCCTGTTTCAACAGTTTCATCGGAGCAAGTGTTCAGCACCGTCGGACGAATAATAGATGATAGAAGATGTTCATTAGCCCCTGATGCGGTGGAAGCTTTAACATGCCTTAAGGATTGGGAAAATGAAAGAATAAGACGATAACATCAACTGGTCAACGAAGAACTCATGAATGACTTCTCTAGCTTGACCATCGATGAGAGTTCCGTTAGCAACCAACTAATGGTGTAAAAATGGACTGGTCTGACCCATTAGGCACGACCTGGCCAGGTCCGTTTTCAAAAACGGGTCGGGCCTGGTCTGGCACGCACCGTTGTGCCTGCCGAACCAGGCTCGACCCGTTTCTGAAAAAGGAGGCACGGCATGGCACACCAACCTGCCTCAGGCCAGCCGTGCCAGGCCGGTCCACGTGCCAGGCCGGTCCGTGTGCCTGGTCTGGCAGGTCTGGTCTGGCAGGCTTGGCGGGTCTGGTCCATAATAATTTTTCAAATTAAGTTTGTTTGGATTTAGGGTTTAGGGTTTAGGGTTTAGGGTTTAATATTTGAAATCCAAAAAAGCATAAAGAAAATGAACAATTATTTATTTATTTAATTATTTTTCACTTATGGGATTCAGTATTACATATTTACATGATTGCCTCATTAAAAACCTTACCAAGAAAAACCCAGTAGGATAAAAAATTGATAAGGAAAAAAGAGTGCAACCGTTTTACAACTTACAAGTAAATAATAAATACATATGTAAAAGTATAACCTAGTTTTGGCCCTGTCCACTACCTGCAGAGTCATCAATATATAGATTGTTGAAATTTAGAATAAACTCTTTATTTACAGTTAGATTTTGCAACCTTTGTTTAGCATGCTCCTAATCCCGAAGGCATGTTAATACCTCCACCATCTCCGGAGACAAACAGCTTATTCTTGGTTCAATTATGCGTCCACTGGTGCTGAAAGCTTGTTCTGAAGACACTGTTGACACGGGAATAACCAGTACATCACATGCTAAGTTTGACAGAACTAGATACCTGTACGTATAGGTCTTCCACCATAACAACAAATCAAACTCTTCCTTCTCTTCAACAGTATCGAACTGTGCTTCAAGGTACCTAATCAGTTCGGTACAAGAAGATGGGTCAGATCATTTCCCTGAAGAAGTACTTGCTGATTTGTCCTTTATTCGCCATTTCAGAATGCTCCAACTTGTTTGCTTCGGCTCTGTCTCCGGTTGTGTTGATTGGGGGGGTGTCGATGTTGCCAAACCTGCTATCATAAATACGAAAAATCTCGAACAACTTGGTTCGAATGTCAGTAATTTATTCTGAATAATCTATTGACAAATTAATACCAATAAACTCAAGCAAAACTTCTAAACTAGATAATTTAACCCTAGGATCTACTATAACACTTGAGGCATAAAGTAGAGGAATGTTAGCCCAATATTTTTTCAACTTTGTCTCCATGGCAACAACTACAGTGCCTAGATATTCATCTTCTCTATAACTGTTTAACACTTCAGACATTTCCACTATCTGATGGATTACCTGAGAAGATGTGAGGTAATAGACCTCGGAAAGAGTTACAGTGACATTGTAAAAAATCTTTAAAAATTGAACAAAAACCTTTGCCACATACCAATCGTCTTTGGTAAGTGTTTTTACTTCAGGACGACCTGTTTCGGCCAATTTCATGTTATAAAAACATGTAATGGTTGTATCATATTCCAAACAATTTTCTAACATTAAATAAGTAGAGTTCCACCTTACCAACATATCAGTTTGGAATCGTCGCGGTTTGAGACCGTTTAATTTACAATGTCTCTTGAATTCACTAAATCTTGGATTAGAATTGTAAATCCAAGAAATGGCATCTCTGATGCGATCTATTTGGTCGCTTACCTGCTTTAAACCAGCATGTACAACTAAATTTATAATATGACATGCACACCGTTGATGAAAGAAATAACCTCCATCTTGCGGGATATTTCTTACAGCAAACAATGCAATAGATCTAGTATTTGCTGATGCATTATCTAATGTGATCGAAAGGATGCGATGCGTGATTTCATAAGTTTCTAAAACATAAATAATGACATTAAAAATGTTTTATACGGTATGTGCAAAATCCATAGAACGAAAACCAATAATTCTTTATGTTATCCTCCAGTCAGAATCTAAATAGTGTCACATGACACATAAATAGTCCTGTTTGGAACATGCATTCCAAATATCAGAAGTTAATGCAACAGAGACACTTAAATGTTGTATTTCAACAATTAAGTCATCCCTTTGGGTTTCAAACAATCTTATCAACTCATTTCTAGTGGTGGTTCTAGGAACAGATTCATATTGGAGGTTATATGCAGATGTGATTAATTCTTTATAAATTGAACTCTCACAAATACTGATCGGTTGATCATTTTATGCAATGTATCGTGCCAAGCACTCTCTAGCCTGCATGATGTTGAACTGCCATGTCGTAACGGACCCGTATGGGTGCCATTGTAGTTGTGTCTGGGTTGTAGTGTCTACCTGTCCATATGCAAGCATACATTTGTACATATGCCATCTCAAATGTCCGGTTCCCTTCCTACTTGTAACATAATCCTTATGACAAAACTTACATTTAGCTCTGGGCCCAGACGTCTCGTCTGGGAGTGTCATTTGGACTATATTGAAACACTACCACACATCTGATGTTAATTTTCTAGGATGTGATGTTGGTGTAACGGCGGAACCAGAAGTTCCCGCTTGAGTATGGGTTGGATCGGAAATATCAAATTCATAGTTGAGCATATTCAAACCGTCCGGAAAATAAGGCTGTTGGTTAGGATCCATTATCTGAAGTAAAAATATGAGCACTATAGTCGTTAATATTCAAATTAAAAATCAATATAAATGTAATTTCCTTTTATGGAAATAAAGCAGTTGTTAACTCTACTATCGGTTAAAAGTGTAAATTACAAATAAATGGTTTCTTCGATTACAAAAGTGGAAAAACAAATATTTTTGTTTGTATCTTTTGTCGTAATTTATTGATCTTAAAAAGTACATTTACCATATATATTCACTCTATCAAATAAATCATCAGAACTTTAATAATTCAGATAAAAATGAGGTGCCTTTTATTTAAGTTTTTTACATTCTGTGAAACTGAGAAGTGTTTGACATGAACAACAGGTGTTCGTAGAAAATATGGAAATTAAAAGATTATGAGACTATAGAGTAGAGATACTTCATCAATGGAAATTTTGAGCTTCAAAGCATTCTTCTATTTTATGAAGATTAACTTCAACGATTATAGAGGTTCTATATTTATACAATAGAGAAATTAGTTACACACTAAAAGCATGGCTTGAGAATTAGGAAAATCGAACCAATTAAGCTGCAACGTAAGTGGTTGGTTATTTATTGTTAATAACTAACTAGACTTTAACTTCAAACTAACATTTTACTAATCTTATACCAGCAACCGCTAGTGTCCTAACGGTTGCCATCCATTTTATGTTTGACCACTATACGACCAATTGATGCTGGACTTTGTTGATGCTCTGTATTTGAAGAGAAGCTTAACATGGTAGTGGATTGTTAGCTTGTAGGCTGTTTGATGAAGCACAAATGAGTAGATCGTTTATTCTTCTCTTCCCCCGGCAAACTAAACTGGGGAGAGTCAACAAGATTTAGTTTGGACTGTAGAAATTGAAATCGATCCTTTGTGAAGCCCTTTGTGAAGATATCATCAACCTGGTACTTTGTTGGTATATACTTGGTATCAACCTCACCAGACATCACCTTTTCACGAGTGAAGTGAGTATCTATATCGATGTGTTTAGTTCGTTGACAAAAAAATGGATTTTAAGAGAAGGAGTTAGCTCCGATATTATCACACCAGATGACAGAGCTTTTCGGAACATAAATACGAAGTTCCTTAAGCAGAGATTGTAGCAAAAAAAAGATCAGTTGTAACTTGAGCCACAGAGCGATATTCGGGTTCTGTGCTTGAACGAGCAACAACCCTTTACTTCCTAGGGCTCCATGACACCAAATTGCCATCAAGCGACACACAATTGCCACTAATCGATTAACAATCATCAACACAACTTGCCTAATCAACATCTGAGAAAGCCTTAAGAGCAAGAGTTGAAGCAGGTCTAAAGTGAATACCAAGAGAATGGGTACTTTTTAAGTAAAGAAGATCCCTCTTCCAGTCCTGTTAATGAACCATTGTTGGTGCCACCAAAAATTAGCTAAGCTTATTGACAATAAATGATATGTCAAGTTTGGTGTTGGTGAGTATTGAAGGCATCAATAGTGTTACGATAGAGTTTAAGATCATTGAAGACTACACCATTTGAAAGAGATAATTATGCACCAGCTGACTTGGGAGTATCACAAGGATTGGAATCAACTGTGCTGGTCTTTAGTAGCAAGTCTCGAATATATTTGGCCTGAGACAAATACAAACCATAATCATCACAATAAGCTTCGAAACCAAGGAAGTAATTGACAAGGCCAAGAGTTTTCAAAGCAAATGTCTTGTTGAGAGTGGAGATAAGCTCTTTTATCAGCTGCACATTGTTTCCAGTGACAAGAATGTCATCAACATATACTAACAAGTATAAGCAATGAGAGTTAGCAAACTTAATAAACTAGGAGTTATCAGATGTTTTATTGGAGAAGCTCCATGATAGAAGGGTTGATCAAAGTTTATGGAACCAACGTTTTGGAGCTTGTTTCAAGCCGATAAGAGACTTAAACAACTTACAAACATGAGTTAGTTTGGAGGCATCAATAAATCCTATAGGTTGTGACATAAAAACCAACTCTGAGAGGTCTTCATTCAAGAAAGTATTATTGATGTTAACCTGTTCAATTCTCCAACCAAAGGATACTGTAATTTAGAAGATGACTCTTATTGTAGAGGCTTTCACAACTGGACTAAAGGTGTCTAAAAAATCTAGACCAGGTGTTTGATGAAACCCTTTAGCCACCAACCTAGCCTTATGCTTTAACAAACTACCATTTTGATGAAACCTAGTTCAGAAGACCTATTTGCACCCTATAGCATTCATACCGGAGGTGTAAGGAACAAGAGACCAAGTATGGTAATTTTGCAAAGCTTTGAACTCTTCTTGTATAGCTTTTAATCATTTTGGATCTTTGAGAGAAACCTTAGCAAAGGTAAGATCGAATTCAGTTAAGTAACGGCTGGAGGAAAAGGCCTTTGGTATGAAAATACCACTTTTGGACCTTGTGACCATTGGATGAGTAGAGGTAGAGACCAATGGTTCAGAGATTGGTGCAGCAACCGAGACATCAAATTGATAAGCTAAAAGAGAGCTAGCTGGAGATAGAGCAGGTTCATTGATGACACTGTTTGGAAAAGGTGTTTGGTTCTTATACTGAGATGTCATAGATGGCATTGAAGTTTGTGAGCTTGTATGGATCGAAGAGGAAGGCTGTCCAGTGCCTTGAATTTGCATAACAGCAGACTTACCATTTATAGGACCTGACTTCGTCACGTGTGAGATAACTTGTTGCATAGTATATAATGGCATTCCATGTGATGGAGTGAGACTATGCACATAGTTAGATATAGGAAACAATGATTCATATGGAAATTCTAGTTCATTAAATTCCATATACCTAGACACATACACTTTCCAAGATGAATGTAAATATTTGTAACCTTTGTGTAAAGGACTATACCCAATAAAAATGCACTTTGTAGTTTGAAAGTTAAATTTGGTTCTTGAGTAGTCTCTATGGTATGAAAAACAACTACAGCCAAATATTTTAAAGAAATTATAGTTCGGTTTTCAATTGTAAATTTTTTCAAATAGTGAGACAAATTGAAACGCGATAAGAAGCATATTGTTTATAAGAAAAACATTTGTGTGAAAAGCTTCATACCAAAACTTAAGAGACATTTTGGCATGTGCAAGCAAAGTTAGACCAGTCTCAACTACATGTCTATGTTTCCTTTCAGCTACTTCATTTTGTTGATAAGTGTAAGGGTATGAATATCTGACTTAAACCCTTTGATTAGCAAGGTAAGAGGCAAATGGAACATATTCTCCACCCATATCTACGTGAAGACTTTATATTTTCTTGTCAAAAAGTAGCTCCACATTCTTTTGAATTTCTTAAAGACCTTAAGAGCATCTGACTTGAGTTTTAAAGGAAATAGCCATGTAAACCTAGTGTGAGCATCAATGAGTGAGACGTAATAACAATATCCTTCAGTTGAGAACATTTAAGTCAGTCCTCAAACATCTGAGTAAATAAGCTCAAGAGGTGTAATAGTTATTATATCTATTCTAAAGAAATGCAATCTATGCAACTTACCAAGTTTATATGAATCACAAAAATGAGGCGTATGAAACTTGTTACTAAAATGTATTTTATTCAATAGTTTTTGTAAAATCAAAGGGTTCCTAACTTGGCATGCCAAATAGTGGCATTCACAACAACATAAGCACTCATGTGAGCTTGTTGTGACTTGTATTTATAGAATTTTCCAAGGCCATTATTATTGAACACACAAAAAAAAAGTTGTTGGAAGCTTTCGCTTGTTAGCTGAATGTGTCGCACTAGGCATCTCGACAAGTTTCAAGCAGTATAGCTCAACCTTAAGCATTCCTTGGAGCAAAATTCTCCTCGTTTTGAGATCTTTAATCACACATTGATCATTGTAAAATTCACCTACAACATCATTATCAAATGTGAATTTAGAAATGCTCAATAAATTCTTGGTGATTTGAGGAACATGAAAAATGTTCTTGATAAGTAATTTCTCAAAAGGCTGTGTGTGAGACTTGATAAAAGTGTCATCAACATGAAATACTGGAAGTTGACTTCCATTACTAACATTGAGCTTGTCAATACCTCGATAGTTGGATTTGAGAGAGAGATTGCTCATATAAAAGGTTATGTGGTTGGTGGCTCCATTGTTCACATACCATGATGGGTCTTTAACGGAGTTAGGTAAGGCTAGATAGGCTAAGCTTTGATGGTAATTTGCTTGTGGCTCTGATACCAAGTGAAACTGAGAAGTGTTTGACATGAATAACATGTATTCATAGAAAATACTGAAATTAAAAGGTTAAGAGACTAGAGAGTAGAGATACTCCATTAATGGAGATTTTGAGCTTCAAAGCATTCCTTTATTATATGAAGATTAACTTCAACGATTATAGAGGTTCTAAATTCATACAACAGAGAAATTAGTTACATAGTAAAAGCACGACCTGAGAATCAGGAAAACCTAACCAATCATATGCAACCAAGTTGCCACATCAGCCGTTGGTTATTTATTGTTAATAACTAACCAGACTTTAACTTCTAACTAACATTTTACTAATCTGATAACAGCAACTGTTAGTGTCTTAACAGTTATCATCCATTCTATGATTGACCACTATATGACCACCTGATACTGGACTCTGTTGATGCTTTGTATTGGAAGAGAAACTTAACATGGTAGTGGACTGTTGGCTTGTAGGCTGTTTGATGAAGCATAAATAAGAAGAGTGTTTATTCTTATCACATTCCACTCAATATGACATATAAATATTATTCTACGTCTATAGGGCAGTACAAGTAGACAGAAAATAAATAATTTAGAGGATAGCACAGTCACGAGCGCGACGTCGTTCTCTGCCGTTAATTTTGGCTTCTTTTGGCTTTGCATTGGCTTGATTCCTCTTTTTCCTTCGTCTGTAATTCAAATGAAACAAAGCTCTAAATAAACCATGTCGTCCAAACCTCAATTTCCCATTTCTTTACTTTACTACATACATCACATGCCTACTATTTTCACATTCTTTAATTATTAGTAAAAAAAAAAAACACACACATCCACCACTTGCATTGATTTCAAGTAAATTCATAATGTTAAAAAAGTATAGATAAATTTGGGACAATTTATTTGTGATAAATAATTTCCCTACTAAATCAAATTCCATTTTATTGTTAATATTTTTTAATCTCGCCCGTGAGCATCTTCCAGCCAATGAGATTGAGAACCTTTCTTTTGCCACAGTATTCTTCCTCCAATTTCTATTAATTGGAATAACAGTTTCTTATTTTCGTAGTTTTTGTATCGAGAGAATTGGTTAACAATAAAAATTTTACATTTCAATTGATTTTCTAAAAAAATAAATTATACTTTGTATTGAATTTTTTTTATACCTTTCTCAAATCTTCTTCCAAAAAAAAAAGAGCTTTTCTGAAATCTCAATCATGATCTCAATGTGTAGAATCTTTTTTATTTTTGTACGAGTTCACTTGCTTAGAGCAAATCAATTTTTGATTTCTATTTATAAATTGTTATTTTGTGAAATTTTGAATGAGTGAAATTTTTCTTTGTTTTAAAAACGGTTAAAATTGTTAACAAAAAGTTAAAGATTTAAATGTTAGAATTGTAAAATTACAATTAAATTTTACGATTAAATTTTAAAGATTAAATAATTGTGTACAAAAGCAAATACTTGAAAAAAGAACAAAAAAAAAAAAGCGATTGTTCCAAACAAGTGATTCTTTCTAACCAAGAAATGGGCAAAGAAGAATGAAAAGCACGAGCTTTGAATGATATGATACGATAAGATGCTCCATTTCAAGGCCGACATCATAACCCAACCAAAAACACAACCGGGTATCTATCTCTCTTTCCATCTCTAATTCACTATGTATTCCATTAAATGTGCCCAAAGGTATCTATTTCTCAATTCCTCTTCTAATCTTATCCTTTTCTTCCTTCGCTTCCAATAAAGAAGTAGAGAGAGAATATTCTATCTTCGACCCTTCAACTCTCCTACTTTCGGCTCGGATTCACTTTCACCACTCAAGATGCCAGCCTTGGTTATTCGACACTCCTCAGCTAACTAGGTTTTGAAAATCAAATTCTATTATGAAAAATAAAAAACCGGATGCTAGTTGTAATGGAAAGGATGAAACGAAAACAGCTCAATCAAAATCACACGGATGAAACACAATAACAATACGTGCGGAAGACAGAGATCCTATGGGGATTTTCAAACCTTTATTAAATTTTAACAATACTTGTAACACAGGAGAGGAAGGGTAAAAACTTTTTCACAAAAGAGAAGATAACAAACAAAAAATGGAGTTAGGTTAAAGAGTAGATTGTCCAATCTAGGCCTAGCTGCAACCCAAGAGGAGCTTCCACCACTTGGAGTTGACTGATAACACTTGCTTACTTTTGAAAGCACAACAAACATAATTCAAACTGTCCCAACTACCAAACTAGCTAAAAGTCCATAGTGGTTGAGGCTCTATAAAGTCTGGGATGATGTCTCCAACTAAAATCAACTAAATTCTAGCAACTCGTATAACTTCGAGAAATTACTAAACCATGCGATGCACAATGAACTGCATCCAAAAACACAAATGAAAACAGATTCATAAAAAAAAAAAAAAAAGAACGAAAAAGTACTAAGAGATTAAAATATCAACAAAATTAGTCACCCATAAGAAAAACAACGAATGTCTCAATTGTTCTAAGTTCATAATGCCAAAGGAAGAAAGAAAATACCAAATGTAAAAGATAAGACACTAACAACCCAAACTACTAGACAGGAAAAAGAAAAAACAAGTAGGATACTAAGGACAATGCCACAAAATAATGCAAACATGAAAACAAACAACCACCCAACCAAAGCTAATAACACCAGCAGATGATGTCCTATTGCGAAATAAAAATCTCATCAAACTTATCTGCCTTTTTCCCTTTTTCCCTTTTTTGCTTCTTTAATCTTTTTGATTTTTAGTTATGGTTGAGAGGTCCTCACTTGGCCATCATGACTTTGACAAACTCCTCGTAATTGATTTGGCCATCACCATCCACATCTGCCTCACGAATCATCTCATCAACTTCTTCATCTGTCAGCTTCTCACCCAGATTTGTCATCACATGGCGAAGCTCAGCAGCAGAGATGAATCCATTCTGGTCCTTGTCGAACACCCGGAAAGCCTCCTTCAGCTCTTCCTCTGAATCAGTGTCTTTCATCTTGCGGGCCATCAGGTTCAGGAACTCAGGAAAATCAATTGTACCATTTCCATCAGCATCAACTTCATTAATCATGTCTTGAAGTTCTGCTTCAGTTGGGTTCTGCCCTAGTGACCTCATGACAGTTCCAAGTTCCTTGGTAGTGATACAGCCTGTAGAAAACTTCATAATTAATACAACTGTTTGACAAATATTTAAGTCAGATACAAATGGAAGTTTAAACAAGTTTTTCATACCAGATTTACATATAGGAACTTGAATTACAGCTATTAAGTTTTCTTTTTATTAGTTTTTACCTTTTATTGAATTTAAATGCTAATTTGTAGAAATAAAATAATTATTAAAGACTAAGATACGTTCAACGGTTTAAGTATCCATCACATTTTAACCAAACAACACAGTTAGTCAATATATTTGGTAGCAACATTAGAAAAGACATGAATGATAAGATTAACGGCTGAAACATGGCAACAAAAAAGTAACAACATTGAAAAATAAATGAATGTGTTTGAATTGACACTGACAGCTGCATATACATGTAAGAACTAGACAAGACAAACGTGGCAACTTGAAACGCAAGAGGCAGCAACATCGAAAAGCACATGTATACTAATGTGTTCAAATTAAATGACCATACTAGCAAACACGTGACAAGCAAGAGGCAGCAACATTTAAAATTACATAAATGTTTTCTGATTAGCAGACGCACTTGCCAAAGCATGACAAGATAAGATGCAAAAATGACAACAGAGCCAATGAATATGAAATTTCAAGATCTTAAACTTCCATGATAGTCTGGCAAGACATTGTTAATAAAAGAGAAACAAACTTATAATCTGAACAAATACACACCAGCATGTAAACTATTCGAAGCTGAATACCCAATTGCAACAAAGAGGGTAAAGAATTTGTCACAGGACCACCATCCTCACCATTATCACAGCTTATACCAAAATAATGACACTACTTATTGGTATACCATAATAATTAAGCTACTTATTGGTATACCATAATAATGAAGTTATAACACCATGTAATCAATCTAAATAGTCCAAGCATCAACAAGATACCATAATAATGAAGCTACTTATTGATTTACCATAATAGCGATGCTATAAAACCATGTAATCAATCTAAATAGTCCAAGCATCAACAAGATACTCGTGCATCTCACTTGTTGAATACACAAAAAACAGATTTGGAAATATCCTAAAAGCAATATAATTTAAAAATGATAAACAAAAATTCAAACTCAACATAATTCGAATACTTCTCAAGGTTTTGCATCCTGATCAAACAATGCATAATTTATAGACAGCTGATCGGATATCTTGATCAAGTCAATGTATAAGACAAAGCATATAAAAGCGATTTATACATGACCAATGCACATTGTCTAAGAAATGTTCAATTTTCTACAAGAAACTTACACAAAATCCACAAAAACCAAATGTCTTTGCGCATCTAAAAATGTAACAGCAGACAAAAAGATCAATAATGGAGTCAAACAAACGGATCGATTCTTTGCAATTAAAACCATAGGATCTAATCATACAATAGAGACTTGTAAATGCGTAGAATCAACGATCTAATATATCTAAATAAAAAAATGAAACAGATCAAAGCGAAAAAAATAAAAGATCTTAAAAAAACCTAGATCCATAACATAATATATATATATATATATGTATATATAAACAGAGAGATCTGAGAGAAAAATAACCATCGCCATCCTTGTCGAATAGGCTGAAAGCTTCCTTGAATTCAGAGATCTGGTCGTCGGTGAGCTGATCTGCCATATTAGTTTGAGAATTGCGAGAGAGAGAAAGATCTGTTTTTCTTTGGTTATCGATTTCTCGTATGTGGAAAACAAAGCCAACCGATTGGGGTATTTATATACAAGCCTATACCCTCATAAGCGCTGGACCATTTTGATTTTATTTTTCGGGCATCCGATTCTTTTTTCTTTTTTCCTTTTTCCCTGTCTTTTTACTATTTTGCCCTCTTTCTACTTTTATTCACAAAATTTCTTACTTTACTTTTTTTTTTTTTTAAGTCCGGTCGGATCTGGGTCTGCTGGAACCAAGCCGGAGACTTTGTTTTAAAGTCTGTTTCGAAGCCCATTCAGTCACGAACAATGGAGAGTTGGAGACTGAATTTCGGAACTTGTTTTGAAGTTTGTTTTCAAAGTCCATTCGGCCACGAATAATGATTGGATTGATAATAAAGAAAGATAATTTTTTATTCAGCTTTTTACTTTAACTATATACAAAAAATAACCGATCAAATTCTATTGAGTTTCACTCACAGTGATCGATACCATTTATATAAAAAAAATGACTCTGGTTATCAAATGATTGAACAACCTGAAACAATTAACTTACTATACCTAGTTAAAATCAAAAGAAAAAGTATTTAATGAATTATGTCTTCAATACACCTTATTTAGTTTTATATCCTTTTGTGAAGTCTAGTTGGGAGAGGGCTCTCCTCAAAATTTGTGATTTCATAGATGTACTTCAAGCTCCAACCCTTATTATAGATGTAAAATGGAAGTGGATGTGCAGCCTTTACTATAAATGGATGTACATCTTTTACTAATTTATTTGTTATCGATTATTAATTATTGCTCTTATTATCTTTTTTGAAATATTATAATAATTTAAAATTTAAAGAGAGGAAGAGATTTGAACCCATAAAAAGTATTGAACAAAACCTACTCGGGGTCAACTTACGTCATATGCTATCCGGGGTCAGTTAACGATGCTTGGGGTCAGCTGATGACATGTTCTACTAGGGATCAGATGACGTCATTCGGGACCAGCTAATATCATGTTCTACTCGGGACAAACATGAAGAAAACCGAATAAAGAAGCCCATCGCATAACTTACACACGAGTCAAGAGTCGTTAAAATACGTGAATATATCCATATCAAAAAAGAATTCCAAGAAGAATTGGATACCAAACAGAAAGGGGTACAAATCAGGCAACACTTTTATTTCTTTAAAAAGACTACGCCTTTATAAGGAAATAAGTCCTAATTGGACTATATCACTAGAGTCCCATTCGATCTTTATACAAGTCTCCGAAATAGGAAAGAAGACAGACTACTTCGAACAAGTAACCAATCATAATTAAATACAAAGATCTTTTGTTACTTGTACAAAGAGGATTAGGGTTCTATGAACATATAAATAGACCCATAATCTCGTCACAAAAAATATATAGAAAACATATAGAAGAATACAGAGAGAAAAAGAGAGATCGAGAGTTGTAAATCTTTTCAATAGTGTATTTTAGCTCGGTTGATTATTCAACCACCTGTGGACATTTCTCCGGTCATCGGAGTTTTACCACTTAAAACTTGCGTCCGATTACTTTCTCATTCTCATTCTCATTCTCTTTGAAATCACAGCTAAAATCCAATCTTGTTGACTTTTCTCATACATCCAGAAATCGACGTCAATAATTGGCGCTAGAAGGAGACGCTTGAACCTTTGATTTAATTAAAAGTAATGACGGGAAGCAGAAACAGTCATGGGGATGTCCAAAAATCTCCAGATAATGTCCATATTGGCAGTAGTTTACGAGATCTCACCGTAACCACTAAGAACCAACCAACATCCCTGGCAGGGATTCAACAAATCCCTCCGACCAGCGAAGACCTAACACGACGCTTTCGCGAGGCGCTGCAACAACTGGTGGCAGACGCAGCAAAGGAATGAGTTGATCTACTGGTTGTAGAAGAAGCGCAACCTCCTAACCTCCCACCTACAATGCTTCGTTCGGTTATAGTGGGGCCAGAACTAAATGCACCGGAAGCCGGAAGGAACTCTGTTCCAATTAATCAGGCTGGACCTGAAACACCCGAAGAGGAACAACCAGGCCAGAGGCAGAAGCCCCTACAAGACACCACAAGCATGACCGACACAGGGACCGACCGATACAGGGACCGACCGACACAGGGATAGTTCGTCATCAGAACATAGTGATCGGCACCATCGCAAGCGCCATCACAGAACCATACTTCTACAAGAATAAATCCGTGAAACTCGGCAGCAAAGCGAAGAGCCAGAGAGAGGAATGACTGTCACTCAACGGTTTAACCATCATGAAGATCTAATGTGAGATAGAGATGTAATTCAGAGCCTAACTCGAGAAGTCGAAAACAATAGGCGTCAAATGGACGCACTGGTCAGACGTTATGGGTACAACGACTTATCTAACGAAGATTCTGACAGTTCATTCCCAAAAAGATTCAGGATGCCGCACGTGGAGCAGTTCAAGAAGGATACGGATCCTAAAGAACACGTCAAGCGGTATAAAAGTGTTATAGCTCAGTATGCCCACAACGATCCCTTACTATACCTCAACTTTCCACAAACTCTAGGAGACACAGGCTCATGATGGTTCGGGAGATTTCCCCCAGCAAGTATTAGAAGCTTCAGTGAACTAAGCAGGAGTTTCTCAAGACAATTTATGGGCAACGTTCACAGGAAAAAATCAGTGGCTTACCTTTCTCAGATAAAATAAGGAAAATATGAGTCGTTGAAGAAATAACTGGGGAGATTCGACCAAGCGGTATCAGAAATCTACAGTGCAAACGACGAAGCGATAATTTCTATATTCATCAACAATCTACAGAATGGACGACTATCTTTTGACCTAAAAAGAGCCCGTCTAACCAGATATTTAGATATGATGGACATGGCGAGAGAATATCCATTAGCCGAAGAAGAAGAGTTAGCCGCGGGAGGATGCTACATACATGGAGGAAAACCCGAAAAGGATGCCGAGTCTAAGGTAGAGAACCAAAAGGGAAAACAGAAAGGAAACGACAATAAAAAAAGCAAGGACGGAGGGAACAGACGTAATACCGAACAGACCACGGAGAGATTCCAAGGTAGATACGCCAACTACACCCCTTTTCGGAAAAAGCAAGAGAAAATTTTGGCCATACTGGAATAGAAAAATCTGATAAAAGAGACACGCCGACAGTCTCAGTTTGCTCGGCGAGATACAACCAAATACTGCACATTCTACAAGGAAATCGGTCATAAGACTTTGAAGTGTTACCAACTCAGAGATTACATAGAAACCCTCATTCGGGAAGGACACCTACATGATGTAATCTTGAAAAAAGATGAGAAGTCAGAGACAAAGAAAGAGATCAGGGTGGATCACAACTCCGGTCGAAATCAAAGGGCTAGCCCAGAGGCCAATGAAGTAATACAAACAATCTTTGGATGACCATCCACTGGGAGAAGAAACCGAGAGCGAACACAAGAAATCAGAGAAGCAGTGGAGGCAAGACAGAATTTTGACGTGAACTCAGTCGAGTCAGACCCAAAGAGGGTAAAGGAAGGATGGGATTCTATAATATTCACAGAAGCTGACTCGCATGGGGTCGACGTTTGACCAAACGATGACCTCGTCATAAGTGCTCAAATTGGACATAGGGAAGTGGGGAGAATTTTAATAGACAATGGAAGTTCGGCATATATTCTCAATATAACCGTCTACGATCAACTCAGGTTGGACCGAAAGGATTTACAGCCTTTTCATACCCCACTCAGAGGATTTTGGGGAGTTAAGGTTAGGCCCCTCGGGACGGTAAAGCTACCCGTAAAGATTGGAGTGGCACCTTGCCAAAGTACAATACTACTCGATTTCGTAGTAGTAGACTTAGACAATTGGCCGTATAATGCGTTGTTGGGTTGGCCGTTCTTGAATAAAACTAAGGCCGTAACAGTAACTTATGCATTGATGATCAAATTCCCTACCGAATAGGGGGTCGGTGTAGTCAAGAGGTCCTAAGAAATGGCCCGAAGAGCTAACATGTCAGTATACAAAGACAAAAAAGATGGTGAACAAGTATTCACTATAACATAGTCGAGTCAGAACAAAGGGTCACTGTCATTTGAATTTGATCCAAGGGAAGAGTCGAAGGAATCCAAAAATGAACTGGTCGAAGAAATTATCTTGAAAGAAGAAGAACCAGATAAGAAGATCAAGATCGGGGTCTAATTTGGAAGGAAAAGTTAAACAAAGCCTAACTGATCTGCTCAAAGAATACAAGGATGTGTTCGTCTGGAGTCATGAAGACATGGTCGGGATAGATGCCCGAATAATATCTCACCATCTCGTAGTAGACCCGAATGCAAAACCAGTGTTATAAAAGAGAAGGTCATTCAATCTCGAGAGAAGTCAGGCAATCAAACAAGAAGTGGATAAGCTACTCACTGTAGGGTTGATTAGAGAGATCAATTACCCTCAATGGGTAGCTAATGTAGTCCTCGTCCAAAAGAAAAATAGACAATTGAGAATGTGCGTAGATTTCACTGATTTGAACAAAGCATGCCCTAAAGATAATTTTCCACTTCCAAGGATAGACCAACTGGTGGATGCTATATCAGGCTATGAATTGCTCAGTTTCATGGACGCCTACTCGGGATATAACCAAATCTGGATGAACAAGGCTGACGAAGAAAAAACAGTGTTCACAACCGATCAGGGCTTGTACTATTACACAGTAATGCCTTTGGATTAAAAAATGCAGGGGAAACATATCTAAGGCTGGTCAACGGAATCTTGGCACGAAAAATAAGAAGAAACATGAAAGTATACATTGATGACATGCTGACCAAGAGCATCTTGGCAGACAAGCATACCTCAGACCTGCGAGAGACATTTGATGTTTTGAGGAAATACCAAATGAAGCTGAATTCGAACAAGTGTTTATTCGGAGTTCCTTCAGGAAGGTTTCTGGGTTTCCAAGTTTACCAAAGGGGAATCGAAGTCAATCCTGAAAAGATCCAAGCCCTGCAGAGAATGACCTCACCAAGGACATTAAAAGAAGTACAACGCTTAACAGGATGTTTAGCTTTCTTGTGTAGATTC
Organism: Dipteronia dyeriana; assembly: GCA_032871835.1. NCBI lineage: Eukaryota > Viridiplantae > Streptophyta > Magnoliopsida > Sapindales > Sapindaceae > Dipteronia > Dipteronia dyeriana. Next base: position 18,075,083 of record CM065301.1, on the reverse strand, counting down.
ATCTCAAAGGCCACAGACAGATGTGCACCCTTTTTTAGAGTAGTTAAAAAAGGAAAATGACTCGAATGGAACGAAGAGTGCGAGCAGGCATTCTTAAAAATCAAAGAGTACATAGGGCAGACTCTCATCCTTTCAAAACCACAAATGGGAGAGATACTCCATTTGTACTTATCAATTACAGAACTAGCAGCAAGCTCAGTCCTAGTTAGAACAGAAGATGGAGTACATAAGCAAGACACTTTTACCAGCCGAGACCAGGTATTCACAGGTAGAAAAAATGGCATTAGCATTGGTTTCAACGGCAAGGAAGCTAAGGCCATACTTTCAAGCTCATACAATCCAGGTTCTCATCGACTGTCCATTGAATCAAATTTTACAGAAGACAGAGATTTCAGGAAGACTAACCAAATGGGCAATCGAGCTAAGTGAATTTGATATCCACTACGTCCCCAGGACATCTCTCAAAGGATAAGCAGTGACAGATTTTATAGTAGAGTTCACATAACCAAACCTGGAAGCAAAAAAGATGTTAGGTAAAAATTTCTCATGGAAATTATATGTTGATGGCTCTTCAAATACTCACGGCAGTTGGGCAGAGATCTAATATGCACTCCAGAAGAAGATGATGTCGAATGTACCATGAGGTTTAACTTCAAAGCAACCAATAATCAAGCCGAGTATGAGGCGCCACTAGCTGGACTCAGAGTCTGCATAGCTCTCGGGGCAGATGAAGTCGAGATGTTTAGCGATTCATAGGTAGTTGTCAACCAAGTCCTGGGCGAATACCAAGCCAAGAATGAAGGCATGATAGCCTATCGTGACATTGCAAAACAACTCCTCCAGAAATTTAAAGAATATAGGATTGCCCAGATCCCTAGGGAGGAGAATGAAAAGGCAGACGCTTTGTCCAAACTAGCATCGGCAATAACCACAATCAGGTATAAAACTATTCCGGTTGCACATCTCCCCAAACCGAGCACAGCTTAACCAAAAAACTTTGAAATTTTAGAAATTTGAACACCGTCAGACTGTTGGATGACTCAACTGAAAAGGATTCTGGAAGAAGGCATGCTCCCGGAAGATCCCCTACAAGCAAAACGTATCAAGTATTGATCAACAAGGTACACATTGGTCGGAGGAGAACTATACAGAAAGGGGTTTTCCCGAACACTTCAAAGATATGTGTCAGAGGAAGATGCATGTCAGATATTACAGGAAATCGAGTTTGTGGAAACCATACTGGGGGTAAAAGTTTAGCACACAAGGTACTCAGGTAAGGTTATTATTGGCCTACTTTATTCTCATATGCACAACGATGTTCAGAGAGTTACAATACTTGCCAAAGGATTGCTAATGATATCTGACAATCCCCAGAATAACTCAGAAAACTCACATCCCCATGCCCATTTTCCATATGGGGTTTGGATTTAATCGGCTCAATGCCAGCTGGGACAGGGGGTGGAGCTAAGTATGCCATAGTAGCCGTTGACTATTTCACGAAGTGGGCAGAAGCTGAAGCATTAGTGCATATCATAGAAGCAAATACCATAAATTTCTTAAAAAAGAATATACTCTACATGTTTGGAGTCCCAAACACTATCATCACTGATAACGGCACCCAGTTCGATAACCTGAAATTCAGACAGTTGTGCAAGGAGTAAAAATTGCTAATTACTATGTCACACCTGCCTATCCTCAAACAAACGGGCATACTGAAACAGTAAACAAAATCATCAAGCATACACTCAAAGCAAAACTGGATTCCAAGAAAGGAAGTTGGGTTGAAAAGCTTCCCGAAGTATTATAGGCATATCGGACGATAGCAAGAACTTCAACATGAGAGACTCCATTCACTTTAGCGTTTGGAACAGAAGCTGTTATCCCCATAGAAACGTCATATGCATCACCCCGGGTCAGGCTATATAATGAAGATCATAATGTTGATATGCTGTTACAAAGTATAGATGAGCTAGAAGAGAAAAGGGAGAAGTCCCGAATATGAAATATGGCATATCAGCAAAGAGTAGCTCGCCACTACGACTCTCATGTTCGGGTCAGAAAATTCCAACTAGGAGACCTGGTACTCAGGAAGGTGTCATTGAATACAAAAAATAAAGTTGCAGGTTCCCTGGCTGATAAGTGGGAAGACCCGTACAAAATCGAAGGAATAGCTGGCCATGGAGCATATTGGATTGCACGACCCAATGGAGGGGTCTTACCCCGACCATGCAATGCCCAATATCTAAAGATTTTCTATCCTTAACTTATTTTTTGTTTTCTTTAGTTAGGACAATTTTAGTTTTGGAATTTATTTTTTTTATAAATAAAAATCAAACTCGGGATTTTTGAAAAATAAAGCATATGATAATAAGAACATATGAAAGACGAGCATGATAATAAGAACATGCAAATAGAATACTCGGGACCATTGATTCCTGAATGGGCAGAGAAGCTCGAAGGAGCATGCCAGCCGAGCAAGGTCAATTGACCTTAGCAATAAGGCAAACCCGATGCACCAGATTCTGGAAAAGCTCGGGACACTATCAGAAAAAATTCAGATGAAATGCGTAGCTATGTTAAGCGGTTTGAAAAGCTTAACGATTCAGTAAACCCTTGTACAAAAAAATTTGGTAGACGTCCTCGGTAATATGTAAGGACTCGAACATATGATTATGGTGAGCCTTGATGTAATGTTCGGGTAATAACCCGAGTATGAAACACGTAAATCTATTCGTTTGTTTCAAGATGACTCGGTTAATAGCCAGTTGAATAAGATACTTGGCATAACGATTACAATAGCCAGTTTAATAAGATACTTAGCAAAGATTGCAATAACCAGTTTAATAAGATACTTGACATAGATTGCAATAGCCAGTTTAATTAGATACTTGACATAAATTGCAATAGCCAGTTTAATAGGATACTCAGCAACAATAGAATCAAGTTAAAGAAAATACTCGGTGAAATTCCTTGAGCAATGAATCAGATCAAACCACTCGGTTTCAGAATTACAGTTAACTTGAAATTTCATTGATAATCTTTACAAAGAATCGTTACAAAGAATCTTCACAATGAAATTTCTACAAAATAAATCAAGGTTAAGAGGATTTAGAACTCTTGCCGATGCTCGGGTCGGGCACCATTTCGTATTCGTGGAGGAGACTTTCATTAGATGGCCAAGCAATCGTATCGACCGAATCATCCATCCATTTGCTATAATCTTCTCCCGGGGTCGGTTCGACATCAGACACTAAACCTTCTACGCCCGACTCCTGACTGACATAAAAGATCGTGAGGGAGTGCTCTGATGGAACCTCCAAATGCATAGGATGGGGCTCTTTGCCTCGACTACGGCAATAAGCTCTCAATTCCTTCATCTGAGTCTGAAGAGATTCTAGGGATCGATCCACATGATTCTTGATCGACAGCTCCCAGATGGTTCGGGCTTTTTTAGTTGTCCGATTCTTGACCTTAGAAAATTCACTAGCTGAAACTAGCCCTAGCTGAAATTCCCGAAGGAGAAGGGCATCATGAGCAGGGGATCTTTTAAAACGGCCGACCCCTTGGACTTCGAGTTCCAGCCTGGCCTATTTGGATAGGGATTCAACTGTCAAAGCTTGGCGTTCCAAGTCTTCAATCTTCTTTTCATACACCAACTTGGACTGCTCCGCTTCCTGTTCGGCTTTAAGCATTGATTCATAGACTGAAGACAACAAATTTTGAAGCAATATAGCCTTCTCCTCTACCAAAAAAGTTTTTCCTTGACTGCCACTTGCTTCGCCAAACAGTGGTCAGGAAACACTTGGGCAGACCCAACTTCTTTTTGATAAGCCGATTCGACCCGAGCACGGCTATCCTCACTTTCTTTCAGCTAAGCCTCAAGATGCCTTATTCGATCGGCTTGATGCTGTTGCGTCTGAACCAGCTCAGCAAACTCGACCACCATCTACAAAGGAGTTTAATTAAAAATCTAGCAAGCAAGCCAGAAAATTGAGAATTGGGAATAAAACTTACATAAGATGTACCGTTAAAAATATTCTGAAGACGACTCGTCAAAGACACGTCCCTGAGGTGGCTCCAATGATCATCCCCAAAGAAATTCCGACCAGATGACATCGCCCTGAGCATATCTTGGAGAGAAGGATAGGAAGGACCTCCCAAGGATTCAGCCCTTAGATCTTTAACCTCGGGGGGAAAGAGCCCCTATTCTTGTCAGAAGTCTCCGCACCCGCCGATGCTTCAACATCAACGCTGGGGGAAATCTCATTCCCGGTGTCTTCATCATTGAAGTCGATGAATGAAACCACCTAAGGAATCTTATGAGAACGAGCGAGAGAATCGACCGCCTTTCTTTTCTCGGTCCGAGAGCGATGAAAGCCGAGATCATCTGAGGGATCTTCCTGAACATCATCCCCAAAAGATTCAAAAAGTTAGAATCTATATTTACTTATCTCTTAGAGGTTTTACCTCCATCACCGGCGCCCGTTCGCTCGGCAGGGACCACAACCAGGGAGCTCGATTCACCAGGCCCCTCACCAAGACCATCACCCTGCCTTCCTCAGTCTTCAGGCAACTCCTGAGTATGGCCACTCGGACCACTAGACTCCCCTACGGTTGACCAGATAACTTCCTCGGGGACACTTTTGGGAATTTGCTCGTCAGCCTCATCAGGGTCCTCATCTGACTCAGGTGGGGCAATTCCCTCTTTGCTCTGACGAGAAGCTTCTTTTTGGCTCGCTTGGAGGATTGAATTCACCTGACGACCTTGAATGTCGCAGACGATGTCCAAGTCATACACTTAGGAGAAAAAGGAGATTCGCGTTAGAATATAAAAAGTAAACAAAAAAAAGGTACAAAGATCACTTACATCACCTGCGGTAACCTGAAATCTGGCTAAAAAAGCCGAGTTCTATCATCTTCTTCTCATTGAAAAAATAAGTCCTGTTCTTTTTCTCTAGAGTGTGAACTTTTACCCGAGCAAGTCTGGTCAGCTCAGTATCACTGAATTCAAGTTTTTTCTTGTTCCATACCTTAGGGGAACAAAAAAAATGGGGAACTTTCAGCACCGTCCGAGTTTTCCTACCCGAAAGAGTGACTTCAAGACCTAGGTTTCCTCCGGTAAAAAATCAATTGTTCTTCCAATACTTGTTGGATGAAGGAAATCCCCATACAAAGCCCCTCTTTTTGGCGTCATTGGAGGTGTCAACTCCCCGATTCACCTTTATCCCTTCGGAGACCCACCAAAAAAAGAAAGACGAGATTTTCTGAACTCCTCTTCGACGTCCTTCTTATTAATAATCTGCTCTCTGATCCGGACGCTGCCCGAGTTGTGCTTATGGACTTCACTTTTACTTTGATGCTTTCCCATCCTTGATCGAAGTGGTACCCTGTGATTAGAAACGACAGATTCAGAACTAGATGAATCAGAATCAGAACTGGATACAGAACTAAAATGGATGTTAGGGTAAAGCCCAGAAATGTCGACTTTTAAAAAAGGAGATTTATCCAGAGGGATTTCCCCCAATAATCTTTGAGTGCAAGATACTAGTTAAAAATCCCCACAATCAAGCGCTTCGAGAGCTATAGTAAAAAGTCGATGACAGGAAGTCGGATTTATTAAAACTAACCTTGAATGAAGAAACATGATGTAAAATCTTCAACGGATAATAGGGATTTTCTGCGTAAAGAAATCTAGGCTGGAGAATTTCTGGTTTGAGTCTGAGAATGAACCAACACAACTCCTTTCAATGGAGAATTTAAAGGGGTAATAACACGAAACCCTAGAATCTCGTGGCGGGAAAAATCAAAGACATATCTGATGATGTAAGCGGCGCACTAGGAGACACGTAGGTCGTTTCTCATAAATGACATCGAGAAATGAAATGGTAGAGGACACGTGTTATGAGAAGAACTGGCCAAGGCCGTCAGAACTCCAAAACGTTGCAATAATTGAGATCTCACGTGAGGAGGCAAATTGAATTTACATGGTCACCATTAAGACATGCCATTATGATAAGACATTTACCCTGGCATTAAAGAAACGAATAAATTGAAGAGTTGATTAAAATACTTTTACCCGGAACGAAACCCTGTTTGGGGAAAATATTTTAAGGGGGTATTGTTGTATGTAAATTTTTAGACGTACACGTTATTGACAAAAAGGATAAAATTGTCAGGTGGACATCCGAATAGGCATTCAGAAAATACCTTGCAAAACATCACCAAACAAGAGAAACCCGAGTACAAAAGTATTGAACAAAACCTACTCGGGGTCAACTGACGTCATATGCTACTCGGGGTCAGTTAACGATACTCGGGGTCAGCTGATGACATGTTCTACTCGGGATCAGATGACGTCATTCGGGACTAACTAATATCATGTTCTACTCAGGACAAACATGAAGAAAACCAAATAAAGAAGTCCAGCGCGTAACTCACACACGAGTTTAGAGTCGTTAAAATACGCGAAGATATCTATATCAAAGAGGAATTCCAAGAAGAATAGAATACCAAACAGAAAGGGTTCCAAATCAGGCAACAATTTTATTTCTTCAAAAAGACTATGCCTTTATAAGGAAATAAGTTCTAACTGGACTATATCACTAGAGTCCCATTTGATTTCTATACAAGTCTCCAAAATAGGAAAGACAGACAAACTACTTAGAACAAGTAACCAATCATAATTAAATACAAAGATTTGTTGTTACTTGTACAAAGAGGATTATGGTTCTATGAACATATAAATAGACCCATAATCTCGTTACAAAAAATATATAGAAAACATATAGAAGAATACAGAGAGAAAAAAAGGGATCGAGAGTTGTAAATCTTTTCAATAGTGGATTTTGGCCCGGTTGATTATTCAGTCACCCGTGGACGTTTTTCCGATCATCGGAGTTTTACCACGTAAAACTTGCGTCCGATTACTTTCTCCTTCTCTTTTTCTTTGAAATCACAGCTAAAATCCAATCTTGTTGACTTTTCTCATACATCCAGAAATCGACGTCAAGAATATATTTAATCAACATAAAAAGTCCTAATATGATATTCATAAAATAAATATAATTTCAAATGTTATCACAAAAAAAAAACACTAAATACATAATAAATAAATAAAATATATTTAGTTTACCTACTAGTAAGTTGTATTGTTGCAAGATCTTTTCTTCTCTCACCGAAATGTAAAAAATCTTGAGTTTAAATTGTATACAATAGACAAAAACAATTAAGAAAACACAAAAGGAAAAGAGAAATAGCTACCTAGCAGTGAAGGCAAAGTGAGAGATGGAACAAAGAGAGCAGACATCTTTTTCCTGACCATTAAAAAACTATCATCAGAATTTAGAATAGCTTTCAATATATTGTAACTTGTAAGATGCTGCTTCTCTGACTTATATGACCAATGGTTATGGCTACGGTATCGGTATGCTGAGCGAACCAATGCATTTGTGGGAATCACTTTGTTGTTGACTTAGCGTAAACATTGACGGTGATTCCCAATTAGAGTATCCAATGGTGGGTAAATTAGATTAACCATCCCATCTGTTTTATATATAGTTTCGCTTTCTTAAATTGAAAAATTCGATTCCATAATAAGAAGAACACAAAAAAAGAAAAAAGAAGTCATTTTCGGTTTATATTCTCCTTTACACGAAAACTTAGTGCTATAAATTATAATTGGGTCATTAATGTTTGCGAAGCACTGCAATTTTAATGTTAATTTTATGAGCAAATTACAATAAGGCACCCTGACATTTAGTATAAAGACATAAAAAATATTAATTTTGATGCTTCGTCAAAGTTATTGACGGTTTGACCAATATTTCAAAGTGAAATGAACTAATATAAATTTAATAAATTTTAATAAGAAAATATAAACAAAATATAATGATTTAATATTAATAAAGATCCATATTTGCTATTAAAAACCCATAATAGAGACAAAATAATAGTTAGGACTCCTTTAAAAAAGTCGGTAATCTAAAATAATAGTTTTTGGAATCCTCCAAATTTTCAAAATTCCCGATTATTCTATTTTATAAGACTATCTTCGATGTATGTTTTATTGTGAATGTCAAATTTGTCATAAAAAATATAAAATGTTATATTTGATATAACAATTTAGCATTGTATACCAATACACAGTTATATTTAATGAATTTGGATTCTCTACTGATCTGATTTTTTTCCTGATATCATCTAATCTTATGATACATAAGCACTGTAATGTATGTGTGGTTAAGATATGATTGGTTTTCTACAACCATTTTACTAACAACTAATCACATGTCTTAAAAATGTTAGGAAAAATATCAGATCAGTTGAGGATTCAAATCCGTATTTAACATGTTATTTTTATTATTTTATTAATTAAAATTATAAAAGACAACATTTACCATTAATGCATTCATTAAAATACTGAAGAATGATTGGATGAAATAGATTTTGATTGAAATATCATTAATATATATTAAATTTAAATTATTTTAAATATTAAATATATATATATATGGGATTTTTGTAATTAAAAAAGATGCATTTATTGTTGTGTTAAATTTGATATATGCTAAATTTGACACAGTATTTGACACTGCATTGAAGGAAGACTTTTGCACTCTGTTCTAAATTTTAGTATTGGCACACTAATTTGGCATTGTATTGGAGATGCTCTTAGCAAATTAAGAATATAATTAATGTGTAAACAAGGAGTTTAAGAATAGAGCTGGCAATTCGGGTTCATGGGTCGGGTCGACCTCAACCTGACACGACCCGAATAGTATTAACCCTTAACATGATACGACCTGTTTAATTAAATGGGTTAACCTTTTGAACCCAACATGATACGAATAAATACACGGGTTAGACTAGTTTGATCCGTAACACGTTTAATAATTTGATCGGGTCATAATAGGTCGGGTTTGAGCCGTGTGACCCGTTTAACCCGAACCCGTTTAACACGGATAATGTTGTGTTGATGAGACCAAACCAAACAAATGGCACTTCCACGTTTTTGTTGAATGATCATACAAAGCATGGATCAACAAGATTTACATGTTATTAACCAAATAAATGGGTGGGGAATTTTGAGTTAAGAATTATCCATTTTTTCTCATTTCAAGGAACTATTACACTGTTAAAAGATAAGAAAAGATTGATGAACAAGATCGACCAAAATCCGCCGCCGTGAATTAAAAGAGTCTAGCTCGACCAAGATTTGTCGCCGCCTCTCCAAATTGATCGCAGGTCAGCTGTCGCTGCTCTCCGGCATCGTAGCAACTCCATCGTACTAATAACCTGATCCCACCCAAAATCCGTCGATCGTCAGTCACCGATGCTCCGTCTCAGTTTCGTCGATCATCAGTCGCCGCTGCTCCGCCATCGATTTCAGTCGCCACTGGTCAGATTTCGTCGCTGGTCATCAGTTTCTTTCCTATGATTGAGAGGAGATCTGAATTTTAAAATAAAAGAGAGCACAATGAAAGGAAGAGAAAAGAGAAAGAGTGAAAGGGAGAGAGTGAGTGGTGATTTTGGTGAAGTTAGGGTTAAGGATTTGAGAGTGTTAGTAGTGATGGCTGCTAGTGAAACCTAAAGAAAGCTTATATAACATGTCAAAATTCATTTATAACCCTTGTAATAATAACAATTATAAATGTATCTATATGACTAAACGGGTTAAACGAGTCACCCACAACTCGTTTAGGCAAACCCGGCACGACCCATATAATAAACGGGTTACGCAGGTCGACTCGATTACGACCCAAACCCGTTAAAAAGCCAACCAACCCATTTAAGTACCTCGTGTTCGTGTCTGGTTGGCGGGTTACTTGTCGGTTTTACCGGCTCTATTTAAGAACCTAAAGGTGCATGAGTCGTATATTTCGAAAACTCAGATTTAGAAAGAAATTTTTGAAGGAATGAAAATTTAGGAATAACTTAAAAAAAACAAAATAAATAAATAAAAATAACATGATCTCCAGCACACCATAATTACTTTTCTTATTCAATCAAAACACAAAAATCTTTTCATTCATCATCAATAATAATAATAATAAATAACATGATCACTGATTCTCACCAGATTGATCTCCAACACCACACCAATTTTTTTTTATCCAATCATAACACAAAACTCTTCTTGTTCATCAGCAATGTACTCCAAAAAAAAAAAATACAAAACAAAATTCATAAATCAACTCAAAGTCTAAAACTCAATCCATTCAAAAAATATCTGTTCGATAATAATGGAGCCTTTTGAAAGAGAGATCTCCATTTTAACCATAATATCTCTCCTTCAAACGATTTTTCTTTCCATATTTATGTAGGTGCATAGCAAATTATGATGACTCAGAATGTGGTTTAAACCCCCACAATTCATGTTCTAGTAATAGTTTCAATTATCTTTATTGGTTAAAAGAGTCCTCATAGTGGCTCGACACCTAGTAGACATTATATTCATCGTGGTAGGAACAGAGTCGGTCCAGAGGTTCTTGACTCCTAAGGTGAAAATGTAAAAAATAGGCCCCACGTGTATATTCATATTTTTTTCTCTCTCTCTCTCTCTAGTTTTCAAATATTTAACCTAAAAATAATAATTCCATTAAAGATACAATAAAATCATTAAGTTAAAGAGTATCAAAACATCACATTTTTTTATTGAATACAACTGGCAGGAGAATACTAGCAGTACATACAAAACAACAGAAAAAACAACAAACTAGAAGCAAGAAGTGACATCTGGACACTGTAGCACAAATTTGGCAAGACCCTGTGCCATCCTATTAGTCTACTTGTCTGTGACTAAAAATCACCCTATCTTGTCAATGTGTCATCTGGATTCTGCATCAAAACATAATTGGAAATGTCTTCTTCTAGCATTTTGAGAAGCAAATTCATTAATAACATTTTCAAATTCAATATTTTTTCAACATTTCATTTTCAATACATGAGATTGTCAATCCATTTAACATTTCTTGTGACATAGTTGACCGCAAATAAGATTTCAACATCTTTAATTTAGAAAAACTTCTTTATACGGATGCCACAGTTACAGGAATAGTCAACAATATTCTATAAGCAATTGATACATTCGGATAACAATCTGAAGCTTTTACAAACTCTAGTATTTCAATTGCAGTCTTTGTTTCTTTTGGTAAAACAACTTGTAACACTCTCAATTAAGAAAATAAATCATTTGAATGAACATCCAAAAATTTATCATGTTTTAGAGCACTTTCAAGATTTACACAACATTATTTCAATTTACTATCATATAACGAAAGTAACTTCTTCGAATCATATAAGAACCCAAAAATATGTTCAAATATTTGCAATTGTTCAAATCTACTCTTTAAGGAAGCAATATCAATATCAACTACAACAAGAAAATAATTCATTCTAGCAGATTCTTTAGCATATTACGATATATCTTCATGTGCATTCTCATCAAACCGTTTCTTCTACAGATTTGACATTTTTTTAAACAAAAATTGGTTCAATTTCCATATCAGATGCAATACTTTTGGCAGAAATCACGACAAATGTAAACCCATTTTCTTTATAATTTTCAAAAAAAGAAATGACCCCCTTCAAATGTTCTATTGCAACATCAATACACATATCATTAGATTGCAACATTTTGCTAACCACGTTTATATTAAACAATATATCATACCAAATAGTCATGCCTACTAAAAACTCAAAATTTTCAAGTTCATTTGCTAAACTTTCAGCTTCACTTTTTGTTTTTGCATCATCGTGATTTTCAAATAATACTAACAAAGCTTCTTTTATTTTGGGAGCTTGATATTTTATGGCTTTAACACTATAATACGACTTTCCTAACGTGTTGTGGACAATGTTTTGAGAGTTAAGCCATCAACATGATCTTGAGAAAATTTCCATCTTTTTGTGGAACTAGAAAACAATGAATAAATCTGTTGAACAACTCCGAAAAAAAGATACCACTTTAACACAAGAGTTACCCGTGTCACACACAATTATATTAAGATTATAAGAAGCACAAGACATGTACAAAGCTCTAGGATTTTTTTCAAGTAATCTTTTTTGAACACCTTGATGTTTTCCTTTCATGTTAGATTCATTATCATAACATTGACCTCTCACATCATTAATATCAAGACCAAGAGAGTTTAGTACAACTAGTAATTCATTAAAAAGCCTCATTCTATATGTATCATCCACTTTAAAACCTGTAGTAAGTACTCTTCTACTTTTATGGTACTAGTGGACATATCTATACATCGAATTATCAATCATTTGTTCTTGGTGACTTATATTGGGAGTACAATCAAGTATCACTGAAAAGTATTTTACCACATTGATTTTATTGATGATTGTACTTTTGATGTTATTTAGAAATCAACTCATTTTGAATTTTATGACCAAGATAGTGATAATGAATCTCATTATGATTAATGTGTCGAATATGCTCTTGCATAACTGGATCAAACTCCGCTAACATTTCAATTAAACCCAAAAAGTTACAATTATTACTTTCGTAAATTCTCTCATTGGTTCCACGAAATCCCAAATTATGCTCAGCAAGATATTTCACAATATCAATGATTCTTACAAGAACATCTCACCAATGATTTTTCTCTTTTGTAATTTGCTTTCGTACATTTTTATCAATTGTTTCCTTCTTTTTTAATATTATTTGTAAATCAATACAAGTGCTCATATTAGTGATATGCTCAATACTGTTCTCATGTTCCCTAAGCCTCTCTCTAACATGCTTTCAATCATTAAGTCCTTCATATGCTAAAAGACACTTCATATACATTGACTTAAATAACTTACAACAAAAATAATATACTTTGTCTACATGCTTTGAATACACTAACCATTTCCTATCTTGAATCTCTCCATCTGGTAATTTTCTAGTATAATATGAACATGAAAAATGTCTAGCTTTACCATCTAAAGGAAAGATGAGATTGAGTTCTCTAGTAGGATCCTTTTCCACTAATATATCAATCATTTTCTTATCAAGGTTTGCCCAAATTCTAGGATCATAAATGTCCTAATGAGAAGTTGGTTGTTCTATTTCATTGCCCAAATTCTCATTATCATTCATATCAAACACATTATGATCATTGAGTTTATTTTCATCATTTTCAAATTCATTGTCCAAAGTTTTCTTATCATTAATATCATTCACATCTTGATCATTGAGTTGACCTGTCAAATGAGGAGTAGGGTTTTGTGATTCAATTGAACAACCTGAATCTACATTTTTAGCAAGGAATTTTTCAAAAGCTTTCTTCTGAGATTGGGTCAATTGTTCTAACAAATTAACAATTGTCAATAAAACACTAATAACTAAAATACCAAACAAACTATCAATTTAACAATTATTCAATCACAGTGAAACATTGAAAGTTGAAACCAAACAATAAAAACTGTCAAGCATTCAAGTAACTGGATTTAGCAAGTCTACCCGGCTGGCAGTACTGCAACCTGTTATGCCTAATTGGCTAATTGCATATCCTTTAAGATTGAATTTTTTTTCTTCTGTAAAATAAAATAGAAAATAATAGTTACTTGGATTTAAAAATAAAAACAGAAAAAGAAGAATGTGAAAATTACATTGTCACTACTCACTAGTATATACCATAAAATAAATAGGGATTTGAAAAAAAAAAAAAGAATGTGAAAATTACATTCTGTCACTGCTCACTAGTATATATCATAAAATAAATAGGGATTTGAAAATAAAAACAGAAAAGGAAGAAATATAATGTGAAGATTAAATTATAAATAGAATAATAGAACATTAAAATAAAAATTACAAATAAAAAAGAAATTACCTGGAGCTAGGGAAGTGAGATTGTGACTCTAAGAGAGACTGTCAGACTGAGAGTGTGAGATTCGAGAGATTGAGAGAATGTAAAAAGAGAGAATTAGAGATAAAAAAAATGAAGAAGTGAGATTGTGAGTTTGTTGACTCTGAGTCTTTGAGAGAGACTGGGAGTGTTAGATTTGAGAGATTGAGATGAGATTGAGAGAATGTAAAAACAGAGAATTAGAGAAAAAAACGAAGAAGTGAGATAGTCTGTGAGAGAGATGAGTGAGTTGAGATGAGTGAGTTGAGAAAATAAAGATGATTAAATAGTAAAAAGAGGACAAGTAATGATTAACCAAAATTAATAAAATATTTAATATAAAACTAGTTGTTTTTTTGTATTATATGAGTTATATATTTTGAATTTTGTCTAGTGGAATACGATACTTTTTTTTGTCTGGCGGAACGATGAGTTTTAATGTTTTATTCATATTGGGGTCATGGGTTTTTATCTTAGGTGTTTGAACTCATCATAGGCCATTTTTTAAATCATCATATGTACTCATTCAAGTATCCAATGACCCTTAAAATGATGGGCCCCGGATCGGCGCCCTGGCCTAGGACCAGCTCTGGGTAGGAATGCGCGTCATGATTTAATTATTAATGACTACTTCAAACCTAAGCATTGAAAGTATACATTATAGCTTTTTTATTGTTGATTTTGAATGGACATGGAATAATTCTAAAGCATTTTATGAGTTATTAGAAATTATGATGATTATTTTACACAAAAGGTTGATGTAATTGGAAAAGATAGGTTCAGTCCTTTACAAAAAGTATGGTTGTTCGACTATTTCCTCTATAAATATGTTCGAATTGGAGAATGCATTGCAATCAAAAGCCTACAAAGGTTCTGTGATGTTGTAATAGGAGTTTTTAAAGACTAATATTTAAGAAATCAATTAAAGATGATATTGCAAAATTGCTCAAAGAAGGAGTGGATTGATGATTTCTAGGTATGCTTGGGATTCTTGATTGTATGCATTGGCATTGAAAGAATTGCTAGATCGTTTGGCATGGTACATATACTAATGGTTTTAAAAGAGTTCTTACTCTCGCTTAAGAAGTTGTAGCTTCAAAAAAAATAATGGATTTGGCTTGCATTCTTTGGCATGGCTGATACTAATAATGATATTGTTGTTTTAGATAAATATCCATCATTCGATGGTAATATCAACGGTGTTGTACCACTATGTAATTTTGTAGTATAAAACCATCATTAAAATATGGGGTATTATCTCTTCCATGGAATTCATCCACAATATATTTACGGAGCACCAAGAAGCTTTGAGAATGGATGTGGAATGAGCATTTGGAGACTACAAGAAAAATGCTAACCAACAACGGGCATACTCGTTATAGATGTTGATCAACCATGGGCACACCGTTCATCTTAGCTGCAGCAGTGCCCGTTCTAGGAAACGTACCTACCACGGGGTTTACTCGTTGTCGATGCCGTTACATACAACGGATATTGCCCATGGTAGATACACTACGCACAACGTACTATGCCCGTTGTCAATACGTTTTTTACAATGAGCCCCACCCGTATTAATTGTCTGATATAAAATGGGCACTGCCCGTCTTAGATATTATATTTAAAATGAGCTGAGCCCGTAGTCGTTGTTTTTTGTAAAAATGGCATTACCCGTGGTAATAGGTATTTATAAGATAAAACATAAAATTTATTTGATTTCAGTCTATTTAATACGTAGCATTTTCAACAAATATCTTGATTTTTTTAATCATTCAATATCAAAATCCACAAGCATTAAATACATATATAGGGTAAAATTTATAAATAGCCATATGATTAAGGGGTTTTCTAAATATAGCCTGAATTAGTATTTCGATTGTTTTTATCAAAATATCCACTTTTTGTACCAAATTGCCCTTCATTGAAAATGAATTTAGAAAAGAAAAGAAAAGAAAAGAAAAAGTTTATGTGATTTGAAAAGTCAAAAAGCAAAAGTAACTGAGAGAAAGAGAAACATTCAGTTCAGTGTTTGGAATTTTAAAACAAATTAGAGGCGATAGAGAGAGACAAGACAAGCAACGAAATTGATTTGGGTGGCGACGAAAGGAGAGGCGATCAAGAGAAAGGCAACGAGAAGAGAGGCAATCAAGACAAGACAAGAGAAAAAGAAAGGCTTGGGTCAGAATTTGATTTAGGTGTCGAAACTGATTCGAAATCAGTTGTATTCGAATATGCTTCTGGGCTTTTTGGTTGTGTTCAAAACATACACGACGACGGAGTAAGAAGCTAAAAGAAACAGGTCCAATGGAGTAAGAAGCTAGTAAACATACACGACGACGACGAAGTCACCATAGACGGTGGCAGAGTGGAAGAAACAGGTCTAGTTTAATTCTAACCACCCCTGCATGTTAAATTGATTGTTATTTTGGTTTTTATATTATTGAATGAAGATATTCTATGGAAAATATAGTGGAGTTAATTTTTGTGTTGATTATGTGTTTGACATATTAATTGATGGGTTTGATGTCTTTGTTTTTCATGATATGCTGCTGGGTTTTATTTTCATTTTTTGTTAAAATGTGGTGTGTGTTGTGGGTGAAAACAAATCTGATAATTTTCTAAATTTTGTTTTGATTTTATCCGTTTGTTATAAATGGGTTTTATGATAATGTAAAAAACACGGTGAATTTTGAATTGAGAGAATTTTTTTTTGGTTTCTATGGTGTGTTTAATAGTGTGTTACTGGTTTTGATTTGGATTTTCAGTTTGAGTTGAGTTGATTTTGATTTTGATTTGGATTTTGATTAAGTTTGGAGGACCAAGTGGTTGAGTTGTTCAATGTGAATTGGAAATGCTGTTTTGGTAGACTAAATTAGAGGGTATTTGTTGATTCTCTACGATTAATTGAAATGTTATAGGCTATTCTACATTGATTTGTCATTTAGAACTGTCAATGTGAACTGTCTATTTTGTTTAAATTGGACATTGAAGATCATTCTAAACTTGTAATATAATGATGCAATGATGTTGTTTATTATGGGTTGGGACCTTTTCCTTTTCCCTTCTTTTTGTTGTTTTTCGGTTGAAAGGATTTTTCCAAACGTGTGTTTAATTGGATGTTATTGTTGTGTTTAGTTGGGTTGGAAAAGTGTGTGTGTTTAATATCGGTTAATATCGGTGTGTGTAAATGTGTATTACTGGTGTATGTATTTAAGTATGAATGGTGTTTGTAATTGCTTAATATCGGTATGTGTAATTGCTTAATATCGTTGTGTGTAGTTGGTTAATACCGGTGTGTATTATAAGGTGTTACTGGTGTGTTTAATTGGTTATAACTGATGTATTTAAAAGGGTGTTACTGTTGTGTTTAATTGGTTTGACTGGTGTGTTTATTAGGTTTTGTTCTAATATGTTTTTTTTTGTTATAACTAGTGTGTTTAATAAGGTGTTACAAATGTGTTTAATTGGTTATGACAAGTGTGTTTAATAGGGTGAAAGAAATGTATGTAATTGGTTATGTCTGGTGTGTGTAATTGGTTATGACTGGTGTGTTTAATTGGTTATGACTAGTGTGTATAATTTTTTTATGACTGGTAAGTGTAATTCATTGTGACTGATGCGTGTAATTGGTTATGATCAGTGTGTTTAATAGGTTATGACCGGTGTGTGTAATTAGTTATGACTGGTGTGTTTACTTTTTTTATGACTTGTGTGTGTAATTCATTATAAATGGTGTGTTTAATTGGTTATAACAGGTGTGTTTAATAGGGTTATGACCGGTGTGTGTAATTTTTTTATGACCGGTGTGTGTAATTTTTTATGACCGGTGTGTGTAATTGGTTATCACCGGTGTGCGTAATTGGTTACGATTGATGTAGCATTATTAACTTTTATATTTGTCAAAACTTGTCATTTTCAGGTATGGGCGATGGAGGTTGTGGACACTTTGATCGATGGGTTTGGTATGAGATTACAGGATATGTAGCCTAGGATAAGGTGTTGGACTTTGCTTAAGAATCCCAGAATTTTTGTGCAAACGATTTCAGATATCGAAGCTAATATTCAAAGTGGAAAGGTGAGTTATTCGCACACACACACATATATTTCTTAAATTTTTTACAACACTGTAGACCATTTATTATTGTGACATTATTACAGGCTCAGATCTTAGATGTATTGGAGGCAATGGATGATGAAGCTCAATTCGATTACTGGGTTGGAGTAGACTATGATATGTCGGTGGGTCCACAATTTATACCTCTAGTTGAAATGAAAGAAAAGAATGAGTTGGTGGATAATGGGGATATGGTGACGATGGAGGTGATTGTGACGATAGAGCACCATTTATAATTCCATTGAAGCGAAAGGCACCAAAGCAGAAGAAAAAGAGATATGGGAAGCAAAAGCAGAGGAAAACAGCCTGAACCACCAGTGTTGATGAAGAAGAGCCATTTCACTCTCGCATTCACCCAGATATACCCCTACTCCATGTGTTGATCCACTTTATGCAGGATTTACACCAGGATATACACTTACCCCTCATAAAGACATGCTAGACCCACCTCTCCCGCCACATCCACCTTAGTCATCCTTTAGGCAACCTCCCCCACCTATGTCATCTCGACAAGAACCTCGATCTAGGGTAAGTAAAGTACAATAATGTTTTTTTTTGTTATTCATAACGATACTAATGTGCATGCAATGTAAATGTTAAATTTAGGGTGGTGATAGGATAAATGATTTGTTGAAGGCAGTGCATACACTTCCAGTTTTGTTGGAAGGCATTGTGAAAAAAAGAAGTAGTGCAGCTTTCAGATGTGCTTAGAGGCCACGTGCAGGAGATACAGTTGACTCGTGGTCATAGCAATGATGAGGTATTCCACTTGTGTTTTATGGTTTTGTGTTATATGTATTATTAATGTGAGTGTGTGTTAGAGATCCACTTGTGTTATATGTATTTGATGCATATTTGTAAATATGATTGCTGTGAGTGTTAGACACCTTTGACCGATGTTAGAGATCAGAGGGTTGATGTTGATGAGGAGATGGATCCCTTAGTGGTTTCAAGCGAGAAAGAGGTGGTTCCCTCGGGCGAAAAGTATTTTTTGGATGAGAAGGAGGTGGTCATCTCATGCGAGAAAGAGGTGGTCGCCTCAGGTGAGAAGGAGGTGAGTGGTGCAATACTTTTTAGTGGAGATTTTAGGACCGATTACAATTATGCTTCGGAAGAGGATAGATCGATCCGAGTTAGGTTGCGATCCGTTTATTGCAAATCTCCATTTATTGACCTAACACTGGCATTTGCAACGAAGCGTGCGAAAGATAAAGGGAAATATGAGGCATTCAAGAGGAAAAATACAACAGCCAGGTATGTTCGTGTATTAAATATTTCCTTTGAAATGCTTAGTTGTTTAATAAACATAATAAGTACGATTTATATGTTTTGTGTTCAGGCGAAACGTGGGAACGGAGGAGTCCGTTGATTAATCTTTTTTCATGGAATTGGATGATCCGTAGAAATGGTTGTCCACTGACGTAAGCGTACATTTTGTTCGGTATTTTTTTAACTTTGTTTTCACATATCGTGATTCCGTTTTTGGATACAACACATTGATGCATACATAAGCATGTTGGAGAAAAGGCAGGAATCTAACCCGGATGACTACAGACATAGCTTCGTTCTAATGTCTTTTGAATTTTATGTAAGTTTGATATTTCTTTCTACTTTTGGATTGTCTTATTTAAATTGTCATCCACTAATAATTTTCGTTTGTTGTAGAAACTGAAGGTGGAATGGAACAAAATTATTGAGGCTGATAACGAAGCAGAGTCCACATTCAATGCACTTGCTTGCGAATGACCGCCCGATTGGATTGAATACGGTCGTGGTAACAGAATGGGATGGGGACATACATGGTGGCTATATACAGAAGTGAGTTATATCATTTTCTTAGTAAGTTTATACTCTTTATAATATGTTAACCTAAATTTTAATCCACAAACTGGTGATTTACGATCCGAATGCAGTTGTTGATTCAGTGATGTGTCGGGGAACCCGACGACCATTGGCATTTATGCAAGGTTAATCTCATTGACCGTCATATTGGAATATTCTATTCGACGGGAGCAAATAATAAGAACAATCAAGGTGAGCGTTTTAGACAATTCATGCCCCTAAGGTGGCTGCTTCCAAGTATAATGAACAAATGTGGGTTCTTTTCACTTAAGAGCGAAAAACTGCAAGGTAGTATGCTCCTTGTTGGTGTATCTAGCCATCAAAAGATTCCGCAACAAGTTGACAAATAGAGTTGTGGAGTCTTTACTTGCAAGTTTGTAGAGATAACAATTGTGAAGAAGGATGACTAGAAATGGGGCATATATAATAATAGTATTATATTTTAGTCTCCAATATAGATGTAGACTAATTTCCAGGTGTGAATTTGTTACTTGATTTGCATTAGATGTTTGTATTTTCTTTTATGGCATTTCAATTGTTGAATTTTATTTCATTTTCTTAATCAAGTAGGTTTCTAGGTTCGGGACGAAGAGATAAGTGGGTTTAGAATCAACCGTTCTTGGCATCTTAAAGGGACTTGTAACTTATTTGCAACTATTGACGGTGATTTTTGGATGGATCACCCGTCGACAGAATGTATATGAGATCATACAATTGTAAATTATGAAGAATTAAGGAATCAAAGAGAACACGATGATTTTACGTGGTAAAACCCCAAGTATTGGGAAACCTCTATGGTTACCGGAAACCGGCGAGGAAAAAAATTCACTATGAATAATTGATTACACACTCAGTCTCTCGTGCTCTCTAGAATCTTATTTTTCTTCCACCCTTTCATGGGTGTTTTTAGGGTCTCTTTATAGATGCATATAACCCTAATTCATGCTATAAAAGTAAATAAAGTTGACGTGTTTCAGTCATTTTATTATTCTTTCCTGTTTCGCTTTCTTCATGCATTAGATTTCTTGCCTAATTTGGACTCTGACATCGATGGGGGAACTTGCTTCCTTATCAAAGTGTGTTTCAAGACACCTTATTGGAGTATGACTTATTCTGTATGTATTTTATAGTATCCATATGTCATTTTGCCCATCATTTGCCAAAAACCGACCAAGCCTTATTCTTTCCGACCAATGATTTGGTCCCGACCAGAGATTTGGTCCCGACCATCTCGATAGCCCAGAACGAGTGTTATGAAACCGTCTTTGGTCAGCTTAGGAAGGTTGACTCTTGGTGACACGGTAACTCCATTTCCCGCATCTTTGGGTAGTTTTGCTAACTCATCATTTTTTAGATTATACCAATAATACCCCTTAAACACACGGGGTAGGATAACTAATTGTCGCAAATAGGGCGCGATCGGATGCATGTGTTTAATTCATTTCATTATTTTTATCATGTAATCCATTAATGATCTTTAATGTGATACAGTTATCAACCACGCATATTTCGGCTGATGAAATCATCGCCTATCTCTTTTGAAATTTAAATGGAGTGTGGTTTTCGGTTTTCGCGCACCTTCTCCACTTTCGGTTGATGACGCATGCATACCTTGGTAGCGTCACTTGCTAGTATGTATTGTCTTGAGGCGCTTCACTTGTTCATTTTATGATTCAACATCTTTGTTTATCGAAAAACAATCCCTAAATTACTTTTTCCTTAAGTCCCTTGCTATTTTCAGATCTTCTATCCTTTCAAGCGTTTTTCAAGGTATGGATCCTATTCTTCGTCATCAATATTTTGAGCTTCTTCTTTGTGCTATTGAGGCCGGTAATGATAAGAATGCTGCTAGATTCGAGTCTATCCTCCAGGGCCATCTCCCCTCTTTCTACCAACCTACTGCATTTGACGTGGATTATTCTATGGTTCAGCCAGAATTTGCTTACATCTCTTCTGATATTTCTAACTCTGATCCGGTTGACGTTTATGTAGATATGTTGAAACAAAGTAGCTCTAGACGGACCATCAGAGCTTTTTCCAAAGAATCTACGCGCGTAACAATCGACTTGAAGATATCTTCTCAGCTTCTCAAAATAAAGGATGTATCGAGGGAGCAACAAGCTCGGATGCTAAGGTTCAGCGCTGACCACCCTTGTTCGTTTGATTTAGAGATAAATACTATGACTGAGGTTTAGCTAGCAAAGTTCGAGGACCGATTTGATCTGACCAATGCACAAAAGCTGTACTGTAGCGGCGACCGGGCTGTATGGAACCCTACCCCTGTACGATCACTATATAAAGTGCCATGTTATCCTCAGGGGTTACTCTCCCTCTTCAACTTTTCATCGCTCGATTCCTGGTAAAGGTTGGTATTGCACATGCCCAACTGACCCCCAATTCTTACCGGGGTTGTTCAGTTTGGGGCATCTATGGAAAAGCTTAGGGCAAAACAACCCCCAACCCCTCAAGAGATCAACACTTTTATATGCTGAACAAATCTGATAGTGGAGGAACCTTTTACCTTCAATACACATCTCAAAGCTTATGGATTCCTTATGGATATAAGGGGAAACCTGTACCGCCTTCAGAAAAAAAAACACAAGAGATTTATCTGGGGGTTCCTCTCCTCAAACAAGTACTGGAAGAACAGTTGGTTCTTCGTTGAAGGTGGCTGGGGTGAAGTAGTCATTGCTGATCCCACACAAGGGCTGATACGGAATAGAGTTCCAAGGCACTTTTGCAATCCTAAGCATTGGAAAAAAATTCCCCACTCTTTGACAAAGAGCCAGGCTGATATGGTGGTCAAGGGGGTTGAGACTTCTTAGGAAGACAGGGATCATCGTGTCCTTTACGTTGAGGCAGATTTGATCAAGGTAGGGCTTTTCCCCATGATTTCTACCCGTCGTAGACGATATGAGTCATCCTTGCTTTACTTTTTAGCATATGCATACTTTTCCCCCACTGACACGTTCTAAAGAAGTGTTTCTACTCCCAAGTATAAGAGTGTCAAAGTAATAAAATAACCGGTAAGACCGGGTCGAACCATACGGAGGTTGTTCACTTGTCCTTGTAGAATTAATTATCTAGATTAATTAATAAGCTTGTTATAAAATGTAAATCAATTAAAATTAAAACTGGGGCTAAGATATCCACTGTTGGTAATTCGATTATGATCCAATTATTAATATTTAGTCCAGATTAATGGGATGGTATTCCACTCCACTGACCACTATCTGATAGATGTGGGTAAAAGTACTCACTGTACTAGACAACATCTGTCTGTCTACGGTGAGTCAAAACTCCACAAAGATCAGAGGGGATAAACCACTCTCTGATAGATATGGGTAAAAGTACTCACTGTGCTAGACAATATCTGTCTGTCTACAGTGAGTCAAAAACTCCACAAAGATCAAAGAGGAGAAACCACTCTCTGATAAATATGGGTAAAAGTACTCACTGTGCTTGACAATATCTGTCTGACTACAGTGAGTCAAAAACTCCACAAAGATCAGAGGGGAGAAAACAAAAAAAATAATAAATTTACCATATTTTGATCATATTTTCCATACCAACAGTATCACCTTTGGCCCCAGCTATATAAAATTAGCCAGACATAATTTAACTAGAAAATAGCTATTTTATTTAAACTGAGAATTTGAGAACAAATAGAGAGAATTGCACAAATCTAATATCAGATTTGGATTCAAAATATGGAAATTAGGGGGGAGAGGATCCCTTTTTATACAAAATACGGATGAAAATTGACCATCAGATGAATTTAGAATGGAGCATCGAGATTTCACCACGTCATCAGTGAATAGTGAACAGTGAACAGTGAACAGTGAAACGCATCAGTGAAAGTGAATAGTGAACAGTGCACCGGCATCTAGAATATAATTCTCTGCAGCACGTGTACGGTGCACTCACAATTTAGGCCAATAGAAATGTGCCATATCATCGGTCAATAATCTTCTAGAAAGTCAACTATGAACAGTGCATCGACTTCTAGAATATGATTCTCTACAGCCGCGTGTACGGTGCACTAGTAGTTTGGGCCAATAGGAATGTGTCACATCATCAGGAACAGTGAAAGTCAATTGTGAACAGTGAATAGTCAAAATTACAAAAATGTCATTTGTGGCCTTCCTAAGGTTTTTGACGTTTTAAACTTGAAAATGATGTTTGTTTTGCCATCTGACTTCTCCACAATTCTAAATCGATTGAATTACCTCTGAAATACAAAGAAAAATACACTGATTACTACATAACACATTTTTTTAAGCGAGCGAACGAAATTATGTCTAAATTGAGGAATTAATCATATTGGAAGTGTAAAATGATGATATTACCCCTTAGTAAACATACACTTTTCAGTGTTAATCACACCCCGCAACCAGCTTATTGCTAGTCCCTAGCAACTCAAGCGAAAATAGTAAAAACTCAAATTCAAATCTCTAAACTACCAAATAGACAAACTCTCACATACCTCTTTTCTCACCCTTTGACAACCAGTCATCAATTGAGTTATCAATCAAACTTTCTTGTGCTCAATAAAGATCAACACAATAACTATGAGATCAATTGAAAACAAGCAACATTTTCATTCTGAAATCTCATTAGGGCTTCTTCCTTAGGCAATAGTTTTATTTCTTTTTTTTTGTTTTTTTTTAATATAACAAAATTGGAAACAAATATTTCCATCTTTAATCCATATAGCGAGCTTTAGGCCAGTAACTCCCAAACCAGTTGACTTTAAGGCATTAAGTGTTAAAACACTCTTACAGGCTTAATTACTTAGATTGCAGATGTTTTTATGTTATTTTATTTTTAATAGTACAAATTCCTTAAGCTTTCTCTTTAACCCATGTAACGAGCTTTAGGTCAATGACTCCCAAACCAGTTGTTCTTAGGGCATTAGGTGTTGAAGCACCCCCCGGACTTAATTACTCGAGTTAAAGAGGCTACGAAATTGCACTTTATTCTTATTTAGACTCCACCGTTTTACGCAAACACTCTATGCTTACTAAGGCATGAGGGCCGACTACTAAGTAAGAGTTTTGGTCACAACAAACAAAATTATTATTATTATTATTACTATATATATTTTTAAACAAGACCACTGCCTTCGGTTGTTACCATTGAATGATGTTTCAGAACTAAATATAGCAAAACCTCAACTTACTGCACATAATCACGTGTCAATGTGTGTGTGTGTGCGTCTAGAATAGTTCAAAAAATTTCTCAAGATGACTTAATGAACAAAAGGATTAGTCAATGATATCACAATGGAGAGTTTATAAATTTGAATAGTCAGAAGTGAGGAAAAATGCATCAGAACTACAAAGATACGTCTCAGAAGTATCTAAAAGATCTCATTACTCGGTCATCTTTATAAAAAAAATGGTCAGAAGTTAGATTATTATTTTATTTTTATTTTTTTGAAAAACAAAAGTTATTGAATCAACTATCCCCTCCCCCCAACCAGAATGAGACATTGTCCCCAATGTCATTAGAAAGAGGTAAGGTTTAGAAGATATCACCTGAACAACTTGAAAGACAACAAAATCCTGCAAAACAACAAAAGAAATACAAAATAAAGGAAAATTAAATGCATAAAAACCATGAGACAATCACAAACTGAGATTCAGATCAATTCTGCATTACTTGTTCTCTTCAAAAATCAAAAGTAAACAACAATAATTACAAGACATTAAATGCGGAAGGAAAAAGATAATAAAAACAAAAAGATATTTACTTGTAGTTGTGATTGTGGATCATATCTTCCTTTAGTTTTACATCCAAAAACGGCTTCAACGCCCTCTATGGGTCGGGGATATGCTTCTCATCCAATTTTCTTATAAATTGGCAAACATGGTTTTTTAAAGTCAGATTCCCAAGACTATATTGTGCATGTTCGTTTTGAAATTGAGGCCATAATCGGTCAATTGCCATTTGCACATATCCACTAAGATGTGCATCAAGAGTCGTTAGGATATTATTCAATGACTCCCTACGCAAACCATGCCTAATGAATAAAATTTTATCTTCCTGATTATTAGACACCATTCCTAAAGAACGACAATGTGTGTTGCAAGTTGTACGTGCACATTTGTGACAAGTAACCCCTAAATTCTTAGCTCTTCATTTTTTTGCAAGGTTACTTCTTCCAAAACCAGGCATGTAAGATATAAATGAATCAGTAGACTCACCTGCTAGACGTACATTAGCTTCGATCAATCATCGAATTTCAACATGAATTTTGTTTATCATCAGTAAGCGTAATCTTTCGGAACGTGCTTTATAAATTTTTTTCAAATCATTTTGGGGCAACGATGGAAAATGTTTTCGCAGGTTTGTGAAAATTTCGTCCATACCTTGTTTTGGGGATCAGTTATTTGGGAAACTGAATTAAATCGCCTTGAATTGTCACAGAGTACCGTTATCCGTCACTTAACCGGGGTTATATAGCAAAACACACCAAGCAAAAATTGAACCTAGAAATTAATCCTGCAAAAATTCAAAATGTAAAAGTGAACAAAAACAAAAATAATAATTGCAAATACAAATAAAGTCAAAAGTAAAAGGTTTGCTTACTCACTTTTGTAACAAGGGTCAAAAAGGACAGGCAAAGTCTTTTTGAAAATCTGTATTTTCTAAGAATGGTTTCACACGTTGTCCATTTACTTTAAACACATTACCATTCCTAGGATTCTCAATGTCAAGGGCACCATATGGATACATGTGTTTCACAATAAATGGACCATTCCATTTTGATTTTAATTTGCCAGGAAATAAATGAAGTCGAGAATTATAAAGGAAAACCTTTTGACCAACTTCAAATGATCTTCTTAAAATTTATCTATCATGAAAGGTTTTAGATTTTTGTTTAATAAATTTTGCATTTTCGTATGCATCATTTCTTAATTCTTCAAGTTCATTTATTTGCAACTTGCACAATTCACCAGCATCATTTAGGTTAGAATTAAAAGTTTTAATGACCCAATATGCTTTCTTCTCAAGTTCAATAGGTAAGTGGCAAGGTTTTCCATAAACTAAACGATAAGGAGACATACCCAAAGATGTTTTGAATGCAGTGCGGTAAGCCCAAAGTGCATCATTTAGTCTAAGAGACCAATATTTTCAATCAGGATTAACCGTTTTTTGCAAGATATTTTTTATCTCCCTATTTGCTAACTCAACTTGACCACTTGTTTGAGGGTGGTATGGTGTGGGAATTTTATGTGTGACTCCATATTTCTTCATTAAAGACTTAAAAGGTTTGTTACAAAAGTGTTTGCCTCCATCACTGATAATGGCTTGAGGGATTCCAAATCGACTCAAAAGATTTTCTTTTAAAAATTTAATCACTGGTTTGTGATAATTATATCGACAAGGAATTGCCTCAACCCATTTTGACATATAATCAACGGCAACCAAATTGTACAAAAATTCAAATGGCGGTGGAAATGGACCCATAAAATCAATACCCAAACATTCAAATATTTCAATGACAAGAATGAGGTTTAAAGGCATCATGTTTCGCTTGTAAATGGATCCTAAGTTTTGACAATTTTCACAGGTTTTACAGAATGCATGTGCGTCTTTAAACAAGGTGGGCCAAATAAAATCCACGCTGTAAGATTTTTACAGCCGTTTTCTTTGATGAAAAATGACCACCACATGCTTCAGAATGACAAAATTCAATGACACTACTTGCCTCATTGCCTGGAATACACTGTCGAACAATTTGATCAGAACAATACTTGAATAAGTACGGGTCATCCTAGTAAAAATGTTTTACCTTGGTAAAAAATTTCTTTTTGTCTTGTGCATTCCAATCGAGTGGCATCATTCCTGTTGCAAGATAATTAACAATGTCAGCATACCAAGGCAAAGTTGTGATAGAGAATAAAAGATCACCAGGAAAAGAATCATTGATGGGTGATTTTTCTTCTGGCATGTCATCTGTTTGTTCCAATTCTTCAAAATCTGAAGTGTCTCATTCTTCTTCGACAACCTGTAAACAATCATCAAGATGTAAATGCATGCTTGACTCAGGTGAATTGATCAAACAAATTTCAGATGAGTTAAAATAATCCTTTTAAACATGA
Organism: Dipteronia dyeriana; assembly: GCA_032871835.1. Classification (NCBI taxonomy): domain Eukaryota; kingdom Viridiplantae; phylum Streptophyta; class Magnoliopsida; order Sapindales; family Sapindaceae; genus Dipteronia; species Dipteronia dyeriana. Next base: position 18,047,175 of record CM065301.1, on the reverse strand, counting down.
TCTTCAACAATGGTTTCAATAATGTCTACATCTTTATCTTCATTTTCATCATCAAATGGTTCTTTAGACATGTTGAAAACATTAAGCTTAATTTCCATATTTCAAAAAGAAATGCTCATTATTCCATTTCTACAATTAATCAAGGCATTAACAGTAGCTAAAAATGGTCGGCCCAATATAACTAGAATTGATTTGTGCTCATTAACAACATGTTATGTTTCCAAGACAATAAAATATACTGGGTAGATAAATTTATCGACTTGTACTAACACATCTTCCATTATTCCTTTTGGTATTTTAATTGACCTATCAGCAAGACAAAGTGTGGTTGAAGTCGGCTTTAACTCACCAAGTTTAAGTCGCTGATAAACTAAATATGGGAGCAAATTTACACTAGCACCAAGGTCAAGTAAAGTATGCTTAATTTTATAGTTACTGATTATGCAGGAAATAGTAGGACAACCAGGATCTTTATGTTTCAAAATATTTTTGTTGGAAAGAATGGAACTTACCTGTTCAGCCAAAAATGCTTTCTTTCATACCAGATGCACAGATCCTTCAAAATTTGGCATAGGAAGGTACATGCTTGATTGCGTCCAACAAAGGGATGTTGATCTTTACTTGTTTAAAAGTTTCAAAAATCTCTAGGGGATGCTTCAATTTCTGTGAATTTTTAAGAGCCTGTGGATATAGGAGTGTAGATGAGGATTCAATTATTTCTTCATTAACAGTGGTTTCATCAACCCTTTCCTTACCCTTTGAAAATGACTCATCATCATTTTTACAAGATTCAAGAATAGGTTTTTCGATGACTTTACCACTACGAGGAGTGATAATTGATTTGACTTGATCTGGGCGTTAGTTATTATCATAGGAACTTGACTGAATCTTGGGATTTGGTTGTGGTTGAGATGGAAACTTACCTTTTTTGTGTGTGGTGAGTGAAGAAGCAATCTTTGCCAAAGTATCTTTAACATCTATCAAGGTTTGTGCAGTTTGGCTGTTAATGGATTCTTGCTTCTCAATGAATGAGTGCAAAGTGTCTTCAAGGTTTTTCTTAGATGGTGGGACATAAAGCGCATAACCTTGAGGGTTTTGGAAATTCTGGTGTAATTGTGGATGTGATGGACCTGGTGGTTGTGAAGATTGGGCTTGATTGTTGTTCCTCCAACTAAAGTTTGGATGATTTCTCCAACCAGGATTGTAGGTTTGTGAATATGGGTTGGAATTTGGTTTGTTGAAAGTGTGCAAAACATTGGCTTGTTCATGAAGGCAATCTTTTATGGCTGGCAAAGTTGGGCAACTATGAGTGATATGATCATCAGAATCACATACATGGCATGCGATTTCTTGTATATATTTTACATGTTCACTCTTTTTAGTTTCTAAAGCTTCAACTTTCCTAGTTAGGGATGCGAATCTAGCTTGAAGGTCATGATCTTCCCTAAGACTGTAAATGTCTCCACTAGATGGAGATGGTTGTGGTTTGCTTATGGACTCATAGGAACCAATGGTGTCTCAATTTTGAGCATTTTCGGTGATATGGTCAAGGTATTCAAGTGTTTCTTCAGGATTTTTGTCATTGAACTTCCCATTACACACCATTTCAATGACTTGTCTACTTTGGGGTGTAAGTCCCTCATAGAAATGTGACACTATCCTTCATGTTTCAAAACTGTGATGTAGATAGACATTTAACAACTCTTTGAACCTATCCCAACATTGGTAAAGTGTTTCCCCAGGTTTTTGGGCAAATGAAGTGATTTGCCTCTTAAGAGAGTTTGTTCTATGAGGTGGGAAAAATTTATTTAAGAACTGTTGTTGCATATCATTCCAAGTTTGGATTGATCTTGACCTAAGGTTTTATAACCAAGTTTTAGCTTTATCTTTTAAGGAAAAAGGGAAAAACTTAAGCCTGATTATATCCTTGCTAACATTTTGGTCAGTGCAAGTGTTACAGACTTCCTCAAACTCCCTAAGATGCAAATATGGGTTTTCAGATTCAAGACCTTGAAAATTGGGTAAAAGTTGAATGATTCCCGGTTTAAAATTAAAGTGTGCTTCATTTGGTGGGAAAGCTATGCATGAAGGTAGTCCAGTACGTGAGGGGGTTCATGTAGTCTCTAAGAGTTCTATGTGGATTTGGATTAATGTGTTGGTCATGGTCAACATAAGGAAGATGGTTGCTATGTTGAGATATATTGTCTAAAAGGTTCTCGGCTTGGTTTCATCTTCGATGTATATGTGGGTTTTCAGCCATGTTGTTGGTGAATGTGGGTGATTGTGATCTCCTAAGTAATCTACCGCTAGATGTTTGAGACCAAAGTCTCATACATATTTAATGAGGGTTCATGGAGGTGAAATACACAAAAATGAAGAAATAAAAGAAAAAAGAAAAAAAAATGATGACAATAACATAAAATTATTTTAAGGGTGTAAATGTAAATATGCACAAATGTTGGGGCAAAAGTGTAAATAATTATAAATCTAAGGACTAAAGTGGAAATACGGTAATTATAGGGAATGATATGCAAAAATGAAAAATAAAATGACCTATATGCAAATAAAAACTAAATCTCAGTTAAAATGCAAATAAAAAGTTGAATGACTAAAATGTAAAAATGTGATTAATGATTACAAGTGTTTTTTTTTAAGTGGATGAAGTTTATGATTGAGATGAGTGATACAAAATTGAATACAAAATAAGAACAAAATAGATAGAAAAAAATAGCAAAACTAAATAAAATTAAAAAGAAATTACTTCTACAAAGAAAATGCGGACTTACCTCCCAGGCAGCGGCGCTAAAAACTTGACACGTCCTAAAGAAGTGTTTCTACTCCCAAGTATAAGAGTGTTAAAGTAATAAATTAATCGGTAAGACCGGGTCGAACCACATGGAGGTTGTTCACTTGTCCTTGTAGAATTAATTATCTAGATTAATTAATATGCTTGTTATAAAATGTAAATCAATTAAAATTAAAACTGGGGCTAAGAGATCCACTGTTGGTAATTCGATTATGATCAAATTATAAATATTTAGTCCAGATTAATGGGATAGTATTCCACTCCACTGACCACTCTAGGATAGATGTGGGTAAAAGTACTCACTATGCTAGACAACATCTGTCTGTTTATAGTGAGTCAAAACTCCACACAGATCAGAGGGGATAAACCACTTTCTGATAGATATGGGTAAAAGTACTCACTGTGCTAGACAATATCTGTCTGTCTACAGTGAGTCAAAAACTCCACAAATATCAAAGGGGAGAAACCACTCTCTGATAAATATAGGTAAAAGTACTCACTGTGCTAGACAATATCTGTCTGACTACAGTGAGTCAAAAAATCCATGAAGATCAGAGGGGGGAAAGCAAAAAAATAATAAACTTACCATAATTGGATCATATTTTCCATACCAACAGTATCACATTTGGCCTCAGCTATATAAAATTAGCCAGACATAATTTAACTAGAAAATAGCTATTTTATTTAAACTGAGAATTTGAGAACAAAAGAGAGAGAATTTCATAAATCTAACATCATATTTGGATTCAGAATACAGAAATTAGGGGGGAGAGGCCCCCTATTTATACAAAATACGGATAAAAATTGACCATCAGATGAATTTAGAATGGAGCGTCCAGATTTCACCACGTCATCAGTGAATAGTGAACAGTGAATGCATCAGTGAATTGAATAGTGATTAGTGAACAGTGACAGTGAATAGTAAAATGCATCCGTGAAAGTGAATAGTGAACAGTGCACCGGCTTCTAGAATATTTTTCTCTGCAGCACGTGTACGGTGCACTCACAATTTAGGCCAATAGAAATATGCCACATCATTGGTCAATAATCTTCTAGAAAGTCAATTATGAATAGTTTATCGACTTTTAGAATGTGATTCTCTGCAGCTGCGTGTACGGTGCACTCGCAGTTTGGGCCAATAGGAATGTGCAACGTCATCAGGAACAATGAAAGTCAACTGTGAACAGTGAATAAAATTACAAAAATGCCCTTCGTGGCCTTCCTAAGGTTTTTGACGTTCTAAACTTGAAAACAATATTTGTTTTGCCATCTGACTTCTCCATAATTCTTAATTGATCGAATTACCTCTGAAATAAAAAGAAAAATACACTGATAACACATTTATTTAAGCAAGCGAATGAAATTATGTCTAAATTGAAGAATTAATCATATTGGAAGTGTAAACTGATGATATTATCCCTTAGTAAACATACATTTTCAGTGTTAATCACCTACACTGATTTTTGATTATCGTGTGGTATTTTTTCCTATTAGTATACGATGTGGACATCATCGTAGGTGATCAGGCCGAGAAGGCCAAACACGTCGATCGGGTCAGTAGAAAAGCTACAACCGATCAGGTTGCTCAGAGAATTGCTCTACCTGAACATGATCTGGTGAAACATGTGCATGAATCTGACCGCCATTCTTCTAATGTCCCCCTAAACTGATTGGTACGAACGATCGCCATCCTCCCTGATCTCAAAGCGATAATTGGGGTCATTCCAAAGAAAGGTTCGGTCGGGTGCGGTCTAGTTCTGAAGCTGTTGGGGTTTATGCCCTAAGCATGTAATTTATAAATGGATTTATGAAGTAAATAAAAAGAAAGGTTCAATTCATTCTGTTAAGTTATTTATTTTATAAACTTGTGTACGTATTAACATCCTGGATTGCCGGATGTAATCTCGAACTGTGTATATGAGTGTCATATATGGATGGATACAGTAACAGACGTGCAATCTAAAGAGTCCATAGATAGCAAATAAAGCTGGGTACTTTATTTGTGGTTAATCTATAGTTGTGGTCCATTCCATAATGTACAGTGATTCTATCCTGAATTATTCATATGAGATATGGAATGGAGGCACCTTGTATGATGTGATCATATAGGACTAGGTCATGATCTATATGAATCTCTCCCAAAGATCTATTTACCGATGAGATTCATAGATATCAACTGATGATGGCTATATATGGGTGATCTTAATCCTGAGTGTCTTATCGACTCCTTCAGGTTAGATCGTGGTCTTTGATATACCATGGGTAAGGTCAGATGTATTTCCTGATCAGTATACTCCGTATATTGGGATTGCGGTTTGGCTTGTGGCTGGGAAGGTTTGTAAACAATAGTGGAATCCACTCCTTCTTGTGAGAAGTAGATGGTAGTTCCCTTAAGGTTTGATTCGGGGATTGGACAATATGAGCGCTCTCCTAATTCCGTGAGGAAGTAGGATTTATTGTCCATTAGAGAATCAATGGTACTTAAAGGATATATGTAATTAGAGGGGTATAACGGACATTATGACCTAGCTCTAATTATGAACTATTATGGACGATCACACCATATGTAATAGCTATATCGATAGACACCGAGTTGTATCGGTCTGTGTAAAAATATATGCAGTTGACGGGAATATAGAGACCTTCAAGGCAAGGCTAGTGGCCAAGGGTTATACCCAGAAAGAGGGGGTCGATTATGAAGAGACCTTCTCACCAGTAGCCATGTTTAAGTCTATTAGGATTCTCTTATCCATTGCTGCCTATTTCGATTTTAAAATTTGGCAAATGGACGTCAAGACTGCATTCTTGAATGGCAATCTTGATGAAAGCATCTATATGATGCAACCAGAGGGATTCGTGTCTCCAGATCAAGAGCAAAAGGTTTACAAGCTGCAACGGTCCATCTACGGACTTAAGCAAGCATCTAGATCCTGGAACATTAGGTTTGATGATGTGATCAAAACCTATGGCTTCGAGAAAAATGTCGATGAGCCTTGTGTCTACAAGCGCATCATTGATAAAAAAATAGTTTTCTTGGTTCTATACGTAGATGATATCCTACTCATTGGGAATGATGTGAGAGTGTTGTCTAATGTAAAGGGCTGGCTGGCTAGCCAATTCCAATTGAAAGATTTGGGAGAGGCAAGTTATGTTCTGAGGATCCAACTTATAAGGGATCGTAAGAACAAACTTATAGCACTGTCACAAGCATCATATATCGACAAGATTCTTGTACGATTTTCGATGCAAAACTCCAAGAAAGGTAATTTACCTTCCAGACATGGAGTTCAATTGTCTAAGGAACAGTATCCTAAGACACCTCAAGAAGTTGAGGATATGAGAAGTGTTCCCTATGCATCAGCAGTAGGTAGTCTCATGTATGCTATGTTATGCACGAGACCGGACATCTGCTATGCAGTGGGAGTAGTCAGCAGAAACCAGTCCAACCCAGGATTGGATCATTGGGTTGATGTCAATGCTATTCTCAAGTATCTTCGGAGAACGAGAAATTATATGTTAGCGTATTCCGGACAGGATTTGATCCCGTTAGGATACACGGATTCTGACTTTCAGTCAGACAGGGATTCTAGAAAATCCACGTCTGGATCAGTATTCACCCTAGATGGTGGAGCCATTGTATGGAGAAGTATCAAGCAATCTTGCATTGCTGACTCCACCATGGAAGCTGAATATGTAGCTGCTAAAGAGGCTGTTTGGCTCCGTAAGTTCTTGAGTGATCTGGAAGTCGTTCCAGACCTGGATAAGCCTATCACACTTTATTGTGATAACAGTGGTGCTGTGGCTAATTCCAAAGAACCAAAAAGCCACATGAGAGGGAACCATATAGAGAGAAAGTATCATCTCATCAGAGAGATAGTGCAGAGAGGAGATGTGATCGTCACCAAGATAGCCTCACAAGACAATCATGCTGATCCATTTACGAAGACCTTACAGGCTAAAGTGTTTTCGGGTCACCTAGATGGTCTAGGGTTACGAGACATGCCACACATGCTTAAGTGCAAGTGGGAGATTTTTGGGGTTTATGCCCTAAGCATATAATTTGTAAATGGATTTATGAAGTAAATAAAAGGAAAGGTTCAATTCATTATGTTATGTTATTTATTTTATATACTTGTGTACGTATTAACATCCTGGATTGCCGGATGTAATCTCGAACTGTGTATACGAGTGTCATATATGGATGGATACAGTAACAGACGTGCAATTTAAAGAGTCCATAGATAGCAAATAAAGCTGGGTACTTTATTTGTGGTTAATCTATAGCTGTGGTCCATTCCGTAATGTACAGTGATTCTATCCTGAATTATTCATATGAGCTATGGGAATGGAGGCACCTTGTATGATGTGATCATATAGGACTAGGTCATGATCTATATGAATCTCTCCCAAAGATTTTTTACCGATGAGATTCATAGATATCAACTGATGATGGCTATATATGGGTGATCTTAATCCTGAGTGTCTTATCGACTCCTTCAGGTTAGATCGTGGTCTTTGATATACCATGGGTAAGGTCAGATGTATTTCCTGATCAGTATACTCCGTATATTGGGATTGCGGTTTGGCTTGTGGCTGGGAAGGTTTGTAAACAATAGTGGAATCCACTCCTTCTTGTGAGAAGTAGATGGTAGTTCCCTTAAGGTTTGATTCGGGGATTGGACAATATGAGCGCTCTCCTAATTCCGTGAGGAAGTAGGATTTATTGTCCATTAGAGAATCAATGGTACTTAAAGGATATATGTAATTAGAGGGGTATAACGGACATTATGACCTAGCTCTAATTATGAACTATTATGGACGATCACACCATATGTAATAGCTATATCGATAGACACCGAGTTGTATCGGTCTGTGTAAAAATATATGCAGTTGACGGGAATATAGAGACCTTCAAGGCAAGGCTAGTGGCCAAGGGTTATACCCAGAAAGAGGGGGTCGATTATGAAGAGACCTTCTCACCAGTAGCCATGTTTAAGTCTATTAGGATTCTCTTATCCATTGCTGCCTATTTCGATTTTAAAATTTGGCAAATGGACGTCAAGACTGCATTCTTGAATGGCAATCTTGATGAAAGCATCTATATGATGCAACCAGAGGGATTCGTGTCTCCAGATCAAGAGCAAAAGGTTTACAAGCTGCAACGGTCCATCTACGGACTTAAGCAAGCATCTAGATCCTGGAACATTAGGTTTGATGATGTGATCAAAACCTATGGCTTCGAGCAAAATGTCGATGAGCCTTGTGTCTACAAGCGCATCATTGATAAAAAAATAGTTTTCTTGGTTCTATACGTAGATGATATCCTACTCATTGGGAATGATGTGAGAGTGTTGTCTAATGTAAAGGGCTGGCTGGCTAGCCAATTCCAATTGAAAGATTTGGGAGAGGCAAGTTATGTTCTGAGGATCCAACTTATAAGGGATCGTAAGAACAAACTTATAGCACTGTCACAAGCATCATATATCGACAAGATTCTTGTACGATTTTCGATGCAAAACTCCAAGAAAGGTAATTTACCTTCCAGACATGGAGTTCAATTGTCTAAGGAACAGTATCCTAAGACACCTCAAGAAGTTGAGGATATGAGAAGTGTTCCCTATGCATCAGCAGTAGGTAGTCTCATGTATGCTATGTTATGCACGAGACCGGACATCTGCTATGCAGTGGGAGTAGTCAGCAGAAACCAGTCCAACCCAGGATTGGATCATTGGGTTGATGTCAATGCTATTCTCAAGTATCTTCGGAGAACGAGAAATTATATGTTAGCGTATTCCGGACAGGATTTGATCCCGTTAGGATACACGGATTCTGACTTTCAGTCAGACAGGGATTCTAGAAAATCCACGTCTGGATCAGTATTCACCCTAGATGGTGGAGCCATTGTATGGAGAAGTATCAAGCAATCTTGCATTGCTGACTCCACCATGGAAGCTGAATATGTAGCTGCTAAAGAGGCTGTTTGGCTCCGTAAGTTCTTGAGTGATCTGGAAATCGTTCCAGACCTGGATAAGCCTATCACACTTTATTGTGATAACAGTGGTGCTGTGGCTAATTCCAAAGAACCAAAAAGCCACATGAGAGGGAACCATATAGAGAGAAAGTATCATCTCATCAGAGAGATAGTGCAGAGAGGAGATGTGATCGTCACCAAGATAGCCTCACAAGACAATCATGCTGATCCATTTACGAAGACCTTACAGGCTAAAGTGTTTTCGGGTCACCTAGATGGTCTAGGGTTACGAGACATGCCACACATGCTTAAGTGCAAGTGGGAGATTTTTGGGGTTTATGCCCTAAGCATATAATTTGTAAATGGATTTATGAAGTAAATAAAAGGAAAGGTTCAATTCATTATGTTATGTTATTTATTTTATATACTTGTGTACGTATTAACATCCTGGATTGCCGGATGTAATCTCGAACTGTGTATACGAGTGTCATATATGGATGGATACAGTAACAGACGTGCAATTTAAAGAGTCCATAGATAGCAAATAAAGCTGGGTACTTTATTTGTGGTTAATCTATAGCTGTGGTCCATTCCGTAATGTACAGTGATTCTATCCTGAATTATTCATATGAGCTATGGGAATGGAGGCACCTTGTATGATGTGATCATATAGGACTAGGTCATGATCTATATGAATCTCTCCCAAAGATCTATTTACCGATGAGATTCATAGATATCAACTGATGATGGCTATATATGGGTGATCTTAATCCTGAGTGTCTTATCGACTCCTTCAGGTTAGATCGTGGTCTTTGATATACCATGGGTAAGGTCAGATGTATTTCCTGATCAGTATACTCCGTATATTGGGATTGCGGTTTGGCTTGTGGCTGGGAAGGTTTGTAAACAATAGTGGAATCCACTCCTTCTTGTGAGAAGTAGATGGTAGTTCCCTTAAGGTTTGATTCGGGGATTGGACAATATGAACGCTCTCCTAATTCCGTGAGGAAGTAGGATTTATTGTCCATTAGAGAATCAATGGTACTTAAAGGATATATGTAATTAGAGGGGTATAACGGACATTATGACCTAGCTCTAATTATGAACTATTATGGACGATCACACCATATGTAATAGCTATATCGATAGACACCGAGTTGTATCGGTCTGTGTAAAAATATATGCAGTTGACGGGAATATAGAGACCTTCAAGGCAAGGCTAGTGGCCAAGGGTTATACCCAGAAAGAGGGGGTCGATTATGAAGAGACCTTCTCACCAGTAGCCATGTTTAAGTCTATTAGGATTCTCTTATCCATTGCTGCCTATTTCGATTTTAAAATTTGGCAAATGGACGTCAAGACTGCATTCTTGAATGGCAATCTTGATGAAAGCATCTATATGATGCAACCAGAGGGATTCGTGTCTCCAGATCAAGAGCAAAAGGTTTACAAGCTGCAACGGTCCATCTACGGACTTAAGCAAGCATCTAGATCCTGGAACATTAGGTTTGATGATGTGATCAAAACCTATGGCTTCGAGCAAAATGTCGATGAGCCTTGTGTCTACAAGCGCATCATTGATAAAAAAATAGTTTTCTTGGTTCTATACGTAGATGATATCCTACTCATTGGGAATGATGTGAGAGTGTTGTCTAATGTAAAGGGCTGGCTGGCTAGCCAATTCCAATTGAAAGATTTGGGAGAGGCAAGTTATGTTCTGAGGATCCAACTTATAAGGGATCGTAAGAACAAACTTATAGCACTGTCACAAGCATCATATATCGACAAGATTCTTGTACGATTTTCGATGCAAAACTCCAAGAAAGGTAATTTACCTTCCAGACATGGAGTTCAATTGTCTAAGGAACAGTATCCTAAGACACCTCAAGAAGTTGAGGATATGAGAAGTGTTCCCTATGCATCAGCAGTAGGTAGTCTCATGTATGCTATGTTATGCACGAGACCGGACATCTGCTATGCAGTGGGAGTAGTCAGCAGAAACCAGTCCAACCCAGGATTGGATCATTGGGTTGATGTCAATGCTATTCTCAAGTATCTTCGGAGAACGAGAAATTATATGTTAGCGTATTCCGGACAGGATTTGATCCCGTTAGGATACACGGATTCTGACTTTCAGTCAGACAGGGATTCTAGAAAATCCACGTCTGGATCAGTATTCACCCTAGATGGTGGAGCCATTGTATGGAGAAGTATCAAGCAATCTTGCATTGCTGACTCCACCATGGAAGCTGAATATGTAGCTGCTAAAGAGGCTGTTTGGCTCCGTAAGTTCTTGAGTGATCTGGAAGTCGTTCCAGACCTGGATAAGCCTATCACACTTTATTGTGATAACAGTGGTGCTGTGGCTAATTCCAAAGAACCAAAAAGCCACATGAGAGGGAACCATATAGAGAGAAAGTATCATCTCATCAGAGAGATAGTGCAGAGAGGAGATGTGATCGTCACCAAGATAGCCTCACAAGACAATCATGCTGATCCATTTACGAAGACCTTACAGGCTAAAGTGTTTTCGGGTCACCTAGATGGTCTAGGGTTACGAGACATGCCACACATGCTTAAGTGCAAGTGGGAGATTTTTGGGGTTTATGCCCTAAGCATATAATTTGTAAATGGATTTATGAAGTAAATAAATGGAAAGGTTCAATTCATTATGTTATGTTATTTATTTTATAAACTTGTGTACGTATTAACATCCTGGATTGCCGGATGTAATCTCGAACTGTGTATACGAGTGTCATATATGGATGGATACAGTAACAGACGTGCAATTTAAAGAGTCCATAGATAGCAAATAAAGCTGGGTACTTTATTTGTGGTTAATCTATAGCTGTGGTCCATTCCGTAATTTACAGTGATTCTATCCTGAATTATTCATATGAGCTATGGGAATGGAGGCACCTTGTATGATGTGATCATATAGGACTAGGTCATGATCTATATAAATCTCACACAAAGATCCGTTTACTGATGAGATTCATATATATCAACTAATGATGGCTATATATGGGTGATCTTAATCCTGAGTGTCTTATCGACTCCTTCAGGTTAGATCGTGGTCTTTGATATACCATGGGTGAGGTCAGATGTATTTCCTGATCAATATACTCTGTATATTGGGATTGCGGTTTGGCTTGTGGCTGGGAAGGTCTGTACATAATAGTGGAATCCACTCCTTCTTGTGAGAAGTAGATGGTAGTTCCCTTAAGGTTTGATTCGGGGATTGGACAATATGAACGCTCTCCTAATTCCGTGAGGAAGCAGGATTTATTGTCCATTAGAGAATCAATGGTACTTAAAGGATATATGTAATTAGAGGGGTATAACGGACATTATGACCCAGCACTAATTATGAACTATTATGGAGGATCACACCATATGTAATAGCTATATCGATGGATACCGAGTTGTATCGGTCTGTGTAAAAACGTCTGTAGTTGAGAGAGTGCAGCTTCGAGTTTTTAGTGGAATGACACCGGAGTTAATAATCAAGGAATATTAATTAAAGAGTTTAATTAAAGATTCTAAGGATTATTGGGGTTAAAAATATTGTGGGTCCATTAGGTCCCCTTGCTAGCCTGATCGATTTAGGTAACAAGGGTCACGGTTAATTGATTGGATTGTCCAGTTAATTGTGTTACGAAAGTGACACGTATTTATTCGGGAATTAATTGAATAATGAGATTATTTAATTAATAGATAATGGTGATTAAACAAACTTAAATAATGAGATTATTTAATTATGTTATTAATCACTAAATGGAGGGTGTATGTTGATATTTGTTTTTGTATAAAATAAGATAATATGATTATTATTTTTTATTAAATTAAATATTTTATTTTTGAATTTAAATAGTTTGAATTTAAAAATTAAAATCAAATAAAAGATATTAGATATTTTTTATTTGAAAGTTTTTAAAAATAAAAGATATGAGATATTTTTTATTTGATAGTTTTTAAAATTTAAATATTATATATGTGATATATATTATTTAATAATAAATAAAAATAAAAATAAAAATAAAAATTGAAAAATAAAAAAAGGAGTTGCGCACAGCACACATATATATAATTTGATATATTTTGAGCAAAAAGAAAAAAGAAAAAAAAGGGTTCATGCACAGCAACATACTTTTTTATATATATATTAAACAAAAGACAAAATGAGTGGTTTTTTGTTGTTGGTTTTTGGTCAAAGGCATTAACTGATGCGTGAACAAAAACAAGTGTGTGCACTGTAAAAGTTTTTTTTTGTGAGTTATTTTGTGCAAGTGTGTGCATGAACAAACACCACAAATAGAGAAAAGGTTTTATGTACAAGTGTTGTTCATTAATATAAAGAAAGAGTTTCTTATTCTTTTCTCTTCTACACCCTCCATCCTAAGTTCCTGAGAATCGTGACGCGCTCACACACAGTTATTTATCCCGGGAATAGCTAGGAAGATCAGTGGTATATACCAGGAGCAAATCGAAAAGTGAAGGAGCCTCCAAACGTTGATATGGTTCTATTTTTTTATTATTGATTACATTTTCCTATATTTACATATATATTTTATTAGTGTAATAAATTTTATATGTATTTGTTCCGAAAATAATTACGATCAAAAGTTCACTGGTCCCAGATACAGATTACGATATGTATAAAATATTTTAAAAACACGTTTCCGCTGCGCGACCGGTGAATTTGGTTCTAACAATTGGTATCAGAGGAAGTTTTATTTTCGGAACAGGAAATTGTTTTCGATGCTCCTGTATGTATGATTGTGTAGGCACGATTTAAATTGACTGTATGATGTTTTTGTATGTTTTTTTTTAATTTACAAAAACATGATTGATCGTTAATTATATGGTACTGTAGATTTAGGGTTTATGGGTTGTATAATTTATATATATATATATATATATATATATATATATTTAACTATTATTGTATTGTAAAAAAATAATAATTAAAAAATAATAATTGTAACCTATGTTGAAGACCTGGAAAAATCACGAAGAAATATTCATGAGATGAATCAAGGTGACCTGAAGAGACTAGAAGACTTGGAAATTACAAGAAAACTAAGGAATGCCTTGGGGGTATTTTTGTAATTTTAGATACCAATTTTTTTTAAGGTTAAATAATCCACAGTACTCGGTCAATTCATGTATACTTTATATTATGTGATGATAAAAAGCATTGTCATGCATACGCATGTCATTTAGATTAGAAGTGTCTACACAAATATATTTGATATGTCATACATGCATCATAGCCTATATTTTATGTATTTTTTTTTAAAGTGATTAAAATGGATAAATACATAAATTGGCTATGAAAATGATATTAGTTTTTTAATTGTTAAAAAACTTAGTAATTCTCATTAATATTAATCTAGTTATTAAAGAGTTTAATAAGTTAGATTAATAGGGTCATTTATAGTAATAATGATTAATTTGATTAATTGCCTAATTATAAATGAACCGAAAATTGTGTTAGAGTTTTAATAGTTAAAACTTGGTAAACATTTTCATAATAATCTGAGCTTAGTAAATAGTTTACAAAGACTTAGATTATTCACTAACAGATTAGATTTTTAATTGTTAAAAATCATTAATAATTTATTAGTTAATTAGAACTTGTTTCTAATAATGAATTAGTTAATGCACTAGATAACTTGATTAAAGTTAGCCGTTTGATCCTGTAGAGTCTAGGTGCATTAACGGATAATAGAAAGCCCTAGTTTTTTAAATAGTGAGTGTGAGAGGGATATATGACATATATATCCTGCGGTCTCCATCATTAGTTCAACACCGTGAGATCCAAGTGAGGCCTCGTAACGACTTTGCTTTCGTCCTCCCTAAGGAGGGTTTCCACAAAGGTCAATACCAAGGTTGACTTCCTAACATATAGGATTTCTGAGGGTATTTCGGGATTGACCGATCCTAAGGCGGCAATTCTCGAGTTAAGCTCATGAGATCTGAAATGGTGGGTTACACTCACGAAGGTTTTGATTAAGTTTGTTAATTAAAAACCTGATTGAATAAACGATGGTTGAGTGATATGGAGTAAGAGTTATTCTAGAATATCATTTGATTGAGAATGTCTCGGTCCAACATGCAAAGATTTGACTGACCCTAAGGTGGCACTTTTTTGTGGTATGTTGGATTGTCGTGGTATAGTAACTATTTTTAGGGTAGTTCTAGTTCGTTAAACATGTTCATGCATCATGTTTAAATTTATACCAAAGCACCCGCACTTGTTTTAAATAAATGACTGAATGAATGTTTTATTTATTTCAGCAATGTCTTCTGCATTACTTCAAATTCTCGCAAACAACAAATTAACTGGTGATAACTACACAAAGTGGAAACTTAATATTAATGCAATTTTGGTCACCAAAGACCTCAAGTTTGTGCTTACGGAGAAATGTCCTCCAGCTCCTACTGCCAATGCCACACGAACTGTTCGTGAGGCATACCAGCGATGGGTCTCATCTGATGAGAAAGCCCGAACATATATATGTTGGCATCTATGACAGACGTGCTTGTCACACAGCATGAAGCAATGACTTCAGCATTCGAATCATGGAGTCAATGCAAGCTATGTTTGGGCAGCCCTTTGAGCAAAAGCGACATGAAGCTATTCGTTCTGCTATGCTCGCTCGCATGAAGGAAGGAACGTCAGTTCGGGAACATGTCCTGAGCATGATGTCCTACTTCAACACGGCAGAAGTCAATGGCGGGGCCATTGATGAACCCAGTCAGATGAGCATCATACTGACGATTCTTCCGAAGAGTTTCGATCAGTTTAAAAGCAACTACGGGATGAACAAGTTAAAGTTCAGTCTTACACAGTTGCTCAATAAGCTCGCTACCTTTGAGTCCTTGATTAAGGACAACAAAGGCAAGACCAGTGAGACAAATGTTGTCGAACCATCTTCCTCTAATAATAAGAAGAGGAAAAGGTCCGCTGGGAAGGCAAAAGGAAAGCCAAAACCCAAGAAAGCCCAAAGCAAAAAGAAGGGCACCTCCACTGACCAAGACAAAGGAAAATGTTTCCATTGTAACAAGGTCGGGCACTGGAAGAGGAACTGTCCTCAGTATCTGGAGGAGGTAGCCAAGAAGAAAAAGATGAAAGGTAAATATGATTTACTTGTTCTTGAATCTTGTTTAGTGGAAGATGATTCTTCACCCTGGATAGTTGATTTAGGGGCCACTAATCATGTTTGTTCTTCTTTACAGTGGACTGATTCTTGGACACAGCAAAAGGAGGGAGCCTTCTCAATGCGTGTGGGGCCGGGGGATGTCGTATCGGCCAATGCAGTGGGAGCAATAAGATTGCAATTTTGTAATAATAATAGTTTTTTATTATTAAACAATGTTTTTTATATTCCTGGATTTACTCGGAATTTGATTTTCGTTTCTAAGTTGTTAAAACAAAAATATTTTGTTTCTTTTAATAATAAGTATGTTATTATATGAAAGAATGGTCTGAATATTTGTTCAGGAATTAATGAAAACAATTTGTATGTGTTAAGACCGTTAATACATACTACACTGCTCAACAACGAAATGTTTAAGGTTGAAAAACCAAAAACTAAACGACATAAGATTTCTCTAGATAATGACACGTATCTCTGGCCTCAAAGGCTTGGTCATATCAACCTTAACCGGATAGACAAATTAGTAAAAAGAGGACTTTTAAGTGAGTTAAAGGTTGGCACCTTACCTGTCTGCGAATCTTGTCTGGAAGGTAAGATGACTAAAAGACCTTTTACTGGAAAAGAGCTTAGAGCTAAAGAACCGCTAGAGCTTATACATACAGACTTCTGCGGACCGATGAATGTTAAAGCTAGGGGTGGTTATGAGTATTATGTCACCTTTATAGATGACTATTCAAGATACGGATACGTCTACCTGATGCAACGAAAGTTGGAAACATTTGAAAAGTTTAAAGAATTCCGAGCTGAAATTGAGAATCAATTAGGTAGGACTATCAAGTCACTACGATCGGATTGTGGAGGTAAGTACCTTGACCAAGAGTTTGAAGACTTCATGGTCGAGCATGGGATAGTTTCCCAACTCACAGCTCCCGGTACACCTCAGCAAAATGGTGTAGCGGAGAGGAGAAATAGAACCCTAATGGAAATGGTGAGATCTATGATTAGTTTCTCATCATTACCAAATTCCTTCTGGGATATGCGTTACAAACAGCGGCATACATTTTGAATGTAGTGTCATCCAAATCTGTTTCTAAGACTCCCCTAGAGTTGTGGAATGGTCGTAAAGCTAGTTTACGACATTTCTGCATATAAGGGGGTCCAGCACACGTGCTGAATAACAGAACTGGAAAGCTAGACTCCAAGTCTGTTGTCTGCCTGTTTGTAGGATACTCCAAAAAGACTAGAGGTGGACACTTCTATAGTCCCGAAGATAACAAAGTATTTGTATCGACAAATACAACGTTTCTTGAGGAAAATTACATTAGTGACCATAAACTTCGTTTCAAGATTGTATTAAATGAGTTGGAGCCTGGTGAGATTAGTGCTTTATCAACAAGAGTTGTTAATCCATAAATATCTGAGAGTCAGATGGTTCCTGAACAGGATACACTACCACCTAGACATAGTGAGAGGGTTGTGAGACAACCTGAACGCTATTTAGCTATAGGTGAGGGACAAGATGTTGTCTCTGCTGATAGTGTGGATGATCCATTGACATTTAAGAATGCAATGGAAGATCCTGATAAAGAGGAATGGCTTAAAGCCATGAATCTCGAGATGGAGTCCATGTACTCTAACTCAGTCTGGGATCTTATAGACTTACCGGATGAGGTAAAACCCATTGGGTGTAAATGGATCTACAAGAGAAAGAGAGGAGTAGACGGGAAGGTAGAGACCTTCAAGGCAAGACTAGTGGCCAAGGGTTATACCCAGAAATAGGGGGTCAATTATGAAGAGACCTTCTCGCCAGTAGCCATATTTAAGTCTATTAGGATTCTCTTATCCATTGCTGCCTATTTCGATTTTGAAATTTGGAAAATGGACGTCAAGACTGCATTCTTGAATGACAATCTTGATGAAAGCATCTATATGATAAGGTTTGCAAGCTGAAAATGTCCATCTATGGACTTAAGCAAGCATCTAGATCCTGGAACATTAGGTTTGATGATGCGATCAAAACCTATGCTTTGAGCAAAACGTTGATGAGCCTTGTGTCTACAAGCGCATCATTGATAAAAAAAATAGTTTTCTTGGTCTTATACGTAGATGATATCCTACTCATTGGGAATGATGTGGGAGTGTTGTCTAATGTAAAGGGCTGGCTGGCTAGCCAACTCCAAATGAAAGA
Organism: Dipteronia dyeriana; assembly: GCA_032871835.1. Taxonomy (NCBI): domain Eukaryota; kingdom Viridiplantae; phylum Streptophyta; class Magnoliopsida; order Sapindales; family Sapindaceae; genus Dipteronia; species Dipteronia dyeriana. The sequence goes on along the minus strand of CM065301.1, from coordinate 18,029,044 downwards.
TTTGGGAGAGGCAAGTTATGTTCTAGAGATCCAACTTATAAGGGATCGTAAGAACAAACTTATAGCACTGTCACAGGCATCATATATTGATAAGATTCTTGTACGATTTTAGATGCAAAACTCCAAGAAAGGTAATTTACCTTCCAGGCACGGAGTTCGTTTGTCTACGGAACAGTGTCCTAAAACACCTCAAGAAGTTTAGGATATGAGACGTGTTCCCTATGCATCAGCAGTAGGTAGTCTCATGTATGCTATGTTATGCACGAGACTGAACATCTGATATATAGTGGGAGTAGTCAACAGATACCAGTCCAACCCAGGATTGGATCATTGGGTTGGACACCTCAAAGACATGATCTTTAGAAGTGGGGACGATTGGTACAAGGACACCCTAAGAGAGGAGCGCAATAGAAACCAGAGGAGCCTAGAAAAAATCCAGTTAGCGGGGTAATTAACACCATCTTTGGTGTACCGCACACCGAGGCTAGTAGCCGAAAAAAATGACCGAGGTTAGAGAAGCCATAAATGGGCAGAGGAATTTGGAGATCAATTTGTTAGGCCCCAACTAAAAAAAGGCTGAAATAAGGATGAGATCACATAGTCTTCATCGAGGCAGACACGTACAGATTAGAGGTGAAGCCGAACGATAAGATTGCCGTATCAGTTTACGTAGGGCACATGGAAGTGAGAAGAGTACTGATCGATAATGGGAGCTCAACAGACATCTTGAGCATGGAAGTATTTGACCAACTAGAGTTGTAAAGAAAAGTCCTTCAACCGCTCAGAGTCTCGTTGAGAGGCATTTGAGGAGCAGAAGTAAGATCATTGGGAATGGTGAAACTACCTATGAAGAACGGGAGTTTCCCCTACACCAAGACAGTATTATTAGATTTTATGGTTGTGGATGTAGAGAATTGGTCATACAACGCCTTGTTGGGTCGGCCTTTCCTGAACAAGACAAAGGTTATGAATGCCACCTACGCTCTAACAGTGAACTTTCCAACGGAAGCTGGAGTAGGCGTCATGAAAAGTTCACAAGAATGGGCCAGAAAGGTGAATTTGGTCGTGTACAGGGAAAGAGCATAATCAAAGGTAATACAGATAGATACCCTTGGAAAATATGGAGACTTGAAAATGGATGAAGTAAAAGCTGGAGTGGAAACTCCAACCTGGTTCGACCTGGACCCGAGGAAGACACCACCGGAAGATGGGAAAAGTCAAGAAGATGAACCAACCATGGAGGTTACAGTTGATGATAATAATCCCGAAAAGACTATAAAGCTCGAGACTCGACTGACAGAGCATGTTCGGGATGAAATGGTCAACTTATTAATGGAATACAAAGACATGTTTACATGGAAACACGAAGATATACTTAGGATTGATTCGAAAATAATCTCTCATTACTTAGCAGTTGACCTTAATCGAAAACCGATCATTCAAAAGAGAAGACGTTTTAACCCTAAAAGAAGCAAGGCAATCAAAGAAGAGGTAGAGAAGCTATTGGTAACAGGATCTATAAGGAAAGTAAAGTACCCCGAATGGGTTGCCTAAGTGGTGCTAGTAAAAAAAAATGACCAGTGGAGGATGTGTGTTGATTTCATTGACCTTAATAAAACATGTCTGAAGGATAGCTTCCTCTTGCCTCGGATCGACCAGTTGGTGGATTCAATAGCCGATCATGAATTATTGAGCATCATGGATGCCTACTCAAGATACAACCAAATCCGAATGTTTGAACCTGATAAAGACAAATCATCGCTTATAACTAATCAGGGGTTATATTGCTACAAATTTATGCCCTTTTGTTTCAAGAATGCCGAGGTGAGCTACCAGAGACTGGTAAATAAGATGTTCGTCGATAGATTAGTAGAAATATAGAGGTGTATATGGATGACATGCTGACAAAGAGCAAAACGTCCGAAAAACATGCAGAAGATCTCAAGGAAACATTCAGAGTATTACAGAGGTTCGGGATGAAGCTTAATCTAAAGAAATGTGTGTTCGGGGTACCCTCGGGTGGATCCCTAGGATTTCAAGTTCATCAGAAAGGAATCGAATTAAACTCTGAAAAAATAAAGGCATTAGAGGAGATGAGGTCTACAAAGATATTGAATGAAATTCAGAGGTTAACAAGTTGCTTAGCATCTCTGAACCGACTCGTAAGCAAATCAACAGACAAATGCTTGCCCATTTTTAGGGCAATCAAGAAAGGCAAGGGGGTAGAATGGAATAATGAGAGTGATTAGGCATTCAGAAAGATCAAGGAGTACCTACGTAAAGCACCAATTCAATCTAAACCCCTAGAAGGAGAAGTGCTCTACCTATACCTGTCAGTAACAGTTGTGGCAACAGGGTTGGTGTTGTTCAGGTTGGATAAGGGCATACAAAAGCTAGTGTATTACATAAGCAAGTCTTTGCTACTAGATGAGATAAGATACTCGCCAGCCGAACAAATGGCACTGGTACTTGTGACTGCGGTAAAGAAGATGATACCATATTTTCAAGCCCACAGGATTGTGGTCTACATAGATTGTCCACTGAAGCAAATTCTATCAAAGCCTGAAGTATTTGGGAGGTTGACCAAATGAGCAGTAGAGCTGAGTGAATTTGACATAGCTTATCTGCCAAGAGCTGTGATAAAGGGACAAGTCGTAACCGACCTGATTATTGAATTCACTAAACCAAACAGCGAGGTGAACAAGATGTTAAAAGAAAAAGAAGAATTCATTTGGAAACTGTATATAGATGGATCGTTTAACACGCACGATAGCGGGGTCGGGATAGTCATATCCACCCTAGAAAGTGACCAGGTAGAATGTGCCATGCGGTTTGATTTCAAAGCCACCAACAACGTGGTCGAGTATAAGGCATTTTTGGCAGGACTTAGGGTTTGCACGGCCCTAGGGGCAGATGAGCTGGAGATATTCAGTTATTCGCAGGTGGTGGGGTTAATGACAGTTTCTTGATGGTCAAGAAAGTCAACAACGTAAACTTATGGAACCTGTAATAGTAAAATTATCATGAAAAATAAATGAACGAAAACCAGAAATACGTGGTAAAACTCCTGTGATCGGATAAATATCCACAGTTGATTGCGTATGCAACCAAGTCAAATCCAGTAAAGAAGTATTTGAATTACAACGTTCGATCTCTCTAGCCTTACTTTTTGTTATCCTCCATTTTACAATATGCTCTACGCACGTATTTATACAAGTTTGGCTAGGGTTTTGTTTCTTGGAGTACAAGCCAATGATTGGCGAAAGAGCTCTTTCCTATTTGGATTTGTATATTTATTTGCATTAATTGTGAAGATCTTTTATATAACTTGGGATATTTGTTTCCTTTTGGGACTCCCTTGTGTTCGCTTAAGAAGATATTTGTTTCCTTTTGGAACTCCATTGTGTTCGCTTGAAAAGATATTTGTTTCCTTCTAGAACTCCTTTTTGCATTAAATATGTATTGTTGATATCTTAGGAGTCTCGTTGCCTAAACTAGAGGCACAACTTTACGAGATCTTTTTTGTTGTCTCGAGTAGAACTGAGTGCGTGATAATACTTGGCTCATCTTTACTCGGACACACTCGGACTTACTCAGACTTCCATTGAATGTTCCTACGATGAAGACTTGGGCACCATCTGGGATACTGACCTGGCAATACTCTGATGAAGTGCCTTACTTACGCGGTCTTGTGATGACGTGTGCTTTTGATAAGATATACATACAACAATACCCTCTTAAAATACTTTTGACGAGTACAACTTTTTTTTCACATGGCAAAAGTTTTTAACACGTTTGCTCATTATGATGGCTTCGTTGGTTATTTTTTCCTTTATAAATACTTTATAAGTCAGGAAGTAATTACTATTCCTCGTTTCCTTGAAATATTAATGGCGTGTCTTAATGGTGTTCATGTACACATGTTTGTCTTTCATACGAATTCCCGCTAATTGTGACATTTAGTAGCCCATTCCTTATGTCACTTGTCCTCCTCCAATTTGGCGTTTCTGAAGTCACTAATGGCATTAATGGGACATGACTCTTTGATATGACTCTTTGCTTGCTCAATATATCAAGAATGTTTTTGGCACCAAAAACTTGATTGTGTTGTAAATTCGTGTTTAATAAAAACAATACTCGTAAGTGCGCGAATCGTGAAAATAAGTACATCGACAAGTAAAGATCGTTCCCACGAGCACTAGAGATTTATCGATTAAAACTAATTCTAATTAAAGCTAAATTAAAGTAAGCAAATATTGATGATGATTGATTTAAAACTAAAACTAAATTAAATTAAACTAAAGAAAGCAATTAAAAAGATTTGGTTGTGATCAAGGGTGAGAAAGCACAAGGTCATCAATGATCCCCAATTATGAACACTCAATGCAAGGATTAATTTGTAAACAAAATTCAATCAATTCAAGGGTTCATTCTTTATCTTTAATATGACTATTACCGTATAATCGCGGGATGAGTCAAGTATTCCCAACCATTATTCACCATTGGTCTATGGTGTGAACAATGATCGGAAACCCGTTAAGTGTAAGAAATAAGAACCAAATTCTATGCTTTGCTTGGTCTATGCTAACGATAAAATTCATTCGTTTAAAAGAGCATTAATCAAGGTTAGGTTTGGTCTGTACTCTAACCCTAATTCTCAGATAATCTTAACCTTAAAATAATGCCCAAATAATTATCCACCCTTGGTTTATGGTGTGAATAAATATTAAAACTAATGAGAGTCAAGCAATTAAGAATAATGAACAAATCAAGAATTGAGTTGATGAAATTATATTATTAATCCAAACATGAGCATTCACAAAATGTTCACATTGATTCCCTAGTTATGGAAGTAGTTACACATCATGAAAATAGAAGGGAAAGAGAAAGAAAAGATAAAACCCATTGAGGCCTCAAACGGATTCTTCAAATCTTCAATGATGAATTTTTCTTCGTCTTCAAATCTTCGAATGCGTAACGATGAATGAAAGAATTGTTATGTGTTTTGAATGATATTGAGAGGTGAAATTCACTGGCTTCTTCCTTGAAAAATCGATAACTATGTATATATATAGGTTCCCATTAAAGTAAGGTTCAAAATTCCCAAGATGACAAGGAATATGCACGACCGCTCCCTAAACCGCGGCACGAACAGCTTGCCCAGACTGCGATGGACGAAGCGAAGTGCTCTCTGTGATATTCCACGGTGGAGACCGCTCTGGAGGCATGACCTTGACAGTGGTACATACCGCGGTTATTGAAGATGTCACGGCTGTGATTCTCCGCTCTTTAGACCGCGGTGGCGACATTGCTTGGGCAGCGACCTTCGCATCGGTAATTTACAAAATTGCCCTTCTTTGCTTCAAATCTTTCAAACACAACATTAAAGTCCAATGTCCTAAAAAATGCTCAATCACACAAATTAAATACCTAAAAATGCTCAAGACACAAGCAATTGATAGGAGTAAAGGGGATCAAAACATATACAAATAATGATCGATCAACGCGTCACCCCAATCACTTTTTACACCTTTTCGTTTCCCGCTTTTCCACGAATTTTACCCTAGGTTTCAAATTTTGAAACCACTTTCTAATTTAAACCAGCATAAAATGATTTTTAGATCATTTGTCACCTGTCTTAAGAGAGAAACCCTAAAAATTTCTTCTCCTTCCCTGCTTTCTTCGGTTTTATCTTACATATTCTTCTAAATTCATTTTACGTCGAAGATTCTTCTGGGCTCAATCGTTTGCACATCAAACAACTCAGTTACAACTAAAGGTTAGTTTTCATGGATCCTGTCGCTAGGCATCGCCTTTTTGTTTTTGCACTGAATGCATTCGAGGAAAATGATACTTTTACAGCTTTTCGTATTTATAGGTTGATAGGGGATACATCCCCTGACCAGCCTCACTTCTTGAACGCCAATGTCTCAAAGGTTTATAGTGAAATTTCCCCGGCATCTGATTCTGAAACTTCCCATACTCAGGCCCAATCTGACCCATCTATTTCTGCTCGCAACAATTTTCGTTCTTGGAAGAGAATGGGGAAGCATATTGGCCATCGTCACGATGCTTTAGTTGGGGCACAAGTGTGGAATGAGAAGGATATAGATGAGGAGCATTGTTCATCTTGCATACATTTTTCTAATGAGCCCATTTACGATTTAGACGTTGAGTCGAATGTCATTGGTGAGGCTGAGATCGAGAAGTATTTTCACCTGTTCGATTTGGATACAAATCTTGTCCGATTGGAAGTGGCAGGGGATAAAGCAGCATGGAATCTTTCGTCAGGGATAGTTGCTATCTACGGAGCAATGCTCTATTGTGGCATGACACTCCATCTTCAACCTTTCATCACTCTATTCCTAGCTGAAGCATGGATCGCTCCGGCCCAACTCGCCCCGAATAGTTACAGAATTTTGACGTGCATGTGGCACATGTGGAAAAGAATGGAATTACCCATACCTACTCCTCACAAAATCAGACACTTCTACAACTTAAGGCAATATGGTTGGACAGAGACCTACTTTCTATTTTTCAGTCAGCCCAATAGTTGGATCCCGGATGGAGTAGATATTGATAGAACTGTCGAAACATCTACTGAAAAAAAAGGAAGGCTTCATTTGGGGATTTTCCACCTCCAACATATACTGGAAGAATAATTGGTTTTTTGTTGAAGGGGGCTAGGGACGTTCGATTAGTTTGATCTGAATGGTGTTCAAGTTATGATGTCTAGAATCGTACACCCCTTACTTTTACAATTGGGGAATTGGCTAACCTGGCCAGAGCTGTTGTGCGACCTCTAGAAAAGGGAAGTAAGTCATACCTTCTTAATGAGAAGAAGATGATCAAGGTTGACCTCTTTACTCAGATTTATTCCTGCCGCAAGCGTTGTGAGTTGGTGTTTTATACTTCCCTCTCTTTTGTTTTTTTTTTTGTTTTGTTCCTGACCAGTCCCAAATTTCCAATGTATGATTTAGATATTATCTGCGAGGCTCAAGCTCGTCAGGTAAAGTCTATTATTCGGTCAAGTTGTAGATAGGTGGTTTGCTAAAAAGCGGCGGGAATTTCTCTGCCTGACAATGAATCAAATGTGAATTCTGAGGATGCTAAAGTTGATGAGCAGGCACCCAAGTACACCCCTGAGGAAATTCCCCAACAGACTGCAGGTGGATCGAGTAGGCATAGGAGCCTAAACAGTTCTGGCAGCAAGGAAATAATGCGTGATGACTGGGATGTGGAAGACTCGTTGCATGTGAGATAGATGTGGGTTCTGGTCACACCGAGGAATCTACAGAACACGGTCTGGCTACCGAGGCTGTTGTCGAACGATCTGTAAAGGAAAAGGGAAAGGGAAATGAAAAGGTCGGGGAGTCTTCGGTCGAGCTGACTGATCTGTCCTATCCCATTTTTTTTTAATATTTTCCCATTATGGTAGAGGTTGGTGATGAAGATCCTAATGCTGATCTCGACACTTGCTTCAGGCAAACTGGGTAGAGAAAATCATCATTTTTGTCAATCCGACCTCTCCCTAAAATTCCCAGGGTTCTGGCTTTCATTGAATCTTCCAGTGATGAAGATATTAATTCAAAGGATCCTACGGGTGTTCAGGCTGAGAAAGTTGCTAAAGATTTATCTGGTTCATTTACTTGGGGATACCCGTTTGACGATTTGAGCAAGAAAGATTCCCTCACTCCTAATACTGCCAATGTAGCGTCATTAAGTCAACCTACAGATCCTTCCCCACTGGACATGCTGAAAGCCATGTCTTCGGGTCATGCCTTCATCAGGGATGACTACTGGAGCCATTTCAGGAGTGGGGTTGTATCTGTAAGGCTTTAAAACTTCTTTAATAGTGTTGTTTATGTATGAATCATTTGTTACGCTTTATCGAACATTTCCTAGTCTTCCGGTTTGAATTTCAGTTTATAATAACCTTGTTTCTTTTATAGATGGTGGTGAAAGTCTTTGAGGCTTTCCAGACTCAACAATCATAGGTGATCTAATAAAGCTGCTGGAAGCTCAACTAAAAGAGAGGGAGGACAACCGTGCTAGGGTTGAAGCTCTGTACCAGAAGGAAATCAGTACAAGCCAGGAACATGCAGATAGGTGCTTAGCAAGGCAATTAGAAGCAGGGGAGATGGCTTCACTTGCTATGGAAAAAATGTAGTCCCTTGAGAGTTTATTATCCGGTGCTTAGGAATCGATCCTTCATGTTGAACATGAGGCTGAAGAAGTTAAATCATCCTACAAACGTAAAGTTGAAGACCTTAAGCGTCAAGGGTTAACCGTTGAATCCCTCTCCAAGGAGGCCAAATTGGAGTTAGAGGTGTAAGGTGTCGATTGTTTTAAAAGGTCTCTAGCCTATAATTTCTTGCCCCTCAAAGAGTTCCAACGTGGGATGGTCTCGACCAGTGAGTTCTTTAAAATGAAGAACCGGGCAACAGACAATGAACGATAAAATTAGGAATTGTCAATAAAGAATCATGTCAATGATTCCTTGGAAGCCCTTCGTGCTCAAATTAAAGAATGTCGAGCTTACTGCCGTAGTCGGGGCAATGATCCTCAACCCATGCATCTAGAAATCCCTACTGAGCACGTCTTTTTTAATTTCCATGCAAGTGAGAATGGTTGAGTAAATGGAGAAGAACTCGACGTTGATCCTGTTGCCAGAAAGGACTATAGTGCTTGGATGGATGATGAAGTGGATGAGATCACTTGGCCTTCAAACGCTAGTCTCCTGAATGAGTATGAAATGGTGTTGTGATAGCGGCTCGAAACCCCCGACACCAACTTAACTGTTGTATATATTTATTGTATTCGGTTTACGACTTAATACAATGATTTTTTTTAATCTTAAATTATCTTTACGGTTTGAAATTCCATGATGTTTGGGTTGAATACGTCTAAGTCCCCTTGAATGATTGCCAAGTATCTTATTTAATTGGTGAGTAGCTTCATAATGAAACTGAGTATCCTTTGTGATGTCAAGTATCTTATTTCACTGGCGAGTAGTTTTATAATGAAACCGAGTACCCTTTGTGATGCCAAGCATCTTATTTAACTGGCTAGTGTTTTTAACCGGGTAGCTACATAATTAAATCTATTATCTTACTTAACTCATAAGTTATGTATTTCCCAGTTTCTACCCGAGTGTTACATCGAGGCTCACCACGATCATACACTTAGGTCCTCACACAAGTCACCAAGAACATCACCTGGTTTTATCTGTGCAAGGGTTTACCGAATCATTGGATAGTGAATTACCCAACACAGTTGTTCAACTCACCAGGTTTACCCCGACGGTGCCCCGAGCCATTTTCCAGACATACTGGTGCTTCGGGTTTACCTTTTTGCTAAGGTTTAGATTTTAACATTGCTCGGCTGGCATGCTATCTTAAGCTTTCCACCCATTCGGGTTTGAATTTTCCAAACTAATGGCACCCGAGCATTTTATTTGTCTCAAATGTTCTCATTATTTCTAATAACTTTTTCCAGAAGGGTTCGCGTAGGAATTTTATTCACTACAAAAATCAAACTTAACAAAAGCACTTAATTCAGAGAATTCAAACTAAGCTTGAAAATAAAATTGGTTGCAAACTGAAACTAAAACTGAATAACACTAAAACTATGCTAGTTTGTTAATTTAAATATCCTTCAAGGATAAAAGATCTTCAGGTTCTGGGCATTGCACAACTGTGGTAAGTCTCCTCCTCCTGGTTGGGCGATCTAGTATGCTTTATGTTCTGCTAGCCCATCAATTAAATATGGTCCTTCCCACTTGTTGACGAGGGACCCCGCCACTTTATATTTGGTGTTCGGGGATACTCTCCTAAGCACTAGGTCTCCCAGCTAAAATTTTCTAACCCGAACATGTGAGTTATAAGCTGCATTTCGTACACGGGACCTCTCTCTTGCTTCTTCTAATTCATCCAGGTTCTGTGGCAACGGATCAACAATATGCCTTTCATCATATAGCTGAACCCTAAGGGACATATAAGATGTCTCCGTTGGGATCACAACCTCTATTTCATAGCTAAAGAGAATGGGGTTTCCCCCACAGTGGTTCTCGCAGTTGGTCGGTACGTCCATAAAACCTCATGTACTTATCTGCCCAACTGCCCTTTTTCGCATCCAATTTTTATTTGAGGGTGTGTTTGATTACCTTGTTCACTGCTTCTGCCTGCCCATTTGTCTGGGGATGAGCAGGTGTGGCATAGTAATTGAAAATCTTGTATTCGGTACAAAGTTGTCTGAATTTTTGATTATCAAATTGAGTGTCGTTATCAATGATTATGGTGCTCGAGACTCCGAATTGGTAGAGTATGTTATTCTTCACAAAGTTGGTGGTGTTTTCTTCCATGATGTGCACTAATGCTTATGCTTCCACCCACTTTGTGAAATAATCAATTGCTACGATCGCAAGTTTTTTGCCTCCTTTAGTTACTGTTGGTATTGGTCCGATCAGGTCTAAACCCCACACGGTGAACTGCCAAGGTAAAGTGAGGCTTCTTAAGTATTCGGGGGGTTACCGGATATCATTGGCAATTCTCTAACAAGTATTGCAACTGTCCGACAATTGTTGTGCATCCAAAAACAAGGTAGGCCAGTAAAATCCTTGCACGAGTACCTTGTGTGCTAAGCTCCTACCCCTGTATGATTCCCACACACTTCACTATAGACTTCCGTCAGTATCTGTGTGGTTTATTCCTCTATTACGCATCTTTGGAGTGCCCTAAAAAATCCCCTCATGTATAGGCCTCCTCCAATCATAGTGTACCTAGCTAACCTAACCTGATGCGTTTTGCCTCTTAGGGATCCTCAGGGAGCACATCTTCTTCTAAATATTTCTTCAGCTAGGTTATCTAACCGCTTGGCTGAGCTCGAATATCTACCACACAAAGGTCTTCTGACACGGATATATTTGGCCTGAGTAGATGTGCCACTAGAATAGTTTCCGGTCTGATGCACGTTGTGGCTGACACTAATTTGGATAAAGCATCTGCTTTTTCATTCTCGCTATGTGGGATCTGAGTGATCTTGAATTACTTGAATCGTCTAATAGTTGCTTAGCAATGTCCAAGTAAGCGGCCACACTTTCATCCCTAGCTTGGTATTCATCCATGATCTAATTGACGATAACCTAAGAGACGCTGAATATTTCTACTTCATCTACTCCGAGTGTGATGCACACCTTGAGGCCTGCCAGTAATACCTCGTATTCTGCTTGGTTATTCTGTTGACGGTGATTTTTGGATCGTGTAGGATTGATCACGCGTATAATAGGTTTTTATAGATTGTTGAAGATGTTGTGAGAAAGATAGAAAAAAGAAGAAAATCATACACACATAAGGTTACGTGGTAAAACACCAAGATGGGGAAACATCCACGGTTACCGGTGACGGTGAAAAGAATCCACTATAATATAATGATTACACACTCAATCTCTCCTTCTTTGGTGTATCTCTCTCTTTCTCTTTCTATGCATAATTTCTTATGTATTGTTGTATGTGTTTCTCGTCCACCTTTTATAATGAGATTATAGGTCTATTTATATGTGCATATAACCATAATCCTTGTTACACAATAAGGAAATATGGTAGTATTTAATTAAAAGTGGTTACTTGTTGAAGTCGTCTTTGTCTTCTTTTCTGATTCGGAGATCTTGTGCATTGAATTAGAGTCTTCGTAGGATTCTGGATAAATAATTCGTTTAGGACTTATCTGTTGATCGGTATGCAGTCTTCTAGAAGAGCAGATTTGTTGCTTGATTTGGACTCTTTAATATGTAGGAGGAAATAGTAATATTTCCATATTGGAATGTTGTTCTAGATTCCTTTTTTAAGTAAGACAATTCTTCTTTGTATTTGAGTCGTAGTTGCCTTTAATATCTCCCACGCATTATCCAATTGACCAATTGTCTGATCCCGATCAAACTTCTTTTATCTCAAACGGATGATCCTGACCAAATCCACTCTACCCGATCGGCTAGTTTTCCCGACCAGGTTATTTATACCCGATCGGTTAGCTTCCCCGACCATCTTGGATAATAGTGACTTGGCCATGAGATCATCTATTAATTGTCTTGAGGTGATCTTTTCTAACTCCTATGACATGACATATCTACTCATGCTGACTTGTCATGCTATCCAAAAATCCCTATAACAATACCCTCTCAAATCAGCGAGATGAGCTCTTGACGGCTGAACGAATGGGATTTGAATAGTTTTGATTTTTTTGACGTTTCTGATATTGCTTGTCGCTTTATCCTGATCAAGTTTCTTATTAAACTGATCGGTTTTTTTTTAAAACTGATCAAGTGTCATATTATACTGATCAGTCTTGGACTCCTTTTTGCTCCATTGTAGCTAGACCAGTTGGTGTCCTTGCTCTCTGCTCAGGATAATTTCTGACCATTTTTTTTACTAGTCGGTGTCCTGGCTCTTTGCTCGGGATAATTCCCGACTGATTTTTCTTGGACTAGTCGATGTTCAGGCTCTTTGCTCAGGATAATTCCTGACTGTCTTGATTCAGTCGGTGTCCCGGCTCTTTACCTAGGATAATTTCCAACAGTCTTAGTTCGGTCGGTGTCCCGTCTCTTCACTTAGGATAATTTCCGACTGTCTTTTTTATTTGACTAGTCTGTGTCCCGGCATCTTACCTAGGATAATTTCCGACAGTCTTAATTCGGTCAGTGTCCCAACTCTTTGCTCAGGATAATTTTCTACCGTCTTAATTCGATCGGTTTCCAGGCTATTTACCTTGGATAATTTTCGACAGTCTTAATTAGGTCGGTGTCTCGATTTTTCACCCAGGATAATTTCCGACCTCTCAGCCTCTCGGGCACCTTTACCTACCATGGCATGAGTTGGCACTACGAGTTTATCTTTGACAACAAATATGTTTATTAAAAGATTCGAACACCATTATTGGCTTCTTTATTAATTGATCTAAAAATTAATAACATCAAAATAAGGAATAATTAGAAAGCCTAAAAACATAAAACAAATTAAAAATATCTTTAAAATTGAAAGAAGCTAAGCTATCTCTCTCAAGAGAAGTTTTTTTATTTTGAAGACTAAGCCCCGTCATCTTTGAGCTTGTGTAGGGTTCTCAAAAGATAATATTGACCGTCCCTTCATCGTTGTCTCGGCTCGGACCTCGCTTCTTTTCCTAATTTTCCATTGGTTGACTATCTCGATGGGGATCATTTTGTTGATCATTTATCCTTTTAAGAATTAAATCTTTGAGGTGACTCTCTTTGATGAGTGTCTCGATGTGGTCTCTTAATTGGTAGCACTTTGATGTGTCGTGACCAATTTCCTTTCGAAACCTGCAGTACTTTATCATGTCTCTTCTAGAGTAGATTGACTGTCTATAAGGATATTTGACCAGCTTCCGATCTTCTACTATTGTCAGGATTTCCTCTTGTCTCTTGATGAGGGGAGTATAGTTAGTATACTGACCCAAGAACTTTTTGTCGTTCCGTTTGTTCTACGATTACTCTCGTCATTCTCTTGATGATCACTCTTCTAGTTCTTTATGTAGTTTTCCCCGGGGTGACCCTCTTGTACATAACTACCCCTCCGAGCTATCTCTTCTACTTCAGCCATCGCATAACTGCCTGCCACATCCATCAGGTCGGCGTATGTTTCTGGGAACTTCCTCCTCAAATCAAAGGAAATCGACCCTTCTGTAGGTTATTGGTGAAGGCGTCCACTACAACCTCATCATTAGGGTTATAGATCCCTGACACTTCTTGAGAGAACATTTTCAGGTAATCTTTTAGTGACTCGTTTTTTCCTTGTTTGAGGGTGGCAAGGTGAGCTATTGACTTCCTCTTTTGTATGTTCCCCAAGAATTGTCGTGAAAAAGCTTACGTCAACTCTCAAAAATTCTTAATTGTTCCCTGAAGGAGTCTCCCAAACCACCTAGACCCTAAATCCCCGAGCGTTTGTGGGAACGTCAAGCACAACAACGAGTCATTGTAAGCATACTGTGCCATTGCAGTTTGAAAATGTCTCACGTGTTCTTTCAGTATTCGTGTTTGCTTTAAATTGTTTGATCTGAGGCATTCTAAATCTTTCCGAGAATTGGGTTTGGAGAATGCTGCTCACGAATAGGATTTTAGAAGCATCGTCCAGTAAATCTTTAATCCCCTGGCGACGTTTTAATGCTTCCACCATCTGGGTTAATTTATGTATCAAGATATCTCGCTTATCTCCTGGCTCGTTATCTATTCCCGATCGCTGATGGTTGATGTGCCCCTGTTGGAATCTTAGCGGGGACTTGCCCTTTCGGCGTGTTCTGCGAGGTGGTTGGTCGTTGTCATCACACGAGCTAGATCGATCCCACCTCGGAACACCTCTACGGATTTCATGTGACTCAAAGTCCGCTTGATATCGATCTTTCCTCCATCGTCTGATAATTCCTTCATCTTCTCTTTGAGGTCGTTCCCCCATTCCATGATGGTTCGGTTCTTCTCTGCTAGAGTTATGGGGTGCACCTGGGGTCACGCCTATTATTTCAGAACATACATTAAGGTCTCGAGCCACCATAGGTGTGGACAATTGATATAGCGATGCCAGATTTGCAATTGTTGTTATATTTATTCCCTGTCTAGCGGTGTCTTCAATGACTCTCCGTAGGGATTCTTGGACATGCTGGAATGCATCTGGCAAAATTATTTGTGGAGTGTTTGTAGAGGTCATTGCAGCTTGACCGGCTGAAGTTAGAGTTACTGAGGGTAGGCTTCCTCCAACAGTATTGGCGTTTATCGGGTCAGGATCAATACCAGTACGTGGGATATCAACAATATTTGGAGACTGGATTCCATCTCTGTCGTTGGCCTGATACTGATTCACGAGTTCTCCTTTTTTTTAAAGAACTCTGTTTGCGAATTTGCTCGCTTACGTATACTCTGATGCTGATAAAAACAGATTATCCACCCCCTAGCACCCTCTTTTTGGCTCGCTAGAGTATCTCGATGTTTCATTTGTTTATGTTGGTTACTCGAGGTTGAGTTCTACCGCACGCCCCTCATTCTAGCGCCAATTGTTGACGATGATTTTTGGATCGTGTAGGATTGATCATGCATCTAACAGGTTTTTATAGATTGTTGGAGATGTTGTGAGAAAGATAGAAAAAAAAATCATGCACACATAAGGTTATGTGGTAAAACACCAAGGTGGGGAAACATCCTCGGTTGTCGGTGACGGCGAGAATAATCAACTATAATATAATAATTACACACTCAATCTCTCCTTCTTTGGTGTATCTCTCTCTTTCTCTTTCTATGTATATTTTCTTATGTATTGTTGTATGTGTTTCTCGCCCCCCTTTTATAATGAGATTATGGGTCTATTTATATTTGCATAGAACCCTAA
The DNA here is from genome assembly GCA_032871835.1 of Dipteronia dyeriana. Classification (NCBI taxonomy): domain Eukaryota; kingdom Viridiplantae; phylum Streptophyta; class Magnoliopsida; order Sapindales; family Sapindaceae; genus Dipteronia; species Dipteronia dyeriana. The sequence goes on along the minus strand of CM065301.1, from coordinate 18,013,658 downwards.
TCCTTGTTACACAATAAGGAAATATGGTAGTATTTAATTAAAAGTGGTTAATTTTTGAAGTCGGTTTGTCTTCTTTCTTGATTCAGAAATCTTGTGCATTGAATTAGAGTCTTCATAGAATTCTAGTTGAATAATCCGTTTAGGACTTATTTGCTGATCGGTATGTAGTCTTCTAGAAGAGGAGATTTTTTGTTTGATTTGGACTCTTTAATATGTAGGAGGAAATAGTAATATTTCCTTATTGGAACGTTGTTCTAGATTCCTTTTTTAAGTAAGACAATTCTTCTTCGTATTTGAGTCGTAGTTGCCATTATTATCTCCCACGCTTTATCCAACTGACCAATTGTCTGATCCCCGATCAGACTTCTTTTATCCCTATCAGATGGTCCTGACCAAATCCACTCTACCCAATCGGCTCGTTTCCCCGACGAGGTTATCTGTACCCGATCGGTTAGCCTCTCTGACCATCTTTGGGTAATCTTGACTTGGCCTTGAGATCATCTATTAATTGTTTTGAGTTGATCTTTTTCAACTCCCGTGACATGACATATCTAACCATGTTGAGTTGTCATGCTATCAAAAAATCCATATAACATATTTTGTGTTCTATTCGAGCCGTTTTCCATTTTTAAATGCTTTAAAGAATGGTGCACACTTGTCGGTTGATTTAGAGATAAACATGTCGAGTGAAGCAAGGCATCCCGTTAATCGTTGAGCTTCTTTCAATGTACTCGAGGAGACCATTTTTGAGAGGGCCTCAATCTTTTCTGGATTTACTTCAATTCCTCTTTGATGAACCTGAAATCCCAAGAATATGCCTACCGAACACACATTTACTCAGATTAAGCTTCATCTGGTATCGTCTTAATACATTGAAAGTCTCCCTTAGGTTTGTTGCATGCCTTGTTGTCGTGATGCTTTTGGTCAGCATGCCATCTACATAAACTTACATGTTTCTCCCTATCTGCTGAGCAAATATCTTGTTCACCAACCTCTGGTATGTTACCCCCAGCATTTTTCAGCCTGAAAGGCTTCACCCTGTAACAGTATAGCCCTTGGTCGGTTGTGAATAATGTCTTATCCTTATCTGCTTTGTTCATTCGGATTTGGTTATATCCTGAATAAGCATCCATGAAGCTTAGTAATTCATGACATGACGTTGCGTCCACCGGTTGATCTATCCTTGGTAGGGGAAAACTATCCTTAGGCAAGCTTTGTTCATATCTGTGAAGTCCACATACATTTTCCACTGGATATTCTTTATTGTTATCAACAAGACATTGGCTACCCACTGTGGATATTTAACCTCTCTAACGGATCCAGCTCGAAGGAACTTTTCTACCTCCTTCTTAGTTGCTTGGCTTCTTTCTTGGTTGAACAACCTTTTTCTGGATAACAGATTTAACTCTCGGGTCAATAGCTAGGTGGTGTGATATTACCTTCGCATCTACTATGCCCATGTCATTATGGCTCCAAGCAAATATGTCCATGTATTCTCGAAGCAGCTTGACAAGACTTATCTTGACATCTTCACCAAAATTAGCCCCGATCCTAACTTTCTTGGTCGGCTCATCTTCTTTCAAAGTTATTTCCTCTATTGGCTCATCTTTTTATGTCTCATGTTGTTCCCTTGGATTGAGCTCAAATTCTAAGAGTGTCCCGGTTACTGTTTGATCAGGCTGTGAAAGGGTGCATACTTGATGTCCATCATCCTCTCAATTTTTGTAAACCAAGAGATTTGCCCTTCTCGCCATTTCTTGTGACCGTTTGACTGTTCCTACCCTCCACTAAGTCGGGAATTTGATCATTAAAGTGTAAGTAATCGTTACTGCTTTGGTATTTTTCAGGAATGGTCAGCCCAACAAAGCGTTGTAAGGTCAATTCTCAATGTCTAATGCCATAAAGTTGAGTAACACTGTCTTCTGGCAAGGGATTTCCCAATCTTTACTGGCAACTTTACGGCCCCCAGTGATCTGACCTCAACCCCTCCAAATCCCAGAAGTGGTGTATGGAAAGGTTGCAAATTTTTTCTATCCAACAGGAGTTGGTCGAATACCCCTACACTCAGTATATCTGCTGAACTTTCGTTGTCAATTAATATCCAGTGAACCTCTCAGTGGCCAATCCGAGCGCTTATAACTAATGCGTCATTTGGTCGGACGTATACCCTATGAGAATCAGCTTCAGTGAACACTATTGGGTCTTATCCTTCTTTGATCCTTTTTGGATTGGGCTCGACAGAGTATACATCAAGATTTTTCCTTGCATCCATTACTACTCTGGTTTCTTGAGCTCGTTCTCTATTGCTTGCACCTGTCAAAGGTTCTTCAAAGCTTGTGTTTACTGCCCCTTCCTCGGTCCTTTTCGGACTCATCTTTCTATTCCAGTCCTCAGACTTGTTGTCCCGTTGAGCCTCAACCTTTTCATCCTTCTTCAGGAAAATGTCATTTAAAAATCTCTTCTCGGATGTGGGTCTCGATGTAATCCTTGAGCTGGTAACATTTGGAGGTTTCATGTCCATTCTCTTTGTGAAAACGACAATACTTTATGGTGCCTCTTCAAGCGAATTACGACAATCGTCGAGGTTCCTTTACTAAGTTTTTCTCCTCCAAGATACACAAGGTCTCGTCCTTCCTTTTCTTTAAAGGTGTATAATTTGTGTGTTTTCCCTAGAACTTATCCTTCGCTTAGTCGGTGCCCCTACGCCAGCTATTCCCACCCGTGTTTTTATTGTCTTTGTTGTTGACCCTCTGCTTACCTCCTTTTTGGTTCTGGGACCGGGACTCAGCCTCATTGGGCTTTGGTTCTTTGGGGTGCCCTCCATGCATGAAGTGACCCCCGGTTGCAACTTCCTCCTCATCGGCCAGTGCTTATCCACCTGTCATGTCCATCATATCTGCATACCTGGTAAGGCGGGCTCTCCTCATGTCAATGGATAATCGGTCGTTCAGCAAATTGTTTATAAATACAGTGATGATTGCTTCATTATTCGCCCTTCCGATCTCTGACACCGCCTGACTGAATCTTCCCAGGTACTTCTTTAATGACTTATCCTTTCCTTGCTTTAATTGGGAAAGATTAGCTACTGATTTTCTCCTATGTACGTTCCCGAGAAATTGCCTAGAGAATGCTTTGCTTAACTCACCAAAGTTTCCAGTGATTGCACTAGGCAGTCTGCCGAACCATCGGGACCCTATGTCTCCTAAAGCCTAAGGGAAATTTAGGCACAACAAGGCATCATTGTAGGCATATTAGGCCATGGCACTCCTATACCACCTGATGTGGTCTTTTGGATCCATCTTTCTTGAATTGCTCCATATGTGGCATCCTGAATCTCTCTTGGAACATTGTCCGAAGGATGTCGTTTGCGAATGGGCTATCAGAGTCATCATCCAACAATTCGTTACGTCCATAACGTCTAACCAATGTGTCCACTTGATGCATGTTATTTTGAACCTCTCGAGTTAAGCTTTGTATTAAGATGTCCCTCTCACCTACTGGCTCCCCATAATGGTCAAATTCCTGATTGATAGTTAAGCTTGTTCTTGGCTCTCATTTGTCTTGCCTTCATTTTTCCCTAGTCAAGCCATATAACCGTACAGTTCCCTTGGGTTCTTTTCGATGATGATGATCGTCCTCTAATGACGATGATTGGTCCCTTTGCCGGGTATATTTATGATGTCAGTCATTCCCTAGTTGATCACGACTACGCCTTTGATGTCGGCCCTCTACAGGTGATTCACAAGTTCGAGTTTTTTCTCGTGGTGTATTATTTGCCTTAAAGGTAGGATTCAGATTCGTGTTTGTTCCTGGTGCGTCTGACTCTGGTCTAACTATGATCGACCGGAGCCTTCCTAACGGATGACTTAAAAGAGGCGGTGGGCTTGATGGAATCAAATCCTCTGTGGTGGACAGGTCTACTCTTTCTCTAGCTGTATCTGCCAGTAACTGCTACAACGTCTCCCTAAACTGCTGTGTGATATCTTCACTAGTTGGAGAGACATTCTGGATGCCTACTATAGGTGTTGACTGTTCCCCAACCGCGATCCTTACAGGATCTTGGGAGGTATCAACTCTCTACATATCATTCAGCGAGTCCCGAACGCTTCTGGAATCATCTCCGTTTCCAACATTGGCCATTGTCTCAACGATGTTTTTTTTTCTAAGCAAACTTAATTGCAGGTTGCTCCATCCTTCTAGCACCAATTGTTGATGGCAGTTTCTTTATGGTCAAGAAAGTCAATAGTGTAAACTTAAGAAACCTGTAATAGAAAAAATACCACGAAAAATAACTAAACAAAAACAATAAATACATGGTAAAAATCCGGTGATCAGAGAAACATCCACGATCGGTTACGTATGCAACCAAGTCAAATCCAATAAAGAGGTATTTGAATTACAACGCTCGATCTCTCCAGCCTCACTTTCTGTTATCCTCCCCTTTACAATATGCTCTAGCACGTATTTATACATGTTTGGCTAGGGTTTTGTTTCTTGGCGTACAAGATAAATATTGGCAAAAGAGCTCTTTCCTATTTGGGTTTGTATATTTAATGGCATTAATTATGTAATCTTTTAAATAACTTGGGATATTTGTTTCCTTCTGGGTCTCCATTGTGTTCGCTTAAGAAGGTATTTGTTTCCTTCTGGAACTCCCTTGTGTTCGCTTGAGAAGATATTTATTTCCTTCTGGAACTTCTTTTTTGTATTAAATATGTATTGTTGATATCTCAAGAGTCTTGTTGCTTGAACTAGAGGCACAACTTTACGAGATCTTATTTGTTATCCCGAGTAGAATTGAGTGCGTGGTAATACTTGGCTCATCTTTACTCAGACTTCCATTGAATATTCCTACGATGGGGACTTGGGCACCATCTGGGATACTAACATGGCAATTCTATGATGAAGTGCCTTGCTTACGTGGTCTTGTGATGACGTGTGCTTTTGATAAGATTTACATATAATAGGAGGTAAACCAAATCTTGGATGAATATCAGGCTAAGGACAGCAACATGACTGCGTATCTGGGGATAGCTAGGATGTTACTTGGAAGATTCAAGGCGTACAGGATTACTCAGATCCCGAAGGAGAAGAATGAGAAGGCATACGCTTAGTAAATGTTAGCGTCAGCTACTATCAATTTACGGTCAAAAAACATCTCAGTTGCTCACCTCAAAAGACCTAACATTGAGAATCAAGAGGAAATATTGGAGGTAGGAGCAGTTGAAGGGGAACAGACCACTTGGATGACCCCGATCAGGGAATACCTAGAGAATGGGATGCTTCCAATGGAAGTAACTGAGGTAAAACGACTCAGGTATAGAGCAACTGGATACTCGATAGTCAGAGGAGAATTTACAGGAGAGGATTTTCGAAGGCCTTACAGAGGTGTGTTTGCATAGTAGAAGGTAGGCAGATATTATAGAGCATCCATGGGGGAGTGTGTGGGAACCACTCCAGAGGTAAAAGCCTAGTGCATAAGACTCTCAGACAAGGTTTCTATCGGCCGACCTTATTCCAAGATGTTCAGGCAGTCGCGGATCAATGTGGTGGCTACCAGAGGATAGCTAATGACATCAAGAGGCCCCCCGAGCTGTTGAAGAACCTGTCATCACCTTGGACATTTGCCTTGTGAGGGTTAGATTTGATTAGCCCGATGCCAACAGCAATCAAATAAGGAGCGAAGTACGCCATTGTAGCCGTGGACTACTTTATAAAGTGGGTCGAGGCAGAAGCGTTGGTGCATATAATCGAAGCTAACACAACCTCATCTATCGGTTTGGAATCCCAGATACAA